>CAWUFW010005850.1:0-1257787 GCA_963921515.1 Calotriton arnoldi
GATCCTCAAAGTAATTTTAACCGTACTTACCAGTAACTTGAATTTCCTTCCATAGGATATCATTGCCTGCTTTTTGCTGAAAAAGTTTCTAAGTGTTGATTTTTGAAACATACAAATATTCCTCTAAAATCAGCCGAAATCCGAATTCTGATTTACTCACCTGTTATCAGGAGAGACCTCAGTGATGCATCTTTCAGCCCAGTACTGGTCCTGAAAAGTAATTTTAACCGTACTTACCAGTAACTTGAATTTCCTTCCATAGGCTAACATTGACTGGTTTCACTTGGAAATTCTTCTAAGTGTGGAGTTTTGGAACTTTAAAATATTCCTCTAAAATCAGCCGAAATACGAATTCCGATTTACTCACCTGTTATCAGGAGAGACCTCAGTGCTGCATCTTTCAGCCCAGTACTGATCCTGAAAAGTAATTTTAACCGTACTTACCAGTAACTTGAATTTCCTTCCATAGGAATCCATTGTCTGGTTTTCAGCAGAAAAGTTTCAAAGTGTCGATTTTCACAAACTACAAATATTCCTAAAAAATCGCCTGTATGACTTAAACGCATTCTTTCAACTGTTTACAGGAGATGCACCAGTGCTGGATCCAGGATCCAACACTGAGTAAGAAAAAGTAACGATAACAGTTTTTAACTTCTAAGTGAATTTCCTTCCATAGGATAACATTGGTGATTCTATGAGAAAAAGTTTCTAAGTGTGAACTTTTAAAGTACAATAATATTCCTTAAAAATCACGACTGTAACCAAAACGCTTTTACTCAACTGTTTACAGGAGATGTCCCAGGACTGAATCTAGGATCCAGTAATGTGGTTAGAAAAGTAATCCATAAAGTAACTAATTGCATTTAACTAGAAATTCACATTGAGCTGAATGTTGCATTGTGTTTGAAAATGTGTTGCCCATTGCAACAACTGTAACTACTGTACTTAAAAGTCTATTGCCTATGTGCAAAGTAATTAAACTAAAGTAATTCATTCTGAGAAAGTATTTTTTGTAATGTAATGTATAATGTAACTACAATGTAATTTAAAAAATAAAATATGTAAAAAAAAATTGTTTCTAAAAAATTTGGAAATCAGTATGAAAAAAATTTATATAACAATTAATACATTTAAAAATTGTCATTTACAAAACCTTTGAAATTCACTGAAAAAACTGTAGGTTTCAGACATGTTATAGTTACAAATTAGCATTTAAAAAACCTTTGAAATTCACTGAAAAAACCATAGGTTTCAGGGACGTTATAGTTACAAATTAGCATTTAAAAACCTTTGAAATTCACTGAAAAAACCATAGGTTTTAGGGACAGTTATAGTTAGTTGGACATTGCACTCGTACAAAACCCGTGAAATTCCCCCGTTATAGTTAGTCCAGCTAACTATAACTCGCGCCCCGCAATGCACTGCTGATGACGTCACATATTACATCACTCATGACATGGTCAGTGACATCACTGATGACATCACTGATGACATCTCAAATGACATCACTGATGACATCATCCACGTGATAATCTGATGCACCTCCTCACACCCTAATATAACCTTTGATACACCCACTCTAAATTACAGACTGCCATTCGCAAAACCATAGACACTCCAACACCAATAACTACATACCCACTCACTGATTCTTAGGTCTACGCACACATCCACTCACTCACCCGTACAGTCACTCATACTTACGGTCACTCAGTACAGGACTATCATATGCACTCATACTCCTACATAGACACTCAAACACCGCCACTCATCCATAGAGGTACTCACACACCTAGTCAGTCATGCAAATAATTAAACACACTACCATTTACTCACCTATACAGTTATACACACACCAGCTCACTTACTCATACAAATAGTAGCACATTCTTACGCTCTTATACAATCACTGATACAAGCACACACTCATCCATACAGCCACTATCACAATCACTCACTCTCGCTTATAGCTATTTATATACTCCAACACACATATATACTGCCTTTCACATATGTAGTTACTCACACATGTACCACTGGGACATACATTCACTCACTAACACACTCTTACACACACTTACCCACCCATACAGTCTATCACAGTTGCACTCTTGAAACCATCCACCCAGTGAATCACCCACTCACACATCTATGCACAGAGTTGCACACACCCCTCCCACACAAACACTCAGGCACCCATACAGATACTCAGACAAGCATTCAATAACTCATATAGACACTCATGTAGCTATTCACAAACACATGTAGCCACTTACACAGCAACAGACAGACGGATACAGACATTCACCCAGTTTAGTCACTAACCCATGCATTCAGTAAGATACGTTAAATCACTCACTTATAGAGTCAGTCACGCACCTACTAAATCATCCATACAGACACTTACACACCCACTCATTCTTCAATACGTCTTTTCCTATATATATTAAAAATATATAAACTTTACAGAAACACACAGTCACTGGATGATGTCATCAGTGATGTCATCAGTGATGTCATTTGAGATGTCATCAGTGATGTCATCAGTGATGTCACTGACCATGTCATGAGTGATGTAATATGTGACGTCATCAGCAGTGCATTGCGAGGCGCGAGTTATAGTTAGCTGGACTAACTATAACGGGGGTTTCACGGGTTTTGTACGAGTGCAATGTCCAACTAACTATAACTGTCCCTAAAACCTATGGTTTTTTCAGTGAATTTCAAAGGTTTTTTAAATGCTAATTTGTAACTATAACGTCCCTGAAACCTATGGTTTTTTCAGTGAATATATATATATACATATATATATATATACATGCACATATATATATATATACACACTAAAGAGTCTTTCCAGGTGATCCCAACGGAAAAGAAACAGCGCCACACCAGAAGACAGCACAAAATATTTATTGTGCCCACGAACAATGCATTTTGGCTTATGATCATTAATTTGAGTTATTTTCATTATATAATCATGTCACATCTCTATTCACTGCACCACTTTACATTGTGGACCTATCCCCCTTTTATTATAGCAGGATGCAATCATGAATTTTGCAGGAGGAAATCATGAATTTTGAATGTCTTCCATTTTGTTCTTAAATATGTCCTTCAATATAACAGTGTTTTAGCTGGCTGATCCTATTAGAATTTTGTATGGGGGTACAGTACCCGTGAATGTTGTAGTAAATTATCTAGATATTGTCATGATCTAGCCTGCCAATTATAGAAGGAGAATCATGTATATGGGTACAGTACCCTTGATTGTCACATGATATTATGAGTTTCATATAGTGCCCTTGATTTTCAGATGTAATCATTAGTCCGGCATTGCAGTATTACGTTGCATCTCCGGTAGTGACTAGAATTGATATTTGGATTTCCGTTTATAATCAGTGTCCTACCGGTGGTGTAACCTTGTTTTGTTGGGGTACATTACCCGTTATTGAAATTGATTTTATGTTTCCTGCACAGGGCAAGAAACACATTCAAGCAGCACTGTCACTTTAACCATTGATTTTTGAACATATTCGTAATTTGCAAACACCGTGTTTATAATTGTATTTAACCATTATAATGATACATGGAAGTTTTTTGCATTAGTTAATTATGGACATTCACGTTATATGAAAAAATATGATGTTGTACATACTTCGTGTGATGTTAACGGAAGTATGTCTTTGCTTTCCATGAACGCTGACCTTGTATTTCAAGGGGGGGGGGGGGTTGTGCACAGGTCACTAACTTGAAAAAGGCTTCGCCGAAACGCATTGTTCGTGGGCACAATAAATATTTTGTGCTGGCCTCTGGTGTGCAGCTGTTTCTTTTCCGTTGGGATCACCTGGAAAGACTCTTTAGTGTGAATTTAAGCGGTTGTGGCCACCGCTGCTGGCACCGGTATCGTGGGATGAGGATCGGCTAAACGCTGCAGTTTTTTCCAATATATATAGATAGATATAGATATATATATATCCTCTAAATGTTTGCTGCAGCAGGCCGTTTCACCTTCCTACGGTGCCGGCGGCAGCTGCCATCTGTATTTACTCCCCACGTACTTCCTGAAAAGCCAAGAAAAAACAAAGCGGCACACCTCCGGACAGCACAATACTTTATTGTGCAAAAAGACGACGTGTTTCGGCCAGAGCCTTTTTCGAGTTTTTGAAATAGGCTCTGGTCGAAACGCGTCATCTTTGTTCACAATAAAGTATTGTGCTGTCCGGAGGTGTGCCGCTTTGTTTTTTCTTGGATTTCAAAGAAGTACGTGGGGAGTATATATATATATATAAAATGAAAAATAAGAACAAAAAATTATACTTGAGCTGTATCACAAGTGTACGGATCCTCATCTGTATATGAACTGAACTTCATGTCACCTACACCACACTAAACTCAGCTTTATTTACAGCCAAGCATCCAGAATAAAATGCATCTGCAGCAATGAGGACACTTGTAAACAACATCTACAGGAGCTTGCTAGACTATTGCAAATGCGGGGCTATCCTC
Organism: Calotriton arnoldi; assembly: GCA_963921515.1. Lineage (NCBI taxonomy): Eukaryota > Metazoa > Chordata > Amphibia > Caudata > Salamandridae > Calotriton > Calotriton arnoldi. Next base: position 4,510 of record CAWUFW010005850.1, read on the forward strand.
TACATATTATACAGCAACAAATTGACAAGCCTTTGCAGTTATACAGGGAAGAATTTTTTTGGGATACAAACCTCAGAACCAAAAGTGACGGAATTCAATTTGTGGTTGACTATCATCCATCAGTTCCCAACTACAGAAAAATAATGCAAAAACAATTTCCCTTATTATCCACGTGTGAAAAATTTAAAAAGGTTTTTCGAAAACCGCCAGTCATTGCTTACTTCAGAGCTTCCAATTTATGATCTCTTATTGTGAGAGTTGAACTTAAGCAAGTTGTAACAAATGCAGGCGTTTATTGTTTTCATTCTAAAGGTGCATCACATGTGAATACCTTTTACAAACATCATCAGTAACTAGTTCTGTGTTCCAAGCAACTGCAGCGATGCATCGGTTCTGTTGAGCGAAGCGCTGGTTCTGAGTGTGGTGGTTCCAAATGCGATGCCCTGGGTTAATCCATGCCAGAGGAGTGATGTGTCAACCTTCTCAATGTAGTGGCTGTGATGCGTTAGTTATGAAGCAGCGTTTCCATGGGCAATGCTTTGGTTCCGATTATTATGTGCCGATCTGGTCCCTGCATGATGCACCAATCCCAATATCACAGCAACAGATGCATCCGTTCAGATTGGCGCAATGCCGTCGATGTCTAGTTTCTGCTCTCTGCAACAGCAGTGATGTGTCGATCCCGATCTCGCAGCATGAGATGCGTCGGTTCCGATCAGTGCAACAGCATTGATGCGCTTGATCTGGCAGATGCAGCACTTTAAGGTCATTTCCATGTGCCCTAGACTGGATTGGCATTGGCAAAGCAAGACTTACAGCAAATAATGTCCAGGTGCTGACTTGAAGATGAAAGTAAAGTCTTTGATTTCCATGAGACTTCTGAAACAGGAAGCAAGCCAACAAGCCCTTGGAGAGTACTCAGGTTTCGAGATGTAGAGATGCAGGTCCACCCTTCTCACTCCTGGGCAAGAAGCAGTAGGGAGCAGGCCAACACAGCAAAGCAGTTAAACAAAGTGGCAGTTTCTCCTGGCAGCACAGCAGTCCTTCTTCCTGGTAGAATGTCCTCAGTTTGAGAAGTGTTCAGATTTGGTGCTGCCAGAGGCCAAGTACTTACACCCAGTTAGGCTTTTGAAGTAGGGGGACTTCAAAGAGATGATTTGAAGGGCACAAAACCCTGCCTTTCAGGTCCTGTGCAATCCTTTGTGTAGGGACAGGACAAAGACCTTTCAAGTGTAGAGTGTCCCATCCCACTCAGGTTGACCCATCAACATGCAGATGGCTGCTCAGTCACATCTACCCTTCCTTTGTGTGTGGCTCTCCAGGGGGAATGCAGGAAGCCAGCTGTCACCCACCCCAGATGTGTATTCCAGAGACAGGCGGAAGGCATCAAATGGTTTAAGTAGGAAAATGCCAACTTTCTACAAATGCCATTTTCAGAACTGCAATTTAAAAAACAACTTCACCATCAGTTATGTTTTTAAAATGTTAGTCCCGAGTCACCATATTTGGGTTTCTCATCTCTTCTCAATAGGAAATGTCAGTTATAAAATGGAACAAGGCAATCCCAATGTTAAGCTATGGAAGAGATAGGCCTTGCAGTTGTTAAAAAAACAAATGTAAGTGTATGTAACTACCAGAACATGTAAAACTTAAAAGTATATGTCCTTCTTTTGAAATATTATGCACACTGCCCAGGGGCTGTCCAGGGCCTAGCTTAGGGGTTACCTATATGTAATATAAAGAAAGGCTTGAGCCTGGCAAGTATGTTAGCTTGCCAAACCAAAATGGCAGTTTAATACTGCACACGCGTGTAATGTTCCTGTTCATTGTCATCCTGAATTACACACAACACTTTTACTTGGTTGTTCCTTGACTGAGTAGCCCAGGACGGCCCTAATATGGCTCAAACTATTCTTGTCAAAATGTCACCAACTGAGGGCAACTCCACCATATGTAACATTGTGCCAGTGTGTGAGACGCATCTCCCCCAAGTAGGCCTGGCATAAGGATATTTCTGATGGAGCCTTTCCAGGGTCAAGGCCCACTGATATAGGGCCTTGCAACCATTTGTCATGGCAGAAATGTCTCTGGGATGGTTAGGAATAGCCCTCCTAACCCTTCCTCATTCTTTATCTGCTATGTCTATGTCAAGTGGTTCCTACTATCTCTCTTGATACTGCCAAGCTAGTTTGTGCTATTCTTTTCATATGAAATAAAACAGCACTTTTATCAAACCTCTGGACCCAAAATAAGTCTGAGTCCTTACAAGTTTTTCTAAAGTTTTTCAAATGTTGTCAAGTCCCTTATGGCATCCTGCTTGCTGGTGGGATGCAAACGCCAATGCCTGACCCGAGGGTATTGGAGTCTGTCTACCTCCTTTAAGTCAAAGTCCTTTTTGCATTGAGAAAATGCCTTGACCTGGCCATGTTGAAGAAGATCAGAAAGGTTCTACTTTCCTCTCCTGCCACCTGCTTAGGAGTTGCTTTGGAGCTCTGGTATGAATTATGAATTATCATGTATTGGAGTGCTTGGGAATGGAAAGGACATGTATGCCCCCTCCCATTGACTCTATCCCAAACCTTAATAACTGTTTTGATTGATAGATCCATGTATGAAGTTTCCATCTTTGGTATATCTCCAGCCAAGCTAAATCCCATCGGAAGTCAGTAGGCAAAAAGTCAGGGGCAACCAGGCCAAGGATGCCATATCTTACACGTGCTAGCCCTAGCAGAATGTGGGGAGAGCTAACCAACCCCTTGGGAGTTCTCTTCCTAAGGCAGAAGAACCTGAAGAGACCATCAGCATTGGCGTGGTCCATAACAGGAGGGTGTTGCACCGTAGAGTCCATTCCCTGTAGGGAGATGGACCACCTCAACAGTTTGGCATTCTCACCCCTCATTTGCATTAACCATCTGAGGGGAATGTGGTCTGTATGAACAAGGAAGTGAGAGTCAAAACGGTATTCTTCAGCTCCCAGACCACAGTAGAGGCTTGCCTTTCTATTGTGTTCCACCTCTGCTTCCTGGGAAGTAACCTTCTATTGATGAAGGCTACAGGTTAATCCAGGTCCTCTTCATTCAGCTGTGAGAGCATGACATGTCTCTTTCCAGATCACCGGTTGTGGATGCTTCTTGGAAGTCAGCTCTGTCAAGGGAGCAAACATGGTGCCATACCCCTTGTTGAATCTCCTGCAATAGCCAGTGAGGCCTAAGAAGGCTCTCACTTCTGTCTGGGTCTTGTAGGGTTTCCAAGCCAGACTAGTTTCAATCTTTAGCTGAAGGGGTGGAAAATTGCTGCACCCTACTTGGTGACCAAGTAGACCGCAGAACCCTGCCCTAGCTGGCACTTACTGGCCTTGATAGTCAGGCCTGAACTCTACAGAGCCTGAAGCACTTCCGGGAGATGGTGAAAGTGGTCCTCCCAACGGTGCTGAGACAGAATATCCAGTTAGAAATGTCAACTTACACAAATATCGAGTTGGAAATATTGTGATTCAGAAATATTGACAGCAAGAATATCGTGGTGAAAAATATCGAATTTAAGGTAAGAAATATCGTTTTTAAAAATATAGAAGTCATTATCATTGTTTGCAAAAATATAGATGTTTAAAATATCGATTTTTTAATTAGTGTTATGTATTTTAGTTTATATTTTAAATGTATGTGATGTATGTTTCTTTGTATAAGTATTGTTTATGTTTTTTTAATATGTGTTAAATGTTTTGTAGTTATGAATTTTATTTTAATTAAATCTTGCATTTTATAGTTCTGTAGCGGGTTGTGCATTTATAGGGGAATGGGGAAGTAATTTAGTTATGATAAATTAATGATTATTCTTTATTTATTTAATTTAGATTTTATAGTGTTAATTGTGGGAACTAATTTATTTGTAATTAATTAATAATTAGGGGCCCATTACGATGGCGGGCGGAAGCACAACCGCCGTGCTGGCGGATGCAAAAACCACCAGTTACCGCCGGCACGCAGCAGTCCACACGCCCGCACAATTACGATGCGAAAGTAGGCCAAACACCGCCGGCAAGCCAGCAACACCGTCCGCCATCAAAGTGCGCCCGTACACGTAGCGGCGCAGCCCAACTGACACACACCGTCCGACGAAACACGCCCCGCCCGGCGCATAAATTACGATGCCGCAAACAAACGGCTCCCACGGCTAAGAGACACCGCACGTGAAAGAGAGGCAGTAACACGGACGCAGAGAACGGACAACGAAGAAGCGGCACCCCGGGCATGAATCCAGCACTGCAGGCCCTTCCCATGCTTCTGCTGATGCACCACCAAGGACGCAACGTACCGCGGAGACGCAGGTAGGCACACACACAACAAGTGCACGCAAACAGCGCACACAGTGCAAGGGCGGAAAAAGCGGACAACCCCCCACCAGCGCGTGTACACTACACATCCACCATTGCATCCACATATGACACACAGGCCAAATCCTAACATCGCGGAACACATGTGTACACACCACCTGGGACTAGGAACCAACCACCCCGTCACGGCCACAAAGCGCCGATGACGCCGCCACACATGCGCACAATGCAGAGGCCAACCGCAGCGCCATGCATGCGTCGCACACAGACACAGGGACACAACCAAGCAGCACACACATCAGCCCCACCCCGAACGCACATGACACGTGACAGGCCTGCCACAGACATGTCCCCAACGCCCAATTCACGGACAACACCCAACGCCACACAACCGACGCACACATGTCAGTGAAGTCACGCAACAGCAGGACACACCCCAGTGTAACAAACATGGCGAAGCACACAGCGGCGGCAACACCAACTAGGAGAAGCAGGGCCCCTTCGGGAAGAGGAACGCCAGTACCACACTGAAAAACCCATACCACCCTGCACATATGAACAAGACACATGAAACGGAACACCAAAGAGCCCGGGGACCGACAACAGGTGGCCCAAGAATAACATCCACACACAAGGCCCAACGCAGAGCGGAAAGGCAGGCTGCCGCCCACACAAGGGAGAGCAGACAGCACTGAATGACCTTCCATTCCAACTCCGAAACCACAGCCCTACGACAGAAGCCGGTGAATACAGCCATTGTCCAAGAATAGACCAACACAGGCATGTCGAGGAGACCGACCACAGGGCAGATAGCGCATATCACAGAAGCACACAACGGACGGGGAAGAAAGAAGAAAACACTCCCCATGTCGGCCACATGCAAGTTAATTGGAAGGAGTCACACAGCACTGACCTTGAACTGTCTGAGAAGCATGTGGGAAGAGGGCCCGTGTCCTCCAAACAAGCCAACAGAACACAAGTCCTGTCTCCCTACGACTACACAGAGCTCACAGCAACCCCGGAGCGTGCACATTGCAGACTGCACACACAGCCGGAGCACGCCACCTCAACGAACCGCTGCGAAATGGCAACCGCAACACACCTACCCAACTACGCCGAACAGCTCAAGCTGTACAAAACCAACACGATACATACATTGGGATGCGATCTCCTGTCCCTGCTGAACGTAAGTTACCGACTGACTTACCGCATCACATTGTTCAGCTGCGTCATGCCCGTCTTCTACTGTCGGAGGTGTCCCTACCAGCATCCCGTCGAGATATGCCTCTCCAACCCGGCATGTCTGAAGGCGGACCTGCTACCACTACTCCTCCCTCTGGACGCACACGACAGGGCCTGCTCTGCCTATGGGGGCATGGCGTATGTGGCCAACATCGCACCCGCACTGAAATGGGACCACTGTGCCTCCACACGACGGATCATCGAGAACAGCTACATCGAATGTCACCCAGAATGCCCCATCATGGTCCTCCAAGGGACAACTTACGAACAACACCTTGAGAGCCACCATCCGCTTCATTGGCTGGCAAACATGTACACCACCAATGACATGGAAGCCCTGCTGGACGGCATCGCATACCTGACAACCTGTAAATACGTCGGACCACAACGCAGGTTCCCCGAGTGACCTATGAAGTCCAACCCCGCACCCATGCTCAGCTTCCGCACGGACTGGCCAGTCACCACCACAACAGCCATACCAAACGACCGGCAACTGTAACCACACCATCAACGACATCGCCATGACATCGGATATGACCGGGACATGCACACTGTTCCCCATCACATCCAGGAACACCGCATGCATCGTGGGAGGCAGTGGCATGGGCTCTGTGTATCGCACCCACATGGACGGAACTGCACGAACAACCAGGACACGACATGGATCCAGCGCACATGGACACACACACCGCTCAGTGGACATGAATAGGTCGCCTGGAGTCTGTGGGTGCTGCACCCCTCCCACCCCCGCCCGGGAATCCCATACCAGGACCTTTGCATGGACGACAAGTGCATACAACAACAACACGACCCCAGTGACTGTGACATGTCCAGTAACCACCACAGTGCAACAACAAGTGGCACGCCGCTGCATGCACGCAAGCACATGCCCTGATGTCATCTCACATGCACGCGTGCATGAGGAACAACCGCAGCAAACCTGTCACATGGAACTGAGATGGACTGTGCCCATGATGCCGAGTGGTCTGGTAGGCTACATGTATACCGTCTGTGTCAAAGTCCGCAGCTCCGCAGCTATACGTAAATGTACATTAGCACAGCCTTGGCCAAGCAGATGTCACTCTGAAGCCCACATCCCACATGCAACAGCCAATCACATGTAACCCCACACCCTATCCAATTTGTAATCATGCTCAGTATATCCTCAACATGTATTCCGCTGCCAGTAGTGTCCACTATACTGCATCACAGAGGACAGAAGACTCAATATAATGTTTGAAACCAAAACTGTCTCCGCTGACTCATTTCACAAGTACGAATGAGAGAGGATGAGAGTATGTGAAGTACACGGCAGTCGTGACATGACCATGTAGTCCACTGGTATTGGATGTCAACGCAAATGAGTAGCACTACTGTGGAAGACACACATGTGTCGTGTGAAGTCGTATGGACGCAGTGCTCAGGTGGGTGGGTGCGACGGGTAGATGCGCACATGCCAAGTTGGAGCACGCCGTGTTGGGAGGGGTCATGAACAGTACACCACCGCTTCCCTGGGCATTGTGAGAGGACACCTGTCGGGGGGAGTGAACACGTGTGTGCACAGCAGCCGGGCACACGTACAAAGCGGTACCAGGCGCACCTCAGCCCACCCTCTGTGGACAAGCTGGATCCCGTTGTGCGCCCGCCATGCCCCTTGACAAGGCACACACAGCCCCAGTCGACCAGGTGTAACCCCAACATAGTCAATCCGCACAGGCGATACAGGGCACGGGATGGCAGTGGAGCATGGTGTGTGAGAGGTCTCCTCGCGCTCCTCCTGGTCATATCACGCAGGCAATAGAACCTCAACGTCTAGCATGGCACAAGTCACATGGAAGTGTAGGGGGACGCACCACAGCACGAGCAGCACTGACGTCACGGGAGGTGGCTCGCACCATCCCATCCATTGCCCATCATACCAACCACGCCACATGCCATTGCGACTAAGTGCAAGCGCGTGCGCCACCACCCCCGAGCCCTCCCCAGAGAGGCCAAAGAGTGAATGTGTGGGCCATCAGCCACAGACGGACGCGGCCTGGCCGCAAGGGCAGCCACAGCCACTGGGTGTCGCAGGTGGCGGATCCGGAAGGCGAAGACTGTGATGCATAGTCCATGCAGGCCGGGTCTCCATTTGGGGCACCACGCAGGTGGACGGCGTCCCGCCACACATCATACCCTGAGACAGCCCACTCGTGCAACTGGACCCACACATACACTCCTTGCCCTCTCTGGTGCGAGCTTGGGGCTGCCTGTGCAAGCGCTAGCCTCGCAGGTGAGCATGCATATTGGGGGGCGAGGGGAGGACATGAGGGCTGGGGCGAAGATGACTGTATCACTGTCAGTTAGTACAAGGGATGACCCAGATGTTGAAAGGTAGAGACGTGTCCCGTGTGTACTGCAACTAGTCGCCAATCCAACTACCCCCCATGTCCGGAATGTAAGCCCGCACCTAGGCCCGCCCATCCGCCACATCGAACATACCACCAGCACGACAACCTTCCCATTCGAAACACTGACTGGGGGTGGCGACCAGTGAACAATCATGTGTAGCCTACCCACGCGTACATGTGGGCCCTCCATGATCCATGTCACCTGCGGCAAAGACATGACATGCGCAATGAGGGAAGTGAGGAGAGCTGTCCGCCCCACGCGCAGAAGGTGCATCAGCTCCACAGACCCAGCAGCGAGTCCAGCAGGGGTCACATGTGCAGGGGCAGCTGTGCCTGGTGTGAAGGCACATGCATATAGACAGCACATCAACCAATGTGTAGTCTGCCCACCTCCACAGTCCATCATCATGCGGACATAGGAATTGAACACAGGGCAACACATCTTAGTTGGTGCACCCACCGTGACCAACAATGCGCAATCATCGACGTACCCGCCCTGTGCATGGCCCCCCACCCAACGGAGGCACATCCAGTGCCACCATCCCACACACACAAGCCTTCCACGGAACATGCTGTGTCCAATGGTCAGTACAGAGTCAGCGCCCATCTGGTGGATCCTGAACAGGAGACACATGCACACACATGCCAGCTCCCACTATGTACGTCTGCCACCTGGCACGTGCAATGTAACCTCTCACCTGTGACGTGTGACTGCAAGCACACAGCCGTCTTGGCATGGGGCTGTCAATGTGGACACCAGTCAATGTTTCGGGAGCTGTGATCCGTACAGTGCTGTACATAGGGTGCAGTGCTGACACCTACTACTGTCTCATATCCCCTCGTGCCACAGGTCCCACTTGTATTGGCCGCTCAGCCCGTGCCCACATCGTCGTCGTCGTGTGCCATACTCATCCAGCCTCGGAAGCAGTTCCATGCTCAGCAGACACTCATGTTGCCGTGGCGTTGCCGCTTGACGAATATGCAGTCAGTCCCCATCAGCACGCCCCGCAAGTCATTGGGGCCTAGATCCCCATGTGCATGCACATGGCAGTGGTATGTCTCACTTGCCATTGCCATTGTTGGGAGACCTGTGTAAGTGTATTGTGGCCGTGCCGTCCCAGCTTGACAGCTGGGCTGTGGCTCATGTGCTTGCTCAGTCATGTCAGTGATGTGTATGCGAAATTGCTATGTGCCGTGTTGCTTTGACATGTGTCCTCTGCCATTTAACCCAGGCGGAGACCGAACATTGACCGCCCATACCAATTGCTGGCGGACATGGACGATACAGAGGTAATCAGGAAGTTTCGGCTGGACAGGCCAAACCTGCATCGACTGTGTGCCATGTTAGAGCCCCATCTCCGTCCCCGCAGGGTGTATCCGACTGCTGTCACCCCCACGGCTAAGGTGATGGCCGCCATGCATTTCTTCGCCACTGGGTCATTCCAGCACACAGTGGGCAGTGGAGGAGGGATGTCCCAGCCCATGTTCAGCAAGGTGCTGAGGGATGTACTGGCAGCCATGATGCTGTACCGGAACAGGTACATCAGATTCCCCAGGGCTCGTGAATTGGCGGCAGTGAAGGGTGCATTCTATGCCCTTGGCAGAATCCCACACGTCGTGGGAGCCATTGACTGCACACATGTTGGCCTTGTTCCACCACAGGCCACTGAGCACCTGTACCGCAACAGGAAGCACACGCACTCCCTGAATGTGCAAGTGGTGTGCCTTGCGGACATGGTGATCACCCACGTGTGTGCCAAGTTTCCAGGCTCGGCACATGACGCACACATAATGCGCAACAGCATCTTGCCACGACTGATGGCCAATCTGCAACAGGATCGTGGCTGTATTGTCGGTGAGTATGTGGAGTGGTGTAGCGTGCTGGTTGTGCGATGCTGTCCCCTGTCCAGTTGGAATAGCAACGGTTCTCTGTGTCCCTCACACCCAGGTGACTCTGCGTATCCGAATGGGGCATGGCTGCTCAGTCCATTGAGGAATCCTCGCACCCCAGCAGACGATCGATACAATGAGGCACATGGGAGGACCAGACGTGTGGTCGAGCGTACCTTTGGCCTCCTCAAGTCCAGGTTCAGGTGCCTGGACCGCACCGGGGGTGCACTGGCGTACTCCCCACAGAAGGTGTGCCAGATAGTGGTGGCGTGCTGCATGCTGCACAATCTGGCCATTCGGAAGCAGATCCCCTCATTGTGGATGACGGAGATCAACCAGGGCCCCAGCCCGCAGACCAGGACAGCTCGAGTGAGGTGGACAGCGGAGAGGAGGAAGCTGGGAATGTGCGCCAGCAGCTCATCGCCCGCTACTTCACTTGACGGTGAGTGTCCATGTACGACGGATGATGTGTCTGTATCTGTGCAGGTGTGTGTGTGCTGTGTCAGGGTGGCCGTATGTTCACTGCGTGCAGTGTGTCAACGCTCCATGGCCAGGGTAGTATGCCACTGTTGGTGACTGTGGCATTGTGCCCTATTGCTCTGTGCGATGTGTGTACATTGCTTGTAGTTGTTGACATGTACTGTGTGATGGGTGTGTGACACACTCATTGAATGTGCTCCTGTTCTGTCTCCCACCCCTAGGTCCCTACAGGCCCTCCGGATTCCATTGCCATGCCACGCATCAGGTGCCTTTCCGCCCAAGGTGGCCGTTGTATTCCGTACAAATAAAACACAGGGCACAAACAGCAGTTAGTGAAAAAGGTGCATTTATTACAAACTGTGACATGTGATTGTGTGTAAGGTGATGACAAAAGTGGTGCGTGCAGTGACAATGAGCTGTCGGTCATGGCTGCGTGAAGCTCAGGGTGTACCCACTGGTTCTATGTCCATAGTCCAACACACACATGCCATCCAGCTGGCTGTGTGGAGTGGGATCGTAGAGCAAGTCAATGCAGTGGCTGGTCAAGGAAGGCTGGCGGAAGGCTGGCTGGCTGCCTCACTTGCGACTGGAGCGTGCGAAGTCCTCCCGGGAGATCTGTTTCCTCTTCGGACGGCCCCTTCCACGTTTGGGAGGGGGTGTGTGGTGGCGACCTGCTGGTGGTGGGTGAGGTGTGCTCACTGGCTGTGGACGCAGGGGAAGTGGATACTGCTGCCCGACCCTGCGCCCTAGCAGGTGGTGGCGGAGGTGGTGTTGCTGGCCTTGCCTGTGACCCCACCGCCACCACCAGCTGGCCCATGAGGTCCACGAGTTGGTCCATACGGGACACGAATTGGCCCATATGGGCGTCCATGGACCTCAGCACCCCCAGCACCTCCCGCGTGTCTGTAGCAGACCTGGCCCATTGTCCTTGGGCCTCTTCATAGGCCCCAAGGACTCTGGCCATTTGAGGCAGGGCATGGCTCCCAGGGGAGGCTGGCGTTTCCCTGACCCTGCTCCTCCTACCAGTCCTGCTGCCACCGGCCTGCCCACTAGCCACATTGCACACCACGGTCCTCGCTGTGGCTCCCAGGGTGGATCCAGTCGGCCGGGCCACCACCTGCGCTGGGGCTGGTGCCAGTGAAGACGTGGTGGTGGTGGTGGCGGTGGTGGTCGGTGCGGCGATGGTGGCGGTTGCGGCAGTGGTAGTGGCCGCAATGACCGTGGGTGTGGCCGCAACGACAGTGGCAGCAGGGGGCTGGGACTGTTCAGCATCCCTGGATGATGGGTTGGTGGGTAGGAGGGGTCCTGGGGAGCGGCTGGGCCCTGCCACGCCAGATGGGCCTGCTTGGTGGTCCGTGTCCGAAGAGGAGGACAGATCCTCCAGATCCGTGTGTCCTCGTTGGGGGCTTGTGGGCTGGCTGTGCTGGCTGCTGTCTCCATCCCCAGCATCCGGCAGTTCGTCACCTGTGGAGAGAATGAGATTTGTTATTGTGTTGCACCTGGCGAAGTATGTATTTGTCGTCTGACATTGGCAGTTCGTGCAATCTCGTACATGGGTTTCCCGGAGGCGAGTGTGTGGCTGTGGCATCTGTAGTTGTGTGTGCTAGGCAATGGGACTGTGTGCTGTGCACATGTGGCATGGGACGGATTGGCCATGCCGATGGGTGTGTTGCTGTGCCCCTACTCATTGTGACTCTGGTGTATGCGGGCTCCTGGCCCATCCTGGGTCTGGTTTGTACTTTGCTTTTGGGGTTCACATGGAACGCTTAGGAACGCATATGGCAACATGGGGGCCATGCCCCAGATTCGCATTTGGGAGGGGATATGCTTTTGGGGTTCAAATGGAACGCTTAGGAACGCATATGGCAACATGGGGGCCATGCCCCAGATTCGCATTTGGGAGGGGATATGCTTTTGGGGTTCAAATGGAACGCTTAGGAACGCATATGGCAACATGGGGGCCATGCCCCAGATTCGCATTTGGGAGGGGATATGCTTTTGGGGTTCAAATGGAACGCTTTAGGAACGCATATGGCAACATGGGGGCCATGCCCCAGATTCGCATTTGGGAGGGGATATGCTTTTGGGGTTCAAATGGAACGCTTTAGGAACGCATATGGCAACATGGGGGCCATGCCCCAGATTCGCATTTGGGAGGGGATATGCTTTTGGGGTTCAAATGGAACGCTTTAGGAACGCATATGGCAACATGGGGGCCATGCCCCAGATTCGCATTTGGGAGTGGATATGCTTTTGGGGTACATGCTGTGAGCCATGGGTGCCGAACGTGACATGTGTTGTGGCAGCATGACAGTGCATGGTTTGAGGTGTGTGCATGCTTGACATGGCCTGCATATTTGCTGTCTGTTGTGATTACTGGACATGGCATTGGACGCATCGTTATGAGTGAGTGATAGTTGTGTGCCAGCCAACGTATTGCAGTTGTCCCATCTCCTTGGTGTGCGTGCTGCCCTGTGCCATGTGCATCACTGCAGTGCTCGGGGGGTGTGGCCCATGTTGTGTGTTGTTGCTCACAGTGTGTCGTGCGCTTAATTGACTTCTGGCACATGGTTGGTCATGGGCATGTGTCTTAGCGTGACTGCTGTATGTGTGGCAGCTGTGCGGATGACATGCCTTTCATGAGACTGGGGCTGACGGATGGGATGGATGGTATGTTGTATGTGCATGGTGTGTCTGTGAGTTTGATGGGTTCAGTGGTGTTCGTGTGCATTTATGTTGTTCCGCTCTGTTGCGTCTAGTGTTGTTTGTCTTACATAGGCGTAGTTGTGGGGTGTGTGGTTGACAGGCAGTAGGGGCTACATGGACAGGACTTCAATGGTGTTTCGGTTGTGTGTGATGAGTTGCACAGTGGCTGCCGTGTGGGACTATATTCAGTGTGGCTTGTGCATGCAGACGTGGCTCCTTGGGTGTTGCTATGTCTGTGATGGGTCATGTGGGGTGTGAGTCTGTTGTTCATGTCCGTGTGCACATTGTTCACTTGTTCGTGACGGTGGGCGGTGCTGCGTGTTCGTCTGCTACGTGACATGTCCCATGTGTTGGTCGTGTTATGGTCCTCATGCCTCCAGTAATCCAGCCCTGTCCAGTTTCCCACCTGCAAGTTGTTCGTGCGTGCACTGTACTGGATGCCACATGGCTCTAAGCGGGGGTGCTCCATGTTGCAGGTCTGTGGGGGTGGGGGGTGTTGTGGGTCGTGGGGTGGCTGGACACCCACTGACACCGATTGCTGTGGACCGTGATGTCTGCCTTTCGGCTGTCGTTGTGCACTGCGGTGGCTGACACGTGGCTGTGGGGTGTGGGGGATGCTCCTCCTTGCTGTGCTGTGGGACTGGGGCCTGGTGTGTGTTGTACTTGGGCTGTCCACCCTCCCACCCACTGCACTTTGTGTTCCTGCCACTTACCTGTTACTTGTCGGTTAGTGCAGCTGTGGCGGACACATGGGTGTGGTGGGTGCTCGTTGTGGCGCTTCTGGCATATTTGGGGACCTGTTGGTGGTTACGTGGCTGGCTTAGTGTACACATGTCCCCACGCATCTTACAGTTGTTTGGTTTGGGCTGTGTGTGGTAGTGTCTGTTGCATGTGTGTGTGATGTGTTGTGTATTGTGTGCTGGACATGGGGGTGTTTGTCCCTGGGAGCTGTGGCATGGTAGTTGCGCATGTGAGTACATAGCGGTGTGCTGGTATACATTAGTTTGTACTTACCAGCCTCCACTCCCCTGCTAATCCGGCGAGGATCTCCGGATGGATTACGACTCGCACCTTCTCCTCCCACGCTTTGAAGGTCTTAAAGAGCGTGGGATTCCCTCCGCCAGTGACGGCAGCCAGCTCTCTGTTTTTGCCCTCCTTCTTCTTGACCAGGCTCTTTACGTCATTCCAACGTTTGTTAATTTCTCCTCTGTTCCTGGGCAGGGTCCCGACTGCATTGACCTGGTCTACGATCCGGTTCCACATTCTGTTTCTGGTGGCTAGTGGTGTGTGCTGGACCATGTTCCCATAGATTTGTGGGTACACCTTGATGATCTCGTCGACCATGACCGTCAGCTCCATGGGCGTGAACTTGGGCATCCTTTGTGGTGCCATGGTGTTTGTGGTGCTGGTGCGGTGTGTGTTGTGTAATGTGCAGGGGGTTTGTGGTGCCGGGGTGTGGTGGTGGTGGTGGTGGTGGTGGTGGTGGTGTTTGGTGGTGGTGGTGGTGGTGGTGGTAGTGATGTGTGCGTTTCTGTGGTGTGCTGCTGTCCTTGCTGTGTCACTGTGTCCTCTCCTCTCCTCTCTGGTTTGCAATGTAGCAAGGGGTTGTGGTCTGTGGGAGTGCTGCTTTTGTACTCACCTATGTGGGTGTGTCCTCATGGTCTGTTGTTTTCAGGTGTGTTGTGTCTGGGGTTCTGGCCTTTGTATTTTTTGTTTGTCCGGGGGTGTTTTCGGGATGTGTACTGTGCTTGTGTATTTGTGCGTGCCTTGCTGTGTGGACTTGTTGGCCATGTTGTGTGCTATTGGTTTTGTGTGCGGATGGTTTCTGTGCAGGTACGTTGGCGCCATGGCTTCTGCCGTGTCGATTCTCATCGGCGTTGTTTGCGCTGGCGGGCGGTATATTTGTGGTTTTTCCACGCTCATGGCGGTGCGATCGTAATTTCACGTGCGGTGTGTCGGCCGTGTGGGCGGGCGGTTTTGTGTTGTCGTGCGTGTTTCCGTCCGTGGCGGGCGGTTTGACTCCGACTCGGACGATGGCGGGCGGTATTTTGTGTGATTTTTCGCCGATGGCGGTTTTCGGTTTGTGTAATCGTAATGGCGTGGTCGGTGTTCAGGCGGTGTGTGCGGGCGGATTTTTGCCGCTTCCATGCCTGGCGGATTTATTTACGCCGGGTATCGTAATGGGCCCCTTAGTTCTTAATTAATATGAATTAATTGATAGAAAATTAATTATGGAAATTGTGTAATTAATTTTAGGTGCGGGTTGTGCGGTTTATAGGGGTAAAGGGTGGGAAGTAATTTATGTTTAATTACTTAATAATTAGTTGTAAATTTATATAAAAAAATTAATTGATAATCAATTATGGTAATTGTGTGATTTTTTTTAGGTGTGGATTGTGGGGTTTATGGGGTAAAGGGTGGGAAGTAATTTATGTTTAATTAATTAATAATTAGTTGTTAATTAATATTAATTAATTAATTGCAAATTAAATATGTAATTTGTGTAATTAATTTTAGGGGGGAATGTGGGGTTTACAGGGGTAAAGGGTGGGAAGTAAATTTTGTTTAATTAATTATAAATTAGTTGAACATTAATATTAATTAATTAACTTATATTTCATTAGGGTATTTGTTTATATTATTAGTGTGTGGGTTTTATTGTTATAGGGGTACATGGTGGGGAGTAAATCAATGTTACTTACTTTATGATTAGTTGTTAAATACTATTAGTTTTTTAATTGAAAACAAGTTTTAATTGTGTAATTCATTTTTTATAGTTTCATTTTAACTCTGGGTTGTGGGGATTGTAGGGGTAAAGTGTGGGAAGTTAAATAATTTTTATGAGTTTTTTTTAAATTAATAATAATTCTTTAATTGGTAATTAATTATGTTAGTTGAGGAAGCACACTTTTTTGAATTTAGATGTGTGTTGTGAATTGGTAGGAAATTTAAAAAAAGTAAACTTATGTAATAATTAATGTTTTTGTTTCTAAATAATTCTTAATTAAAAATATGTATGTGTTTAGAAATTGTTTTATTTTATTTAATATAATATTTGTAGGTATTTGTTATATGTATTTAACATTATAATATTTCTTAAAACATTTTTTAATATTAAATATATTTGTATTTGAATTTTTAACATATTTATATATTTTTTAATTTATTTAGTTTTTAAAATATTTTTATTCTTGTTAAAATGTAGTTTGTTTTTAATTTTGAACTGACTGGAGTGAGAATATTAATTGTTACTCCTCTGAAATCCAACACTTTCCCTACTGTTGCGCTCACTGGAGTGGGAATATTAATTTTTACCCCTCCGCTATCCAACACTTTCCCAACTGTTGCACTCACTTCAGTGGGAATAGTAATTTGTACCCCTCCGCTATCCAACACTTTCCCTACTTTTACAATTATTGGAGTGGGAATAGTAAGTTTTATCCCGCCACTATCCAACACTTTCCCTAATGTTGCACTCACTAGAGTGGAATAGTAATTTTTACCCCTCCGCTAACCAACACTTTCCCTACTGTTGCACTCACTGGAGTGGGAATATTAATTTTTACCCCTCCGCTATCCAACACTTTCCCAACTGTTGCACTCACTTCAGTGGGAATAGTAATTTTTACCCCTCCGCTATCCAACACTTTCCCTACTTTTACAATTATTGGAGTGGGAATAGTAAATTTTATCCCGCCACTATCCAACACTTTCCCTACTGTTGCACTCACTGGAGTGGGAATAGTAATTTTTACCCCTCCGCTATCCAACACTTTCCCTACTGTTGCACTCACTTCAGTGGGGATAGTAATTTTTACCCCTCAGCTATCCAACAATTTCCCTACTTTTACAATTATTGGAGTGGGAATAGTAAATTTTATCCTGCCACTATCCAACACTTTCCCTACTGTTGCACTCACTGGAGTGGGAATAGTAATTTCTACCCCTCCGCTATCCAACACTTTCCCTACTGTTGCACTCACTGGAGTGGGGATAGTAATTTTTGCCCCTCCGCTATCCAACAATTTCCCTACTTTTACAATTATTGGAGTGGGAATAGTAAATTTTATCCTGCCACTATCCAACACTTTCCCTACTGTTGCACTCACTGGAGTGGGAATAGTAATTGTTACCCCTCCGCTATCAAACACTTTCCCAACTGTTGCACTCACTGGAGTGGGAATAGTAATTTTTACCCCTCCGCTATCCAACACTTTCCCTACTGTTGCACTCACTGGAGTGGGATTAGCAATTTTTACCCCTCCGCTATCCAACACTTTCCCTACTGTTACACTCAATGGAGTGGGAATGGTAATTTCTACCACTCTGCTATCCAACACTTTCCCTGCTGTTGCACTCACTAGAGTGGGAATAGTAATTTTTACCACTCCGCTATCCAACACTTTCCCTATTGTTGCACTCACTGGAGTTGGAATAGTAATTTTTACCCCTCCGCTATCCAACACTTTCCCTACTGTTGCAATTGCTGGAGTGGGAATGGTAATTTTTACCCCTCCGCTAGCCAACATTTTCCCTACTGTTGCACTCACTGGAGTGGGAACAGTAATTTTTACCCCTCCTCTATCCAACGCTTTCCCTACTGTTGCACTCACTGGATTGGGAAATTTAAGTTTGAAGATTTTTAAATAGTTTAATGTTTTAATTTGTAATATAGTGTGTTTATTTTATTAGATTTTATGTTATTGGTACACACACACATATATATATATATTACCTACTGGCGGTCGCCAGTAGGTAGTTATAGTTACAACCTAGTTTCCATAGGAAAAGCATTTTTTGATTTGCTAATAACTTTGGCGTCGTTTGATGAATCTTTATGAAATTTTGCAAAAAGTTGCACTTTTTAGGTTAGCTCCTATCTTGAAAGTTTGGGGTTGATTTGTCAAGCGGCGCCTGAGAAAATAGGGGGGTCCCAAAAGGCGTTTTCTCCATGTTAATTTCCATGGGAAAGTTTGCGACGAGCTACAGCCCGAACAAAAAATAAAAGTCAAAAATCAATTTCCCATAGGAACCTTTGTGCAAGGCTACAGCCGAAACTACTGAACGGAATTACCCCAAATTTGGCAAAAAGGTAGTGCTTGGCTCAGAAAGCGACCTTTTGTGAAATGATGTAAATCCGTTCAGTGGTTGCTGAGAAATAAGAAAAATAAAAGTTTTGATATTCTGGGCGGAGCTTAAGTCCTGTGCACGAGCTTCACTGTGATTGGCTGCGAACACTCCAAACCAGGAAGTGTTGGCAGCCATCTTGTGGCTCGGTAGAAGCGAGTCATTAGAAAACAGAGAAACAAAGGTATAAAACAAGAGAAGGGGGCAGGGTAGAAACACCGTGACCCCCTAGGCCTGCTCAGGGGGTCCCAGAAGGACCCCATGGCCAAAAAAACCATTTTTTATAAAAAAAAAAAGAATCGGCGCAATTCGCGCTGGGGTCGCGGGTTCCCGCGTTTTATTTTAATGAGGTCCCTGGGTGGGCTAGGTCCCAGCGGACATTTCTTAAAAATAATAGCTGGGGGTCGCTGGGGCTGCAGGGGCCCACTGGGGTCCCCGCAGCCCCGGGGCTTCACTCATGTTGGGAGGGGGTTGCGCGGCCCCTCTCCTGGAGCCCTCCATGTGCTTATAACTTTGGCGTCGTTTGACGAATCTTTACGAAATTTTCAAAAAGTTTTCTTTTTTGATCAGCTCCTAACTTAAAAGTTTGGGGGTGTTTGGTCAAGGGGGGCTGAGAAAAAGGGAAGTCCCAAAATGTGTTGTCTCAATGCATCTTCCATAGGAAACTTTAGACAAGGCTACAGGTCAAACTGCTGCACGGAATTACGCCAAATTTGTGAGGGAGAAAGGTTGTGGTCGAGAAAGCGTGCTTTTGTTGAAATGGTGTAAATCCATTCAGTAGTTTTTGAGAAATATCAAATTTTACAGATATCGATATTTGAGAATTCTGACATCTGATTGGCTGAGGGTTACGAGCACGAGCTCGCGGCTCATTGGCTGTGAACGGTTGAAACTAGGAAGTGTTGGCAGCCATTTTGTGACTTAGTCCGTCAGCTCGCATCTCTCCGTATCGAAGCCATTGGGTGTGTAGTTTTACCTCTGCGAGGCAACACTGGCATCTGTGTCTGTGTAAGATACTCCTTTCACGCTGCCTCTCCCCACATCACGAGGTCGCGACTATGCCTTTAGAAGCCAGTCCATTGGCTCGGAGCTCTGTGAGTCAGTCTGTCGGCACAACCCTCTATACAGCCCAAACACCACTGCACTACCTAACTAAACACTAAACCACTACTGCCAGCACGACCCCCTACACTACAGAAACACCACTGCACTACCTGAAACCCTAAAACACTACCCCCAGCACGAACCCCTACACTACAGAAACACCACTACACTACCCTAAACCGTAAAACGCTACCCCCAGCACGACCCTCTACACTACCCAAACACCACTGCACTACCCTAAACCCTAAAACACTACTCACAGCAGGACCCCCTACACTATGTAAAGACCACTGCCCTACCCTAAACCCTAAATGTACCCCCAGCACCACCCTCTACAATACACAAACACCACTGCACTACCGGAAACCCTAAAACACTACCCACAGCAGGACCCACTACACTACACAAACACCACTGCACTACCCTAAACCATAAAACACTACCAGTCCATTGGCTCACAGCTCTGCGTTTGCGAGCCGATGGCCCGTAGCTCTCTCTGTGTGAGCCGAGCCCACGGGCCGTAGCTCTCCCTTTGAGAGGCTGCCCGATGGCCCGCAGGTCTCCCTGTGCTAGCCAGATCGCAGTTGTCAGTCTGCGAACCGATATTGGGAATATAAGGCGGCTCTAAAGAGAGCCTTTGTGTTTATTAGTTGGAGCTACATATAAGTGCGGATGCACAGCTTCAGGTTATTCAGAAAACTCGATTTCCTGATCTGTGAAGTGTACTCCATCACTTCTGTAGATATCAGCCATATCATAACGTATGTTGTTGTTGTAGATCGACCCGATTCTATGGTCTCTGAGGTATGCAGACACAGCTTTGTTGACATTCTTCCTAGATTTTTCAATCTAAGGACAAAATTTGTTTGACCATTTCCACTTCTGTCTTTGGCATATATTGGAATATACAAAGACAGTTTGAGGCAAAAGCAACATCAATTGTCTAAAGGTGTCCTTCATTAGCATTTCCAAACCTACCCCAGTCAATGTGCCTAGGTCATTTCCACCACAGTGCACAATCATGAGGTCAGGGAGTTGGAGATGCAAACAGGTTTTAACCAAAGGGAGTAATTGGTGCCACTTCAATCCTCTGTGTCCAAACCATTTAATGTCCACATTTTGTAAACCTAGGTCTAAGTCAATATGTCTCTGTTCTGCATATCTCTTGCACCAGAAAACTTAGCTATGTCCTACGATCCACACTAGCATTTTGAAGGTGTAGCTGGAAGATATGGACAGATGTCTGTAGCTCATGCAGTCCGTTCGTAGAATAAGAGATATGTTTAAAGATGGGGAACTACTTTTTTTTCTCATACAAAACGATAACTGATTGGGAGATGAAAAACATTGTTTACTAAAAAGTAGGGTGCATATTAGTTTGTCGAAAAGCATCTTTGTGATTGGTTAATAAAAAGCAGTTTCAACGTAGAGTTCATATGATAGCATAACATTTGCTCAGTTCAACCACACCTGCTACTTGCATTTGGAAGGCACTGTTCGAACTTAAAACAATGGTGAACTTTTAACCTGCACGTGCCCTTAAATGTTCGAGAAAATGTTGCAAAAAATATCGTTAGGTTTGAAAAAATGATGAACTTTTAACCTGCACGTGTCGTAGAATGTTCTAGAAAGTTTGTTGATAGAATACGTTGAACTTCTCACCTGTATGTGTTCTTAAATTTTTAAAAAACTGTTTATATGGAAAGTTCAAAAATAACCAATAGAGAGAAGTTTTGCAATTTGAAAAAATAAAGGAACTATTCTGATTTGTTCTTTACATGTATTTATGTGTGGAGCAACAGGGAAATTGTGCCATTACTGATTCCATTCTTGATGAGAGCGGTGCATTACATGTACTGTGTGACAAAGAAAGAATTGCAAATTTGGCAGGGAGAAAGGTCTTGGTGCAGAAAGCGTGGTTTTGTGGAAATGGTGTAAATCCGTTCAGTAGTTTTTGAGATATTAAAGGAAAAAAAGATATATATATCTGGACTGTGCCTAACTCCCAAGCACAAGCTTGGCTCTGATTGGCTGCTAACAATTCAAACCAGGAAGTGTTAGCAGCCATCTTGTGCCTCGCATCGAGTGAAAATATAAAAGAAAGGTCCCGGGGGCAATTTAATATACCGGAGCTCTGTCTGTGCAAGATACTGCTTTCACGCTGCGTCACCCTACATCAGCAGGTAACGCACCCTTTTCCACCATCAACAGCATACCTCCAACAACATACTTGGGCCCGCAAGTCTGCCTCTGCGAACCACTTGTCGGCTCACAGCTCTTCGGGTGCGAGTTCTCAGGCCCGCAGTTGTATCTGTGAAGCCAATACTGGAAATATACCGGAGGTGTCTCTCTGCGAGATACGCTCTTCACGCTCCCTCTCCCCACATCAGTGTTCCGCAGCTATCCCTTTGGAAGCCGATGGCCCGCACCTTTCCCTATACTAGTTGGCCCGCAGGTGTTCCTCTGCGAGCTGGCCCGCAGCTCTTCCTCTGCGAACTGATGGACCGCGGTTCTCCCTCTATGAGCCTGCTAGTCGGCTCGTAGTTCTTCATCTACGAGCCAGCCCGCCGGCTCTTAAGTCTCTGAGAACAGATGTAATGGAGGCAACGATCATGCAGGTCGGACACCCAACACTGCTCTGACATCCCCCAGTAGGAGCTCCTTGTCTGCCATCTCCCCTCACCCCCACCCCCCACAAACAAATGTGACAGTCACATTAGGTTGGACAAATAAGAATCTTAGTCATGTATGGATTTACATATAAAACATTTTATTAAAACAAAACAACAACAAATAAAACTATGTACAGCCATGTCGTGTCATCGCTGGACCATTTGTGAATCACAGCCTGTAAGACAAAAAGAAAGATAAGAAGGTGCGTCATGCGTCCAGCAAAGGAGAAAGAGAAAGAGAGAAAGAGTGAGGGAGAAAGAGAGAAACAAAGAAAGAGTGAGAGAGGAAGACAAAGAAATAGAGAAAGAGTGAGAGAGAGAAAGAGAGAAATAGTGTGAGAGAGGAAGAGAGAGAGAGAAAGAGTGAGAGTGAGGAGAGAAAGGGTGAGAGAGAGGAAGACAGACAAAGACAGAGAAAGAGTGAGAGAGAAAGAGTAAGATACAAGGAAAAGAAAGAGAGAGAAACAGTGTGAGAGAGAGGTAGAGAGAAAGAGAGAAAGAGAGAGAGAAAGAGTGAGAGAGAGGAAGAGAGAGAAAGAAAGAATGAGAGAGAGGAACAGACAGAGAAACAGAGAAAGTGTGAGAGAGAGAAAGGAAGAGATGGAGAGGGAGTGTTGACACTGGAGAAAATCTTCGCAGCTTACCTTTCTGCCTCCAGTGTGTCTCCAACCACGTGCCGGGACATAGTGCACCCTTAAGTTTAGTGATCTGAAAGATAGTATAGAATTAGTAATTGCAGAGTACATACAACTGCACACGCCTAATTATCTGTTTCGGCAATGCGCACTCAGGCTGCTGCAGCCCATCCACTCCCACTGCTCGGAGGTGTCTGTGTGCTCTTGTGCGCCCAGGCTGCTGCACACTATCCACTCCCACCGCCCAGAGGTTACTGCCCGCTGCTGCGGAAAGAAGTATCTCTGCTCACCTTCCGCCACCGGCGTGTGTGTAAGAGGGTGCACCATGTGCTGAAGCAACTTTGTCAGGCCTTGTCAGGATGGCCTCGCATCATCGCAGTTTGTACACGCGTTCAGCTGTGGTGGTGTGGGGAGGGACGTCGATTCGTGAATCACAGCCTGTTAGATAAAAAGCAAGATAGGATTGTGCGTCATTCGTCCATCAAAGGAGAGAGAAAGAGAGAGAGAGAGAGAGAAGAAAGAGTGAGAGGAAGACAGAGAGAAAAAGAAAGAAGGAGTGAGAGGAAGACAGAGAGAAAGAGAGAAGCAGTGGGAGTGACAGGAAGAGAGAGAGAAAAAGAAAGAAAGAGTGAGAGGAAGACAGAGAGAAAGAGTGAGAGAGACGAAGAGAGAGAGAAAGAGTGAGAGAGAGGAAGAAAGAGAGAGAAAGAGTGAGAGAAAGGAAGAGAGAAAGAGAGAAACAGTGTGAGAAAGAGGAAGAGAGAGAGAGAACAGTGTGAGAGAGAGGAAGAGAGAGAGAGAAAGAGTGAGAGTGAGGAAGAGAGAAAGTGTGAGAGAGAGGAAGACAGAGAAAGAGAGAAAGAGTGAGATACAAGGAAGAGAGAAAGAGAGAAACAGTGTGAGAGAGAGGAAGAGAGAGAGAAACAGTGTGAGAGAGAGGAGAGAGAGAGAAAGAGTGAGAGAGGAAGAGAGAGAAAGAAAGAATGAGAGAGAGAGGAAGAGACAGAGAAAGAGAGAAAGAGTGTGAGAGAGAGAAAGGAAGAGATAGAGAGTGAGAGAGAGAGAGAGAAAGAGTGTGAGTGACAGAAAGGAAGAGATGGAGAGGGAGAGTGAAGTGTTGACACTGTGGAGAAAATCCTCACAGCTCACCTTTCTGTCACCGGTGTGTCTCCAACCACGTGCCGGGATATAGGGCAGCCCTCAAGCTTAGTCATCTGAAACATAAAAATGGAATCAGTAATGGATTAGTACATACAACTGCGTATGCCTAAATCGCTGTCCCACCTTTGTGTATCCAGGCTAGTGTACCCCATCCACTTCCACTGCCCAGAGGTGTCTACTCGCTGCTGTACACCCAGGCTGCTGCACTCCATCCACTCCCACTGCCCAGAGGTGTATGACAACCGCTGCGCACCCAGGCTGCTGCACCCCATGCACTCCCACTGCCCGGAGGTGACTGTGTGCCGCTGCGCACCCAGGCTGCTGCACCCAATCCACTCCCACTGCCCGGAGGTGACTGCCTGCCACTGCGCAAACAAGCCTCTCTGCTCACCTTACACCACCTGCGTGTGTCGAAGAGGGTCCACCACGTGCCGAAGAAACCTCCTCACCCATTGTGTACACGCGGAGAGCAGAGCTCACAATTCAGGTTGAGTGTTGATTGCAGGATGGCCACGCTTCATCGCAGGCCTGCAAGACAAAAAGCAAGATAAGATTGTGCATCATGCGTCCATCAAAGGAGAGAGATAGAGAGAGAAAGAAAGAGTGAGAGGAAGACAGAGAGAAAAAGAAAGAAGGAGTGAGAGGAAGACAGAGAGAAAGAGAGAAACAGTGGGAGTGACAAGAAGAGAGAGAGAAAAAGAAAGAAAGAGTGAGAGGAAGACAGAGAGAAAGAGTGAGAGAGACGAAGAGAGAGAGAAACAGTGAGAGACAGAAAGAGAGAGAAAGAGTGAGAGAGAGGAAGAGAGAGAGAAAGAGTGAGAGAGAGGAAGAGAGAGAGAGAAAGGAAGAGAGAGAGAGAAAGAGTGAGAGTGAGGAAGAGAGAAAGTGTGAGAGAGAGGAAGACAGAGAAAGAGAGAAAGAGTGAGATACAAGGAAGAGAGAAAGAGAGAAACAGTGAGAGAGAGAGGAAGAGAGAGAGAAACAGTGTGAGAGAGAGGAAGAGAGAGAGAAAGAGTGAGAGAGGAAGAGAGAGAAAGAAAGAATGAGAGAGAGAGGAAGAGACAGAGAAAGAGAGAAAGAGTGTGAGAGAGAGAGAGAGAGAAAGAGTGTGAGTGACAGAAAGGAAGAGATGGAGAGGGAGAGTGAGTGTTGACACTGTGGAGAAAATCCTCACAGCTCACCTTTCTGTCACCGGTGTGTCTCCAACCACGTGCCGGGATATAGGGCAGCCCTCAAGCTTAGTCATCTGAAACATAAAAATGGAATCAGTAATGGATGAGTACATACAACTGCGTATGCCTAAATCGATGTCCCGCCTTTGTGTATCCAGGCTAGTGTACCCCATCCACTTCCACTTCCCAGAGGTGTCTACCCACTGCTGTACACCCAGGCTGCTGCACTCCATCCACTCCCACTGCCCAGAGGTGTATGACAGCCGCTGCGCACACAGGCTGCTGCACCCCATGCACTCCCACTGCCCGGAGGTGACTGCGTGCCGCTGCGCACCCAGGCTGCTGCACCCCATCCACTCCCACTGCCCGGAGGTGACTGCCCGCCGCTGCGCAAACAAGCCTCTCTGCTCACCTTACACCACCGGCATGTGTTGAAGAGGGTCCTCCATGTGCCGAAGAAACCTCCTCACCCGTTGTGTACACGTGGAGAGCGGAGCTCACAATTCAGGTTGAGTGTTGATTGCACGATGGCCACGCTTCATCGCAGGCCTGCAAGACAAAAATCAAGATAAGATTGTGCGTCATGCGTCCATCAAAGGAGAGAGAAAGAGAGATAGAGGGCCATATGTATGAAAGTTTGGTTTTGCGATTCTCAAATAGCGAATTTTAGAGAATCGCTATTTGAGAATCGCAAAACGAGATGTATGTAGGATTTGCAAAACAATTTGCGAATCTTACATATTCCTTAATTGCGAATCGCAAATTGCGAATCGCAATTAAGGAGTCCCTTCCCATTCATTCCTATGGGCTTAGAGGCCTATAGGAATGAATGGGAAGACATTCTCAAATTGCGATTAGCAATTAGAGAATCGCAAATTGAGAATGCAATTTCAAGGTTGCAAGGGTGTCAAAAGGACACCCTGTTGCACCCCTGAAATAAGCATGGTGCACATGTGCGCACATACATGCCCTGAGGGCATGTATGTGCGCCACATTGCACTTTGAAAAATGCAAAAAAGTGCATTTTTCAAAGAAATCGCAAATTACCACCAACTTGAAGTTGGTGGTAATTTGCGATTCCTTAAGGCCAAATTGCACTTTTCTGCTCGCCTTACATCACCGGCATGTGTCAAGTGAGTCCACCACGTGCCAAGAAACTTCCTCACATGCTATCGTAACACAGGGAGTAGCAAAGTTCACAATTCAGCTTGATTGTTGCGAGGCAGTTGTTCATTAATACATACCACTAAGCCTGCAATTGACGAATCGCAAGTTGAGATTGATACATCATGCACCCAGCAGAGAGAAAGAAAGAGTGAGAGGAAGACAGAGAGAAAAAGAAAGAAGGAGTGAGAGGAAGACAGAGAGAAAGAGAAAGAAGGAGTGAGAGGAAGACAGAGAGAAAGAGAGAAACAGTGGGAGTGACAGGAAGAGAGAGAGAAAAAGAAAGAAAGAGTGAGAGAGAAGACAGAGAGAAAGAGTGAGAGAGACGAAGAGAGAGAGAAACAGTGAGAGACAGAAAGAGAGAGAAAGAGTGAGAGAGAGGAAGAGAGAGAGAAAGAGTGAGAGAGAGGAAGAGAGAGAGAGAAAGAGCGAGAGAAAGGAAGAGAGAGAGAGAAAGAGTGAGAGTGAGGAAGAGAGAAAGTGTGAGAGAGAGGAAGACAGAGAAAGAGAGAAAGAGTGAGATACAAGGAAGCGAGAAAGAGAGAAACAGTGTGAGAGAGAGGAAGAGAGAGAGAAACAGTGTGAGAGAGAGGAAGAGAGAGAGAAAGAGTGAGAGAGGAAGAGAGAGAAAGAAAGAATGAGAGAGAGAGGAAGAGACAGAGAAAGAGAGAAAGAGTGTGAGAGAGAGAGAGAGAGAAAGAGTGTGAGTGACAGAAAGGAAGAGATGGAGAGGGAGAGTGAATGTTGACACTGTGGAGAAAATCCTCACAGCTCACCTTTCTGTCACCAGTGTGTCTCCAACCACGTGCCGGGATATAGGGCAGCCCTCAAGCTTAGTCATCTGAAACATAAAAATGGAATCAGTAATGGATGAGTACATACAACTGCGTATGCCTAAATCGCTGTCCCGCCTTGTGTATCCAGGCTAGTGTACCCCATCCACTTCCACTTCCCAGAGGTGTCTACCCACTGCTGTACACCCAGGCTGCTGCACTCCATCCACTCCCACTGCCCAGAGGTGTATGACAGCCGCTGCGCACACAGGCTGCTGCACCCCATGCACTCCCACTGCCCGGAGGTGACTGCGTGCCGCTGCGCACCCAGGCTGCTGCACCCCATCCACTCCCACTTCCCGGAGGTGACTGCCCGCCGCTGCGCAAACAAGCCTCTCTGCTCACCTTACACCACCGGCATGTGTCGAAGAGGGTCCTCCATGTGCCGAAGAAACCTCCTCACGTGGAGAGCGGAGCTCACAATTCAGGTTGAGTGTTGATTGCACAATGGCCACGCTTCATCGCAGGCCTGCAAGACAAAAAGCAAGATAAGATTGTGCGTCATGCGTCGATCAAAGGAGAGAGAAAGAGAGATAGAGAGAGAAAGAAAGAGTGAGAGGAAGACAGAGAGAAAAAGAAAGAAGGAGTGAGAGGAAGGCAGAGGAAGACAGAGAGAAAGAGAGAAACAGTGGGAGTGACAGGAAGAGAGAGAGAGAAAGAAAGAGTGAGAGGAAGACAGAGAGAAAGAGTGAGAGAGACGAAGAGAGAGAGAAACAGTGAGAGACAGAAAGAGAGAGAAAGAGTGAGAGAGAGGAAGAGAGAGAGAAAGAGTGAGAGAGAGGAAGAGAGAGAGAGAAAGAGTGAGAGAAAGGAAGAGAGAGAGAGAAAGAGTGAGAGTGAGGAAGAGAGAAAGTGTGAGAGAGAGGAAGACAGAGAAAGAGAGAAAGAGTGAGATACAAGGAAGCGAGAAAGAGAGAAACAGTGTGAGAGAGAGGAAGAGAGAGAGAAACAGTGTGAGAGAGAGGAAGAGAGAGAGAAAGAGTGAGAGAGGAAGAGAGAGAAAGAAAGAATGAGAGAGAGAGAGGAAGAGACAGAGAAAGAGAGAAAGAGTGTGAGAGAGAGAAAGGAAGAGATAGAGAGTAAGAGAGAGAGAGAGAGAAGAGTGTGAGTGACAGAAAGGAAGAGATGGAGAGGGAGAGTGAATGTTGACACTGTGGAGAAAATCCTCACAGCTCACCTTTTTGTCACCAGTGTGTCTCCAACCACGTGCCGGGATATAGGGCAGCCCTCAAGCT
Organism: Calotriton arnoldi; assembly: GCA_963921515.1. Classification (NCBI taxonomy): domain Eukaryota; kingdom Metazoa; phylum Chordata; class Amphibia; order Caudata; family Salamandridae; genus Calotriton; species Calotriton arnoldi. The sequence continues at coordinate 32,654 of CAWUFW010005850.1, forward strand.
TAGTCATCTGAAACATAAAAATGGAATCAGTAATGGATGAGTACATACAACTGCGTATGCCTAAATCGATGTCCCGCCTTTGTGTATCCAGGCTAGTGTACCCCATCCACTTCCACTGCCCAGTGGTGTCTACCCACTGCTGTACACCCAGGCTGCTGCACTCCATCCACTCCCACTGCCCAGAGGTGTATGACAGCCGCTGTGCACACAGGCTGCTGCACCCAATGCACTCCCACTGCCCGGAGGTGACTGCGTGCCGCTGCGCACCCAGGCTGCTGCACCCCATCCACTCCCACTGTCCGGAGGTGACTGCCCGCCGCTGCGCAAACAAGCCTCTCTACTCACCTTACACCACTGGCATGTGTCGAAGAGGGTCCTCCATGTGCCGAAGAAACCTCCTCACCCGTTGTGTACACGCGGAGAGCGGAGCTCACAATTCAGGTTGAGTGTTGATTGCAGGATGGCCACGCTTCATCGTAGGCCTGCAAGACAAAAAGCAAGATAAGATTGTGCGTCATGCATCCATCAAAGGAGAGAGAAAGAGAGATAGAGAGAGAAAGAAAGAGTGAGAGGAAGACAGAGAGAAAAAGAAAGAAGGAGTGAGAGGAAGACAGAGAGAAAGAGAGAAACAGTGGGAGTGACAGGAAGAGAGAGAGAAAAAGAAAGAAAGAGTGAGAGGAAGACAAAGAGAAAGAGAGAAAGAGTGAGAGAAGAAGAGAGAGAGAAAGAGTGTGAAGGAGAGAAAGGAAGAGATGAAGAGGGACAGTGACTGCTGTGTCTCCAACCACATGCCGGGACCTAGTGGAGCCCTCAAGCTCCCACATCTAAACATAGTACAGAATTAGTAATGGGAGAGTATATACGATTGCGTACGCCTAAATCGCTGTGCCGCCTTTGTGTATCCACTCCCGCCGCCCAGACGTATTTGCCCACCGCTGCGCACCCAGGCCTCACTGCTCACCTTTTCGCGGACAGGGCACCCTCCGCATCATGCAGTCCCGCTCCGCAGGCCAACAGGTCTCACATTTGGTGCTGCGTCTTGATTTTGCCATGCCAGAGGACATACTAGTGCACTTATCATCATCGCAGATTGCACACCCGCTCAGTCCTTGCGGTGCCACTAACTCAGTGAACAGGGAGGCCACGCACGTGGTGGTAGGCCTCCCTGTTCGGTGGCTCAGGCCTACACTGCGGTCCAGCAGGGCACACAAAACCTGAGCTGTCCAGACCGCCGGGACGGGCCATCACCGCAGGCTGTACACCCGCTCAGCAGTTACGGTACCCGTACCTCAGTGGACCGAAAGTCACCGTCCCGTGCCGGTGTGCCTGTGCCGGCCGCAGTGCATCAGGTGCAAGCAACTCTGAAATGGCGTAGAGCACGTGCGCCCAGTCTTTTTTATTGGCAGGGTCACGTGTCCTGTGACGCCTGTGCTGGATGGGTGTGGTGTGGGTGTATACTAGCCATGAGGGAGTGGCTGTGGCGTACTGATAACTAGGGTGTGACCAGCAGATCACTGCAATGAAAATCTGGGCCATGTAGCGTTGTTGTCCTTCCCTGTAAGCGTAAGCGGAGTGGGCTGGCCTGGCGTATGCCAGTCCTGCATGAGGCTGTGAAGAATGACTCCGGAGCTATGGGCGTGGCTCCATCGTGAGCTGTATGAGGAATCAACTGATGCAGCACTGTTGTCAGATTGGGCTAGATCATGCACAATTGGGCTATATTTTTCCCGGTTGTGCGGTAAAATTTAGGTTTGTGCTAGTTGCCAGATTATAAATATATATACAGCGCTCCAGCAAACTAGTATGTTAAAGCGCTTTATTAGACAAATATTTACTTGGCAGCCTGCTGCAACATCAATTCCAATCCATTCACCTCCTGCTTGACGATGTCCCTGCCCCTCCTTCCTTAAAGTAGCAATATTGGGCTAGTTTGGGCTACTTTTTGGTTGTCTTTGGGCTAGAGAATGCTTAAAAAATCTTGCAACACTGGCATGCCGGTGTTCTTGTTGTAGTGCTGCCGTCACCTGGGTCGCAAGCGTCAATGTGTCACTCTGTGAGCCAAGTCCCTGAACATGGCCAACATGGAAGGTACGGGGAATCACTGACCCTACATTCATCCATAGTTCCACACAAGAAAGATGGTGGACCTGACACATCTGTGTGGGTGTGAATGTTTATTGCACATTCAGTGGAGTATTGCAGCTGTAGCAATACTGGGCCATGCAAAATCCAAATTTCAGTTTTTGGGACATGGAGGGCAGCCAATTAGAGACAAGCTCGTTGTCGGAGTTAGGGTGCGCCAACATATGTACTTATACAATCACTCCGCCATTCCCCACACACTTATAAATTCACTATACACTCTCCTTGCAGTACTCTAATAATCCAGTCTCTACGTACGTACTTGTACAATGACCGAGACAAAGTTATATAACCAAAGTTTTCTCCCACTGTCAAAGGTAAGTTGGTTGCATACGCTGTCCAGAGCACAATGTAATGTGGTAGGGCCCAGGGGCAGCATGTTGAATACATAATGAACACACGGACACAGATAGATAGTGGAACTGGATACGAGCACGTGCACTCAACTCCTTTTTATTACCAGGGTCACATGTCCAGTGACGTCTGTGCTGGATGCGTGTGGGGTGAGTGTAAGCCAGCCCTCCGGGAATGGTTGGTGCTGGTAACAAGTACAACAGTAATTATCAGATCACACACAGAGATTCAATCATAAAGGGTCCATGATTTGTGCTACACTAAGTTAGAGGCACCAGATCTGAAATCATACACAAAATATTCTGTCATATAGGGTCCATCAGTTGTGGTGGACTGAGGTAGGAGCATCAGAAGCATTCTGTGTGTGCACAGCTAGCGATGATGGGTGGTCCGGGAGGGCCGCACTGGTAGCAATGTCTGTTGCCTACTGAACTGCGTCATCTGCAATCGCAACTCCATCTGAATTGTGAGCCCTGCTGTCCGCAGTGTAGATCGAAGGCAGTAGTCAGCACAGACATCGAAGAAAGCTTTTTGTCACTTCCTCTTGAGAAAATTCAACGACATAGAGTACAATTCTGTCTGCAAATAATAAATCAAGACTGAATTCAAATTGTGAGCTCTGCTGTCCGCAGTGTAGACTGCCATTCAGTGTCCCTTTGGACTTGCAAGATGAATTTGGTCATTGTACTAAAGCTATAATTGGTATCAAAAAAGTTCTTGAATCAAGGATAATAAAAGGATATTATGTAGGATTAAGGGTACGTGGCGATGACTTATGGTGCAGTGAGCTAGTGGCACCTGAAGCACTCAGCGTGTGCGCATCCTGCGATGATGCGTGGTCCGTGTGGGCCGCACTGGTAGCAATGTATTTTGTTTAATTCTGCCTCAATAAGGCCTCGTGGCATTTACTTGTGGTGCACTGAGTTAGTGGTACCTCTGGCGCTCAGCGTGTACGCAGCCTGCGATGATGCGTGGTCCGGGGCGGGCCGCACTGGGAACAATGTGTCATGCCTACTGGACTCCGTCATCTGGAATCGCGACTCAATCTGAATTGTGAGCCCTGCTGTCCGCAGTGTAGATCGAAGGCAGTAGTCTGTACAGAATTAACTGTGCAGTGCTGTTCCGCTGTGTTCGCAGGGGGCTTGTGTCGAGGAGGCCCGCGGTCATGGCGGCAGCCACGTGGCAGGGTGAGGGTCGCCGCTCTGGCAGACGCATTGGCTTTCACACAAGTGAACCACGCCCAGAACCCCGGCCTATTTATTCACACTTCTACGCTGGAGTGGCGTACGTTGGACCAGCCCACTGCGCTTCCGCTTACAGGGGGCGACGACACAGGTTCATGACCGAGATCTTCCCCACTGCCTGAGGTAACATGGTTGTGTCCACTGTCCATAACATTACAAGCACCAGCTTGTTTTTGGATCGCACAGCAGATACGTTTAATGAACATTATAATTAGAAATTAGCATTTAAAAAACCTTTGAAATTCACTGAAAAACCATAGGTTTCAGGGACGTTATAGTTACAAATTATCATGTTAAAAACCTTTGAAATTCACTGAAAAAGCCATAGGTTTCAGGGACGTTATAGTTAGCTGGACATTTCACTCGTACAAAACCATAGAAATTCCACTGTTGTAGTTAGTTCAGCTAACTATAACTCGCGCCCCGCAATGCACTGCTGATGACATCACATATTACATTATTCATGACATGGTCAGTGACATCACTGATGACATCTGAAATGACATCACTGATGACATCACTGATGACATCATCCACGTGAAAATCTGATGCACCTCCTCATACCTTAATAAAACCTTTGATACACCCATTCTAAAATACAGACTACCATTTTCGAAACAATACAGACACCAATACCAGTTACTACATACACACGCACTGATTCCTAGGTCTAGACACACATCCACTCATTCACCCATAAAGTCACTCATACATGCAGTGACTCATCAATACAACACTATTATAGGCACTCATACACCTATACAAACACTCACACACCGCCACTCATCCAGAGTTACTCACACATCTAGTCAATCATGCAAAGAATCAATCACACTTCTATTTACTCAGCCATACAGTTATACACACACAACCTCACTTATTCATAGTGATATTAACATATACTTACTCTCTTATACAATCACTGATACAAGTACACACTCATCCATACAGCACTCTCACAATCACTGACTCTCACGTATAGTCATTTATATACTCCAACTCTCTCATGCACTGCGTTTTACATATGTAGTTACTTGGACATGTAGCACTGAGTTATCCATTCACTCACCAACACACCCATACACACACTCACCAACCCATACAGCTGTTTCCACATGCACTCTTGAACCCATACACCCAGTGAATAAAGAACTCACACATATATGCACAAAGTCACACACCTCCCACCCACTCACACACACACTCAGGCACCCATACAAATACTCAGGCAACCAATCAATAACCCATATAGACACTCATGTAGCTACTCATCAACCAATGCAGCAGCTTATACAGCAATAGACAGACATTCACACAGTTTAGTCACTAACCCATGAATTCAGTAAGAGACATTTAATCACTCACTTATACAGTCAGTCACACACCTACTATGGTTTTTGGATGCTAATTTTTAACTATAACGTCCCTGAAATCACAGCAGAACATGGGCTTCTATTGGTATTCTCAAGGGCATATTATCAAGCCCATTATCGCTGCTTTAGCGGCAGTTTCCTGCCGCTAAAGCGGCGATAATTGTAACGCCGTTCTTGCTAATATGCCCCCAAATCTTTTTTTTTTGCAGCCTGTTTTTCTTAAAAGACCACTACCTGCTCTTAAAACAATATATTGTCAACATTCTAAAAGGGCCCCATCCCATTTGTGAATGGATTACCACCACTTTTAAAACAATGGTTAAGTATAATGTTTTGCAAACTGGAATTTGATCGCAAAACAGTAATACATACCATATTGATTTGGTATTTGGAAGAGAAGCTCAAAACACACTGCTTCCAAATACCGAATCGCAAATGCAAATTGCAATTCGGTAACCAGTTACTGAATCACATTTGCCATTTTGAACATTTTAAAAAACGTTTTTCTAGTCGCAAACGTCCCGATGCTGCAAATCAGGGTGTTTTCGGCATGAAAAATGCTTTGTACATATGGCCATTTATTCCTCGATTAGGGTTACAGCAAAGCAGGGGTGGGTGGTAAAATATGCTCCGCTGGTAGACTTTGAAGAGATTTTCCACTCTGCGCTCTGCTTGGAACAAAAAGTTTGCAACAAACAATGCCAACCGCTGGGGCAGCGGAGTCTACCTGTGTGGTTAGCCCTAGACTTAAAAAGGAGGTGTGTTTGCATTGTGGTTGAGAAAGGGGGAGGAACCTCCAATGAGGTCTCAGCAATCCTGCTGCGGAGGACTTACTTGTGGCAATAGGGGTTCTTGGCCCCCAGTGACCCTCAGCAGCCAAGGGGAGTTCATCCCCCAACCAGTAGTGCACCAGAAGGCATGTTTGCAGAATGGTTGAGAAAGGGGGCAGTGCCTCCAACGAGGTCTCAGTAATCCCGCTGTGGGGGACTTACTTATGGCAACAATAGGGATTCTTGGCCCCCAATAACCCTCAGCAGCCAAGGGGACTTCATTAGGGGTGGCTGAGCAATACTCTGCCCGCTCACGGAACTCCGAGGAATTTGGTGGTGTTTTTCCAGTAACTCTATGGAATTTCCTAGAGTGAAAATCTGCAAGCTCCGCCCAGGCCTACAGTAAAGCATAGTTTAAGTAAAGTTGTGATATATGAGTAGGGGATAGATCCTGCTTGGTCAACTGGGTCACATCTTTCCTAGGGAGCCTGAAGGGTGTCTCACAGACAATCTCCCCCACAAAGACATTGATGGTGTCCAGCCAGGCCTTCAAGGGGAGCAGGTCACAGGTGCAATTCCAGGGGTTCTCTTCCAGCTGGATCTCCATGATGCCCCCAATATGCTCTAGCACACCCGCAAAGGGCAGCATCTTGAGCCAATTTTTATCTACTGCCAAGGGCCCACACATTAAAATAGTCATTTGTGTCCTGTGGGACCCTTAGGACAGTCTTTTTAACATCCACTCATCCACAATCACTGCACTCTCACGATACAATACTCGCTCCGCTGTATCCAGGCGTCGTAGCACACCCGAGGTGCACTCGGCACCTTGGGTGGGGCCCAATGATGAAGCATGTCACCAACTAGGTTGGTGAGTGAGGGCTTTTTTCAAAACACAATGTGTTTTCATTTCAAAGCAAACAAACGCTAAGAGCACCCATTCCAGAGCTAGTTCCTTTTGATACAAATACACATACCAGGGGAAGTGAACTGGCTCCAGTACCTTTCCTCCCTCTCCCATTGATACTTATCATGAAAAGTATTTGACCAGCAAGGGCCCTTCTCTGGGCATGAAATTTGAATTTCCCCGCTCAGCGCTTTTTCACCTAAAGTCAACAGCTTTACCTAAACTTTTTCCAGCGGATATCCAGTGGTAAAGAGCACTCTTTGGCCACAGCCTGTTGCCTTGCCCCTCTTATGATACTTGACTTCCATTCCAGAGACTAAGGGGCTCATTACGATGCCGGACGGAAGCCCATCCGTGCTGGTGGCGGTGGCGGAAAACGTTCATTTTTCCGCCCCAGGTGCGGTCATTGCGACCATCAAATTACAATGGTCCTACAGAGGCCATTTACCGTCCGCCGCGGTCTGTCAGACTCCGCACGTTTTTTGCGTACGCAAGGGTGGCGGACGGAGCCAATAGAGCAGGACCGGCGTGCAGAAACACGTACCGTCCGCCAAACAGATTACGATGTGGCAAACAGCCCTTCCCACCGCTGCGTAAAAACCACCACGTTGCGGATGGCGGAAACACAACAACGGAGAGGAAGAGCCAATACTGCACCCATCTAAACCACCGGAGCCGCCATGGATCCAACGCTACAGGCCTTCCCGCTGCACTACCTGCTGCACCTCCCGCAGACAAGACGCCGCTGCGCCCAACAGCAGAGGTACGTACCAATCATCTCCACGCATGCAACCCCTGAACAACTACAACTCCCAGCAAGCGTGGCGGCACCACGATGAATGTGGCAACCTGCCAAATGCAAAGTGCGAGGCCCACCCCATCCCCATGAGTGACCCTCGGTGCCCCTGAAGGCAATTGGGGCCAATGACGAGCCCCGCAGTAGCAGAGCACGCACACCGCAACATCAAAATATGTACGCCGAAGGGCCCCATTGGCCGATGGCTCATTCGCATAGGGGTTGCCACACCGCGGCGGACGGGAAGCTGCGACCGCAACCCTGCATAATCCAATTGGGGCCAATGCATGTCATCGCCGCGGAGGCCAGCTACCGCGCATGCGAACACATACTGCATTTGCATTGGCGCCATGTGAATTACATCACCCATCACAACTCATTTTCCTAAAGTGATTGGTGCACCCCATGTGTAATGTTGTGGGGCACGAGGCCCCCATGCATATAAAGTAACCACACAGACACCGTACATGTATAGGAGATCTGGCCAAGGACACGTGCGTCCGGCCCCGTTTGTTGGCAGGGTCACATGTCCAGTGATGCATGTGCTGGGTGGCTGTGGGGTGGGGGGTAAGCCAGCCCTCTGGGAGTGGCTGGTTCATCAGAACAACTAGAACAGTGACCAGATGGTCACTACACTGTGAAGGTATGAGAGAGTGTGACCCTTGAGTCAAGTCTACACACACATGGCATGTCCAAGAAAAGGAGAGTGAAAGTACATACATAGTCATGCTCCATGGCCAGCATGGACTGAAATGAGGGAAGGAGTCTAAAAGGACAAAGGTCTCTCGCACTGTACCAATGTTGTGTAATGAAACATCCAACCTGTGAACATCGCTTGTACATCCCTTGACAACTGACTGGCGTCCCTTGGCCAGGGGTCGACTTATGAAGGGCAAGTGACGTAGGCAGACAATCAGAGGTGTCCACTGTCTGCAAATCAGACATACTTGTAACCCCTAACACTCCCAACACACGTACTGGTGTGGCGTGCAGTGTGCACAGCTGCCATTGCCTGTTAATGTTCACACACACGTCATAGGAGTGCACATGTGGAACAAACAAACATAGCTCTGACCGACATCATCGCTCATTGGCAGCCATGTGGGCATGTATACACAATCCATGTGCATTTGTGCCTCATTTAGGTGAACATTGCAATGTCTGTTACCCAAATTCCACACACACTCACGCAGGACTGACCCCATAATGTCCACATGTGTCTGTCCACCGTGCTGAACAACCATGTAGCGTTGTCCAGATGACACTCACTACCCTCATCCTGTAATGGTGTTGCGTATTGTGGGACTGACGCTTGCGCTCGTGCAGTGACAGCAGCAACATGCAACTCAGCACTGATGCTGGGAAACATTAGTGCTGTGCCATCTGACCACAGGGCAGCTCATCTCTGATGTAGTAGTGTACTACATGCCATACACATCGACTTCTTTGGATGTCGTAGTGTCAGTATGTCGAGTGAGTGAAGAAAAACAACGTCTGATTGCAGGTCACTTGTGCATTTCATGTGACCATGAGGCCTGTCAATGTTGTGGTTGTGTGAGTCTCTGGGTAAGCTGTGCACCACATTTCATCTAGACCTCAGCCCATGCCTGTGTACCCTGACATACGTAGGAGGAGACCACCCATCTTTCACCCTGTACCCGACCTGACGACGATGGAGGACATCAAAATCATCCGGGGATTCCGTTTGGATCGCTGCACACTACGAAACCCATGTGCCCAGTTGGAGCCCCATTTGAAGCCCAAAAGAAAATATCCAGCTGCATTGTCTGCTACAGTGAAGGGTATGGCTGCACTGTATTTCTCCGGTACTGGGTCTTTCCAGTACACTGTGGCCAGCACCGAGGGGATGTCACAGCCCCTGTTCAGCATGATGTTGCGTGACGTCCTGTCAGCATTGATGCCTTACAAGAACAGACCTGTCCACTTCCCGAGGAGGGATGAATTGGCATCTGTGAAGGGGGAGTTCTATAACCTGGGAGGCATTCCAAATGTTGTGGGAGGCATTGATGGTACCCACATTGCCCTCATTCCACCACAGGCAAGTGAACACTTCTATAGGAACCGCAAACACTACCACTCCATCAACGTACAAGTGGTATGCCAGGCGGATCAGATCATCTCACACGTGTGTGCAAGGTATCCTGGGTCGGCACATGACTCCTACATCTTGCGGAACAGCAGCATACACCAATTGATGGCCAATCTGCACCCCGAGCGGGCCTGGCTTGTTGGTGAGTGGGCTGTGTCAATGACTGTGATGTATGTATGACATGCTGCTCTCCCCACACATTCAGAGCACACTGTTTGCCTGTCTGTCTCACAACTAGGTGACTCTGGGCATCCCAATCGTCTGTGGTTGCTGTCCCCACTGCGGAATCCAACAACGCCGGGGGAAGTCCAATACAATGATGCACATGGGAGGACACGTCATGTGTTGGTGCGTACTTTTGTGCTGCTGAAGTCAAGATTTAGGTGCCTAGACCAGACTGGTGGTGCACCTAAGTACTCACCACAGAAGGTATGCCAGATATTAGTCGCCTGCTGCATGCTATACAACCTGGCCATGCGCAGAAGGAATCCCCTGATTCTGGACGACGATGAACAGCAGCAGCCCCCGCACCCAACCCACACATACCCAGTGACGATGACAGTGGTGAGGAAGAAGGCCTTGACCAGTGACAACAGCTCATTGTCAACTACTTCCGTTGAGTGTAAGTGAACAATGAGCGACTATGACTGTGTCTGTGTGCCTTGCTGTTGTCTAACAAACTTTGAGATCTGTTACTGGCATTTTGTACACATACAGAACTATGCGCAGGATTGGAGAACTTGGGCAGGCAGGGACTGAGCATCCAGAAACACCCATTAGCACAGGACCCAATTGCTATAGTGCCTCACTAGCTCTCCCACTCACTCAGAGGTTTGCAAGCACGTGTACACAAGTCGATAAGTTACAGACAAGACACGCTTTGAAATGTGCTTTTTTTACTACAGTTGCAATACAGGCAACAAATGTGCCACAAGAAGTTGAGAATGCATCAGTACATATACAGTTTCCATAGTGACACATCCATAACACATGAAGCAAGATGTCATATCAATAATCCCTCTGGACGAAGACCCACGAGCATATCCCCCCACCCCTTGCTGGGAGGAGTTGAATAAGATGTCCCAGGTCTATGGGCTTTGCCAGCAGACCCATTGCTCAGCCAGTACATGGTGAAATGTACATCGCATGTGCTGTGTCGCTCACATCACTGGATGGATCACTCTCAAAGTGTGGGGCAACTAGCCCAACTCCCCATGACATCTAAAAGGCACCCGTGTCATCTAGCAGCAGTGACACCTTGTTGAGTGGGGGTGCTAGGGCCTGACCAGAACAGAATGACAACGGACAATCCCCTCTGACCACGGACAGAATGTACAGGCAGTGCTCCTGGACCACGCAGAGAACAAGCTCTGCAGACTCTTCTCATGTGACAGACAAATACTAATGTACTTGCAAAACGACTACTCCATGTGAATTTTGTGCGCTACAGCTGCATGATGGAAGCCGGGCTCATGCCAGTCGACAATGTCCATGACGGTCAGATGACAGCCTCCCCGTTGCTCAGGTCTGTGGTACCAAGCGAAACAGACCGCAGAGGTCAGCAGAGTCAAAGCAAATGCAGATAGGGCACAAGTCAGAGAGCTGAATGACAATTCCTGTTAGTAGGCGTGAAAAAGTTAAAAGGATATTGAATTAGTCACCAACAGTTCCTGTTGCTGTTAAGTAGTTATGAATCCAAGAAGGCACAGGTAGCCTCAAAGGCAATTAGTTCCAAAAGACAATCCAAATCATCTCCAGCAAAAAAGACCACCATCCAATCCAGCAGTATGAAGGAACAGATGTGCTCCTCGCACCACGAGGATGAAAGGAGCATCCCATGGCACCCGGAAAGAGGTTCGATGTAGGCATGGCACAGGAGTCTTTGCGCAAACGCACAGGCGCAGCTGTCAGCCTGTCTGACACATTGGAAGGCATCCCACAAACGTGTATCACCGGAGGAGTAGTGATCTTGGACCAACAAAGGACTCACCCACAGCTCATGATCCAGGGCAGCAAGGGATGTGTTGGAAAGGCAGACATCCAGGGACCACTGAAAGGGGCATCTTCGGCAGTAGAACACAGGCTGCACGCAGGTGAAATAGGCATAGTGAAAGCTTAGCCTATAACTGATGCGTAGCACAGCTAATGGGACACATCCAAAGAGGAGCTGCATGCGGTCACGGTACAGTTGCAACTGACCGGGGTTTTACTGGACCACAGGACGGGCAGACATGGCGTGAGAGCACTCTTAGACCAGCGCTCAGCTGTACAGCTACGAGTAGTGATATCAAACCGCTAAATGCATTCGGGAAATTGGAGGAATGACACCCGGTAGAACTCCAGAAATCGCATGAAACGAAGGGACAAGGCCAAAGCCCACAAGTTTGAAAAAAGTGTGTAACGGCCTTCAGTATCAGAGGCTTTCGATGATTCTTGTGTCAGTCCCCCGGAAAAAAGTGGGAGTGCCGTGTTCAGCAGTGACTGAATCGCGCGGGACGGTCAAGGCACCTGGAATTCGAAGGTCTCAGGGCTGATGTGGGAGCGACTACTTGTTGAAACAGAAGCCCATTGTGCCTGCACACTTATTGAAGTCCGCTTTCACTGTGGGAATGTGAGGCCACAAATGGTTATCCGCAATCACATATGGGGGAGTGGGGAGGACATTGTTACAGCAAGGAACATGGCGTGCAACAGTTCCTATATACGCGATGCCTGCCCTGTGACCGCAGCACTTGTGCCCATTCAGGAGAAGATAACTTTGTTTGTAAAACAGATTTAGCATGGGTATGTTGTCAGGGACTGATGTACATGTGGGTAAACATGCATAGACCGTACATGTCACTTGAAAATCCCTGTGCAACAGTACTTGAGTGTGTGAATGCGACAATGTCACCATCGTCCACATGCCAGGATGTGTTGTGATGCTGGCTGTTGTGGGCACAATGCTAATGATTTCATTGTTCTGCGCTGTGTGATCTGTGACAACTTCCGTCATGTCCATGATGATGTTATTAGGGGGATGGGAGCACACTGCTTCACCCCCCCAGCACAGTTCACCCCTTGGCATTCTGGTAAATGCAGTTGTCGTGATGCTTACTTGTCATGTGACTGAGGTGTTTCACCTGAGTTGGGCAGGGAGAAGTACAGAGACCCGAGTAGAATCTGGCAGGTTCCTCAGCAGACACCGATCACAATGTATCTTACCCCTACTGATGTGGGAGGATAACGCAACACACATGTGTCTAGAGATTCACAGCACTGACCTGCACCAACCTAGGTGACACACGACAACGGTAACAGAAGTAAGCTTTTCAACTGGTCTGCATTCACCAGGATGCTAAGGGCGAAACTGTGTTGGGAGGTGCAGTCGGGTGCTCCAGTCCCCCTGCTGTCCATGTTGATGGTGTTTGCCGATGTTGTCTGTAATGCATATTGTACAGTGTTGCCTCGTGGTGTGCTTTTGTGGTTATTGCATAATATGGCAACGCACTGTTGTTTCCTTGTGTCTTTCCAGGTACCTCCACTCTCTCAATGGATTTTCGCTTTTACATATTCGGATACATTGCAATGTGAGTCAACATGCCACTTACTGTGATGAGAATACTCTTGACATGAAGGCATACTGTTGTGAGTTGTGTTTATTTTGCGATGTGCGACAGGTGAGGGGTGAAGTAGGAGTTGATGGTACATGGATAGTTAGGGTAGGACACACAATGGTAGAGTTCCAAAGTCCAAGCGAACACTCCCATCCTTGTGACAAAGTGGTTTGGTATTTACAACGACAGTCAATTCTTGGTGTTACAGTGGTGACATCAGCGGTTGCTCCGAGGACTGGTACGGCACGGTGCTGTGCCACGTGATCCTGACGGGGTCTTTTTCAGACACCCCTTCTGCCATTTGGCCGGGGAGGAACCTGCTGCATGCTCAGAGGTGTCAGAAGATTCGCCGTGGTGTGACTCACCCCTCCCTGTAGCCGCTGCTTGACGCAGCCCTTGAGGTCGCCCCACCGCTTCCTGATATCACGCACAGTGCGTAGGGTGGTCCCTGCGGCATTGACTTTGCTGTGGATCCTTGCACACATCTGAGTTTTGCGTGCAAGTAGGGTGTGTTGGACCAGGTGCCCAGACAAATGTGGTCATACCCTGATTGTCTCGTCTACCATCACTCTCAACTCTGAGTCGGTGGATTTGGGCATTGTCTTGGGGGGCATGGTGCAATTGAATGAGGGGTGCAGGGTGCAAGGTAGTGGTGGAGATATGTGAAGTGTGTGAGGTGTGTCCTGTCTCTCTGTCTCGGCCTGTGGTGTGCAAAGGATGCTGGTCCAGGAAGGGGTTGGTTTCATACTGTGGTATGTGGGTGTGTCCACATGAGTGATGACCTCCAGATGTCTCTTCCATGCTGCGTATGGCTTTCATTACCAGGAGCAAGTTGGGGTGTATTATTGTGGCGTGTGTGTTGTGATTGAGGGCGGCAGGGAGTACAGGCACACTTCGGGCATTGTTGTGAAGTTGGTTCAGTCCGCCATTCATTTGCCCTATGGGCGTGCGCGGTGGTCGGAGGCAGTGCTCGGTCCGCCAGCTCCGCATTCTCATCGTAATTAGCTGTGCAGTCATGCCGCGGCAGGAGCGGCCTTTTCAAGCCGTCGACCAGCTTTCCCCGTCCGCCGCCGTCCGATTTGCAGCTTTTCCGACTGTAGTGGATGATCTTTTGTGACATCCGTCCGCCGCGGTGTGATTTTATGTACATTGCATCGTAATTTGGCCGACGGAAATGCCGCGGGTCATGCAGGAGGTATTTTTACGACACCATGGAGGACGGAAGGCTTTTCCGTCCGGCATCGTAATGGGCCCCTAAGGGTCTTATTTACAAGCCCCTTGCCACACCGGTACGTCACTTTTTCCCATTTTAAAAGTGACGCACCAGCGGCACAAGGGACTTGTAAATGAGACACTTAGGGGGTCATTATGATGGCGGACGGACTGGAGTCCGTCCGCCATCCTGGTGTAAACCGGGACCGTCCGCCATGCATGCGGCGGTCCCGAACACCCGATCAGGATGCGACCGCCACCATGGCAGTCGGATTGTGATTTTTAACATTGCGGTGGCAGCACCCGCTGCAATGCTAAAACAGCATGTGGTGCATTTTCAAAGCGGTTCCTGCCACGTAGTGCTGCAAAATGTAGGGGGTACCATGGGTACCCCCTAAGTGCACCCTCACCTCCCCCCAACACAAGGGGGGCCCGCAACAGGCCCCCGTCATCAATCCCCACCAGCCTTTCCATGGCGGCATCGCCGCCATGGAAATGCCAGCATCCTGATTTGGTGGACGGTGCCTGGCGCATGGCTGGCGGTGACGGTCCTTCCGTAATCGTAATGACCCCCTAAGTCTGAAGGTAAATGAAGGAAAGTGTCTCTTTTTTTTTGCATGGTTAGCCCGACATTGTGCCTAATGCCTGATGTAATTTCAAACTGTATGTGCACTGGGTCCCTACTAAACAAGTCTTCCACCAGCCTGATGCCACCAGACATGTTTTTGACCTCATGGGGTGAGAGCCAGTGGTGTCAGAGGACAGAGACAATACTTGCTCTGGGCTTGGGTGTTTCACACCTCCTCCAGTCCAGGATGGCCTTCCCGGGCGGGAAGCTTCAAAGGTGATGCTGCATTTGAAATCCAACCCAGGAACCCCCAGATAGTGGGGGAGACCAAGCCCCCTTTCCTGCTCCACTTTTGGTGTGAGGAAAGACAGGAAAATTATTTAGATGAGAGTGGAGGGTCCCCCCTCAGTTGACACCACCTCTAGGGCAGGGCAGGTGAGGTAAACCCCTCTCCTGAAATTCCACCATCTTGATATGGTCAGAAAACCTCCAATCAGGGCTAGGGTAGTGCCTCTTCCCACAGGAAGTAGTCACTAGAGGGTGTGAACACCCTTAAGTTAAGTAGCCCATTGGCTACTACCTGTCTCTCCTTTTACCGACCCTAAATTCAGTTTTTAGGTGGCTCCCCAAAACTTGACTTTAGATTCCATGGACCAAAAGAACACAAAGGAAAAATACGTGCTGCTGAATCAGGAACTGAGCCCTGCTGCAGACAAAATCATTGCCAAACACTGCCAATGGCAAAAGCACTCGACAATGGTGGCCTGCTGCCCCTACCTGAAACCTGTGCAGCCGCCAAGAATCCCGGAGTCCTGCCAGCATTCGCCAATTTTCTGGGACCTTCCTTTGGACTAGTGTTACTAGTACCCGGCACACTGCCGGTAAAGACCGCTGGGTTGAAGACCTGCATGGACCATGTTGATGCGATTCACCCCACCAGCCAAAAGTTGCAGCAGCCAAGGCTTGTTGGCTAACAGGCCAGTAACCAACCCCTACAATGCATCCACCAGCTTTAGGGATCCTCACGCTACTTGAGACCGATGATGGAAACAGGCTCGCTCCTGTGAGCCTGTATCTGCTTTCTGGTGGCATCGACAGCGTGAAAGTAGGAACTTGGGAACGACCGTTATGGCCTGCCCTCACTGCACTTGTATCTGAAAGCTGCTGGTGAAGAACCAATTCTGCATTCCAAGTCCTCTGCCACTTCCAAACCAGGTAACCCAGAACTGCCTGCTGTGCCCGAGCCCTGGGACCTCGAAAACTCGGACTCTCCTCAAGTAGAACTTCCCCTAAGCTCTGGGCGACCGTTGTCCCCCAAAACTCCATGGTGCAGTATTGCCTCCATCAACTACGATGGTAAATGTGTTGGTGGAAGTCTGATACCTAACCCTATGCTCTCTTCCCCCTAACCGTGATGGTCTCTGCCTGCTGGTTATGACCGCTGTTGCTTAAAACCTGTAAGCATTTGTGTCTTGAACTGCATTTGGTTAGCAATCGACATACACAGAATTATTAACTGTTGAACGAAGTTCATGGTTTCTAAAAATATACATAAACATATGAGCTTAGTTTCCAAATTGGTCTCAGATTTATTCTTGAGTGTGTGTCTCATTTATTGCCTTTGTGTGTGTCAACAAATGCTTAGCACTACTCTGATTAGCCTAACTGCTTCCCCACATTACCACAAAAAGAGCATTAGAATTATCTACTTTTATCTCTACACACCTATTGAGGATCCACTGGACTCTCTGTACAGTGTACTTCATTTTAGTGCACTATATAGAGAGCCGGCATCCTACATTTGGTAGTTCAGTTGGGGGATAAATGCTTTGTATTTGCAGGAACCACTGCATCAATATTTGACCACATGAGTAAATCTAAAAATTGTGATTAGCTAGTCAAATTTTTAGATTGGACTATTTTTTCCATATTTCTAAAATTAACTGCCAGGGCCTTGTCTAAGTCCCTGAAACAAACTTTTTAGAAATTTAAAAATCTGCACTTTAGTTAGGACAAAGTAATCAGTGATAGTTAAAATGTTCCGAAAGTTAGTAAAATAATGCCTGAAGCCAGTTGCCAGGTTCAGGAGCTCAACCTGACCCCTTACATGGACTTGAACAATGGTCATCTGAGAGGCCTTCGTGAGAGCTATGAAATCAAACCAGGCAAAATCCCTAGAAAGGAATATCTCAGAGAACTGGTAGTTCAGTTCGAGAGGGATCACCCAGAACTGGTAGACCAGTCTGAGGATGAAGACAGTATCAATGATGATGGTGTTGAGGATGCACTTGAAACACAGCTGAAGGTCCCTCAGACAAGGACCTCATGCTATAAAGGTTGACCAAGAGACTGAACTTAGAAGCTCAGCTTCTGGAAATAGAATGACAAAGGAAAGAGATGGGCCTACGACCAATCTCTGGTGGCAGCATACAAATAAATAAGGAGGGAGAAGGTTTTTATGACTCTAAACTCCCCAAAGGGGTTGTGCCTAAAAGCACAGATGGTGATGACATCACCAAATGGTTCGCTGCATTCGAGAGAGCCTACACAGTTAGAAAAGTAGCCAGAAGAAATTGGACTCCTCTCTTGTGGGAACTATTCTAAGGAAAATGCAGGGATAGACTCCTGACATTGCCTGAAAAAGATGCTCAGTACTACGACCTCATGAAGGGTACACTGACTGAGGGCTTTGGACTCACCACTGAGGAGAATAGAATAAGATTCAGTAAGATTGGAAAAATGTAGAGTCAGTAATGGGTGGAATTCATTGACTTTTCAATGAAAACATTAGGTAGTTGGTTAAAAAGTAAAAATGTACATGACTTTGAAGGGCTTTACAATTTAATTATGAAGGAGCATCTTTTCAGCAAATGTTACAATGAGAAGTTACATCAGCATCTGGTAGACCTAGGTCCACTTTTTCCTCTGAAGATGGAGAGGAAGGCAGACCACTAGGTCAAAACAAGGGTAACCAAAACTACCACTGGTGGGGATGACCAATCGAAAGAGGCCAAAAAGACCCCTCAAGGGGAAGATGGTTACCAAAATGATAAAAACAAAAATGAGTCTTTATCAGGCCCCCAAAACCTTTCAGGAGGGTGGGCCCCAAAATGGTGTTGAGACAGAATATCGATTTGGAAATGTCGACTTACACAAATATCGAGTTGGAAATTTCGTGATTCAGTAATATCGACAGCAAGAATATCTTGGTAAAGACTATCGAATTTAAGGTAAGAAATATCGTTTTTAAACATATAGAAGTCTTAAAATTGTTTGCAAAAATATAGTTGTTTAAAATATCGATTTTTTAATTAGTGTTATGTATTTTAGTTTATAATTTAAATGTATGTGATGTATGTTTTTTGTATAAGTATTGTTTATGTTTTTTAATATGTGTTACATTTTTTGTAGTTATCAATTTTATTTTAATTAAATTTTGCGTTTTTTAGTTCTGTGGCAGGTTGTGGGTTTATAGGGGAATAGGGTGGGAAGTAATTTAATTACAATAAATTAATGATTATTTTTTATTTATTTAATTTTGATTTTATAGTGTTAATTGTGGGAAGAAATTTATTTGTAATTAATTATTAATTGGTTGTTAATTAATAACAATTAATTGATAATTAATTATGGTAATTGTGTAAAAAATGTAGGTGCGGGCTGTGGGGTTTATAGGGGTAAAGGGTGGGAAGTAATTTATTTTTGATTAATTAATAATTAGTTGTAAATTTATATTAATTAATTGAAAATTAATTATGAAAATTGTGTAATTAATTTTAGGTGCAGATTGTGAGGTTTATAGGGGTAAAGGTTGGGAAGTAATTTATGTTTAATTAATTAATAATTAGTTGTTAATTTATTTTAACTAATTCATTGATAATTAATTATGGAAATTTGTAATTAATTTTAGGTGCGGGTTGTGGTGTTCATAGTGGTAAAGGGTGGGAAGTAATATATGTTTAATTAATTAATAATTAGTTGTTAAGTTACATTAACTAATTAATTGATATGTAATTATTGTAATTGCGTGATTTTTTTTAGGTGTGGGTTGTGGGGTTTATGGGGTAAAGGGTGGGATCTAATTTATGTTTAATTAATTAATAATTAGTTCTTAATTAATATTGATTAATTAATTGAAAATTAAATATGGAATTTGTGTAATTAACTTTAGTTCTGGGTTATGGGGTCTATAGGGGTAAAGTGTGAGAAGTAATTTATGTTTAATTAATTAATAATTGGTTGAGCATTAATGTTAATTAATAATTGATATTTAATTATGGTAGTTGTTTTTTTTGTGTGAGTTTTACTTTTTTAGGGGTAAAGGGTGGGGAGTAAATTAATTTTACTTACTTTATAATTCGTTTTTATATACTATTAGTTTTATAATTGAAAATAAATTTTAATTGTGTAATTAATTTTTTACAGTTTAATTTTACCAGTGGTTTGTGGGAATTATAGGGGTAAAGTGTGGGAAGTTTATTAATTTTTATGAGTTTTAATTTGTTTTTGAATTAATAATATTTAGTTTATTGGTAATTAATTATTTTAATTATGTAAGTACTTTTAAAATAAAATTTAGATGTGGTTATTGAATTGTGTGATGTTATAGGGTAGGAAATAAAAAAAGTAAATGCATGTAATAAATAATGTTTTTGAATCTAAGTAATTTCTAATTAAAAATATTTACTTGGTTGACAATTATTTTTTATTTTATTTAAGATAAGATTTGTAGATATTTGTCATATGCATTTAAAATTATATGTTTTTTAAAAATGTGCAATATTAAATATATTTGTGTTTTAAATTTTAATATATTTATATATTTTTTATTTATTTTTTATTTTTTAAAATATTTTTGTTGTTAATATTTTGTTTGTTTTTACTTTTGAACTGACTGGAGTGAGAATATTAATTGTTACCCATTTGCAATCCCACATTTTCCTTACTGTTGCACTGATTGGAGTGGGAATAGTACATTTTATCCTGCCAATATCCAACACTTTACCTCCTATTGCACTCACTGGAGTGGGAATAGTAATTTTTACCCCTCCGCTATCTAACACTTTCCCTACTGTTGCACTCACTGGAGTGGGAATATTAATTTTTACCCCTACGCTATCCAACAATGTCCCTACTGTTGCACTCACTGGAGTGGGAATACTAAGTTTTACCCCTCTGCTATCCAGCACTTTCCCTACTGTTGCACTCATTGGAGTGGGAATAGTAAATTTTACCCCTACGCAATCCAACACTTTCCCTACTGTTGCACTGACTGGAATGGGAATAGTAATTTTTACCCCTCTGCTATCCAACACTTTCCCTACTGTTGTACTCACTGGAGTGGGAATAGTAAGTTTTACCCCTCCACTAACCAACTCTTTCCCTACTGTTGCACTCATTGGTGTGGGAATAGTAATTTTTACCCCTACGCAACCCAACACTTTCCCTACTGTTGCACTCACTGGAGTAGGAATAGTAAGTTTTACCCCTCCGCTATCCAACACTTTCTCTTCTGTTGCACTCACTGGAGTGGGAATAGTAATTTTTACCTCTCCGCTATCCAACACTTTCCCTACTGTTGCACACACTGGAGTGGCAATGGTAATTTTTACCTCTCATCTATCCAACACTGAATGGAGTGGTAAATTTAAGTTCAAAGATTGTTTAAAAATGTAGAGTCAGTAATGGTTGGAATTCATTGACTTTTCAATGAAAACACTAGGTAGTTGACTAAAAAGTAAAAATGTTCATGACTTTGAAGGGCTTTACAATTTAATTATGACGGAGCATCTTTTCAGTAAATGTTACAATGAGAAGTTACATCAGCATCTGGTAGACCTAGGTCCACTTTTTCCTCTGAAGATGGAGAGGAAGGCAGACCACTAGGTCAAAACAAGGGTAGCCAAAACTACCACTGGTGGGGATGACCAAACGAAAGAGGCCAAAAAGACCCCTCAAGGGGAAGATAATGACCAAAAAACGGGGCCCGGCCAAAACTTTTTTTTATGGAAGAGGGGCCGCATGGCCCCCCTTCCCTGGGCATCTTTTGGCCTCGGGGACCCCATCCCCCGAGGCCTGCCCTGATTTTTATATTAATAGTTTTGGAGGGGGGCTGCATGGCCCCCCTCCTGTGGGCAATTTTGGCCCCGGGGACCCCATCCCCCAGGGCCCGGCCTTATTTTATTTTCTAAAAATAAATAATTAAAAGAGGAAGGGGGCCAAGTGGTCACCCTCCCGGGCCATATTTGGCCCGGGGGTCCCCATCCCCTGGGGCCAGGCTCAACGTTGGGGACCGCGGGGGGAGACACAATGCTCCCGCGGTCCCTGCCAGCTCCCCGCCTCCTGCGGGAACCGGCACTGCTTTTGGGCAAAGGGAGATGCAAGCATGCAGCTCTCTTTGCCCAAAAGTAATCTGCTTTGCTTCATGGAATCGAGAGCAGTTTTTCTGCTCTCGCTTCCACAAAGCAAAGCAGTGTTTGCTATGACAGGGCGGGAGCCGTGCTCCTGCCCTGCCATAGCAAACTGCAATGTCCCCGGGTTGGGCACCCCAGGACATTGCTGGAGCCGGCCCTGGGGGGTGGCGGTCCCCGGGGCTCGGGGGTGCGGGCCCCTCCACCCATTATCAGTAAAGCCCCGGGGAGGTGGCAGTCCCCGGGGCTGCGGGGGCCCCCATGGGCCTCTGCTACATAAATCTGAAATGCCCCCGGGAACTGGCCCACCCGGGGGTTTAAAACAAACGCGCAGGAGCACGCGCTTCATTTTTTAAAACAATTTTCACCCGGAATTGCAAACCCAGCGCGAATCCCGCTGAATATTTTTAAAAAAATGCTTTTTCCTGTGGGACCCCTTGAGGAGGCCTAGGGGGTCAGGGTGTTTCTACCCTGCCCCCTTTTCTTCATTTTTAACCTTTTTTCTTGTGACTCGGTTCTTGTGACCTAGGAAACTAGGTCCTAACTGTAACTACCTACTGGCGACCGCCAGTAGGTAATATATATATATATATATATATATGTATATTATACACAAGTCTACACAGTGTTCCTTCCGGGGTCCACGGCCCATAGTCAGGTGGTGCGAAAAGCCTGCAGAACGAACCGGTTGTATTACCACACAAAAGATTCAAATAAAGTGCACACTCTGGAGATGCTGCTCAGTGCAGATTTAATTACCAGTCGTTACGCGTTTTGACGGCAAAAGCCGTCTTGATCACACACTGACTGACAAGTGAGATTGCAATACATAGTGGTGCGGCAACATAGACAATGGACTAGTGTTCAGGAAATCGTCCAAATCACCCCAACTGTGGCGGCCATCTTAAAACATGCATAAGTGTTATGGACACAAAGCAGATATGCACGTGAACCCGGTACAAAGATTAAGTACTGGATACTAACAATTGAAAACAAATGTTTGCAATGGAGGTTAGGCATTGTCGTGGCATTGCGCCTTATAGTAACATGCGCATCATGGAAACGCCTGAGTCCCTGCATGGACAGTAAGCGCATCCAAGTTAGAGATGGACCTAACATGACATTGAAGTCTGAATTCGCCTAGTAGCATTAGGGCCATCCCAGTCATGAGCCGAGAATACAACTGGGAAATAGCACAGTTCTACAGAACACAAGCGCCTAGTGGCATGCCAGAGTCCATGATATTGTATATTGAGCAACAAAATGCGATTGCCAAGTGGCCTGATACGATGGCATAATAACAATCTGTAAGTTACATTATCATGTGTCCACACAAAAGTGTACAATGTGGCTGAAAAGATACCAGCATATGGAGAACAGAAATAAAAAAGAGAGAAAAGACTCAAAATAACTCTTATCTTAACGATGTGCACACCCGGAACCGGGGAAAAAAGGGTAGGGAACCCTTGCAGAAGTATACATCTAGTCACGGTGGACCCCTTCCTTTCCTCCTGTGAAAAAAAGGATACAAATGCATACGAATAAAACAATGTTACAAGTGTAGTGCATAGTGCAAATTTAAAACCAGAACATCCAGCTGTGCACAGCACAGAAATGGAGGAAGAAACTGAACGTGAGCGACTACATGGTTGTTAGAAGTCATGTTAATCGTCATGCAGATGAGTGGCTAATTCTTCATCTAAATTGTGTCCCCCTGTGAATTTGGTCTCAAGCTCTAATATCCATTTGGATTCAAGTTTGCGGAGCCTGAGCACCCTGTTTCCGCCCCTGGGGCCAGTGTGTACCTGTTCAGTGGCAAAGAAACTCAGGAGAGAGCTGTTGGAAAGATGATAATATTGGAAGTGCCTAGCAATGGGATAATGCGGATCCCTGTTGTTAATAGCTCACAAGTGTTCCAACACCCTTTTCTTAACCATGAATGTCGTGCTACCGATGTATCTCAATTTGCATGGACATTCGAGCACGTAGATGACAAAATTGGAGCTACACGTCAAAAATTGTGTAATGTATTTGGTCCTATTGGTGCCTGGTGATGTGAACTCTTTCCTCATACAGCTGTTGCGGCAGGCTTTGCAATGGCCGCAGGGAAAAAAGCCTTTCAGATTGTGTGCCCCCTGTTTTTGAGTTTTAGATCTATCATTTGTACAAGAATGTCTCTTAAATTACGGCCTCTCCTGTACGTAACCCTGGGTCGGTCGTCGAGGGTGTGTCCCAATGTGGGATCGCTCATAAGTATATCCCAACTGTGTGCCACAATGTTGTGTATATTTTGTGAGTTCTTGTTGTAGGTGAGAATGACCCTCATGTCGGTGGTTTCGGATTCATTATTCTGTACACTAAGGGTTTGTGGTCTTCTAACTGTACTCATCTTCGAAAAGGCACGTTTGAGAACCCATTCGTGATAACCTCGGGCTCTAAATCTGGAGATCATGATATCTTGTTCGATGTAGTAGGCTTCATCAGTACTGCAATTCCTTCTTGCCCTCAGAAGTTCCCCGTATGGAATACTCCATTTAAGAGTATCGGGGTGGCTGCTGAGGGCATGGAGGATACCAAAGGGGATGATGGACTGAGCGTTAGAGCAAATCAAACACTCACCCCCAGTCAACTGATCTGGGTTTAATCCATCATCATTCTTTAGCTCACTCCACCACCCCAGTTCAGACATGGCCATATGCAAATCAGTCTGACCCTGTGCCTCATGGGAACAGTCCAGCCCGAACTGCCAAGCCATGTCTTCCCTGGACCGGAAACAAGCATCCTGGGACCGGTTTCGGGTTCATAACCCTCATCAGCCAGGCTATCTTGAATCCAGTGGCAACGTGAGCAAGGGACCCACGTCTGGGCATACCCTGCCTACTTAGGGCGAACAAAGCGATACCAAAGGGGATGATGGACGGAGCGTTAGAGCAAATCAAACACTTACCCCAGTCAACTGATCTGGGTTTAATCCATCATCATTCTTTAGCTCACTCCACCACCCCAGTTCAGACATGGCCATATGCAAATCAGTCTGACCCTGTGCCTCATGGGAACAGTCCAGCCCGAACTGCCAAGCCATGTCTTCCCTGGACCGGAAACAAGCATCCTGGGACCGGTTTCGGGTTCATAACCCTCATCAGCCAGGCGATCTTGAATCCAGTGGCAAAGTGAGCAAGGGACCCACGTCTGGGCATACCCTGCCAACTTAGGGCGAACAAAGCGATACCAAAGGAGATGATGGACGGAGCGTTAGAGCAAATCAAACACTCACCCCCAGTCAACTGATCTGGGTTTAATCCATCATCATTCTTTAGCTCACTCCACCACCCCAGTTCTGACATGGCCATATGCAAATCAGTCTGACCCTGTGCCTCATGGGAACAGTCCAGCCCGAACTGCCAAGCCATGTCTTCCCTGGACCGGAAACAAGCATCCTGGGACCGGTTTCGGGTTCATAACCCTCATCAGCCAGGCGATCTTGAATCCAGTGGCAAAGTGAGCAAGGGACCCACGTCTGGGCATACCCTGCCAACTTAGGGCGAACAAAGCGATACCAAAGGGGATGATGGACGGAGCGTTAAAGCAAATCAAACACTCACCCCCAGTCAACTGATCTGGATTTAATCCATCATCATTCTTTAGCTCACTCCACCACCCCAGTTCAGACATGGCCATATGCAAATCAGTCTGACCCTGTGCCTCATGGGAACAGTCCAGCCCGAACTGCCAAGCCATGTCTTCCCTGGACCGGAAACAAGCATCCTGGGACCGGTTTTGGGTTCATAACCCTCATCAGCCAGGCATGGAGGAGGCTGTTACCAGCATTAGTTTTGCAAAATAGTCTGGTTTGTAGCGTACCCTGACAGACTTCAACCCTGGCATCAAGAAACTCAATATATTCACTACTCATATTGTGCGTGAGTCTTATGTTGTAAGTGTTGCTGTTCAATTTCTCAATAAATGTGGTAGCTTCCTCCTCACTTCCGTTCCAAACAATAAACAAATCATCAATGTAGCGCAACCACAGTACTACCCTCTGAAAATCAAGGCTCAAAATGTCATCTTTACGGATTCCCTCCTCCCACAGTCCAAAGAACAAGTTGGCAAAACATGTACCCATGGCTGTCCCCAGTGTTTGTTTGTAGAGATCACCATCAAACATAAAGATGTTGTTGTGGAGACAAAGGTTCATCATCTCCAATAGCATGTTGGTATGCTTAAAATAACCTATGTGTCTGTCTTTCAGAAAATGAGAACATGCCTTGATCCCATGATTATGCTCTATTATGGTGTACAAGGAGTTGACATCAAGGGTGATAAGAATAAAGTTCTCATCCCAAATTGTGCCTTCCAATTTGGAAAGAAAATCTTTGGTGTCTTTGACATGTGAGGGAAGAGAGGTAACATATTCCCTTAGAAAGTGATCAACATACTTGGAGATGTTTTCAAATACACTACCCTTGGAGGACACAATGGGTTTGCCTGGTAGAATCAGGGTTTTTTTGTGTATTTTAGGAAGGAGATACAGAATGGGTAGCTTAGGATAGTCCTTCTTCAGGAAACAGTATTCTTCCCAAGTGATGATACCTTGTTGTTGTCATTCTGTGAGTTTCTTCCATGTTGTGTTGTCACAATGCTCTCAATGTATGTCTCAGTGTTACATTTGGAATACAATATGGTATTGTTAAATTGTCTTACTGCCTCTGTGACATACATGTGTCTGTTGATGAGAACAATATTGCCACCTTTATCAGCAGGTCGAATAACAATATCTGTATCTTCTGCTAGTGATGTGATAATTTCCTTCTGTTTGATGGACAAATTCTGTGATGGGAACCCTTTGGAGTTTAAACTTGAGAAGGGCTTTGGTGACTACTTTTTGAAAAGTGTTGATATTGTCATGTGGAAGATTGGGATAGAATACAGTCAGTGGTCTAAAATTAGTAGAGGGGGCCCTGTCAGTGATGGTATCCAACTCATTGTTGGTGATGGGCGCATAGCCTAAATCTGTTGCTTGTTGGAGCTCATGCATCACAAGAAGTGTATCAGTACCACCAACCATGAGATTGGGAAAGGAAGTCATATTGGGTATGAGACTTGTGTCAGGTAAGGGTCTTGTGTTTTTGAGGCTATGCCACTTTTTAATTTGAGTTTTCTGATGAACTTGAAAATGTCAATACGTGTTTCAGAGTAATTGAATAACTCCGTGGGACAGAAGGTGAGCCCTAAGCACAATGTTTTCTTTTCAAGGAGAGAGTGTGAGCGGGATGTGAGGTTAATGATGGTTTTATTTACCGTCTCATTATCCATAATTGTTTCTTCTTGGAGCTTCCAGTTTTGTTTCCCACAGGCTCCTTTCCTTTTCCCTTTTTGGTTCCTTTGTTTCCGTCGTTTTTTCCTTTGTTGGCTCCTCCCCTGCCTCTTCCTCTGCCGTGTTGTCCTCTTCTCCTTGCTTGGGTGGTCAGTGTGGTCGTTGTTCTCCCCATTTGCCGGCCCTTCCTGAGGAGCCGGCATTCATCTAAAAAAGTTGCCAGTTTTGTTATGATGTCAATATCCGATGCAGTGCTTGCTGTAGTGACTGAAGTATCAGTTTCAGAGTCACTGTTCATCACGGGGGGAGGATTGGGTCTGATACTTGTTTGCAGTCTGGTTTCAGGTTCAAGTGGCATGTTGTAAAGGTGATCATATTTGTGGCTGTATGTGAGAATATATATATATATATATATATATATATATTCACTGAAAAAACCATAGGTTTCAGGCACGTTATAAATAGAAATTAGCATTTAAAAAAGCTTAGAAATTCACTGAAAAAACCATAGGTTTCAGGGACGTTATAGTTAGAAATTAGCATTTAAAAAACCTTTGAAATTCACTGAAAAAACCATAGGTTTCAGGGACGTTATAGTTAGCTGGACATTTCACTCGTACAAAACCATAGAAATTCCACTGTTATAGTTAGTTCAGCTAACTATAACTCGCGCCCCGCAATGCACTGCTGATGACATCACATATTACATCATTCATGACATGGTCAGTGACATCACTGATGACATCACTGATGACATCTCAAATGACATCACTGATGACATCATCCAGTGAATGTGTTTTTCTTTAAAGTTTAAATATGTATTATATATATACCAAGGTGTATTGAAGAATGAGTGGGTGTATAAGTGTCTGGATGGAGGATTTAGTAGGTGTGTGACTGACTGTTTAACTGAGTTATTACATATGTCTTACTGAATGCATGGGTTAGTGACTAAACTGTGTGAATGTCTATATCAGTCTGTTTGCTGTTGTATAAGCTGCTGCATGGGTTGGTCAGTAGCTACATGAGTGTCTATATGGGTTATTAATTGGTTGCCAGCGTATTTGTATGGGTGCCTGAGTGTGTGTATGGTTGCGTGGGAGGTGTGTGACTCTGTGCATACATGTTTGAGTGGTTGATTCACTGGGTGTATGGGTTCAAGAGTGCATGTGGAAACAGCTGTATGCGTGGGTGAGTGTGTGTATGGGTGTGTTAGTGAGTGAATGGATGTCTCAGTGGTACATGTCCAACTAACTACATATGTAAAAGACAGTGTATGTGAGAGTTGGAGTATATAAATGACTATACGTGAGAGTTAGTGATTGTGAGAGTGGCTGTATGGATGAGTGTGTACTTGTATCAGTGATTGTATAAGAGAGTAATTATGCGTTTCTTTCTGTTTGAATAAGTGATGTGTTGTGTGTATAACTGTATAGGTCAGTAAATGGAAGTGTGATTGATTATTTGCATGACTGACTAGGTGTGTGAGTAACTGTGTATGAGTGCTGGTGTGTGAGTGTCTGTGTAGGTGTATTAGTGCATATGATAGTGTTGTATTGATGAGTGACTGAATGTATGAGTGATTGTATGGGTGAATGAGTGGATGAGTGTGTAGACCTAAGAACCAGTGATTAGATATGTAGTAAGTGGTATTGGTGTGTCTATGGTTTCAAAAATGGTATTCTGGTTTTTTGGAGTGGGTGTATCAAAGGTTATATTAGGGTGTGAGAAGGTGCATCAGATTGTCACATGGATGATGTCATCAGTGATGTCATCAGTGATGTCATTTAAGATGTCATCAGTGATGTCACTGACCATGTCATGAATGATGTAATATGTGATGTCATCAGCAGTGCATTGCGGGGGCGCGAGTTATAGTTAGCTGAACTAACTATAACAGTGGAATTGCTATGGTTTTGTACGAGTGAAATGTCCAGCTAACTATAACATCCCTGAAACCTATGGTTTTTTCAGTGAATTTCAAAGGTTTTTTTAAATGCTAATTTTTAACTATAACGTCCCTGAAACCTAAGGTTTTTTCAGTGAATTTCTAAGGTTTTTTAAATGCTAATTTCTAACTATAACGTGCCTGAAACCTATGGTTTTTTCAGTGAATTTCAAATGTTTTTTAAATGCTAATTTCTAATTATAATGTTCATTAAACCTATGGTTTTTTCAGTGATTTTAAATTATCATTCCATTCTCAACCTAGTGAAAGCAGCCGATTTAGCCAGTTTTCCAACAATAGCTTCCGCAAAAAAATTCGCCTCAAATGAGAGCGACAACTAACACTAATAATATGCAGAGTAGGCGTTCCCGTGCAAAAATAACACAAAAACACCACTTCCCGATATTTTCAACGAGCAGCCAAATCTGGGGTGCGATCCAAAAACAGGCGATAAGCTGCGTTAGCAGTAGGAATTTAACATCTGCGTTTTACTGGTGTAAAGCAGGACGACTACCTACAGTGTGAAAGGGAGCCCAGCCCAGAACCACATCTGAAGACCAACACATGTCATAGAGCTACTGACCATGCAGCTCCGACACCCAAGAAGGCCACAACACCCACTGCCATCACCCTCAGGACCTCCCCCAGGACCACCCCCTCCCTACTACCACCGAGGCAGCGCAGAACAGGACAGCGGACCTTCCAAAAATGGCATGGTCCCTCAGCCACACAATAGCTGAATCTTGGGAGATGTGGCAACCAAGTACGTGTGAAGGACGCAAGTCACCCATCAATAAAAATGCACACAATACCAAGTGTAGCGGTGATGTGGTGGACAGACCTCACTATGCAGAGCACAAACCTCTCCATGTGGACATATACTGCTGGTGCTTGTAGTGTTGTGGACAATAGACGCAACCATGTTACCTCAGGCAGTGGGGAAGATCTCGGTCATGTAGCTGTGTTGTCCCCCCCTGGAAGCGGAAGCGGAGTGGGCTGGTCCAACGTACGCCACTCCAGTGTAGGAGTATGAATAAATAGGCTGGGGCTCTGGGCGTGGTTCACTTGTGGGAAGGCCAAAGCGTCTACCAGGGCGGCAGCCCTCACCCTGCCACGAGGCCTCCGCCGTGACCGCCGGCCTCCTCGACACAGGCCCCCTACAAACCCAGCAGCAGAGCACCACAGACTTATGTCTGTACAGACTACTGTCTTCGATCTACACTGTGGACAGCAGGGCTCACAATTCAGATCGAGTCGCGATTGCAGATGACGCAGTCCAGTAGGCAAGAGACATTGATCTCAGTGCGGCCCGCCCGGACCACGCATCATCGCAGACTGCGCACACACTGAGTGCTTCAGGTGCCACTAACTCAGTACACCACAAGTCAACGCCACGTAGACTTATTAAGACAGAATTCATTAGGCAAAAGACATTGCTACCAGTGCGGCCCGCCCGGACCACACATCATCGCAGGCTCCACACACGCTGGTTGCTTCAGGTGACACTAACTGTACAGCTCAACTCAACGCCACGTGGCTGTGGGCCCTTACTGACCGCTGCCTCCGGCCTACACTGCGGTCATCAGGGCTCACATTTAAAATTGACTCTTGATTCATTAATTGCAGAGTCCAGTAGGCAACTAAGTATTACGTCCCTAAAACCTACATAATATCCTTTTAGTATCCTTGCTTCAAGAACTTGTTTTATATCAGTTATAGCTTTAGTACAATGACCAAATTCATCTTGCAAGTCCAAAGGAACACTGAATGGCGGTCTACACTGCGGACAGCAGAGCTCACAATTTGAATTCAGTCTTGATTTATTAATTGCAGACAGAATTGTACTCTATGTCCTCGAATTTTGTCAAGAGGAAGTGAGAAAAAGCATTCCTTGATGTCTGTGCTAACTACTGCCTTCAATCTACACTGCGGTCAGCAGGGCTCACAATTCAGATCGAGTCGCGATTGCAGATGACGCAGTCCAGTAGGCAAGAGACATTGCATCATCGCTGGCTGCACACATGCTGAGCGCCACACCTACCACTAACTTTATGCAGCTCAAGTCAACACCACGTGGCTGTGGAGTCTTCCTGACCACTGCCTCTGGCCTACACTGCGGTCAGCAGGGCTCACAATTCAGATCGAGTCGTGATTGCAGATGACGCAGTCCAGTAAGCAACAGACATTGCATGATCGCTGGCTGCGCACACGCTGAGCGCCACACCTACCACTAACTCTATGCAGCTCAAGTCAACGCCACGTGGCTCTGGGCTCTTCCTGACCACTGCCTCTGGCCTACAGTGCGTTCAGCAGGGCTCACAATTCAGATCGAGTCGTGATTGCAGATGATGCAGTCCAGTAGGCAAGAGACATTGCATCATCGCTGGCTGCGCACACGATG
This sequence comes from Calotriton arnoldi, assembly GCA_963921515.1. Lineage (NCBI taxonomy): Eukaryota > Metazoa > Chordata > Amphibia > Caudata > Salamandridae > Calotriton > Calotriton arnoldi. Next base: position 63,799 of record CAWUFW010005850.1, read on the forward strand.
AGCGCCACACCTACCACTAACTGTATGCAGCTCAAGTCAATGCCACGTGGCTGTAGGCCCTTCCTGACCCGCTGCCTCCGGCCTACACTGTGCTCAGCAGGGCTCACAATTCAAATTCAGTCTTCATTCATTAATTTCAGAGTCCAGTAGGCAACTAACTATAACGTCCCTGAAACCTAGATATTTCGACAGTGTAGTCCATAAATGTTTCATCTTTTGTTCCATACACCTACACTGCGGTTAGCAGAGCTCACAATTTAAATTGAGACATGATTTATTTATTGCGGAGAGAATTGTACTCTATGTCCTCGAATTTTGTAAACAGGAAGTGACTAAAAGCATTCTTCGATGTCTGTGCTGACTACTGCCTTCGATCTACACTGCGGATAGCAGGGCTCACAATTCACATCGAGTCGCGATTGCAGATGACTCAGTCCAGTAGGCAACAGACATTGCTCCCAGTGCGGCTCGCCCGCACCACGCATCATCGCTGGCTGTGCACATGCTGAATGCTTCTGATGCCCCTATCTCAGTGAAGCACAACTCATGGACCCTTTATGAGACAATGTTTTGTGTATAATTTCACATCTGCTGCCCCTACCTCAGTGTACCACAAGTCATGGACCCTTTATGATACAATCTTGTGTGTATTATTTCACATCTGTTGCCCCTACCTTAGTGCAGCACAAATCATTGACCCTTTATGATTGAATCTGTGTGTCTGATCCAATGATTACTGTTGTACTTGTTGACAGCACCAACCATTCCCTGAGGGCTGGCTTACACTCACCCCACACGCATCCAGCACAGACGTCACTGGACATGTGACCCTGGTAATAAAAATGAGTCGAGCGCACGTGCCCGTACCCAGTTCCACTATCTATCTGTGTCCGTGTGTTCATTATGTATGCAAGATGCCGCCCCTGGGCCCTACCACATTACATTGTGCTGTGGACAGCGTATGCAACCATGTTACCTCTGGCAGTGGGGAAAACTTCAGCTATGTAACTTTCTCTCGGTCATTGTACAAGTACGTACGCAGAGACTGGATCATTAGAGTACTGCAAGGAGAGTGTATAGTGAATTTATAAGTGCTTGGGGATTGGCGGAGTAATTCTATAAGTACATATGTTGGCGCAGCCTAACCCCGAACACAAGCTTGGCTCTAATTGGCTGCCCTCCATGTGCCAAAAACTGAAACTTGAACTTTGCACGGCCCTGTATTGCTACAGCTGCAACACTCCACTGAATGTGCAATAAACATTCATATCTACACAGATGTGTCATGTCCACCATCTTTCATGTGTGGAACTATAGATGAATGTAGGGTCAGTGATTCCCCGTACCTTCCATGTTGGCCATGTTGTGGGAATTGGCTCACAGAGTGACACATTGGCGCTTGCAACCCGGGTGACGTCAGCACTACAACAGGGACACCCGCATCAGTTGATTCCTCATACAGCCCAGGACGGAGCCACGCCCATAGCTCCGGAGTCATTCTTCACAGCCTCACGCAGGACTGTCATACGCCAGGCCAGCCCACTCCGCTTACAGGGAAGGACAACAACGCTACATGGCCCAGATTTTCATTGCAGTGATCTGCTGGTCACACCCTAGTTGTCAGTACACCACAGCCACTCCCTCACGGCTAGTATACACCCACACCACACCCATCCAGCACAGGCATCACAGGACCCGTGACCCTGCCAATAAAAAAGACCGGGCGCACGTGCTCGATACCATTTCAGAGTTGCTCGTACCGGATGCACTGCGGCTGGCACAGGCACACCGGCACGGGACGGTGACTTTTGGTCCACTGAGGTACGGGTACCGTAACTGCTGAGCGGGTGTGCAGCCTGCGGTGATGGCCCGTCCCGGCGGTCTGGACAGCTCAGGTTTTGTGTGCCCTGCTGGACCGCAGTGTAGGCCTGAGCCATCAGACACCGCAGGCCTACCGCCACGTGGCGTCACCTCGCTGGTCACAGAGTTAGTGGCACCACAAGGGCTGAGCGGGTGTGCAGCCTGCGATGAAAAGTCCGGTGCACTGGTATGTCCTCTGTCATGGCAAAATCAAAACCCAGCACCAAATGTGAGACCTGGTGGCCTGCGGAGCGGGGCTGCATGATATGCAGGGTACCGTGTCCCCGGGCCCCGGGCTTGGGGCTTGCAGCAGCACGTGGTAGGCCCTCTTTTCTACACACAGGTTGTGAAAGGTGAGCAGAGAGGCTTGTTAGTGCAGCGGTGGGCAGTCACCTCCGGGCAGTGGGAGTGGATGGGGTGCAGCAGCCTGGGTGCGCAGCGGCAGACAGTCATCTCCGGGCAGTGGGAGTGGATGGGGTGCAGCAGCCTGGGTGCGCAGCAGCGGGCAGACACCTCTGGGCAGTGGAAGTGGATGGGGTGCAGCAGCCTGGGTGCGCAGCAGTGAGCAGACACCTCTGGGCAGTGGAAGTGGATGGGGTGCAGCAGCCTGGATGCACAAAGGCGGGACAGAGAATTAGGCGTGTGCAGTTGTATGTACTCTGCCATTACTGATTCCATACTACGTTTCAGATGAGTAAGCATGAGGGTTCCACTATGTCCCGGCACGTGGATGGAGACACACCGGTGACAGAAAGGTGAGCTGTGAGGGTTTTGTCCACAGTGTGGGCACTCACTGTCCCTCTCCATCTCTTCCTTTCTCTCCCTCACACTCTTTCTCTCTCTCTCACGCTATCTCTTCCTCTCTCTCACACAGTTTTTTTCTTTCTCTCTCTCTACCTCTCTCTCTCTTTCTCTCTCTCTCACTCTTCCTCTGTTTCTCTCTTCCTCTTTCTCACACTGTTTCTCTCTTTCTCTCTCTCTTCCTCTCTCTCACTGTTTCTCTCTCTCTCACTCTTTCTCTCTGTCTACCTCTCACTCTTTCTTTCTTTCTCTCTCTCTTCCTCTCTCTCACTCTTTCTCTCTCTCTCTCTCCTTTGATGGACGCATGACGCACAATCTTATCTTGCTTTTTGTCTAGCAGGCTGTGATTCACAGATTGACGACCCCCCCGACATGGACCTCCCACCACGAGGCGATGACTTCAGTTCCACTGAGTTAGTGCCACCAGAGCTGAGCGCGTGTGCAGCCTGCGATGATGCGTGGCCATCCTGCAATCAACACCCACTTTGAATTGTGAGCTCGGCTTGACCGCGTGTACGCAACGCCTGAGGAGGTTGCTTTGGCACGTGGTGGACCCTCTTAGACACACGCCGGTAGCGGAAGGTGAGCAGAGAGGCTTGTTTCCTCAGCAGTGAGCAGTCACCTCTGGGCGGTGGGAGTGGATGGGGTGCAGCAGCCTGGGTGCACAGGAGCGGGCAGACACCTCTAGGCAGTGGGAGTGGATGGGATGCAGCAGTCTGGGTGCACAGGAATGGGCAGTCACCTCTGGGCAGTGGGACTGGATGGGGTGCACCAGCCTGGGTGCACAGCAGCGGGCAGACACCTCTAGGCAGTGGGAGTGGATGGGGTACAGCAGCCTGGGTGCGCAGGGGCGAAACAGAGAATTAGGCGTGTGCAGTTGTATGTACTCTGCCATTACTGATTCTATACTATGTTTCAGATGACTAAACTTGAAGACTGCACTATGTCCCGGCACGTGGTTGGAGACACACCGGTGGCAGAAAGGTGAGCTGTGAGGATTTTCTCCACAGTGTCAACACTCACTCACCCTCTCCATCTCTTCCTTTCTGTCACTCACACTCTTTCTTTCTCTCTCTCTCTCTCTCTCACTCTCTATCTCTTCCTTTCTCTCTCTCACACTCTTTCTCTCTATGTCTCTTCCTCTCTCTCTCTCTCATTCTTTCTTTCTCTCTCTCTTCTTCTCTGTCTCACTCTTTCTCTCTCTCTCTACCTCTCTCTCACACTGTTTTTCTATTTCTCTCTCTCTTCCTTGTATCTCACTCTTTCTCTCTTTCTCTGTCTTCCTCTCTGTCTCACTCTTTCTTTCTCTCTCTCTTCCTCTCTCTCACTCTTTCTCTCTTTCTCTCTCTCCTTTCATGGACGCATGACGCACAATCTTATCTTTCTTTTTGTCTTGCAGGCTGTGATTCACAAATTGTCGAGGGATGACACGCGATACCTGTACCTACTTTTATTTTGTTGTTTTGTTTAAATAAAATGTTTTATATGTAAATCCATAGATGACTGAGATTCTTATTTGTCCAACCTCACATGCATCTTCTTTACTATAATTGTGTGACATCAGCCAATTTGTTACGTTCCAGATTTCCTAAGGTTGCTGTCATATTTGTTTGTGTGGGGGGGAGGTGAGGGGGGATGGCGGACAAGGGGCTGGTGGCCGGGGGTGTCGGAGCAGTGTTGGGTGTCCGAGCTGCATGATCGTTGGCTCCATTGCATCTGTTGTCATTCACGTGTGGCTCTGGGCTGGGCTCCCTTTCATATTGCAGGTTGTAGTCCGACTTTACACCAGCTCAGAGCAGGTGTAAACTTTCTGCTACTAACGCACCTTCTTGCCTGTTTTGTACTCTCTTCGACGATCTTGCTGGTGATTGAGACACTTGCGAAGTGATGTGTTCGCTGCTTTTTGCACGGGAACGCCTACTCTACATCATATTAGCAATATTTGCCGGAGTCATCTGTGACGATGCTTTTTGAGGCTGCTATCGCTGGTAAACTGGTGATATGGGCTGTTTGCTCCAGCTTGTGAATGGTGTGTTAAATTTATCACCATTTTGGTTGCGATAAAGTGCCGTTAACTCACCGATATGTCCTTGAGAATATACCCCTCGGTGTTTGAAAGACTTAAGAAGTACTTGAGTGCTGCGCTAAGAGCCGTGCACCCATCGCTTTCACAAGTTTGCTATGACAGGGCGGGAGAGAGCGAGGGAGAGAGACGGAGTGAGATAGCACAAGCAGCGCAAGGCCGCATGGGCACCTGGCTCCACATGCCAACATGTGTGTGTGCATCGCCATCCATGCACAGGCAATTCTCCCACAATGCAGCCCACACACATAGCAATCACAGAACATCAGCAATGAAGGTAATGTGGTACAAAACTCCCCTCATACGGGTTCTGTGTCCGGTGTGTGTGGCGGGTGATGGCTGCATTGCTGTGTGCCCCTGACACATCAGACTGCATAGGTGATGGGGCTGCATCAGATGTCGTCCAGCACCTATGCAAAAACAATGTCTGGCTCACAGAGGCAGAGCTTGCCAAAGGGATACACCCCTGTTGCACATGCGACAGTCAGTTCTTCCCTGTGTTGGGACGAGGCTCATTGTGGCACACGAGTGGACAATCTTTACAACACACCTCACAGTTAGACACCAGTGGAATGGCATAGGCTTTATTGGCATGTGCGTGTGAGTACGGACGAGGCAACGGCCACAACAGGCACGGACATGCTTAAGACAGTTACACGCATCATGGGTACATGTCGAGGGGCAGATGATGTTGGGGCTGAAATGGACAAGATTTATCACATATGGCAACGCTCACAGCCCACCTTGCCTTGCTCACAACAACTTAGATTTCCTAAGAACACCCAAATGCAAAGCCTCGCAGTACCACACCAGCCTTGACTGACATTGAAATCTACCTCTCAGTGTAAAAATGAGACCACAAAGTGTGCACATAACATTTCTTCTTTTTGTGTGGAGGATATGCCACAGCTCTGAGCAATGATTTGAATGTGTGTGCAACGTTGTGGGACATGGGTTGCTATTTTCGTGGGTGTCAAGGCCATCCCATGCGGGGGTACCACAGGCAGGGGCTTCTATGTGTGGGCTGTGGATAAGTTGGATGGTTTATTTGGCGTCTGCACAGTGCCCCGTGTGAGGGGGCACGACTCACTGTACGTGGGGTCTGCATGGTGCTCTGCCTCCGGGGTGCGGCAATTGTCTGCTCTGCCGACAGTGATCAGGTGTGAGGGTCCGACAGGTTCACATGTTGTGCTACATCACCATGTGTGTGTTCTCACCGAGCAGTGTGCCCGAATTGGCAAAGTTCCCAAACGACGCTGTGTTGCTCGGACCATGGACCTGCGTCGCCTTGGACAGGTGTGTTTGCACACGTGTTATTCCATGCACATACATCCAGAGCTCGACTGAAGGGAGACGTGTCCTCTGTTTTGGTGGGATATGTGAGCAATCCCCACTGTGCAACAAGTTGTTGGGCCATGTGCTGTGGGTGGCAATAGGATGTGGCTGCAGGTACGTAGTTACTCGTCCATGAATGCCCGTGCAGCTTCATGTGCAATGTGTTCCAATAGTACGTCGTTGTCATGTTCAAGGAACACCAGGGTGAGCCAATCCATTAGGTGGTCCAGGCAGGTGTGCTCAGCCCACGCCGTCTCACCGATCAATCAATCAATCAATCAATCATAGCATTTGTAAAGCGCACTACATACCCGTGAGGGTCTCAAGGCGCTAGGGGGGGGAAGCTGCTACTGTTCGAAGAGCCAGGTCTTGAGAAGTCTTCTGAAGGTCAGAAGGTCTTCGGTCTGCCATAGGCGGATGGGGAGGGTGTTCCATGTCTTGGCGGCGAGGTGGGAGAATGATCTGCCGCCGGCGGTCACTCTTCGGATGCGGGGGACGGTGGCGAGGGTGCGGTCTGCGGAGCGGAGTTGGCGGGTGGGGGTGTAGAAGCTGAGTCGGCTGTTGAGGTACGCTGGTCCGGTGTTGTGGAGTGCCTTGTGTGCGTGGGTGAGGAGTTTGAAGGTTATCCTCTTGTTGACCGGGAGCCAGTGCAGGTCTCTCAGGTGGGGTGTGATGTGGCTGCGGCGAGGGATGCCGAGGATCAGGCGTGCGGAGGTGTTCTGGATGCGTTGGAGCCGTTTCAGGAGTTTGGCCGAGGCTTCTGCGTAGAGGGCGTTTACGTAGTCCAGTCTACTGCTGACGAGGGCCTGGGTGACCGTCCTTCTCGTTTCGGTGGGGATCCACTTGAAGATCCTGCGAAGCATGCGGAGGGTGTTGAAGCAGGAGGAGGAGACGGCGTTGACCTGCCTCGTCATGGAGAGGGTAGAGTCGAGGATGACCCCTAGGTTGCGTGCGTGGTTGGTGGGTGTTGGGGGTGTTCATAGTGCAGTCGGCCACCAGGAGTCGTCCCAGGCCGAGGGGGTGGATCCGAGGATGAGGACCTCCGTCTTGTCCGAGTTCAGCTTCAGTCGGCTGTTCCTCATCCAGTCGGCGACGGCCTTCATTCCTTCGTGGAGGTTGGTTTTGGTGGTGTGGGGGTCCTTGGTGAGGGAGAGGATCAGCTGGGTGTCGTCGGCGTAGGAGATGATGTTGAGGTCGTGCTGTCGTGCGACGTGGGCGAGCGGTGCCATGTAGACGTTGAACAACGTTGGGCTGAGCGATGAGCCTTGGGGTACGCAGCAGCACAGCCAAATAGGGGAGCGCCTCGATGTGGTCACTGCACACGAGAAATTGTGCCATCTCCCATGCACAACTACCAATACATACGCAGTATGTCAAAGCATCCCATGCACGGCTGTCTCGGTTACACTCCTGTTTGTGATCCAACAGGGGGCGCAAACACAAGTCATAGTCCAATTCATCAACAGTTCTGTTGGATAGGCAGACATCCATGGGACACTCGAATGTGCATGTTTGGCAGTGGAACCAGGGCTGAACGCAGGTGACGTGGGCAATGCGGAAGCTGAGCCTGTAACTGATCCACATTCCATCTCTGTTAAGTTAATAACACATGAATTTTCTACTGTCACCCCTTCTCCACTATTTCCAGACTGAGCATAATTTCCAAACGTGCCACATTCTGTTTATCTCGCCGGATAGATATACAAATCGAAATTAACGCTACATCGAATTTTCAAAAACATACAGGGCCATATTCACAAGAATGGCGATAACATTATCGCCGCTTTAGCGGCAGGAAACTGCCGCTAAAGCGGCGATAATGTTATCGCTGGTCTTGAGAATATGGCCCACAGTCTTTACAGATGACAACTTACACTTTTTCTTTGTGAAAAACTCCTAAACATATATAAAATACTTGTTTAACAACTAGTTACACATTATGCATATTTTAGAACCAATAAAACACCAGACTTTACTAACACTATGTTATTTAGAAATAAAAAATACTTTCAAAGTTAAAAATATTGTCTCAAATACTTAACCACTACTACAAAACACATAACACACCTTCTTAATTTCTAATTTACCTTCGTAGTTGGTATGCAGACTTCAAATGTCACAAACGCATGCAATTCTTTTCTTGTCACACAGTACATGTAATGCACCGCTTTCATCAAGAATGGAACCAGTAATGGCACAATTTCCCTGTTGATCTACACATAAAATGCAAAACAAAGAGAGAGGAAGGGAAAAATATCGGACACTCCTACTCCCCTCAGGCTAAATCAGATAAACAACAAAGGAGTGTGACACTAATACAAGAGGAGCACACAAATATCCTTCTTAAATATAGAGTTAACTAAACAGAATGAAACCACCTTAGGTTTTTCTGAAGGCCCTCACTCACCAACCTGGTTGGTGACATGCTTCATCATCGGGCCCCACCAGGAGTGGCCGAATGCCACCCTAGTGTGCTACGACGCCAGTGTTACTGCAGAGCTGGTTGAAAAATAGGTGAGAAGTGAAATAAGTGAATTTAAAAAGTCCAAAATGTAACAAAAAATCTTTTATTTATTTGCCAATTAGACGTGATTAAAAACAAGTGTGAGATAAAGGACCAAATTAAAAGTCCATTTTTATCCCCAAAGTGTAGGTCAACATGTTTCTGCCTTTAAGTGACCGTTCGTCAGGCATTCGTCAGGACCAAAGGTGTGGTGAATCAACCCGACGGTATGGGCGCACTAAGGCCCACCCTAACCAAGGATTGTTAGTGTAAAAAATCAAAACACTAAAAAGATTCCCTCTATTTAAAGCGGAACCGAGTTTATTCTGCAAAAGATGCAAAACGGACAAACAAACAAATAGGAGACAAAAAACAACGAAAGATTATTTCAATATGCCCTAGATGGTTGTTATAACAAGAATAACATATAATGGTGCTCCTTGGGGTGCTAAGATAGCCATAGCTCGAACACAAGTGTCAAAGATTGTGATCTCGTGCACCTACTCAATTTACATGAGTGCCGTGAAACATCAGAGGGCCATAGTCCCTCGTCACGCCAAATGGCGTGGATTATAAAAACCAAATGATGAGCATAAAACCATACAAATGCCCCATAAAAATTATTGACTACTACGTGTACTATACCTACATAATCCGATAAACATGGTGCTCGTAGGGCAAGAAAAGTAACGCTAGTTGATAAGTAACAATTCTTACAGTAGGTGCTAACACTCAATGCACCATAGGTCTCGGGAAAGGGGTGATGACGCATTGTCACAACCTAAGGAATGAGCAATAAGTAAAAACAAAGTTAAATGAGAATGCCTAATGGAAACCACAAACATCGGAGCGTACTCATCTTATGAAAAGTGTGACTCACGCCCTGTCTGCCAGGCACCCGTTTGGAACCTAGGAGAAGTCTCTCTAACCGGACCCCGAAGATCGTCCGTGACCCGAATGGACGTCATTAATAAAGCCCCGGAAGAAAAAGGGCTCAATACACAACGAGCGCGAAGCTCGGGGTGGGCGTGATTACTGCTGTAAGCTACACCAATCATCGGCATTCATGTTAGATCGCCCTGTAGAAAGGAACCAATCAACGAGAACGCTGTCATTAAAGAATGGCTGGCTGATAGCCAATCAGAAGGGATGGAGGAAAGTTATTCCTCACTACTCCAATCAGGAGGCGGATAGCATCTCAGAATGACTCGACTAGAACAGGCGTTGTCAAGGCAACAGACAACACGAAAGAATATATACTTGTAAAATGTAAACATCACCCGGCAACACGATCTCATTAGAATCAATAACATAATTAAAATTATTACTCAGCAACGGAGCAACAACCATGGGTTCATACAGTCAATGGACCACTCGAAGAAGACTCAATCATAAAAATTAAATATTACAAAGAGTCTCAAAAATGTTAATTAGTATGCCAAACAGGAAGATGATGTAAGAAGAGTGCCACAATTCTCCAAACCGGAGAGGCACGAAGCCCCCAAGTGACTAGTTAACATTCAAGGGGTCAAGGCAAAATACGTAAAACCACAGAAGGGATATTAATGTCACCATTGGTCTGAATATAGACAGAACGACCATCATTATCACGTAATGGAATTAGCAAAATGTTGTCAGGCCAATATACCCCTTCATAATGAACTCAGTCATAAGGACAAATTTTATATACATACAAAACTAATGTTAAGTTCAAAGAAGGTCCAGTCTGTCACTTAGAACAAAATTGTTAATAGAAACCCAAACTTAAAAGGATATTACGAATGAGGGTAAGGAAGCCTAATAATAGGTACTTCAGAAGTCGCTACAACGAATTCAGAACAGAGGAGTCAGAACTAGAAATAAGGATCCAAAAAACATAACAGCAATATATGTTATTCTTGTTATAACAACCATCTAGGGCATATTGAAATAATCTTTCGTTGTTTTTTGTCTCCTATTTGTTTGTTTGTCCGTTTTGCATCTTTTGCAGAATAAACTCGGTTCCGCTTTAAATAGAGGGAATCTTTTTAGTGTTTTGATTTTTACACTAACAATCCTTGGTTAGGGTGGGCCTTAGTGCGCCCATACCGCCGGGTTGATTCACCACACCTTTGGTCCTGACGAATGCCTGACGAACGGTCACTTAAAGGTAGAAACATGTTGACCTACACTTTGGGGATAAAAATGGACTTTTAATTTGGTCCTTTATCTCACACTTGTTTTTAATCACGTCTAATTGGCAAATAAATAAAAGATTTTTTGTTACATTTTGGACTTTTAAATTCACTTATTTCACTTCTCACCTATTTTTCAACCAGCTCCGCAGTAACACTGGCGTCGTAGCACACTAGGGTGGCATTCGGCCACTCCTGGTGGGGCCCGATGATGAAGCATGTCACCAACCAGGTTGGTGAGTGAGGAGCCTTCAGAAAAACCTAAGGTGGTTTCATTCTGTTTAGTTAACACTATATTTAAGAAGGATATTTGTGTGCTCCTCTTGTATTAGTGTCACACTCCTTTGTTGTTTATCTGATCTACACATAAATACATGTAAAGAACAAATCAGAATAGTTCCTTTTTTTTTTTCGATTGCAAAACCTCTCTTTATTGCTTATTTTTTAACTTTCCATATAAACAGTTTTTTTAAGGACACATACAGGTGAAAAGTTCAACGTATTGTATCAACACTTTCTAGAACATTCTATGACACGTGCAGGTTAAAAGTTCATCATTTTTTAAACTAACTGATATTTTTTTGCAACATTTTTCTCCAACATTTAACGGCACGTGCAGGTCAAAAGTTCACCATTCTTTCAAGTTTGAACTGCACCTTCCAAATACAATTAGCAACTGTGGTTGAGCTGAGCAAATTTCATCCTATAATATGTACTCCACGTATAAACTGCTTTTTAATTAACCAATCACAAAGATGCTTTTCATCAAAACTAATATACACCCTACTTTTTAGGACACAATACATTTCATCTCCCAATCGGTTAAGGTTTTGTATGTAAAAAAAAGTAGTTCCCCATGTTTAAACATATCTCTTATTCTACGAACGGACTGCATGAGCTACAGACATTTATCCATATCTTCTAGCCATACCTTCAAAATGCTAGTGTGGATTGTAGGACATAGCTATGTTTTCTGGTGCAAGAGGTATGCAGAACAGAGACGTATTGACTTAGACCTAGGTTTACAAAATGTGCACATTAAATGGTTTGCACAGAGAGGATTGAAGTGGCACCAATTGCTCCCTTTGGTTAAAACCTGTTTGCATCTCCAACACCCTGATCTCATGATTGTGCACTGTGGTGGTAACGACCGAGGCACATTGACTGGGGTAGGTTTGGAAATGCTTATGAAGGACACCTTTGGACAATTGATGTTACTTTTGCCTCAAACTGTCTTTGTATATTCCAATATATTCCAAAGACAGAAGTGGAAATGGTCAAACCAATTTTGTCATAAGATTGAAAAATCTAGCAAGAATGTCAACAAAGCTGTGTCTGCATACCTCAGACACCATAGAATGGGGTCGATTTACAACAACAACATACGTTTTGATATGGCTGATATCTACAGAAGAGATGGAGTACACTTCACAGATGAGGGAAACCGAGTTTTCCTGATTAACCTGAAGCTGTGCATTCGCACTTACATGCAGCTCCAACTAATAAACACAAGGGCTCTTTTTAGAGCCGCCTTATATTCCCAATTTCGGCTCGCAGAGTGTCAGCTGCGGTTCGGCTAGCAGAGGGACACCTGCGGGCCTTCGGGCAGGCTCGCAGAGGAAGAGCTGCGGCCTGTGGGCTCAGCTCGCAGAGGGAGACCTACGAGCCATTGGCTCGCAAAAGCACAGCACTGTACTGGCTCGCAGAGGGAGAGCTGTGGCCTGACTCGCAGAGGGAGACCAACGGGCCAACAGGCCTGCTAGCAGACACACAGATATCAGTTAACGGGCTGGCTCGCAGAGATACAGCTGTGAGCCCTCCAAGCTGCAACCCGACGGGCTAACTCGCAGAGGGAGAGTAACGGGCTGACGGGCCTGCTAGCACAGACACAGCTACGAGCTAACGAGGTGGCTCACAGAGGTAGAGCTGTGGGCCCGACGGCTCGCAGACACAGAGCTGCGAGCCGACAGACTGGCTTCTAAAGGCATAGCCGCGAGCTGATGATGTGGGGAGAGGGAGCGTAAAAGGAGTATCTCGCACAGACAGACCTGCAGGATATTTTCAGTATTGCCTCGCAGAGGTAGAATTATGGATCAATTGCCTTTTAGAGGGAGAGATGCGAGCTGACGGACTGAGTCACAAACTGGCTCACAGCTCGCAGTCGCAGAGCTGCGAGCCGACAGACTGGCTTCTAAAGGCATAGCCGCGAGCTGGTGATGTGGGGAGAGGGACCGTGAAAGGGTATCTCGCACAGACAGAGCTGCGGTATATTTTTAGTGTTGCCTCGCAGAGGTAGAACTACTGGACCTGATGCCTTGTAGAGGGAGAGTTGTGAGCTGACGGACTGAATCACAAAATGGCTGCCAACACTTCCTAGTTTCAACAGTTCGCAGCCAATGAGCCGCAAGCTCGTGCTCGTAACGCTTCAGCCAATCAGATGTCAGAATTCTTAAATATCGATATCTGGAAAATTTGATATTTCTCTAAAACTACTGAACGGATTTACCCGATTTAAACAAAAGCATGCTTTCTGGACCAAGACCTTTCTCTGTGCCAAATTTGGTGTAATTCCGTTCAGCAGTTTGACCTGTAGCCTTGTCTAAAGTTTCCTATGGAAATTGCATGGAGAAAACACGTTTTGGGACCCCCTTTTTCTTAGCCCCCTTGACGAATCCCCCAAACTTTTAGGATAGGAGCTGACCTGAGAAGAGGAACTTTTTGGAAAATTTTGTAAAGATTCGTCAAACGACGCTAAAGTTATAAGCACATCAAAAAATGCTTTTCCTATGGAAACGTGGTCCTAACTATAACTACCTACTGGCGACCGCCAGTAGGTAATATATATATATATATATATATATATATACCAGACACCGTGATCCGTAATGCTGACAAAGGTGGAAATGTGGTGTTATGGAGAAAAGCTGATTATATTGCGGAGGCCATGAAACAACTATAACTGTCCCTAAAACCTTATGTTTTTTTCAGTGAATTTCTAAGGTTTTTAAATGCTAATTTCTAACTATAACGTGCCTGAAACCTATGGTTTTTCAGTGAATTTCAAAGGTTTTTTAAATGCTAATTTCTAACTATAACGTGTCTGAAACCTATGGTTTTTTCAGTGAATTTCAAAGGTTTTTTAAATGCTAATTCCTAACTATAACATGTCTGAAACCTACGGTTTTTCAGTGAATTTCAAAGGTTTTGTAAATGACAATTTTTAAATGTATTAATTGTTATATTTATTTTTTTCATACTGATTTACTACATTTTTAGAAACAATTTTTTTTTACATATTTTATTTTTAAATTACATTGTAATTACATTATACATTACAAAAATACTTTCTCAGAATGAATTACTTTAGTTTAAATACTTTGCACATAGGCAATAGACTTTTAAGTACAGTAGTTACAGTTGTTGCAATGGGCAACACATTTTCAAACACAAGGCAACATTCAGCTCAATGTGAATTTCTAGTTAAATGCAATTAGTTACTTTATGGATTACTTTTCTAACCACAGGACTGGATCCTAGATTCAGTCCTGGGACATCTCCTGTAAACAGTTGAGTAAAAGCGTTTTGGTTACAGTAGTGATTTTTAAGGAATATTATTGTATTTTAAAAGTTGACACTTAGAAACTTTTTCTCATAGAATCACCAATGTTATCCTATGGAAGGAAATTCACTTAGCAGGTAAAAACTGTTATCGTTACTTTTTCTTACTCAGTGTTGGATCCTGGATCCAGCACTGGTGCATCTCCTGTAAACAGTTGAAAGAATGCGTTTAAGTCATACAGGCGATTTTTAAGGAATATTTGTAGTTTGTGAAAATCGACACTTTGAAACTTTTCTGCTGAAAACCAGACAATGGATTCCTATGGAAGAAAATATAAGTTACTGGTAAGTACGGTTAAAATTACTTTTCAGGGTCAGTGCTGGGCTAAAAGATGCAGCACTGAGGTCTCTCCTGATAACAGGTGAGTAAATCGGAATTCGTATTTCGGCTGATTTTAGAGGAATATTTTAAAGTTCCAAAACTCCACACTTAGAAGAATTTCCAAGTGAAACCAGTCAATGTTAGCCTATGGAAGGAAATTCAAGTTACTGGTAAGTACGGTTAAAATTACTTTTCAGGACCAGTACTGGGCTGAAAGATACAGCACTGAGGTCTCTCCTGATAACAGGTGAGTAAATCGGAATTCGTATTTCGGCTGATTTTAGAGGAATATTTGTATGTTTCAAAAATCAACACTTAGAAACTTTTTCAGCAAAAAGCAGGCAATGATATCCTATGGAAGGAAATTCAAGTTACTGGTAAGTACGGTTAAAATTACTTTTGAGGATCAGTACTGGGCTGAAAGATGCAGCACTGAGGTCTCTCCTGATAACAGGTGAGTAAATCGGAATTCGTATTTCGGCTGACTTCAGAAGAATATTTTAAAGTTTCAAAACTCCACACTTAGAAGAATTTCCAAGTGAAACCAGTCAATGTTAGCCTATGGAAGGAAATTCAAGTTACTGGTAAGTACGGTTAAAATTACTTTTCAGGACCAGTACTGGGCTGAAAGATACAGCACTGAGGTCTCTCCTGATAACAGGTGAGTAAATCGGAATTCGTATTTCGGCTGATTTTAGAGGAATATTTGTATGTTTCAAAAATCAACACTTAGAAACTTTTTCAGCAAAAAGCAGGCAATGATATCCTATGGAAGGAAATTCAAGTTACTGGTAAGTACGGTTAAAATTACTTTTCAGGATTAGTACTGGGCTGAAAGATGCAGCACTGAGGTCTCTCCTGATAACAGGTGAGTAAATCAGAATTCGTAGTTCGGCAGATTTTAGAGGAATATTTGCACAATGGTGAAGGGAGGGGTGGGGCCTGAGGTGACATCTGTGCAAACGCGCCCGTGGCGAGTTTTAAGTTGGGGGATTAAGTCCCCTTGAATCATGAGGGTCCCTAGGGGCCAACTAGCCCACCAGGAACCTCCAGTATGCGCCAGGGGCTGCGTTGCAGAGACGTGTAGAGAGGCCACACCCCTTTTACACCTCTCTGCAACGCAGCTCTGTGGCGCTTTCTGGATGTACCTGTTGGGCTAGTTGGCCCCAGAGACCCTCAGGATTGAAGGGATTTAATTCCCCATCTTAAAACGCGCCATGGGGCCTGTTTGCACACATGTCACCTCAGGCCCCGCCTCCCTTCACCACTGTGCAAACGCGCCCGTGGCGCGTTTTAAGTCGGGGGATTAACTCCTTGAATCCTGAGGGTCCCTGGGGTGCAACTAGCCCACCAGCTACCTCCATTAAGCGCCACAGAGCTGCGTTGCAGAGAGGTGTAAAAGGGGCGTGGCCTCTGTACACCTCTCTGCAAGGCAGCCCCTAGCGCATACTGGAGGTTCCTGGTGGGCTAGTTGGCCCCAGGGACCCCAGTATTCAAGGGGAATTACTTCCCTTCTTAAAATGCGCCAGGGCGCGTTTGCAAGTACTGCAGGGAGGGCGGGGCCTCCGGCACGATGCCGTTTTTTTTTTTTTTATGGGAGGGGGCTGCGTGGCCCCCTTCCCTCGGCCACTTTTGGCCCCGGGGACCCCATTCCCCGGGGCCTGGGCATTTTTTTATTTTTTATTTAAAACAAAAACAAAAAAAGCGGGAAGGGGGCCGCGTGGCCCCCTTCCCTGGGCCTCTATTGGCCCCGGGGACCCCATCCCCTGGGGCATGCCCTCTTTTTAAATAAAAAATATGGAGGGGGGCTGCGTGGCCCCCTCCTCAGGCCATTTAAGGCCCGGGGACCCCATCCCCGGGGCCGGCCTTGCCCTTGTTTTTTTATTTTTTTTATTTGCGGAGGGGGCTGCGTGGCCCCCTCCCGGGCCACTTATGGCCCCGGGGACCCCATCCCCTGGGGCCTGGCCTCTGGTTGGGGACTGTGGGGGGTCCCCAAACCCACACAGTCCCGCCGGCTCCCCGTGTCCTACGGGAGCCGGCATTCCTTTCCACATGGGGAGCAGCTAACATGCTGCTCCCCGTGTGGAAAAGCAATTAGTTTGCATTTTGAAAGAGAGAGCAGGTTTCCTGCTCTCTCTCTCTTCAAAATGCAAACCAAGTTTGCTATGACAGGACTGGAGCCGCGAGGCTCCCGTCCTGTCATAGCAAACTACAGTGTCCCGGGGTAGGCACCCGGGACACTGCAGGAGCCGGCCCTGGGGGTGGCGGTCCCCAGGGCCATCAAGGGCTCCAGGAGGGGGCCGCGCTGCCCCCTCCCTACATTTTGAAAGCCCCGGGAGGTGGTGGTCCCCGGGGCTTGGGAGTCAAAACGGACCCCCATTTTCAATTTTCTTAGTGCCCCGGGGAGGTGGTGGTCCCCGGGGTGTGTGGGGGGGCTGGAGCCCCCCCAAACAGGTTTAAAAAAAAAAAAGCCCCGGGGAGGTGGCGGTCCCCAGGGCTGCGGGAGGGCTCAGAGCCCTCCCGCACCATTAATGATAAAGCCCTGGGGGGTGGCGGTCCCCAGGGCTTGAGGGGCCCTTAGAGGCCCCCCATACATAAAATAAACCCCCCCAGCATACCCCCGGGACTTGGCCCACCCGGGGGCAAATTAACATCGAAGCGTCCATGCCAATGCAGGGGGGTACCATAGGTACCCCCCATGTGCACCCCCCACCCCCCAACATCTTGGGGCCCACAACAGGCCCCCGAAAGTGTAATCTGCCTGGCTTTCCATGGTGGAGTCTCCGCCATGGAAAGCCCTGCACCGCCGCCCATCATAATATGGATGGCGGTGTCTTGCAGACACAGCCACCATATTATGTATGTTTTCTGCCCGGGCGACGAGTCGACTGGCGGAAAAGCGGCAGACAGTCTTTCCATCCGCCGCGGACCCCCCAGCCATCATGATATGGTGGGGGGAAAATGTTAGGCGGGCGGTGTGAGATAGCCGGCGGATCGCCCGCTATCATAATGACCCCCTAAGTTTGGACCTGAAGTCTAAGTTTAGACCTAACGTCTAACTTTACTACTACTAAAGTTAGACCTTTGGTTTAAGGTTAGACAAAAAGTCTAACTTAGACCAAAAGTCTAACTTTAGTAGTGGTAAAGTTAGACTTTTGGTCTAACTTTAGACCAAAAGTCTAACTTTACTACTACTAAAGTTAGACTTTTGTTCTAAGTTAGACATTTGGTCTAAACTTAGACCAAAAGTCTAACTTTAGTAGTAATAAAGTTAGACTTTAGGTCTAAACTTAGACTATTGGTCTAAGTTTACTTTTGTGAATCCGGCCTTGCGAGCCTAACGGAGGGCTCTCCCAGTGCTTGGAATCATACCTCCCACACCATTTACGGTGTGGGGGTATGATTCCAACATGTTTGATACCAAACATGATAGGATTCGTTGCAGCCATTTTTGAGATGGTCATTTCGTGATTACGCAGTGCCCCGCTATATAGTATATGGCTGCTTTACTGACAACCCAGGAGAATGGACTCCACAGGCTGCAGGTTGTCCTGCTCATGCAGAGGCACCCTCTCACTTAGAACCAAGCACCCTGCCCTCAGGATTGTAAAGTCCTGCTATAGGGGTGAATTATAGGTTTTAAGTGCAGTGACACTTAGATATAGTAATCCTATATATTTATAAGTGGTGCATGCACCAACTTACACAGGCTGCAATGGCAGGCCTGTAGTTCTATTTTGAATGGTCTCTCATGGGTGGCATAATGCATGCTTCAGCCCATGGGAGACCTCTGTGGTACCTATGCCCTGGGTACATGGGTACCATATACTAGGGGCTGACAAGAGTACCCCAGTATCCAATCTGGGATGTACCTAGGTACTGAACACAACAGTTTAGGGAGAAAGCAGGTAGACTGGGGTCCTGATTAGCAGGATCCCAGTCAGACTAGTCAAAAACAGCATCACATCAAGCAAAAAGTGGGGGTACCATAAGAAGCAGATCATCCTTTCCTACACAACCCCCCCAAACGTAAGGAGATGAGACTAACCTTGCCCAGTTGAGGCTTCATTTTCTAAGTGGAAATATCTGGAGAGTCCATCTGCATAGGCATGGTTACTCCCAGGTCAATGTTCCACTGTATAGTCCATCCCCTGTAGGGATATGGACCACCTCAAAAGTTTGGGGTTTTCACCCTTCATCTGTTTTAGCCATAAGAGGGGCTTATGGTCTGTCTGAACAATGAAGTGAGTGCCAAACAAGTATGGCCTCAACTTCTCCAGGGCCCAGAATACAGCAAAGGCTTCCCTCTCTATAGCTGACCAACGTTTCTCTCTGGGGGTCAACCTTCTGCTAATAAAAGCTACTGGTTGATCCTGGCCATCTGCATTCAGTTGTGAGCTACTGGTTGATCCTGGCCTTCTGCATTCAGTTGTGACAACACAGCCCCTACCCCCAACTCAGATGCATCTGTTTGGACAATAAATTGCTTGGAGTAGTCAGGACTCTTCAGAATGGGAGCAGTGCACATGGCCTGCTTGAGATCATCAAATGCCTTCTGACAGCTAGCTGTCCACTGAACTTTCTTGGGCATTTTCTTGGAGGTGAGATCATTCAAGGGAGTCACTATGGACACATATCCTTTTATAAATCTCCTGTAATACCTAGTCAGGCCCAAGAAAGCTCTGACCTGAGTCTAGGTAGTTGGAGCAACCCAGTCCATTATGGTCTGGATTTTGCTCTGAAGTGGTTGAACCTGGCCTCCACCCACAAGGTGGCCCAGGTACACAACCTTGCTCTGCCCTATCTGGCACTTAGTAGCCTTGATAGTGAGGCCTGATTTCTGCAGAGCCTCTAAAACATTCTTCAGGTGGACCAGGAGATCCTCCCAGGTGGAGCTAAAGATAGCTATATTATCAAGATATGTTGCACTATACACTATAGGCTTCCAGTCCTGTGAGAACTTTGTTCACCAGCCTTTGGAATGTGGCAGGTGCATTCTTCAAACCAAAGGGCATCACAATAAATTGATAATGCCCACTAGGGGTTGAGAATGCTGTTTTGCGTTTGCCATCCTCAGCTAGTCTGATTTGCCAATATCCAGCAGTTAGGTCAAATGTGCTCAAAAACTTGGCTGAGGCCAAAGTGTCAATAAGCTCATCTGCCCTTGGAATTGGATGAACATCAGTCCTAGTTACTGCATTGAGTACCTTGTAGTCAACACAAAACCTCATCTCTCTTTTACCACCCTGGGTGTGAGATTTTGGTACCAAGACCACTGGACTAGCCCAAGGGCTATCTGAGGACTCAATTACTCCCAACTCCAGCATCTTTTGGACCTCTGTCCTGATGCAATCTCTTACATGGTCAGGCTGCCTATAGATTTTATTCTTGACAGGTAGACTCTCACCTGTGTCCACTTTTCATGGGTACACCAGGTGGTTTGACTGGGTGTCAAAGAAAACATATGCCTATATTGATTGAGGACCTTCCTGCAATCAATCTGCTGTTGGTCAGTGAGGCTGCCTGCCAAGGCTACACCATCAACTGACCCATCATCAGGGTTTTGTGAGAAAAGATCAGGGAGAGGGTCACTCTCTTCCTCCTGTCCCTCATCAGTTGCCACGAGCAAGCCCATGTCAGCCCTGTCTACAAAAGGTTTGAGCCTGTTCAAATAGAGCACCCGGTGGGGGCTCCTGCGAGTGCCAAGGTCCACCAGATAGGTGACCTCACCTTTTTGCTCAATGATAGTGTGGGATCCAGTCCATTTATCTTGGAGAGCTGCTGGGGCCACAGGCTCCCACACCCACACTTTCTGGCCTGGCTGGTAAACAGACAAACAGACAGGACAGCCTTTTGGTCATGCCAAGCTTTTTTCAATTCTTGAGTGGCCGCCAGGTTTTTACTTGCCATCTTCATGCACTCAGCCATCCTAGAGCGGAGACCAAGTACATAGTCCACTATGTCTTGTTTGGGAGGTTTGAGAGGTAACTCCCATCCTGCCTTCACCAGACACAAGACCCTTAACTGGATGCCCACACAGAAGTTCAAACGTGGCTGTAACCAACCCCCTTCTGAGGAACCTCTCGGTAGGCAAAGAGAAGGTAGGGCGAAAGAACATTCCATTTTCATCTAAACTTTTCTGGGAGGCCCACGATCATGCCCTTGAGGGTTTTGTTGAATCTCTCAACTAACCCATTGCATTGAGGATGGTAGGGGGTGGTGAATTTGTATTTTACACCACACTCCTTCCACATTGCAGTGATATAACTTGACATAAAGTTTGTACCTCTGTCAGTTAAAACCTCCTTAGGAGAGCCCACCCTGGAAAAAATTCCCAAGAGGGCCCTTGCCACCACAGGAGCTGTAGTGGTCATTAGGGGAATGGCTTCTGGGTACCTAGTGGCATGGTCCACCACCACTAGAATATAACTGTGCCCAGAGGCTGTAGGAGGGTTCATGGGACCAATTATGCCAATCCCAACCCTCTCAAAACGAACCCCCACCACTGGAAGTGGCATCAGGGGGGCCTTTGTGGTGCCACCTGCCTTACCACTGACTTGGCAAGTGGCACAGGAGCGACAAAACTCCTTGGTGTCTTCAGACATGTGAGGCCAGTGAAAGTGAGGGACAAGCCTGTCCAAAGTCTTACTTTGGCCTAGGTGTCCTGCCAGGGGAATGTCATGTACTAGGGTGAGTAGGAAGCCCCTAAACCTCAGAGGTATAACCAACCTCCTGGTAGCACCAGGCTTGGGGTTTCTACCCTCTGAATGAAGGAGTCCCTCATCCCAGTCGATCCTGTGGGATCCACTGACATTCCCAGCAGCTTCAGCAGCAGATTGCTGTCTGAGGGGTTCAAGAGAGGGGCAGGTTTGCTGTTCCAAACTCAAGTCCGCCCTGGAAGGGCCCCTTGTCCCAAAGAACTCAACCTGATCAGGCTCAAGCTCATCTGGGACAGTTCATTCACAGGGACTGAGATCACCTCCCTCAAGAGACTGATCCTCACTCTGAGTCTGGGGGACGACACAGCCTTACCCCTCCTGCTCCTTCTCTTGGAAGGCACCTGGTCCATTGTTACAGGATCCAGGGCCTGTTCAGTGGATGTCAGTTTGGCTTGTGACCTAGTCACAGCAAACACATCTGCAGAGATGCCCAACATTGATTGCTGCATGAGTCCTAAATTCAACTTCAGCCCAGGCTGAAGTTTCCCAATCATTGCCCAACAAACAATCTACTGGGAGGTGTGAACTTACCACAACCTTCTTAGGGCCAGTTACCCCTCCCCAGCTGAAATTAACAACTGCCAAGGAATGGTCAGTCCTGACATTGATCACTTGGTACATTTCACCAAGTATGATCTGTCCAGGAAACACAAGTTTCTCTGTCACCATGGTGACACTGGCCCCTGTGTCCCAGTAGGCCTTTGCCTCTGTTCCATTAATCAAAGGCTGTTGTCTGTACTTGCCTAGGTTACTGGGACTGACAAGTAAGGTGGCAATATCCATGTCACCATCACAGACTAAAACAGCCTGAGCTGGAGTTCTGACTAAGCCAGAACCCACCTCAGATCCCAAGGTTAACCGCACTAATCCCTTGTTCCCTGTACCACCACCTGTACTTGTGCTAGGGGGAGCAGTTTCCTTAGGGGCAGTGGTGGTAGGAGTAGTTTCCTTGGCTTTTGGACAATCAGCATCTTTTGTCCAATAGGTTTTTACCTTACACAAGTAACACCAAGGTTTCTTTTTGCCGTTTCCCTTGTTGGATTGTGACTCCCCCCAAGATGCAGGTTTTGGTGCCCTGATGAAGACTCTTTGGGGTCTATTACGATGGCGGGCGGACACCGCAACGGCAAACGGGATCGCCCGCAAGTGGTGCGGCGGTCCCACAATGGCAATTAGGATGCCACCGCCACAGTGGCAGTGGCATCCTGCATATATTGCATTGCGGCGGGCGGTGCTGTAAGCAGCACCCACCACAATGCAATATATGCATGTTGTGCATTGGCATGCACAATGTGACAGGCACCGCGCGGTGCCTGTCACCTTGTCCATGCCAATGTTGGGGGGTACCATAGGTACCCCCCAAGTGCAGCCCCTCACCCCCCACCCCGCTGGGGGCCCGCAACGGGCCCCCGATGCAAAAACTGCATGCCTTGCCATGACAGAGTCTCCGCCATGGAAAGGCATAACACCGCCCACATCATGATATGGATAGCGCCACCGTATTATAGGCCTTTTCCGCCCGGTAGGCAATCGTGACGATTGCCTACCGGCGGACGGTCTTTCCGTCCTCTGCGGTACCCCCCACCATGCTAATGTGGCGGGGGTAAAAGGCCGTCCGGTGGGGTGTTTTGGTGGGCGGATCGCCAATGCCGGTCGGGCGGTGGCAATCCGCCCGCCATGCTAATAGGTCCCTTTGTCTTTACCCTTGTCCCCACCCTTATCTTGAGCTTTTGAAGAATCTTGCTTCTTCTGGCCACCACTATTGTTCTGGTTTTTCTGCTTCACCCTGGTCCTGACCCACTTATATGCCTTCTTTCCGAATTCTTGGGGAGAAGTCAGATCTGAGTCCACCAGGTACTGATGCAATAGCTGATTTTGGCAATTATCATGGATCTGCTCCCTCATAATCAAATTGTACAATACATCAAAATCATGCACTTTGCTGCCAAGCAACCAACCTTCTAGAGCCTTAATAGCACTAACCACAAAGTCTACCCAGTCCTGATTCTGTGTCTTCTGAGTGTCTCTGAACTTAATCCTGTATTGTTCAGTGGTTAAGCCAAACCCATCAATGAGAGCACTCTTCAGAACTGAGTAATTGTCAGCATCCTCTTATCTAACAGTGAGGAGCTTGTCTCTACCTTTGCTAGCAAAGGAGAGCCACAAGATAGCTGCCCACTGCTCTTGAGGGACCCTCTGCACTTTACAGGCCCTCTCTAAAGCAGTAATCCATTTGTAGATGTCATCCCCAACATTGTAGGGAGGGCCAATCTTGCTCAGGCTCCTATTGTCAAAGGAATGTTCCTTACTTCTAGAGACACTGTTGCTGCCACCATGGGACTCTAGTCTCAATTTCTTCCTTACCCTCTGGACTTCTGGACTTCTGGAAGTCACCAGCTATTATAGGCCGATTTCTCTGTTTCCTGCCCCGGCAAAAGTTTTAGAAAAATTAGTACACCAGCAATTGGCAGCGTTCATCGAGTCCAATGGCCTATTGCATGAGTCTCAGTCCGACTTTCGCCCTGGATTCAGTACAGAATCCATCCTGATCGAAATGGCTGATTCCATACGCTGGGCGGTGGGTGGAGGTTCTAAGGCCATGTTGGTGCTGTTAGACTTGTCAGCAACATTCGACACAGTATCCCATCCCATCCTATTAGATCGCCTGAATGACATTGGCATCCAGGGGATAGCATTGAACTGGATTACATCTTACTTGCATGGCCGTAACCAACAGGTCTCGACCCACCCTTTCACCTCGCCCGCTAAACCTCTGAAATGGGGGGTACCGGAGGGGTCGGCCCAGAGCCCGCTTCTTTTTAATGTCTATTTAACACCCCTGGCGAAGCTCATCACCAAAATGGGGATCAAGGTGACATCCTACGCTGATGACACTCAGCTGCTGTTTACTTTCAGCGGAGTGTCAGACACCACCTTTGACCCGCTAAAAGAGTGCCTCAAAAACATCTCTGCGTGGATGAACTGCAATTTCCTAAAACTTAATGCTGACAAGACAGAGGTCTTGTTCTTTAACCAAGCTACCCCCCGACAAACGTGTGGTGGCCAGCGGTACTGGGTGACGTGCCCACTCCGAAGGACTCTGTCAAAAATCTAGGAGTGAGATGGGACAAAGACCTGTCCCTCACTACCCACATACAACTGGTTTCGGCGGCATGTTTTGGCAAAATTAAAGCCATCAGAAAATGTATTAATTTCCTGCCAGACTCAACTCACAAAACCGTGGTCCATGCTCTAATCACCTCCCACCTCGAGTACACTAACGGCCTGTATATGGGCCTGACGCTTGGCCTGATCCATAGACTTCAGATTATTCAGAACGCGGCAGCCCGACTGGTCTGTAGGGTCCCGCTTCGACAACGCATCTCGCCTTACCTCAGGCAACTCCACTGGCTACCGATAGCCAAATGCATCGAATTCAAGGCCCTGACGTTTGCTTTTCGAGCATATCAAGGGAAGGGGCCTATCTACCTGAGGAGGAGACTTTGGCCATATCAACAAGAGAGACCTTTAAGGTCCAACCACAAACGCTATCTTTCATCCCTCGTTTTGTGAAAGCAAGAATGGGAGGTAGAACATTCGAGGTGGGGACCACCAAATGTTGGAATAACCTCCCTTCCCATTTACGCATGATGCAGTCTGAACCGGAATTCAGAAAGGCCTTGAAGACCTGGCTTTTCAGTCAGAATGACTAGAATTGCGCTTTCCTCTACCTTGGTCACTGTCTGCATTAGCGCCGGAACACCCCATTTGGGGTAGCTGCGCGCTTTATAAATGCCTTTATGATTATTATTCTAGGGACTCTCTGTCAAGGGCCAACTGTTCTTTCTGAACCTAAGCCTAGCTTTCTCAAGTTCAAGCATTTGGTACTCTCTATCCAAAGAGTTACCTTCTTTACTAGAAATGGAGGTCCCTACTGACTGTCTAGAAGTATTGGATTCTGCAGAGGAGGATCTAGACCTCCTTGTCTACTCTGCACCTTCCCAGGAAGATCAAAGGGGGCATCCTCTTGGCCCTCTGTGTTCTCCTCAGGGAGGTCTGAATTGTTCAGGTGGGAGCCATCAGGCTACACCTGGTCAGGGTTAGATTCTAGGTCAAAGAGGGGTTCCTCTCCTGCCTCTTCATTTCCTAGCCCACCCACTCTGTCCTGTTCATCTGACCCAGAGGCTTTCCTCAGATCATCCAATAGTAACACCTCTACAAGGCATCAAGTGTTGGCACTTCTCCCTGTCTTCAGCTTTCTAGATGCACACAGTGCTTTCAGTTCTTGGAACGAAAGTTCACTGTATCTAGTAGGCAGAGAGCCACTGGCATCTTCTTTAGTAGACATACTAAGTGAGGTGTGGTTTTGCACCTACCTAACCTAGTGGGAACTAAACTCTTTGAGGTTGGAGAAAGGGTGTGCTAGACCCTTGACTTACCCAACCCTAAGTTCAGTAGAACTTACTATTCTAAGCTTGTATTTATATGTGCCTAGTACTAGTGGTTTTTCAGTTAATCAACAGAAAGATGTATCTGGTAAAACAATGCAGGCTTGAATCCCACCGCTAACACCAATGTGAGAAGCTGGCCTGGTATATGATGTCCACTAATGTAAGTGGGCACCTTGCACCAGTCTAGACAACCCTTATGGTGATTTAGGAGGTCTCAGACAACCTTAGAAAGCTATCCAAGTGGTAGCTGTGGAGAGCAGCCTTCAGGCTCAGTCTTGAAGGAGTGTAAAGCAGCTTGTTTTACCAGAATGCAATCTTATAGTATAGATTAAATGAAAAGAACCACACAAAGTATTTATAAAAATATGTATTTATTATATAACACCCTCTAGTACGTTACAGTATCTCCTACATGGAGATAGACACAAAGCACACAATACCTTAGCAAAGAAATCACAGCAAATAGCACTAATAACACAGTGGGCCCCAGGGGGGGACCAAACCATATACTAAGATAGTGGTATAAGAACCACGACTCGAGTCAGGGCAATGTCGAGAGGATGTAGAATTGCTGGGGACCCACAGACACACCCAAGGTAAGTAGATAGGGACCCCATGGAGAGCATGTGCAATGTGTGAACACGACGGAGGCCGGTTGCATAGATGTGAAGTGGTGTCGGAAACTGACGTCGAACCAAATGGAGGACTTCAGGAAAGTGCTGTTGCTGGAAGAGGAGAAAGTGCCCAGAGGAATCCAAATGTGGATTGTTGAAGAGGAGTACCTGAAAGCAGAAGGGACAGAGTCTATGTCATTCTGGCGTGACCAGGAGACTTTGAAGACGGACGCCCTCTGATGCCGGGTGCCTCAGGAAGAATGACGGTGAACTTGACTCTGCAGCTGCGAGGACCAGGCGATGCTGAGGACAACCAGGACCAAGATACGAGCTATCCCATGAAGGATGTCGAGTGCCGAGGGGTCGGTGTCCAGCAGGAGCACCAACAAGCCTTGGCAAATGCAACCCACACAAGAAGTCAAGAAGGTGCAGGATTGAGACCAGCAAAGTCCAGAAGACTCGCCACAAGCAGGGGAGTCAGGGCAGGCCCTGAGCAATCAGGAGAGCCCAAGGAAAACAAAGGTGACCCTCAAACGGACCCACAGGCCAAAGGCACAGGAGTCGTGAGAGGACCTCAAGCAGCTCACCAAAAGGATGCAGGCCACGATGCACACGATGCAGTGTGGCTGAGGATTCTGGTCACTGGAGGTGCTCGAGGTTGGGTCTACTTGGAGCCCAAAGTTCTTCTTACAAAGATGTCAACAAGCCTTTGGATTTTCAAAGGGGACGCAGTACCCAGGGGTTCACTTATTGCAACCCCCACAAGGAATACTGGCCTCAAACTTGGTAAGAGGGTAGAGCAGGCCTCAGGAGCTGAGGAAAACCACAACCTGTGTTGAAGAGCCCACGGAGTCTGGAGGAAGTCGGGATCTGCAGACCGGTCATCTTTGTTGAGGTGCCTGCGAATGCAGGGGTGTGACTCCTTCACTCCAAGGGAGATTACTTCTGTTGTCCTTGATGCTTTACAGGCTTTGGAAGGTTCCTGTATGATGCACAGGCACAGACGATGCAGCAGACTGGAAGGGAGACGAAGTCAGGCCCAAATGAAGTCCAGAGAAGACCAGAGTACCTAGGCAGTAAAAGTGCAGTGGTTTCAGTAGTGAATCTTATCCCACTACGAATCTAGGGACCTACACCCAGGTAAGCCCTTATGTACCCTAAGGAAAGGGTTGGGACGATTCAGGGGACCCTCCCAGGGAAGGGTCTGGACAGGCGGGAGGTTACTCCCATGTCCTTTGTCCAGTTTTGCACCAGAGCGGGAGCCAATGGCTCCCAGGACTGGTTTGAACTCGACTATGCAAAGGGACATCAAATGTGTCACTCATGCAGACTTTCAGGCGCTGGCAAGCACACCCACACAGCCCTAATGCACTAAGTCCTGTCTGGGAGGTGGTCACACCTCCCTGTGTCAGGATGCCTATTGTTCTGCCTTCCTCTGCTTGAGCTTGGCTCAGCAGCAGGAGGGCAGAAATGTGTCCCTGGTCGGCAGCAACAATTTTGTGCTGTCCGGGACTAGAAGGCTGGTACTGGGAACACTGAGAGCCTAACAGAGGGCTCTCCCAGTGCTTGGATTCAAACCTCCCACACCGTTCAACATGTTTGATACCAAACATGATAGGATTCATTGCAACAGTTTTCGAGATGGTCATCGCGTGATTACGCGGTGCCCCTCTCTATATTATATGGCTGCTTCACTGACAACGCGGGTGAATTGACTCCCTAGGCTGCAGGGGTGTCCTGCTCATGCTGGGGCACCCTCTCACTTAGAACCAAGCACCCTTCCCTCAGGATTGTAAAGGCCTGCTATAGGGGTGACTTATAGGTTTTAAGTGCAGTGACCCTTATTTTTTTTTATTTTTTATTTTTATTTTATTTTATTTTTTATTTTTTTTATTAAGCATTTCCAGAAAAAATACATATACACGAAACAACAATCAATGATAAAACCAATTTATACGTAAAATAAATTAATTAGATTAATTAAAAGGCAGTTGGTTAAAAAAAAAAAAAAAAGGAAAAGCAGTCTTAAGATTTTACATTTCATCAGAAATTAAAACAGCTCGATCTTATAAACAAACAGCTAACCTCTCTTGCACGGTTTTTTAGAAATATCTACAAGCGAGTCAGTTCATTAAAGCCTATCTCTGATAGCACTAACGGCCTCCTCTGTAAGTCCCTACCTATACCACCCTTACATCTCTGCTCCAACTGGCGATGTGTGCCCAAACCTTCTGCCCCCGAATTCTAGCCCATCTACCCCTGCTAGCGTAGATAGCCCTCTCTTGATTATAAATTCTGAGAAGCCTAGCGAGCCACATGTAGAAGGTAGGTGGTTCAGCATCTTTCCATCTAGTTGCTAATAAAATCCTATATACCGCTGTCCCCAAAAAGAGACAGTATTCCTCCTCTACACTAAATTCCCTTGAGCCATCATAACCAAGAATCAACAGAGTAGGGGATAGTTCTAATCTACGGCCAAATATTTCCTCCCAGTACCCTGATAAACCTTTTTTTAACAAAGTTAGTTTATCACAATCATAGAACATATGAATCAGGGTGGCAGGTCCTGACCCACATCTAGGGCACTTATCATCTGTCCTTTTCCCCCATGTGTACAATTTAGCTGGTGTAAAATATAATTTAAAAATAGTTTTGTACAATTGAGCTTTTAGGTTCGAGGATAAAAATATTTTGGCTGTTAAAGAAAGGCTCTTATAGATGTCCACATCGGGGTTTCCTAGCTTCGATGCCCAAGATAATTCCGTTTTTTCTAAATCGTCTGGAATCTTATCAAGAAGTAAGCCATAAAGGTTCCTAATTTTGGTGGACTTCCTAGTTATAATATCTAAAAGTGGAATCTTATCAAGCGTGATCTTAGGGGTATTTAAAACAAGGATATTTTTAATCTGAACAAATTTAAAATAATGGTTGCTCGGTATGTCAAAAACCTTCTGAAGCACAGGAAATTGAAAATCTTGCTCCCCACCGCTAAAATCCCCAACTGTTTTTACCCCTAACCTTTCCCATTTCTTCCCCATGTCATCATTAACCTGGGACGATAATAGTGATGAGCGCCACAGGGGGTATATCTATTAACTTTTGGGATTACCATAAATTTGGAAACCTGCTTCCATACATTCCATGCGCTGCGAATCACTTTAAACCTTACTTTCTTATAATAACTTGGTTCCACTTGTCTCAGTAGAAGCCCAGGAGCTTTCTTCCCAATCGAGAGTTCATAGATAGTAGGTATTTTTGGGCCGTGCTCTGTTCCAGTGTCGTTATCTATGATAAGTAGAGTAGCCATTTGATGGAGAAGAGCCGCCCAATAATATAGGGTGATATTAGGAATTGCGAGGCCACCCCTGTCTTGTGGTAGAGCTAAATATTTCATTGCTCTCCTAACTTTCCCATATTGCCATATAAACTTGGTAAACATTGATTCCAATGACTTCAATAATTTATCTTCTACAGCCAATGGTATAGCCCGAAACAAATATAATAACTTTGGTAACATAGTCATTTTTAAAAAGTTTCCCTCCCAATAATAGACAAGTGTAAACCATTGATTCTCCTTAGGTCGTTCCCTATGGTTTTAATCAGAGGTTCAAAATTACATTTATTAATTTCATCTATTTTTGCGCTTATACAAACCCCCAGATAAACCGCAGTATTTGATTTCCTTGGGTCATTAAAATCAATGTTATCTGTACATAGCACTATAGTTTTCCCCTTATTCAAAGCATATCCAGAGAGAAGCCCATAGCTCTCAGTGATTTTATTAATTTCTATAATTGCCTCAGCTGGGTTCGGGGTTAATACCGCAACATCATCGGCATAAGCCAGTACTTTAGTCTCATAACCACCTGTAACTATTGGTTTAATATTCCGGCTTTGTAAAAGTTTAAAGATTAATATATAAAGCGAATAAAATCGGGGAGCAAGGACATCCCTGCCTTGTCCCTCTTGATATATTAATATTATTAGACTCCTTTCCCATAAGTTGCAGTCGGGCCCTTGGTTGACAGTACATGGCTTTAATTGCTTTTATAAATTGGGGCCCAAAACCATTTAGCTCCAGTACCCCCATAAAAACTTCCAAGAGACCCGATCAAAAGCTTTTTCAGCGTCAAGAAGGATCATGGCCATCTGGCCCCCTGTCCCAGACATGATATCAAAAAGGGAGATAACTCTGCGGGTATGGTCAGTTGTTCCTTTGCCCGGGATAAAACCATGTTGCCAGGGAGAGACCAGATGCTCTATGACCCTCCCAAGCCGATTAGCCAAGATTTTAGAATATAATTTAGAGTCTGAGTTAATCAAGGAGATTGGTCGGTATGACGATGGATTGTCAACCGGCTTGCCTTTCTTAGCAAATATTATTATATCTGTCTCTTTCCAAGACTCAGGGGGGCTCCACTATATTGCACTCCCTTAAACAAATCCAAAAGAAAAGGTGTTATCACTGTTCCTAAGATTTTATAAATCTCTAGTGGGATTTTATCGGGTCCTGCAGCTTTCCCCGAGGCCATTTCTAGCAGAGCCAAATGAACTTCCTCTAGAGTAATCTCTTCTTCTAGTTCATCTCTTCTTAACCTATCCAGGCCTCCTCCAAATTCAATATCTACGGTCAGTACAGCTAAAGCTTTATTAACTTCTGCTGTCGTTTTCATGATATCATCTTGATACAAGATTTGATAATACCGTTGAAACCCTTTAATAATGTCTTCTGAATCAGTATATACTTGTCCTTCTATATTAATAGCGGGAATTGCATTAAAAGAAATCTTCTGCCTAGTGCGAAGGGCTAGCCTCTTACCTACCTGCTCACCGTTCTCATATATACTATTCCGATGTGATTGATATGCTTCTGCTGATCTCTGCGTTAGCCAGCTATTTAATTCCGCCTTTAAAGCAATTATTCGATGTTGAATATGGACCCCATCTTGTCCCTGTATTATTGTCAAGACATGTTCCTCTTCAGCTCTAGCCAACTCCTGTGATATTTGTTGATTCTTGTTTTCCCGCTCCTTCATAACTCTGGCCACAAAACTAATAGTCTCCCCTCTTAGAGTAGCCTTAAAAGAGTCCCAAACGACCCCCCTGCC
Source organism: Calotriton arnoldi (assembly GCA_963921515.1). NCBI lineage: Eukaryota > Metazoa > Chordata > Amphibia > Caudata > Salamandridae > Calotriton > Calotriton arnoldi. Next base: position 95,387 of record CAWUFW010005850.1, read on the forward strand.
TGCGCTAAAGCGATTCATATCAAAATATTCTTGTGCCCAACCCTTAATGAATTCAATATACTCATTATTCACTAACAATTTTCTATCGAACGTCCATTTACTCCGTGGCCTTTTAAAATTAGTTAATTCAATTTCTAAGATCAGAGGATTGTGATCAGATATTAATTTTCGGATTTTCTTGATCTCAGCTCGTATTAATAAATCTCTTGTTGCAAAAAAATAATCGATCCTAACATATTTATTATGTGGGCAGGAGAAGTATGTGTACCCCGGCTTAGTCGGTTTTTTAAATCCCAGATATCCACCAGACCATGACTATTCTTAAGACAATTTAGGGCCCTGTAAACTCTAGGCTTCCGGCCAGAATATCCACCTTGCCTCTGTTTCCCAGGTCCTATATCTAAAGAAATATTTAAATCTCCGCAGAAAATTAGGGAGTTTGGCCATGTGGCAAGCTCTATTTCTAGGGCTTCAAATATTTGAGGGTCATCCTGATTAGACCCGTAAACCGAGCAAACCGTAACTCCTGTTAAAAGCTCTACTATGGCCCACCTCCCCAGAGCATCCGCTGCCGTGCGTTTGGATAATCCTAATGATGTTTTAGCTAGAATGGCCACCCCACGAATATTAGAGGTCTGAGTTGTGCAAACTAGAATATTATACCCGCCAACCCTTAGTAGTTCTCTTTTCTCCCAGGGAATGTGTGTCTCCTGCAGGCAAACTACATCCATAGAGTTTAACCTAATAATTTCAGCACACCGAATCCTCTTTACCCTATCATTCAGCCCTGCCACATTCCATGAACATATATTTAACTTCCCCATTGAAATTTGATTCCAAGTTCCAGGGTTCCTTCTATTAGTAATCTGTTGCCCTCATACTCTCCCACATTATAACTCCACTTCTGCCTTCCTTTAATCTCTTTCAACTGTCTCTTTATTTCATTACTGATTCCGGAAATGCTTTTTTATTTTGCTTTAAACCCACCACCTTTCCCTTACCCCCTACACCCTCTCTGTCGCTCCCCCGACCCCTCCCTCCACCCCCTCCACAGCACCCCCACCTCCCCACATGAGGCGTACAGACTCAATCTAGAGTCTGTTTCATGATGAGTGTGCAACACAGAGCCTGAACCTGAGCCTTAATACTAGGATTTTCTACTAGTAATTAAAAGATGCTGCTCATAGACCCCCAGCTCACACAGTTAGTTTTTTTTTTTCTTCTCCTTTTCTTCCGTTTCTCTCTTCCTTTCTTCTCTTTCCTTTTCTTTCCCTTCTACTCCTCTTCCTCTCCCTCTGCCTTCCCTTCTCTTCTTTCCCTTCCCTTTTCCTTTTTTTTCTTTCTTTTTTTCCCCCTTTCCTTTTCCCTTCTCTCTCCTGCTTCCCCCTTTTCCCCTAAAAAAAACCCATGCACTTGATTTCATATATATATTTATTATATATATTTTTTTTCTTTTCTTTTCTTTCCTGCCTTCCCCCTTCCCCTCCCCTTCTTCCCTTCCCTTCCCTTCCACTTCAAATATATCAATATATCCAAAAGAACAGCAACAACAACAACAACAACAAAAAAAAAGGAAAAAAAAAAAAAAGAACAAGATTATAGTGCTACCTTTGCCCCTTCTTATTTTTGGGGTTTGATTTCCCCTTGTGATGGTTATAGACTATGGCTTACTTGGCACTTTACAGCTGTCTAAATCTAGCCAGACAAACTATCCAAATATTCTTTAGCCTTTATTTCGGACAAAAATAACTTGGTTTGTCCCCCCCAGATCACTTTAAGCCGAGCCGGATTATTTAAATAAACTTGCGCTTTTTTATCTTGAAATGGCTTAATAAGCTGACGCAACCTCCACCGCCTTTCGACGGTGGAGTGACAGAAGTCTGGGCGAACAAAGTAGGAGATCTCGTTCCTAGTTCTTTTTGCTTCTGGTCTTGCTTTTTCAAAAACCGCTTGGTGTAATAAGAAATTGCCGAAGTAGACCAGAATGGCACGGGGAAAGCCCCTGCCTTTGCTGGCTGTTTCTGAACAAAAGGGACACGGTGGGCGCGTTGGACTTCCAGAGCCCAGTTCCATTCAGTAAGTTCTGGCAAAGAGTCTCGTAGCAGGTCCACCACGTATGATCGAACATCCCCTGCCTCAACTCCTTCGGGAACCCCCAGTACCCGTAGATTATTCCTCCGCTGACGATTCTCAAATTCCTCAAGTTTCCATTTGACGTCGACTAGCTGTGCCTCATGAGAATCCACTTGCGTTTGATTTGAAACCAAATCGGATTCAGTGGAAACAATTCTTGACTCCAAATCAGTCAGCCTCTCTCCAAATACATTGCACGTCTTAGTTAGCTTTCGGACAACCCCTTGCATTTTGCGCATGGCAGCCTGGGTTTTGCGCCCGTCCTGGCGCGTCTCTTCCCGGTGTATTGAAATGGCCTGAAAGATGGTCTCTAGCGTTGGAGGGGCTAATCCGGAATGATCTAATCTGGGTGGATCAGGAGGTGTAGGACTCATGATTTGATTTGTGGGGGTATAGTCCCAAGCAAGATCCTTTCCCTGTCTCTTTTTCTTTTTTTTCAAAATAGTTTTTAATTTACAACCCTTGTTGTCTACCTGGTCGCTACAGCTCTCATCTGTAGTATATGGCAAGTCATCAGACCATTCATCCCCGTCAGATAAAGAAAAAAAGTCACTAGGTTCTTTATCAAAATCTGTATCATCAATGTTGGCTTTACTGGCTACTAGAGGTGCTAAGTCTTGCCCCCCCACAGTAGCTCCAATCATATCAGCAGGGTCATGAATACTGGTGGAGCTCTCCAGAGTTATATTCTCATTCTGGCAGGCTAGTATCAGACCCTCTGATACATCAGCAATCACAGTCATAAGTGAAGGAAGAGGGCTAAGCATACCTTCATTATTAGCAGGTCCCCCATCCTGATCGTATGTCTCCAGATTAGAAGGTTCGGCTGTCTCGCTTAACGCTCCTGGTGTAACCTGCTCTGAACTCTGGGTTACATTCAGACCCTCGCAGGCATCCGTATCCGCGGTACTCGCGGCTTTCACGTTCGGCTTAGAACATGCTGAACTCTGAGTCTTCCTCTCCTGACCCGGATCTGTTTTCCCGGCCGACCCTCTCAATAGATCAGCCACAGTGGGGCCGGCCGGGCGTGCTTGCTGAGCAGCCCCGCCTCTTCCACGTCTCGGGGTCTGTGTGAGTGATCCCAGCGTCGCTGGAGCCACCACCTTCACCGTTCCTGTATCTCCTGACTCCAGCGTTCCCCGCAGCGCCAGTCTGGCCGTTCTCGTCTTCGCAGCCGCAGCCACCTTCGGTCCCATCTCAGCCGACACCGCTTTTTCCACACGCTCGGTTTCTTCCTTGATCTCGGTCGACAGGTAAGATTTCCTATGGTGGATTGCGTCGGCTGTGGTTTTCAGTATTATTTTATCTAAGTGCCGTAGTACGGCTAGCCCAATAGCAGTTCCCAATAAGTGCAGGTAGCTCCTGACGGGCTTGAGTTCAGTACCACAAATCTCTGCATTCATCCCACCGAACTTTCAGAGCAGCATCAATGGTTCTTTCTGGCTCTCACAGCTCCATGCACACTTCGATCTCAAGCGATCGCCATCTTGCCTCCAACCGCAAGTTCTAGCAGTGACCCTTATATATAGTAAACCTATATCTTTAGTAAGTGGTGCATGCACCAACTTACACAGGCTGCAATGGCAGGCCTGTAGTTCCATTTTGAATGGTCTCTCATGGGTGGCATAATGCATGCTTCAGCCCATGGGAGACTTCTGGGGTACCTATGCCCTGGGGACATGGGTACCATATACTAGAGACTGACAAGGGTACCCCAGTATCTAATCTGGTATGTACCTAGGTACTGAACACAACAGTTTAGGGAGAAAGCAGATAGACTGGGTTCCTGATTAGCAGGATCCCAGCCAGACTAGTCAAAAACAGCATCACATCAAGCAAAAAGTGGGGATGACCATAATAAGCAGATCCTACTTTCCTACAGACATGTTGACTGAAACACACACTTTCAACACCAGCAGCAACTGCCAATTAACTCCTGGGTGATCAGCAGTTTACTACAGTGTTCTAATGAGCAACTAGAGTGCTAACATTCTGAATTCAAGTGTGGCACATCTGATTGCCATCTTGACGGAATCAAAGTGGAAAACTGAAAGCATTTTTTACTGAGGATACTTCAGTAAATGAGGAGATTAGGGAGCTTCATAACAAATAAGTCTCCCAAGATGGCCACCAGAGAGAAAAGAGCCCAAATGTAGCACAGATATCACCCAAATGAAGCCCAAGAATAGCCCAATGACAGAAGTGTGCAAAACATTTAGAAGAATATTTACAAGGAGTTAATCCCATCAGAACATCCCTTTCTCCAATGTTCTGGTGGTGTTAAATCCTTCACCTTATTTACAAGGCGGCATTAAGCCTTTTAACGTGGCTCAACCCCGCCTTATATATGATGCCCCTATTCATGCAGCACTTAACGTGAAAGGGTCAGGCAATGGGTGTTGCAGTGGGCATTCCGCCGCAACACCCATTGCTTTTTGACGCTGGCCCATATTTACAAAGTATGGGGCAGCGCCAAAAATATTGCTAGGAATGCCTGGTCTTAAGCAGGCGATACAAGGAGAAATGTTTCATTTCTCCTCGTATTTTGCTCTTTCTATGTGCGCTCCGTTCTGCAGCACACATAGAAACAGCAAATTGACTGTAAAGATTGTTTATGTGCAGGAAGGTGTCTCTTCCTGCACATAAACAATCACCCCTGCAGCTCAGGCACCCTTGCAATATCGAGCAAGGGTGCCTGCGCTGGCACTAGGCAGCTTCTTTAGAGCCAGTGCTAAGGGAAATGCAGGGATGAGCCGCATTCTTGTAAATACGGTGCATCCCTTTGTTTTGAAACTGACGGAGAGCGGCGCTACCAATTTTGGTGTAATACCGTGCTCCGCCAGTTTCTAGTAAATTTGCCCCTTAATTTGTTTGTTGTTTTTGCAGTTTTATGTAGCGCAGACTTGACCCGAAGGTATTTGCAGTGCTTTACATGAGCATCAGTTACATTACAGAAGGACACATTCCTTTTGGGCTTTAGGCATATCGAGATTAAGTGATTTGCCCAGAATCCTAGTATTTCGAGCTGATTTCGAAACTCGTACCTGGTTCCCCAGTTTCAAAGTCTACAGCTCTGGCCATAACGCCACGTTCTCACCCTAAGTGCAAAATATGATCAAGTGATCAACTGGATATAAGAACATAAAAATAGCAAATAATTTTAAAAGTGCTTTGTGGCTATTTGAGATCTCAGAAAATATGTCCTCATTTTAGTTTTTTAGAACACTAACCATAATTTCTATGGTATGGGAATAAGATCCTCTCATTTTTATAATTTCTAAAAGAAATGCTTTAGGTATTACAGTTTTGATTACATCAAGATAACGTCAGGCATGCCACACTTTTGTAATGAATATAGAATGTTAGCACTCTAGTTAGTTCATTAGAATACTGTGGGGAGCCAGATATCAGGGGCATGGACTCGGATAATTGAGGGAAGGGAGAAGGGTGCAGAGGCAATAAGTTGACCACGCTGGGTGGGTTGGAGGGGCAGTGGCAGCACAACAGACCATGGAGGGCAGGGGAAAGGGGGACAGGGACAACAATCCAACCATGCAGGACAGGCAAGAGAGACTGTGGCAATATAACAGACCATTGAGGGCAGAAGGAAGAGGCAGTGGCAGTACAACCAAACATGCCAACACACGCGATTGAGGAAGGAGACTCCCTCTGTTTTTAAGCCCGAAAGGGATTTATTTTATTTGTCTCCTATCTCAAATCTCCTCTTTTTCAATGTAAGTTAATGGGGAACATCAATTCCCTGGTTTGTTGTTTTCAAAATCTCCCTCTTACCAAGTTCAAAATGCTGGCAAGTATGGTACATTGGGTGACTAAGGCCATGAGGAATGGGTTAGGGACATGGACTTGGATAACAGATGGCAGGGGGTAGATGGGCAGGGGTACCTAGGACAGGCATCAAGGGTTGCAGAAGCACAATACACCAAACAGGGCAAGTGGGACAGCAGTGCCGTACAACAGACCATGGAGAGCAATAGGAAGGGGACAGGGCAATGCACATCAACAACAGAGAGCGAAGGGGAAGAGGCAAGGGCAGTAAGCTGACCATACCAGACAGACAGGAGGGGCAGTTGCAGCATAACGTACCATGAAGGGCAAGAGGGAGGGGGCAGGGTCACGACAATGGACCAGACAAGGCAGGAGGGAGGGGATAGGGGCCTGCACATGGAAAACGGAGGGTGGGGGCAAGACGGCAGGGTTGGAGCAGCAAGCTAACTATGGAGGACAGGCAGGATGGGCACTGGAAGCTTATCACACCATGGAGGGCAACAGTGAGACTATGGCATACACACAGACAACAGAGGGAAAGTGGGAGGGTGGGAGGAGGTCAGATGCGGCAAGCTGACCACAGGGCAGGTGGTTGGAGGTGTGGCAGCGCAGAAGGCCATGCATGGCAAGTGGGAGGGTTAGTGGCAGCACAACGGCCATGGTGAGCAAGAGGGAGGGGGCAGGGGCATGCACAAAGAAACATGGAGGACAGAAGGGATGGGTAGGGGCTGGACACAGACAAGAGAGGGCAGAGGAAGGGGCTTCACAATAGACCAAGCAGGGTAGGCAGGAGGAGCAGTTGCAGCACAACAGAGCATGGACAGCAGAAGGGAGTGGCAGCAAAATGAAAAATGGAGGACAGGAGGGAGGGGATAGTGGCATGGAACTTGGACAGGCACGGTGGAGGTGGCAGGGACAGGCAGCAGTCATCTGACCATGCTAGACAGGTGGGAGTGGCAGTGGCAGCTCAACAGAACACCCAGAGTAGATAGGAGGGATAGAGACAGGTCCATGGAACAGGGTGAGCAAAAAGGATGGAGCAGGGGCAAGCAGACAGACATCGGAGGGCGGGTAAGGAGGTTAGGGGCAGCAAGCTATGCACAGAGTCTCCTGTCACTAAGATAGTGGTAGTAGTTAGTTAGTTAGTTAGTATTATTTGGTAATTTAGCGGCCTGCGTCGTGACTCGTGGCGCGTCCTCTCACATGACTTCAGTCTAGAACCTTTTGTAGTTCTTATAGTGAGTGGAATAGCAACCAACCAATTTGGTGTATGCATTATGCATGCGTCCATCTATGCATTAAGAAGATAAATGCAGACTTAGTAATTGGCCCGTCAAAGGGGGTTGTTGGAGTTGAGACTGAGAGACGATTGGGAATGAGATCTGAGCTTATAAGCAAATATAATTTTTGGGGAATTCATTCCAAAGTCAGGAATAGGCGGGCTAGGTATGTTTAGGATTCAGGAATCGGAATTGAACTGTGGAATAATAATGATCGGATGGTACTCGACTGTGATACATACTAGTCGACTACTACTAGTCGAATAAGTCAATCTGATTGATTTAGCATAGGTCAATGTTATTGCAATTGCCGTTTCCTGTCTAAAAATATTTTTAGAGCAATTATATTTATATATTTAACACAAATCATTTTTTGTCTCTTTACATGATCAGCATCCAGGGGCAAGAAGAAGACTGGGGCAGCTGGCAGTGCGGCGGGTGCGGGAGCTGGAGGGGCCTCCCAGGAGCAGCAGGAAGCGGCCTCAGGCACAGATGGCTCTGCTGCTGGCCCCAGTAAGTCCTCCTGGTGTTGTAATATATTAATAGTTCCCTAACTTTTACCGCTCTATTATTTCCATTTCCTAATTTTTATTTTTCCAAAATCCTCTTCAATTTATCTGTTTCTAAATTTTTGTTTTTGCTCCATTACCTACTACTAAGTACTACTAACATTGTTTCTGTTTTTATTTTTACATCAAATCAAACTGCATCTGACTAACCTCTGCTCTGACTCTGTATTAGACAGTCTGTCTGTAGCTTGCTTTCTTCTGGGTTTCACTGAGCTTTCTCTCTCCCCTTATGTGGATTGCCTAGTACTGCTACTGTAAGACTCAGAGAACCCATTGGTCCTAGGCTACTACTAGTACTAGTAGTAAGGACTCCTTACTGCACTAATGTGCTGTGCAGACTGCAGATTCCATTCCCAAGGCAAGTAAGGTATATCCGCAGGTTTGTGAATTGTGAGATGATGAGAAGGCTTTAGTTTCTTTTACTGTCTCATCAACATGCTCAATCAGTAATGGTGGTCACTCACGTTGGACAGGAGCAGGACCCCCAAAGTGGTGTATTTTACTTTTTCTAATACAGGCCTAGTACTTTTTTAGTAGCAGCAATTGATGGTGAACACTGAACAACTGTTACTGTTACCGTGCACCATGGCTGGAAGGAAGTATGAGGAGTAGGAGGATGGCACCATTATTTTCCAACTAAGAGAGACCTCATGTCCGCCCAGTTGGCCACTCTTTCTTCTTTTCAAATAATGAGTTGCACCAATAGCTGTAGTCACTGAGTCCAGTCCTATAGGTTGCCCTCTTCTTGAGAGGCTTTTCAAAATTGCAACCAACAAAATGCCCAACCGGATATTTTTTAGTTATTTTTGATAGGACATACTGTCTACTGTACTCTAGTATCCGAATTGTAGATAGTGATGTGTGTGGTGTATATGTATTATTAATTATGTATTTTCAATCTTGCTAATGAAAACAATAAATAGGGGAGGCGTATATGGCATCTAACAAAATGGGATTTTTTTTTCCAGGCGCACCGACTACCAGTGCCGGGGCCAGCGGTTAAGGCCACCATGCCACTCCAGAGGGAGCGGATGCGGCAGCCACAGGGGTGAGCCAGCAGCAGTGGCAGGCAGTGGTTAGTCATATTCCTTACTTATTGAGAATGATGAATACACTTGCTGCAAGGGTGTACACTCAGTACTAGTACACTGTACTTCTGCTGAGGCTGAGTTGTTGTGAACACTGAACAGTTGAAGAAGACACCCTGGCCTTTACTTAAACATTAGCATTAGCGGCGGGGGTTGAGTAACTAATGGTATATTCTATCTTCAACTCAGCAAAGACAGTTTTATGTCATGTATGTATGGCATGTATGGCTGGCAGAGAAGGTTGCGTGGGTGAAGGAAGGGACCCTGGGATGCATAGGTGGCAGATGAAGATGATAGGAATAGGATGCATGGGTAGTTGAAGGATGGGTGAAAGGTGAAAGGGAAAGCAGAAAGGATGCCTGTCTGGGTGGGTGAAACTGTATGGGTGAAAGGAATCCTCCAGGGGGGTTTGAGGGGTCAAACTCTAAGGCAAGCAAGGACGCATGGCATGGGTTGTGGTTGGTTATATCTAAATGTATGTTGTTGTCGGTGAAAGCCGGTTTATGATAGCCATGTTTGGATGGATGGATGCCTGGATGGTGTCATATAGTAGGTGAAAACAGAGTCAGACTGGATGAAGAGAATGTAAAAGAAAATTAAACCATGCCAGAGTACCAAAGCCAAGGGTGAAGAAGATTAAGAATAAGATAATAATAATGCTAGAAGAGCAATGCACTGAATGTAAATGAAAAAACAAGCCCTGGGAAGAACAAGGACTGTTTTTTTGCAAGGTTTTTGATTCAAAGGTTTGAGGTTGTACTTGTATTTCAGAATGGAATACTCCCTTGACTCGCAGTAGTTTGCAAGCACAACATATATATTGTGCATTTTGATTGAAGTCAGGCAGCAAAACCGTTAGTAATCCAAAAAAGTTCTTCTTTTTATTCAAGATTGTATGGATAAAACCGGCACACAGCCAACGCGTTTCGTTCCCTAGTGCCACGGGAACTTCATCAGGGCTAATTCAAAATTACGAGAATATTCATGTGACCACAATCTTTCGCAATTGGTCCTCTTGATTCGGTATAAGGACACACAATAGTAAGTCAATTCAATCGGTCCACACAATTCTGGATAATGAGTTTGATCATAAAAACGTATAAACTCAGTCTGAATCGCTCCCAAAGTTGAAGAGGTCAGGTATGAATAAGACCCGAGGTAGTTTCATAGAAAAGAAAATACAACATCCATTGTCGGTAGAAATGGTAGCTCACATGTATAAAGATATAAGGGTGCAGATTGAACCCATTTTTGGTATTTATACAATATGCCAGCCTCATATCACAGGGAAAGAATCCACACCCGGAACTCTAGGGGTCCCATACCGGAACCTACAACAATCCTTTTTGGTGCTTCATAGTCTTGTGAGGAGAGTTCGGGTGTGTATTCTTTCCCCTGTGATATGAGGCTGGTATATTGTATAGATACCAAAAATGGGTTCTATCTGCACCCTTATATCTTTATACATGTGAGCTACCATTTCTACCGACAATGGATGTTGTATTTTCTTTTCTATGAAACTACCTCGGGTCTTATTCATACCTGACCTCTTAAACTTTGGGAGCGATTCAGACTGAGTTTATATGTTTTTATGATCAAACTCATTATCCAGAATTGTGTGGACCGATTGAATTGACTTACTATCATGTGTCCTTATACTGAATCAAGAGGACCAATTGCGAAAGATTGTGGTCACATGAATATTCTCGTAATTTTGAATTAGCCCTGATGAAGTTCCCGTGGCACTAGGGAACGAAACGCATTGGCTGTGTGCCGGTTTTATCCATACAATCTTGAATAAAAAGAAGAACTTTTTGGATTACTAACGGTTTTGCTGCCTGACTTCAATCAAAGTGCACCTTCCTGTCTTGTGGACTTTCTTATCTATTCAGCTTCTTTCAACAGCAGATGCCGGGAGTTGTTGCACTTATTAGGTGATATACGCAACTAGTGGAATAGAGGTGCTTGACCTTGGTCAGCTGTTGTGTGCTTTATTGTTTTATATATATTGTGCATGACTATTATTTACCCTACCCATAACCGCCTCCCTCCGACTCCGAGGCCCACTTCCGCTCCAGTCCCCTCCCTGTGTCAGCCGTGGGTGGCCTATCGGCTTCATGGTAACTAGTACTTACAAATCACTCAGTATGTCATCATTATCATCATCAGCACGTGAGTGACATGATGTTGTGCCGCTGTTTCTCATCATCCGTAAGCATGTGATCATTAACCATCATCATGTGCCTTAGGCCCTTATTGCAGTAGTGTAGTCAGGGTGAAAGTGAAATTGTCTGAGCATTTGCCATTGATTTAACAGAGTATTGCCGTAATGGTAATATATAATTGTGTAGTACAGCTGCCCCACATGCAGACAGTAGTAAAGTATATGAGTCTGTGACACGAGTATGTCTGTCTAGGCCAGGGCACAAGCTGACTGAGCTGGCATGCCTACAAGATTAATTGTGCTACTGCTAAACAAGAGAGAGATAAAGAATACTTCTACTCTACTCCATACTTAGTGCCTGAAAGTATAATCATCACATCCAAATCTTAGGGGCAGAGGAAGGGAAGTGAGGAGAGGAGAGGAGGATACGACAGCTGCTAGTGCTACTGCTACTACTGTGCCACTATAATTTTTATGTGTGTAATTTAATTTTATGTTACTGTTTTGCTAAGAGTATTGGTTACAATTCTCTTTTTTTTCATTTCTTGATATAGCTACTCCTTCCCAAATCACTAGGCAGGAGTTGGCGGCCAGGGCCCGGCAAAGGAAGCTGGAGGCCATCCGGGATGAATATTGCCGGCTGGTAGTCCTGGTGGAGGAGGAGGAGGAGGAGGAGGCAGCTGCAGCTTCTTCCGCCAATGCCCCGGGGCCCAGCCAACCCCCTGTGCCTCCGGTGGTACGGCGCCGTGGTCTGGCAGCCACACGCCGCCCATCACCAACATCTACTGCTGCCCACCCCTGTTGTTCCTGCAGGAACATTCAGCGCCATGTGCTCCTCAGGGTGGCGTGCCTGGAGGCCAAGCTGGAGGAGGTCCTGAGAACTAGCCAGCACCCCCGCCGCTAGACGTCATCATCATCACCAACCTCAGTCTTTGACTCTGGACCCTTTTTTAATCTTTTTTTGGTGGGTGGGATGCTGGGACTAGTTGGGGAACCTTGGGGTTTACTTTTTCTTGAACTTGGACATGGATATTTATTTAATTTACTGGACATTGGTTGGGGTTAGGGAGAGGGGTGGGTCAGGTTTTGTGGGTTTTTCTTCTAGTTTATATTTGTTAGGGTAATACATTTATAGTTTTCCAATACATATGATGCAAATCTTTCTGGGGGTAAGTTGCTCTTTTACGTCACCTTGTTTGTTTTTGTTTCCTCCTTTTGCTGCAGGGCCGCAGCCAGTTTTTGAAATCTGCTAATAGTGTAACACACTGACAGATAGATGCAGTACCCTCACTTGTCCGACTACTGTCAGTCTCTCCTCCTAGTCTATGCATTCTGCAACTAAAACCCCTTTGTAGTATGTACTCGGAAGGATGTGGGTGTGTGAATTAATTAATTTCCATAGTATAAACATTATTGACTCCCCACACTTCTTCTCTTACCTGTGATTGATGTTTAGGCGAAGCAATGGCTACATGGTGATGGTTTGGTATCCTAAGGTGCCATGGTGGGTGGTGGTAGCAGTAGTAGACAGTTGCATTTGCAAAAAAAGAAAATGAGACAAGTCAGTCACCTGAGGGAGACTTGGGAACGAGTAGTAGAAGTACAGTAAGTAGTAAGTACACAAGAAGAAGACTGCCAAACAAGAAGAAAGTGATGATGAATGATATTGATATTAAGCAATGCTTTGCTAAAGTAAAATAAAACATAATGGTGGCAGGGATAGCCTAGTACAAGTTACAACAAACTGAAGTAGTGGAATCGACCTATGAAGTGGACAAGCGTAACCTTTAGTGCTGGAAGGATGAAAAATCCATGTCGGCAATTAATAATTAAATAATAGGTTAATATAATTATGTTCCTCCTGGAAAAAAGAGAATAGCGAATACTACTGAGCATGGGTGGGCAACTGGGCACTGGACAATCTAATCTGTTGCCAGTGTGGCCGACGAGATATATATATATATATATATATATATATATATATATATATGGTGTGATCAAGGCAGGAAGTGCCGAAAAGCGTTACAGCGTAATTTGAATTAAAGGACCGAATTGCTAAAATGCTACCCCCGTGTCGGTGTCCGTTTCAATATTAAAGATTCGGATGTGGTGTATATATATATATATATATATATATATATATATATACTTAGAGCAGAAGAAGATCCTCGCCCTGCCTTGAATTAGTGTTGCTTACTTGCTTTCACCACATCCGCCCCAGCAAGTTTGTGATCAATTATTGGTGTAAATTTAATTTAGTCACACCTCAATAAGTCACAGAGCCAGAGGGAAGAGGGTTAGGGTTTGATGAATAGTTGGGAAGGGATCTGTCCATGAAAGCCCAGATTAGCTCGGTGGTATCTGCCTGCTTTTGCATCTGCGCAGAATCCGGAAGATCAGCAGATTCCTGACTACTGATGCTCTGACTCTGGTCGTGTTAGCCTTGGTAATCTCTCGTCTTGACTACGCTAACTCATTATATGTTGGTATACCAGCTTACCAACTACATCGTCTGCAGTTGGTGCAGAACCTTGCCGCCAGACTAATCGCCCGTCAGCCCAGCAGACACCACGTTCCTGCTGTGCTTCAGGTATGGTGTAATCCGGTGGTATAAAGTGCTGATTCATTTTGATCATGGTTAACCTCTCCACATTTTGGGGCGAGAGACTGGTCCTTTTCACTGTTACAATGGCACCAGCAGCACTGAAAACACGCTCAGAAGAGACACTTGCGAAAAGGCAAGCCAGATAGTTTATCACCAGTCTGCTGAGCACTGGCAAATGGCGACTTTTCCCATACAAATACAGCAATGGGTTTTGATCAATGTAAACCTCTGTTCGGTCATCTAGATAGGCCTGGACCATCCGCTCAATGGTCAGGGGTGCTCCGCTTGCCCGGCCTCTTTTGCCTTTGCATTTGCATCAGCACTGGACCTAACAAGCCCTTGCTGGAGAAACCATTCCTGTGCCGATTTTACTGGGGCTGATGATCCTGTTCTTGCTGTTGTTGATGTTGGTGGTTTTGACGGCTGTGAGCCAACCGCACTGCCCTCAGGCTCTGAAGTTGAACTTGACGCCGGCTGCCCTACAGTACTTGTTGTGGGCTGGAGTCGAGTGCCTCTAATTTCCAGCCGGTCTTTTTCAAAGCGACTGGCTACCGCAACTATCCAAGTGTTGTACTTGGCAACATCCACTTGTGAAAAAGGAATTAATGTGTTAGTGTTCAGTACTGCTTTGTACCGTGGATCCAGAATTGTGGCAGAAATGTAATAGTTGGATGACACAATCTCAGTTTGCACCCTTGTATTTTCAGCTAAGCGAAGGGATAAGCTCTCCACCAACTCATATGCTTCTTTTGTTTCCTCCACACCTGCGTACATTGCAGACATCCCCTTCAGCTGTTCCTGTAGCATGTGTGTTAGAACTGGGGGTCTCTACTTGGCACAGGTAGGTACCTTTGACCAAATAGAGACCCTTGCTTCTACGTCAGGACAAGGGAGTTACACTACTGGATAACCCCTGCTCACCCCTTGGTAGCTTGGCACGAGCAGACAGGCTTATCTCAGAGGCAGTGTGTTAAGCATTTGTGAACGTATACAGTAATACAGTGAAAACACTACAGATGGACACCACACAAGTTTTATAAAAATAAGTATGCTTTATATAGACTTATCACAAGACCACAAACGCAAAAATCCACAATACTGTAAAAAATAATACTTCAAGATGGTAGAAATAGTTTAAAAATAGGTTCTTCACTTAAAAGCAGTCTTTAGCAACAGATAACCCCAACGGGAGTTATCACTACGTCGAGGTCAAAGAAATCCCCAAAGTACGATGCCGACCGCGAGGTGCGCGGCATCGGGACCGGAGTCAAAACAGACCCACAAAGGACAGTACCTTGGAAAAGCGAAAACAAAGACAGCTCACAGTGTCGGGAGGTGCGGCGTCGTTGGCGCTGCGGCATCGGTTCCTTGCTTCGGGGAGATGATGCGTCGGGACCTGGATGCTTGCGCAGGCAGGGAAGGCGTCGGTTCCTGACCGGAGAGGAGGTGACGTCACGATGGCGCCGAAACCACGGTTCCGTACGATGTCACGATGTCGATAGATTCTTGACCACCCACGTCGACGATCGGCTCCGCGATGATGCCAGGGATGGTCTTTTGGATTCTTTAGGGGAACCATATTTTGACCCAATTGTTGTCCAGCATGCCTAGTCATAGGAGTGGACACCTTAACCCTCCATTGCCAGCTTTGTAGATCACTGGTTGAGGACTACATTAAATAAATCCGATAGGGGTAAGCCTGGATCACAGTATCTCAGGCCCATTCTTTGGGATAAGTTGTCAATACTCCAGAAATTGTCCCTTCTACATTTTTCTTCCTTGCCAATATGGGGAAGGATCCCGGGAAGGGGATAGATAAAGTCCTGGGATCATATCAAGATAAGTGTTTAGATTCATTAAGTGCCTTATTTCAGATTTTATAGATACCCGAGGATGCTGCTGGTTCTGGTCAAATGTTTTTCTTCAGATCCTCCAGGGTTAGACTTAGCATGCCATTTGCTTATTAGGCAATTCTGGCAGGGCTTTATCTGCTGAATGGCCCAAGATCTTGAGGATGAAAATAGACCCAAAACTAGTTGACAGGGTGGACAAAGAGTTGGCAGCAAATACTAAAGGCAATTTGTTTGGAGAACAACTTCCGAAAGAGATATCAACATATACCCAAATGTACACCTAGCTTGAGCTAGGGCAACAAAACTTTAAATGGATTACTTCCCCACTCTGTGTCTTTGGAGAAACTGATTGAGACATAGATTGATTGGCTAGCATCTCCATTGAGAGCTTGTTCCACTCCTGTGTTCTATTCCCCAAGGGAAAATATACATCAACCTATAATGACAGAGGTGTTCAGTTACTATTCTATCTGCCGCTTGGTGGTTTATGGATGGATTGAAAGATGTCAGTCTTTAAATCTTTTTCACCGAAAAGGCATATTGACAGACTTGCCCTCTTTAACCATCAGCAGGAAGCTCTAGAACCGGATCCCTGGATTATTGTAACACTTGGCACTAACCTGCGCTTTAGTTTCCTCTTCAGGTTTTATGCAATCCCTTAGGAGCAAAAAGCGATCCCGGAAGCCAGTTCCCTATGCCACCCAACCACTTACTACTACTGAGCCTTGTCAGAAGACTTGTTAATATTGATGTCGATGTGCATGTATGTATTAAAAAGAAATCGAATCACTGTTGCCGAAATCTCCAGAGATGACCTCTCCATCAATCCAGAGTCAGAAATATGTGGTCAGGCAGGCCCTGCGACCTAGGCCGGAGGCTACTTATTGACAGATCACAGATGGGGTGGCACGTAGCCAGCAGGAAAAACGCACAAACAGGAAAAACCCAGATTAGTCCCACAGATAGGCAGTGGCACCCCAATGGACCAGGGAGATTGGTCCCATTAAAACACACATGACCGCAGGGGTGCGTGTTTCCAAAACACCATAAAATTAGATGCCATGTGAAGTTAGGAACACTCAGCCAATCAGGACACAGCACATGCAGTGATCATGGGCTCCCCATGCTTGACATCTGGATACGTTACACACTAGCCCTCATTGTGTCCACATGAGATCAAGACCCACCTGCATTTGTCATCAGGTGGGAGTAATTAATGACTCCATAACTAGGCCTACATTCCTCTCCCTAAACAGGATCTATGAGTTGTTTTGTGATGCTTCAAGAAATGTATATAATGACTCTCAAAACTATTGTACTTTGAGACAGTCCTCAGCCCCCGACTCTGTAACTGTGCTCCAAGTCATAGGGTTTGATTAAACCAACGGTTACTGTTTTGCCAAATGCCTCCTGTCTTTGTTTTTTCAATGTAAATTCATATTCAAGCAACATTTTGGCAAGCCAGCCAGGAGAGATTGGTGCTTCGAACCCAACGCTGAAGGAAAGGACCCCATTCTGACCGATTCACGTCACTGCAGCAAGGAAGGTGAGCAGAAGCTGCAATTGATTGAAAGCCCTGCTGAATCCTCAAGGCGCAGGTCCATCCTGAAGCCGCCCTCAATTGGGTAAGAGTCTACATATGATCCTTAGTCCCAGCATTTGGCATATGGCAAACTAGGAAGAAGTGCAAAAATTTAACCTTAGCACCCTGCCACTGACAGAAATCTAACTTATTGTCTATTTTATGTGTTTGAACTGAGTAGTCACAAAGCGGCCTCAGAGGCGATCCTGTGGAGGTCACCTTTTGTTGATAGCTAGCACGCTAGGAAAGGTAATGTTTGCTAGTCGCTTGGACCGCTGGGCATGACACAGATGGTATGCTTGTCCCCTGGGTGTGATACAAGGGCGAGGCTTCACCCCTCGGACCGCTGGGTGTGATACAGACGGTACACATAGGCCCTGTGTGTGAAATAGGGTCAGCACAGTGATCTTATTTTTAGTCTAAAAGGATTTTCTCAGTGCTACCGGTTTCTTAACACTGTTGGTATCTGAAAGAAGTGAGAGATGTTATGCGCTTGGACCACTGGCCATGATACAGATAGTATGCATGACCCCTAGGTGTGATACAGGGTAAAATTCGGACATTAAGGAAAATTTGGACCTTGGAGATTAGCTGTAGTTTATGCTTGGCTAAGGGGGTCTGTGGTTGTCAAGTAGTTCTTCGTTTCTGCTTAAATTGTTTTTATCTTTGTCTCTGAGCTGATTTTGACAGACTATCGGGCTCACTTACTCCCGTGTACTGTGCTAAGCCTCCCTCATCATCGGGTAACATGCGCTCAGGAGTGGACTATGTTTTTTTTTTTTAACAAAGCCATAATTTTTTCTATGTCAGTTTTTTTCTCTTTTTCTTCATTATGGTTATTCATTGATGCGTTCTTGATGTTGTTTTGCTGGTAAATTGTTGCAATTGCACGTCTTGTCTTGAGTGTTGAGTATTGTTCATGACTCAATGTGCTTATGAAGGCGTCACTAATTCTTACAATAATTTTACCATATCTGCTGTTTTTCTGCTGAATTCACACTTTTTAACTAACAGTTGCACTTTTTTCAAGTTGTGACCCTTCATATGCATTTTTTGTTTGTTTGTGAAATGTCTGTTCTGATGCATATATGGAAATAGTATTCAGCTCATAGAAGTAGCTGTAACCAGTAATACCTCTGTATTTATTTCCCCAATGATCGGAGCAGAATATAATATTATTTAATCCTGAGAAGCTAGAGCGTGTCAGTCCCTCAAAAGGTTCCCAGCTATCATGGAGTCGCTGCTAAAGCACATGCAAACTAAGTTCCCCTCACAGATTGAAAAAACTTAGCAAGTATTGCCAAGAATGGCATGCACACACTAAGGCACACGTGTTCCACTGGCCAGAGGGGAAACCTTCGACACTAACAAAATTGAACACACAAGACCATATATTTGGACCAAATGCATATGGGCAAATGAAGACTAAAAGAAAGACATCTTTGAGGTGGCCCAGGCAGACAATCCTATCCCAGAAACAGCAAGTAAGGCATCAGTGCCTCTCCCACCGTATGTAGGAATGGAGGTGCTCTCTCCAGTGCATGCCATCCCTGCATAATGTTATAGCAATCCACTGGTTGAGGGAGCCGGAGGGTTCCCCACTGAAGAACAAACTACTAGATCCTGACAAGGGAGGACAACAGGCCACCAGGCCCAGGCAATCCCAGCATCACCCCAGTCCAGTGCTAGAGCTCCCCGAAGCTTAACCCCCGGTCCATCGCGTTCATCCCATCGAACACCAGCGGCACGGAGAACGTGCACTCCCACTCATCTGGGTGAACACACTCAGGTGACTGGGAGATTCATAGCAGTACTCGAGAGCGATACAACTAGTGGGGGCAAAGAAAGGGGCCCAAGTCCTCCGGGATCAGACAATGAGGGGGAGACACAGGGTATGCTCAGGAAGCAATGGGACAGCAGGAAACGAGTTTGAGGGCAAATTTTAACCCTGAAGAACAGCGCCTAGATCAGAATTAAGGAGACAGCCCAAATAGGAGTTAGAGGAGAGGTGTGAATTAAGGATGGAGAGAGAGAGAGAGAGAGAGAGCTCTCACTCAGGGAACTCAATGAGAGAACAGAGCAGCACGCCCTCCATCTGAGGAAGGTGGGGGTATATATAGAGCATCACTCGAGGAAGAGTCTGAGGCAGAACTCGAAGGGAGGCTTTTGCCTGGGGCCAGGGCCTCACCAGATTGTCAGCATAGGAGAGGGGCTGATCAGGTGATAAAGATTTAAGGTAGCACACTCAATTAAGACAGAGGAGAAGCAACATGGCACCTTTATGTGTGCATGAGGAGAGCAGCAAAGAATATGTCTGTTGCACCCCGTGAACGAGCGATATGGACAAACTGACCACAAGGGAGATAGTGACCAGAGAGGAAGTCGAGACCTTCGCGCAACCATTTTGCCACTTGCTAACCCACTGGACCGAAAGGGAGGGCCAGTATGATAGACCCTGGCTGAAGAAAGGATCCTTCAAACCTGAATATATGGCTCAATAGCCGAGGAGGAGGACTGCATCCAGCACCGAGGGGAGATCCCAAGTGGAACTTCCCCTACATGCAGGATTGCCTAAGAAAATAGGAGTGCTAGGTTAGAGAGAGACCAGCAGTGCTGCCCCAAGCCATAATGTGCCTTCTAATGCAGAAGGGCTCATCAGGAACCATCTATGTCCCATGGGCCCAGATGGATAAGGAAGGACTCAGAACCAAACTGCGGCCATTGGGGTGGGGAGATAGACCTCATGTTTTGAGAAGAACACCGCTGAGATAAACCTAGCAATTGGCGATGTCAAAAGTCTGCTAAACAGTCTAATCAGAGAGCAGACTAACATGGTGTTCATCCAAACCCGCATCCCAACAGTCATGCTGACAAACACCGACCATGACTGGGCTGCATCCACTTCATACATGCACCCAATGTGGACAGCTCTGAGGGAAATATTCCTTGACCGCCCAGATGTAGGAGGATTTATGGCAGAAATTATGAAGCCTGGGGAGACTATAGCAGACTTTCTAAATAGAATGAGGGAATGATGGGGACAAGTGATAGGACAGCCATGGAATGATACAGGCCTCCAGGTCGCATTTTTCTACAGCATCCTCAAAAAGTGGCTGCCAACCGAAATACAAAGTGGATTGGACAGCTTAGTAGGGTTAGACAACAAACCCTAGTGGGAAACGCAGGGCAACATACTACATTATTACAGAAAGAAGCCCAAAGAGACACCGCCAACTGTTGGTCCAATACAAATTGAAAAAAACTGCCCTCGAGGGGATGGCATTGGCTGCCCACGTACAAATGGTATCTGTCTTGAAGGGGGCTCCACCGCAAAACCCCAGAGAGTTTCAAACCAATTATAACAGCAGAGGTCAGGGAGGCTGGCAGCAGTTAGACCTGAATGGGCCACATGGGCCGACTGATGCCGCTTAAAGTCATATCACGAGCAAAGATCAAAAAATTTGGGCCCCCACATAATCCCCATCCTCAAAACCAAGCCCAAGGTAACCCAAATGCACTGTGTGCACAGTCTCAGGGATGGCAAACGGCCACTACACCACCGCAGCAGGGAGCAGGTGGTTCATCAAGTATGTGGTAAAAGCAGCAACAAGCAGGGACTCCAGTTCACCAAGGACCGCAGCCGGGAGGGGTAACTGTCTGGGGCAGCAATGCCTTTACGTGTGTCTATCGGGAATCCACACTAGAGTCTGCAATTCAGGTGCACGTAGGAGCCTTAGCCCCACTCTACTACTTATCCCCCAGGGCGGGGTTGGCTGGACATGCCCCGGGGGAGCAGTCTGACCAGGTGGCAGAGCAACTCCTGTCCAAGTCCTTAAAGCAGGCACCCAGATCCCCTCACCCAAGTCCAATTGGGATGGGTTCCAATACCCCGATCAACCAGACACTACTGTTGGGCTCCCAGCATGGGACCAAAATTCCTTTATGGCTTAAGGTCCCAACCACAACCACTAGCATTAAGGCCAATGGAGGCCCCTTCTCAGTTCCAAAACAAGGCAATGTTCTAGTGTCAGTAACCAAGGTTCCCTCACACTTGGATGATGTAGACCCCACAACATCCACAGCGGCATTAAACTCCGACTGATCACAAACCACCGTATGGCACCAAGTCAGTAGGGGAGATCACCAAAACAATGGTTCATCCCAGTCCATTAACCATACCGAGTGAAATTTGATGAGTTCTGGCCTCACACCGGACTCTACATTCAGCATCATTCTACCTACTCCTTTCTCACAAAGTTCTCCAAACACCCAAAACCTGCTTGTCAGGTCGTGTCCCTCCAAAACAACGAAGGTATCGTGTCACCTGTTTGAAGTCCCTGGCCACAGCCTGGGACTCCAGGCCCAAAATGTCCTGGATAGGACGTAGTTGAAGGGAAAAGGGGGTGCTGGGGAAGAAAAGTCCACAAAAATCCATCACAGCTCTGTGCGAGCTACTCATAAATAGGCTCACCGCCGTATCCGGCCTAGCGATCAAGTTGACAACACACAAGGCCTTACATACACCTTCTAGGGGGAGCAAAATAAGCCCAAGCTTGGACACCATCACATCAGAAACACATTTGGGTCGAGGAACAACTCTCCGACCCCCTCTAGTATACGATAATGGAAATAACCAAATCACATGAGAACCTAGTGAAACACCCAAGATGCCTGCAAAAAGAAGCCCAAAGCTAGCCCAAAAAGAACCCTCTAGAAAAAAATTGAAGTGAAGACACCTGGCGCTGTTAGCGAGGGTCCCACTGCACGCCACGTACTGGGACTAGAGGGGTAAACACGTGACCCCAGAGCACACTGAAAATCACCCACAATAACTAATTACGGCATGCCTCCTCTTTTCACTTCACCCAGCACACGTGTAGGTCAAAAGGCACAGTCCACATTCCCTTACTAGGGAAGGTAGGATATTAGACATCTAGCAACACCCATAAAATGTTAGATAAAGAGCCCAGACCATCCATGGGCTCACGAAAACCACTCATTTAACAAAATATATTCTTTCCTGTCATGGTGAGGGGGGAGAGCAAATGACCCGTAAGCAATAATTAAGGCGACCCATGAAAAAACACCCATTGTCTCCAAAAAAGTAGCAACCCTGATTGGGGGCCACCTTCCAGTCCCCCACAAAAAATAAAACATATGAATGTAAAATCCCACCCCTAAAAAAGATAGGCACAGGAATCCCCAAGAATAATTCATGATAATAAGTAAGGATGCAAATGTTTATTGAAACTTAACCAACAAAAAACAGCTCTTATCCAGCAGGTCTGCAATTGAGCCACAAAAGTCCACCACCCTTACAGCGGCCCACCATCTCTCCAGCAACCAATACCATAATCCTAACAAAGACCCAAGGTGCAAGTCAAAGACCTCGAACCTTTATCATGAAATTTTCTGCCAAACTCTTTCGAACCTTTTCAAAGTAAAGAAATCCCCCAATCACTGGAGGACTTCAGACATCTTTCATAGATCCATCCCCAAGACAATGTTCCAGAAATTATGTATTGTTGTACAATTGTATACCCTCTGTTTAATAGGGGTGTGGATGCATCCATACATTACCAAAGATCTACCTAGTCAAATGGAGTCCACCCCAACATTTGCACAGCACCTGCGTAGGGACCTCTCCCATGTCACTTATAATTACACTGAACCCAACAGATGTCCTACACAGCACACTGTTACACAACACATGGTATCAGCACATGACCGCTGTGGGTGTCCAGGCATCAGCCAGGTCATGTTACATCTGTTCACTGATACCACATGCAGTAGGTGCAGACAGGCTTTACCTGCCCCAAGAGCTAGCCCCTGAAAAAGTAAAATGCCTTCTTCACCTGTACCTACGTAGGATTACGGCCAAGATACAACCCAACAGAGTAGAATCCCATAGAGTAGTAATAAACATAACCCATTACGAGACCAATCCCACAACACTGTACCGCTTCACCGATCCTAGCGAGATTCAAACAGAGCTAGATAGGATGCATAGGTGGGGCATCATAGGGGAGGATACTGTTTGGCACCGAGACTTTCCAGATAAGAGATTCTTTGAGGTAGGAAAGCTACCACACCAGTGCACAAACACGTCTGCTCCTGCTTCCATCTGTGGTCCCAGGGTAGCCCCTAGTGTGTCTGGTGCAGTCTTCTTTAATAACAAATGGACGCCAGACATGGAGTTCCAGTGCAGGGCCATCCACCTCGAGGATACAAAGGGAAATTATTCTCATAGGGGAGAGTTAAGGACTAGTATAGATAACTTATGTCAGGAAATATGGCACAGTGAGTTAGATAGGTACATGTGGTTGCAAGGAAAGGGGCAACCCCTAATTATACGGAAACTTACACTATATTCCTTGTATTTCAGAGGTAAAGGATTGATTCCATTCGGCACAAATGAGAACTGTGGCGCAATACTGCATGTACCAGACATGCAATGGGGCACCTCCATGCTGATGAATACATACTGACAGGGCAGTGAATTTGCCTATACCCACCTCGTCACCCGAAGGTGGGGGCTGTGCTCCTCGTCACCATACACACCCCTACCCTGGTCATTCCTGGAGCAGATTTGTCAGAGTTGTACCAACATCCACTACAAAAGAAAACAACTCTATTGTATCAGGCTCGAGAAAAAAGAGCTGCTGATATTTTTGATCGGGCTCAGTTCAAGGACATTCCGGAAGAATTCAGACTGTTTTCTGACAAACAAGTCAATGCGGGAGGGTCTATACCCTTCTTGACTGTGCAAACGAAAGCCAAAGCCAGCTGGTTGAGAATAACCAGATGGAAAATGATGAAAATGATGAACAATACTGAGCTCGGCCTTAATGCAGTCAAGGAAAAACTAAGAACCATCAGCCTCATGGTGATGCAACATCGATATGTGTTTGACTTGATGACCGCAATGGATGGAGGGGTGTGTGGCAAGATCGGTTCATCCTGTTGCATGTTTCAATGATATGGACAATGGGACTCTGACTCTTGCCATCCAAGCACTGCATCATTTACAAACCAACGTGCATTAGGAGGAGATGCCCCTGAGCATGATTGGATCAGTTGTTTTTTCTGGCTCCCCCAGTGGGTGGCAGGACTGTGCACATCATTGCTGCCCATTCTCATTGTTGTACTGTTCTTGTGTGGTTTCCTTGAGTGGGGGTTTCCTGCTGTAAAAACGCAGTTCTCAAAATGGGTAGAATGCAATTAACTAGGGAAGTAGTAATAGTTAAAACTGAAAGACGACAAGCCCCTAACAATGTGACTGTCATGAAGTATGGTGTAAATGATGTAGTTAAAAATTCAACTAGAGGGGGATGTTAATATTGATGTTGATGTACGCAATGAAACATGTATGTACAAAAACAAAATAAATCACTGTTGTTGAGATTTCCCGAGATGACCTCTCCATCAACCCCGAGTCAGCAATACGTGGTCAGGCAGGTCCTGTGACTTAGGCCTGAGGCTACTTATTGACATATCACAAGTGAAGTGGCACATAACTAGCAGGACAAATGCATGAACAGGAAAAACTCAGATTAATCCCACAGATAGGCAGCGACACCACAATTGTCTGGGGAGATTGCCCCAAATAAAACACACATGGCCGGAGGGGCGCGTGTTCCCAAAGCACCATAAAGTTAGATACCACATGAAGTTACGCATACTCAGCCAATCAGGGCACTGCACACACACCACATGAAGTGATCATGCACTCCCCATGCTGGACATCTGGACACATTACCCACTGGCCCTCATTGTGTCCACGCAAGGTCAAGACCCACCTGCATTTGTCATCAGGTGGGAGTAATTTATGGCTCCATGACTAGGCCTACATTCCTCTCACTAAACAGGATCTATGAATTGTTTTATGATGCTTCAAGAAATGCATAAATAGATGTGCAAAAAGATTGTATTTTGAGACAGTCCTCAGACCCCGGACTCTGTAATTGTGCTTCCTGCCGTAGTGTTTGATTAAACCAACTATTCCTGTTTTGACAAATGCCACCTGTCTTTGTTTTTTCAAGGTACATTCATATTCGAGCAACAGACTCAAACAGTGCCAGTGCTCAGGGGAAAGGGGAAGTGGATTAAAAAAGAAATAACATCCTCCGCTAGTCTGGTCCTTCTGTGCACAGGTACTTCTACTGTTCTCTTTCTGGTACATATGGAATATGTCTGTATGCACCTAACAAGACAAAATAAATTATAAGTATAATGTACTTGACACAAGGTTCTAAAAATAAATTTATTCTCCTCCCTCAAATATAGCTTACCAAACACATATCTCTTTCCAGCTAGATTTTTGGTCTTTTTGGCAAATAGTATATGTATCTGGGGTTACCTAGAAAGACACAAAACAATACCATTGTTAATGATTCTGGTGAAAATTAACAATATGTGTAGCTTCCCTATTGAAACCATCCACTTTTGTATTCGAGCTAGTGTTTTTTCATATTTTATGAACTTCAGAAAACTCCAGAAGTAAAAATTCCCAAGAACAGACATCCATTGTGGTAAGTTTTTCTCTATATCACATTTGTGCGTGCACCTTACCAATTTGTATCAACAGTTCTCTGTTGGAAAAGTTTTTTTACTTTTTTTTGCAAGTCCCCATGTTATATTTCATATAGGTACCCCGATATAGGTCTGGGTATCATCATAACTCTTCACCTACATTCTCTCCTATACTACATACATAACGGATTTGGAGGACTGACCTTTTACCCAGTTACAATACTACACATAAGTACGCAGGGTTTTTCCTGGACACTGGCCTCATAAATTATGCATGAGGATTCCTAGTTTCTTGTAATTACAGCAGGACCATCATCTCCTGCATAGTAACTGTGAATAAAGTTCATTACCGACGTCATCCTAAGTCAGACACTGGTACAGCAAGGTAGAACGCCTGGGGATACCTTAGGGTATATAAACAGCACATCTTGGTGAGATAGTCCGAGGAGATCACGACTTCCATGCCGACACACTGACACGAGACGCTGAGGTTCCTGCATGCAGATACTCCAGCTCGCAGTGCTCTGACATCCCTTGCGGGGTGTTCAGCTCGAGACCAGAACAGGGTCCCGCAGTCTCACATCAGGTAATGGGGTTGGCTTTATCCTTGAGGGATTCTTGGTTTTTCACCTACTCACATGCTAGGTACACATAGGTACATCTAGTTAGGGTGCATCGTAGGAGTACGCATTTTATTGCCATGTATTTTATATACTTGCCTGTAGTTATGATTTTAGCAAAATGGTAGAAACCTACCATCTGTTTACTTTCTAAGTGCTGCTACTCATTTATATATGCCACTGTCTACTGGTGATTTCAGTGCACTTATTTTACGCTAGAATAACGACTGTTCAATAAATACTTATTGAAAACGTCCCAACCGTTTATTCTGTGTACCTCTCTGAGAACAAGTGAGCACGAGTGACTGAGCGAAAAGTAAGTTACTGTTTCCACGGTCCTGAAGGATCAGGGTTGTCATGTTCGATAGTTGCCAAGAACTATTCTCTCCTTGGTAAGAGGAGGTTATAGTGGCATTGCGAGCTAGCTGGTACACAGGCCAACATACCCGGTGGGGGTGTCTGGAATCAGTCTGGATACCAGTCCCGCAGTGTATGTTGTCTAAACACGCAGATCCTATATAGGTCTTATAGGAACTACACGACATGGCACCGCCAACGTTGGTATTTGCACTTATTTAACAGTCAGATCTGAGTAGTTCAGTCGTGCTATTCTCAGAGACCCCTTCTCACAATCTCCCCAGAGACGCCTGGAGTGGGAGGGAACAAATCTGCTGCAGCTGATTAGGAAAATTCCTATGTATTGGCTGTTGGTTTAATCAAGCTTGAAGGATACAGTGTTCCTAATTGTGCATAACACCTTATCTCAGTTCCCTTGAAACGCTCTCCTTTCTAAAAATAATGACTGAACAGAGAGATGTAGATGAAGGAAATGCACTAAACTTCTCAGCCGAAGAAGACGATGCAGATGCAATATACATTGCAGATAATGTTAGAAATGCTGTCACCCTAAAAGTAGTAGCATATGGTGTTATAATTAGGGGTGGGCAAGTGACTTTCATGATTGAGGCACATGAATCATATAGAACAGAGGTATTCTATTCATGGATTAAATTCCGGCAGGCAAATGCACAAACAAAAACATTTCACTACTATGTAGAAGATGAAATACCAAATGAGTATAGTCCATATGAGGACATTGAAATGCCACTCACTTACGAAGAACACCTCTACTGGTTTTAAAGGCACCCTCCCCCATACAAGAAATAGAGTAAGACTCGGTCCGCTCGGAAGAGACGGAGCAACATGGCCAGTTTTAGCGGCATACACACCACATCCTGACATTGACACAATGCCAGGAGGAGACTTACTTGTACAGCATAAAGAATTAATAAGACTTTACAGAAACATGACACAGTTTGTGTTGAGAACAATCACACTTCAGCGCGCACCGGCTACACAACCAGGACCAGTCCAAACTCCTACAACAAAAATTATGACACAGACACTGCACGCCGTGATGGGTAAAATGCCCACTAAACGTGAACAAATGCCCTTCTGGATAGCACAAACAAAAACACACCTGGAGGCAGTGTTTCCACACACTGGTCCTAAGGAAAAGCATAGGATACTCACTATTTGATTGCCAATGGGGATAGCTCCTTCTATAGAGGATTGTACCTCTTGGGGCATAGTCTTCGCTGCAATATATACCAGGACTCATGGTATCCCTTCTTTAGCGGTAATACCAGATGTATTAAGACAAATACAGAACGAGTATGGAGCAGAGCCTGCTCTAAACTTAGGGATGAAGTTGTTAAATAACTTTGCCCAGGTAGCTGCGATAATATTGGCAAATATTAAAGGGGAAGCAGCATCAGTAGCAATACGCCAACGCCTGAGAGAGTTCACTCCATTACAACAGGAGACAGAACTACCTAAAATAATTGAAATTGCTGATGCAGAGTTAGGTAGAGACAGTCTGGGAGCTAGACCTGTAAAACCCCAACTAATGGGGAGTTCAGATAAAGAACAGGCAAAGCAAACACCAGTTTCTTCAAAGAAGAAATGGGACAATAATAAACAACAAAAGAACAGATCTCACTCCAGGGGAAGGTCTCCTCAGCAGGAACCCCCAGAAAGGAGATATAATCTTAGGAATAGAGATAACATTAAAAAGCCTGACAGGTATCAGGACACTGATACACATCCTCTCGTTCCTTTCAGGGTTCAACAAAAAACTCCAAGAGGGAAGGACGGGTAGAACAAAGACAAGAAGAGCGTACAAAGTCCAGAGATAAGCAATGCACTTCAGAGTACGTTTCAATGAAAAAGAAGAAAAACCTAAAGCAAAACCTCATTTTAAAAAGAAGAAGGTAGCAGGTCTCAAACTTAGACATGCCCAGAATTCTGAGGACTCAGCTACTGAATGGGGAAAGGGCTCTGACGATGCTAGACAGCGCGGCAAAAGTAACAATAGCTCGCTGGAACCTGATGGAATTTCTGGTGACAGCGGAGTTGAGTGAGTACATCACGGTGAAAACACCTGATACTAGGGAGAGTGTCCCACACAAGTTACATGAAATAACACTCCAAATGGAGAGGGGCAAGCCCAGACAAGTTAAGGGTCTCTTCTGGGAGAACCTGACTTCTAGCTATGACATCCTATTAGCGGAAAAAGATTGGCCACCTATTATTGTTATGGAATGCCCAAAGGAGGAAACTGTAATTTTTCCAGCTTTCTCCGACCTAGTACCTGCACACCTAAGACATACATATGCACTGGAGTGGGCAGTAGCCCTTGCTCCAGCGTTATACCACAACCATGTTGGGTGGGATGAGAAGTTTCCCACCACGTTATTCCAATAAAAACAAACCCAACTCCACAAAGACACTATGCCATAAAACAGGAAGCTAAGAAACAGGTCAGGGAGATCTTGGATCAACTTGAATACCAATGTGTAATTGAACCATGCACCTCATCAATGAATAATCCTTTGTTTCCCGTAATGAAACCCGACAATTCATATCGTCTAGTTTTAGACTATAGACACCTGAACTCATGTACAAAGACATTTGCGGTTCAGAATGCACAAAGTGCCGCATTAATGAATAACATTGTGCGGAAAAAATACAAAACAACATTAGATATCTCAAATGGATTTTTCTGCCAAAACATAGCACCTGAAAGCAGATATTTGACAGCCTTCTCAGCGCTAGGGTCACAGGGTCAATTTTTTCGACTCCCCCAAGGGTATAAGAATAGCCCGGGGTTATTCTCAAGGAGGATAACGGAGTTACTACAGAATTTGGATGAAGAAGCATTATCCTATGTAGATGATATTTATCTGACGGATGATGACTTAGAGGAACACTTGACCAGGGTGAGCACCACAATTTTGGGTTTCGCCTCTGAGGGCTACAAATTTAATTTAAAAAAATGGAAAATAGCCCACCTCAATGTCCTTTTTTGGGGATATGAGCTTTCAAGTGACGGCAAAAGCCTGGCAGCCCACTTTTTAGAAAAGTGCACACTGCTACAACCCCCAAAATCATTAAAAAATGTACAGTCCATACTGGGATTTTTGAATTTTGGCAGAACATACATTTTGGATTACGCAGAGAGGGTAATACCTTTCTACGACCTAATAAGACCTGACATTTCAGTTAGACAATGGACACAGGTACACACAAATATACTTTGTTCCCTACAAGCTGAAATGATATCATCAAAATATTTACAGACACGCGTAAACGTACGCAACCTGGTGATCCACGTAGTCGCAGGTAAATCTGGGTACACTTACCTTTAATGAAGGTGAAACAGTACCAATTTCATATAAATCGCATCTGTACACTAACGCTGAAATGCGTTTTGCTCCTACAGAAAAAATTCTGACAGCCGTACAGACTGCTGTAGTGAGAGAAAGAGCACTAGCTCAAGGGAAACGAATAATTGTCGTGACCCCGGTACCGGCCTTAGAGGCTGCCACAAAGGCAAGCTTCCCAAATGCAAAAGCGTTACATCCAAGATGGATACAATGGGCTAATTCTCTCACTGCAACAGATGTAGAATACAGATATGACCCAAATCTAAAAACACAAGCATTCCTGCAATACGAACAAGAATATCCTCTACCAAATGAAATTATGCCTCTAGATCGGTATGAATACATTATTTACACCGATGGATCTGCTCAACTGGCCTTATGGAGTAAGCAACAATACAGTGCAGCATGCGCTATTGTAAAAGGTAGGATGCAAGATGACAAGTTCTATCCAAGCTGTACAAAAACGCAGTCTCTCTGAGACTGCATGGCTCAGTTTGCAGAATTAAAAGCACTGTTACTGGCACTAATAAATATGGATCCCAAATTCCCCACACTAATAGTGTGTGGTTCCTTTTACTGTGTCCAGTCGTACAACGAATATCTCGACTATTGGGGACAGAATGGGTACAGAGATGCAAAAGGTGGCACAATTAAACATAGAAAACTATGGGAACAGGTAGCAGAGTTGAAGAACGAACTACCAAGAGCTCACGTGATACACAGACTGAGTCATCAATGTGATGGTGTTCACGTCGAAGGGAATTCATTGGCTGATGAAGCCACAAAGGGGGCAGTATGCACTGCCTCCGTAGCTGCAATCACCCATTCAAAAACGAGGGTAGACGGTAGCACAATGGTAGCTGTGATTGCTTCACGCAATAACAGCAAAGCACTACCTAAAGGTTTTCCGCTCAAGTGCTCCTACAAGTTAGATGCAAACAACGTTCCATTTGCTCAGATTCCTGGAGTGGGGGATAGAGTAATACCAAACATGGATCGCAGGTTAGGTTTAATCTTGGCTGCCCACGAGGGTCTGGGTTCTGCGCATGCAGGAGTTCCAGCGACGGTTTCTTTACTGAAACAACGCTATTAGTGGCCAGGGTTAACAAAGCAGACCAAAGACTTAGGGGCCGATTCCGATCTCGGCCGGTAGGGCTCCGAATCGGATTCGGCATAACCGGATCCGATTCGGAGCCCTATTTCCCGACCGATTCGTACGCGCGTCCGGACGAGCGAGTGCGATGTGAAATCGCCGACCGACTCGTTCGGGCGTCCCAACCGCTCCGACCGACTCGTTCCCGGGTCGAACCGCACCGACTGACTCGCTCGGACACGACTCGCACCGCGCAATGGAGACGTTCCCCGGCCGGGTAAGTACGATGCGCGCCGCGAGCAGTCCGACCGACACGCGCCGCCCGGCTCAAAAGAGCAGTCGGAGACGTACTTCGGGGGTCCGTGTCGGACCCCCCTGTACGCGTAGCCACGCGAGTCGCACACAGGGGGGACCCATGGGTCCCCCTAACTGTGCGTGTATGGCGCGAGTCGCTTCGCTGCGTACCCCCTGTAGGGGGCGCCCTTGTTCGCCTCGCACCCATTGAGGCAATGGGAGCCCGCGTACGCGTTGTACGACCGGCTCCCATTGGAGTCCGACCGACTCGAGTCCGATAGCATACGGACGCATCGTACTCGTTCGGTTGGGCTGCACGGGTCCGATTCGGTCGGAAATCTCTCCGGGTCCGGCTCGGTCGGAGAGATTTCCGGCCCGAATCGGAATCGGCCCCTTAGTCTTAAAGTGCGATATCTGTCAACAGATAAATGGGGCCACCGTAGCTCGCCCAGCGCAGATCCCATTATTAGACAGCATCAGACTGACCATTCGCGTGCATTTACCTGGACCACTGTGGCCCCTTAAAATGAGATGGGGCTTACAAGTATATCATGGTTGCAGTGGATTCCTGTTCAAGATTCTTATGGGTATGGCCTCAGTGCTTGGCTGACGCCCGAACTGTTATAAAAGATTTACGAGTCTTCATAGGGACATACGCAGTTGGCACATTACATTCTGACCGTGGCCCTGTGTTCTGCTCTAGGGCTTGCAAGGAAGCCATAGGAAGTTTGGGTGTAGCATTGCGGTACTCCTCTCCGTACCATCCCAAGGGAAATTCGGTTGTGGAGAGGAAAAACCAGGACTTAAAGCAATCTTTAACATCCACGGTATTAGGCTCAGTGGTAGTTGGGTCAATCACCTATTTGGGGTCCAGCGGGCCCTTAATAACCAGCCAAGAAGCTCTCTGTGAGGTGCAACTCCATATGAGGTCCTGTTTGGGACAGGAATGTTGGTACCTGATCTTGATTGGGAAGGCACAGTGGCGGATGAAAAACCGTTTGACATCAATAAACGTTTGGCTGTTTTACAGGATCTGAATGAATCCAGAGCCTTCTTAAGTAACGTCGAGACAAAAACAACCGCCACTGGGGAAGTCAAGTCAGCCACGATAAGACCTGCCTGGATTCCTAAAGTTGGGGATCTGGTCAGAGAAAAGATTGTGGACAAGAAAGAATTCGGGCCATCCTATCGAAAGCCTGTACCTGTCCTGGCCGTTGAAGGATCAAGAACTGTACTTCTACCGCCTCTGCCGGAAAAGAAAAGAGATTCGTCTCAATCGATCTGATCAAACCACACTATGTGGCCGATACTAAATAGTAGGCCTCGTCGGCTCCTGAGTAGCCGACGTCCTCCTCTCGCTACAATACAGGAAGTTCAAACAGAAAGACTCATAACATTTGAAGAATCACCTTTACAAAGCAATGGAATTAATAACAATGCAATGGAACTAGTTCCCCTTGACACAAACTCTCAAAATCAAAGTAAAAGACAAATTTCAATTCAAGCTAATAAAGAGGTCTACGTCAACATGCCTCAACAAGAGCAATCCACAAGTTCAACAAAACCTGCTGAGCTACCAAAGATAGATCAGACTGCATCTGGCTATTTCATCGACTTCGATACCTTTTCATTGGATCCAAGTGAACCTGAAACAACGCCAGCCCAAATTTCTCGCAAACAACGGATCAAAGACTTTTTTAACTTTCTTAGAAAACTTATTTAGTATCACCTTGGCTAGAACTTTGGATAATCACCGGTATTTTATTTTTTCTTTTCTGGTTAGGACTAGTAATAACTTTCCACTTGCTCATCAATGGAACTTATCTTCAACAGAGCTCTGCAACGTCAAAAGTAAACTTAATTTTCAAACCTCATGTTTCATCTCATCGTGAACAAAGAGACTTGTCCTTCGTGAATATTTCAGCAGTTCCTATACCGGATGGTATAGTGTGGGACAAAGTAAATTTTGATATAGTTGGGCCGACCGAGCTTTTAAAAATTCCACATTTGTTTAAAATGTCATGGAACGATATCATTACCTCCAGTATATTTTCTGATGATTGGGATTTTGAAACTGTTAATAACTTATTGTCTGATTTAGAACAATCTGCCGCATTTTCTAGCACTGAAATGTTAGAGGATAGATCAGATTTTGACAAAATGTATTGTTACCAACATTATGGTCATCATTTCTTGCATAAATCTAGCAAACCCAGAAATGTTTTCACATACCACCAGTGGGAACATTGCCCTACACCACCGAAAGGTAGTTCAAAAACATTTGCACAGAAATTCTCATATTTTTCAGGGTTTAACACTTCTGACCCAACCTCGTACTATTATAAGGTTGCACCTATATCTGCACAGAAAAATATGTTGACAAACACCAAACAGATTTACTCTGCTTCCTTTATTACCCAACTGTCTGAACAGGGTTTTGACTCATGGATGGACACTGTAGACTTGAAATCAATCTGGGGTTCTAGGGACTGGCAAGTTCAGGGAACAGAAGCACTATTTAGAGCATGCCTCATTCCACAGCAGATGATTTTTCTGAATGACACTGTGCAACAGACTTCCTGTCTTGGAATAGCCAAGAATAAGGACTTGAACACACCTCAAATTATAACACCTTTAAACACCGAGGGGAATTTTACATCAGAAAGAGGGGCTACGTTGGATAACATATTACAATACAATAGATCAGAACCCAATTGGAAGGGATGGTTGGTTTGGCCCACTGACACAAACAGATGTCAAGAAAGATTCAGGGGTACCACCGAAGGGTTTATTATCCACAGGCCAGACCCATGTTATGTACAACGAGAACATCCGGGAGTAGTGACATCATACATTGTTGGGAAGTTGTGCCTTGATTGGCTAAAGACCTCAACACAACCTCAGGTGAAGCAACACTTGTCCTTACTCACAGAGGATGTGGACCTATGGGATTTTTTATTAGGTCCCAGAAAACCACGTCAGAAGCGCATTTTGTATGCTGTCTATAACGAAATCTGGAAAATCTCCCAACAAGAAGCTGCAGAGAGATTAAGAGAAATAGATAGAGTTAACCTAGAAAAGGCATTAGCCGTAGTTGACAACGGTATGACTACATTAACCTCCAGGATATATTCACTGGGCAACATTGTATCTTCTGCTATTGATGTAATAGAACAGGATTTGTCCATATTGCAACACGGACAGTCGCAGTTACGTTCTATTATTTTGTTAAGCTGGACGCTGCAGTCATTGCGCGCCGGTTATGTGCCTTGGCGTTTTATCAACATTACGTCATTATTTTCTGCATACAATCTAACAGAAAAGCAGATGAAAACGGACAGAGGGGAGCAAAATATACAATGCTGCGCATTGAGAAACTGGATAGTTTACCCTTTACTGTGGCAGAGTCACCGTCCACAGAGTGGTCAATCCACGGCCATATAATATTACCGGTCGCAACTTTTCAGTTTCAATATTGCCTAGAACAACAACAGGCAGGCAGATATGAGAAGATGGAGAAGGAATTCATCAGGGAATCCTGGGATTTACCATACAAATTTCGATGCAGGAGTGGGGATCTGGAAGTGTTTCTAAGCGGAACTAACTGCGAGAACGCTATAAGTGGATCTCTCATATGCCAGGATATTATGCTACACGGGGCTTGTAATTGGTCAGTGGCGAACTTGTCCTGTCACTTGAGGGGTAGCCAGGCAGCTGTGATTAATCCGGTATTCAGGCTTCTCTCGAATGGGAGTTACTTGATGCTGAATGATCAAGGTTGTTGTGGGATGCTTCCGGGCATCGCATATCTAGTCACCGTGAGCTCCAAGGTTACTTTCTGTATGCAAGTATTGTTTCCACCAACACATACAGTCAGGGAGGCGCTGTTATGGCCTTTGCGAAATGTTTCCTTTATACGGTTTGATACTCTGAGCAGAATGAAAACCATGCTTTTACAACTAACCGTGCCCTTAACCTCCGCCCGGGAGACTTTTGATCTCCAGATCGCAAGGTCCTTGGCTGAGATACAGGCACTTATACGTACAAACTGCCCTTTCCATTTCACAGAAATGGTAAGTCGCATCTTTAACATGTCCGATACGACGGGTGTTGTACACCTATTTAAGACCATAGGTTACGGACTGTTAAGCACCTTACAGACGGTCCTCGGAGTAATACCAAACTTTATACACTCTGTATTTGGAAGCATTTTTGGAGGGCTTCCGCTGATCCTGTTCCTAATAGCAGGAATCCTGATTGTTACCTTTCTGTTACGCAATGGACATCCCAGCCTCCAAGGAGGTAGCAAAAGCTCTCCTGGAGCGTAAATACTGTGATCACATGGTACAACATCTAGGCACACCTCGCCTACGGGAACTGAGCGCCTCTTGGTTCCTGTCATTTAGACCAGTCTGGATGGACTGTGTCCTACCTGTTCTCCGATGCCTGTTCTGTGGAGAAGAATGCGTGTTGGACCTCTGTCTGACACTTCCATCGGCTGCGCCATCGGACGTTGATGCTTTACTGGACCCGATAACGGCCCATGTTCTGCAGTGTCCTCAGCGTATTCCCATGTTGTTGGCAGCATTCTTAGAGCCACCACAGGTAGTTTCTGCTCCTGTTGGTATGGACACCGGCTCCTCCAACACTCAGGCCTTGGATGTGGCACAGGCTGCACTGGCATCTGCTGCAGGCAGTACGGAAGATCATCTGTGCTCAATTACATTCTTTGTGAGGTGTTACAGGGATCGTCAGCTGCATATGCAGACAGCTACAATGTTGCGTCTACCAGCAAGGACACATAAACATTTGGCATGTCGCACGCTGGGAAGATTTGGCTTTTACCTTTTTTCGAAATTCCAAATTGAAACTTTTTGACCTGCATTGCTTTCAGATGCTTGTAGTTGTTCGGACTATATAAACGGACACTTTAGAGCCACTACTTGACTGATTTTTTGTAGAACACTTTTCAAAGGGTTTTTTAACTTTTCTTAAAACTGTTTTTATTATTTGTTGCGTACAAACCTCTAGACGCCTTGGTAGTACGCTAGAATTTAGTAACGTCGTCCAGTCGGATGAGGAGTGGGTGTTATATTTCATATAGGTACCCCGATATAGGTCTAGGTATCATCATAACCCTTCACCTGCATTCTCTCCTATACTACATACATAACGGATTTGGAGGACTGACCTTTTACCCAGTTACAATACTACACATAAGTACGTAGGGTTTTTCCCTGGACACTGGCCTCATAAATTTTGCATGAGGATTCTTAGTTTCTTGGAATCACAGCAGGACCATCATCTCCTGCATAATAACAGTGCATAAAGTTCATTCCTGACGTCATCCTGAGTCCGACACTGGCACAGCAAGGTAGAACCCCTAGTGATACCTTAGGGTATATAAACACCACATCTTGCTGAGATAGTCAGAGGAGATCACGACTTCCATGCCGACACACTGACGTGAGACGCTGAGGTTCCTGCATGCAGATACTCCAGCTCGCAGTGGTCTGACATCCCTTGTGGGGTGTTCAGCTCGATACCAGAACGGGGTCCCGCAGTCTCACATCAGGTAATGGGTTTGGCTTTATCCTAGAGGGATTCTTGTCTTTTCACCTACTCACATGCTAGGTACACTTAGGTACATCTAGTTAGGGTGCATCGTAGGAGTACACATTTTATTGCCATGTATTTTATATACTTGCCTGTAGTTATGATTTTAGCAAAATGGTAGAAACCTACCATCTGTTTACTTTCTTAGTGCTGCTACTCATTTATATATGCTACTGTCTACTGGTGATTTTAGTGCACTTATTTTAAGCTAGAATAACGACTATTCAATAAATACCTATTGAAAACATCCCAACCGTTTATTCTGTGTATCTCTCTGAGAACAAGTGAGCACGAGTGACTGAGCGAAAAGTAAGTTACTGTTTCCACGGTCCTGAGGGATCAGGGTTGTCATGTTCGATAGTTGCCAAGAACTATTCTCTCCTTGGTAAGAGGAGGTTATAGTGGCATTGCGAGCTAGCTGGTACACAGGCCAACATACCCGTGGGGGTGTCTGGAATCAGTCTAGACACCAGTCCCGCAGTGTATGTTGTCTAAATGCGCAGATCCTATATAGGTCTTATAGGAACTACACGACACCCAAGCACATTCTACGGAGCAGTGAAGCAGCATGGATGAATGGACAAGCCCCTAGGCTCCCAGAGAGGCTGGAGAAAGGCTCTTCAATCTAGTATCCAAGCCACGGGTAGGCTTGATAGCATAACTGATGATCAGGAAGACAGGATTTACCAGGAAATCCTCAGCAAGGTAAGTAAAATGGCAAGTATCAGTGAAAAGCAGGCAAGGTGCTAGCCTACGGGTGCAGCTTTTACCCTTGCTGTGCTTCAACACCAAAACGGTGAGGTCTGTGGTTTTCTGGGATGAGCTTGGCCACCCAGCGCACAGGACTCTGTCAAAAAAAACTAGACCGCGTCCTGCGCAACAATTACTTTTCTGGCCATGGCTGCATCAGCATGTTTAACGAAGAGCCGCAGCAGCCATGACAGATATCCAGAAAGTCAAAGAATACAAAACAGAGTTTTATTTGTTCTGCTTCCATTTGCCCCTTCCCCTTCCTATGATTTTTTTTCTACTGCAGGACAATGAACTGATTTGCGAAGAGGTCAAGCAGTTGTTGATAAAAGGGGCAGTAGATGTGGTGAATGACCAAATACCTCAGCTCGTAATCAGTTTGTTTCTGGCTCTGAAAGGGGACAAGGGTTTACATCTGTTCATAAATTTAAGACTATTTTATACTTTTATCCTCTATGCACATTTCAAGATGGAAGAATTACATGGTTTGAGGTGTTCCCTGCAAAGTCATAACTGAATCATCAAACTGGATTTGTAGGATCCACGAAGTTTGATTCCAATCTTGTCATGCTCTCATTATTTCCTTCAGTTCTGGTGGGATCACAAAAAGAACCATTTAAAGCCCCTTTCCTTCGACCGTCCTCACCTCCCTGTGTTTTGCAAAGCTTCTAAAATCAGTAGTGTCTCTTCTGAGATCAAGTGGTGCTTGGCTGATTGTATATTGTTTATGCATATGGGCCATCTTCGGATGGCAGTGAAGGTTTTTCAGGGTCTTAAGGTGTATTTAATCACAATTACAATTGATCCAGTTGTTAGACTTAATAATAGACTTGGCTGAAGCATTAATTTATATCCCTCAAGCTGAGATGAAGGTTACAAAGAAGGAGGTTTGCTTTGTTCAAACTTGGATGAACTCCCCTTTTGCAAGTTAGCAAGAAGTGAGTTTTATTTTCCGCATCCATTCAAGCAAACTTTCCTACTCCCCTTAATTACAGACCCATTCAGTACCTGAAACATCTTAATTTGCAGGAGAGAGGGCGAACTCCCTTAATCAGTTTCAGGATGCAAGGGAGGAGACCTTGAATGCATAATCTGTTTTGGCCAGGTCCCAGATATCATGTTATAGTTTGATGCCAGCAGGTTAGGATGGGGAGCAAGATGTGGTGTTGTTATCACAGGAGGCAAATAGTCAGAAGAAAAAACTCAATAACACATAAATTACTTAGGGGCAGACGTACAACCGTTTTTTGCGGTCGCAAACGGGAATACGGCCCCATGTACAAACCATATTTTGCGACTCGCTAACCTATTAGCGACTCGCAAAATATGGTTTGCGACTCGCTATTAGGAAGGGGCATGCCAAGGGCGTCCCTTCCTAATAGCGAGTCTGATTGCAATGTACGATTGTTTTGCAACCACATTTGCGGTCGCAAAACACTTGCAGTTTACCACCCTTTTCAAAAGGGTGGTAAGCCACTCGCAAATGGGAAGGGGTCTCCAAAGGACCCCTTCCCCTTTGTGAATGGGTGCGAAAATATTTTTTAAGAGCAGGCAGTGGTGGTCCTAGGGACCACTGCCTGCCCTTACAAAATGAAACTGAAAAATTTCATTTTTCTTTTTTAAATGCATCCCGTTTTCCTTTAAGGAAAACGGGATGCATTTTTTTTTAAAAACTGCTTTATTAAAAAAGAGGTCACAGACATAGTGGTCTGCTGACCCCAGCAGGCCATCATCCCTGTGAGTGCTAGACATTCCCAATGGGGTCGCATATTGTGACTGCCTCATGAATAATAATGAGGCATGCAATTTGCGACCCCTTGAGAATCGCAAACAGTGTCTGAGACACTGTTGTACATTCACTTTTGTGAGTCGCAAATTGCGAGTCGCATTTCGACGCAATTTGCGACTCGCAAATGTGAATATTCATACATCTGGCCCTTAGTGTTTCTCACAGGTTATTTTGCTGTTAAAAGTTTAGTATAGCAGTTAGGAAACTGTTCTGTTCTCCTCAGGATGAACAATGCATCAGTGTTCTATTATTTAAACTATCTGCGGGGCACTCATTTTAAAGCAGCTCTATGGAATCTAGCCAGCAATTCATGGCATTTCTGCATAGAGACCAATATAATGGTGCACGCAGAATAGCACTCTCTCTGTAATGCGGAGGCAGATTGGAGTTCCAGATAACTACAGGCCAAGAGTGAATGGGTGCTGGCCCAGGAGATGCTCCTTCGAATCAATCATCTTTGGTATCCATTTGGGGCAGACTTATTTGCCTTCCATCTCATTCAAAAATGTCAAGATTCTTCCAGTGGAGACTATACCCGGTGGTCATTCAGGGGGTATGCCTTCCATTTTTCTCATTGGCTCTCTGGATTATGTGTCATGTCAGAAGTGACCATGTACCTCAGGTGTTAATCACACTGTTTTGCGAGGCCCAAGTTTGGTATCCTTAACTTTTGTAGCTCTGATAGATGTTCCCAGACTGTTACCAATTTTTCTTCATCTTCTGAGTCTGGAGGTCCATCAAGACAACTGGTTTTGCGGGCTCACTATCAATTAATAGTGTTGAATATTTCAGGAATCTCTTGAATGTCCAGGCCTTTTAAAGGAAGGTTACTCATTCATCAGAGACTCTTGGGCCCTTCAAATAAGCTAAATTACAAGTATTCCTTGTCAGTCTAGTCTAGCTAGTGTACAAAATGACAAGTCGATCCCCCAGCGATGGCAGTAAATTTCTCTGCAATCCTTTTATCAAAAATTAAGGCTTGTAGAACTGATAATGCTTCCAAATTGGCTTTCTAGGGGATCATATTTTGGTAAAGTATATCCACTAGATAAATGTTTTCTGGTACGCAGTGCTCTCAGATCTGTCTACATCAAAATTCACCCTCAGCTTAAATATTGTGTGCTGTGGAATGTTAGAATTGTATTGAATTTCTTGCTGCAGTCATCGGATAATGAATTTCTCCATTTGAAACAGCTATCAGCCAAGCTGACTATATATTTAAACTTGGTTTCTTTTAAAAGGGTGTCTTACGAGAAGGCATTGGATGTGTGTTGGAAATGGGGGTCTCTAGTTGGAAATGGTTTGCACCTTTTTCCAAGTAGGGACCCTTGCTTCTAGTCAAGGTAAGGGAGTTTTGCCCTTAGACAACTCCTGCTCACCCCCTTCGTAGCTTGGCACAAGCAGACAGGCGTATCTCAGAGGCAGTGTGTAAAGCATTTGAGCACACGTACAGTAACACAGTGAAAACAATACAAATGGACACCACACCAGTTTAGAAAAACAGGAAATCTTTATCTAAATCAAAACAAGACCAAATGACAAAAATCCACCATAAGTATGTCAAGATATCATCAAAAGTAGGTTATTCCCCAAAATAAAGCTTATAGCAACAAATAGCTCCACCTGGGGCTATTACAATGTTGTGACAGATGAAAATCCCAACGTACGTGCCAACCGCGAGGTGCGCAGTGTCGGGCCCGGAGTCAAACGGACCCAAAGAACAGTACCTTGGCAAATGATGAAAACAAAGATGGTGCACCCAGTCGGGGAGGTGATGCTTCATTGGCACCGGGCGGCGTCGGTTCCTTACGACCACAGGGGAGGTGGAGCATTGGTTCTTTACTGCAATGCAGGTGAAGAGAGGTGTTGGTTCCTTACTGCTGCCGGGGAAGTGATGTCTCTGCAGCGTCGAGACGCCGGTTCCTTATGACAATGCAGGACGATGGATTCGGGAGGTCACCCACGTCAATTATCGGCTCCGTGATGATGAAGCACCAGCGTCAGTGAGGTCGGGGCTGCGGTGTGATTTGGGGTGGGGCATTGTGAGCGTCATGAGTGGTGCCCTCGGCTCAGGTGCAGGCAGCAGCCTCGTTGATGGCGTCAGAGTTGGTATGGTCTGGTATCGGCAGGCATCGGGGCTGCAGTGCAAGTCACGGTAGTGCTCGTGCACTTCACGAGCGGTGCCCACAGCTTTGTTGCAGGTCACGGTGTCGCTCTCCGGCATCGGTGTTGCTAATTCCCTCTGTGGCAGCTAAAACAGCAGTTCCAGGTGCAGTAGGACAGAGGAAATGAAGTCTTTGTGTCCCTGAGACTTCAGAACAGGAGGCAAGCTCTACACCACGTCCTTGTAGGTCTTCTTCATGCAGGATACACAGAACAGTTCAGTCTTTGTCCTCTCTTTGGCAGAAACAGCCACTGCAGGCCAACTCCACACCGCCCAGGGGCAGTACTTCTCCTTCAGCTTTCCCAGTTTTTCTCCTTGGCAGAGGTTCCTCTTGAGTGCAGAAGTAATCTAAAGTTCTGGGGTCTCGGCCCCCATATTTATACCACATTTTCCTTTGTTCTCTTGCGGCAGAGA
The DNA here is from genome assembly GCA_963921515.1 of Calotriton arnoldi. Lineage (NCBI taxonomy): Eukaryota > Metazoa > Chordata > Amphibia > Caudata > Salamandridae > Calotriton > Calotriton arnoldi. The sequence goes on from CAWUFW010005850.1 coordinate 137,447, forward strand.
GTCTCTTAGTTCAGTCCAAACCAGTTCTGCCCTCTCTGTTCCAGCTTCCCGGCAGGAGGTGGAGACAGCATTGTGTACAGGAGACAGGGCCCATTCAGATGCAAGGAAATCTCCTCCCACTTCTCTAAATGCAGCCCGGGTCTAATTGACTCAGCTCTGAGTCATCCAGAGTAGGCAGGACACACCTCAACCCTCCCCCAGTGGATGTCTGCAGTGAATGCACATCCCCAGCCCCTGTCACTCCAAAACCAGACAGTCAATACACAACCCAGCAGAAACACATAGGATGGCTAAGCAAGAAAATGCTCACTTTCTAAACGTAAAACCAAAGGGGATGATGGACGGAGTGTTGAACATTGCAAGCACTCACCCCCAGTCTCTGATCTGGGTTTAATCCATCATCATTCTTTAGCTCACTCCGCCACCCCAGTTCAGACATGGCCATATGCAAATCAGTCTGACCCTGTGCCTCATGGGAACAGTCCAGACCGAACTGCCAAGCCATGTCTTCCCTGGACCGGAAACAAGCATCCTGGGACCGGTTTCGGGCTCACAGCCCTCATCAGCCAGGCTATCTTGAATCCAGTGGCAAAGTGAGCAAGGGACCCACGTCTGGGCATACCCTGCCAACTTAGGGCGAACAATGCAAAACCAAAGGGGATGATGGACAGAGTGTTGAACATTGCAAGCACTCACCCCCAGTCAACTGATCTGGGTTTAATCCATCATCATTCTTTAGCTCACTCCGCCACCCCAGTTCAGACATGGCCATCCCCTTTGGTTTTGCCACTTTCTAAACGTGGCATTTTCAAACACACAATTTAAAAAACATCTTTACTAAAAGATGTGTTATTAAATTCTGAGTTCAGAGAGCCTAAACTCCTTTTCTATATCTTGTCCCATTGGAAAGTTATACTTGTAAGATGTTACAAATAACCTCCCATGTTGTACCATGGGACAGACAGCCTTTCAATAGTGGAAAACGAAATGCAGAGTATTTCACTATCAGGACATGTCGCAACCACCAGTACATTTCCTACCTTTCCCCCACACTGCACCCTGCCCACATGGGTACCTTGGGCCTACCTTAGGGGTGTGTTATGTGTGAGAAAAGGGAAAGTTAGGGCCTGGCAAGTGGGTGCACTTGCCAGGTCGACATGGCAGTAGAAATTGCACCCAGACACTGCAGTGGCAGGTCTGAGAACCCTTTGAAAGGCTGCTAGTGCGAGTGGCACAATCAGTGCTGCAGGCCCACTAGCAGCATTTGATTTACAGGCTCAGGGCACACACACTGCACTGTACTAGGGACTTACTAGTAAACCAAATAAGCCAATCATGGAAACACCAATCCATGAACACAAATTGCAAAGGGAGCACTTGCACTTTGGCACTGATCAGCAGTGGCAACCTGCCCAAACCATCTAGACCCGCAAAAACAAAATCCAGCACACAGCACAAATACAGGAGGCAGAGGTAATGAGACGGGGAACCCATGCCAAGGATGCCATGCCTAACAATGTACATAATAGATCTTTTGATCCTGAAGGTCCTATTTTTACATTACTAGCAGGACATTTTTTTCCACTGGTTATCCTGAATTTAGCCATTCTTTAAAGTTATCTGCTGTCAAATATTCACTGTCTCATGAGACTCAAACTGATGTTTTTCAAGCCTGGTTTAGCACCTCAGCTGCTAATTTACTTCAGGAGGGCTTTTATTCCTGATTCCCCTGCATTCTTAGTATAAGAAATTGGGTTACTGGTTGGGGGGGGGGGTGAAACCCTACTCAAGCAGCAACCACAATCCTTAACAGGGTGAAGTCACCAGCGAACCCCAAATTAATCTGTGCTCAACTGTTAGAAATGGGGGTCTCTAGTTGGCAATGGTTTACAACTTTGTCCAAGTAGGGACCTTTATTCCTAGTCAAGTTAAGGGGGATACACTTCTAAAATAACCCCTGCACACCCCTTTAGTAGCTTGGCACGGGCAAACAGGTTTATCTCAGAGGCAGTGTGTAAAAAAGCATTTGTGCATGCATACAGTAACACAGTAAAAACACTCCAAATGGACACCAAACCAGTTTAGAAAAATAAGTAAAACTTAATCTAAACCAAACAAGACCAAAAATGACAAAAATCCACAATACAATACTGTAAAACAAATAGTTACTTTGTAAGATAACCTTTAAATTGCAGAAATAGCTGAAAAACACAGTTTTTCCGAGTCGGAAGCTCCGCCCGGGTCTACCGCGATGCTGAAAACGACAGAGTCTAACAATTTCAGCCGACCGCGTCGGTGCGGGTCAGCTAAAGCTAAGACAGACTCGAAAACAGTACCTTTCTCGTTGCGGCGGACATGATGGTACGAGCCGGTCAGTGTTGCAAAATGGAAGCGGTGCAGGGTGCGGTGCCCTCACGATGTGGTGCAGGCAGCTGCTCAGTGACGGTCATCCAGACAGCGCCGGTGAGACCAAGGCTTACAGTGCAAGATGAGGTGATGCTCAATTCGGTGCTGGCAGGCTGCAGTGCAGGTGACGGAGACGGTCGATATACCGGTCGGGCAGCGATGGTGTCAGTGACATCCAGGCAGGGTGAAGCGAGGCGGTGCGGAATGCGGTGCCCACAGGACGCGGTGCGAGCAACGACTCCGTGAAGATCACCAAGACGGTGAGACCAAGGATGCGGTACGAAGTGCGGGGTGCCTTCTGCGGGGCCTTCAGGACACTGAATCCTGTGACGGACTCGGTGACAGAGTCGGCTGCCCTTTTCTTCTGCGGCGACTGAAACCAGCAGTTCCAGAGATGGTGCCCAGAAGAATGGGGAGGTCTTTGCTGTTTCTGAGACATCTTGAACAGGGGGCAAGCTCCACTTCAAGCCCATGGAGACACTTTGCAAGCAGGATACACACACAGTTCCTCTCCTTGGTAGAAACAGCCACTGCAGGCCAAACCCAGACAGCACACAGCAAAGGGGCAGTACTCCTCCTCCAGTTTCTTCCAGCTCTTCTCCTTGGCAGAGGTTCCTCTTGATTTCCAGAAGTAGTCTAGAGTTCTGGGGTCTGAGCCCCAATATTTATACAGCAACATCCTTTGTTCCCTGGTGGCAGAGAAGCACTGTGCCCAGCCAAAACCAGTTCTGTCCTCTCAGTGCAGCTGCCCGGCAAGAGGTGGAGACAGCATTGTCCACAGCAGACCAGGCCCATTCAGGTGTGAAAGGAATCTCCTCCTCCTACTCTAAATGCAGCCCTGGTCTATTCAGCCCAGCCCTGACTCACCCTGGAAAGGCAGGACACACCCCCCCCACCCACAAGTGGCTGTCTGAATAGCACATCCCCAGCCCCTGCCACTCTAAAACCAGACTGTCAATACACAAACCTAGCAGAGGCACACAGGATGGCTAAGCAAGAAAATACTCACTTTCTAAAAGTGGTATTTTCAAACAAAGGATGTAAAAATCATCCTCACTAAAAGATGCATCTTAACATTCTGAGTTCAGGCATACTAAACTTTATTTTCCTATCTTGTTCCCATGGGCAGTTATACTTATAAGATGCTATAAGTTAACTCCCCTTTCTATCCTATGAGACAGATAGCCTTGCAATAGTGAAAAACGAAATTGGCAGTATTTCACTATCAGGACATGCCACACATATCAGGACATGTCCTACCTTTCACATACACTGCACCCTGCCCACAGGGGTAACTTGGGCGTACCTTAGGGGTGACTTACAGGTAAAAAAAGTGAAGGTTAGGGCCCAGCAAGTGGGTGCACTTGCCAAGTCGACATAGCAGTACAAAACTGTGCACAGGCATTTGATTTACAGGCCCTGGGCACACACAGTGCACTGTACTAGGGACTTAACAGTAAATCAAATATGCCAATCATGGAATCACTAATCTATAACAACAATTTACAGAGGGAGCACTTGGACTTTGGCACTGAACAGCAGTGGCAAAGTGCCCAAAGCATCTAGACCAGCAAAAACGAAGTCCAACACACAGCAAAATAACAGGAGGCAAAGGCAAAAATACAGGGGAAACCCACACCAATGGTGCCAGGTCTGACATCAACCTTCTGGTACCTTGGCACAGCATAGTCAGGCTTAACTCGGTGGCAGTGTTGAGAGTATTTATGCAGCAATTCAAACAGTAAAAAAGTGAAACATAACTCAATAAAAATCCCATACCAATTTAGAATAATAGAGTAAAAGTTAATAAATAATTTAAGACCAAAATGACTAAAATAACAAGAGATATGCAATTTTAAAGATGTATGTGAAAATAGCACAAATTGCTAACTGGGTTTTCTGGTCGCACCGGACCAGGATAAAGTCACATGGTCAGGCCAATCACAATGGAGTGCGGGCCAGCTACAGAGACTCAGTTATGTCTGCTGAACAAGACTACCTTAAATCCTGGTTGTGGAGTGTTGCATTGTCCCACGTCGAGGATGCATCATGCATCGTCTAGTTCCATATAAGTCTTTCTTCTGCGTTTCCCCACAGGTCCACAGGTGTACTGAAGAGGCTCCAACTAGTCTGGGGGTTCCAAAAGACCAGTGTCAAACCCTTTGTGGGAGTCCTCAGGCATAGCCTTTGTGATGTGCAAGTGTGGTATTTGACAGCACCTCCCCCTCATCAACTCAGAGTGCCCCGTCCTGCCAACACCTAGCTTCCCTTTGTCTCACTGTCTGGGAGCAATACACAAAGACCAACTGCCAGCTACACCTAGTCATGTGACCCATGAACAGGCTGCAGGCACCAAATGGTTGGAACAAGAAAAGGACAATTTTCTAAAAATATCACTTTCAGAATTGTGACAACAAATTAGACTTTACCATTAAAGAAGGCTTTTAATTTTTTAGACACCAAACTCGAACTGTCTTCTTGCTTCCAATTGAAAGTTATCATGTATTAAATACAATAAGGTTATCCTACGGGAGAAATAGGCCTTGCAGTATGAAAAACAAAGTTAGGCTTGCAGTAGTGAAAAACAAATTTAGTAGTTTTTCTCTACCAGGACTTGTAAAACTTAATAGTACATGTCCAACTTACTAAATACATAGCATCCTGCCCTCTGGGCTGTTCAAGTCCTACCCTAGGGGTGACTAATATGTATTAAAACTAAAGTTTTGGGCCTGGCAAAAGGTTTACTGTGCCAGGTTAAAATGTATGTTTTAAAACTGCACACAGGCTGCAATAGCAGGCCTGAGACATGTTTAAAGGGCTACTTACATGGGTGCCACTATCAGTGCTGTAGACCCATTAGTGGGGTGGTGGAGTGAGCTAAAGAATGATGATGGATTAAACCCAGATCAGTTGACTGGGGGTGAGTGTTTGATTTGCTCTAACGCTCCGGCCATCATCCCCTTTGGTATCGCTTTGTTCGCCCTAAGTTGGCAGGGTATGCCCAGACGTGGGTCCCTTGCTCACTTTGCCACTGGATTCAAGATAGCCTGGCTGATGAGGGTTTCGAACCCGAAACCGGTCCCAGGATGCTTGTTTCCGGTCCAGGGAAGACATGGCTTGGCAGTTCGGGCTGGACTGTTCCCATGAGGCACAGGGTCAGACTGATTTGCATATGGCCATGTCTGAACTGGGGTGGTGGAGTGAGCTAAAGAATTATGATGGATTATACCCAGATCAGTTGACTGAGGGCGAGTGTTTGATTAGCTCAAGCGCTCCGTCCATCATCCCCTTTGGTATCGCTTTGTTCGCCCTAAGTTGGCAGGGTATGCCCAGACGTGGGTCCCTTGCTCACTTTGCCACTGGATTCAAGCTAGCCTGGCTGATGACGGCTGAATAGCCAGAAACCGGTCCCAGGATGCTTGTCTCCGGTCCAGGGAAGACATGGCTTGGCAGTTCGGGCTGGACTGTTCCCATGAGGCACAGGGTCAGACTGATTTGCATATGGCCATGTCTGAACTGGGGTGGTGGAGTGAGCTAAAGAATGATGATGGATTAAACCCAGATCAGTTGACTGGGGGCGAGTGTTTGATTAGCTCAAGCGCTCCGTCCATCATCCCCTTTGGTATCGCTTTGTAGACCCATTAGTAGCATTTAATTTACAGGCTCTGGGTACATGTATTACCCCTGTCCTAACGAATTACAAGTAAATTAAATATGCCAATTGGCTGTAGGCCAATGTATCCCTGTTTAAAGGAGAGAGCACTAGCACGTTAGCACTGGTTAGCAGTGGTAAAGTGTGCCGAGTCCTAAAGCCAGCTAAAATGGGATCAGCAAAACAGAAGGCTAGAAGACAAAAAGTTGGGGGGAAACCACGCCGAGGATGTCAGGTCCAACACTTAGTTTGATGGGTTTTGTGGTTGATGTCCAATAATGGTATTGATGTTTCTGTCTTTACGGCGCACTCAAAAAGAGAAGAATCTGGTCAACTGGAGAATATTGAGAAAGGAGCACATTGGTCAAAAGAATGCAAGTTAAAAATGTTGTATTATAAATCACTCTAATGTTGCATGTGCCATGGTTGACAGACTTTAAACGTCACAATTGAGCTCTGTTTATTGTCCTACAATGTAGAATATACCTCGCTTACCTGACAGGAATTTTAGATTCTCTTAACATGAGGCATATTTTATTTGATTTGATTTAGACCTCTACTAAGGTCAACAAATACAAAATATATGAATTTAAAACAATTATTATTATACACGTTAAAACAGCTTTAAAAAACTCTTTAAAAACTTGAACAAATTATGACAGACAAATTCATCAGGAGGCGACTTGCATAACATGATTAAGCCTTGAGCAGAAGAGACATTATTTCTAAAACAAATGGGCTTTATGAACCGATGCCGGGCCTCTACCAGGATCGGGTTTGGGCAGACTGACAGAACGTGAGGTAGATCTTGTACTCCTCCCTTACACAAATCACAGGTACCTGATACATTTTCAAGGTTATTCCATCTGGATGAATAAACTTTAAATGGGAGGATTCCAAACCGCAATAGAAGAATGCTGCGCTGTACTCTGTGTTCTAGCTGAAAGTGTAGATATAGCTTTTCGAGATTTATATTCCATGCTTTTTACATATTGTTCGTAGTGTTTTAATTGTGAACAGTGTTCTACATCCAATTCGAAGCTTATTCTTGGTGTCAAGTTCTTTAGATAAAGCTTCAAATGTGCTGGTGTCCAAGATTGTAAAAGTGCTACTGTGCAGTGAGAGGCATTAAGAGCTATATTAAGATTCCTATTATAAGTGTACTGCGACGATTCATCTCTAAAAGTCTCCAATTTTAAAATGTGTCTTAGAGATACTGGGTCGGCGTGTAAAAGGTTATATGCCCATCTTAAGACACAGAGGTGAATATTATCTCTCCTAAACATCCCTAAATTTTCTATGTGTTTCTCTTTTAGCTTTGCGTCAAGCTTGGTGGTATTTTTCTATCACCTTACACAAATGTCTCTGGGGAGTATTTTGTGGTGAAAGCCTCATTATCCTGACCTTCTTTGGAATTATTGTCCTGTATTAAGCATCGATTCAACAATTCTTATTGCTGTTTAGAGAGATTGCTTTCACCATAACATATGGAGACATCCAGAGCTGTTGTTCAGCAGAGTACAGAATGCCATTGCGCAGACAGGGATATTTATAGAGTGGCTTGCAGGTGGACTGGTAATTATGAGAATGAGGTCAAAGGACTTCGACACAAGATTGTGAACTTGCAGTGTTCCTTTGATTATTTTTTTAACATTGATGTTGGGTGCAGCTGTTTCTTTCTTTTCTGTTAGAATAGATGCTTTGTGTCTTTAATACATTTAAACTGTCTGTCACCTTAGCGAGGGAGATTCAAGATTATGTGAGGATGTTTTGTGATGTGTCAATAAATCAATGCATAGAAACACCAATCAATAACATGACAACCAGCAGCTACAGAATTCCTACATTTGTGGGCTCCTGGGTGATCCCCTCCCCCCGCACACATTTTGGAGTGGGGCATATATACAACACTCTCCTCCTCCCCAGGATTTTGAGGTGGCACCTAAAACCTAAAATATGAACAGTTCCATGCAGAACCCATCTCTCTGTAGCCTGCTACACATTGCCTGTCTCCAAGTAGCTCTGTAACTTGAGGCACAAACACAGCGGGGGGCTCCAAGACCTCTTTGTTTTTATTTTTGTAATATTTAATAAAAGTCATTGAGGTGTTGAACCTCTCCTAAATCTATTGGGTTTGTCAGGCCAAGCAAGCCAGTTGAGTGCGCAAAGGCAGACGGTGCTATTTTATGCTAATGTTACTGCTGGCTGGACTGACTTGAGAAAAAGAATGACAGCAATAAAGTAATGAACAAAAAGGGAGGAGTCTCGCGGCCCCTGCTGAGTTTGCTCCTTTGGTTACAACTTTCCCTCCAGAAATGTAGTCTCCTGCGTCCTTGCCTGCATCAGCCTGGCCCCTTGCTTGCACATCGTCGGCTGGCGGCTGTAAACATGCGCTGTTCAGTCGCGCAAGGGCTGTGCTGTTTGCAACAGTGGGACAGCTCGAAACGTGGCCATGCACGGACTCAGCTTGGTGTAGATTTGCCCAGTTTTCTGTTTCCTTTAAAAGTGGCGTCTAATAAGCAGCTGAGCTTTGGAAAATCAAAGGAAGGATGTATTCTTCCGAGTGGTTGCCCCATCTCGTATAAATAAACGGCCCTGTCCCTGCGCAGCCCAGCAGCGCCGCACTGCCGCTTCCTGGCGGCTTCTCTTCGGCACAGCGAGGGGTGGTCATTGTTACCAATAACCAATTAAAGCTCCCGCGCGGCTGCAAAGGGAGGGAGAGCTGAGGCGAGAGAGCTCGTTTTATGAAGTCACCGCCCCGGATATCGCGCTTTCAGATCTGGGCTCTAAGAAGCGGGCACAAAAAGCCATTTTATTGCATCCGAGCTATAAATTAGGTACAAAGTCCCTTATTCTCGTAAGGGCATTCAGTAAAAATAGAACTCCGCAACAAAGCTATTTTGTGTAATAGCACGAGCAGCTCAGAAATTAGATTATGGCTTAAAACCAAAATGAAAAGTCTGTAAAATATTGTTTAAATCCAGATTAAAAGATCATTCTGAAACTTAGTGAATGGAGAAAGAGACCCGCGGCTTGGTTGCGATACACGGAATATGCCCATCAACCACTCGTCTAAGAAGCGATCACCTCTGCGTGGGAATCGCCCGCGCCTCCCACCTTCGCACCCCTCCCCTCGCCAGCACATTCCTTGGTGGGAAACTCTTCGTCCTATTCAGAGCGTAGCCCTTCGCACATCCACCATTGTCAGGACATTGGAGGCAACCAGAACTCACTGGGGATACGACCATCGGTCACGTTGAGTGGTGTCATTCCTGTTTCATCTCTCTACCACATTTTCAAGCTTTCTCTCCATTACTCTTCTCTCTCCTTGTAACATTAGATCCACCTGCCTTCCCTCCTGCCTATGGGTCCGTCTCTCTCGCGCTCTTTCTACTTAACTTCTTTTCTCTGCACGACTATCTCTCCAGCTCTTTCTCTGTGTTTCTCCCCCTCCCTCCCTCTCCTCTTTCTTTCTTCCGCCTCTCTCTCTTTCACATCTGTCTCAGTCTCTCTCTTTATCTTTCTCTTATCTAACACACCCCCCTCCAGTCTCCTTCAGACTTTCCCGCTCTCACAGACTTTCTATTCCTGTTTCTCACGGCTCTCTCGGGGTGTGCCAGGGGGCCCTCACCCATCGCGGCCTCGAGCCCCTCTCTCACATACATCTCCCCCTCCTCGGCTCCCCATCTCCCTGCCGCTGCTGCCTCCTCTCTCTCTGTAGTTTTCCCCTGCATCCCCCAGCCCCTCCCGGCCTCAGCAGATCTTCCTCGGTACTAAGGCGGCACGCGCATGTGCATGTATGGGGGTGGAGATGGCTGGGAGGTGGAGTGTGACAGTTGGGGGCTGAGGAGAGGGGGCCGCATCTTAACTTCCTCTTAACTCGAATCCTAAATGCAGTTTATTTAGGGAAGCAATTATGAAGCCCTACAGAGCAGGACCACTGCTTAATCGGGAAAATTAACTCTAGTTATGAGGAAAGTGCTACTGTGTGCTATATGTATTTTAAACACTGTCACGGGACTTAGGCATAAGAAGATGGCCGGACCCGGTAATTATGGCGCCATTAGCAATCCAGGACAGAAACAAAGCCTCCTCCGGTGGCTCCCTTAATGGGAAGTAGTCGTAGCCGCTTTATAAGAAAGAATAACTCACCGTTGTCTCCCAAATGGCTCAATTAGGGCATGCGGTGGCGCGAATCTTCCCGCGGTTGCAGCTAAAGGCTGCAGAGTAAACCGCGCCCCCTCCCCACTAATTCTCATTAAGTGGTTGGCATTGGCAGCTAAAGGTCGGAAACTTCAGGAGGTTTGTGCATAGCTGCGCGGCCGGCGAGGCGCTGCATAAAATACCTGCGTTATAGAAAACGGCGCTGTGACAACATTTTCTTCGTAGCCGTGGAAAGCAGAATTGAAAACGAGTCCACACACTTGCATGCGTACAGAGCAAATGCAACACAGTTCAAACGTACACGCTTGCAGACACCAAAACTCACTCAAGCCATGAACGCTCAAATCTACCACACCATAAAGACACGCCTTAGACATTCAACTCAGCAGACATTCCCCCACACATATATGCTGTCCTGCTGTGACGCATCCTAACTTTGACCTCCTACCGCTGATTCCGCAGGAAGGGGAAACATTCCTTCCCAAATCACTTTCTTTCTCGCTTTGTTGAGAGAGGGAGGATGAGGCTAGACATGCCGGCTTTTGAGCGAGGGAACCAAGTCTCGGCGTCGGTTCAAAATCCTGTGATTCTGGGCAAATCACTTAATCTCCCTGTCCCTTAGAAAAAATGAATGTGCCATTGTGTAGTGTAACCGGTTCTCTTGTAAAGCTCTCCAATATCTTCCCGCAATGTAAAATTGCAAAAATTAAATAAAGTGCTGCAAAGATGTGCTTTCTTGCACCAGAAAGGAGCGGCTGAGTTTCTAGAAAGCACGTGCCCTGCGTGCCAAACTGTGAAAATCCTCCAGCGACAGAATGAGGCCATTCGTCTGCCTACACATGAGAGCAGCACAGGACACCGTCTTGCCCACAGCCCCTCGATATGAGGAAATGCGGCACCAGTTAGATTTACAGCCCACGGTATCCATCCAAAGGAAGGCGACCTGTTTGTTTTAGTGTGTCAGCGCCTCAGAAAAAACAACACCTGCCATTTTCTCACTTTACGAACATGACAAAGTGACAGACTCATAGTTGTCATGTAATCCTTCTTCCTGCTAGCCCTAACACACACAATCCCATCCTCTAAAACACACACAGCACACTCGCACCCTCCGCTTGTCTCTGCGCAGTACCGAGGGGTGAGATCGGGACAGTGGTGCACCAATGGTGCCTAACGCAAGTCTGGAAAAGGGCACTTATTGCATTCGTTAGCTGCCCCCCGAACGTGGTGGAGGGGTGTCCTGTCAGACAGGTCTTTAACTGGAAATAAAGACGTTCAGGAACTCGCTACTTAGAGTACCAGTTTACTCGTGAGAAGTACCGGCACTTAGTACGGGGGCGGTACCTGTTGATTTAAAGCATTGCTCTCAGTGGTGCCATGCCAGTGTAAACAAGGGAAACATGGGTTCGATATTCGCTAAGGAAGTTCTTACATCCAGTGGGCACTTAGGTACACAAACACACACCAGAGGCACACGCGTACACAGACTGACTGACGTGCTTGGGAAGGCACGCCATTCTACAGCACAATCAAAGATAACGTTGAACACTGGCAAACACAAAACTCTGTGAAGTAGGCACTCGCAATAATGAACAGACACGTCGATCAAAGCTCACAGGCAAACATAAAGAAGACACAATTAGTTGGCACATGTATTAGCAAATATGGGCAGACAAACTAGGACATAAAATCACACACACACACACACACATAAATGCAGGCAGACAAAAAACACCTAACACACAAACACATACCCTGATACAAAGACAAACAGACCAGTATACTGCCTCTTACAGAAGTGGCAGAGACCCAAAATAAAATGTTGCTAAATCCTGCACTGTCACGCAAAAGACACACGGGAACGCACACAGTGACCCATACACCAATGGTGTTGCATAAAAACAAGGGCATACATTTGGTACACAAACTGTGCACGCACACACACAAGCAAACTGACACATGATGTCCTAACAAACTAGCCGACATTCTCACGTGAACAAACACAAACTAAGGGGCTTCTTTACAAGCCCCTTGCGCCACTTTTGCGTCATTTTTAACACAGAAGAGTGACTTACGGGTGGCGTAAGGGGCTTGTAAATAAGCCCCTAAAAGTCATACAGGTAGACCTGCCCTAGAACACAGCGAATATTCGAGCACACTCAGGAGACAACCGCGGCAGTCACGCTGACACTATGAGTCACACACATGCTGGTACTCAATAGCACGTAACCAAACACACACAGATGCACAGTGCAAAACTGACTGATATACACGGCTTCACACAGGTCACCGACCAAAAGACATACAAAGCCACGAAATACACTGACACATAGCATATACATTGGAACTCACCGGCAGACAAAAGGGATACCCTATGCACCGCTAACGCTAACTCCTTAGATGCCCCCCACACACAGTCAACAGCATGCACAAAGTGTCAAACTTAATAAGAGCTAAACAGGCCCACAAACTTACAGGCATTTGTGGGCTGTCAGGTCCTCACCATGTCACTCGGTCTCACATTTACACAGACACATGCGCACGTTAGCAGACATACAGAGGCGCGCACGCAAAGTCTCACACACAGACTTTTGTCTGTCTTGCTTCCAAGGTTGTGCATTCAGCTTCTCGACGGTGCACATTGAAATTGAGCGTGCTTCCCCCGCTCCCCCAGCAACCAGCAGGTGACGTCACGGAGGGGGGTGCTCGAAGGGCGTGCAGGGGGCTCAGAGAGCAGCAGAGCGAGGCGGAGCAGGGCGCCGGGTAGGAGCAGGCTGCTGCGGCAGAGCGCGCTCCAGAGCCTGCGCCTCGGCTCGGCTCTCCAGCGGCTCCCAAGCGACGGCTCTCGGGTCGTCGGAGGAGGCGGACGTCCCTCCGCGGCAGAAGGAGCATCACCCTGTCCGGACCATGCCAGGCTGCGGATGCACGTGGAGGGCGAGGGTGAAGAGACATTCTCTTTCCTGATGTGTAAGTGCCCTCACTTTCTGGGGGGTCTGCGCGTCCTACTTAGAGATAGATTCCTTCTCCATCTGCCGCCTCAGCCTGCGCTGCTCGCAGGTGCAGCGTTCTCTTTAGCTGAGATAAGGGACATCCTTCGGGCAGTAGAGATGCGATGATCTGTCTTTGCGCCGTTCTTGAGACGGCTGCACGTGTGTCCGCACATTGTGTGTGATGTGTAGCCAGTGTTTCAGACACAAGGTTGTTGTGAGTGTTCGAACTACTTTAGGGAGCAGACTGTGGAACGTTGCGTTGATAGCATATATAATATAAGTATGTATAGTCTAGTATAGTATAGTCGCTGTGGTATTTATACGAAGGTCCCCAGGGTCCAAGTGCTTGGGGATAGGATCGCTGGTTTGGCGTTTGTGTGTTGGATTCAAGATTTGACCTTCTACGCCGCACCCTCTTCAGGGTTTGCGCGCAGGATCTTTCGGGAGGGATGCTGCCCACCTCATCCGGGTGTTTGCTTCGTCACCGCGGGTCCAGAGCCTCTTGAGGCCACAGAGATCCAAGAGAGGGATTGTGAATCGGTGCGAGTGCAAACACCCCACAAAGACGGCGGTGTGCACCGCTTGAGGCCACGGGGCTCTCAGAACAGAACGATGGGACCCGAGGGCTCCGCGTGAAGGCGCAGTGCTCCCATGGAGTCGCGGGGTGGTATGTGAGGTCACTCAGAGTCAGCACACACCGAGGGTTGCCTTCACCAGGCGGAGGGGTAGCGCTTCCAGCGAGAAATCTGTGTCAGGGCGCACAGCCAGAGCTAGACCGGGGACAACACGTGAGATTGTAGAGCACGCAGAAAGTGATGGGAGCTGGGGGATCCGAAGGCGCAGAGAGCGATGGGATTCATGGACGCACTGTGAGAGCGCAGAGCTGCGGGACGTGATGCAGTTTAAAGGGTGCCACCTGAGTAGGCAGAGACCCCAAAGAGGGATGTAAGGCTGAGGGCTCTGCGGAAAGTTGCGGAACTCGAAGAGCGGGATAAGATACCAAAGGCACTGCCGAGGGCGCAAAGAATCCGGGAGAGACTGTGACTGCACGACTAGAGCGCGAAGATCTCCCGAGAGGGATGAAAGGTAGGGAGCACCAAGTGAGGTCGCAGCGGTCCCAGATGGCGGAATGCCGAGGGGCGCATCACACGAGGTGAGGTCGCAGAAATTCAAGAGAAGGACGAGGGACATTGAGGCACCAAGTGAGAGCGCAGTGCTCGCAGCCAGGCATGTAAGTAGGCGTCATCATTTCAAGGCTGTGAGACCCAGAGGGTGACTTTAGCAGAAGAGCTCACAGCAAGGGGCCAGTTTCATCTTCAGGGAACCTTGCTAGCCCTTTTTGCACTCCTGTAAGAACAACCAGCATGTAATGAGGCACACTGGTACCGCTTTCCGGAGGCAAAAAGGTCCATTAAAAGTATATTGTGGCCCCCTTCTCAGGTTTCGTCGATGGCTGTGCATAATGTCTGTACACAATGCATCCGCTAGAGTCTAATGCCACGAAATAGGAAGGCAGCGTCAACAGGACAGTAACACGATCTTAACATGTTTATGTATGGCCACCAGAAGCAGGTAGGCTGGTTGCTTTAATTTTCGATTGTCAGGTCCTTATTTGTGTAATGTGCAAATATTAGGTCTATGTGCTGATTTTTTGATGATGCAAAACATATCCCTTCCGGGGTTTAAAGCTGGGCATGCAATATTACATTTTGGGAACACAATGACAAAAACAATATTCTAATGCCGAAATCCGGAGACTAAGTTATTGATTTACTCCATTTATATAACTCTTGCCGAAGAGCTTTGGTCGATAAAAAAAAATAGCTTAACGGTGCGCAGTCAGTTTGAAGAAATGAATAAAAACCTGGGAGAAACAAGGGAAAAATAGGCATAAGTTACAGTAACAGTAAATACAATCAAAGACAATGAAACTATAAAATCAATGTGGGGTCCTGGAGAAAGCTGATGGAGGGTGTTCGTGAACATGATGAAGTGAACTGTTCGCTTGGACTTTTTCAGAAGTATGTTTGGTGCTCTTCTTCATGTGTAACTGTGTGTCTCTCCCCCCTGCAGGTTTGAGCGCAGTGGGTACCGGGCCTGGGACCGAGGAAGGTGCCTAAACATGCTGAACAGCGTCCTCCTGCTCAGTGTGTTAACAGTGGCTGGGTTCCTGAAGACGGAGAGCCGCAAGAGCACCAAAGACGTGTGCAAGCTGCGCTGCCAGTGTGAGGAGAAGGAGAACGTGCTGAACATCAACTGTGAGAACAAGGGCTTCACGAGTGTCAGCCTGCTCCTGCCACCACAATCCCGCATCTACCAACTCTTCCTCAACGGCAACCTGCTCGGCCGCCTCTACCCCAACGAGTTTGTCAACTACTCCAACGCAGTCACCCTGCACCTGGGCAACAACGAGCTGCAGGAGATCCGCACTGGGGCCTTCAACGGCCTCCGCACCCTCAAGAGACTGCACCTGAACAACAACAAGCTGGAGGCGCTCAGGGAAGACACCTTTGTGGGACTGGAGAGCCTGGAATACCTGCAAGCTGATTACAACTACATCAGTTCCATCGAGGCTGGCTCTTTCAGCAAGCTGAACCGGCTCAAGGTGCTCATCCTCAATGACAACCTACTGCTGTCCCTCCCTAATAATGTTTTCCGCTTTGTGATGCTGACTCACCTTGACCTGAGGGGCAACCGGCTCAAGATGCTGCCCTTTGCGGGTGTGCTAGAGCATATTGGGGGCATCATGGAGATCCAGCTGGAAGAGAACCCCTGGAATTGCACCTGTGACCTGCTCCCCTTGAAGGCCTGGCTTGACACCATCACAGTCTTTGTGGGGGAGATTGTCTGTGAGACACCCTTCAGGCTCCATGGGAAAGATGTGACCCAGTTGACCAAGCAGGATCTATGCCCAAGGAAGAGCTCCAGTGAATCAAACCCAAGGGGCCAACACCCTTCCCTTTCAGACCCAAGACTGCACCGGCTGCCTCCTACACTTAATCCGGCCATGACACCGACTCGATCTCCAAAATCCAGCCGGCCCCCTAAAACTAGGAACCGGCCTACTCCACGGGTCACCATACCCAAAGACAGACACATCTTTGGCCCTATCATGGTGTATCAGACCAAGTCGCCTGTCCCTCTCACCTGCCCTGATAGCTGTGCATGCACCTCACAGAGCTCTGACAGTGGGCTGAATGTGAACTGCCAGGAGAGAAAGATCAGCAATATTTCTGACCTTCATCCCAAACCCACAAGCCCAAAGAAACTTTATTTAACAGGTAACTATCTCCACATTGTGTACAAAAATGACCTTCTTGACTACAGTTCTCTGGATTTATTACATTTGGGAAATAATAGGATAGCTATAATACAGGATGGTGCCTTTTCAAACCTAACAAGTTTGCGTAGACTTTATCTTAATGGCAATTACCTTGAAATTCTCTACCCGTCCATGTTTGATGGGCTGTACAGTCTACAATATCTATACTTGGAGTACAATGTCATCAAGGATATCTTACCAAGTACATTTGATGCCTTCACTAATCTACAGCTCTTGTTTCTCAACAACAACCTGCTCCGATCATTACCAGACAATGTGTTTGGAGGCACATCACTCACTAGACTGAACTTGAGGAACAATCATTTTTCCTATCTACCTGTCAAGGGTGTGCTAGACCAGCTCCCAGCTTTCGTTCAGATTGACCTGCAGGAGAATCCATGGGACTGTACCTGTGCCATTTTGGGGCTGAAAAGCTGGATTGAGCAGTCCAGCTCCACTGTGGTTGTCCACGAGGTGACCTGTGACTCCCCAGCCAAACATGCAGGGGAGCATCTGCGGTTCCTCCGAAAGGATGCCATCTGTCCCGAAAACTCTGGATTCTTGGATACTACAATTTTCCACCTGAGCCACAGCACAGAAATACCCTACCCTCTGAGCGTCT
This sequence comes from Calotriton arnoldi, assembly GCA_963921515.1. NCBI lineage: Eukaryota > Metazoa > Chordata > Amphibia > Caudata > Salamandridae > Calotriton > Calotriton arnoldi. Next base: position 154,603 of record CAWUFW010005850.1, read on the forward strand.
CGCCAAGTTCATATGCAGAAATCCACACTGAGGTCCCCCTCTCAGTCTTAATACTTGGCCTACTTGTTGTCTTCATCTTGTCTGTGTGCTTTGGAGCAGGACTATTTGTGTTTGTTCTGAAGCGACGCAAGGGTGTCCAACATGTCCCCAGCAGCAGTGCCAACAATTTGGACCTGAGTTCATTCCAGCTGCAATATGGGTCTTACAGAACAGAAACCCATGAGAAAACAGAAGCACACGTGTATAACTATATCCCTCCTCCCATTGGGCAGATGTGCCAAAATCCCATCTACATGCAGAAAGAAGGTGACCCCGTTGCTTACTACAGGAATCTGCAGGACTTTAGTTACAGTAACCTTGACAATAAAATGGAGGATCCTTCAAGTTTGGCCTATACAATAAGCACTGCTGAACTTCTGGAAAAACAGCAGCCCACTGCTAGGGAGCATGAACTGCTCTACCAGAACATCACAGAAAGGGTAAAAGAGCTGCCCAGTGGCGGGGTGGTACATTATAACTACTGCACGCTGCCCAAGAGGCATTGCATGCCCTCATATGAATCCAGGCGCCAACACCAGGATATGCTCAACAAAACTATTTTATATGGGACACCCAGGAAATATTTTAATGAACAGTCCAAACCGGAGCACCCATTGCTCCCAGGGAAAAAACTACAGACAGAGCCAGATTACCTCGAAGTTCTGGAGAAACAAACGGCAATAAGCCAACTGTAAGAGATATATGTGAGTGAGTTACTGCAGTCTGAACACTGGCCTCTGTCTGAACTGACACCAAGTGGTGCTTTCTCATAAGCTCAGCATTTTTCCTTTTCAGCTATTACACTGTATGGAACTTGAAAATATGTGTTGTCAAGATGTTGCTTTTTTCAAGCTTCTTAAGTTATTTCTCCACCCATTTTTAATTCTGCAAAATCTGTAATTGGGAATTTCTACGGTAGAATTTGCATTTTGTTTTATGTTTATCAATTAATGGTGGGTATTTAAGCTAATGCCCTTTATAGAGGATTATCAGTGATTTTAAGAACAATAACAAGTGTATGTAAATAGTATTATACAGATATTTGAGATCAGCTACCAAGTATAGCCACTGGGCGTCACTTTTTGGGTTAAAGTGCCTTTGCACTTTAAGTAAAATACTTAATTGTTGCTCTTAGCATTGAAAGATTGAACCTATTTTAATGTGATGTATTTTTTGAAATGAGAAACATGTATAATAGATTTACCTGTATACAGCTACAGTGCTAAATTAGAACACATGTTCTGATTTGAATGAAATAAGCCACTATTTTATATAAAGAAAAAGGTTATCTTAACTTGGGCTTTATACACTCAACTGTATAGATCATTTTTAGCTTTCTAAATCTGTAAATTGACTTCTATGTAGGCAAACTAGCAATCAGCGAACGGATCCTTCAAATGCAAATAACAGTTTATTAATAAAAGTAATTTCATGTTATAATACAGTGCACTGATTAGTCAATACAGTCTATTGATATTGTAATCAATGATATTACTTTTTCTGAGATAAGTTTCCTATTGGAATGGCGCAACACAGCTGATGTTTAACTTATATTCGCCATTTTAGAATATTTGAATATTAAAACAATTCTAACAGATGAAAGAAGATGAGTTAATAAGTTAAGAAGCTAGCCTGGCTTGTACAACCAGACAACTGGTGTCTGCTACACTAAAAGAAACACCTGTATGAGAGTGAAACAATTAGATGCAAACCTCCTACTGCCTGAACAACATTGAAAAACACAACTTCCTCTCACCACATCTTGTCCTCACCAAAAAATAAATCCTTTGTGTTCCGTGGCTAAAAAGAACACAACGTTATCATTTTTTTCCAGTGTAGATGGCCTGAAATATTTATGCTCGATAATATTAAAACATAGTTAAAAACAAATGACACATTCACTCTACATAGTCATATTCTCTACTATGAGTTTTTAAAATGCTTTTCATTGCAAAAATACACGTACAGTTTTGAACAAGAATCCCTTATTTACAACAAAAACTGTTTTGTTTGTATCTATTGTAAATCCTTATGCAAGTGGGATGGTGATCTGCATGTAAAGTAGGGCAGGCTTTTGAATTGCTTCCTAACGCAATTGCTGGCTTGTGAAAGGGGCACACTGTTTCCTTTTTATAAATAGGTTACTGCACATAATAAACCTTTTTTGTCATGCAGCGACTCAAGTGGACTACTGCCTAATTTTAACATCTTTTTAATAAATGTACACGTCTTTATCTGCAAGTTTAAAACTTAGTATTTCATATGAATCACTTTTAAGTAAGATTAAACAGCAGCTTCCAGTTAAAATGTTCTTGCCAAAAAATGTCCATGCCAAATGGACTCAGCCTCAGTCTTAAAGCCAGTATCATGCACTTCGGTTCACTTTTCTGTACTGGGAACATTCTGTTGTTTCTGGCATTAATATAATTAAAAAGGGCAAGATTCTTTTTATGACACTTGCATATGTATTACACACCTCATTGTTGTTGATGGTTACCCAGTAAGGTTCTGAACTAAATAAATAAAACAAATGATGAGTGAACACTAGGGATTAAAATCAGCCTTGATGACCGAACGTGTTCTCCCTCTTAAGGGTCGTTCTTTCCTGGAAACAACGTCCCATAATGTCTAGTGTATAGTTTAAGCTTTTTGCTCTCGGTAATGACACACTCACCACTATTTTAATGTGTACATGATGCCCATAACTGTTCGACGAAGAGCACAAAAATGCAGCATCGAGCTCACCTGTTTTGCACATTTGCAGAAACACACTCGGATCTATCTGGTAGCATTAGCAGAGGTGAGTGTTTATGGGCGCACTTAAGAGGGCACTGAGATGAGGAATGAATGGAGTAGGATTCTAAACTCCTGTTTTCATCAAGGTAGAGTACTTCAGTGTTTTCATTTTTAGTATTTCTTAGACTCTGTCTTCTTATTACACTATGTTCACCTTTTTGTTTGCAACATGTCCAGTTTCATTATAATTGACGATTGCTGTCCCATGAAGGTTTTCCTCTTTGTACACGAAGTGTCTTTTGTACGAGTGAAGAATGTTAAACCTTGCAACATCTTAGTAGAGCTGGAAATCGAGCATTCCGTTTTGAATATCAACAACCACAAGTGGCACACCTCGAGTTTTATGTCTGAGAATTAGGCATCTTTTATCCCTCTAGATATTTTGACTTCTGTGCTGTAGTTATTTTTGTAAGTCTTATCAAGTGAATGTGATCTTACGGTGCTTTTCCCCTCGTGCCATCTGTACAGAGGGAGACAGTCCCCAGTGGAGAGGAATGTCCCCCCACCAAAATCCGTGTCAATATTTTATTTTAATTTAGATTCTGTGTGAGCATGTCCAGTTCACATCCATTTTGGTAAATATGTAGCTACATTTGCAGTATGTATTATTAGTTCATTATTTTATCTGTTTTGACTCATTTGGCGAAGATAATGTGGAGTCACACCTTGCTGTGTTCTTGAGGTGAAGTTTGAAAATACATATATCTTTCTCAATCCTTACATAAAGTAAGACATCACAGCAGCACCACGTGTCCACAGACTCGGTTGCTCTAATCAACAAGCGTTGGCAAAACCAATAGTTCTAGCTTTATTATGCTAACATATGCAATTACATGTACGTCTAAATGCTGTTTGAATGTGTTATATGCACTATCACAATTTAGCACATTAAAGTCAGACCTGTTAGCTTTGCCACTACTGTGAAAAAAGTAGCAAAAATGATTGATTTCTTTACAGAATGCACGCAAGACTTAAATAACAAAATGTAATACATTGTTTTTTTGAGATGTCAAATAGTCCATCATGCATTCAAATAGAAGCCCTTCTTAGAAGGCATAAGGATGCACAAACAGCCAACATGAGGTGAGAGAGTAATACTCCTCTGGACTGAGTGAAGGTCCACTTTATAAATATTTTAAAGAATTAGTAGCAATAGGTCAGTAGACAGCTACACTGTCAAACAAGACCAAAAATGCCCGTTAACCCCATTGAAAGCATCGGCATGAAAACTAGAACCAACTTCAGTTGTGACAAATATGCCTGGTCCTATCACCAACATCTGAGGAATGCAAGCCACCTTCTATACTGAAACATGGATGACAATGTAAATTCCTAGTGATTTTGGTGACCTGTCAGCAGCTTGTCTTGCTCTTTTCAGCTCCATTAACTATTTCACAAGGATTTTCCTACCTAATCCAAAATAAATAATAGGTTTCCCATAACTGCCATGAAAGTTAAATCATGAAGCAGATTTTGGATCGACCCAAGAACCCATGGTAAATTACACTTTGCAACAAATAGACTGCATTGCAGGTGACTGTTTCCCATGGTCTGAAAACACCCAATATGTTTTCAGTTGGCTTTCTCCATAGTTTCCAAAGTGTACAGTGCTGGTCAGTATGATAGTAAGACATCTGTGTCGATGCGGGAATATACAACACACAGGACAACTTCTTCACCTTAAAACATCTTATTTCTGTACCGTCGAAGGCCTGCACATTTGAGGTTTGTATTCTAAGGGACACCTCTGCTTTCTGATCCCATAATACATATGTTACAGGAGGAATATGACTAATCTGTGACCTCGGAGCCAGCAGTGCTTGTGCAACCTGAGGGACAGCTCTGCTGTGTGAAGCAAGATCCTGCAAGATACTAGTATCCTCACATATAATTCAGTTGTAAAAACCTAGGGGCCCACAATCATTGTGCTAGCTGAAGGATAGCTCTGCTGTGTGAAACGTGCTTAAACTGAGGGTTGACTACTGTTTGGAGCACAAATCTGCAAGACCATCACAACTTGTGAAGGCTTCTGCCGTAGAAGGGCCTCATTTCAACTCTCCCTGTACTTAAGTTTCAAGCAATAGAATAGGGGAAACATAGTAATATTGCATGTTTCCTCCCATCTGAGCAGGGAATCTCAGAATTTTATGGTGTTTCCCAGCACAAATACTGGCAGGTATTATGTTGTGAATTTTGTGTGAGGAAAAAGTTGAAAGTAGTGTATTAGTTGAAATCCTGATCTGAACACAAGCCCCTGTTTGCTCCCAAATCGGGATATCTGGAGCTCATTGAATGAAGGCCTTGGATGTGTTGAGCCTTTAAGATTCGAATTGAAAGATAACTCTGCTGTAAGGGACCTCCTTCTTTAAGATGTTGCTGTTTAAGTTTGCAGTATCCGCTTAGACCTTGAACATGGAGGTCTTTTTTAGCCCGAGGGATTGCACTACTTTCCAAGCCCAGCGCTTGCAAGAGCGGTGCAGAGTAGATGGTTGCACAATGAAGGCAGAAAAACATATTTTAATTATCAATAATAAAAAGTCCTCTGTGGCTCCCACCTACACATAAAGTATATCATTGAGATTGACTTGATTTTCTCCAGTTAGGTCACGTTTTATTTTGGGGTAACTCTATCCATTGAATGACAATTTCTTAAGGCAGCATTTAGCCACTTAAAAAGACATGATTATGGGAATAATTAACCCAAAACCTCAAGCCTCTTTTTTAAAAAATTTCCAGCTGTCTCCTTGTTACCCCTCTTCTAGACGTTCTTCATAGCCACCTCCATACCTTTAAACTGAGTTCTTGATATTGTAGGGAATGTATTCCTTCTATTTCACAGCTGTTATCTGGTGTGACCTAAAAGCCGCAAGTTTAAACTATGTCAGGGCTGACTCAGTCGTTCATCATTCTAATACTAGAAAATTTAGAACTATAGTTCTACTGTGTAACATCTACCTTATTTTTAGAGCTGCAGAATGACAGAACCCTGATGATAGGCATGTTGTGTTTTTTGCTTGATATTAACCAAAACCGAGAATTATAAGTCATCTGACTCATACAGGATGCAGCATAGCTATGATTTTCAAATGTTTCAGTTTTTTCAATAACACCAACAATCTTACGTATTTGCTTTTTTACTGATTGATAGTGGTTGCTAGTATCTGTTTTATTAATCTATAATACTCTTATATCCAACTAAAATTTACTAAAATCCAACCTCATTCACCAAATCTATAGTTAAGGTTTGTATTATTTGCAAAATTCTATGATTTTACTATTCTCTGAGATGATCCCAACTGCTGTCTTCCAAGAGCAGACGTGCAGTTAGTTCTTCTATGTTCAGGGGTGATAATAGCCATTTCACAATTTGATGTGTAGCAAATATATGAAAACCTTTCTTTTGGCATTTTAAATATGTATTTAGAACTAAAAATCATATTTTTGGATCTCTGTAAATTTCCGATTGGAAAATTCTTGCACATTAAAGCTAATTTTGCTACTTTGCTTGCCTCCAGTCACTTACATATTCATTCTTTGACAATAGCAACAAGGAGATTTCAACAATGTAACTCGATTTGCATTGATTTTGTTTTTCCATCCTATGATCTTCAGTGCAGATTGAATATCATTACTTTTACACTTTACTTTTCACAGTCCTATGAAGTCTTCTTCCCGATACTGTTTTTAGGTTATACCCCTACATGTTTCTGTCAAACGTGTTTCAGTATTTTACTAAGAGTGGCAAGTGCCTGGTTGGCTAGTCTTTTTCATGTTTAGTTTTAAAGAGGGAATATGTTTTTCTACTGACTAGATGTATTGAAATTGTATAGAAAGAATTGACCATTAGCACTTTAGGTAGTTAGATAATATCACCCAATGTTAACTTTCCTATTTTTTTCCAGTATGCACATCTAAAAGTAGTCGCAGTTGCGGACTACATAAATTGTGCCACGACGTACTCGTTTTTTTACTGTTAAATGGTGCAGATTTTGGAGCAGATTTACTAACAGTTTATGCAAAGCAGCGCAGCAAGGCAAATTGGGGGGCTGCAATGTGTTGCATGAATCTGTGAGAGCTGAACTGTGCTATATTTACCCAGATTTGGCCCTGTTCAGCTTTTTCTATGCGCTGGCTCACTCGTGGCCAACTGGCACTAACACAGGCCCCCTTAAACCATGGTGCAAGAGTGCCTGCATTACAGTCAGGATTGATTTTGTGCAGGAAGGAATACTGTCCTGCACAAAAACAATCTTTAGAGACATATTTCTCTTTCCATGGAAAGAAGAATTAACAAGGAGAAAAGAAGATATTTTTCCTTGTTACAACTCTGCTGGGTAGGCACATCATTTTGGTGCAAATGTAGGTTTACAAGCGTTTATAAATCTGGGCTTGCCTTATTATTCATGGGTGGATGCACAGGAACACCCATGCTCAACTCATGTAAATCCTACCTGATACAATGTATCACAAGGCAGTACCATGCTCTGCGTTGTGTTACTTTATGTTTCCTAACCACACAAAGCAACACCAATCAACTTTGCCTGGCTTAGTGAATGCCAAAATGGATTTTGCCTGGTGCTGCACCACAAATGTGATGCAACCCAACATTAAATCTTTATAACTCTGGGTCGTGGAGTTTTGCCCCTCTTTTTTGCGAATGATCCATAATTTCAGCTGTTTAATAGCATCGACAAATTGTGTCCATACCTACTTTATAAAAGTGAATAATGTTCGTATAGTGCAACTTTTTATGTCTATTCTTTCAAACCAACTTGTACATCAGCACAAAAATATTTATTCATTATTTGTACCATGAATTCCTACTTGTTTTTTACAAATCAACAGTAAAAAACATTTTATTGCAGAACTATAGTTTGGTCAGTATTTAATTCGTAATAAAAGCCAAAATTCAGAGTACTTTTCTGATTTATAGAAATAAAGAGTAGTATATTGCCCCACAATTTGTTTTTAAAAGTTTCTTCTGTGAAAAATAACTCCCCTTTTATTAACTTCAGCAAATAATACACTATTCATAATTTATATGTAATATATTTACTCAGATATAAAACTTTGCACTAACCATTGAACTGCATTTTGAGGCTCTAGAAGTGGAATCAGGAAAGGTCGCAACTTGTTTTGTTTTGAAGTAATGGAAAATAGCTCCTTTGGACTTTCTCTGATCTCTGTCCGTTAGAAGTTGAATTTTCAACAGATGATACACACTATTTGGCAAAGAATCGAGGGATAAATACAGAGAGTGAAAAATTAGATTGATGCAAGGCTCCAAGGTATATAATATGCATAGGGAACCATATAGGTACAGGCTGTCATGAATAAACTGCTAAATGGAATCAGCATTTAACAGGTAAGGGTTGATGTATCAGTGTCAAATACCAAAAATATATTTTTCTACCCCCTCTTCCTTCGAGCGCCATAAAATAGTGTATTCAGAGCAGTTAGAAACATTTAAAATGTTGTATAAAGAGCTAGCTAAAACCAGTTCTAGTTCATCTTCATCTTCTTTTTAGTCTAATACTACTACTACCATTACTACTACTACTATCACTACTGCTAATTGTAATACTACAAATAATACAAATATTAATAGTAATACAGCTAACGCTACAGCGAATGCTACTACTACTACTACTAATAATAATAATAATCCCACACAGTTTTAGCAAGCTATCCTTTACATTGCTCTTCAAAATTCCTCCTCTGGCACCCTGTATCACTTCAGAGGCAAATCATTGGGCTCATATAATACATTCTCTATTTTGTCTTAGCCCCTTAATTAGACATAGAAGAATAACACAGTTCATAGCGTTATACTAACATGCTATTCACCAAACTCCATCATACCCTCAAATGTCACACCCTTCTCTGGTTGAGTTGAGTTAAAGGAGCCCCCTTCGTCATTTTGAAGTGAAAAGTGCTGCCCTATCATTTGATGTATGACTCTATCAAGACAGTGAAAGACAAGGATAAGCGTTCAAAGAAATCCCAATTTATGGAACACTCAGTTAAGTGGTGCCCCATTGAAACACGTTTTGAATCTAAACAGTACTGCCCTAATTTATGCCCTGCCTGAGAGAAGTATTCATTTGTTTATTTTCTGAGGAACTAATTTAATGGTCAATCACATGCAGCAAAAGTGCAAGTGTGATTTAATGTCTTTGTTGTATCTCTCTTTGCAAGAGGAGGAGACTAGCATTGGAAATTCCAGTATTATCTGATTTAGGTTATAATTTATCATACTTTCATATTAGTCATTACTGCAGTTTTTTAGTTTTACAATATTGTAGGTTGACTGGTGTGATGTAACTATTACCCAACTCAGGGACATATTTACTAGGAAGTGGCGCAATGCGGCGTTAGCCACCTTGGCTGGGTGAGAAGTGTAGGGGCTTACTTTCGTACCATGTTTCTCAGATTATAATGAAGGGGGAAACCATTTATTCTGTGATTAATCATAAATGTTCCTACTTTGTAATTTTTACAAAAAAGGTCAGGATAGTTGCATATTTTGGATTTAGGGATAATTCTGCATAAATGAGTAGAACTGAGATTATCTGCAAGTCTATATATACTCCAAAAGTTATTTATGATGTAGAGTGTTTTAGTCAAAGTCAAATTCAGATTTTCCACAGAGAATAGCCTAAAGATGCTGGAGACATTTTTTTAAATTATGATTTATATATTAAATGTATCATCTTCTAACTCTTCCTTAATTGCTCCCCATAATGACTTAGGGTTTGCTTGGTTAACCTTGTGTCTCCTTCATACTTTAAAAGTAATAGCTGGTAAACCCATATGCTCAAATGTTTTGTCATGTAGATAGTAACATTCTTAATATTTTCATTCAACCCTATTCAGAAAATTGTATTAAAAAAAGGAATGTGCCTTATGCCATAAAAGGGGAGCTGGTGGTACCTTGCAGCTAAAAACTTTAAATGCATGTCCCAAATGCTTTTTGCCCAAGACTTTATAAATGTTGCCAAAGCCCATCTCCTGGGCCACCCCTTAAGCCTCTAAGTGTCAAACATACTGGTCAAAATTAATAGAAAGAAATGTGACTCCAATGTATATGCATGACAGTATCTTCTCTAGTTTCTCTTATCCCAGATATCAAATACAAATTATATTGGAAAGATTTAGACAAAAACTCATTATTTTAGATTTAACTGTATTTTTTTTTAAGTGTTCATCTGCATAAGCATTAATACATGTTAGAGCACATTGAAGACCAATCATGTTTGGTGCAATATAATGATATTGTTGGCATATGATTTTTATATCTTTCGTACCAATGCTTGGCTGAAATTAATTGGCCCTAGCAATGGGCAGAGGGTAGGTCACAAATATATAAAGACAATAAAAGCAGTTCTAAAAACACCCCTGCTTGAGACCACTGGGGGTATAAATGTTTTGTTAGCCTATGGTTAGATCCTATAAGGATCTCAGCCCATGTGTTAGAGTATAAATGCTGATCCTCAGTATAAATTTTACAGCCCTCCATTTATTTGTTCATAGTTGGCAGCTATCCTTTATGGGAAGGACAGCGCTCTCTTTGAAGGCTTAATTTGTGCATTTGCAGGTATTGGTTAAAAAAACAAAACTGTCTGATTAATCTAATTCAATAGCAGCCGTTCCTCTTTTGTACCAGAAATGCCTCTCAACAACTCTTTCATATATATTTATATTCTGGGAGAGTGGGACAGAGAGTAGAAAAGGATAAAGTTTAAGGCTCAATATAAAATATAAAACTTGAAATGAAGACTTTTTGTATATGCCAACGTATGTATTTAATATGTATTGTAGCTGTGAAAACATTTCTATAAGACATGCTGGACATAGAAAACAGTTTTATGATACATAAGCAATTTTCAGTAGGAAACATAGAAGATGTTGTGGAATAGAGAAAGGGTGGATGCTTAACATTGACAAATAACTCCTTTAAAAATAGTTTCAGTGGTGCCTGATTTAATGTGAATGTGATGCTGGTATGTGATGATGATTAGGATTTTGCTTAATTGAGATGATCTGTAAGAGTGGTGTTGAGGACAGGAGCAGAGAGAAGGAACATTTTTCTTCCGGGACAACATTCAAATGCAAGGGTCACAGTCAATACTATAACCAATAAGTGGTGGTTGCACAATAGGGTTTTAAGAGTGCCCAGGATTCAAGGTTAGCTGAGTGAAGGTTGTGAGTTGTCACATACTTCTTCAGTGTTAAGGAGACTGAAATGGATGGGAGCTATTTAAGTCTTTGAACATCATTATCAATAATTGAAGGGAGCCCTGTTCTTAGGTGTCATCCACCTTGCTTGGTGACAGTAAGCAAAGGTAGGAGTGTGTTTTGAAATATTTTATGGGCAAAATTGGGCATCTTGTTTAATGGGACGAAAGAGTGCAAGAGGAGACCCACAAGAAGACTATTGCAAATTTGGATATAAATGAATTAGTTATATACAGCCAGTTGTATGGACAGAGTATTTGAATCTTTAATGGATGAAATCTGACTACTGTAGATGTGTTGTTTATGAATGTTTACAAATCATAGAAAGTAACTGCAGTAGGGCCACTATAACTTTAAGCTATTTCACTGAGAGTTGTAATATGTGACCAGTAAAAGATCTCTGCAACAGTTGCATTAACACTTAATATTTTCTTACTGTAAAAAGAACATTAACTACATGGGCTGGCCTAATAGGACTGGAATCAATGAGCTGTTAGTTTCTCTGAGACATCATCAGCTTGCACAAATATCACTTAAGCTACGTTACTCAACACATGAACCATCAACACTGTTGTTTGAATGTGAGGTTTGCAAATTACAAACACGGCTATTCATCAAGAGCATTTACAGTCTAAAACCTTGAGTATATATGCAGTTTTCTGGGGCTGCCATATTAACCTTGCAGTCTACAGATAATAGAATTTGTAGCATGCGGGTTACATAAAGATGTCTGCAGCAGGAACATGAAACAACTGAACTATCATTCTGTTATTCGAACTGTTCTACCATTAGTAGCACATGTATGTCTGCAACATGTGCTCAACTCAATCAGCTAACTTACTAACACATGGGTGGCTTTGTCATCCACAGTCCTCAAAGTATTCCCACAGCAGTTCCTGATTCTTTTTACTCACTTCCGTGAAGTGCTTTTTATAAGCACAATTTTTGCCTGCCTGTATGTTGTGGTATTGGTAGATATCGAACTTAGCTAGAGAGCAGGGGAGCTCTCGACAGCATGGAGATGAGAAGAAAAACGATGCATTAATTTCCGCAAAGAGCGTGATTCTCATCTGAGTGAGACCCATCTGAGCACTGCACAGCGTGTCCAGAAGCCATTATCGAGTTTTGAAAAGATGTGTCTTCTGTTATCTCCCGATTTGTCGGTGTGAGAGTACAAGCCTTGTGTGATAAGAAGTCATTTTGCATAGTTTAGAGATGTCCAGCACTGAATGTACTTATATTTGATGGCTAACAGCTTTAATTGTTAGTAGGCACCCTGCATTGAACTGCATATGCCACAGTGCTACAGGGCAAACTAGTTCTTGCTTGCCAGCAATGTTCTCCCACCTACTGAAATGTCAGGCTCCTCCCAGAACTAGCCGTTTGTAGCTGGCCAGCCATTTGGGATGCACATCGGTTACTTGCCCTAAGAAACAGAAAACAGCGGGTCCGATTCACAAAAGTAATCTGAGACAAAATCCTAACTTTACGACTTTCGGTATTCACAAAGGGCATTTTGGAGTAGTAATGTTAGGATTTTGTCTCAGTTAAACTTAAGTATTGGTCTTAAGTTAAACTTAAGACCAAAACTTAAGTTTTGGTCTTAAGGTTTGATCTTAAGTTATACTTAAGATCAAAACTTAATTTTTGGTCTTAAGTTTTGGTCTTAATTTTAACTTAAGACCAAAACTTAAGTTTAACTGAGACAAAATCCTAACTTTACTACGACGGACAGAACTCCCTCTGAGTTCTGTCCGTCGTATGTCCGAGTTCAGTACCCCCCCACCTTGCCCCTCCCCCACCCCGCCCCACCACCCCGCACCACTCCCTCGGCGAGCCGCCACTGATGTCAAGAACTGGAAAGTGGTGCAAGTTGCAGGTGAGGCTAAAGGAGTATTGTGAGAGCTCAGCTGATATCTCTGTACTGAAATTCCAGATTCTGCAGCAACTCAGTAGAGGGATGCACTGCAAAGTTTCAGCTTTCTCAATACTTGTTTAGTGGTGTGGGATGCAAGGCAGGATAAAGATTTGTTCTGAGAGCTTTGGAATGCCTTAGTACTGTTATGTCAAGCCACAATGCAGGATAGGGTACTATGTAGATGTATTGTGAGCGTTCCAAAGAAGTTTCAGTACTGGAATACCATTACCTACAGAGGATCAGGAAATAGATACATGTGAATGCCATGCAACTGGCTCAAAATATAGAAGAACTAATTGATGCAAACAAAGTCGAGATATATTGTGTGTGCTCTGATGATGTCTCACGACTGGTACAGTGGTATGTGGGTTGCTCCATTTACATATATATATAAATGTAAGTCTGTTTGTTTGTATATGTTATTTCTACGGTCTGAACCTAGCCAAAATTCAACAGAGTGATATACATAGTCAAAAGCAAGCTTAAAGTCAACGAGTAATAGTAGAGAAAGCTGGGTTGTGGCTGGTTAATGGTCATTGTGAGAGTTCCGCTACTATTGCATTGCTTGAGGGCCTGCGCACAGTTAATGACAGAATAAAGGTTCATGTAGAGAGTTCAGTTTTTTTGTACAATATTTGGATACAGGTACATAATACAAGTTAAGAAATAGGTGCGTTGCACAATCTCAACTTGACCTTTCAGTATTCGGAATCCCAATCTAAAACTTATGTTAATGCCTCACAAACCCAATATATATGGCAGATGCTGGGGAGGTGCATTCTGAGAGTTTAATAGATTTCTTACTACCCCAGTAAGCAGAGCATTGGGTGACCAAGATAAATTGGCATTATGGGGCAAGCCAAACAATCCCACTTGTCAAAGCAAAACATTATTCACTTGTTTATAACACACAGCTTGAAATACTGTAACATGAATCTTCGATCACTGGTCATCAGCACTGGATCTTAGGGGCATATTCACAAGGCAATATCGCCGCATTAGCAGCACTATTCTGCCGCTAAAGCAGCGATATTTTTATCGCACTATTCACAAGCTGTCGCTAACAGCCGTTAGCGACAGCTTTTAGGTGAAAACTACCATTTTAAAGATCGTGATTTCTGTTAGCGGTAATTATCGCTAATTACATGCAAGGGAGGCGTTCCCGTGCAAATTCTGCCGTTAACCCAACATGTCCATATTCACAAGGGGATTCCTTAAGTCCAGAGGACCAAAAACAGAGGCTCTAACTGCAACTAGTGGAAGTTTTTTAAGACCAGAAAATATCTGGGGGCATATTATCAAGAACGGCGTTAAAATTATCGCCGGTTTAGCGGCAGAAAACTGCCGCTAAAGCGGCGATAATGGGCTTGATAATATGCCTGAGAATTTCAATAGAAGCCCATGTTGACACCAGAACATGGGCTTCTATTGAATTCTCCAGGCATATTATCAAGCCCATTATCGCCGCTTTAGTGGCAGTTTTCTGCTGCTAAACCGGCGATAATTTTAACGCCGTTTCTTGATAATATGCCCCCTGGTCTTAAAATGGAGATAACCATTGTGGCCTTATTTCCGCATGTTTTGTTGCTGGACCACGCTGCAAGCAATGTTGCTGCGCTGCCCTGCTACAAAATTACAGGGCAGGACTGTGCACCATCAATAAGATAGTGCGCATTCCTGGGCCTCACTCTTGAAAAGTGTTGCAGCGCTGCAACAAGACAGCGTTGCAACACTTTTCACTATCCCCTTCTAGCAACACCATGTATGCGCTGTATTCACTGGACAGCGCTCCATGATGCAAGTAATGACAGATACGTCTGGAATCCTGACGTATCTGTCTGCGCTAAAGTCACGCATTGCTGCAGTTGTGTCACAGCCATGACGCAACTCCAACAATGCATGGGGCCAGCCCATCCCTGTGGCACTGCATCACCCTCACACCTGCCATCAGGCAGGCGGAAGGTACTGACGCAGTGCCGTTCATGAGGGGTGCCCGAATGTCGGCGCTGTTGGATACCATCGGTGGTGGTTGCGCGCAGCGGTGTCATCGGTTGGAAGCAGTGGCGGACCGTTGGTGCAGAGAGGGTTGACGAGACGTCCTTCGGTGGCCTTGATCCAGCTGCGAGGGGTTGCGATGATGGCGGTGGCGTCCGGTGGGCAAGGTGAAGACGTGATGTGTCCAATGATGGTCGTCCAGGAGAGTCCGGTGTTGTGGCTGAAGTCGAAGCTCTCGCTGGCGGAGGTGATGTGCTTGACTGTGTGTCCTGCTATGTGGCCTGTTGAGGTGAGTTGCTGCTTGCGTCTGATGTTGGGGACCTTCCCCAGAAGGCGGTGGTGTTCTGCTCACTGGGGTTGTCCAGGTGGAACTTGAGATAACCGAGTAGGATGTCGTCGGTGGATGGGAGACCCTGGGGTGCAATGAGGTCAACAATGGTATTTTTGAATGGGGGCCGGGGGGCCTGCACATGAGGGTGCCGCAGTGGATGTGCATGGGTTTGGTCCGGATCTGGGAGTTGAGGTGGTCCATGTTCACCCTTGGGTCATTAGAGTGCGTGGTCAGTCGGAGTGTGCCTCTGTAGGTGATGGCAATGCCTTGTCCTTGAAGGTCAGGCTGCTCCTTGCGGGTGATACTGCAGCCGTCAGTGATGGCGATGGCAGAGGTTGTTCCTGGCAGGCGAGGTGGCGTCCAGGCTTGATGGTGAGGAGGGTGCTGGCGTCGTAGCGTTGGAGTGTCCAAGAGGAAGGCTCCTTGGTGCTGAGCGCGGTCCAGGGGCAGACGGACGCAGACTGGCTAGCCTGCGGTTTGTCTTTGGCATGGGAGACGTCCAGTACAATGCAGGCAGTACATCATTAACTACGCAACTCCGACAACGCAGGTGCCTTTACATCGCATTTGAGTACAACACATTTTGAGGTCAGTAATGGGGTAATTTAAAGTATTTTGTGTGGGTATGTGTTTTGGATGTCGGATCTGAAATTTGGGGTGTGATTTGGGGTAAAATATGAAATTTGGGGTGTACATTTGGGTCAATTTTGATTTTTGTGTGTGTATTGTGGCCTCAAAAAGGAATTCCTGGGTTCACGTTTGGGCTTGGGGTGCACAGGTTAGTTTAGGGTTACACTCACTGGAGTGGGAATAGTGATGTTCTTGTCTCCGCAATGCAAAGCCTAACCTACTGTTGCAATGTGCCTAGTATTAGTATGCATTGGAATGGAATGCAATGTCATGTAATGCGTTGTAACTACGTATGTGCCTTTGGCACACAAGTGTTAGTCCTGCTGTGCATGTGCGGACAGCAGCCGCCATTGAGAAGTGCTGGGGGTTGGGTGCTGGACAGCTGTGAGGTGGTAAACGCCGGAAAGAATACTGGATGGTGCCTGGACGCGGGGATGTGTGTGTGAGCGGGTGTCGTAAATATCGTAATGAGTGAAGTCTTACCTCGAAGCCAGGTCCAGTGTCTTCGTAGCTCCTGCTCCCCTGCATCTGCTTCCAGGAACAGAAATTCAGCAGCCAGGCTCCCTACCCTGAGTCAATCACAATGCTGCGATGCGGCAGTGTGATTGCTAATTTGCAACAGGACAAGTCATGCAGCCAGGGGCCGGAGGGGTGGGCATTTTCTCCATGCAGGCTGTAATGCAGCCTGCATTGCGAACAGGGAAGTGCGCATGACTGCTTTGGGTGGCCTGAATGGGCTGACAAAACAGTAATTGTGCACTTGAGTGGACATGCCAATCCGCCCATGCCCTGCTCCGTGTTTGGAGTAGTCCCACACACCCTCCCACCCCCTGAGGATACAAGGCAGTGATGGGGTCTGTATCTTAGGAGAGACCACCGTTCTATGGCTGAGATGTGCAGTGTACACTAAAAAAGTCCTATAGACGCTCAAGTCAAAATGGGGTTAATTAACTTGAGGTCTGTGAGGCATGGGGGCACATCTTAGGGTGTTCTGTAAAATTGTACCCGAGCATGCATACTTACGCAGCAGGTGTACCTCAGTGTCATGATTAACAATTATACATGCTCTCAAGGGTGATACATGTACAGGGAGGAATACACTACAATGTCATGTTCTGCGCTGTAATGCAGTGCCAGTCATTGCAGTGAACGCGGCCTAGTGGCAGCCAGTCCCCCTCCCTCCGCCTCAAGGGCACGCACCGGCTTACTCAAAGCCACAAGATGCCAGGCTCCTTCACCCCCCACAGAAGCAGTGCCCATCTCCCTGTCGGATTACCCGATGCAAAGGTTCACAGGGAGGTGCACGCCGGGATAATAACGCATGTAGCAGATGGGCAGGATCCGTCTAGCTGCTCAAGTCATACTGCTGCCCACTTCCAGATCACCCCACCGACCCCCTGCCAGCCAGCAGCTCCACACAGCCGCCTTCGGGCCGTGTGCCACTGCCCAGATCCAACTGTCCGACATGCCAGGGTAATCCCCTCAGATATCGCGCATGATACGTGTCTTTCCAGTCAGGTTGGAGGCAGGATTAGTAATCTTTGGAGCTGTTGCTCATGCATACCAGAGGCTTCCTGTACTCCGGGCCCTGGGTATCATGCTTGTTTAATATTTACACTCTACCATCGCTGTTCTGTCGCGCCTATGATTAATGACACTTTCAACGCACTCATGGGCATCTTCACAAGGCGATATCGCCTGGAGTGCAGATGGGACTTTTCTTGCGCTAATGGGCAGATCGCCAGGTACCGGCTAATGCAGGATTCACTATCGCCATCGCGCATATGTTATCTGGAGTTTTCACCGCCTAACCCTGGTACTATCGCCATGTAGCGTCGGCTTGATAAAACGGCGCTAACATGGCAATAGATTTCAGGGTTAGGCGGCGATAACAAAACTGCCGATAACTTGCTTTGGCGATAGTTATCGCCCGTCCTTGAGAATATCCCCCTTTGTGTTTCACTAGTTTGGGCACTACAGAATTGAACCAACTATAGTTAGACAATACGTAAAATATAATACAACATTTTAATGGATTTTAAAAAGAGACTGTAATATAGGATGACAAACGCCAGGAAAAATGTAAACCTACAAACAAGCCACGTAGGAAATAAGAATACCTATATCATTTGATGGGAAATGCTACTTAAAATACAGATTATAGGTTGTTCACAGACTACTGTAATCTTAACCTAGTTACTAACCCTGGGTGAAGTACTACGCTACGCTCGCGTAGTTTGCGAAGTTAGCGCTACTTCGCACTACACGAATTGCACGTAGCACAGTGCAAACACGCGTAGCGGTCATTTTTTGCTTGCTCGCGGTCCTCAACGTCAAGTTGGCGACCGCGAGCGAGCAAAATGACATCCCGGCGAGACTTTTTCCTCATTCGCGATCAGCAACATCAAGTTGCCGATCACGAGCGTGGAAAATAAACCTCCCGGCGAGATTCTCAACGCGGGGAGGTCAGGTTTCTCATTGCGAGTGGTCGCGTATGCTCGCGACCGCTCGCGATGAGAAACTACCAGTCCGCGTTGAGAAAGCTGCCGCTCGAGTACAAATCTACTCGAGCAGCAGAAAACAACTGCTTGCACTGTGCAAGATGCCGTTTGCAATGATTGCACAGTGCGGACAAGCATCCGGCACAGTGCAATCATCGCGAACAGCATTTCCTACTGCACTACGCAGTTCACGTAGTGCTACGCGTAGCTCGCGTAGTGCGAAGTGCACTTCACGTAGCTACGCGTAGCGCTACTATGCGAACTACGCCCAGGGTTACTAGTTACCACTCTTCATCATATTACAAGTAAGAATTGTTTTGACCCCCTGGAGCAGGCTACTATAGTAATTGACTGAATAAACATTGGCAGCACAGTACAGCCACAAATCTGCTTTGATCGTGAGACTATTAATCAGTTTAATTAAAGGAAACAGTCATTAGTTTTTACAATTGCGTATATGGTACTGAAAGCAGGAAATGCGACACTATTTCAATCCCAGTGACATTGCATGCCAAAAATACTTGAATCTGCTCTGTCGTTATGAAGGTAGGCTCGCATAGTTTTTTGCTTTTTCATATGAAAGCTCTGAACAAGCATCGGATATGATATGAAACAGGTGTTGGCTGTAGCACTATTGTATGACTTTCACAACTTTTCTTAGACTGAGATTTTGTTCTCTTTTCAACCTTATATCCATGTAAAACTTCATAAAATTAATGCGACATTACATCTAGCACCCAAATGTAAGTGTCTAAAATGTATATAAAAATGTATTTCTTGTAATTTTGACGTGAAATGTTTGAGCTCTGTAGGCCATAGATTATGCACCACTGGTACATTAAGTATACTTCCAATAAAGATGGTAAATTATATTGTGAGTCGTACAATACACAAGGACAGTATGGATAACAATATATCATAAAAAGTCAGTTAAGGTCAACAAGCCCATCTAATGCCAAATAATCTGTTCTGAGACAAATCCACAAAACAATATCCTTCCTCACTGTTCGAAAAATTCATCCAAGAAGGTCACTTTGCCAGACAAATAAACAAACAGAACCATCCACATGAATACACAGAGAAAACCTACTACAATACAATTAAGGAAAACGAACTGATCGTGAACCAATCCTTGCTGCATACCAATCAGTAACAGCCAACCTGCAGAATATCAAAGTTCACAAAGAATGCTAATAAAATATGAGAAGCTCAATGGAATGTTTACATTCACACACATAGGTGCATACGGAAAGTACCCATCCTCTTATACATATTATTATTTATGTGTCAAATATGTCTTCTCAATTTTGCTTTAATACTACTCACTACAATTCATAATGCTCAAGTTACAGTTGTATTTATTTATGCCCAGCTAATAAAAGCCAATTCAAATTGATAGAAACATATAAAACAAACAAAAAAATAACATAGTGTTCAGTAGAGTAATAAAGTGCTAATTGCAAATAGATATCACATATGGAATTTCTTGATAGCAATAAAAAGACAGTGTCGGACACTGCCGGAGCATCAGTTGTAAAAACATTAAAATATCAGTCCATCATTATTAAAAGAAGTTCATTCAGGGTGCAGTTGTTTTTATGATTTTGGTATGTTAAACTGGTAACTGATTTCAAACATTTGAATCTAAAATTCAGAGTGGTATAAGTGCATGTTTTTAAAAAAAATTCTCAGTCTGCCATTGCTCCCCTTATGGTGTGACTTAAAGTGCCCATGCGTCAAGACGTAAGCTCGTTCTGTACTGACTCGATTATGCCCAGGTCTTTCTTGAGTTTTTAATATGAAGTCCTGGCGGCATATTTTGTTCTGTTGGTACCTGGTCAGATAATTGCCACAAAGCTATCTGATAAGCAGTTAAACATTCTTGCAGTGCTGTTAAACACTGGCCTGTGTAGCATGCCTCTATAACCACTGTGTAGATTACCAGCTCCTAGGAAACACACAGTTGGATCGAAAAACATATGTTTTGGCTGGAGCACAAGCTGGCATGTTTTCTGTCAGTTGAGTACCTTTGCTTTAATATCCCTTCCTCTCTTTATTATCTCCTATGATATTTTGGACTCTGTAGTAATATATTTTACAATTAAAATGTTATATCAATATTGCATGTTCCCTCAGTCCAAATCCATATTTTCCCCATTTCTCAAAGGAATATTGTTACTGCACTCATGTGGTAAAAACAATTCTCGTTTCAAAGCATTTAAAGATTTTGGCTGTTGGGAGCACCTTTGAGTTGTGTTGCACTGAAGGTTTGTAAGAAGATTCATATTGCATAAGGCTAAAGAAACTGTGTCAATATCAGTCTTTGTTTCAAGAGAATGTCTCCTGTGATCAGGGCTAGACTGGCCATAGCGGGCACCGGGCGGTTCCCCGGTAGGCCGCTAGGTTGGGGGCCGGTTTTGGGCCCCTGGGGGTCCGTTATTTTTACCGGGGGTCGGCAATATCGGCCCCCTGTAACAAGATCGGCCGAAACCGTCCCTCGCAAACTGCTCGGCTGCACTCCCCCTCACCCCAGGGGGGGGGGGCGGCTGAGCAGTATGCCAGGGCCGGTTTCTGTTCCCAGTCCGGCCCTGCCTGTGATGAATGGCAGCTATTCTCTAAGAAGAAAAATGCTGAATCCATAGATGTGCTGTGATTAGAGTCGAAATAAAATGACCATATTACATTGGGGCATATACACATTTGGTCCATTGAAACCTGAAATTGTATTGTACTAGATGAACTGCAAAATATTATTGTTATATTTAATCAACATCCTATTTATTGTTAGATTTTACTTATCTGATCTCCATTAAACAAAGTATTTAAACTGTTACCTTAGTGTGGGTGCAAGGGTGGGATCGAAAAATAAATAAAAAAATTACTTACCTTGGTGCCGGACTGCCGTCTCGCGTCGTCCTCTTCTGTTCCAGCTTGAAGCAGGAAGCACAAACAGGCTCCCCTAGCCAGTCACAATGCTGCAATGCAGCATTGTGATTGGTCTGAGCGCCGTGGTTCGGCGCTCAGACAGGCAGTGGGAGCCTGTGCATGTTCCCCACCAGGTTGTGTAATACAGCCTGGTGGGGAACATTCAAAGTGTGCGTGTCTGTTTGGCCGGCCCAAGACAGCCAGCAAAACAGTCATGCACGCTTACGTGCCCACCACTCCTCCCCTTGTTGGCTGTGACAAAGCCAAGCCCCGCCTCACCACATAAACCGGGAAAATAAAATGATAATAACATAGGGGCATATTAGCAAGACCCACGTTAAAATTATCGCCGTTTTAGCGGCAGGAAATTGCCGCTAAAACGGCGATAATGGGCTTGCTAATATGCGTTATGGAATTCCAATAGAAGCCCAGGTTAGATGTCCTGCACATCTAACCTGGGCTTCTATTGGAATTCTATAACGCATATTAGCAAGCCCATTATCGCCGTTTTAGCGGCAGTTTCCTGCCGCTAAAACGGCGCTAATTTTAACGTGGGTCTTGCTAATATGCCCCATAGTGTCATAACCATTTTATTTTTCCTGTATCCGCTGCTCAAAATGCAGTGGGGCGACACTGGAGCCGCCACTGCAAATGCCCTTTTTAGGTTTCGCCAGCACAGCACTTGCACTGTGCTTGTGAAATCTATTGTATTTAATATAAATCTTAAAAGGGGCTTACCTCCCACCCTTCCTTATTATTTGTTTGTGTGCTTGTCACTTACATTTCCTCCATTTCTATTGGTTGTAGCATGCTATTTCCTGTTGTTCCTCATGTGTTTCTCTTATCAGTGTCTCATGGTCTAAGTACTCTTGTTCATCCTCTTTGGTGAAACTTCTTTCTTATGAGCAAGAGTGTCAGCACCCCTGCTTGTCCCCAGCAAACAGTTTCCATCTTGGTATCCCTTCTATATCCCTCGTCTTTCTACTGCCTGAAAACAACAGCTCTATACAAAATACATTTGTATTTGCCAGTTTTCTTCAAGGAGAAAGAAGAGTTCCATACAGGGTCTGGTCTATGATTTGTGGGGCCCAAGACTGCACGAAACAGAATATATGCGCATACATGTCAGCAGACCCAATTCAGGCAGGAGAGTCCTGAGATTTGAAGCCAAAAAAGGCCATAGCTGCCAAACTTTCAGTCTGCTTATGTGTGACATTTCCATGGTTTCAGTATACTTATGAGTGACATTAAACTGCCAAATGTGTGACACTATGAGATGCACTTTTTCACGAGTAAAATAAGCAATGCTATCCTATTTAAGAGATACAAATCAGAAATCACACATTTGTGAGCAAAAACAAGCTATTAAAAGATATTGATATTGTTGGAAAACCTCACACAGTTAGCCTTACCATTTTGGCACATCAGTGACACCAAAATGATTGCTTGCCCATGGAATGGCAGAAATAATCTCATCATCCCCTCATGATTCTAGATCACGAAGCTCCAGTTGAACCATTGTTATATGGTGGTTATATTTATTAGCTGTGTGGACAGTTATGTGTTTATGGCCAGGAATGCTTGTTGCTACAGGATTTATTTGTGTGTTCTACATGCTCTTGCTTGTCTGTTTCTAGGCATCACTTTTATTATGATCTTTAATTTAATGATTTATTATGATCTAATATGGTATATCTAGATTTTATTTTGTCTCAAGTTGATCAGATTGTTTCCCTTAACTTTAGCATGAGCATTCATATTCATGCGCTTGTAATGTTTTGGTTAAGTGCACTGTACTGCATTTCATACTAGAAAGTTCATGTAGAGTGTTCAGGTTTATGACACCCTACCCCAGGTAATATGACATTACTTGTTGCTCCTCTTTCATCATTGTGGTTCCCCACATGCTCCCTCTATCCGGCTTTCCTGGCATGCTGGGTCTTGCAGCTGCAACCGCGTCCCACTACGACCTTCCCCATGCACCATGTCTGTTACAGACAGCCCCTGGTGGGATGGCTCCCTACCCTAGATCTAGACTCCTACGGAGTCACTATGGGCCCCCTAAGTTACTGGTTAGTTTTCCCTACAACTCCCCTTCTTTTCCCTCCGAGTGAGCTAACTGGCCCCATGGTGAGTTATCCAACTTACTTCATGTCACTTTGCACACACTTTATTCATGAATGCCTATTAGCACATAATGAAATGGCCCAATGTCATCCCTAAATATTATTTTCTTGAACACCAAAGGACTGAGGGGCATATTAGCAAGGAATAGCGATATTTATCGCTAAACGCGCTTAGCGCGAATCCTGTTAACGCCGCCTATCGCTGGAAAATATCGCTGAGATAACACCCTATTAGTAAGGTTTATCTCCATAGCGATAATATTTCCAGCGATAAGCGGCAAAATGCGAGAATATCGCTGGAAAACCAGCGATATTCTTGCATTAACGCTAAGGTGGATTCAGCATTAGAATCCACCTCCTATACCTTAAACAGGTAAGTCATAGTCAGTAGCAGGTGTTAAAATCTAGCGATAAACGCGCTTAGCGCGATTTATTTTATCGCTTCGCCTGCCTTGATAATAGGGGTTAGTGGTGTTAGCGACTGTTTACAGTCGCTTTTAGTGGGGAACGCCTACCTTGCATGTCATTAGCGATAAATATCGCTGACATGCAAGGTGATGTAATTCCCGGACTCTAACGCCTGAAAGCTGTCGCTAACGCCTGTTAGCGACAGCTTGCTAATAGGGCATTAAGAATATCGCCAATTTAGCGGCAAAAAGTGCCGCTAAATCGGCGATAAAGCCCTTGATAAGATGTCCCTGAATCACTCTGTAGAAAAGAACCAAAGTTTTAGATTACTGTAAAGTAATCTGTACTCCAATAAACTAAGATTGGTTTTAAAGAAGTCCTTCTATTGAGGAAAGGCTGGGTTTCTGATATCACTTGTTCTGAGGCATGCGGGAAGAGAAATGGGGTACTTACCCTAATATCAAAGAAATCAGAATTAACTGAAGTCCCAACAATTACGCTGTGGCCGAATCCTAAGGGTGGATTGACTATGTATCAATACTGTGTCATTTTTGAATCACTAATATCAATGCAAATTTCAATAAAAATATATATTTTTAAACTAAATGAAGTCACCTCAGAGCACGATACCAATGGCAAATGTTTACTTACTAGACTGAATAACGGGAGTCAGGATATTTCCATTATGAACATATACACCCCCAATATAGACGATCCCTTATTTTGGTGTACCCTCACAATTAGCAGACATACCACAAGGCTCCAAATATATAGTGGGTGGGGACTTCAATCTACCTATGGATCCTAGATGTGTAGAGACTAGACTACCCCAAGGATAACTACTTTACTTTCTTCTCTCCCCTCATTCTAGTTTCTTACATATAGACTAACTACTTGTATATGTCTCACTCCTTAAGAAAACTACTGATGTTATCTCAGGCCATGTCTATCAGGGTCTTGCCTGATACAAGTGGTGGCAAAGTTTGGCATCTAAATACAGAAATCCTAGAAAATGAACAGAATATTGAAGATCTTCAGCTTGAAATGTATTTATTTATTGAATTTATAAGGCGCGGCAGCTACCCAAAAAGGGTTTCCCGGCGCCGAGGCAGATCAGAGACTGTGTAACAGTTTACAAGATTACTGGTTAAAAAGCCAAGTCTTCAATGATTTGCGAAATTGGGCATACTCCGTTTCATTCCGAATAGCTATGGGAAGGGCATTCCAAAGTGAGGGACCAAGATATGCAAACGATCTACCACCCATCAGGGATAGTCTAATTCTGGGCACAGAGAACTTCCCTTGGGTGGATGAGCGAAGACATCGGGGAGGGACATAGGGGCAAACCAGAGACTGCAGGTACTGAGGGGCAGCCCCTATTTTAATTTTGAACATGTAGCTCAGGGCTTTGAACTTGATTCGGTTCTCCACCCTGAGCCAATGCAGGTCCCGTAGGTGACCAGAGACAGAGGTGGCCCTAGGAACCCGGCAAAGTAGTCTTGCAGCAGAGTTCTGAACCATCTGCAGCCTACGAGTCACCTCCTTGTTGGATCCTAGGTAGAGAACATTACCGTCTGCCAGTCTTGAGGTGATTAATGCCTGGACTACGGTTCTCTGGGTAGACTCAGATAGCATCCAGATGATCTTTTTTAGACACTTCAAGATGGTAAAACATGTGGCGGCCACCTTGACAGCTTGATGATGCATAGTTAGCGAGTCATCGATGATGACACCCAAGTTACGGACTTGGCAGGAGGGTAAAGGAAGTGCACCCATCTCACTGGGCCAATGTTGTGGGACCCAGAGATCCTTATTTTTACCAAGTATCAAGACCTCAGTTGAGCTTGAGATAATTTGACTGCATCCATGATGCAATTTTACTCAAGCCCAGCTGGAGGGGGGACGACCCGGCCGCACTTTCCATAGAGAGAGAGAAGATAATCTGGGAGTCGTCCGCGTAAGAAAACAGGGACAACTCGGCATCTTCCGCAACATCAGCTAGAGGTCTGACGTATAAATTGAAGAGCAAAGGGTTAAGAATGGAGCCCTGAGGTACCCCATAGGGTGATGAATGGATATCGGAGCTAGCTATTGGGAGAAAAAACTTGGAAAGTGCTATTGGCAAGAAAAGAAATGAGCCAATTTGGAGCTGAGCCACAGATGCCTAATGATCTTAACGTTTTTGCTAACACGGTGTGAGACACCGTGTCAAATGCTGTGCTTAAGTCCAGCAAAATAAGGGCCACTGTGTCTCCAGCATCCAGATAACGACGCAATCTTTCCGTTACCCCCAATAGAGTTGTTTCCATTGAAAAGCCAGCTCTAAAGCCCAATTGAGAGGGATGAAGGAACCCTTGGGTTTCAACAAAATTAGAGAGCTGAGCGTGGATGTGTTTCTCTAAGATTTTTGAAAAGGCCGGTAGCAAAGAAATAGGCCGATAGTTGGAGGGTAAGTCGGGGTCAGCGTTGGCCTTTTTGAGAAGAGGGAGCACCATGGCGTGCTTCCAATCTGGTGGAACTGTAGCTTCCTGTAAGGAGGCATTTAAAAGGTCCATAATGACAAGCAGAGATGGCGGCTCAAGCTGCTGGAGCACGGAGATAGGCAAAGTGTCCCTGGGTGATCCTGATTTGACACTATCTAAAAGTCCTTTAAAGGAAGCAGCGTTTAATAAGGGCCATCTGTCCAGATAGTTCGAAAGTGCGCGAAGCGCCTTTTCCTGATCAGAATGGATATTGTCCATTGAGGGTGGTACAGATATTAATTGAAGGGATTTAGTAAGCTGCAGTGGAGGAGGGTTATCACACTGCAGGCTCACTATTTCCGAGTATATTTTCTCAACTTTCTGGACAAAAAAGATGGCCAGGTCCTCGCATTGATGTTTATTAAGTGAGTGGGGCCAAGATTGGGTTTTAGATCCAGCGAACTCCTTGACCATGCTAAAAAGTGTTTTTGAGCAGTTCAGAGCATCAGAGATGGTAGTTGATACATATTCAGCGCGGGCTGACCTGCAGAGATTATGATACACTTTTTTTGCCTTTTTATAAATAGTTTTGGAGTCGGATGCATAGTTCCTTCTCCACCTTCGTTCCATTGCCTTACATTTGGCCATAGGTATCTTTTTTAGAGAAAATGAACACTCAGTTATATCCCCGGTAACTTTGTGGGACACATTTAAATGTGTCATCAGAGGATATATTATGAAACGGATGTCACTACATAATTTAGAAACTGAAGCTAAAAACAAAGAAGAGTCATTCAGACATTCTAATGATAAGTCCTTACTAGATGAGATAAAAAAAATTTAAGTCCTACAATACCATTGTAAGCAAAAGCGCTTTTCTCAGGGTTTATGCACAAAAATCAATCAAGACATCTCCTAGTTTATAACAAAGCTGGGCAAATGTTTGCCACCACTCTTAAATTCAATGACTGCAACAACCAGGCAAGTCACATATTGGGCCATGATGGTTCTCAAAAATGTTAAACTGAAGAGATACTTGAGGTCTTCAAAGACTCCGATGGTAAACTCTATACTCTAGGAATGCTATGCGATAAATCTAAGTGTCTAGATTTTCTGAATTCCCTTCCCATGGCTTCGGTTTCTGATGTTGATAAAACACGCCTGAATCAGCCAATAGATACAGATGAAATTGTTAAAGCTATGAAATCAATTCAGTCAGGTAAGGCATCCAGCCTTCATGGTTTTCCCATATATTTTTATAAAGTTTTTACGCCTTCAATCATCAACCCCCTCAAAAATACATTGGACCATTTTGTGTGCCAGGGCAAAGTATAGGGAATAGCACCCGAAGCCACAATAGTGATTACCCCTAAAGAAGGGAAGGGTCATTCAGATCCTTAAAAACATCTATCCTATTTCACTCTTAAACATGAAAACAAAGATTTTTTGCAAAAATACTAGCTAAAAGGATTGAGAATTCCATGTGCAAACTAATATGTAACTCCCAAACTGTTTTTTCAAAGGATTGTCTTGCCAGATATA
This sequence comes from Calotriton arnoldi, assembly GCA_963921515.1. Taxonomy (NCBI): domain Eukaryota; kingdom Metazoa; phylum Chordata; class Amphibia; order Caudata; family Salamandridae; genus Calotriton; species Calotriton arnoldi. Next base: position 182,514 of record CAWUFW010005850.1, read on the forward strand.
ATAGCAGTACATTCTGCCATATAATAGAAAAGTCCAGTCTTTCCACAGCGATCATACTTGGCTTTCGATGAAGTGTCATGGTCTTTTCTCCATGTTGCCTTTGAGTCCCATCTCCTTGGGCACTCATTCACTAACATGGTTATGGCTTAAATATCTAGGTATCTAGTTCTGTAGTGACTTAGCTGTAACAGTACAGTATAATGAATCACAGACTATCTCCAAAGTTAGGAACCTGCTATTCTCCTGGTCCCCTAAATTCATCTCTTGGTGGGACAGGCTCAAAGCTCTTAAGATGATGATCACCCAACTAGTGAATTTCGTGTCTTCCATGATTCCACTAAAACTCTCAACCTCCTTTTTTCACAAAATTGATAAAATAACTTCAACATTTCTTTGGAGTGATAAGAGAGTGAGGATCTCCTACAAATCACTTAGGAAAAGGTTCTCCCATGGGGGTTGCAATCTCCCAAATTGGAGTCATTACCAATCAGCCTTCGTGGCTGTCCAAGGGGCTATTTGATTGCTCCCAGAAGCTTTCAACTCCCCCAGATGCCTGGAGATAGAATGGAGCATATGATCTCCCTTTAGTACATGTTCCTTTGTTACAATGTCAAAATTCTCAACACTCCATTCCCAGCAAATATTTACGGACATTGCTAATGCTATTTAACTACTGGACAGTAGGTTGCCAGAGTCTATTCATAATTCAAGATGGGTGTCACTATGACATCACCCTAAAATTAAGACTGCAATTGATGGCCAGGTTGCAAAAATGTGGGCCATCAAGGGCATTGGACTGATCAAGGACCTATATGATACCAATGAGGATCTGCTTCCTTTTTCAACCTTAGCGGGTAGGTACACCCTCTCTAATATAGAGTTTTATAGTTTCCACAAGATTAAGGTGAAACTGTCAAAACGTACTCTTACCAAGCATTCGTTTCTACTGTCACGTCTTTCAGTATAGCAACATTCAGGGCATATTGACTCTAAAATCTACAAATTCTTATCAGAACCACTCACAAGAACCCCCAAGAACCTCCTTGGCTTCCATACTTAGAGATCTATACTGGCCCCCCATCCAAAAGAGATCACTATTTAAATTGCTCTGCATGACTTACAAATCTCTATCAGGGTCAGGGCCAAAATACCTACGCAGTAAGCTCAGCCCCTATATGCCAAGTAGAAACCTTCGATCTAGCCACCAATCTCTTTTATGCTCCCAACTTATTCACACCACCAAATATGGAGGCTGTGCCTTCTCCTATCTTGCTCTGGTCTACTGGAATAAACGTCCTCTTTCCATTCGAAAATGCCCAAGCTTAGTTGAATTCAAGAAACGCCTGAAAACCTGGCTGTTCTAACTGCCTCTTTCCCTCACCTACCTGCCCCTCAGCACCGAAATGTCCCTTCGGGAATGAGCCTCCCGCTGTGCCAACAATCTAATAACATAACATAACATAACACAACACAACCATCATTACTACATACTAAATGGAATAAACATTACAATGCTGATGTTTTTAACCATATTACTGATGATCAATGGCAAAACATTGGCACATTTGTGCTATGTAACAAAATCGCCCCCTCTCTTATACAATCCAAACTTTTCACAATGAGTCTGCTTCACTGGACCCCAGCTAGACTTCACTAGCTAAACTTGCGAGAGACCGACAAATGCTGGAACTAAAACCAAGAGGCTGGTACACACCAGCTCATGTTTTTAGAATGTCCACTCCTGGAACTGCATTGGCGCTCGATACAGGGTAAGCTATCTGATATCTTTGGTATACCCATAACTCTAAACTTTCCTATGATAACCCTGGGCCTCTGGTCCTTAGTGAACACTTTGAATCTTAACACCAAGATTTGTCTCTGTTAGATCTGCTTTTATCTATTGCAGTGAAAATTATCCTTTTCTGAATGGAAATCATTTAACCATCCTTCTCATCACACCTGGTGGGCGCAGGCCTCATATCTCAGAGGGGCACACTCCATACAGGCTAAATTGCAATCCCCCCACCCAATGTCCAGTGCAGTTTGGTGCTCTTTAGATAGATTCGTAGAAAAGAACACAAATGAAGGATGACCCTTGCTTACACCCCAGTGTCTGACTAGTTAGACCCGTGCTTACTCCCCAGTGTCTGACTAGTTACATTTCTGGTCTTGGAATCGCACATTCGTCCCCCCTCGCCACACTTTCCTCTCCCCTCTTCAGGTTCCCCGTTCTTCTTTTTAATTGCTCTCCATGTAAAAAAGCGATTCTCCAAGATGATATACTTATCCCATAATATACACTCTACAGTGCTGGAATGCTATGGTATGTACAATCCTCTTTAGATCTGCTTCCACTCATTTTTCTATGATGTTAGATACCATCCACAAATTGATCCTATAAGTGGCCCCTGGCTCTTGGTGGTCGCATAGCTATCTCTTATATTTGATTGTACTGCTACAGTTGTGGGTGTATGAAATCTCATATTACTTACATGAAAATTGTATATCATCTATTTGAAATGATTGTAGTGAAGGCATACCTTGTACTTGTATTGTAATGTCATCTAATTGTATGTTTTCTTATTCAAAAAATACTTTGAGCAAAAAAGTGATTTGCCCAGAATTGCAAGAATTTTGAGCTTCCTGCCACAACTCGAACCCAGTTCCCCAACTTCAAAGTCGGCCACTCTAGCCATTACACCACTTCCTCTCCCCGTCTGTGGTTGTTAGAAAGATTTCATCATCACAAATAACTTCAGTTGGTTGACTTAAAATTCCGGTTGTGCACTCCTGCAAATCTTCCTGCAGCAAACGTGCAACAAGCATCGGTATACAGTTTGTATCAGCCTTGAAAGTAAAACAAATTTCACAAACCAAATAGATTTTGCAAATGCGAAACCGATTGGCTTTTCCAATTCTTGTTGCTTTCCCTGTAACTTCTTCCCTTTCGCGCTGTGGTACATTCCCTTTACCCCAGCCTATTTGGGCCCATTTAGAATGTCTGGTTGGTATGAGGGACAGTTGAGGGTCTGAGGAGCGGTGTTTAGTTTTGGAGATTTCTATTGTATGACTGAATAAAGTAAACACATTTTACAGGGTCACGTCTTCACTTCTGTTATCTTAGGATTCAGACATTTTATTGATGCCGCAGGCATTTTTATGGATGCAGTTAACGTTCTAGGTTTCTTGTTGTCCCGATGCAAGGTTCTGTGTGGACATTGTTTTTGGTTGTGTGTGATAATGTTTAATAACAAAACTTACAGGGTAGGTGCCGTATAGCGTATGACTCACTAATTTATTTTGTAATTCTTAACATTGTATAGTGGTGGGCTAGAATCCCACAACAGGGGTTTGAATGATTAAGCAGAAGACAGAACATTTAGGAAGTCATTTCCAATGCATGCTTAGGCTCTGTACCCCAGTGCAAGGCAATGGAGATTAGCATGTGCTTGGATGATCTGAAGTGCTTGGCTTCTAGCTAGATGTAGTTCATCTGAGCTTGGCATCACAGTATGAAGAAAATATGTCTTGACTGACACACCCCTAAGATCAAGTCCTCTCATTCATATTCATTATACGTGCACTGAACAACTGGTGCTGCAATGCCCAACAGGCCCCTAAAAAGGGGCTCTTTGACAGAGATCTTTTTTTAGATTCTGCCGTGTGTGAGTTAACTTAACTAAAGAACCTCCTTTTTTATTGTATATTAGCAATTCGCAACGCAAAAGAGTACAGTGGTGAAAAAAGGTTAAAATCAACAAGATATAAATTTACTTTATTCTAGGGGTCCCTGTAAAAGATAAAAAACATACAGTAATATTTTAAAAAACAATAGGGCATATTCTCAAGGAACTATCGCCGAGTTAACGGCACTTTATCGCAGCCAAAGTCGCGATAAAGTTATCGCCCCATTCACAAGCTGGTGCTAACAGCCGATACCACCAGTTTACCTACGAAAGCATCCGCAAAAAACATTGCCACAGATGACCCCGGCAACTATCGCTAATGAGATGCAGAGTAGGTGTTCCCGAGCAAAAAGCTGCGACAACACCACACCTCAACATTCTCAACGACCAGCCACATCGGCGGTAAGACCACAAAACAGGCAATAAGGCACGTTAGCAGCAGGAAATTAACACCTGCTCCGACCTGGTGTAAAGTCGGACAACAACCTGCACCATCAAAGGGAGCCCAGCCCAGAGCCACACATGAAGAACAACAGATGCCATGGAGCCACTCACCATGCATCCTGGAGCCCCGAGAGGGCAACAACACCCACCGCCACCACCCCCAGGACCGCCACCCCCCCTGCCCAGGCCCCCCCCAGACCAACACAGAGGCAGCGCAGACAAAGACAGCGGACCTTCAGGAAATGCACCAGCCTCACAGACCTAACACCAGACAACGTCAATGCCCACTACAGGCTCAAAAGGACAACCATCCTCCGCATCCTGAACATCATTGTCCACAGACTGACGGTACCAACACAGCGGACAACCAACATCCCTCCGCAGACAAAGCTGCTGGGTGTGCTGCACCTGTTGGCCTCTGGTACCTCCCAACCAACAACCGCCAGAGTCGGAGGAGTCGCACAGCCAGCCCCATCCAAGTTCCCCACACCTGTCCTGGATGCCATCATCAGCTAGGTACCCCAGTACCCATACGTCCCCCACAATGCGCATTAACAGCTGGAGACCAAGCAAGGACTATATGCCATAGCTGGATTCCCGCACGTGTTGGGGGAAATAGACTGCACACATGTCCTACTTGTGCCCCCTGCCAACACCGCACACAAGTACCGCAACAGAAAGCACACGCATCCCATCAACATGCAGGCAATAGTGGACCACAGGGGAATTTTCACCAATGTCGTAGCCAGCTACCCAGGCAGTGTGCATGATCCCTTCATCTTCCGACAGTCCAACATCAACCAGCGCTGCCAGGATGGCACCTATGGAAATGCACTGCACGTTGGCAAGTACCAAATGAACACACCACACCCCTCAACTCCACAATCATGCAACTCACAACTCTGGCACTGCACACGTCAGAAAATCACATACAACATGCCAAACAACATGCCCACCCACCAGACACGACAGCACAACTTACTGTGGCAACCTTGGTTAGCCATGTACATGAGCCATCAACGGCATGGCACCTCAGCCACACAATACCGGAATGTGGGGAGAAGTGGGAACCAGGCATGTGCGAAGGAGGCAAGTCACCCATGAATGAGAATGTACACAATGCCAAGTGTGGCGGAGATGTGCTAGACAGACTGCAGTATGCAGACCACAGACATATCCATGTCTACATGCACTGCTGGTGTCTGGAGTGTAGTGGACAGTGGACGCAACCATGTCACCCCAGCCAGTGGGGAAGCCCAAGGAAATGTAGCTTGTGACATCCCCCCCTGTAAGCGTGTGTGGAGTGGGCTGGCCCGGCGTACGCCAGGCCGGCGTAGGGGTGTGAATAAAAAGCACGTAGCTCTGGGGCGTGGTTCTCTTCCGGAATGCCCAACGTGTCTGCCAGGGCGGCGCCTCCCACCCCGACACGAGGCCAACGCCATCGCCCTGAGCGGTGTGGCCTGCGATCCTGTGCGCCTGCTGCACCCCAGGCCGCTGGTCCCCTAACCCGTCATGCCCGCCCCTGCGCAGCCAGGCCTCGCTGCTCACCTGCCGACACCGGCATGTGTCAAAGAGGGCCCACCACGTGCCGGCGCAAGCTCCAAGCCCGAAGCCCGCAACCTTGGCAGCCTCCTCAGACCATCACGGCCTCCGCGACACAGGCCCGCTTTACTCCTTTTTCGTTGACGTACTCCACCGCTGCCTCGGGCCTACACTACGGTCGAGTAGGTCACACATGTGGAACTGAGTCTTGATTTCTGCATGGCGGAGTTCATATCATTTTACGCAAGGAGACGAGTAAGAGGAAGACGCGGTTCAGTCCGGAGGAGAAAAGGATCATCGTTACGGAGGTGATCGAACACTGCCGACAACTGCTCTGGTGTCACTAACTCTGTGCATCGCGGGCCAACGACACGTGGCTGTGGGCCCCTGCTGACCGCTGCCTCGGGCCTACTCTGCGGTCAAGTAGGTCACACATTTGGAACTGAGTCTTGATTACACAATGGCCGAGTACACACTTTATGGCTGAGTTTATATCACTATACTCCCTTCGATGTGGTGACACAAAGTATGTGCATGGCATCCCAACCACACGTGTCTGTGGGCCCTTGATGACTACGCATTCGGCTTACACTGCGGTCGAGTAGGTCACACATTGGGAATTCAGTCATGAATCATTTATGGCAGACTTAACATTATTGTACTGGCCTCATCGCAGACTTCATCCCCTTTCAGCTCCGGTGCCACTAAGTCTGTTCCCCGACATCCATGGGCACTTTCTGGTTGAACTTTGGTGGCGACTGAGTCTATGGACGGGGGCTTGTCTTCATCATCATGTCGGTGATACTGACTTTTGTGGCAAAAACGAGGCTGTAGCATTCCACTCCTCCATTTGCCGCTTCTGGCCGGCTCCTGCCCTCTGCATCATGCCCTGGAGGACACCTTCCACTGTCCCCCGCAAACCTCCGCTACTTTCACCTTCGACATCGACGAGGACCCACTCACCTCACGTGGCCCTATCTCACTGCACCGCAAGTCACAGTCCTGTGGCGGTGTGCCTGTGCCGGCCACAGTGCATCCGGGGCCACTAACTCTGTGCAGCTCAAGTCATGGCCCCTGTCTGGTAGCATATTGGATGGCCTCTGGGTTGATGGACTGGGGGTCATCAAGGCCATGTGTCTGTGGCCCTGCGCTGTCTGTTGCCTCCGGCCTCAACTGCGGCCCACCTGGGCTTACACATCACATCGAGTCCTGGCCAGCCCGGACGTCGCATCACCGCAGGATGCACCCGCCACCACCGCCAGGACCAACTCCAAACAACAGGTGCCAGAGTCGTAAGTGTCTTACTGCCAGACTATCAGAGTTGCTCACACCAGTCGTGGGTGCCATCATCAGCTTGTTCCCTGCTCAGCTCTTCAGGTGCCACTAACTCAGTGCACCACAAATCATGGACCATTCTGCGTGCATGTTGAGTGAACACTGTACTTTCACCGGCAACCACCATGATGCTTCACAGTTGTTTCTGTTATGCTGGTGTTTTCTGTTTCCGCTTTCATTGTGATCACTGTTCAAGTTGTTGCCAGCACCAACGACTCCATGAGGGCTGGCTTACACTCACCCCACACACATCCAGCACATGCATCACTGTACATGTGACCATGCCAATAAAGGTGTCTAGCTCGCGTGCCCGTAGCCAGTTCAACGAACTATCTGAGTGTGTCTGTGTGCTCATGATGTATGCATTTGTGCCCCGGGCACTACAACATTACATTGTGCCATGTACAGAGGACGCAGACATGTCACTGCAGGCAGCGGGTGGGACATTGCACATGTAGCTTTGTCGTCCCCCACTCAATACGTAAGGGGAGTGGACTGGGCCGGCGTACACCAGTCCAGCGTGGGGGTGTGGATGATCATCCTGTGGCTCTGGCTGTGGTTCAGTACTGGAAATGTGCAAAGGCATGTGTCTCTGTTGCAGTGTGGGTCTCCGTTGGGGAGTGTAGGTGGGCCCTGATGGGACTTAGACACCCACGTATGTGATCTAGTTCGGCTTCCATGAGGTAGTGCCCCACCCGCACATGTTTGGCCACTCCCTTCTGGCAGTCTGACACCTGGCCTTGGAATGCGATGTGTGCTTCGGTGGGCTGCTGGGAGCCAGCCGGGGTGGTGGGTGCGTCCAGCTGTGTTGTCTGTGCAGGGGGTGGGGTATCCTCGATGCAGCGGTGCTGCCCTGCTCCTGGAGGTCAATTGCCTAAGATGTCCATGGGCTGTTGTGGGGCGTAGGTGTCGGAAGTGTGGTGGTCCTCTTCAGCATCACTGTAGAGTTGTCTGGTCTGCTCTGCTGGAGGTGTTGTTTGTCCCTCTGCAATGTGAAGGGGAGATGCTTGTTGACATTGTGTTGGCATGTATGTTGCCGCATTGTTCAAGTTTACATACAGACTTCATGGCAATGTACATTGTGACTGTTTGGGAGGGGCGGACTATTTGATGCGGGACAGTGGACATTTGGACTACATGACGTAGGTGAGGTTGTACACGTACATTTGCATCTCACAGTTTCCTGCTATGTCAGATGTGATTGGCCTTTTTCTACGCACAGGCGGACCCAGTTGTGTCCTATGTTCCGCAGTGTAGGTTTTGGACTGTCTACCACATTGTCGTCCATGTGGGTGTGCTGTCATTGCTATGTGTGTGTGCTGCATTGTGTGGGAGTCGCACCTGCAGCTGTGATTTTGCTGCCCCTTATCCCTTGGAGGTGGTGTGCCTTTGGCTTATGTGCTTTTGAGGTGCTGTGATGTTGGTGACTTGGGTCATTTGTGCTCCCTTGCGGTTTTTGTACTCTTGTTAATTGTTTGTCTGCAGATGTGTTGTTGACGTTAATGGTTGTTTGTGCAGGTGGATGTGTCAGAGTGTGACCTGCTCCTTTCCGGATGTGGTCCACACTCAGCCACCTCAGTCTCGTGGCGTGCAGAGTGTCATGGTGATTGTACTCCAGCCATGCTGCTGGTCATGTGGTGTCACTTGCATTGTCAGTGTGGCTCTCACATACGAATCTTTGCTGTGTTTCGCACGGGTGCATGTGTGTGTTATGTAATTGGTGATGTGTGGGGTGAGACCCCTTTGGGCACATGGTGAACGGGGGCCTACTTGATGTTTGTATGTGTGCTGCAGTGTGCCACAGGGATCAAGGACATGACCCAGGGTCATTGTGGGTGTGCGGTGTGCTACAAGACATTGTGCATGTGTGCCATTGTGCCCGTTTCCCCCCCACAGTCTCTGTTTGTTACTCACCCTGTTGCTGTTGTGTCAGGTCATGTCGAGCAGTGTTCGGACTCCCGACTCCTTGCACAGTCTCCACACTGATGACTATGGCCGCCATTTGCTCCAGCTCCTCCTGTGGCGCAGGACTCCCACCTCCATTCGCTGTTGCTGCCTTCCTGTTGGCAGCGGGTTTCTGTTTGGTTTGGCTTTTCACATCGTGCCAGCGCATCTTGGCCTCCTCGACACTCCGGCTGCATTCACGATGGAATGCCATTTTTCCGTCTCTGTTGCCAATGACACGGTGGAGGTGACGGACAGTTGTTGAGGGTGCTCTGTCACCTCCGTGACGACGATCCGGTTGTCATGCGGACTGTACCACGTCTTCCTCTTCCTCTTCTCCTTGGCCTTCCCCGACCCCGAGGTTCCTTGCTGGTGGTCTGTGGGGCTTGTGGGGTTCGCGTTGACCTGGGCACTCGTTCCGGGTGCCTCCATATTGCTACGCAGTTTATTTTGTTTATGGTGTGTTTTTCTTGTTCAGCTTTTATAGTGCATTTTCCCGCATGACGCCTGGGGATTGCAGGCCTGTCGCTGGTCATCGCTGATTTTTGTATCGCGGTTGGCCTCATTGCAACTTTATTCGCGTTCGTGTTTCGCATTTTTGCGGCGTCGCGTTAATTTTAAAGCGGTCATTTGACGCGTTATCGTGGGGCTATTGCATGGTGCCGCCAGGTTGGGAATACTACGTTAACACGGTGTTGTTTTCCCGCGATAGACTGCGATGTGCAAAGTTGCGTTAAGCTAAACTTGCGGTGGTTATCACAGGTTCTTGAGAATATGCCCCAATATTCCTTATATTCTCCTAAAAGGTCGACATGTTTCTTGCCCTTCTTAGTCTATACTGATCTATGGCAATTCCTCAGGACCAAGTAAAACCTAATCTTCAGACTCGGGACCTCTATTTTAAGTTTGTTGTATGCACCCACTAAAATGTTCTCCAGTGTACACTCACAATGATTTGACCATGATTTTTTGGGGAAGAGATGTGGGAACGCTGGTTTAAAGGATGTTTGTGGATCACCACAGATTTGGCAACATTCCTTGTCAGAAATATGTGAAAATCTCTACATGGAGACAAAGTAAGAGGTTTGTATGACATTCTGGGTTAGAAAAACATAAAGTGGGTAGGATCTTCATTTCTCACACCACCTTAGACGTCCTAGGTGTCAACTTTTAAGATCTGTCTGAGGTTGGTACGGTTCCCTGGGTGCAGGCAGATAGGGTGCCCAAAAATTGCAGCTACCCGCAGGCCTTCAAAGGATCAAATTCCAAGGAAATATCTTGATGTCTCTTCACTACTTTATGGTACCTTTACTGTTGCAAATGAATGGCCCCACCAAACAAATGGGGTAACGTTTGTATTGGAAAAAATGAGGTAATGCTGGGTGATAGGACATTTATGTCTCTCTGCATATTCTGAAACTTTATCTGTTGGAAAGATTTGAAAAATCTCTATTTGTAATTAAAGTTTGTTGCTTGCAGGGCATTATGGGTAATAAAAAGGGGTGTGATTCATGTGAGCCAGACCACAGTGGACTGTCTGGCCTGACTAATTGTAAAAAATGTTTAGGCATGGTAGCCCTTCCCTGAGTGCTGATTGACCCAGAACCTAAATTCCATATCGATCCAAATGGCAGAAAGAAAGTTTCAATGAAAAAATCTTTATGTGTCCATGTTGCATTAAGGGATCGTTGCGTACAACAAGAATGAACTGGAAATATCAAAGTAAGGGTGAAACAAATGAAGATTTGACACATCTGTGTCACAGAAAACTCAGGATCATGTAAGTAATGGCAACATTCTTAACATCATGCATTTCCAAACTTTTCCCAATGGAAAACGTACCCCGCATGCGAGGAGGAGGCTATTACCTGGTCAATTAAGGGCCCAATTACCACCATAAAGACTGAACTCAAAGGAAAAATCTTAATGTGTTAATACTGCATTTCAAGGCCTTTCCTGTTGCAGGTGATTGTTCCAACCAAGCAATAAGGTGACATTATCAGGAGAAGTGTGGGTACACCGGGTCACAGGACTATTGTGACCCCCCTCCGATTCCAGAGCTTTCACTCTCAGAAACGCTTAAAAAAAATCTATAATTTTGTGCAAAGTTTGATGTTTGCAGCGAATTCTGGGTAAGAAATCGTGTTGGGATCCTCATAAGCCAGACCACCCTGCACTCCCAAGTTTAGCTTTTGGAGATGTCTCGAGCTGGTTGCCGGCAGACCAAAAGCCCAAATAGCACAGCTACCACATGGCCAGAAATACTGAAATTTCAAGAAAAATCTGGATGTCTCAATGTAGAATTTGGGAGCGCTTCATGTTATTGCTTGACACTGATGCTTTTTTCCTTAAATGGTAGTATTGGATGTGTATACTAGATTTCTGAAAGCGTATTAGATCTGTGAAAAAAACAAAACCATGGAATCATTACCTGTGGTCACTGCACGCCCGGACAATAAATCCTGGAACCACACAGAGCAGTGGATGAACAGTGTTTCTTTCTTTCCTCCACTCATTACTGTACTAACTTAAATCTATGTACCACTAGCATGTGCAGGGGACCTTGGAGTTCATTCCCTGTGGTGCATTTGGAGAGCTCCCTCAAGAATGCTTCTGAATAATTGTGGCAAATTGTTCATTATGAAACACAGTTGGACAAAAGAATTGGTAAAACATAAAAGGATCTGAAAAACAATTCTTTGAGGTCATTGGTATTCCTTGCTATGTGTATTTGTAAAGCGCAGTAACACCGGCGGGGATATCCTGACACTAAGCAAGTATGGGTGCCTAGCCTGGTCTATGGTAGGTTGGTTAATTGAAAAGCCAGGTCTTCTGCTTCTTGTAGAATTCAAGAACAGAGGAGGAGGCTCTGATATGGAGTGGGAGGCCATTTCATACTTTACGAGTGATGTAAGAGAATGCTTGCCCTTCTGATATGGTTCTGCATATGCACGAGGTGTGTGTGAGTAAGAGTCATCTGGAGCAGAGGTGACTGGATGGTTGGTGGAAGGAGATGCAAATGTCCAAGTAGGTGGGGCCTAAGTTGTGTAGTGCCTTGAATGTGTGTGAAAAGTTTCAAAAGAGCGTGTTTTTGTATTGGGAGACAATGGAGTTCCCTGAGGTTTGTTGTGATGTGAGCTCTGTGTGGGAGGTCGAGGATGAGTCTGGCTGCAGTGTTCTGTATGGTGTGTAATCTTCAAATGAGTTACCTGGTAATCCTGGTGTAGAGGGTGTTCTTGTAGTCCAATTTTCTGGTGACTAGGACGACTAGGAAGTGAATGACATTGCTTCTGGTGATGCTAGGTAGCCATTTGAAGAACTTCCTCAGCATCTTCAGGGTGTCAAAGCAAGATTCCTTGGCAAATATTAACAAAACATAAATGAAGTGGGTCATTTGCTAAAGTTTTATGCAGATGTTCAGGTAGTACAAAGTGCTGCAAATTTCATTGCCATTATAACAGTCTGTGGGCTCAGTGCAAAGACCCCAGCAACTCCTAATAAATAAACCCATAGGTTGGTAGCATTGAGAAAAAAACAATCTCTGTGCACCCTTGTAGGAAGCTGGCTCTGTATATACTAACCAATAATCAAAGGAGAATGGATTACTTGTACCTGTATTACAACCAGGGTCAGGTATGGTGACCGTCTTAAAAAACCCTCTTTCACATACAGGAGTGGTCGAGCGGTATATCTTGATTATCCGCTTCTTATATCAACGTGAAAGCATCATCATTGGGTTCTTCTTTGGAAAATATGCTTTCCTCCACCCGGAGGTAGACCGTCTGGTGACAACAGTAGTGATCAGTAATAAAACGTGGTTGAATGGGGTGAGTTAAAATTGCCTACATCTCCATGATCAAAAAACTTTATTCAGTTAGAGATAGGGCAAAGTAAAATCAGGGTGGTGCACATATAGAAATGTTACTAATCTATAGGACCTGTTTGTCCGTGTGAGTAGTCGACATGTTTCAGCCCTTCTTACGCCCAACCAGGTCGGGGGGCTTTCTTCAGGACTTGTGCAAAAGTGAGGGTGCTAATTCAGCAGCCTTTGAGGGCAGGTCAGTCACTTACCCTTCTTCATTAGTTGTTATTGGTCAAGAGTACCTATAACTTATGTTCCCCAAATCGGGCTTCCTTGAGGGACCGGTGGGCTCATTAACCTGCTGACGGCGTCAGGTTACGTGACTTGTGCTCGCTCCATCTACGGTGCCCCGGTCGGTACTATATCAAAATGAGGTATAGTGTGCGCAGATTCCAGTGGAACTCCAAAGGTAGGCAGATGTAAAAGTAGATAGCACCTTACTCTCTATTTGTGGTAGTGTGGGCGAGCAGTAAGGCTTTATCAGAGGGTAGTGTTAAGCATTTGTTGTACACACTCAGGCAGCAAGTGATGTCTCACACTCAAAGACTGAACTCAGACCAATTTGTTGTACCAAAAAATATTATTAAGTTATTTTATTTCTAGAACCAAGCCAAGCCTGGTGCAGGTAAGTGAAATAAATGATTTGCAAAATCTTATGCAGTGTTTTACAGTTGAATGCTGGTTCAAATGCAGTGGGGTGAATTACAGTCAGCAGTTCAGAATTACATTGTAGTTACTTTTCAGATTACTTTTGCTAATCAGTGTGATATGCCTAGAAATCACACTGAGACTTCTCCTAGACAAAAGGTAAGTAATTCACTTTTAGTACATATGCAGTTTTACAATATTCCATACAAACCAACTCCACACTTAGAACAATTTTCAAGAAAAGCAGTCAATGAAATCCTATGGAAGGAAATAGAGTTACCAGTTTACAGGTAAGTAGTTATTTGTGGGAATTGGTATTCTGAGATTAGAATTATAACACACAAGGAGGGCCAGGAGGAGGTTTAAGGACCAGCATGGGCGTGCTCCCCACTCATCAATTCAACACACAGAAGAGCCCACGGGTCCAGATTTGTGAAAGTACTTGAATGCGACACACAAATAATTTGACACCAGAAAAGAAATCGACCAGTCAGGGGAAGATATTCCTTTTAAGGACGACTCCCCTCACACACCAAAGGTGTCATGCTTCATCATAGGGGTGCCTCCTCGCGTTAGGAGCCTAGTCCTAATGCGGGCTACAACCCCCTCTCTACGAGGGAGGAGCTCAGGGATGATTTTCAAATTGAGCACATGGGTTGTACTAAGAACCCTATGTGAACGTGGTGTGCATGATGCAGCTGTCAAGATTCAAGACAGGTACATCAAGAGGATCAACATGTTTCGGCCATCCGTGACCTATAAGAGTGTCTTGGCCTTCGTCAGGATCCAAAGGATTGTAACAGCTACTGCAATAAGTGTGAAACCAAAAAAGAAGAGAAGAACAACAAATGGTGTATACTGAACCAGAAATGAGTATGTTCAGTAGGGTCCACCGCTACAACCAAATGTGGTCTCAAAAGTTACCGCATCTGTCCGGGGCTATTTAGCCAAGGGTACAAACGCTACCCCCACCTGTATTAAGGCGTCGGGTTCCTAACTCGTCTGTCTCTTCTTTTTTGGTGTACCTGTCATGAATCTTGACAGCTGCATCATTCAGCTTATTGTTGTTTTTAATCCTGTCATAGGGTAGCTAAATAAAGTTTTGCCAGCTAACTCTATAGGCAGTTTTATCCCACATTCACCAGCACTGCACTATACACTCATTCACACACCACGCTCACATAGGGTTCTTAGTACAACCCATATGCACAATTTGAAAAACATCCCTGAGCTCCTCCCTCGTAGAGAGGGGGCTGTAGCCCGCGTTAGGACTAGGCTCCTAACGCGAGGAGGCACCCCTATGATGAAGCATGACACCTTTGGTGTGTGAGGGGAGTCGTCCTTAAAAGGGATATCTTCCCCTGATTGGTCGATTTCTTTTCTGGTGTCAAATTATTTGTGTGTCACATTCAAGTACTTTCACAAATCTGGACCCGTGGGCTCTTCTGTGTGTTGAATTCTGAGATTAGAACCAGGGTTCCCCCAGGGTCAAGGATGCACTCTTGAAACACCCTCATCAGCACTAGGGCGGCTGGGTGCAGAGTGCTGAGGCCCAATATTATCCAAAGGGGTATTGGGGACCTCCGGTTGGAGGCTGCTCACGAGCAGGTCACAAGGTTGTGGAAGCCAAGCTCCTTGTGTTAGGCTCAGGGCAAAGGGGGATCCGAGTTAGCACCAAAAGTACACCTGCAGCGGCGCAGGGGCGGCTGGGTGCAGGGTGTTGTTTTGTTATTGAGTGCCCCTTTGTTTTCAATGGGGATTCTCTGGTTGCAACAAAGACTGCAGGCTCGGTGGCGAAGATCTTCTGGAGGTGACCACTGGTTGGAGAGGTAAGTTGGGATGACTGAGGATGCTGGCACACCATCGGTTGGGCCACCCAAGGCTGTGGGAGCAGGGGTGTCTTTGGGCGTCCGGTTTTCTTACCAGCTACGGTGCAGGGGATCCTCCAGAAAGGGGCTGCAGGCTTGGTTTGGAGATTCGAGGCAGGTCAGAGATCACCAGATCTCAGGTCAGGATCACCGGGGAGACCTTCTCGTTGTGCTGGGCCACTCGAACTCAGGCCATGGGCGTTGGATGCAGAGTGGTGCAGACTTGCGGTTTTGGCTGGGGCCAGAGTCTGTTAGTGAGCAAATCCAGGGCTCACGGGAGACAAAGTCTTGGGTTTGGAAGTCAAGGCAGGTCCTTCGGTTTCTTGAGGTTGCTGGCTGCAGGACGCACTGGATTTTGCTGGAGCAGGTTCGAGGTGGGGACAGGCCGGTAGAGCTGGGGCCAAGTCAGTGTGCATCCTCCTCTTCTTAGTTTCAGCACAGCTTTTTCGCTCCTTCCTCTTCTCTTCTTCTGGTTGGTTCTTGCATTGAGGAGGCAAGGTTTAGGGGTGTAACAGGTAAGTAAACGTTCGGACCAATGGGTCCCTTCCTTGGGGTGGGTACACCCTCTATTATGCCACCCTCCAGTGGGAGGGGGACATATGCCTCTCTCTGGTTAGCTGGGTCTCCCCATCTGCAAGATGGCAGGGACTGAGAGTTGTGCTTCACCTCGCCTCCCCACCTAAGGAGTGGGGTTGGCAAAGGTGGGCACACCTCCCTTCCTCTCTTGGTTTTCCCACAGATTCCCCCACCCAAAGTGGGGGTCAGAACCGGTGGGAGCCAGTTGCTGGAAGCAGCAAAGGGCTGTGGTAGCTCACAAAGGCGGTAAGCCTTTGAATCTCCCCTTCGTGACCCTCCCCAACCTGGGAGAGGAGGCTTAGCACCTCGTCCCAGGATGTGCATTGTTGCAGACC
Organism: Calotriton arnoldi; assembly: GCA_963921515.1. NCBI lineage: Eukaryota > Metazoa > Chordata > Amphibia > Caudata > Salamandridae > Calotriton > Calotriton arnoldi. The sequence continues at coordinate 198,754 of CAWUFW010005850.1, forward strand.
CCCGAGAGCAGCAGGCTCCCAACCCAGGGGTCCAGAAACATGTTTGGTGGGGGCAGCTGGTGAGCAGCCACTCAGCCAGGACACGAAAGTTAGGTCGTTTTTCAGGGGGCATCTCTAAGATGCCCTCTGAGTGCATATTTCATTAAATCCCACACTGGCATCAGTGTGGACTTAATGTGCTGAGAAGTTTGATACCAAACTTCCCAGTTTTCAGTAAAGCCATTATGGTACTGTGGAGTTCGTAATGACAAACTCCCATCACCATATACTCTTAATGGCATTACTGCACTTACAATGTCTAAGAATTGAAATGGACACTGTACGGGTACATGGCTCATGCACCTGTACCCTCACTACTGGTATAGAGAACCCAGCAAAAGGGGTGACTGACCTATGCCAGGGAAGTGGGTTGTAGGTATGTCACACAGGGATGTGTGCCATGTCGACTCTTCACTGTGTTCTGCACCAAAACACGCAGCCTGCAATGGCAGTGTGTGTGTGTAACGTTACAGGGCCTCTAAGGGTGGCACAATAAGTGCTGCAGCCCTTAGAGGCCTTCCCTGGCCACAGTGCCCTTGGTATCTGTGGTACCATTTACAAGGGACCGGCATGTGGCCAAAGAGTGCCAATTGGGTTTTGTCCTAATGCAGTTTTAGGGAAAAAAATAGGCCCTGGGTACCTGTTTGGCAGGAAGCCAGGGCACACTCAAAGTCAAAGTACATCAGTAGTTTGGCAAAAAATGGGGGCAACCATGCAAAAAGAGGGCACTTTCTTACAACCCTCCTTCTTTCACTGCATGGCCCTGGCCAGATAGCCACAGCTCAATTATTATCTTAGCATGTGATAATGGAATGTTGGTTCATGCATATTTATCTGCTAAGTGCTGATTCTGTTTATAAGATTACCCACTTTGTGATTTGCTGGTGTTCTGATCAGTGTTTCCTTTCATTTGTACTGGCTTACACAGCAAGTATTTCATATTCTTTTGTTTACTGTTTCGATTCCGAACTCCAGCAGTGCAATTGCTGTATAATAAGAAATCTAACATTTCAGATTGTGCTATTGATCACTGACTCTCCCCTTTGCGTTATTATAAAGAAAAATCAAGTAATGAAAAATTTACTTGGAAAGTAAATTGACCACATCCTCATCAAATATTTTTATTACATTTTTCTTTTATATTCCGATTCTGTAAAGCATTACTAACAAGCCTGTAGGGACCTTGTGTAGCTGAACAAGGAGTATACTTAGCACAGACATCACACATGAAATTCTTCTAAATGTATTTATCAACTGAAATATAACGCACAACTTTTGCTCTGTAGTGTGTCAAAGAATTTTTTTCTACCTTTGCTTGTAGGGATTACTTTGATATATGTCAATATCTATATCTATATATTCACTATTTGCTTTTTTTTCATTGCCAAAAGCATGGGGATAAAAATGCAAGTTTTATAGAGACCTCTGGAATATTTTCCATATTTTGCAGATATGATATAATAACAAAAGAGTCCAATGACGATGTTTAATTATTAGCCTTGTTAACCCCTTAACTACTGAGCCCCCCCACCCAGGGGGTAGTTTGTGATTAGGCGTGAATAACTTTTTTCCACATAAAGAATCCATGCTAAATTGCAGCCCTTTTTTTCCAACATCATGGGGATTCTCTAGGTACCCAGAGTTTGTGGATTCCCCTAGAGGGGACTGTGAAAATAGACAAAATATAGCAATTTCTTTTAGGTTTTTGGGGAAAAATAAGAAAAGTGTTTGCTTTTTGTCCCTAAAAATGGCATCAACAAAAGGTTTGCTGTGATAAAGTGACCATCTTCTTGGTCTTGTTTTATTTAGATAAATATTGGCTATTTTTCTAAACTGGTGTGGACCCCTTTTGTAGTGTTTTCACTGTGTTACTGTGTGTGTGTACAAATGCTTTACACATTGCCTCTGAGATAAGCCTGACTGCTCATGCCAAGCTACCAAAGGGGTGAGCAGGGGTTATATTAGCTGTGTGACTCCCTTACCCTGACTAGAGTCAGGGTCCCTACTGGGCAGGGTGCAAACCTCTGCCAACTAGATACCCAGGGGCAGATTTACAAGAAAGTGACGCATCTGTATAGATGCGTCACTTTCCCTGCGCCACCCTCAGAAACCCTTGCACCATCACAGATGCGCCGTATTTACAATACGGCGCACTATGGCGCAAGGATTGACAGATGCGTCAGAAATTCTGACGCATCTGTTGGCGGAAAAGTCACGCATTGCTGGAGTCGTGTCGCAAGCACGACGCAACTCCAGCAATGCGTGTTGAGGCCTATTCCCACTACACTGCGTCACTACTTACGCCTGCTTCAAGCAGGCGTAAGGTTTTGATGCAGTGGCGTCCCAAAAGTGGCGCAGTGAAATCTTGTAGATTTCACTGCGTCACTTTTACGAGGACTTCCTGCGTGGGAACGCCCACCCTGCATACATTATACCTGACGCAGGTATAATGTGACGCAGGGCTTTACAACGTGACGCATCTCCCTAGATGTGTCACGTTGTAAATAGGCCGCATTTTTTATGCTGCCGCAAGGGGCTTGTAAATCTGCACCCCCATTTTTAACAAGATTGAGGTTTGTAGGGCATTGTGGGTTAAAAACGTCATGTAAGCCATGAAAAGCACATCATCTAATTTTCAGAAATGTGTGGGTTTGGTAGGTTTCCCTAGTTGCAGACAAGCCTAGGCCCAGTTAACGCAACTACCCACATTGCCAAATCCTGTTAGTTTTTTGACAGGAAATATTGATGTTGCCACATTATATTTTGGGTTTTTCCTGTTGTGGATGTTAGGCCCACCCATATAAGAACGTTAGTGTTTTTTTGGAACAAGTGGGAAAATGCCGAGCAATAGAAATTGTATGGATTCCTGTCTATTCGTGAAATTCACATCACAGAAATGCATGGTAAATTCGTCTTTTTAGGCAGAGTTTGAGGTATGCAGAGCATTGTGGGTAAGAAAACATAATGGGATCCACACAAAGCATACCACCCTGGACTCCCCTCGATGTCTACTTTTCTGAAAAGTCTGGATTTGGTCATTTTCCCCAGATGGTGGCCTACCTAATCACAAAAAGTGCAGGCATTCACCATGGCAAATGGGATGACATTGGGATTTAGTGCCCCTCTCCTGGCCCATATGCTGAAACAACACCCACAAGAACTAAATGGCCTCTTGCTTGTGAATGGGATGGGATGTTTTAGTCTTCAGGGGAGCAAAAATACTGTTGAGGCTTTGCAATACAAAAAAACAAACTCAGGCTACTTGGGAAGCTCTTCCAGAGTAGAGAGAGCTGGAAATGAAAAAAGGATGCTCTCCATCGTCCAATTTACCTCTCCCCAGTGTTGGCCAATAGCCAGCAGATGCACCTGGGAGGGAGTGCAGCCTTCAGACTCTGGCTGACAGCCACATTTAAGGAGGTAATGAAAGCCAAATCCTGAACATTCACATTACAATCAGAGCCCGTTGTTAGCTTAACAATGCAGGGGAAGTGTAAGAAATCAGGTTATTGGTTGGGAGGGGTGTAAGATCTACTCATGCATAAACCACAATCCTTGTCAGGGTGAACCACAAAGGTCACTTAATTAGCCTATGCTTAGTCCTCTGCTAGCTTGGCACAAAAGCAGTCAGGGTTAACTGAGAGGCAATGTGCAAAGTATTTATGCAGCACACAAAAAGTAATTACATGAAAACACAACACATGGAAAATCCCAACCTAATTTAGAAAAATAGAGTGAATTGCAATAAATAAAATGAGGCCAGAAAAACAAAATTCCAATCAGTAGAAGCAGAGATATGTCATTTCAAAGTTTTAGATAAAAAATAGCTTTTAAAAGCACAAAATGACAGCTAGGGTTATCTGGACGCACTGGACCGGGACAAACTCAAAAGTTCAGGCTGACCGCAAAGGAATGCAGGTTGGATACAGGGACCAGGTTAGTCCTGCTGAAAACTGTTCCATATGTCCTTGATGCGAGGCATTGCGTCACGCTGCATCAATTCCAATGAAGATCTGCCAGAGCTGCGATGCGAGGTCCTGCATTGAGTTCCATCGTGCTGCATCAGTGCTGATGAGGCTGCCTATCAGGAGCAGGGATGCGACGTCATGTGTCGAACTGCATCATGCTGCATTGGTTCCAATGAGGCTGAAAATCAGAAGCTGTGAAGGGCTGCAATCCTAGGGCCTGCATTGAATTCTGATGAACCCACAGTTAGGCAGGGTTTCTGGGGGTTCCTGGAGGTCTTGCGATTATGTAGGATCCTGAAGGTGTTACTAGGGGTCTTGAGATCTAGCAGGTAGTTGACTCCCCCTTTACTTCATAGGGCCCAAACCAGTGGTCCTGCTGCCAACCAAGGGTCTGAGACCTGGAGCTAGCCAAGGGTCCAGGACCTGGTGAGGCACATTTGAGGATAAGGAACTCACTCCAGCAGAGGTCAGCAGGTCTCTGTCAGGTCCAGCTGAATTACAATTATTTGAGTGCAAACAATATATTTCTATCTGCGCCAAATCTAAAGCTATCACTTATTGAATGTAATACGGTAAATAAATAGGAGGGATAAGCCTCACAACAGTGAAAAATTACTTTAGGAGTTTTTTACTGCTAGGAGATATGAAACTGAAGTTCACATTTCCTATTTTCTAAGTACATTGCACCCTGCCATAGGAGCCTTAAGGGCCTAACTTAAGGGTGATGCACATGTATTAAAAGGAAAGTTTAGCCTGGCAGAAGGTTTATTATGTCAGGTCAAAATGGCAGTTTATAACTCCACTACAGGCTGCAGTGGGAGGCCTGAGGCATGTTTTAAAAGGCTCATGAAAAACAAACAACCTCTATGTACTCCCTTACTGATAAAAAAAGGGTATAACTCCAGAAATAGATATACACAGCTCAATGTATAATAGAGCCGAATTCCCAGAGTCATGGATACTTACATATTCATTATTATTTCTTTTTATTTTCATCTTTGTTGAGACATAATTAAATACACCAATTTCCATATGTTTTTCTATCAGATTTTTTCCTTATATTACACAAATTTGAATACACAAAAAACCCCATCTGCCCATCAGTGACATTGACATCTCATAAATACATCAAACACACATACCATACTCTCCCTCATACATAATATTCCATTAAAAACAAAAAGGATGCCTCAGTGTTCTCATGTCTAATTAGTAATGCAGTATCAATTTTGACATGTTTTTGTAGGCAATAAAGCTGGAAGATTTAGGGCCTGATTACGATGGCGACAATGCCACGGTCTCGGGACCGACTGACCTCCTGTCAGCGGTCCCGACACTGCCATTACGTGCTGTTGCATACTCCCATTTCTCTATGGGAGCTTGTACTGCGCCGTATACGGCCGTGGCAGAAGCTCCCTTGGAGAAATGGGAGATTCTGTTAATCCCCGTACCGTGTGGCAGGCATCTCAAGGTGCCTGCCACATCATGCAGGGATTAACAGGGGGCATCATAGGTGCCCCCTCGGCCCCCTACCTGAGGCCGTGGAGGAATGGGGGCCCGCTAGGTGCCCCCAAAGTCGCTTCCAGACAGACTTTCCATGTCAGAAAGCCCGAAATGGAAAGCTTGTCATAAACTGACAACATAATCCAGACGGCAGAAATGCTGTCCTCAGGGATTACGTTGGGGCCTCCAACTGACCGATGAGCTCCTTGAGCCCATCCGAATCGAGACGGAATGACCGTCTGGTTTCAATACCGACCGCCTACATTATTGTTAGGGGGTTGGAATTGAAAGCAGAGATGTCGGTCAGAAAGCCTCCGACCACAGGTCGGAGGCTTTCCGACTTACATCATAATCGGCCCCTTTATGTTGAAGTACACATTTGAACAAATATTCACCCTTTCACTGCTAGGCCATTCCCCCCCCTGTGCTAAGCCTTTTTTTTTTATATTTGGGGTAGTTTGCGCTTAGGCCCCTGTTACCTTTTGTCCACATAAGGTATCCAAGCCAAATTTGCGCCCTTTTTTTCCAACACCCTGAGGATTCTAAAAGTACCCAGGGTTTGTGGATTCCCCTGGAGGGGACCCAGAAATTAGCCAAAATACAGCAAAATTATGTTTTGTTTTTTTTTTAAATGGGAAAAAGTTGCTGCAGAAGAAAGCGTCTGTTTTTTTCCTTGCAAATAGCATCGACAAAAGGTTTGTGGTGCTGAAAGCAACATCTTCTCAGCTTTCAGGGACAGGCAGACTTTTGTCAGAAATACCAACATTTTCTATACAGTTTTGGCCTTTTACTGGGACATAGCCTATTTTTCCTATTCTTTGTGCTTTCAACCTCCTTGCTAAGTTAGCTTAGGCCTAGCTGCCATGATGCCTCCTTTGCACACGTTACTCTGTGACTTTGTTTTTCCAGACTCTGCTTGTGACTGTTCACATTAGAACTGTCTGCCTTTTTGCCTTTCACCTCTTCTCATGTTCTCTGTGGTTTTCATCTGCACACAATGTACAAGGTCGAAAAACAACGTCCCTTATTTTTGCTGTTCTGGTCAGCCCCTCGCACTTAGGCATAACATGACATACAGCTGCACTGGAGAAATGTGTATGCTTTTAATATTGTGATCTCACTGTTGAAGGCACTTGGAGAAAAGCCTTTCCAGGGAGAAGAGCTGTGCTTGTCCAATGATGTAACCCTTGCATCTAGTTCTTGAGGTCTGGGGGTCCCCCTGACCAAGTCCAGAGGTCTTCTATTTTTATAATAAACTAGTTACTAGCACGGGGAGGGTGGTAAGGTATTTTAGTCCTATATCCACTGTCTTTATAAAATGCTGTCCCCATTTGTATTCTATGGAATTGTAACCATGCTTACTGTTTTATCTTTATGCATTATGCTGCTAGTAATGGCATGTGTACTGTGTCTTAGAGCACGATAGTTGAAATAAACATTTTAAACTATACTGTGTCTCTTAATACGCACGTTGTGGACAAGTATGAGTGAGTAATGAAAGAGTGTTCTTGCTCCCGCGATTCCTGAAAGAGTCCGTGTTCTGGGATGTCTAATCATTGGTAGCTTCGCTGTAGTACGGAGAACGAATGAGACACTATAGCTAGTCGGATTGGGATTTTGGGTACCTAGGTGTATGGTTGGTACACCACTATACACCGAGGTCCTGTTTTCCTGCGCATAGTTCTGTATACGTGCAGAATCCCCGCAACATGGCGCCCAACGGCGCCATATTGCAGGGTTCAGAAACCCAGAAACCCTTGCAAATCTCAAACTTTGTCAAAAAAACACATTTTCCTCACACTTCTGTGATGGAAAGTTCTGGAATATGCGTGGATCCACAGACTTCCACACACCTAGCATTTCCCAAAGTCTCCCGATAAAAATGGTACCTCACTTGTGTGGGTGGGCCTGGTGCCTGCAACAGAAAACTGTCCAAAACGCACCGTGGACAAACCACATTTTTACAGTGAAAACTGACCCTTTTTATGCAAAGCGCCTAGCTGTGGCTTTTGAACCCTAGCTCAGCCGACACTTAGGGAAACCTAGCAAACCTATACATTTTTGAAAACTAGACACCCAGGGTAATCCAGGATGGGGTGACTTGTGTGGTTATCACCAAGTTTTGTTACCCAGAATCCCTTTCAAACCTCACACTTTGTCAAAAAAACACATTTACATCAAATTTCTGTGATGGCAAGTTTTGGAATCTGCGTGGGTCCACAAACATCCACCCACCCCGCATTTCCCAATGTCTCCCAATAAAAATGGTACTTCACTTGTGTGGGTAGGCCTAGTGCCCACGACAGGAAACGTGCCAAAACGCAACGTGAACATACCACATTTTTACTGTAAAAACTGAGCTTTTTTTTTCGAAGTGCCTAGCTGGGGATTTTGAACCCCATCTCAGCCGGCACCCAGGGAAACCTAGCAACCCTATACATTTTTGAAAACTATACTCCCAGGGACATCCAGGATGGGGTGACCTGTGTAGCTCTCACCAAGCTATGTTACCCAGAATCCCTTGCAAACCTCAAACTTTGTCAGAAAAACACATTTTCCTCAGCTTTCTTTGATGGAACGTTCTGGAATCTGCATGGATCCACAAAATTCCAGCCACCCCGCTTTCCACAAAGTCTCTCGATACAAATAGTGCCTCACTTGTTTGGGGAGGCCTAGAGCCCCTGACAGGAACCGGACCAAAACGCAACGTGGACACACCACATTTTTACAGTGAAAACTGACCCTTTTTTTGCAAAGTGACTACCTGTGGATTTTTAATTCTAACTCTGCCGCCACCAAGAGAAACATAGAAAACCTATACATTTTTGAAAACTAGACACCCAGGGGAAGCCAGGATGGGGGGAATTTTGTGGCTCTCACTAGGTTCTGTTACCCAGAATCCCTTACAAATCTCAAACTTTGTCAAAAAACACATTTCCCTCATATTTCTGTGATGGAAAGTTCTGGAATATGCGTGGATCCACAAACTTCCACACACTTAGCATTTCCCAAAGTCTCCAGATAAAAATGGTACCTCACTTGTGTGGGTGGGCCTGGTGCCTGCGACAGGAAACTGCCCAAAAAGCATAGTGAACAAACCACATTTTTACAGTGAAAACTGACCCTTTTTATGCAAAGCGCCTAGCTGTGGCTTTTGAACCCTAGCTCAGCCGGCACTTAAGGAAACCTAGCAAGCTTATAAATTTTTTAAAACTAGACACCCAGGGTAATCCAGGATGGGGTGACTTATGTGGCTATCACCAGGTTTTGTTACCCAGAAACCCTTTCAAACCTCAAACTTTGTCAAAAACCCCACATTTTCATCAGATTTCTGTGATGGCAAGTTTTGGAATTTGATTGGATCCACAAACTTCCACCCACACTGCCTTTCCCAGTGTCTCCCAATAAAAATGGTACCTCACTTGTGTGGGTAGGCCTAGTGCCCACGACAGGAATCGGGCCAAAACGCAACGTGGACACATCACATTTTTACAGTAGAAACTGAGCTTTTTTTTGCAAAGTGCCTAGCTGTGGATTTTTAACCCCATCTCAGCCAGCACCCAGGGAAACCTAGCAAACCTATACATTTTTTAAAACTGCACTTTTCTGGAACATCCATAATGGGGTGACTTGTGTGGCTCTCACCAAGTTCTGTTAGCCAGAATACCTTGCAAACCTCAAACTTTGTCAGAAAAACACATTTTCCTCAGATTTCTGTGATGGAAAGTTCTGGAATCTGCGTGGATCCACAAAATTCCACCCACCCCGCATTCCCCAAAGTCTCTCGATAATAATGGTTCCTCACTTGTTTGGGTAGGCCTAGAGCCCGTGACAGGAAACGGGCCAAAACGCAACGTGGACACACCACATTTTTGCAGTGAAAACTGACCTTTTTTTGCAAAGTGCCTAGCTGTGGATTTTGAACCCGAGCTCTACCGGAACCAAGGGACGCCTAGAAAACCTATACATTTTTTAAAACTAGACACCCAGGGGAATGCAGGATGGGGTGACTTGTGTGGCTTTCAGCATGTTCTGTCACCCTGAATCCCTTAACAACCTCAAACTTTGTAAAAAAAAAAACAAATTTTCCTCACATTCCTGAGATGGAAAGTTCTGGAAACTGCGTGGATCCACAAAATTCTACCCACCCCGCATTCCCCAAGGTCTCTTGATAAAAATGGTGCCTCACTTGTTTGGGTAGGCCTAGAACCCGTGACAGGAAATGAGCCAAAACGCAACATGGACACACCACATTTTTGCAGTGAAAACTGACCCTTTTTTTTCAAAGTGCCTAGCTGTGGATTTTGAACCCTAGCTCTACCAGAACCAAGGGAAACCTAGAAAACCAATAAATTTTTGAAAACTAGACACCCAGGGGAATACAGGATGGGGTGACTTGTATGCCTTTCACCATGTTCTGTCACCCTGAATCCCTTAAAAACCTCAAACTTTGTAAAAAGAAAACACATTTTCCTCACATTTCTGTGATGGAAAGTTTGGGAAACTGCGTGGATCCACAAAACTCCATGCACCCCGCTTTCCCCAAAGCCTCCCGATAAAAATGGTACCGCACTTGTGACGGTAGGCCTAGTGCCCGCAACAGGAAACGGGCCAAAATACAACATGGACACACCCCATATTTACAGTGAAAACTGACCCTTTTTTTGCAAATTGCCTAGCTGTGGATTTTGAACCCTAGCTCTGCCGGTACCTAGGGAAACCTAGCAAACTTATACATTTTTGAAAACTAGACACCAAGGGGAATCCAGGATGAGGTGACTTGTGTGGCTCTCACCAGGTTCTGTTACCCAGAATTCATTGCAAATCTCAAACTTTGTCAAAAAAGCACATTTTCCTCATATTTCTGTGATGGAAAGTTCAGGAATCTGCGCTAATCCACAAAATTCCATGCACCCCGCATTTCCCAAAGTCTCCCGATAAAAATGGTACCGCACTTGTGACGGTAGGCCTAGTGCCCGCAACAGGAAACGGGCCAAAATACAACATGGACACACCCCATATTTACAGTGAAAACTGACCCTTTTTTTGCAAATTGCCTAGCTGTGGATTTTGAACCTTAGCTCTGCCGGTACCTAGGGAAACCTAGCAAACTTATACATTTTTGAAAACTAGACACCAAGGGGAATCCAGGATGAGGTGACTTGTGTGGCTCTCACCAGGTTCTGTTACCCAGAATTCATTGCAAATCTCAAACTTTGTCAAAAAAACACATTTTCCTCATATTTCTGTGATGGAAAGTTCAGGAATCTGCGCTAATCCACAAAATTCCATGCACCCCGCATTTCCCAAAGTCTCCCGATAAAAATGGTACCTCACTTGTGTGGGTAGGCCTAGTGCCCCCGACAGGAAACAGCCCACAACACAATGTGGACACATCACATTTTTCCAGTGAAAACTGACCTTTTTCTTGCAACTTGCCTAGCTGTGTATTTTTAACCCTAGCTCAGCCGGCACCTAAGGAAACCTAGAAAGTCTATACATTTGTAAAAACTAAACACCCAGCGGAATCGAGAATGGAGTGACTTGTGTGTCTCTCACCAGGTTCTGTTACCCAGAATTCCTTGCAAAACTCCAACTTTGTCAAACAAAACACATTTTCCTCCCATTTCTGTGTTGGAATGTTCTGGAATCTGCGTGGATCCACAAACTTCTAGCCACCCCGCATTCCCCAAAGTCTCCCAATACAAATGGAACCTCACTTGTGTGGGTAGGCCTAGTGCCCTCGACAGGAAATGGGCCAAAACGCAACGTGGACACACCACATTTTTACAGTGAAAACTGACCCTTTTTTTTGCAAAGTGCCTAGCTGTGGATTTTGAACCCTAGCTCTGCCGGCACCGAGGGAAACCTAGCAAACCTATACATTTTTTAAAACTAGACACCCAGCGGAATTGATTATGGGGTGACTTGTGTGGCTCTCACCAGATTCTGTTACCCAGAATCCCTTGCAAATCTCAAACTTTGGAAAGCACTGTATGGGATGATATAACCCAGTGTGGTTATGGTGCTCACTACTACCGATATTTTATTATTACGCAATGCCTAATTTAGGTGCTCAATGGAGGAGGAATCATCCACTCCTCCAAAATTGTGACCCCTGGGGATCTGCCTAATACCTAAACGTAAGACTGAGCACACAAACAATATTTGTCATTTGTAAATCAAGACCAGTACAATGCATAGAAAAATTCAAAAGGGTTTCTTGTGTTTTAATTTTCGTTTCTTTAGTTGCTCCAGCCAACACGTGTTTCGTTGTCCGGGATTAACCCACAACTTCCTCAGGGCTGGAGAGACAATTATATGAACATATCGTAATATATTACATGGGAACATATTCCATTTACATCAGTGATTGGTGGTACCCACATTTCGATTCATATCAATAAACACCGATATGATGGACCTGTGATGAGAATAGCAACTCGTAGGGCTTCTTTTCTTTGCTGTTTACAGTTCTAAGGCTTATTTCTGTATCGGTTGAATAAGTGCAGTAATCTATATCACTGGTGGTGCACAAGCGTGGTTGAGTCCAACACCCTAAGCCCATTGATGTGTCCAGTATGAGTTCTCTTATCCTTATTGTTGCTGGTGATAAGAGATAGTACACCTGGCATATAGTGGGGAGTGCACATATCAATTATTTACATTGTGCCTGTGAGCCTCATGAGAGAGGCTATAGAGTGGGAAAGGGCATACCTGTATTAATGCAATGCAGTCTGTAAGCCTATGGAATTAATATACGTATTATGATAGTGTTTCAAGAGGATACACAATGTGTATCACTTGATATTTTGGAGCGTTTAGAAGGAATATATCCTACCTCTGTACCGGTTATAATTCCGTCCCCGCCAGGGAGGCAGGGAAGAGTAAAAATGATCCAAATTTCTATTTCTTTGCTTCTCAATGTAATCTAAAATCTAAAGGATATGTGTACTCAATATAGTATTCGATTAATTATTTTCAGCATATATAAATGTCCAGAAGTTGTCAAATACACTCCTTAGTACATTTACTTCACATATAATTCAAAAATCCAGAAACTCCAACCAAATCCTGTCTTAATTAACCGAAAAACCCGATCATATATCCGGGTTGAATTATTTACTCAGTCTGTATTTAAAAGTGTCAATCAGGAAGCGTCTCCCGAGATTAACCGAGAGACCCATATTTCAACCCGCAATCTACATTACTACAAAAAATTTTGGAGCAGGTATTGGGGCAAGTGTTAGAGAAAATACGACAAGTTCCACCCAAGAGGTTCTAGTCCTCCCCTGCTCCAAATGGACTGCCCGTATAACCATGTGGATCCCAAGTTAGTCAGCAAGTTATTAAAATAACATCAATATCTTACCCGACAAACCACGTATGATAGCTTGATGATGCACGATGAGGCACTGAAATGTAGAGCAATTATATTAGTACCTATTCTTATTCTAGTAGTACAAAAGTAGGGAATCTAACTTGTTCAGTCTCACCTTTATTGCACGCACATATTGTGGCCGTCCAACACCGGCTCCCAGTATGGCCGCTGTGTATGAGGAAATCGAAAGTGATTTAGCTAAATATCCGGTAGCAGTCAGCGCTGAACTGCGTTTTGCCATAGGATCAGGAAAAAGGCGTCCGCCATGTTGGGTGGTGGAAATCTACAAGCCACACATAAAGAGTGGAATCCATAGAATATCGCCCCATAGTGCGTGGTCATATAATAGGCGAATAAGTATCTGCCATATTGGGTAGTATCGAATCACAAAGTATAAAGTCCTTTCATATTGACATAAGCGATCAGAACTATGGTCCATTTTAAGATACAGTTAATGCGCAACGAGCAGCTGAAATATGCATGATCCGTCATACAAACGGAACATTTACCCCATATCGCGTAGTAATGTAGTTGTATAAGAGAGGTCCTACAGTAGTCGGTATTGGTGAACATAAAGCTCAGCCATATGTAATGAGATCAGAGACTTGCCCAGTATAGCTGGAACCATAGCGATGTAATAGCGTATTCAGTCCGACCAAGAATCAGTATAAGTCAAAGTAGTGCATATAAGCGTGTAAAATCAAGTCAATTGGCGGTGCTATATAGAGTGTTAGAAGACAGCTCTAGTGAATATAGTAGTCTATGATCCTATAGATCCAAGGATCAGCAGAAAATATGTGCTCTAGAATAGGGTGTGGCCATACCAGCCAGTCTGAAAGGATGCTATAGATGGTGAGTATACACCCAGCAGGATATGATAGTGCATTATCCCGAAATGTATTGTTTTGCGAAATTGTATAAAACCACATATAGGTACTTAAAACTATCGTACATCACAGTTCTTATCATTATTATTGTAGTCATTTAAGTACATTTGACTCTTATGAGGCAGGGTCCAGTGACAACATATCCGCCACATGTGGGAGCGTTCAGTTATATTTCATAAGTTGTTATACATTGCATATAGTTACAGACATTATTAATGCATTTTTTAATCTATCTATGATGATATGACAGATTTATACATAGGAGAAACTATTCTCCCCAAAAATAATGCAATTCATGATCTAGATTTAACCTGCACTCAAATCAAATCAAATCAAAAGCTTTATTCGGTTTACAGGAACCATAAAAGCATACTAAAAATAACACATACAATTTCAGCTCCATAAAACTATATAAAATATTTAAGAAAACGTTTTGCTTCTTTAAGGCCTCTGCTGTTAAATTATTAAAATTCATAATAATTGCTACAGTAATTACTTTCTAGTTCATCATTAGCTTGTTATTTTTCCAAATCCCATAAAGCACAAAATATAAAACAAACTTTACACAACAGTATCCTATTTACAACCCAGGCCGTATAAAATGGCAGATACTGCCGAGTAAAATTCAACTTTTCATAGTTCAGGTTCTTCATACAAGAGCGTCTCTAGATGCGAGTTGCTCTTTCTTATTTTTATAGCTGTCTGGATGTAAAGTGCCACGGCATTACAAACTTTCAAGTCCTTCAGACTACATATATATTCAAAAGCCAATTTATACATGTACAACCTTTCTCTTCGGAACAGGGGGCGTAAATAATCTTTCCTAATCTTTTTATAGAAATCACAAAAAAGAATAAAGTGCAAAGTTGTTTGGTTCGTAATACCATCGCATGGGCATTTTGGCAGATTTCGATTCCACTTTCCCATTACCGGGAAAGCTATTAAAAAGTGAGCCAAGCCCATGCGCAATCTTGTGAGGTAGAATCTATGTGTGGTATTTGTAACTAATAACAAATAACTTTGAGTACCTAACCCTGTAGTTATCCCCAAGTAATCTTTTATGAGAGGTTTTGTAATGGCTTCTACTTCTCGTCGAAGTGTACGTGACTCAATCAGGTCTGTCTTAATTTTCCTTTTTTCACACCACTGTATTTGGGATGGGTTTTCTTGGTCAGGGTTTATGCCACATTCTTTTAAAAGGTTATTTATATACAATAGCCAGGGGATGTTCTTCCCATGATTTAGTGCAATAACATCTCTAATTACATCCTGTGTGAATTTCGTACCCTCTTTTCTCCATATACCATGCCATGTATTTAGGCCTGCAATACTTATAGAGTCACCCATATAAGCAGCCTCTAATTCTTTGTGTATGCTATAAATGGGGGCTGAGCTTGGTACCGCCAAAAGTCTCCGAAGAAAATAATTTTCCTGTGAATAAATACTTGTACAATTTGCGACTCCCCATAGGGCTGCTCCATAACAGGTACTACCTATACATTTGGTCCTATATAAGGTCATAATTTCCCTTATAGGTTTATTTCCCATCTTTTTGGAAAATCTGAAGAGTGCCTCTGTTATTCTAATAAGCTTTTTCCTGCAGTGCTCAATATGTGCTCTCCAGGAACCATTTGCTTCAAAAACTAGCCCCAGATATACAAAAGATTTTGTTGATTCAATGGGAACATTTTTTACATGATGGGCCTTTATTTTTGCTTTTCTATGACCGCACACCATTGTAAAGGTTTTTTTAAGATTTAAAACCAAATCTTTTCTAACCATAAAATCTGCAAATTTTTCTATTAAAAGCTGTAAACCGTTTGCTGTTCTTGATAAAAGTACTGCGTCATCCGCGTACAATAAAATCGGTACATTACGATTTCCAACTTTACGGGAATCAGCTTTCAATTCCTGCAACTCCTTGTCGACCCTGTTTATATATAGTGAAAACAGCAACGGGCCAACACGCAACCCTGCCTGATACCCCAGGTAACTTTAAAACTTTCAGTGCAAACACCATCTATCCCATAGCGGACTTTCGCACTCAAATGCCTATAGATTTGTGAAAGAAATACCACAATATCTTTCGGAGCTCCAATAAAGGATAATGTCTGCCACAACTTAGAGTGATTTACTAAGTCAAAGGCACTGGTGAGATCAAGAAAACATAAATGTAAGTGGCCGCTTTTTACAATGGTATATTTACTAATCAAGACGTGAAGGTTAACACACTGTTCTATAGTCCCAATTTCTCTACGGAAACCATATTGTATTTCAGTGAGAATATTGTGTTCCCCTACCCACAATTCCAACCTCTCTAATAATATTCTGCCCAACAATTTTGAAGTTGTATCAAGGAGGGAGATAGGGCGATAGCATTTCGGATCGCCCCTATCTCCTTCTTGAATATCGGGACAATAATACTTTCCGTCCATGACCTTGGTATCAGTCCCTTTATAATTGCATTAAAAACCCTATGTAGTATCGGTGCCCATAAGTCTGGTTTAAATTTAAAAATATCTATAGGCACCCCATCAACCCTGGTGCTTTACCATTGGCGCTTTTTTCCAAAACCATTTTTACTTCTTCGACAGTAAATGGCTTCAGGTTGGGATTTTCTATAATTATAGTTTTATCATCATTATCTAAATTTTCTTTGTGGTGGTCAGGACTACCAATCATTGTTTCGATGTGTTGTTCCTTTTCAGGGTTAAAAACTTCAGAAAAATGGGTTATCCAAACCTGGGGCTGTACTAAACATTCTATTTTCACGGCACCACAGTCTTTGAAATAAGGATGGTTTAAAACTTTCCAAAAAAGAATAGAATCTTTCGTGTCCACGGCCCGTGTCAAATTCTCCCATGCCTCAGTTTGGATCTCCCTCTTTCTTTTAGCAACAGCATATTTATATATCTGCCTACGATTTTGGACCAGCTTCCTATCTTTTGGGCTTGCATTTACGGCCTCTCTTAAGAGTTTATTTGCTACCGTACATTCTGTATCAAACCAGCCTGCTAATTTTTGTCTATGCTTCTTACTCCTATTCGGTTTTAATCCTTGCGAAATTTCAGTAGTGATATTAAAAAAGCCTTTATAACCTGACTATTTGTTGCCTCCTGGTCGGTACAAATTTCAATATCATTTTACGGCTAGCCATTAGTTTTTCTGTAAAGTTATTTGGGTTTATTCCGGTCCATTTAATTGATATGCCATTTTCTCCCTGAGTGGCAATGGTGGGTGCTAAATATGACCCATACTGTACGGGAGAACACAATCTGACCATCAAAAGAAGTGGATAATGGTCACTTAAAACAGTTTTTTTAACCACCCTTTTTAAAATTTGATGTTGGGCTTGTCCCGAGATCAGAATATGATCAATGATTGATCCTGGTCCTTGTCCAACAAAAGTGGGTAACACTGGGTTTCCCTCCACAGTTACTTGATCTACCATCTCTAAATTGTACTTATACATCACCATGTTAATTGATTCGCCATAGATGTTATGATAAAAATGGCTATGATTTCTTGTGCCGCCATTAATATATCCACAAAACTTCCCTTCATCATCACCACATTTCCCAATATTGAAATCCCCTACCCAAATTAGCAAATAATCAGACTTAATCGGCTCAACAAAAATGTCTAAATCCTTCTCTAGTGTTATAATGACTTTATCCTTTGTTCTATCAAAGACATTGTTATAAAAATTAATAATAACAAAACATTCTGAATCCTTTGACAGATGCAACAATTGATAATACGGTGAGTTAGTGGATTTTCTTCGTAAAATCAAAGAAGATGTAACAGAAAGAAAAGTTGCCAGCCCACCTTTAGCCCTTCCACTCCTGGATGGTATTGCTTTTGTATCTATTATGGAAAACCCATCGATAAAAAATGGTTCAGTGTGCCATGTTTCTTGTACACAAATTATTTGCGATTTTTTAACAAAGTCCGGCCATGTGTTATTTTCTAATTTTGTCTTTATGCCGGCGATGTTCCAAGATACTAAATTAAGATTTTACATACTCTCATTCTCATTTAGGGGCTCATCCTGTGTGAGTCAATCACAGTCTTCCAAACTTGCAAGCGGGGCAAAGCTATTTGTCACCTCTAAATTTAATGGGACCGATGAAAATGTGTCTCGTATCCTGTGGGGACAATTATCTTCTGGGAAGTATGTTTTGCAGTGCAAATCCCGCATATGGCCTTGACGGTCGATTAAATGGAGCCAGTATACTGTCATTTGCATTCGGGAAAAGAGCCTGGCAATTTCCTACTCTTTTCTGTGGCTTATAGAAGAAGCCCAGTGAAAGGGCCACCACCTGTGACTTTTCGTAACAATTTTGTGAGGCAAAAAAAATTCTTTCAGCAAGGTGTGGTTGATTAAAATTATAACACAATCCCCAATAAAAGCTTTTCTTTGACCTCCCACCCAGCTAACTCTTCTGACCATATTTACGTGTCTATCTATTCTTGACCCCAGGTCTGTATTACATGTTAACCAGTGTAACACTTTGTTTTTCAATTGGGAGTAATCCTCAGTTTTCCCCTTTAAAAGGGGCGGGACATTTCCCAAGATCACCACGTATGGGGTGGACTCTGGCGGTTAATGAATAACTGGCAGTCTCGGCGCGATGTTCATAGTCGTGCCCTTTTGTATATTCATATCTTGATTTTGCATCTGGGGATTACCTCCTTCACCTTGTTTACTAGAACATACTCTGTTCTCTTGCCCTGGACTACAACATGGTTCTATTGTAGGGAGCGACTTGGACAGGGGTACAGTTTCTCCTCGAGGGTAGGGAACATTCGATATGTTCTTTGATTCCCTTTGTTGGGATAACATTACCAATGGTGGTTATAGTGGTAATGTTCCCTCAGAATTTAAACGTACCTGTCCCTTATTAGGATTTCTTAATGCCGTAGTTCCAAGAGCACTTCCCTCAGTACCTTTTGTGGTATTATTGTTATTATATGTAATAATGCTTTGCTCAATTGAAGTCAATCTCTCGATAATTGGGCTTAACTTTATATCGATGACTTCATTTAAAACTGCCCACATTATCTCCCGTAGCGATTTCCCATCATCACTCATTTTTACATGGCTGGCCTGTATAGCTCTAAGAGTAGGGTCAGCTTTTTGCCTTTTTGCTTTTCCTCCAGCTAATTGACTCTTCCTTTTTACCCCTGTCCCCTGGTTAACACTCTCAGACCCTCCTGTCTGGCCAATCAATCAATCAATCATGTCACTTATAAAGCGCACTACATACCCGCGAGGGTCTCAAGGCGCTGGGGGAAGAGGGGGGTGGTGCTGCTACTGATCGAAGAGCCAGGTCTTGAGGAGTCTTCTGAAGGCCAGTAGGTCTTGGGTCTGCCGAAGGTTGGTGGGGAGGGTGTTCCAGGTCTTGGCGGCGAGGTGGGAGAAGGATCTGCCGCCGGCGGTCGTTTTCCGGATGCGGGGGACTGTGGCGAGGGCGAGGCTGGTGGAGCGGAGCTGGCGGGTGGGGGTGTAGAAGCTGAGTCGTCTGTTGAGGTAGGCTGGTCCGGAGTTGTGGAGTGCTTTGTGTGCGTGGGTGAGGAGCTTGAAGGTTATCCTCTTGTTGACAGGGAGCCAGTGCCACGTGTGACTGGTCTATTAATGGGGGTACCTTTGCTCCCTTCATCAATGTTTAAATCCATAGCTGTAGCCATAATTCCACCACTTGTTATGCGGACTATGGGACTGAGTGGTAACTGGTTACTTGACACATTTGTCTCCCCTATTATACCTTCAATAGTTCCTTGCTCACATTGTGCAATCCTTGGGCATTCTAATGGATTTGTCAAAGTATCTCCCACTGGCTGCAAAGTATGGGAGGTAGTCGGGGATCGTGATAACCGCCTATTTACTAGTTCAATTTCCTTATCTAGGACAGATGCCGCACGTTTAAAAAAAGAATCCATAGTGACGATTGAACCCGCGGAGCTTATTGGAGGTCCCGCAGGGCCGACCGATTTCCGCTTCCCCATTTCACACAAATGCCAATATATCGCCCCTTACTCCCAATAGAAAATCACAAGGGTTTTAAGTATTTGGAGTATGATGGCAGTACTAAAAATGCAATTATACAGACTGCACACGGGTTTCCCTAGTGCATAGCAATCTAACCAAATTACAGCCCTTTAGGCCCTGGCACCACATTATATTTGTCCAAATACAATATTAGCAGTTTCTAGAGGTGGGCCACAAAAGGATAAGCCCACCTTTACCTTTTTCTTTGCAGTCACAAAGGGATTTTGAGGCGGAGACAAAAGAGGGGGGACCCGGCCCGGTCTCAGTCGGTCTCGGACGGGCATGCCCGCGCGTGTACCGCGCTGCGGTAGCCTGCCGCCGCTTTTAACGCTGCTCCGTGCGGCGTGGAAAATGCCCGTCAGCGCCTCCTGGCACTACTGGTACTGGGATGTGTAGTCCAGGGCAGGTCCGGTCCCGCAGATAAAGTGACTCATGCAAGGGCTTGTGCAAATAGCCTCGTGTCTGTAGCAGCAAAAGTTTAAAAATGAACGAGTACAGTTGGAAAGGGCTCCCGCGCTGCGGTAGCCTGCCACCGCTTTTAACGCCGCTCCGTGCGACGTGGAAAATGCCCGTCAGCGCTTCCTGGCGCTACTGGTGCTGGGATGTGTAGTCCAGGGCAGGTCCGGTCCCACAGATAAAGTGACTCATGCAAGGGCTTGTGCAAATAGCCTCGTGTCTGTAGCAGCAAAAGTTTAAAAATGAATGAGTACAGTTGGAAAGGGAAATTACGCACTCTACTGCGCGTAATTTCGTGATCCATGTGGCCTCCCTACGTCTATGTCTACGTCAGAAAAGAATGGCATGAAACTGAGATCATGGGACAAAAAGAACTAGTTAATAGCCAGATCAAAGGAGTGGAGCTTATCAACCTAAGTAACACAGAACTCACAAAAGATATGATATCTTTGTTGAAAAAAGGTATTGGTTTCTGTCCCAAAAACTATGGGGATATCTGTAACTTCATGATCGACTTATTCAAGTTTGTATGAAATCTCAAATTAAAGAAATTTTTCACAAACAATCCTACACCCAATAAAGCAGTGAAAAATTATCCTACTGATGTCTTTCCTGAACTATCAACCATACAGGATATTAGAGATGCCGAAATTACTTTTATCGCTCAGGGAGGATGATCGGGATCACATGAGTATAGAAGAGTTACTTGTGGATCATGACATAGATACGGATCTAACCCTCTCCAGTGGGCTTAAATGCAAATCAAGATGGACACCAACCTTACCAAGTGGCAATAACATTGATGTGTTTTACAAATTAGTAAAATTAGTAATCAGAGATCTGAACGGACAACTTGACACTAAACACAAACACAGATCAAAACATAAGGATAATTTGACACATAATGAATGTATTGCTCAAGAAGCATTAAAAGGGACTAAAAACATTATCATTAAAGAGGCTGACAAAGGGGGTAACATAGTCGTAATGAACACAACAGACTACAATAGGGAGATCTTATCCCAATTAGAAGATCAAACATGCTACACTAAAGTCAAAGAGAACTCTACTGGTTCCCTATCAGATCTGATTAACACACATCTGAGAGACTGGCTCACCAAGGGTTTGATTGACCGAGATGAATTTCTTTATCTTAAAGTGTAGAGGCCCAGATTCCCTTGCATATATACACTACCTAAAGTGCACAAAAACCTACAATGTCCACTGGGTAGATCAATCATTTCCAGCATTGGGGGACCTACAGAAAAGTTATCCCAGTATGTAGACTTATTTCTACAACCTATGGTAAAAAATCTACCCTCATATGTCAGAGATACAAAGCATATTCTCAGTATACTTGCAGATGTGATGTGGGAGGATGGGATGATCCTGGCTACGCTGGATGTCACCGCACTCTACACAAGCATCAGATCGGATTTAGGAATCCGAGCTACAAGAAAATTCTTAAGCAAAAGACCTGCTAAACAATGGGAACATGTAGAAATGCTGATTACTATGATTGAAATCATTCTAAAAACAATATATTCATGTTTGAACAACAATGGTACAAGCAGATACAAGGGGTTGGCATGGGCTCCAGATTCTCTCCTTCCTACGCCAATCTCTTTATGGGATGGCTTGAGGAGGAGTGGGCCTGGGGCTCAAAAGGAACTGAATGGTGTGAATCCATTATTTACTGGGGCAGATATATAGACTATTGTATCATGATATGTTCACGAACAATGGACAACTTACAAGCATTCTGTAATTTCCTCAACTCTAACGATATGGGCATCAAATTTACATACAATTGTAGCCGAAAAGAGATAGAATTCCTGGATGTGATACTATATATTGAGAACAATAAGATCCACAGCAAGCTACACCGAAAGCCCACCTCCTGCAATGCGGTACTACGTGCCAATAGTGCTCATCCCAGACACCAAAAAGAAGCAATCCCATATGGAGAACTTGTCAGGGCCAGGAGAAATTGCAATACTGACACGAACTTTAGATCTTGTATGGCTAATATGAAACAATGCTTTCTAGCCAGGGGTTACAACTCACATACAATTGAGAAAGCAGAACAAATACTAACAGTCAGCAGGGCGGATACCCTAAGAGACACACAGCTCCAAGATAGGGCACCATCCAAACTAAGACTAATCACGAATTACAATGAAATGTCAAGAGTGCTAAGAAACAGTATGAATAAACACTGGCAAATACTGAGCTCGGACAAATCTTTGAGTGACTATATTACTGATGTACCACTTATCACATATAGGAGAGGCAAAACCATAAGATCGATACTGAGCCCTAGTTACCCAATACACAAACCTAGAGACAATTGGTTGTCACAAAGATGTATAGGGTTCCACAAATGTGGTAATTGCAGGGTATGTGACTTAGCAATGGATAATACAAAACAGTTTGCAGGTCTCAATGGCCGACAATATGACATCAGACAGATGATAAACTGCAACATTAAATATGTTATATACATGTTGAAATGCAAATGTGAGACATTTTACATTGGCAGTACAATCAGACCACTGAAAGAACGGATCAGTGAGCATGTGAGAGCCATTAAATATCAAGACAGCAGATACCCCACAGCAATACATATAAATGATGTATGTCACAGGGTCTGCGCAAAACACTTACAATTTGTGGTATAAATCGGGTGGAGATGGTTCCCAGAGGAGGCAATAAAGAATTACACCTGAGACGTAGGGAGGCCACATGGATCATGAAATTACGCCCAGTAGAGTGCAGGTTAAATCTAGATCATGAATTGCATTATTTTTTGGGGGAATAGTTTCTCCTATGTATAGATCTGTGATATCATCATAGATTGATTCAAAATTGCATTAATAATGTCTGTAACTATATGCAATGCATAACAACTTATGAAATATAACTGAACACTCCCACATGTGGCGGATATGTTGTCACTGGACCGTGCCTCATAAGAGTCAAATGTACTTAAATGACTACAATAATAATGATAAGAACTGTGATGTACGAGAGTTTTAAGTACCTATATGTGGTTTTATACAATTTCGCAAAACAATACATTTCGGGGTAATGCACTATCATATCCTGCTGGGTGTATACTCACCATCTATAGCATCCTTTCAGACTGGCTGGTATGGCCACACCCTATTCTAGAGAACATATTTTTTGCTGATCCTTGGATCTATAGGATCATAGACTACTATATTCACTAGAGCTGTCTTTTAACACTCTATATAGCACCGCCACTTGACTTGATTTTACTCGCTTATATGCACTACTTTGACTTATACTGATTCTTCGTCGGACTGAATACGCTATTACGTCGCTATGGTTCCAGCTATACTGGGCAAGTCTCTGATCTCATTACATATGGCTGAGCTTTACGTTCACCAATACCGACTACTGTAGGACCACTCTTATACAACTACATTACTACGCGATATGGGATAAATGTTCCGTTTGTATGACGGATCATGCATATTTCAGCGGCTCGTTGCGCATTAACTGTATCTTTAAATGGACTGTAATTCTGATCGCTTAAGTCAATATGAACAGACTTTATACTTTGTGATTCGATACTACCCAATATGGCGGACACTTATTCGCCTATTATATGACCACGCGCTACGGGGCGATATCCTATGGATTCCACTCTTAAAGTGTGGATTTCCACCACCCAACATGAGACGCCTTTTGCCTGATCCTATGGCAAAACGCAGTTCAGCGCTGACTGCTACCAGATATTTAACTAAATCACTTCCGATTTCCTCATACACAGCGGCCATACTGGGAGCCGGTGTTGGACGCCACAATACGTGCGTGCAATAAAGGTGAGACTGAACAAGTTAGATTCCCTACTTTTGTACTACTAGAATAAGAATAGATACTTATATTATTGCTCTACATTTCAGTGCCTCATCGAGCATGTACTTGACGCTCATCCACTCTACCGTCGACAACACGCTATCATACGTGGCTTGTTGGGTAAGATATTCATGTTGTTTTTATAACTTGCTGACTAACTTGGGATCCACATGGTTAAACGGGCAGTCCATTTGGAGCCGGAGAGGACTAGAACCTCTTGGGTGGAACTTGTCCGCATTTTCTCTAACACTTGCCCCAATACCTCCTCCAACATTGTTTGTAGGAATGTAGACTGCTGGCTTAAATATGGGTCTCCCGGTTAATCACGGGAGATGCTTCCTGATTTTACACTTTTAAATACAGACTGAATAAATAATTCAACCTGGATCATTGATCGGGTTTTTTGGTTAATTAAGACAGGATTTGGTTAGATTTTCTGAATTTTTTAATTATATGTGAATTACATGTACTATGGAGTGTATTTGACAACTTCTGGACATTTATATATGCTGAAAAGAATTAATCGAATACTATATTGAGTACACAAATCCTTTAGATTTTAGATTACATTGAGAAGCAAAGAAATAGAAATTTGGATCATCTTTACTCTTCCCTGCCTCCCTGGCTGGGACGGAATTATAACCGGTACAGAGGTAGGATATATTGCTTCTAAACGCTCCAAAATATCAAGTGATGCACATTGTGTATCCTCTTTTACACTTTCATAATACGTATATTAATTCCATAGGATTACCGACTGCATTGCATTAATACAGGTATGCCCTTTCCCCCTCTCTAGCCTCTCTCATGAGGCTCACAGGCACAATGTAAATAATTGATATGTGCACTCCCCACTATATGCCAGGTGTACTATCTCTTATCACCAGCAACAATAATGATAAGAGCACTCATACTGGACATATCAATGGGCTTAGGGTGTTGGACTCAACCATGCTTGTGCACCACCAGTGATATAGATTACTGCACTTATTTAACCGATACAGAAATAAGCCTTAGAACTGCAAAAGGCAAAGAAAAGAAGCCCTACGAGTTGCTATTCTCATCACAGGTCCATCATATCGGTGTTTATTGATATGAATCGAAATGTGGGTACCACCAATCACTGATGTAAATGGAATATGTTCCCATGTAATATATAACGATGTGTTCATATAATTGTCTTTCCAGCCCTGAGGAAGTCGTGGGTTAATCCCGGACGACGAAACACATGTTGGCTGGAGCAACTAAAGAAAAGAAAATTAAAACACAAAAAACCCTTTTTAATTTTTCTATGCATTGTGCTGGTCTTGATTTACAAATGACAAATATTGTATGTGTGCTCAGGCTTACGTTTAAATCTCAAACTTTATAAAAAAATACACATTTTCCTCACAATTCTGTGATAGAAAGTTCTGGAATCTGGGTGGATCCACAAGCTTCCACCCACCATTCTCCAAAGTCTCCCAATAAAAATTGTACCTCACTTGTGTGGGTGGGCCAACTGCCCGCTGCATGGAAAGGCCCAAAACGTATTGTGGAGACATCAAAATTACCTATCACAAAACAACCTGGTTTTGCAAAGGGGCTCACCTGGGTTTTTGGCCCCGGGCTCGACGGCCATCTAGGGAAACCTACCTAACGCAGACATTTTTGAAAACTAGACACCGGGGGGAGACCAGGGGGTATGGCAGTAAGTTTCCCCAGATGGCCGCTGAGCCCGGGACCAAAAGCGCAGGTGACCTCCTTGAAAAACCAGGTCGTTTTGTGATAGATACGTCACACCTGTGTTTTTGGTCCCGGGCTTGCAGACATCTAGGAGAACCTAAAAAACCCAGACATTTCTGAAAACTAGACACTCATTGGAATTCAGGGAGGTGTGGCTTGCGTTGATCCCCCAACATGTTTCTTCCAAGAATCCGCAGCAAATCACAAATTTAGCTAAAAAGTCACATTTTCCTCTAATATCTGTGTGGGAAAGTTGTGGGATCACCGCACGGCACACATTTCCTACCACTCAGCGTTCCCCTCAGTCTCCCGATAAAAATGATACCTTACTTGTGTGGATGGGCCAAGTGCCTATGACATGGAAGGGCCAAAAACTTGTAGAGATCGAGGGGGGCCCAAAGCAGGTCTAAAAGGGCAGTTTGTTTATACGTTTTTTGGCTGACGCTACTTTGGGCACCCACACAAGTGAGATATTATTTTTTTCGGGAGACCAAGGGGAATGCTGGGTAGTAGGAAATGTGTGCCTGCACGGTGATCCTACAACTTACCCACACAGAAATGTGAATAAAATGTGATTTTGTAAGTAAATTTGAGGTTTGCGGGGGATTCTGGGTAAGAAAACGCTGGGGGATCCATGCAAGCCACACTGCCAGCCAAAAGTCAGTACACACACACCACCATCCATGCACACCGCCAGCCAAGCGCCATCAACACACACCACCAGCCAAGCGCAATCCACACACACCGCCAGCCAAGCGCCATCCATGCACACCCCCAGCCAAGCGCCATCCACGTACACTGCCAGCCAAATGCTATCCATGCACACAGTCAGCCAAGCAATATCCACGCACACCGCCAGCCAAGCACCACCCATGCACTCCGCCAGCCAAGCACTATCCCCGCACACCGCCAGCCAAGCAGGGCCAGACTGGGAACAGCAACCAACCCTGGCAGTTTGGTGCTTGACCGGCTCTGGGTGGGGGGTGGTGCTAGTAAAAAGCACCGCTACCGCTTTTGTTACTGGGGCCCGATATTGTAGCAATGCTGCAATACTGGCCTCCAGTGACACAACCGCCCCCATGGCCAGAAAATTGCCCCACACCCATCTGGCCCACCAGGGAAATTCCCAGTGACTGCTACAGCTAGTCCGGCCCTGCAGCCAAGCACCACACATGAACAGAGTCAGCCAAGCACCAGTCCACATACACCACCAGCTTAGCGCCACTCCGCGCACACCACCAGGCAAGCGCCAAACTACACACACCGTCATCAAGCGCAAGTCCACCCACATCATTAGCCAAGTGCAGGTCCATACTCACCGCCAGCAAAATGCCAGCCAAAGGTCAGTACAAGCAGACCATCAGCCAAACTCCAGTTTACACACACACAAACTCTTCTTGGTTTCTAGTGGTTTTCTGCCCCAGTTTGGGTGCAGATGAGGCTAAAAATATCACAGAAACAGCCAAATGTGTGCATAAAACAAAGAGAGCAACCCTTGGCTATGGGGGTTCTCACTGGCATGCCTATAAACATATCCCTGGTGCCTAGTGGGTTTTCTAGCTGCTTGGGGGCATGATCTGCCTTCCGAAGGGGGAAGAAATACTTTTTTGGGGGTGGGGGCATTAGCATGCCCATTCTTGGCAGCCCCAACCTCTACGTATAAAAAAAAAAAAAATCCCTGGTGCCTAGTGGGCTTTCTGCTCCCTGAGGGGCAGATTAGAGACTATTGCCCCATCTCCCTCCCAGGGAGGCAGAAAGACTGTGTCTAATTTTTATGGGGGGTTGTTGGCATGCCCATTCTGGGCAGCCCCCACCCTTACGTATAATAAAAAACATAATCCCTGGTGCCTAGTGGGCTTTCTGCCCCCAGGGTGGCAGATAAGGGACTATTGCCCCATCTGCCTCCCGGGGGGGGCAGAAAGACCCTGTTAAGATTTTTGGGGTGGGGCATTGGTATTCCCATTTTCAGCATCCCACACTTGTATGTATAAAAAAAAAACAATCCATGGTGCCTAGTGGGCTTTCTGCCCCCCGTCGGGGGCAATCCAGGGGCTATTATCCCCATCTGTCTCCTAGGGGGAGAAAGACTGTGGAATTTTTTTGGGGGTAGGGTCACTGTCATACCCATTTAGGGCAGCCGCCACCCCTATATACATAAAAAAAATCCCTGGTTCCTAGTGTGCTTTCTACCCCTCCAGGGGGCAGATCGGGGGCTATTGTCCCCATCTGCCTCCCAGGGGGGCAGAAAGATTGTGGAATTTTGCAGGGGGGTGGGGGAATTGGAATTCCCATCTTAGGCAACCCCCACCCCTGAATACAATAAAAAAATTATCCCTGGCATCTAGTGGGCTTCCCTTTCCCTGGGAGGCATATCGGGGGCTATTGCCCCCATCTGCCTCCCAATGGGGGCAAAGAGACTGTGGAATTTTGCTTGGGGGTGGGGGCATTGGCATGCCCATCTCAGGCAGCCCACACCCCTAAAAACAATAAGAAAAAGAATCCCTGGCATCTAGTGGACTTTCTGCCCCCGGGGGGCAGATGGGGGCTATTGCCCCTGTCTGCCTCCCAATGGAGTCAGAAAGGCTGTGGAATTTTGTGGGGGTGTGTGGGCATTGGCATGCCCATCTCAGGCAGCCCCTACGCCTAAATACAATAAGAAAAATAATCCCTGGCATCTATTGGGCTTTCTGCCACCCCGGGAGGCAGAAAGACTGTGGAATTTTGCAGGGGGGTGGGGGAATTGGCATGCCCATCTTGGGCAGCCCCCACCCCTAAATACAATAAAAAAATAATCTCTAGCATCTAGTGGGCTTTCTTCCCCCGGGGGGGTATATCGGGGGCTACTGCCCCCATCTGCCTCCCAATGGGGGCAGAAAGACTGTGGAATTTTGCGTGGGTTGAGGGCATTGGCATACCCATTTCAGGCAGCCCCCACCCCTAAATACAATACGAAAAATAATCCCTGGCATCTATTTTGCCAACGGGGGGCAGATCGGGGGCTATTGCCCCCATCTGCCTCCCAGTGGGTGCAGAAGGACTGTGGAAATTTTTTAGGGGGTGGGGGCATAGGCATGCCCATCTCGGGCAGCCCCCACCCCTAAATAGAATATAAAAAATAATCCCTGGCATCTAGTGGGCTTTCTGTGATGTGCCCGCTGATCGTCCTTTCCCTGAAACCAGCAGAACAGCCTCGGGAGTTTGGAAGCCCTTCCCCAGCTCCCGAGGCTGTTGGGGGAAAA
Organism: Calotriton arnoldi; assembly: GCA_963921515.1. Classification (NCBI taxonomy): domain Eukaryota; kingdom Metazoa; phylum Chordata; class Amphibia; order Caudata; family Salamandridae; genus Calotriton; species Calotriton arnoldi. The sequence goes on from CAWUFW010005850.1 coordinate 227,886, forward strand.
GGAAATCCCTCTGGTGCCCGCACCAGAGGGATTTTCAGTGCCATGTCCGCGGACGGCTGAGAGCCGTCCGACGCACATGAGCACTGGTGCGTCGGACGGTTCCCGGCCGTCTGACCCACCAAAAGGGTTAACATATAAACATTTCAAATTCTATATGTCATATAATGAAGATCATGTTTTCATTCATTCAGCAGAAATTGCGCTGGTGCGAGTTTTGGTGGAACACCAATATAGAGGTGGCACCTTCCTCAGGGCAAAGAGCGATGGGGAGGGTGGCAATCCAATACTGACTCTAGAGGTATAAAGGCTCATATTAGAACAACAATTTGTCAAAATAAAATGGAATATTGTCCTACACCATAAAGCACCATGCATATATGTTTGAGAAATGGTGACAATAAGAGCGACCAAGTGTGATAAAGGGGTCACAGAAAAAGGGAGGGCAATAAGGTGTAAATCATAATTAGGGCTCCCGGTTTTATGGTATTTATTTTTTTGACATTTCCGTCTGTATTTATCCATATTCATTTTTTGTTAATTTTCTCTGTATTTATCCAAATTTATTTTGGGTTTTATGGAAAAATGAAGCTGAAATTAGTATATTTCCACATTTATTTAACCGGTAAATATGCACTCAAGTTTGAATGCCTACTAGGTTTCAATGCTGTAAACACCCGCAGAAGATAAATCAATGTACTTATAAGAAAATATGCAAATTTAATTATCAACCGTGTGCATATCTACTACTGTTAAAGCCTCTTTACTAAAATTCCTTTCTTTTTAACCCCCTTACCTATCAATCCACACAGCTATTGGCCTGGCAGTCATGGCAGACAGTATTTAGAATTACTCAAAAAGCAACCCAATTTCCGTTTTTATCCACCATTAAAAATAAATACAGACAAGAAAATACATGTTTTCTGTCTGTATTTATCTGTAAAAAGCAGTAAAAACGGAAAACAGGGAGCCTTAATCATAATTAAGCGCGGACAGCAAACTCTGCTCTGCCGGTGGAGTTATCAGAGTTTTTGCTACTCCGTGCTCTGCTTCCAGCACAGAGTTTGGCAGAAAACTCCGTCTACGCTTCGGCGGAGCGGAGTTTTTTATTTTAACTTACTGTTGCGCTCGTACTCACCAGCCCGTTCTGCACGATCCGTGGCTAGGCGCCTCCCCTCTGAGCTCAGGTCCGCCTCACTGTCTCCAACATGAGGTCTGACTCTGCAGCAGTAAAGGGCATGCGCGCACACCATTTTGCTCGCCCCTTCTCCATGAATTGCTGCCTGACCGGAGTGGACACACCAACACAGCTCCGTTGCGGCCATAATTTTATTTTACAAATGGAGCCTGGTACACGTGGGCGGGATGAGGAGTGAGGAGGACCCACTGCCTGTGACGTACCGACTCCAGTCCGTAGGGTTTGATGATGTTGTGGACACCTGAGGATATATGGCAGCTGCCCCCTAGGAAGAGCAAGAGCACCAGTGGTGCGACGTGTCCCCTGGGCTTACTGTGCAGCATAGTCCTCTAAGAGGTGAGAAAGTGCTAGGGGCAATGGAGGGATAGCGCGTAGTATGGGGTGACTCACTGTCTGTAACTGCCCTCAGTGCCCTGCTGTCACAAAACGTTGCTGAGGTCTGTGCTGCTGTGGGCTCTGTGAGTGAATTTCAGTGGGTAGGCACAGAGAGGGTGCGGGGCTCAGGCATACAATGCATTTTTTAATCTGTATTCCTATAGTGACTGTGTTGTTGTAATTAAATTAAATTACAACAACACAGTCAGGGTAGGAATACAGATTCAAAATACTCAATAAGTATCTTTTGTTTCTAAAAAACCTGACAGGAATTTGCATTTGAAATGACAACGCCTTATACATTGGTCTTCCGAATTACCTCCTTAACAAATTACAGGTTGTTCAGAATGCTGCCGCATGGCTTGTCTTTAATGTTCCCATGAGATCCAGCGTTAATCAGCATTTGCGTTTACTACACTGGCTCCCAGTGGCTCAATGAGTGAAGTTTAAAGCCCTGACTTCGGCCCACCGGGCTCTTCCCGCCGGTGGTCCCCCTTATTCACGCAAGCGCTTTCTGTTCTATTCCCCCTCTAGGCATCTTCGGTCTTCTTCCCAGCTCTTGGCTCACATCCCCCGATTTCAGCTCTCAAGAATGGGGGGCTGCTCCCTTGCTGTTAGAGCGTCATCTGCCTGGAACTCACTTCCTTTTGCCCTCCGCAGCATCCAAGACCTCCGCCTTTTCAAGAAAAATCTGAAAACTCATTTGTTTGTGTAACCTTTCCATGCTTTTCCCTCTCTGGCTCGCACCGGGACACTCTTCGGAGTAGCTGAGCGCGTTATAAGTTTATATAACAAATGCAGTAAACACTGCCAGTGCCGCTTGAATGAAGTGCCTGCTGAGTGTTAATCACCCTGACACATGGACTTCTCTGTAAACAGCAGGGTGAAAGAGACATCCTTCTTCCTTGCAGGATACAGGAACTCATAACAGATAGATGGAGTTCTCTTTGTTTAAGACAGAATGGATGAATGCTAATTAGGCCTGGGTGGCACTCAGCCGCACATGGAACTCTGCGAAATTTCACTGAGTTTTTAGTTAACTCCACTGAATTTTGCGTAGTAGAACTCCGCAAGCTCCACCCACCCGTATTCATAATTTTTACCAAACAGCCCTAAAAATAAAGTCACCAAGGTCCTAGTGACGGTAGAACAAGTCACCTCACTGAATCTGGGAATACCAAATGCACCTAGGTCTCATGCAAAAAGGTAAAGATGAAGGGAGGGGAATCATACTTAGTCTGTGCCCCCAGAAAGGGCATCAAGGTTGGGAAAACAAGAAGGTCGGTTCCCCTCGAAAGAAGCTCAGGTATAGAGTACATAGGAGCACCCCCAAAGGGTGTCACAGCACTAATCACAAAGGAACACAAGAAAATGTGAGATTAGAAATGGTCCAGAGACCATGACATGTTAAATGTTCTTGATCGGGTAGAAAGGGGTACTGTACCCCGTACTTACCCAAGATGTTCAAGATCAGTTGTTGGTCTAATGCAGGATATGATACATGAAAATTCATTTATTGGGAAATGTCCTCAAGATTAGATAACACAGGAATTCAGATGGAGTAATAGATGTATGTATAGACAAAAAAAAAATGACATATGATCCTAACCCAAACACCGCTACCTCAGTGTGTGACATAATGAGTGCAGCAAGCCCACTAGTAGCATTTAATATACAGGCCCTGAGTACAAGTAGTACCATTTACTAGGGACCTGCAAGTGCGAGACTTTTCAGAGGAGGCCCTGCACACATTTGGAGTACTACTTATTATTGCAGTAACCGTGGGCAACGGTCATGCCCAGCACCTGCAGTGTATGAAGACAATATGGCCACCGGGTAGGAGCTCAGCCCGGGAGCTCCCGGGTCAGAGTTCACCAAATCGGTGAAAATCCCCTTGTCTACCCATCCATTCGCCTCCAATCTTCCCACATCCAACTCCCAAAGTCCCTGCTCACCTCTTTGGTCCCGTAGATTTCTCCCAGAAGCAACGGCTGACCCCTCCACAGTCAAGTGAACTCTGGACCCTCGTTGGAGCCTCCTCCGGCTGCTCTGAGGCATGCGACGCACCTGGAGAGTGAAGATCCTCGGTGAGGTCACGGCCGGATCGGACAAAGCACCGGGAGCCGCGACCGAGACGAGACCGAGAACTCGACCGGAGCTCCTTGCGACCAGAGCCTCGTGGAGTGGAGCGCAACAATGGAGTGGAGCCTTGGGGCTGCCAGAGCCTACCAGTGAGCAGAGACACCGCAGCGAACATCGGCACCAGGAGCTTAGGGGACTACAAGACCGGGGCCCCCCAGCAGCACCTGAACAACCTAGAAAGCCCCCAAGCGGCCTGCCTGTCTTCAATATGGCGGTCGCAGGGACAAATACAGGCATCAATACCTCCGCGAGTGCCAGAGTCGGCGTGCGAGGTAAATAATGTGCAGGAGGGAAGGAGCAACCACAAGACTGGGGCCCAGAAGGGACAGTAAGGGCAGACCAATCCTCTCCCAAGGGGTGAACTGACCAAAGCTAAATTCTAACGAACTGTCCTCCTTTTGACTCTTAGTCTGCCTGACTTAACATGGCGCCTGCAGCTTTCAATGTCTATACGCGGTTTTGGCGCGCTAGGCCTGCCGGTGCCTCACTGCGGGTGCTTGAACCAGGCGGGAGACCCGACTTCGTAAAGACCACCACCCTTGAGTGCAAGACCTCCTGAACACCTGGCTCAACGATGGCAAGAATTTCCTGCTCTGTAAATATGTAATATATAATTGTCTAAGCCTAATCACTGTTAAAATGTAACCCTGTGTGAATTTGCAACTTGTGTATATATATAACTCTAACCACTTGTATATGTAGTTGACCTTTGTACTTCTACCATTCCTATGTGATCTTAGAGTTTATCTGTTTGTATCTCTTCCTTGAGTGACTTTATAACTTGTACATTTGCAATTTTTTTCCTCCATTTGTATCTCCTATGTAACTCATGTAATCCAAAGTCCTTATGTAACGCAACTGGTTCTTTTGTAAAGCGCTCTGACACCTTCGGGTAATGTTCGCGCTATATAAAATCGCAATAAATAAATAAAAAAATAAATAAAAATGTGTTTGGTCAGGCATGGACTGTTACTCGGTGCCTGACGGTCTTCGATTGTTTCCTCTTGCTTGGTAGGAATGCGCATCTCAAGAGGGTGTGCTGGGTGAGCGTGGCTCTCACCTCCTGCCATGGTGGGTCATCCTGGGAACAGGAGTACAACAAGATAGGCCTGCTGACTCAAGAAGAGGAGGGGTCTAAGGGATGACGGCTTCTGCAATACTGGCACTGCTGGCTTTGCTTACCGTGTGGACAGTGTGGACCATGCAGCGGCAAGCATGCGACAAAGGACATCAAAGTCTCAATAGCCCATGGAGCCAAGGAAGCCCAAGGAGCCCAAGCCATCTATGAAGGCTGCAAAGCCCAAGAAGCCCAGTGCACCCAGGGAGCACGAAGAGTCCAAAGAGCCAAAAGAGCCTAAAGCACCTGAAGCCCGAAAGTGGTCAATGGCAGGCATTATAGGTGACAGCGAGAAGTGAGTAGATTGAGAAAAGGCCAATGGAGTGGAGGGAGTGGAAGGAGCAGAGAGTGTAGCAAGAGCAGACAGAGTGGCTGGAACAGGGGGTGCTAAGGGAGTAGATGGAGCTGATGGAGCAGGAGGAGGTGCCTTGTTGGACCAGAGCAAGGTACCTTTTGCACACCTTAAAATTTCAGGGACCACAGAGGGTGATGTCTTACCACTTAAGTCACCACAGCCTCAGCCAACAACCCTTAACTCCCAGCACTTCAGTCACTAGTAAATCAGGTTTAACCTATACAAGACATTCCTGCCCACCATCTGGGAAGAGGGCAAATACAGTCCTACAAAAAACACTTCTGGACTATTTACAATTGTTTGCCTGGAAAGGCTAAACAGGTCGAGGTATAACAAGCTCAGGAGCAAAAGTGCAACACCCTGAGGGAGGTGAGGGTCTGGACCCATAGTGGTGGGTGACCTGGTGGTGTGAGTTGCTCTCTCTCGGTCATGCTGCGATAAAGATGAAGAGTAAGGTATAGGCACCCAAGGGATTGGACCTGGGATTCAGTAGCAGAAGGATCTAGGGGCTTCCCCGGCATCTCCACTACCTGTCTTAACTGTTCATCCCAGTGACTCTGTTCTCCCCTAAGTGGATCTCGACACATCTTGTGATAGCATCATGGCATTTGATTCACAAGACACTTGTGAAGCTTTTTTTTTCATTTTCAGATTGATTTTTAGGAGACTGAGGGCGAGGGCTCTGTCCCAGGTGATGGCTCTGGCTCTGATTCCGGCTCACTAAGGAAACATCATTCTACCGCTCAGATTTCTTATGTGAGCTCAGTATCTAATAAGGACTATGTAGTCGCTTATGGACAACAAGCAGAAAGAAGCTATGGGCTAAAAACAGGGCTACTAGAACCCATCAGGCAGGCAATCTGGGCTCTGCTAATCAAATCTTGCATAGCACAATTGTTGCTTCGGCAAATGATACAGCTGAGGATGAAATCTGTTGTAAAAGTTTCCAACCCTGCAAAGATAACACTGTTAACCCTGATGGCTAAAGTATGATGTATATGACATCACAGTGCCTTTGGACTCTTCCCTAACTTTGGTTGCTTTCATACACTTATCCCAAACATGCTGCTTTAATACAGTTTTATGAAGATGTGATTTTGTTTCTGACTTCTCACATAGGTTCATATCCTTCACTTCTACAAGTCGTAGGCTCTCATTGACATGGGATAGCCGCAGTATTTTGTGTGCCTGATCCAGTGCCATGCAATCCCCAAGTATTTCCTGATGATGCTGAAAAGACATATACAATAGTTTTATTGTCTTTGTGTAAAAAGAACTAATCATGAACTGTGATCTCAAAATATTTTCCAAGTCTTCAGATTTCACCTGCTTCACGGCTGACAAACTTTCGTTCTTTAGTATCAATAACTCATGCATGTACAGAAGATCTTCAGAAACCATTCGGTCCCAGTTTTGAAATTTCTCATGATGGGACCAACATCATTTATGATCTTGTCTCTTTTTTTGTTTAAATATCTTTATTGGTATTTTCTGATTTTATCATAATTGGCATTACGATTTTACACAACATTTCCAAACGTCTACAGCAAAAATATAAAACACATGTAACGAATAGTAGTATATGTTACAGCAGTATGAGAGTATTACTGATATACTATTCTTTACTTACAGATACATATGTCGTGTGGGACACATATTGTACTCTTCCAGTGTGCCATTGCTCCCATGTATTGCTACATCATGTTTTATAAATCGTAATCATGTTCAGTTACATCGTGATTAGGACACAAACGATCAGAGCCAGCATCACAAAACCTGAGATATATGCAATCCTAACATATAAAATAGTCTGTCGTTCGGACTTGAACATCATTGTATAAAAAGTAGCACATAATGGCAATATGAAATAGAAAGCCGCTGGAGGATTCCAATAAGACATGTTTTTTAGAACATAAAATCAAAACTAAAACTTATAATATAAAAACTGCCATCTATGAGTTATAAGTTGGGTCAATATTTACATAACTGAGTGTGAAAGTGTATTATCAATACATCGCTGCCTAGTGGCTCGCTTAGCCGGGGGGTTAAATTAATGCGTATATCCACATATAACTGTAAAACAGCAGTGGGCACCGCTATACCCAGAGGTGTGCAGGGTTTAGATAGTCGCTCTTAATGAACCGGGAGACTTATGAATGTGTAAGTTCATGCACACCAAGGTGTACCAGTTCTGCTTAGCCATGCAGCAGGACACTACTGTGTCTATTGCAGTTCAGCGGATTATGCATCATCATCCTCCACTGCATCACCGCGTTGAAGGGCGGTGAGTATATTGTCCCAGCCCTGTGCAATAGGATATTTGCGGAGCCCCGCCGTCTCCTCCCTGTGCAGTGCCGTGCTCTCCGCCTGCGCCCATATTATAAGTGAGCGTTTCCAGCTAGCCACCTCTGGTGGATCCGCATGTTTCCATTTCTTAGTTATTAGTCATTTCGCAGTGATTAAACCCAAATCTCGGAATCTCGAGGTGACCTTATTGTTTTTTGATCTGGCATAGAGTCCTAGAAGGCAGATCTCCCATGACAGTGGCAGAGGTATGTTCGTGCATGTGGCAAGTGTTGTGACTACCTCCTGCCAATAATGTTGGAGGGATGCACAAGCCCAGAGCATGTGAAGTAGGTCCGCATCCAGCTTCTGGCAGCGCGGGCACACAGAGGTGGCGATATGGAAATATCTGTTTATCTTGTCAGGGGAGAGATATGCCCTCTGTATGATGAATGTTTGTAGGAGTTTGAACCTGGAGTTTCTCGGTATGTATCTGGAGCCTGCCAGTACAGCGTCCCATTCCTTATCAGCCTAGGGCCGGCCTCTATCTGTTTCCCAACTAACTCGGAGCCTTTGCATCGGTTTCAAAGTATGTGTAAGAAGCGCCTCTACCAACCAATGCACCACATGTGATCCCGCACCCATTACATGCAGATATTGTAGTAATAAATGTGTCGGTGGTTCGGCTGTTATGTCCCCCCAGGCAGCCGCAGAGCCCTCAGGAGGAAAGTATGTAGGAGGAATTGGCCTGTCGGCAACTCAGCATCCTCAACTAGCGTCTCGAACGTCAGTAGTACGCCGTCCCTGTATAGATCGCCCAGAGTGTCTAGTCCTGCAGCATGCCAGGTCGCCAGGGCTGTGTCTGATGTACCCAGTCTGCCCCTTGGTGTACCCAGCAACGGCAGGATCGGGGCATACGGAAGGGTTGCACGGGTGAGATATAAGCTCCTCTTGTAACATTGAAGCGCCAGTCCCAAATGTAGTTGTTGTGGCCTTGGGAGTTTCGTGGTGGGGTGGAACAGATGACAGATTTGAGAGTGGGTCCAGGGCTGGCGTGCAGTCGCTGTGTCTTCCAGACACCTACAGTCAAGCCATTTTGTCGCCCATTGGAGTTGGGCAGCTAAATAATACAGTTCCATATTGGGGACAGCCAGCCCACCCTCACCAGTGGGAGCGTACATTTTCCACGGAGCCACTCGCGGCCTCCCCTTATTCCATATTAAATCCCGAAATAACCGTTCTAACTCTCGAAAGATCTTGGACGGAATATAAAGTGGGAGATTTGAGAAATAGTACAGCAACTTGGGTAACACAATCATTTTCAACAGAGTGATGCGACTCATGACGTTCAGAGGGAGTGTCTTCCAGAATTGCATTTGAGCTCGGAGAGCCGAGATTGTCCTAACCAGATTGCCCTCTAATAAGTCTTCGGGCACCCGATATATAAAAATACCGAGATATCTGAAGGTGGTGGGGTCCCATGTAAGGGGCGAGCCATTTAAAACTACAGCCTCCTCTGCTGTATCAGGTCTGAATGGATAGTTCCCCGATTTGGCCCAATTAACCCGGAGTCCAGATTTCTCCTCAAAGGTCCTAAGTATGTCCGCAATAGACGTCGGGATCGCAGTGACATCCCGAAGATATAATAGCAAATCATCCGCATACAAGGAAACGACATGTAGCCCATCTCCTAACCGTATGCCCCACGCTTCCCCATCTCTCCGGAGCAGCATCGCCAGGGGCTCCATAGCAAGAGAGAACAGCAACGGGGACAAAGGACAGCCCTGACGCGTCCCGTGCCTTGCTCTGATGGGGTCCGAGATCAACCCACCGGTGCGGACTCGAACAGTGGGACGTTGATATAATAGACGAATCATATTTAAATAGTGGTCACCCAGTTCAAATTTGCCCAAAACTGCCGCCAGGTAAGGCCATTCTAGAGAATCAAAGGCTTTCTCCAGATCAAGAACCAAGCAACCCGATCGGGGACAACTATGTGTTGTGTATTGCTGTACTCTGAAAAACCTACGGATATTAAGAGAAGTGCACCGGGCTGGAACAAATCCATTCTGGTCAGGGTGTACCAGTGTTTTTACTAAAGGAGAAAGACGCTTAGCCAATAGTGATGCAAAGATTTTATAGTCTGTATTAAGGAGCGCCAGCGGGCGATAGGAGCCCAGGAGGTCGGGATTTTTATCAGGTTTGTGGAGGGAGACTAGCAGGGCTTCGTTCTGTGTGGTGGTAAGGGTAGAGTCGTCAAGCGCAGTCTCGTACACTTTTAACAACTGCGGCACTATAATGTGAGTATATGCTTTGTAAAATTCAGTTGGTAGACCATCGGGTCCAGGTGATTTCCCGTTGGACAGCAAAAAAATGCTGTCACGGAGTTCCTCTGATTGGAGAGGGGCGTTTAGTTCTTCACTTTGGGTGCGTGTAGGTCTCGGTAAATCTAGGTCTTCCAGGTAAACCTGTATCTCTAGGGGCATAGCTCGTATGCGTGACTTGTACAGATCCTGATAATGCGCTACAAATGCCTCATGGATATCTTGTTGCGTATAAGCAATTCCCCCGGTTGCCGTCCTCACCGATACTATTGGCACTGATGACTCAGTCTGGTGGATAAGCCATGTAAGTAGCTTGCCTGCTTTATCACACATGTGGTGCGTTTGTGCCGAGTGAGCGGCATAGTTTAGACATCTCAACCGTTCTAGTAGACGCGCATGTTCCTCTCTGTGTGCATCTAGCCGCCCTTGGGCTCCGTCTATAGCAGCTTGCTCACTAGTGGCTAGTTTCCGTTCTAAGGTGGTGAGTTCTTTTTCTAATTGCGCGCGCATACCTGCCTGTGTCCCCAAACAATGCCCCCTGACGACCACTTTAAGGGCGTCCCATTCCACCAATGGCGACGTGGCTGTGCCTGCATTTTCTTCGAAATATTGTTCCACTGTGGTGGCCAGTTGGTCTCGGAAAGGCGCGTCGAGGAGAACATCCGGCTGGAGGCACCACATTGGGATCGGCGGTATCTCAGCCTCCCATCGTAACTCCATCACATGTGGATTGTGATCAGAATGTGTGCGTCCCATGTAGGAGGATTCAGGGATACATGGTAGGAGGTCAGACAACACCATGAAACGGTCTAAGCGCACATGGAATCTATGGGCCCCAGAATAGTAGGAGTACACCCTTTCCAGCGGGTTCCTGAATCGCCACACATCGGCAAAGCGCCATTGCTCAGCCCAGTGTGCCAACGCTTTCGCAGCTGCGTGCGTGGCCGTGCCAGGTAAGGGAGGAAAAGAGCGGTCCAGGGAGACATCCAGTATGCAGTTATAATCACCACCCAGGATCATAGGTGTATCGTGCCATGTGGATAGTTTTTGCGATATCTGGTCCAAGAAGGCTGCCTGCTCAGTGTTGGGCGCATAAAGTGAAGCCAGGTCTGGTACCTGCCGCAGAATAGCTACACCATCTCAGCTACTACATACAAATATTACAGCTCATGAACAGCATGCATAGTCTCTTATACTTGTGTGACCAATGGAACCTGGTGTCATTCGGCCAAGGAGGGAGAGGAGAAACAGGTTGTTAATATGTACACTCTTAAGCAATATTATCAGAAGTCTGCGGGGTGACATGCGGCAACACACAGGAGCCCTTGGAAACAGGAAGGGTGTCCGATAACTCGTCATCACTGGGCGGTCCTTGTAGGTCAGAGTCTGAGTTGGTATCTTCTGCCGGTGATCCGCTGATATGCGCCACTGCTTGCACCGCTTCCAGGTGTCCACTTAATATCAGTTCGGACGGTGGGCCAGATATCTGCGAGGCCGGGGACTGCGATTTCCGTTGTCTTCTTCGGCGTCGCCGCAAAGGGGCTTCCGATATCAACTCCCTCTGCCCCATTTGTAATGAACCACGAGCTTCCAGCCATTCCTCTGCACTCTCCGGGGTGGTGAAAAAGTGAGTCTTGCAAAAACAACAGTTGATGGACAGAATGCAGAACAATGTCATACATTCACCCCAGTACAGAGATCTGGGCCTAAATCCATCGTTTTTTTGCTCACCATGCCATTCCAGTTTGGACACAGCCATGTGCAAATCAGTCTTGACCCTGTGCCTCATGGGAACAGTCCAGCCCAAACTGCCAAGCCAGGTCCTCCCTGGACTGGAAACAAGCATCCTAGGACCGGTTTTGGGGTTTCACCCCTCTTCAGCCAGGATAGCTTGATTCCAGTGGGATGGAGAGCACGGGACCCACGTCTGGGCATACCCGTCCCACTCGGGTGACAAATGCCCAGACGTGGGTCCCTTGCTCACTGTGCCACTGGATTCAAGCTAGCCTGGCTGAAGAAGGGTGACATAGCCTGAAACCGGTCCCAGGATGCTTGTTTCCGGTCCAGGGAGGACCTGGCCTGGCAGTTCGATCTGGACTGTTCCCATGGGGCACAGGGTCAAGACTGATTTGCATATGGCTGGGTCCAAACTGGGGTGGCTTAGTGGGCAAAATAACAATGGATATAACCCAGATCTTTTGACTGGGGGAGAATGTTTGCATTGTCAGCATTCCGTCCATCACTTGTTTGCTGTAACACTTTTCACTCTAAGTGGTATGGGTATGCCCAGACGTGGGTCCCTTGCTCACTGTGCCACTGGATTCAAGCTAGCCTGGCTGAAGAAGGGTGACATACCCTGAAACCGGTCCCAGGATGCTTGTTTCCGATTCAGGGAGGACCTGGCTTGGCAGTTCGATCTGGACTGTTCCCATGGGGCACAGGGTCAAGACTGATTTGCATATGGCTGGGTCCAAACTGGGGTGGCTTAGTGGGCAAAATAACGATGGATTTAACCCAGATATTTTGACTGGGGGAGAATGTTTGCATTGTCAGAATTCCGTCCATCATTTGTTTGCTGTAACACTTTTCGCCCTAAGTGGTATGGGTATGCCCAGACGTGGGTCCCTTGCTCACTGTGCCACTGGATTCAAGCTAGCCTGGCTGAAGAAGGGTGACATACCCTGAAACCGGTCCCAGGATGCTTGTTTCCGGTCCAGGGAAGACCTGGCCTGGCAGTTCGATCTGGACTGTTCCCATGGGGCACAGGGTCAAGACTGATTTGCATATGGCTGGGTCCAAACTGGGGTGGTTTAGTGGGCAAAATAACAATGGATATAACCCAGATCTTTTGACTGGGGGAGAATGTTTGCATTGTCAGCATTCCGTCCATCATTTGTTTGCTGTAACACTTTTCGCTCTAAGTGGTATGGGTATGCCCAGACGTGGGTCCCTTGCTCACTGTGCCACTGGATTCAAGCTAGCCTGGCTGAAGAAGGGTGACATACCCTGAAACCGGTCCCAGGATGCTTGTTTCCGGTCCAGGGAGGACCTGGCTTGGCAGTTCGATCTGGACTGTTCCCATGGGGCACAGGGTCAAGACTGATTTGCATATGGCTGGGTCCAAACTGGGGTGGCTTAGTGGGCAAAATAACGATGGATTTAACCCAGATATTTTGACTGGGGGAGAATATTTGCATTGTCAGAATTCCGTCCATCATTTGTTTGCTGTAACACTTTTTGCCCTAAGTGGTATGGGTATGCCCAGACGTGGGTCCCTTGCTCACTGTGCCACTGGATTCAAGCTAGCCTGGCTGAAGAAGGGTGACATACCCTGAAACCGGTCCCAGGATGCTTGTTTCCGGTCCAGGGAGGACCTGGCCTGGCAGTTCGGTCTGGACTGTTCCCATGGGGCACAGGGTCAAGACTGATTTGCATATGGCTGGGTCCAAACTGCGGTGGCTTAGTGGGCAAAATAACGATGGATTTAACCCAGATCTTTTGACTGGGGGAGAATGTTTGCATTGTCAGCATTCCGTCCATCATTTGTTTGCTGTAACACGTTTCGCTCTAAGTGGTATGGGTATGCCCAGACGTGGGTCCCTTGCTCATTGTGCCACTGGATTCAAGCTAGCCTGGCTGAAGAAGGGTGACATACCCTGAAACAGGTCCCAGGATGCTTGTTTCCGGTCCAGGGAGGACCTGGCCTGGCAGTTCGGTCTGGACTGTTCCCATGGGGCACAGGGTCAAGACTGATTTGCATATGGCTGGGTCCAAACTGGGGTGGCTTAGTGGGCAAAATAACAATGGATTTAACCCAGATCTTTTGACTGGGGGAGAATGTTTGCATTGTCAGCATTCCGTCCATCATTTGTTTGCTGTAACACTTTTCGCCCTAAGTGGTATGGGTATGCCCAGACGTGGGTCCCTTGCTCACTGTGCCACTGGATTCAAGCTAGCCTGGCTGAAGAAGGGTGACATGCCCTGAAACCGGTCCCAGGATGCTTGTTTCCGGTCCAGGGAGGACCTAGCCTGGCAGTTCGGTCTGGACTGTTCCCATGGGGCACAGGGTCAAGATTGATTTGCATATGGCTGGGTCCAAACTGGGGTGGCTTAGTGGGCAAAATAACAATGGATTTAACCCAGATCTTTTGACTGGGGGAGAATGTTTGCATTGTCAGCATTCCGTCCATCATTTGTTTGCTGTAACACTTTTCGCCCTAAGTGGTATGGGTATGCCCAGACGTGGGTCCCTTGCTCACTGTGCCACTGGATTCAAGCTAGCCTGGCTGAAGAAGGGTGACATACCCTGAAACCGGTCCCAGGATGCTTGTTTCCGGTCCAGGGAGGACCTGGCCTGGCCTGGCAGTTCGGTCTGGACTGTTCCCATGGGGCACAGGGTCAAGACTGATTTGCATATGGCTGGCTCCAAACTGCGGTGGCTTAGTGGGCAAAATAACGATGGATTTAACCCAGATCTTTTGACTGGGGGAGAATGTTTGCATTGTCAGCATTCCGTCCATCATTTGTTTGCTGTAACACTTTTCGCCCTAAGTGGTATGGGTATGCCCAGACGTGGGTCCCTTGCTCACTGTGCCACTGAATTCAAGCTAGCCTGGCTGAAGAAGGGTGACATACCCTGAAACCGGTCCCAAGATGCTTGTTTCCGGTCCAGGGAGGACCTGTCCTGGCAGTTCGGTCTGGACTGTTCCCATGGGGCACAGGGTCAAGACTGATTTGCATATGGCTGGGTCCAAACTGCGGTGGCTTAGTGGGCAAAATAACGATGGATTTAACCCAGATCTTTTGACTGGGGGAGAATGTTTGCATTGTCAGCATTCCGTCCATCATTTGTTTGCTGTAACACGTTTCGCTCTAAGTGGTATGGGTATGCCCAGACGTGGGTCCCTTGCTCATTGTGCCACTGGATTCAAGCTAGCCTGGCTGAAGAAGGGTGACATACCCTGAAACAGGTCCCAGGATGCTTGTTTCCGGTCCAGGGAGGACCTGGCCTGGCAGTTCGGTCTGGACTGTTCCCATGGGGCACAGGGTCAAGACTGATTTGCATATGGCTGGGTCCAAACTGGGGTGGCTTAGTGGGCAAAATAACGATGGATTTAACCCAGATCTTTTGACTGGGGAGAATGTTTGCATTGTCAGCATTCCGTCCATCATTTGTTTGCTGTAACACTTTTCGCCCTAAGTGGTATGGGTATGCCCAGACGTGGGTCCCTTGCTCACTGTGCCACTGGATTCAAGCTAGCCTGGCTGAAGAAGGGTGACATGCCCTGAAACCGGTCCCAGGATGCTTGTTTCCAGTCCAGGGAGGACCTAGCCTGGCAGTTCGGTCTGGACTGTTCCCATGGGGCACAGGGTCAAGATTGATTTGCATATGGCTGGGTCCAAACTGGGGTGGCTTAGTGGGCAAAATAACAATGGATTTAACCCAGATCTTTTGACTGGGGGAGAATGTTTGCATTGTCAGCATTCCGTCCATCATTTGTTTGCTGTAACACTTTTCGCCCTAAGTGGTATGGGTGTGCCCAGACGTGGGTCCCTTGCTCACTGTGCCACTGGATTCAAGCTAGCCTGGCTGAAGAAGGGTGACATACCCTGAAACCGGTCCCAGGATGCTTGTTTCCGGTCCAGGGAGGACCTGGCCTGGCCTGGCAGTTCGGTCTGGACTGTTCCCATGGGGCACAGGGTCAAGACTGATTTGCATATGGCTGGCTCCAAACTGCGGTGGCTTAGTGGGCAAAATAACGATGGATTTAACCCAGATCTTTTGACTGGGGGAGAATGTTTGCATTGTCAGCATTCCGTCCATCATTTGTTTGCTGTAACACTTTTCGCCCTAAGTGGTATGGGTATGCCCAGACGTGGGTCCCTTGCTCACTGTGCCACTGAATTCAAGCTAGCCTGGCTGAAGAAGGGTGACATACCCTGAAACCGGTCCGAAGGTGCTTGTTTCCGGTCCAGGGAGGACCTGTCCTGGCAGTTCGGTCTGGACTGTTCCCATGGGGCACAGGGTCAAGACTGATTTGCATATGGCTGGGTCCAAACTGGGGTGGCTTAGTGGGCAAAATAATGATGGATTTAACCCAGATCTTTTGACTGGGGGAGAACGTTTGCATTGTCAGCATTCCGTCCATCATTTGTTTGCTGTAACACTTTTCGCCCTAAGTGGTATGGGTATGCCCAGACGTGGGTCCCTTGCTCACTGTGCCACTGCATTCAAGCTAGCCTGCCTGAAGAAGGTGACATACCCTGAAACCGGTCCCAGGATGCTTGTTTCCGGTCCAGGGAGGACCTGGCCTGGCAGTTCGGTCTGGACTGTTCCCATGGGGCACAGGGTCAAGACTGATTTGCATATGGCTGGGTCCAAACTGGGGTGGCTTAGTGGGCAAAATAACAATGGATTTAACCCAGATCTTTTGACTGGGGGAGAATGTTTGCATTGTCAGCATTCCGTCCATCATTTGTTTGCTGAAAAAGTGAGTCTTGCCATTTGCGATGACCCTCAGTTTCGCAGGAAACAGCAGTGAGTACTTGAGGTCACACTGCCTCAGGCGTCGCTTCACCGCAAGGTAAGAATGCCGCTGTTTCTGGACCTGGAAAGTGTAGTCCGGGAAAATCATAACTTTGTGGTTGTCTACTTGTATGTCTTGTAATTTACGAGTTTCTTGGAGGATGGCGTCTCTGTCTCTGTAATTCAATAGTCGGATTAGAAGTGGCCTCTGATTCGAGCCCGGGGGTGGGGGTTTGGCAGGCACCCTGTGAGCTCTCTTGACAACGAAGTGCGGGGACAGGGCCTCTCCTGGCAACAGCGATCGGATCCAGTCTTCTGCATAAGTCACAGCGTTTCTTCCCTCCGCTCCCTCCGGAAGGCCCACAACACATACGTTATTGCGGCAGGCCCTGCCTTCAGCATCCTCAGCCCTGTCTTCCAAAAATTCCACTCTGTTTAGTAAATCACAAATGTTTTTTTCAGCAGCGGACACTCATGGCGAGACCTCCGCAATGTCCCCTTCAGTGGCTGCAGTACGGTCTGCGAGTTTTCGGTGATCGGCATGCAGCAACATAAGATCCAGCGCCACCTTATCTATTTTACCTTCCAGGGAAGTGCGAATTTGATTCATCGTCTCTCCAAGCTTCTCAACCGCCGCCAACACTGTGTCAAGTCTGTCATCTCTGACCCCGCCATCTTATCTGCCTGTGCCCGAGTCTGTGGATGAGGGACTGTCGCACCCCCGGGGCCAATCTTCGTACGGCCCCCTCGTGACATGAGGTGGCAGGTAGTACAGGCTAGGCCGGACGTGGTACCTCTTGGACGTCTCTGGAGTGGCCCCCGGAATCTGCACCTACCATCTGCGTCGATCGAGGCCTAAAATGAATCAGACAGGGCAGACGTGCCAAGCCAGCTCTGCCTGCAGCCACACCACACTTTCCCTGGCGTAGTACAAGCCGGGTGAAGCCCGCAAGCACCCCATACGGTGCTGCGATCGCGGGGGGTCGGGCGTGACAGGTGTATCCTGCGCCAATGTGTGCCCGGTCTCAGGGCCGCAGCGTCCCAGCTAGTAGGCCCCAATGTGAAGAGCACGTGGTGTGGAGGACTGCACCAGGTCGGGGCACGTAGTTACTGGATATCATCAGCAGTCCTATATTTGGGCCACTACAGGCGAGTAACACCGTCTTCCCCACACGGGAGGCAACGGTTTATAATCCCCCAGGATACCTAGTTACCGCAGCGCAGCCATCCTCCAAAAGGAACACATGAGTCGGATCAGCACAGGCCCCGTGGATCGTTGCGGATGAGTCATGGGCATCTGCTCCACTGTTCTCCAAAGGCACAGTCCCCTGAGTGGTGTTCTGGCGGTGCGGCTCGATGGGCAAATATAGCTCAGTCGTCCGAACGTGAGCGTTGGGCAATCTACGGCCTCAGGCAAGTCTCAAAGTCCCCCGTGTCATCTCTCGCCATGTAGCAGCAATAAAAGGAGAGAAGCTAGCTCCTGAGTGCATCCGCTTTCGCTGTCCACTGCCACACCGGGGGTCTCACTGGGAATCTGGGTACCTTCGCAGAGGGTAACGGGCTTAGCGCCGAGTCTGCACCTTGATTTCCGTCCGGGCCTGTAGGGTGGAGTCAGGCCCCGGCCCCGCGTGTCGCGCCGCAACCCCTCGGCCGGCTGTTCCGCATGTAGCGGGGATCGTCACTGAGTTGGGTAGCGCCGGCTCCCTGCCGCGCCACAAGTCCGTCCAGGCCGGCCTTAGACTGTCCGCGTTGGCCGGCGGCTTACCCAGCGAGACAGGGCCTCTGCGTCTGGTGGGACCTGGGGGCGGGGCCAATCCCCGGCCTCACGTATCCCGCCGTACCCAGCGCCGTGGAGCCTTCTTCGGCCAAGTCGCGAGTAGTGCTGTCCGCCCCCGGATTTCACAGAGTTCGGCACTCCGCTACCTCACCGGAACATCAGGGCCACCTCCAAGATAGTTTCAGCAAGCAGCGGTCTCCTCAGCTTGGTTATATTCAGAGTATGCAGCCAGGGTTGGGAGCTGAGGACGGAGCTCTACAGCAGCACGTCTGACTCCATTGGTGGCCAAGCCACGCCCCATTTATGATCTTGTCTCTTAACGATTTTTAATTCTCTCCAATCTGTTTAGCATCTCTGAGTGTTTGGGCTTTGTTGTTTAGAATAGTGAACTTATGTGATCAAAAAGGATATAAACCAAAAATACCTTTGTACAGTGTGTGTACAAGGACAAAAAAGCTACATTATTTTCATTCACAAAAAGTAAAATATGATTCAATATGTGTCAAGAAATACTGAAATGTTGTATGAACATTTGTATATGCTGAAAGTATTCTTCCTTAGTTTGGGCATTTCACATTGGTAACACTTAATTCAAGTAAATAAAGTATATTTCAAATGTGAATCATATTATATGGATTCAGTACTGAAGTAGCTTACCAATGTATCATACATTTTGTATATACCTATGCTGTAGAAGCAATTAAAAGAAATATGTTTTTTGTGGACTGACAAAAGACTTCTACAGCATAAGTACATACATAGGGCTTGATACCTTTCTAATCCACTTTAGTACAAAGCAAACACATTTTCACATTTGACTCCTAAATACCTCAAGTAATTTCAAGTTTGTTTTTCTATTATAAAAATGTTGGGAAAAATATGCTGCCTTTCACTTTAGGCAAAAATTGGTACAGCATCACAATAAATATTACACATACTGATTTGTATATAATATTTACATCAAACATTCAAAAGCAGTTCACACTATGCAACACATTACACCTTGATGCATTTCTACATTTTCCTAATGAGTCATGAATTGGGCCTGATTTGGAGTTTTCCAGATGGAATACTCCAACACATTTGTGATGGAACATTCCATCAGCAAAAGTCCATTTAAGTATCTCATTTTTGTCCATCATTGATTTATCATCCGCACACAACAAAGGGCATTGAAAAATGGTTTTGGGTATGTTTTACACTCTGTTCAATGTGTACACATTCCTGGTTGTGTTTTCTAAAAAAATAGGCCTCTCACAATTATTTTCCAAAAACAGACTGACTTACATGCACATTTGTGAAGGAGTAAGACACCATGCAAATCTGTCACTTTAACATGATTGAGATAGTATTTTGTAATCAAAACACATTTGGGATATCTTTTGATTCCAAAATGTAGCCATTTAATCTGAGGTTACTAGACATTTTGGCTCCTTTGCTCACTCTTATATGTGTATAGAACCAACTTACTAATGTATGAATGAAATACTTTATTGTGCGGTTACTTAAAACCTTTACAATGTTGCTGTTTAAGAGTATAAAAAGGAAGGTTCAACATTTTTTATGTAAAAAAAAAACACAACATTAAAAACGCTCAAATCAATACTAGGACAATCTAAAAAATAGGAGGGTGTAGTTAAAAAGTTCCAGCGTTAATTGATTGCTTGGGACCTTTGCAGCGAAATCGACAGGG
The DNA here is from genome assembly GCA_963921515.1 of Calotriton arnoldi. NCBI lineage: Eukaryota > Metazoa > Chordata > Amphibia > Caudata > Salamandridae > Calotriton > Calotriton arnoldi. The sequence continues at coordinate 247,673 of CAWUFW010005850.1, forward strand.
TCAAAAAGCCATCTAAAAACCTGTAAACAGTTATCAGTAATCAGGAGTTCACTAGGTAAACCTAAAGCAGCATTACTACGCAGCCAGATTGGGAGAGTTTTGCAGCTCTATTGGCTCCCAGCGATTTTGCTGCTCTGTTAACAAATTTAGTAAACCGAATGTTCAGCTTTGTGGTGTCTGAGTTCAAGGCTGCGATTATGGCTTGCCGACATGTACGTACTCCGAGGTTGTTCAATTCGTCCCACAATAAGGACCGTCTGTCAATAAGCATGGCGGGACATGCGCAAACTATATGTTCCATTGCTTCGGAGTAGTAGCCGCACTTCCTGCATTTGATACTAGTGCTGGGGCGACGCCATTCAGGCAAGTTCTTTAAAAAAGGCCATTCTCCCATCCTCAGGGCCATGAACTTTAGTTTCCAAAAAAGTGCAAACATGCTCGATAAGTAGGATGATTCCACCCCTGGTTTAAAATCAGAAATTACCGCCCAGGCATGTTTTCTTTTTGACAAGGATGCCTTGTCAGATTGGAAAGACCACAGCCGGACGCTTCTCTTGATGACTGCTTTCAGCGCCGGCTGGGAGGGGTTTGTTCCCCAATATTCCTTGACTCCAAGTAATTGCAGACAATGGTCTAGGTGATGCCGGTGTTTGTGGCTGGAGTGGCAATTCAGTATTTCGTTCCAAAGTCTGGCCTCCAGGCTGCCCTCCCGGGCGTTTCGCAGTCTGTTGCAAAGCTTTATAAACGCACCTGCCTCAACGCCATGATGGTCTAATAGGCCTAGTTCGAGCCTAACTTGAGATGGTGATGCAGATCTTGGCAGGCGAAAGGCGCGTTTAAAATTTTTGATGGTCAGTTGATTTAATAAAGTACTTATTGCGCCCTTCATGATCTCATGTCCGTATAGCAGAGAGTTGGTTATCTTTGCCTTCATCACCTTCAACATTGGGGTAAGACTCTGGCCTAGTAGTCATTTCGACAGTTTCGCAGAAGGAACCTCAAGTGACAGGGCTTTGGCCCTTAGTGCTTCTTTCTGCTTTGCAAACAAACCTCTGGTGTCAAGGAAAATTCCCAGATATTTGTAATGGGGTACTGATTCGATCTTTTTGTTGTCAAAGAACCACCGTCCACTCTGCCGCTTTTGCTTCCCAAAGGAAATTGTTTTAGTTTTTGATAAGTTCAGCTCAAGGAAATTTTTGATGGTGTACGAGAGCAACTCAGCAAGTAGCCTCTGTAGGCCGACCTTTGTATGACTTAATAGTACAAAGTCGTCAGCGTACATCAAATTGCTAATGTGGGTTCCGTCTAGTTGGGGGGGATGACTGTTGACACTATCAAGAATAGGAGATAGGTCCGAAATAAACAAGTTAAAAAGAAGTGGGGCCAGGACGCATCCTGGTTTAACACCGCTTTTGGTCTCGATCTTCTTGGAGACATGCAAGCCGTCCCCCAACTTAATTCTGATCCAGGTTTCCGAGTGGAGTTGGATCAAGGCGTTTAAAAGGGCCCAAGGTATACCCCAGCGCTCTAGTTTTTGCCATAACCGACCCCGGGGCACCCGGTCAAAAGCCGCTTTGAAATCGATGAAGCAGCAGTGAAGTTGACTGCGTTGGACTGCCGCTTTCTCCGTTAAGAATGGTTAAAGTGAGTAAATTGCTTGTGGTTCCAGAGTTAGCCATGAAGCCGGTCTCATTGAAAGGGAGGCGCTTTGTAGAGTCTGCCCAAGCCAGCAGCTCTTCTAGTAAAATGCTGGCATAGTATTTGGACTCAACGTTGAGGAGAGCTATCATTCTATAGTTACTGGGATCGTTTCTCTCCCCACTTTTGTAGATCGGATGAATGATAGCGCCTTTCCAGGACTCCGGGATGGTGTTATTTAGCCTGCAGTGAAGAAACAGGGGGGCCAAGTATTCTGACCACAAATCGACGTGTGATTTGAACAGGGCTTGAGGAAGACCATTGGGCCCTGGTGCTCCTTCGGCCCTGGCTTTCCTAATTAAGCGAGCAATGTTGTTTTTTTGCGCTTCTAGTGCGACTGAGATCTCTGTTATTAAGTCATCGCTCTTCTCCTGTCCATCTTTTGTTTTTTCTGCCTTTACATAGTTGACTGGAATGCTGAGGCCGGGCGGACCTGGACTCTTTGCTTTAGAGGATGGTATCGGGGGGTCGGCTAATGGGAAAGAGATAGAATGATCTTCCCTGATCGTGTGATCACTAAAGTGTGATGATAAAAACTGGCTCCATTCACCTGCACTGATATTTGCGCTGCAGTGACCACTTCCTCCTTGTAAGCCCCTGTTCACAAGAGACCAAAATAGCTTTGCGTTGGAAGTGTTGGTTGCGTGGACTAATTTCAGCCAGAACTGATCAGACTCTGCTTGTTTGTCTCTATGTATAGATGACTTGAAGGCTTTTTGTGCTTCTTTATAGTTGTTGAATAAAATTTTGTTTCCTGGGCTTTTCCTGGACAAACGAAGGGCCAGGTTTCTTTGAGCTTTTAGTTTTTTTGACGCTGATGGAATACGCAATTCCGTTACTTGTTGTCGGGTGCTCCCCTTGGACGGAAATTCATTTAATAGGAGGTTTACGAGGGCTGCCCAACCGCAGATGGCAGGAAGGTCTTTGTCTGATGATGAGCGTAGGAGAGCTCTACATTTTTCCATAGTGGGGAGAACCATGCTAGTTGACCATTTCAATCTCCGTAAGTTCTCTGTATGGCAGCCTGAAAGTATTTGCGCAAGTTCCTGGTGGCGTAGGGTGCTAGACGATAGTGTTATTATTTGTGGCCGATGGTCGCTCTCCCCTTGCGGTGCGATGTAGAAGGACTCTATCAGGAGGAGTGATTCGATGCTACCTAATGTAAAGTCCAAAAATGAGTGGGTTCGACCGTCGGTTCTTGTCCAAGAGGGAGGGGTGTTAGTTGGAAAGCGCCCGTACAATACGGTAAACCCCGCTCTGCTAAGTTGAAGGACCGCATACTCGCCCAGTTTCGAAGATTTATGTCCTACCGGAATTGATCGCGAGGCGAGGTGCGAAGGGAAAATTGCGAAATCAATCCCCAGGGCCTCTGGGGAATTACAATAAAGGTTTGTATTGAAGTCTCCGGAGATGATACTAGGTATACTGCCATGATCACTCGATAGGTTGCAAATAATGTCAGTCACTTGGTCCAATTTGGATCTTTTCTCGATCATATGTGGAGAGATATAAACATTAAGCAGGAGCAACTGGCTATCAGAGGTTGGGCTTCCCACCACGATGCCAGCGACCCAGTCTACTTCAAATTTTAGATGTTTGATAGGTTGAGACAGATTAGTGGAGACGTAGATTGACAGCCCGCCACACGGCCTGCCGTGCTTGCTTTGCGGCTGGTGTCATGAATTCCAGATAGCCTTCGATGGGGATGCTGGATTCTGCCCAAGTTTCCTGTAGAAGTATTATATCATATTCTTTTATGAGGCCCAGGGTGTCTAAGGATTAAGATTTGGTCACAAAGCCATTAATGTTCCAGGAGCATATTGTTAGATTTCAATCTTTCCGATTCCTGGATAAAGCTCCTGGTAGCCATGACCAATCGGCTCTTTGGGTCACTTGCCGGTTAGTCGTTTGCTCTGAGGAGGCAATTGGCGAGCGACTTCTGGCTGACTTTAGAACTGAGAAGGGAGCCAGACTTGCGCTGAGAGCGTAAGCCTGTGTATTTTCGAGTATAAATGGGTAACAGGGGACACTGGGCGTAGTTATTGTTATGCCCCATTGTTTGAATTGGTCGGCTTTTGACTGAACCAGGTCCTGAATGACAGGGGACACTAATGTGATTTGAGTTGACTCTTCTACTTGAGTACCTTTACTAGGTATAAATTCAATAGCAATTATATATTTTGATTCCAGGTTGCTTAGGCCCGGGGTCGATTTAAAGAGTCTAAGAATGTTCCCGCAATTTAAGATGTCGTGCGGGCCTCTGGAAAAGTATTCTGGAATTAACAGCAATTTGGTCTTGGGGCTGTTGGTTACTAGGTGGTGCTCTTCCTCGGCTGTTAAAGACATAGTTGGCTTTGGAGTTACCTCTGGGGCCCGCCTTGGTAATACGTGCGGCAGGCGGGGAGGAGATCATTCTCGGGGGGAGTTGGTTAGCAAGGAGATAGAGGAAGGTGCTTTATGGGAAGCCGCCGTGGATTGATGACTAACTGAAATTGTCGGATACTGTCCATCAGTCTCCAATGTGATGTTTCAAACATCCACTGTATCATAAGAGCTGTTTATGCTATGTCATCTGTAGTAGGGCTAACCTTACATCGCTCACAATAGTGAAGGAGTATCACACCTGAAACAATAAAGACAAGAAGCCTGTTTGGTACAACTGTCCCTTATAACATCAAACAACCTGATATATATTTGATGTTAGGCAGGTATTTGTCTCCTGAAGTATTACGACTGAAAGGAGTCGACTTGTAAATTCTCCACTGCTGGGTTTAGTTGCCACAGCTTTTTAGCACCTAATTCGATCACCCGCCCAGGTTTCAATACTATATCCAGGAATATGACTGATTGGAGTCACATTGAGAGCTCTCCCCTACAGGATTATTCTGCGATTAAGCACTCATCCGATCACCCACCCAGGTTAGTTGCCATTCACCTGGGCCAGTGCTGCGCCCTATTTCAGACACCCACCAAAGCGTCCACCTGTTATCGATTAATACCTCCATACCGCAAGACGCCATTCACTGTGTCCACCTTTAATGAATTTTCCATGATACCGGCCTCGCCGGGTTGTCCCAATTCCTCTTGCTCACATACGCTCTGTCCTGAAGATGATCTTAAGTCAATGAGATCGAAACGCCGTCGACCCCCTACAATAAGAAACTCCTTGCATTGTTTATAAGTTGTTAATTAGGAGTTTCCATCTTATGTTGTCAATGTGATGTGTATATATTAAAGTCACCCTCACTCACCGCATCACGCTTGCTGTCACTTTTTTATGTGAGCACCTGAACTATTTTTGCATATTGTTGAAAATAAATAACATGTGTTGTTTGATTGAAGTGTGTCCCTGGCAACATATTCCCTTGCTGCTCCCTTTGGCACTAAATGTCCACTTCAATTGAGACATATTGATCTAATTCTCACACAATATTTGCGTCTACGGTTGACCACTTTGGCCACTTAGTAACCGTTGTTTCTTAAAACATTATATCACCCCAGGTTCAAAGATTGGGGTTCCCTTGTTTATCTTACTACACAAATCTGACTGAGCACTGCTCATTGTCAGGCCCTGCTATCTGCAGCCTGATGATCATGATGTCACATGAACACAGCCTTCCCTTAACTTTGAAATGAAAATATGACCTTGAACTCATTTGAAAAAGATCTCGAGGCTGTGACCTACTCTGAAGTTGTCTGGAAGCAACAGATAGCTCCCACAAGACTGGTGGGATAATACACATAGCAAAAATCATTTGTATTTGGTATGTAAAAAATACATATATATGTACAGTTGTAAAGGAAATATGTTTCCTAACTTTACATGATGTGAAATTTCTACATTTCACATGAAACTCATACATATACATGGATATATATCTAACAACACACCAAATAAAATGTAGAACTTAAAGCATACACTACATACTAATGTTGTTTCCTCTAATCATAAAGTGCTTAAACATTTGTACCATCATAGTTCTATGTAATGTAAAATATAGATGACACTTGACTTTACTCAGGAACTCAAAGGAACATTCTAGCCTGTATTTAAAAAAAATCCAGTTAGACAGATTTGCAAATACATTTTAAACATGTGATTGTTCCTCTGGTGAGCCATAGATCTGCCTGTACAGGGACAGGACCTCAGTGACCAGCAACTTCAGTTCCTCTAGTGAGAAGGCTGGGGCCCTGTCACCTGATTTTCCTGGCATTGTGGCTCCCAGAGGTTGGAAAGGGCAGCAAAAGTTGAGGAGGTCTTGTTGGCTACAGTGTTAGGAGACAAGTACCCTTCTTTGAAACGCCGCGTACATGTACACGATGTACGCAATCGTCAATGGCGTTGGACATATTCATTTGCCATTTTAGATTGTGAAATAATGTGTTTGTGACTGTTAGGTGTGTCACCACCACTCAAAATGATGGCTACTTTGTTTACATGTAGAAAGTGCTAATGTTGTTAATTTGTTTTAACAAATAATTGTAATGTAGTGCCTTACTGAGGTCTGATGCAGGATTTGCACGATGGGTATTATTCTACCATTGATGGTATTTTTGTTGACAGAATAAAAATAAAATAAGAATGTTCAAATAATACATTAAGAATCTATTATTTATACATTTAATAAATTCATAATTTACACATGTAATAAATGTTAATTTTTATAAAAATGTATACTAAACATAATAAGGTTCTAGATAATAATTAGGCTGTCCAGTTTTAGATATAAACCTATAATAACTGATAAAACCCCACAGAAAGGGAAATAGCCCTCTCCAGTGTAAACATATAAACACTGAAAAAACACCTGCACAACCACAAACTAAATACTAGGCCTGGGCGGAAAACTACGCTACGCTCGCGTAGTTTGCGAAGTTTGCGCTACTTCGCACTACGCGAATTGCACGTAGCACAGTGCAAACACGCGTAGCGTAGCGTAGTGCAGCGGTCATTTTTTGCTTGCTCGCGGTCCTCAACGTCAAGTTGGCGACCGCGAGCAAGCAAAATGACATCCGGCGAGACTTTTTCTCGTTCGCGATCAGCAACATCAAGTTGCCGATCGCGAGCGTGGAAAATAAACCTCCCGGCGAGATTCTCAACGCGGGAGGTCAGGTTTCTCATTGCGAGTGGTCGCGTATGCTCGCGACCGCTCGCGATGAGAAACTACCAGTCTGCGTTGAAAGCTGCCGCTCGAGTAAAAATCTACTCGAGCGGCAGTAAAGACAGCTCGCACTGTGCAAGATGCCGTTTTCAATGATTGCACAGTGCGGACAAGCATCCGGCACTGTGCAATCATTGCGAACACGCACTACGCAGTTCGCGTAGTGCTACGCGTAGCTCGCGTAGTGCGAACTGCAGTTTGCGTAGCTTCGCGAAGCGTTACTTCGCGAACTACGCCCAGGGTTACTAAATACCATTCAAGACAGGAAAAGGAGAGTGAAAGAGTCATTTTTTTCTTCCTGAAGGGGCCAATACAATATAACTTGGTTATACAAGCTAGCAGCAAGAAAGACTGGGCTAACATTATTCTGCTTGAGTTTTGTTGTTTAGGGATGTCACTAAAATATTGTTTCTTCTTCCTCTTTTAAGTTTTGTGGTCTTTGGTCTAAAGATGCAGGGTTAAGAAGCATGTTTTAGGTCTTGTTTAATTATTTTATAAACTGTAGAGAATCAGGAAATATCAAACGTTTGAGTCTTTCACTGATGGGTAAAATGGCTGGTTTCATAAGAATCTTTCCCAATATGTGCCATCACATTTACCCACAGAAAATGGGTAAAAACCCTTGATACATCAGCCCCCAGTTTCTGGTGAGTCAGTATTGATAGTAGGTGAATTGCCAACACCTCAGGCTTTAAACATTCAATGCAAGGTATAGTGACAAGTATATGTGAAAAGAGTGCCATCACCAAGCATCTGGGATAGTGGTGAAAACATGACACCAGACTTTTGGAAAACATGTAACGCAGTGTCACTTGGAATGCTGCAAAAAAAGGTTCTTTTCAAGTTCAACAAAGATTGGAGTGATATTGTTTGTATTTGCAGTGATTCAGCTACGTATATGAAAAAGTTGTGTGATGACCTGTCAAAATCGATACCTGAGCTGAAGTGCTTCCCTGTAAGAGATCCTTGCCACTTGTTAGATTGTATGCTGAAAGCATCTTTACAATCTTCAGGGTTAATGAAGAATGCTATTGACTTTTTAGTCCATTCTGGTGCACTGTTTTGTTATGCGCGGGAACTAAAACACAAATATTTCTCATTTTGTGCTTTGTGTGGCATCAAAGAAAGAGTCGTCCCAACTGTGTTGCTTAGCTGATGGTTCTCAGTCCAAGGGGCTGTGAATGCTATATTATCCATGTGCCAACCGTTTACAGAATTTTTGCTGAGTGGTGATGCCAAAGGCAAGAAATGTGAGGATCTTTGGTCGTATATTCATAGTAATGTGAAAAAAAGTACACTGTACTGCATTCTTAGATTTTTACAGGAAAACATAACTGCTGTAGTGGACATAATAAAAAAAACTAGAGTCTGAAAACACCCTTGTCTGCCAAGTGTTCAGCATAATTGGTGTATATGTGAAACATCTCCTTGAGAGTAGGCTAGGCGACACCTCTAGTGACTTTGGAACTGCAACATGTTCCATGTTAGAGTGCTTGCCACTTGGTAATCAAAGCAGTGTTGAAGAGCAATTCAGGAGCTTTTATTTTACAATGTATGAGAAATGGCTTGCAATGGTGCATAGAAATGTCCCTTTGCCAACCATGGCATTTGAAGTCAATGAAACCTCACTGTGGTACTCTGTACAAGTTCTAGATCCCTTCCATAAAGGGGAATTTTCTCTGTAGTTTCAAAAGTGCTGCTTCAATAACTGAGGGCATAAGCGCCCAGTTCACGGCAAATGTTGCAGAACCTGCCCAGTTAATCGCAATCTTCAAGTGCACCAGTATTGGCATGGAAAGCTATGTCAGTGGCCAGAGTTAGCAAATTGTGTAGTGGCTGTTTTGGCATTGCCCGTCTCAAGTGCCAATGTTGAGAGGGCCTTTTCACAGAAAAAAGTTTACATGGGAAGGAAAGAGCAAGCGCACATGACCAAAGACTCACTGAAGAAGTATTATATGGTGTACTGCAATAAGTTGATTTGCAAACAATTATTTGGACCTCATATACATTGTACGTACATTGTCTATTTACAATGCACTATCAGTGCAGAAAGCAAGCAATAATAAAAGCAAAACTTGCCATTAACACCGGAAAAACACTGTTTCTGTTGTTTTTGATGGCGCGAAAATGTGTAACCACTGATAACCACTGTTTTTTTTAAGGTATTGAAATCACTTGAAAGCACTAAAAAAAAAACACCAGAATTTACCAGAAATAGAAGCTGAAAACAGGAAAGCCTAATAATAATGTGCACAGGTCTTAAAGATTTAAAGCAGAGTGAGTACTCTGTCTATTAGGGTCCAACAATACTTATGCAGAACATGTATACATTTTATGCCACACAATAAACGTTCAACATTTGCATTTTGTTCTTCTTTTATTCTTCCGGTCCCAGACGCTGCGATCGTGCTCGTGGACCAGCGTACTCACTTGCCAGTCCTCCGACTACATTGATAATATTCCGACTATTTGAGGTGGACCTTATTTGTGCCCGAACCACCAGATTGACTACATCTCAGTGACTCACTTTTTGTAAGAGATTTTCGTTTTCACACTTTGGAACCCTTATCCGGTTTTCCTCACCTTACTCCACCTTCTTGCCAGCCGGGACGGAAGTACAACCGGCAGAGAGATAGCAGATCGTCATTACTTGCCTAAAGCCCTGAGGAAGTCTAGGGTTTTACACCCAGATGAAACACGTGTTGGCTGGGCAATCTCTCAAGAATAAAAGATGAACAAAATGCAAATGTTGAACGTTTATTGTGTGGCATAAAATGTATACATGTTCTGCATAAGTGTTGTTGGACCCTAATGCACCCTAATAGACAGAGTACTCACTCTGCTTTAAATCTTTAAGACGTGTGCACAGGTTCGTTCTTATAGTTACAAGACCTCTGGTCTTTATCTAGGGGTTCAGGGTTAACCCCTACCTGTATGCACCGTCCCACTACATATGAAACAGTGACGAGTGTTTCACTCTGGGGAGGCGCCACTTTCCTACCTACCCACTTAAACCCCGCTTTTTTTTTTAGCCTAATAATAATGTATTCAAAATTTACAATTATTGAAAACTAGATGAGAAGTGTGGTTTAATTTTAAATTATGTTATGTTTGTAAACATTTAAACATTTTTTATATTTTTCAATGCAGACAAATGAACCCAGGGAGAGTGAGGAGACGACAGCTTCAAGTGTTCTGACCATTTCCAGACCTTGCCACCATGGAAGAATTGGATATTATCAGACAATTCTGATTGAATAGGCAAACAATTCTTGATTAATGTCATCAGCTGCAGCCAGATCTTTTGCCTCACCGTAGCAATCCCACATCAGTAACACCAATAGTCAAAATAATGGCAGTACTCCATTTTGCGGCCACATGATCATTCCAATACACTGTGACAGTATCTGGTGGAAGATCACAACCAACTTTCAGTGGTGTGCTACAAGAAGTTCTTTCTTGCAATGATGAGGCACATCAACAACTTTATTCAGTTTCCTACGAACCAGGATTTTGCCAATGTGAAGGGAGTGTTTTGTATGCCTTGTCCCGTCTGCCTCTTGTGATTGGAGCAATTGATGGTACACATATTGCCTTAGTGCCACCACATGCCAGAGAACAAGTGTACTGCAATCAAAAGAACTTCAATTCAATCAATGTGCAAGTTGTCTCCTTACCGGGTTTGTACATCACAAGCGTGTGTGCGCATTTTCCTGGATCGACCCATTATTCCTTTATTCTACGGAGCAGTAGCATACCCCTGCAAATGTCGAAACTTGGACCAGAGAGGGCCTGGCTTGTTGGTAAGTACTATCTGTCATTATATTGTTTGGCTAATGTTAAGTGTAATGATCTAAAATTGAATTAGGGTTTTGGCGCATTTTGTTTCATACCATATAGGAGACTCAGCTTATCCTAGCCAATCATGGTTGTTAGCACCACTGAGGAGTCCAACAGCGCCAGGGGAAGTCTGCATCAATGAAGCCCATGGAAGAAAATGGGGGCCAGTGGAGCGGGCTTTTGGACTCCTAAAGGCCAGATTTCGATGCCTGGACAAGGCTGGTGGAGCCCTCCTCTACTCACCCAATGAGGTGTGCAAAATCACCATCTCATGCTGCGTATTATACTACATAGCCCAGCGATGGAACATTCCATACATTGCAGATAAAAAAGACCATGAAGAACCACTAGGTGAGGATGTTGATATGTCAAATAAAGATGATAGTGGTGAAGGGGAAGGAATTGAAGTATGTCAAGAAGTAATTGACAACTTCTTCACACGAGTGTAAGTAATTACATTTTATTAAATGAAATTTCAAAGCCACTTTCAATGTAATGAGGATAAAAGTCTGTGCTAGACATTTTTTAGGAAGGCCAAGTAAAGTGATATCCAGGGCAAAGATTTTTGTTGAGCAAAATTCTGACAAATTCACTATTGTGTTTATCTTCTTTGATTGTTCTTAGAAAATGTGTCCTCAAATATATTCATTTGTAAAGTGTCTATTTTGTGATGTAATTTAATGAACTTTTTTGTGTTTATCTGTTTTAGGACCCTTCACCATGTCATCTTCATTTGGAAATTTCAAAGTTCAATCAATCAATCAATCAGGATTTATAAAGCACAGCTAATCACTGATAGGGTATCCAGGCACTTGCAGGCCTTGGAGGCTTATTTGATCAGCCAGAACTTGAGGGCTATTCGAAATTCTGGAAGTGAGGTGATGGTATGGAGGTGTATGGGAAGGTTGTTCTAGGTCTTTGCTGAAATGTGGTAGAAGGAGCGTCCTCCACTTCTACTTTGGTAGATGCGGGGAGTATGGGCAAGTGAAAGGGAGGTGGAACGTAGTCTTCTCGATGGTTGGTGGAAGTTCAGATGGTGGTTAATGTAGGCGGGTCCTTGGCTGTTTGGAGCCTTGTGTGCATGGATCAGCCGCTTGAATTGGCATCTCTTCTGTATGGGGAGCCAGTGAAGTTTCCTGAGGTGGGGTGTAATGTGGGTTCATCGGAGAAGGCTGAGGATGAGTCTGACTGCGGCGTTCTGTATGGTCTGAAGTCTCTGTAAAAGGTGTGCAGCAATTCCTATATAGAGGGTATTGCCATAGTCCAGTTGACTGCTGATGAGGACTTGTGTCACTGTGCTTCTCCTGTGTAGGAGTAGCCACTTGAAGATATTACGTAGCACATGCAGAGTGAGGAAGCAGGCAGAAGAGATGGCTTTGATCTGTAATTTCATGGTGAGCTCATTGTCAATGATGATTCCGAAGTTCCTGCCGTGGTTGGTGGGAGTGTGATGGAGCAAGGTCTCGTAAGAAAGAGGCTTGCTTGGAGGCAATCCTCTCGTTTAACTCATTAACAAGTTACTAACCATGTTTAGTGAATAACTAATACGCACCACATGAACACGCAGGTTAGTGAAGCTTGCTTATGTGTGTACTAATGCGGAAACAATGAAGACGGAATAATACCGCTTTAAATGGGGAAACTGTTGTGCGCATGCGTCAACTGCATCTACGCAGAATGACGAGGTAATGCTTGGAGGGAAATTCTAGCGCATGAGCAGAAGACACTAAAATGGAGTCTTGAAGACTCGCGTGCATGGCATCTGCTTAGCTGAAACGAAAACAGGCTATTTTACTAATGCTAATGCGGGGAAAATATTACTAAGAAAAGGGAAACAGAGTAGAGGTGGGTGGTATACAGTGAGACCATTTATTTTGTGAAAGTAACATTTGTCTTTTGACTTTATTATTAGTGCGCATTTGGGCCTCACTTGTATAACCGGACTGGATGAAATGACGCAATGCCTGCGCATGCTCACTGAATGAAGCCATGAAGTTCAATGACAGACACTTGAACGGAAGCCAAACTGGAGTGCCATACCCTGGGAACAGATGGTGAAAAGTTCAGCCATGAGATGTTCTATTCTTCGTAGTGTTATTAATGTTTCAAAATAGATACATGTAGTGGATGGAATAAAGTTTTGAATAAAAATTAAGGGGATGGGTTTGCGAACAATGGTTTAACAGAATAAAGTGACATGTAAGCATAGTGTGATGATCATTCCCCCTTGCCTGACCAATTAGATTTCATATATTTACGATATTGAAACTTTAGTGGGTGGAACGTGAAGAAACGAAGGTATAATTAAGGTAGCTTTAGTTAGTTATTTAGCAGAGCTCGGGATGCTGTCTGGGAGTCGGGGATGCTGTTGCTGGGAGAGATGCTGTGAGATGCTGATGAAGAACTGAATGCAGAATCTGAAGCAGAACATACTATCCTAATTAATTGAGTTAGATCAGAAGATCGCAGAAGAATCTCGAGGAGGAAGAGTGTGTCAGAGAGGGGTGAGGCGCAATCGTCGGTATTCTAGAGAGGTCAACTATCCTGTCCTGAATCTTGTCCTGAAGTCTTTGTCTCCTGACCTATCCTGGGGACCCTCACCAGCCCTTTGGCCAGGGGGTTGGTCTTTGACACCATTCTTGGTAAATATATTTTCATGTATTTGTAGATGTTCTTTTCTCTATGTCCTCTCCCTTTCTGAGCATTTGTTATTGTCTGAGTCCGAAGTATATGCTTGATGTTCAATCAATTGAATTTTTTCTCCTAAGTATGATGGTGACTGCACTGTAATTTTGAGATGGTTCACATGCATTTAATTTAGATAAAGATTTTTAAAACTTCCTGAGTCTGTGATTATTTACTTCAGAATAAAATAATAATTAAGGGTTATGTTAATTATCACTATCAATTAGATCAACTAATGGTCCATCGACCAGAGGAAAGAACTTTTTGATCAGTGAAAGGTTAGTTAGGAAAATTAAATAACTAATCCTGAATAATATAAAACTTTAAACCACTCCAGCGGTTTTACTCAACTTGTGTGTATGAAATAAAATGTAAATGTGCCCAGGTGAGTATATGGTAGTGGAGTATCTGTTGTCGGTATACCGCTGGATCAGTTTTCTGGTAGCAGAGTTATGTTTATTATTGACTAGTTTGGTGATAAATATTGATTATTGATTATTGATTTATGTTTAACAAAAAGAGTTAGTGTCTTGTTTTATGTTGTCCAGAATCCTGGAAAAATGAATAGCGGGTGGTGACAGAAGCCACACTGCAGTGAGGTTACTCGTCTGTTGGAACAATACTGAGAAGCTACGTAGGGCTGACAGTATTAAACTAGGGACTATTTCGTATAAAAGTAGAGTGCGGATGATAGCAAAAGGGGTTCGCTGGTAAAACTTTAAACAGGGGTTTTACTCGCAGTGGAAGAAGAGTAATTTCTGAAACTCAAGAATAAATTGAAATCTATCATTTTGTTTAGTGGAACAGTCAGAGTAGCGAATGTTTTTATGTTGTTATTAACAAAGAATTTAATGAAAAGTATTAAGAAATAAGTTTTTGTATTACCTTGTGAAGGGAGGGTTAGTCGCAGGAATTGTACTGACGTCACAGAGAGCCTCGCTGGCATTGGTCAGACCACGAGCGTGAACCTGAGTCTGATTGGTTGATAGATAGTAGCCTCGCTAGGATTTGTTGGAAAAGAATTGTATGTTGAGTCCTGATTTGACTGCGGGTGTGAGTCGTGCTGACATAGGATGAGACGTAGGTAATAGAGCTAGAAGATATATGGAAGACTCTTTCCTATATCGTCCATCTGAAATGTTCGGAAGACCAAAGAAAATGACGTTAATGAAGAAAATTAAAAATTTCTTTAAGAAAGACAAGCCTGTAATGACTAGAGAGGGAATTCCTATTCCGCCATCTAAAACACCTGCTTCCTTTATAATGATGGAGAAAGGATATCACACTTGTGTATGGTTGGAAAATTGGATAGAGTATACTAAAGGTGATGGAGTTTTGGCTTTCCGGAGCATGGTACTTTTAATTTAAAGATACTTCAGAATTTGAGAGATCGAATGAATATGTTAGAACCAAATCCTAAAATGACACAGTATGAAGCTTTGGAAGAATGGGAAATTGAGGCATTTGATCGTGAAAAATTCAGAAGTGGTCGGAGATTTAGAGGATTTTTGCCTAGATATCCGTATGAATCAAGTGGAGATCAAATGAAGCGCTGGAGAAGAGCTGTGGTGACAGAGGGTTTATATCTAGTAATATCGGCTGAAGAACAGTTAGGAGGAAAGTGTAAGGAAAAAACGAAACACATGAATTCGACAGGTTATGGTGAATCAGATGATGAGCTATTAGAGGATATTTTGATTAAAAACCCTCCACCGTACCAAGAAGCACCTAGTAAGGATACCCCGAGTGCACCAGTGATAGGAATGCCTTTAACCCCACAAATTTTGCATGATGCGTCACTTAATAGGGTATTGCAGGATAATGAGAGAGAGGTTTTAAATAAAACTAGAGAAGAATTAGTTCAGAAAGTAAACCAATTGAATTTAAATGCTGACGCTTTGACAGTACCAATGACTATTGATCCTGTAATCCCATTATATGGAGATAAAAACTAAGACTTGTCAGAAACCTCAAACTGTGACAGTTCCGTTAACTAGTCCTAGAAAATAAGTAATAATTATGGGTGATCAGGCTAGTGAAAGTGAAGCAATTATTTCATTAATGGATCTCCCGAATGTAGAACCTTTAACTGAAACTCCGAAAAGAATTATACCTGCAAATTTGAGAGAAAAGAGATCTTTGATTCCTATAGGAACTGGAGGTTCAACAGTAGTTACCCCTGAAGATATAGAGAGATGGGCACAGGAAATCGACAATCGAAACCCACAACCAAATATTCTAGATATCAGTAAATTGAAAGTAGAATTGGAAGAAATGATAACTGGCAATGTGAGCATAGAAAGATTGAATGTTTATAATGATGAGGAGTTATTATTTTTATGTAAGAGTATAACCAGAAGAGCAAGAGTATTTCATGAGAAATTAACAGAAGTTGCCTCAGAGATTGGAATAGATATAGGGAAATCGAAACTGTTGCAGAAACCATATCGAGTGGAGTTTACTGATAAAGATTTAGAAAGTGTAAATGCTTCTGGTAAGAGACTACAGATAAAAGAGTTGATGAATATTTTGTGAAAATCGGGAGGCATTGACAAATGGAGAATTAGGTGGATAAGAAAGAAAGAGGAAGTACAAGAAAGAGAAGCATCAGCTGCATTTCCAGTGAGAGAATCAGATAAGGTTGAGAAAATGTGTCCAATGAGAGAAGTTCCTGGTGGTGGATATGTTCATGTCCCCTGGAGTAGACAGGATATTTTGTCATTTACAAATGATTTTCCCAGATTGAGAGAAAAACCAGTTGAATGGTATAAACAGGTGGAAAGATTTGTGAAGGTTTCAAAGGTTCTATTGAAGGATCTGGATGGTTTGTTTGATATTGTGGTACCTACTGATTTATGGACAGAGTGGAAGATCACAGTTGATTGGCCAAGTGAGAAGTATGCTAGAGCCTCGAAAACAGGAGCGACCTCAGAGGAGGTGATGAACAAGTATCACCAAGTAATTACTTTCCTGAAAGGGAAAATCCCTCCTAAAGAAACAGATTGGGTAAAAATAGATAGAACAACTCAAGAGCCAAATGAGTCCTTACATGCATATTATGAGCGGTTACTGCAAGTGTTTAAGCAGTATAGTGGTTTTGAGAACATTGGTGATAAGGATATGGCACATTTTGTATATCGGTTTGTGTATGGTCTGAAACCGGAGATTAGTCAGATGGTTCAACAGCACATGTTGTGCTGGCAGAGTAAGTCGATTGATGACATTTTAAAATATGCTAAGTATTGTGGTGATGACATTGAGGCAAGGCGTAGAAAGCTAAAAGAGAAAATGATGTGGGCACAAGTAAAATTGGCAGAACAGCAGGAGAATAAAGTAAATACACAGACTGATAATCAGATAAAAGAGCAGAGTCAGAATGATCAAGCGGCGAATGGTGGTAAAGTAAGAGGACGAATGAATAGAGAGGAAGCGAAGAAGAAGTTTCCTTGTCATGCGTGCGGAAAGCTTGGACATTGGAAGAACGAGTGTAAGAGTATTCAGAATAATAATGGGCCAAACCAAAATTTAATTCCACAGATGCAAAATGAAGTACTTATGAATCAGCCGCATCAGGTAGTTACTCCACAGTATCAGGTGCCACCAGCTCCTATGCCAAACTTTGTGAACCCTCAAAAATACAGTGCGAACACCGGATTTCACGGAGAAAGTGGTAAGAATAACAGAGTGGTTACACAATATTTTTTGCAGAATGAGGAAGAAAATTCGGACTATGTGCAATGACGGTGCCTGAGGGGGGAGGAAGAGGAGTGCGTGCTTGGCGCATCCTTGCCGGTAGATCAGTCAGGTCCATTTGTTGATGGGAAAGTTGAAGGTAATGACATCACTTTTCTATTGGATACTGGTGCTACCCGGTCTACTGTGAGAACAGCAGACATCCCAAACCTACCCCTCTCGGGAGAATCCATCCAAGTTGTAGGAGTGTCAAATCAACAGATTAGAACCCCAATTACAAAACCAATGGAGGTACATATCGGAAATTTTAAAGAAATGCATCAATTTGTAGTTTGTGATTCCAGTCCAGTAAATCTGTTAGGAAGAGATCTACTGTGCAAAATGAATTGCACGATCTATTGTACACCAGATGGTGTCGCTTTCCAAACCCCTGATGAAGATGTAATATATAAAATGATGCTAGCTAAGCAAGGTACAGAAGTAGATGAGATGTTTTCATTGATGACTGAAAGTGAATTGCCGGAAGAGTTGAGAACCACAGTGAACCGAGAAGTGTGGGATTTTACAGGAAAGGACATTGGGCTGATGTCAGATGTAGATCCAGTTAAAGTGACGGTGAAAAAAGGTGCAGTTTATCCAAACACATGACAGTACAAAATGAGTCCAGAAGTGAAAGCAGGAATTGCCCCAGAAATTGACCGAATGATTAAACAAGGCATTTTAAAAGAAATAATGGGTAGTCCTTGTAATTCGCCAATAATGGGACTCAAAAAGCCTAGCGGAAAATACAGGATAGTACAGGATTTGAGAAAGATTAACAAAATAGTAGTGCCTTGTTGCCCAGTAGTGCCAAATCCAGCAGTGATCCTTTATCAGATACCCTGGAATGCAGGCTGGTTTACAGTAATTGATTTGTGCCAAGCATTCTTTTCTATTCCTTTGCACCCAGACAGCCAGTATCTTTTCGCCTTCCGGTTTGAAGATCGTATTTTGGCATGGTGCCGAGTTCCTCAAGGGTACACAGAGAGTCCCTCAATTTTTAATCAGATACTGAAAAAGTGTCTGGAGTCATTAGTTATGCCTGGGAAATCAGTTCTGGTTCAGTACATTGATGACCTATTGGTGGCATCAAGAACACAAGAAGATTGTGTCACTGACACGATTGCATTACTGAACCATTTGGCCGAAGGAGGACACAAAGTGTCTCCAGAAAAATTGCAGTTCTGTCAACAAGAAGTTAGATATTTAGGGCATAAAATAGAAAGAGGAGTTAGAAAAGTGACACCGGAAAGAATAAAAATAATCAATGAATTGCAGCTACCTCAGACACAAAAGGAGATGAGAATGTTTCTGGGAGTGGTTGGGTACTGTAGGCAGTGGATTAATAGCTTCAATCAGGGGTTTGTTAAAGCGTGACTACTCACCCGTAAGGGTCTCAAGGCGCTAGGGGTGGGTGCAGGTTCCATCCATCAAGGAGGGGGTCTGTCGAAGAGCCAGGTTTTGAGGTTTCTTGCGAAGATGGGGAGCCATGTTGTCTGTCTGAGGTGGAGCGGAAGGGCGTTCCATGCTTTGGCCGCGAGGAAGGAGAAGGAGCGGCCTCCCGATCTGGTCTTTCTGGTGCGGGGGACCACGGCGTAGGAGAGCTGGGCTGATCGTAGGGTCCTTTGGGGTGCGTGGAATTTGAGTCGGCTGTTCAGGTATGCTGGTCCGGTGCCGTGGAGGGCCTTGTGTGCGTGGGTGAGCATCTTGAAGGTGATTCTAGCCTCAACAGGGAGCCAGTGGAATGTGCGCAGGTGCTGGGAGATGTGGCAGTGTTTTGGCAGGTTGAGGACCAGTCTTGCGGCTGCGTTCTGGATGTTCTGTAGCTTGCGGGTGAGGTTTTTGTTTATTCCGGCGTAGAGTGCGTTGCCGTAGTCGAGTCTGCTGGTGACCAGGGCGTGAGTGAAGGTCTTTCGGTGTTCGAGGGGATCCATTTGAAGGTCTTACGAAGGAGGCGGAGGGTGTGGAAGCAGGAAGATGAGACAGAGTTGATCTGGCGGTCCATTTTGAGCTCGGAGTCCAGGATGATTCCCAGGTTGCGTGCGTGGTCCGTGGGGGTTGGCGGGTTTCCGAGGGCGGGGGGCCACCAGGTGTCGCTCCAGGCATCGGGGTTTGGGCCCATGATGAGTACTTCTGTTTTGTTGGTGTTTAGTTGTAGGCAGCTGTTTTTCATCCATTTGGCGACGGCTTCCATGCCTTCTCGAAAGTTGCGTCTGGCGGTGTTGGGCTCATTGGATAGGGAGAGGATGAGCTGGGTGTCGTCTGCGTATGACACGATGTTGAGTCCGTAGGTTCTGACGATGGGGGCGAGTGGAGCCATGTAGACGTTGAAGAGCGTCGGGCTGAGGGAGGAGCCCTGGGGGACTCCACAGGTGGTAGGTGTGGGGTCCGAGAGGAAAGGGGGGAGTCTGATCCGCTGCGTCCTGCCGGAGAGGAAGGAGCGGATCCAGTCTAGGGCCTTGTCCTGGATTCCTGCATCGTAGAGTCTGCGTATTAGGGTGCGGTGGGAGACTGTGTCGAACGCCGCTGATAGGTCGAGGAGGATGAGTGCTACTGTTTCTCCTTTGTCCAGTAGGGTGCGGATGTCGTCTGTTGCGGCGAGGAGGGCGGTTTCCGTACTGTGGTTTTTTCTGAAGCCGGATTGGAAGGAGTCGAGGATGTTGTGTTCTTCAATGAATGTGGCGAGTTGGCTGTTGATGGCTTTCTCGATGACTTTCGCTGGGAACGGGAGCAGGGAGATGGGTCTGTAGTTTTTGAGGTCGGTGGGGTCCGCTGAGGGTTTCTTTAGGAGGGGGTTGACCTCGGCTAATAGCTTCTCCATGCTAGCAAAGCCATTGATACAATTAACTCGGAAAAGAGCGAAAGATCCCATCGATTAGAATGATGAATGTTTTGAAGCCTTTGTGAAACTACGAAATTGTCTATGTGAGGCCCCTGCCTTGGGCATGCCTGATTATTCAAAAGAATTTGCGCTGTTTTGTTGTGAGAGAGAAAATTGTGCACTTTAAGTTTTAACACAGAGACATGGACTGAGCCGACGTCCAGTGACGTATTTCTCTGCCACCTTGGATCCAGTGGCCTCAGCCTTACCTGGCTGCTTAAAAGCAGTAGCTGCTACCTGTATGAGTCTGGAGCAAAGTGAGTCAATAGTGATGGGACATCCTATAAAAGTTTACGTTCCACACTCAGTTGAGATTCTTTTGACAAGAACGAGAACACAACATCTCACTCCTAGTCGGCTGACTAAGTATGAAAGGGTAATTTTGGGAGCAGAAAATGTGACAGTGATAAGATGTACGATAATGAATCCTGCCACATTATTGCCAGATCCATGTTGTGAAGAAGTGAAAGATGAGATTGATCATCATTGTCTGGATGTGACTGAATTGTGTACTAAGCCCCGCTGAGACATAAAAGAAACACCATTGAAGGAAGCTGATCATGAATTGTTTGTGGATGGGTCTTGTCTGAGAACTGAAGGAGGAGGATTAAGTGCTGCATATGCTGTATGTAAAATAACGGGGGTGGTTGAAGCATCCTGTTTACTGGGAGTCAAGTCTGCACAAGTAGCCGAATTGGTGGCCTTAAAAAGGCATGCAAAAAGGGGAAAAATTGGAGAATAACCATATTTACGGACAGTCAATATGGTTTCGGGAGTTGTGCATGATTTTGGCCAACTCTGGATGCAGAGGGGATTTCTGACTTCTTCAGGATCTCCTATCAGAAACAGTAAAAATGTAAAAGATTTGTTGGAAGCATTACAATTGCCAAAAGAAGTAGCAGTAGTTAAATGCGTTGCACATGAGTCAGGAAATGACTATGTGACGGCTGGAAATAGATATGCAGACCAAATTGCTCGATACTGTGCAAGAAATACAATGTCAATTAACAGAAAAATTGAAACAGGTGAAATCAGCTGCCAACTTATGTTTTTCTCAGTTCCAGAAACATGGGATGAGGTCAGACAGTTACAGGAAGAAGTTGAGGAAAAAGAAAAGGGACTTTGGATAAAATCAAGTTGTACAAAAAGAATGGAAGATGAAGTGTGGGTGTATTTAGATGGCAGACCAGTCATGCCAGATTGTCTAATCTCACAAATGGCAAGAGTATACCATGGGACAACACACATTGGTAGGGATTCGATGATCAGATTATTCAGACAGAGTTGGTACAATCCGAAGTTTAGGGTAGTCGCAGAGAGCCTTTGCCAAAAATGCTTAATCTGTCAGCAGCAAAACCCAGGCAGGAAGACAGTGGTCAGTTGGGGAAAGATTGGAAAGGCAGAAGGACCCTTCACCAGATTGCAGTTAGATTTCATTGAGTTGCCTCCTTGCAATGGTTTGAAATATGTACTTGTCATAGTGTGCCTGTTCTCAAGATGAGTAGAGGCATACCCCACTAGAAGAAACGACAATCTTCCAGTTGCTAAACTACTATTGAGGGAGTTGATACCTCGTTTCGGTTTTCCAGTCACTTTGGAATCAGATAGAGGACCTCATTTTAACAATGAGATAATTCGATTAATCTGTGCGGCATTTAACATTGAACAAAAACATGTGCTTATCGTCCAGAGGCTTCTGGAATAGTTGAACAGCTAAATGGCACAATCAAGTCAAGATTAGGGAAGGTGTGCGCATCCACAATGCTGAAATGGCCAGATGCATTGCCTCTTGTACTGATGGGTCTCAGAAGTATTCCTGACATAAAAACAGGATTGAGTCCACATGAGGTGCTCATGGGAAGGGCAATGAGACAAGCATTTATTCCTGGAAATAAATTAATGAATATAACTGATGATCTGGTATTGGACTATTGCAAAGGATTAGCTGAAATGGTGCGTTCTGTCTCTCATCAGGTTGGAGAAGACGCAGTCGAAAGACAGCCAGACCAAGCACATGATTTGAATCCTGGAGATTGGGTGTTAGTGAAGAAACACGCAAGGAAGTTGTGTCTAGCACCCAGGTGGGATAAACCACGTCAAGTCATACTAGTCACTACCACAGCAGTGAAGTGTGCAGGTTTACCCAATTGGATTCATGCTAGTCATACCAGAAGAGTTCCGAGCCCATCTGAACAACAAGAGCAGCCACTGACTGAACAAGCTGAAACGTCAGAAGTTGAAAGCTGTGAAGCTGAAGAATCTAGAGTGATAGATTCTGAAAGACAACTACATGACGAACAGCCAAGTACAAGTCAGGATGAATGGATACCAGTGATTGAAATACCTGATGCTGTTGTCGAAACAAGAAGAAGAACTGAATTAAAGAGACAGGAAGGTAGAAAGGAAAAGACAGGGAAAGAAGAACACACTCAGGTAGAAATAAACAAAGCCATTCAGAAACCTGAGCAGGGAAAGATAGATCTAGAAGAACAAGTTCAGGCAGAAGAAGAACAAGTTGAAATAAGACCTGAAGAGGAACAGATAGATCTAGAAGAACAAGTTCAGGCAGAAGAAGAACATACTATAATAAGACCTGAACAGGTGCAAGTAGAGGAAGGTCCAAATACAGAAAATACAGAACAAAGAAAATTAGAAAGGGAAAAAGAACAAGAACAGATTGTGCCCAAATTAAGTGAAAATAAAAGAACTTTAGAAGGAGACAGAGAAGGTGAAAGTTCAGTTCAGGTCAAAAGAGTTAGTAAAGGAGACAATTGGCCTGCAGGAGTGAAGAAACTAAGATATTATCTAAGAAAACCAGAAAAGAAACCAGAGCAAGTAAATGAGGTTACGAGTCAGACACAACCTAAACAAACCTTAGTAAAACTTATACGAAGAAGCCCAAGATTGAGAATCTGAACAGAAAATACAGGGCCCCTGAGTGGACCTATGTTATTCTTGAAGAATTTGAAAACTTAGATTTATGTGAAGAACCAGAAAGAGTTCATGTTGCACAGATTGATGAAAGCAAATTAAGACCTCCTTAAAATAAAAGACTGGATTTTAAGAAAATTTGGACAAAGAAAGAGAAAGAGAGAAGAAATTTTCTCTGATTAAAATGGTAGAAATTGAAGACACTGAAAGACTGAAACAAAGTTTAAAAGAACATGTTTAAGATTTTGTTTATGTAGTATTATATTAGTAGTATTAGTATGGTTATTTCTAACAATAGGAGTACCTCTGTTGATGGAAACAAGTAACAAGAATAATACAATTACTAATGAGCAAGTAGACAGAATAAAAGAAACTAAAATAGAAATAGGGGTAGAAGATGAGATGAATTATCATAATGAATCAGACAATGATTCGTCTTTAAATGTGTTTACTAAATTGTTATTTCAGTATGTTAATACGATGGAGATTAGTAATTGTTATGTTTGTATGAAGTTACCCTCATCAGTGTCAGAAGGGGTGATGTATCACCATATACCTTTAACATATGGTGTATCATGTAGTGTTTTATCAAGTTTATTTTACGTAACAGGGAAACTTCAGTACTTTTATTTAAACTTAGATGTAGTATTTTCAGAATTGCCTATTAAAAAGAATATGAATCCAGTAGTTAGTAGTAAAAATGCACAGTTCATGGGTGAATTCTTTTTAACAATGAGTTAGATATAGCTCAGGCACACAAGGATAACCTAACATGTACATTACGTGAAGAAGAAATATAATTTTTGAATTTAGTAGAAGAAATGAGACAGGATTTAACAAAGAACGCTGCTGAACAGAAATCCCATGTACCTCCATGGGCTGAGAAAGAGGGAATTTATGCAAAGGGCGAAGCTCATGCTGCGATGTCCCTAGATTTTGTGAAAAGGGGAAAATTCTGTCTCCATAGGTTAAAGACAGATTATAATAACAATTTCATTGGTTCCAGTGAATGTGAACATAACTTCCTAATTTTAGAAGGGTGGGGACTAAAAGGGGGAACTGATCCTGTATTTCCAGGAGTTTATTATGTATGCGGGAATAATGCCTATTATAGGTTACCTGCAAGATGGTACGGGAGCTGTTATTTTGGAATAGTTTTTCCATAGATTTACCATGTGGACAGAATCAATGGAATCAATGAAAAATCTAATGGACTAACACGGAGAAGAAGAGCTAGTTTTTCTGAAATAGTAGGTGATATATTTAGTGCATTGATACCCTCAGTTGGAGTCATTCTAAATTCGCGTAAAATTTACAAATTATCAACCATAGTTGATCGTCTTTCTACAGATACTGCAGGAGGATTCTTAATGATTAACACAGAGATGGTTGCAATAAGATCTATGGTTGTACAAAATCGTCTTGCTCTTGATATTTTATTGGCAAAAGAGGGCGGAGTCTGTGGTATGTTGAAAATTCAACATTGCTGCACTTATATTCCGGACAAAAGTAAGGAAATTAAAGGGTCTATTAGAAAAATTACAAGAATGCATAATGACTTGACTCAACTGTAGGTTGATAGTGTATGGGGAAAATTAACAAAGAGTATAACATCAATAGGGAATTGGTTTACTAATTTTGGGAAAAGTTTTATAGGTCAAATAATCTTACCAATAGTTGTGATAATGACAATAGTAATGACAATAATGATCACATGTAAATGTTGCAGAAGTAAGGGAAAGAGAAGAATACATTTAGAAAGAGAAGGGAGAGTGTTAGAAGGTGGTTCTGACACTATGGGCTGCCCATATTTTTCGCTTTTTGAGCACCTAATTGTTGAGCTTTTACTGTGGGGGAGCCTCATAAGTTGGGACTCACCCACAGTGAACTCACAATGAAAGAGACTGCATGTGGATTTTACTGGTGTCCCCCTAGCTTGACTAGGCCGCTGCGCAGCAGCTGGAGTAAGGGGCACCGGGCTGGTTACATGCAGACACCTGTGTACATGCATCTGCACACATGTAGGGGCTGCGCAGGGGAGATTCCTGGCGTGCGCCTTCCAGGAGCAGATACAAAGTGAATGGTGTGGCAGGACTTATGCAGAATTGGGTGGTGACATGGAATAGGCTTTATACACTGGGAAGAAACATGCCAGGGAAAGTCAGTGTGTTTTACAGTATTTTTCACTTCATTGTTCCCCTATGGGGAAGTGGAGCCCATGGGTTAGTGTCACTTTCCTAAAGCCTACAAATTCCAGACACGCACTAAAGTCCACGGTAACGGGTGTGAGAAGAAGTATTCTGCAGAGTCCAGAGTCATATTTGTACTGCTTTTGGGTCATCCATAAATGTTATAGTTCTCTGAGTCGGCTCATAACCAGGACCTGGCTGGGGTCTGGCCTTGGCAGGTTAGATTAATGACCTTTCTTCCCAAAGCGAAGATCTTCCCTCCAAGGAGAGAAGATGGGTGGAGCTGCAGGCTAATCCACCAGCAGCTGTCACTGGGTGCCAGGCACCAAGCTGCACGAAGGGGAGGCAGCTCTGGGGGGAAGGGGCTTTCAGAGACCATGTGGCAGGAGACCCTGGATGACGCCATCTTGAACCAACCCAGAGGCCTGGGCAGGAAGGATCGAGCAGGGGCAGAGAAGTGATGTGTCGCTGTGTGATAGGGCAAACAGAGACTTCCTGCCAGCCCTCTCCCCAACTTCTTAAAAGAACTTGCACAGGAAGAGGAGACCTCTCTGGGGTGTGGTCTGCTGAGGCAGAAGGTGCTGGAGCCTGGCGCAATGGGCAGTTGGAAGGAGCAACCCCCTGACTGTCCCAGGTTCCTGAACAGCGCCAGGAAAGGAGACCAGGACCAGTGCGCAGAAGCAGGGGCCTCTGCGCAGGGAGAAGAGAGGCCCAGGAGGAGAGCCAGGTGAAAGGCTGGTGCAGGGAGCCAGTGAAGACAGCCCGCTGCAAAATCCACCCTCTGGGAGACCCAGAGGGCGAAGGAGAGTGCTCCCAGTGGCTGGGGAGCGCCACCAGGAGCAAGAGGAGGCAAACATGGCGCAGATCGGTACCCTGGGGGCTGAGATATGCCCCCCAGAAGGGAGGCAACCTTTGACCTCTAAGAAGACTGATAACAAAGCGCGTGGGGCTCCGCCGCCGGTCTTTAATGGGCCCCCGGGGTGGGTCAGGTCCCGGGGGCTGCCCCACCAGAAGATAAGCCGGGGAGCACCGTCGTGCTCCCCGTGAAACTGCCAAAAAAGGGGGTGCCAGGAGCCCAACCTGGCCCCCGAGGAAAACTGGAGGAGGGGGAGCACCGTCACGCCCCCCGAGGAAGTAAAGTCGGGGACGGCGCTCTCCGTGAACACATGCCATTGGGGGCCCGGGACCCCATCCCCAGGCCCCGAAGTGCAGGAGAGGTGGGGGAGTGCTGTCGCACTCCCCCAGAGACCTGCAGCGCTGGAGGCTGCCTCGCGTCTGCCTGTGCTGGCGGGCAGACCGGAATGGAGGTGTCGGCTCCCCGGCAGCACGCGAGGGTGGTGGCCAGAGGGGGAGCTGGCGGGGGCAGCCAGGGGTGGGCTCCCCGGGCTGCCCTCCAACACGGAGGCATGTGGGGGTCCTGGGTGGGACCGGGACCCCAAAAACAGAAGAGGAGCGGCAGGGGCCCGGGTGGGACCGGGCCCCCACCACCCAGCGGAGCAGCTGGGGGAGGGCTCCCCGAGCCGCAGAGTGACTCACCTGGGGGTCCGGGTGGGACCGGGTCCACCACTGAAGCCGGGAGACGCGGCAGGAGGCCGCCGGGGGCAGCGCGGCTCTCCCCGGAGCAGCGGGAGAGCCGCTGCTATAATATGTACTGCGAGGGCAGAAGCGCCCCATAATGCGGCTATTTCGGTGTGTGGTGGCCCCAGGAAGATGGGGCCACCTCTGTGGGTGTGCAACGGTGCAGGGGGAGCTGCTGGAAAAGCGCAGTCTCCCCCAGCACGAAAATGGAAGTCCCTCTCTAAGTCTCAGGGGACTGGAAAAGGATAACCCCTCAAGGGCTCAGCCAGCATGTTAACTCTTCCTGGGCTGGAACTTTTGTTCTACAGCTGGAAGAGGAGTGAGAAGTGCACCATGGGATGAAGGACTGAGCTGGGGATGTCTGGAGAAGGGTAACCCTGGGCTTAGTTTGCATAGTAGCGCTACGAGTAGCTACGCGAAGTGCACTTCGCACTACGCGAGCTACGCGTAGCACTACGCGAACTGCGTAGTGCAGTAGGAAATGCTGTTCGCAATGATTGCACAGTGCCGGATGCTTGTCCGCACTGTGCAATGATTGCAAACGGCATCTTGCACAGTGCAAGCGGTCGTTTTCTGCCGCTCGAGTAGATTTGTATTCGAGCAGCAGTTTTCTCAGCGCAGACTGGTAGTTTCTCATCGCGAGCGGTCGCGAGCATACGCGACCACTCGCAATGAGAAACCTGACCTCCCTGCATTGAGAATCTCGCCGGGAGGTTGATTTGCCACGCTCGCGATCGGCAACTTGATGTTGCTGATCGCGAATGAGGAAAAAGTCTCGCCGGGATGTCATTTTGCTCGCTCGCGGTCGCCAACTTGACGTTGAGGACCGCGAGCAAGCAAAAAATGCCCGCTATGCGTTTTTGCACTGTGCTACGTGCAATTCGCGTAGCACGTAGTTGCGCAAACTACGCGAGCGTAGCGTAGTTTTCTGCCCAGGCCTAGAGAAGGGCATCCCCTGGAGGTGAAGAGGTGTAATTGCACTTGTTGTGCATTTATTAACGTTATTCCTTTCAGAGGGACTGAAGGTCACATGTATAATGTGAAGTACCTGTGTAAGGGACTGAAGGTCACATGTGTAATGTGAAGTACCTGTGTAAGGTGATGTCATAAGGAAAGTGGGGTTATGTTGCCAGACATTCCTGCGAGGGTGTCTGGCTGTATATACTTAATCCTGTGATTTCATCTGTGATGCCTTTTAGGGGTCTTAATTGCAATGCATTATAATGATCAACTAAGATGATAAGCACTGTCATTCTAGAGTGATGCGTAAACATGTATTCTTGCTGCTGCGCTTAAGTGAAGAACAACCCAGACTGTTAGCCCTGAAGATGTAAGGGTGCATACTGTATGGACAATATGAGATGCTCAGTCAGGGTTATGTGTCACCAGGGCAGGTGTACCTATTTTTAATGCTCGTTGAGTTAATGGGGGGGGGGTCGCCACTGGGATGGTGCCAGTGTGCAGGGCCCTCGCTCCAGGTTATGTTCAACACACTGCATTAGGGGGCAAGATGATGTGCATACATGGGAGTGGTGGTACTAGACCCCACCCCCGCTGCGGGAGGGGTGGAGATGTTATGCAATGTCACAAAGTAATTCCAACAGCTATTGTATATTTGTAAATTGGTGCATAGTATTGAGTAGTGTGCGTGTTTAATAAATGTACTCTTACTTTTATAAAGCAAAGTACAGACGGGACAATCAATTATTGAGTGCTATCTCTGCGCACCTGCAAATGGCGATTACTAGCCCACACCACCTCCCTTGAGTAAGCCTCAGACTGCTCTGCAACGCTACCCTCTGAGAGTCAGGGGATACAATTGGGTGTTTGGTTCCCAGTGAAGGACAAATGTAGTCATGTTATTTGTGCAGGCCTCACAGATACTGCCTCGTTTTCCAACATTGGTGTCTAGCGGCGGGAAACATAGTATCCCATTCTGGTGCGCATTTAGGGCATTTGATAAGTCCAGTTTTGCCACGCATTACCTATGCAGTAATGAGCAAATGGAAGAGCGCAAGGCTCTGAGAAGGGTTCAAAGTTTTGGTTATGTGAACTAAAAGTATGGGAAAGGAAAGCCCTGTGCACATATATGTCATGTGAAGATATTATGGTTTAAATGTAAACTGTATTGATATGACTGAGTTATGTTGATAATCATGTGCTAGCGGGATTTTGCTTTCCAGGAAATGATTGCATACAAATGTTCTAAGCCATATTGTACACCTTTGAACTCTAACACTACATGCACTACACCTGCATGAGGAGGGTGTCTCCTCAAGAGATATGGACAGCAACTGATACCTACATTGCAGATGGGGGTGTAGGGGTGGATTGACCTTTATGGGGGACAGGAGAGGTAGGGGGTCCTGGGAGATTCCCGTGCTTTTTAAGGGCAGGGAGGGTGTCCACAGAAGGGGCCCCAGAGATCCTTCCCCCACTGAAAGTTTCTTGCCATTGGCGCAGGCCAAAACCACTGGAAGGGTGGGGCAGGAGGTTTCTTTACCCCAGGTAGTAACACCCAGGGGTTCCCATGGTGGGGGACCCCAAGAAGCTTTTCTCACGGTGGGAGGAGGGTGTGGTAGAGTTGTGTGTCCGGCAGGCCCCCCAGGTTAACTGGTGGGGAAGGTGAGCAACCCTGGGGTGGCCCATGGTAGTGGGTGGCCCCAAATGAGGGTAGTTCTTGAGTGAGGTTGTGTAGTGGTAGCCCCTAGGTACACTAGGTGGGCTAGGTAACTGACCCAGTGGAGATCTGAGGGGGGGTGGTGTACTCCCTAGATTCCAGGTGAAGGGTTAGTGGTGGACCCTGAGGTGTCAGGGTCGGGTAAGTGGTTACCCAAGGAAGCAACAGGATGTCATTCTGGAGCTGGTGTTGTAAACCTGAAGTGGTGGGTGGGGCGATGCCTAGCCGGTGACCAGTCAGGTAGGTCCTGTGGGGCTTGGACCCCAGGACCAGGAGCATGGGGGTGTTCCCCTAGCTCGCGGCAGGAGGTGGACTTCTGCAAGGTAGTACCACCCTGAACACAGGTGGGGCCCATCTTAAGTGAAGGGACCCTGTGTTTCCCAAAGGGGTGGTGCAGGCCTAGCCGGGATCTTTAGGGTCCCTGGCTGAGGGAGGTTGTACCGCCCTGAACGCAGGTGGGGCCCATCTTAAGTGAAGGGACCCTGTGTTTCCCAAAAGGGGGGTTCAGGCCTAGCCGGGATCTTTAGGGTCCCTGGCTGAGTGTGGTAGTACTACCCTGAAGGCAGGTGGGGCCTATCTTAAGTGAAGGGACCCTGCTCTTCAGAAGGTGTGGGGCAGGCCATCCAGGGATCATGTGGGTCCCTGGACGGTCTCCCAAAGCGCTGCAGTTAGACCGGGGAGAGCCATGAGAGGTGGGCCTGGGTATAGCTAACTCAGGGCCACAGGCTCTCTAAGGGTACTCCGGGAGGAGAGCGCGCCTCTCGGAGGGAAGGGTGCATAGGCCCTGTTCTCGCAGCGGAGAACAAGAAAGGGGTCTAGGTTCCCGGGGTAGTTTCTGTGTGGAGCTACTGACGGGGGGAATGAGCTGTAGGATGTCTGATGAGGCACCCTCAGTGTTCCTCCCTGGCACTGCCAGTGTGGTAGTGAGGCCGGTCTGAGGTCCTATCAGGGAGCCAGGCCAGTGGCCAAAGGGTGCTTTTCTGTGTGGGGAAAGCACGAGTGGCTGTGCTTTCTTTAGGGAAGACAGTCATCCCGAAAGGGTGGTGGCAGCTGAATGACCCCAGCGGCAGGCTGAGGGTGAGGTTCCAGAGAGGTTGCATCTTTGGGGTGCAAGGACCAAAAGGAGAGAGGGTACTGGTTGGAACAAACTCTGGAAGGGAGACCAGCTAGTGACCCCGGGGAATTGGATGTAGAACTATCCCAGAAGACTGCATCAGTGCTGAGGCACTGTACCCTTGTCCAGAGAAGTGGTAGGCATAGTGTTGCATGCCCAAGTGCAAAGGTGAGCCTAGTGAGGCTGAGTCCATGTAGACCATGAGTGACCTAGAGGTATCTAACCTAGAGCCCGGAGGGTTCTTAGGGTAGTCTGGGATCCCTGTCATGGGTGGAGATTTCATGGATGGGAGGAGTAGGTGGTCTGAGCGGATAACTGGTGAGAAAGGGGGGTCTGGTCAGAACCCCTTATAACTAGTTATCGCTGACTACGGGACGTGTACCCATGTAGAGTGGCTACTTCTTCCCTGTAGGAATCAGCTGGGCGTGGCGTGTGTTAGAAGGCGGTTCTGACACTATGGGCCGCCCGGAATTTAAGCTTTTTGAGTACCTAATTGTTGAGCTTTTACTGTGGGGGAGCCTCATAAGTTGGGACTCACCCACAGTGAACTCACAATGAAAGAGACTGCATGTGGATTTTACTGGTGTCCCCCTAGCTTGACTAGGCCGCTGCGCAGCAGCTGGAGTAAAGGGCACCGGGCTGGTTACATGCAGACACCTGTGTACATGCGTGTGCACAAGTGTGGGGGCTGCGCAGGGGAGATTCCTGGCGTGCGCAGCCCAGGAGCAGATACAAAGTGAATGGTGTGGCAGGACTTATGCAGAATTGTCTGGTGACATGGAATAGGCTTTATACACTGGGAAGAAACATGCCAGGGAAAGTCAGTGTGTTTTACTGTATTTTTCACTTCATTATTCCCCTACGGGGAAGTGGAGCCCATGGGCTAGTGTCACTTTCCTAAAGCCTACAAATTCCAGACACGCACTAAAGTCCACGGTAACGGGTGTGAGAAGAAGTATTCTGCAGAGTCCAGAGTCATATTTGTACTGCTTTTGGGTCATCCATAAATGCTATAGTTCTCTGAGTCAGCTCATAACCAGGACCTGGCTGGGGTCTGGCCCTGGCAGGTTAGATTAATGACCTTTCTTCCGAGAGCGAAGATCTTCCCTCCGAGGAGAGAAGATGGGTGGAGCTGCAGGCTAATCCATCAGCAGCCACCAGAAAATAAGCCGGGGAGCACCGTCGTGCTCCCCGTGAAACTGCCAAAAAAGGGTGTGCCAGGAGCCCAAACTGGCCCCCGAGGAAAACTGGAGGAGGGGGAGCACTGTCGCACCCCCCCGAGGAAGTAAAGTCGTGGAGCGCTGTCGTGCTCCCCGTGAAATTCCCTGGTGAGGGAGGAGGAGGGGGAGCGCCATCGCACCCCCCCGGAGGAAGTAAAAGTCCCGTGAACATGCCCAGGTGGGGGGCCAGAAGCCCACCCTGGCCCCCAGTGACGTTGGAGGGGGAGCGCCGTCGCGCCCCTCCCAGAGAAGACAAGTCGGGGAGCGCCGTCGCGCTCCCGTGAACACATGCCAGTGGGGGCCCGGGACCCCATCCCCGGGCCCCAAAGTGCAGGAGAGGTGGGGGGAGTGCCGTCGCACTACCCCGGAGACCTGCAGCGCTGGAGGCTGCCTCGTGTCTGCCCGCGCTGGCGGGCAGACCGGAATGGAGGTGTCGGCTCCCCGGTAGCACGCGAGGGTGCTGGCCAGAGGGGGAGCCGGCGGGGGCAGCCAGGGGTGGGCTCCCCGGGCTGCCCTCCAACATGGAGGCATGTGGGGGTCCCGGGTGGGACCGGGACCCCGAAAACATAAGAGGAGCGGCAGGGGCCCGGGTGGGACCGGGCCCCCACCTCCCAGCAGAGCGGCCTGGGGTGGGCTCCCCGAGCCGCAGAGTGACTCACCTGGGGGTCCGGGTGGGACCGGGCCCCCCACCGATGCCGGGAGATGCGGCAGGAGGCCGCTGGGGGCAGCATGGCTCTCCCCGGAGCAGTGGGAGAGCCGCTGCTATAATATGCACAGCGAGGGCAGAAGTCCCTCTCTAAGTCTCAGGGGACTGGAAAAGGATAACCCCTCAAGGGCTCAACCAGCATGTTAACTCTTCCTGGGCTGGAACTTTTGTTCTACAGCTGGAAGAGGAGTGAGAAGTGCACCATGGGATGAAGGACTGAGCTGGGGGTGTCTGGAGAAGGGCATCCCCTGGAGGTGAAGAGGTGTAATTGCACTTGTTGTGCATTTGTTAACGTTATTCCTTTCAGAGGGACTGAAGGTCACATGTATAATGTGAAGTACCTGTGTAAGGGACTGAAGGTCACATGTGTAATGTGAAGTACCTGTGTAAGGTGATGTTATAAGCAAAGTGGTCCTGCCAATTGTATCTGTAATAGAGACAGACAGAAATGTCGTATTGGATTACCAAGTCACACACATCTTTGACAAACATAAGCCCTAAACAAATATTGTTAGGCTTCAAACAAACTACTGCAACAAAGTCAGTAGTGAGAAATGTGGCACTTACCCAATTGGTGAAGAGCAAAGGCCACAACTGTCCGGTGCTAATTTAGCACATGGTACAGACACCAACCTAGAGAAAAGAGTAATGGCGGTGATAAGAAAGTACAGAAAGAGATACAAGGTAGGGGGGGGAAACAATAATGCCAGTATTCCCCATTGTTCAGTGGGACAGAAAAAATCAATCCCGAGTTAGGCATAATGCGAATCTGAGAGTAGCTCAGAAAACAGGATACTGCGAACAGACATCAATATAGCAATGCACTGAGTTGAGGAAAAAAGGCATACATAGGTCTTACCCAAAATAAACTGGTATGGATAGCCTGCCAAAAATGTGGAGCTACCCATTTAAAAATATATATATATAGGGTGAATGAAATAAGGCTAGTAGTTATGTCAACAAGCAGCATGTTTGTCGCCATAAACACAAGGTATCTAGCACTGGGAGTAACAATGCTAGCGATGCAGGCACTACTTCTGGAGGAGAAAGATGTGTTTAACAATAAGAAAAACGATGATAGTAGTGAAACTAACTATACATCGTGGTGGCGAACGCGCTAGGATTAAGCCAAGTGCCTATGTCGCTATTACTAAAAACGGGGGGAAAGTGGGGGAGGAAGAGGGATAAGGGAATTGACAAAAGACACGACGCGCAGACTGTGCATCGTGGAGGACGCGAACACGCGAGGTTAAGCAAGGCGCGTGTCGCTGTGTTATCAAAAATAAGGATTTTAAAAAAAGGATTTAAAAGAACGGAGCGCAAGCTAAATAATCCACTTACTGCTCAAGTGGAGCAAAAAACCAGAGGCGTCTGTCCGACCGGCAGGAACGGGACCCGGAACAACAGTGTTCATTTAGAAACCGTTTGACGCTACGAACCAAGGGAGAAGTAGTTTTCTCACCGAGGTTCATGGGAAATGTAGTCTATGGCCGGAATCGGGCACTAGAGAATTTCTATGTACATGATGGTTTCAAAATGCAAGTAGGAGAGCGATACATATGATCAAACCTCAACTATAAGGGGAAGAAATACAAAGTTGGATAGACGTGCATCTGAAACATACAGATTGCACGTGATGTAAATCGGTAGTGCACATTGAAGGTACAGAGGAGCCAGAAACTCAGAAACAAATGTCACAGCGGTAAACATAAAAATATAGGGAAACCATGTGTATTAGGGAGGAGGTCGAGAGAGTATTACTCGAGAGCAAAAAGCGCTTAAGGCTTAAAAAGCCGCTGTAAGGCTGAGTGCTGCGGCTCTAATAGCACCAGGGAATATATACAGACCATACAGAGACAATTAAGGGACCAAGGCTAGCCTCACAGTGTTACAAAATGGCATGTGGTGGTGAGCTGTAAAAACAGCAGAAACCACATTAATGAGAAGATGGACCAAAACTCAAGTCAGTGCAAGCCAAGGAATGTCATCGTTCAATCCCAATCTTGAGGTACCCAATCTGAAGACCCAATGTTGTTCAATACGTAGGAGTTTCAATGTCAAATCCGGTGTGGTGGCTGTCAAGTTGGGTTTATCCAGAACAACCCAGGTCAAAGAGTCTGCTTGGTGTTGCATCTCTAAGCAGTGTTTGGTAAGACGTGTATTTTGTTTAGCACATCTGATCGTACTTTTGTGCTCTTGGATCCGAATTCGTACCTTATGGGTCGTCATGCCCACGTATCTAAGATTACAAGGACAAGTGAGCAGATAAATGACCCTTTCGCTGTTACAGTTGGTATGATGTTGCAATACCCACGGTCTGTCAGTTCCAATGTCGAAATTTTTCGTTATTTGAGTTTGTCCACACACCGAACACGACCCACACGGGTAGTGCCCTTGAACCGGTGGTAGTTGCCAAAGTGTGTGCAATTGAGATCTCATTTTAGGTTGTGGTCTTGTGTGTACTAAGGCTTCTCTCAAATTAGAACTTCTTTTGAAGGCAAATAATGGTTTGTCTAATGTGCATTGGCCCTTGTTAAGGATTTTCCAATTAGACAGAATGGATTTTTTGACTCCAGTGGAAAAGGTACTAAAAGTATTGACACACACTAGTCTTGACTGCGAGGGTTCTTTGGGCGCATTATCTAATAATGCGTCTCTGTGATTGTTAAGGGCACGTTTGGAAGATTTTTTAACCAAGGATCTGGGATATTGTCGGTCCAGCAGATTATGTCTAAGTGTTCGGGCATGCTCATTGTATTTATCTGTACTAGAGCAGTTGCGTCTAAGCCGTAAAAACTGCCCAAACGGTAAGTTATCCCGAAGGGATTTTGGATGATAACTGCCATAGTGAAGTAGAGCATTGCGTGCCATAGGTTTGGTGTATAACTCTGTTTGTAAGTGTCCACCTGATGGATATATTGAGAGATCCAAAAACGATAGTTGACTGTGGCTGTATTCACATGTGAAATTGAGGTACTCTCTGCGAGTATTGAGCCAGGAATGGAAGGTTCTCAAAGAAACGTCATCCCCTCTCCAGACTACCAGAATATCATCTATGTATCTCTTCCATAAATGGATGTGAGCCAAGAGGGGGTTATTAGAGGAAAGTACAGTGTCTTGCTCGAAAGAATGCATGAACAAATTCGCCAGACTCGGCGCAAAAGTACTGCCCATAGAAGTGCCGGACACTTGAAGGTATAATTGTGTCTCATAAAGAAAAAAGTTTTCTTTCATGGCCAATGTGGCACATTTCATAATGAAAGACAAAGGTGTAATAGTGTCCGGCATATCGAGAGTCAAAAGTTGTTCTATGGTGGCGAGAGTCTGGTCCTGGGGAATACAAGTATAAAGTGATTCTACATCAAATGATACAAGATAGTCTGTATCAGGGTCAAAAGTCACCTCTCTGAGGAGTCTCAATACATCTTTGGTGTCCTGTAGATATGTTGGCATTGTTCTAACCAGTGGGCGTAGAAAATAGTCCACAAATTGAGACAAGGGTTCTAGAATAGAACCAATGCCGGAAATGATAGGACTACCAGGGGGCGGTCGTTGAAGCTTGTGTATTTTTGGTAAACAGTAAAAATACGGGGTGACCGGTTCTTTGATACACAGAAATTCTGCTTCTTTTTGTGTGATCCACCCATTATCAAGAGCCTCTTTAGTCATGACGGATATGGTTTCAGCAAGCCTGTCTGTAGGATCTTGGTGTAGCTGGCGATATGAGGTTTGTACTTGCAGCTGGCGTAGACATTCTGATCTATATGTGGAGGTGTCCATAAGTACTGTAGCACCACCTTTATCCGCCGGTTTTATAGTGATGCTCTCATCCTTTTTCAGAGTGTTCAGAGCTTCTTGTTCCCGTCTTGGGATGTTCTGGTAAATCCTCCTATTATTGGATATGATTTGTTCCAAATCTTTTAGAACGGCCTTCTCAAATGTAGCTACCTCTGAGGGCACCAGACCGATTGGTGGATTAAACGTCGATCTGGGCCGGAGGTTGGTGTTCATGTTATTTACAGTACCCTCCAGGGGTGTTTTTTCTGCAAAGAAAAAGTGAAGCCTCACTTTTCTAAAAAATTGATGAATCTCTTGCTGCAATTTAAAGGCATCTCCATGATTGGTAGGCACAAAACCCAGACCACGTTCTAAGACGGTTGTTTCATCTTGTGTCAGTATGCATTGGCTGAGATTGACTACAAGGCTCGGTCCCTGCTCGGGCCTGCTTGTTGTCCTGTCTTGCTCCTCGTGGCTGGTGGGGAGTTCGGAGGGCTCCAATGAACTTGTTGTTGAGTTCTTCTTTTCCCTCGAGAGCGGCCACGGCCTTGCCCTAAAAAAGGCTGGATGTAATTTTGTTGTGGGGGAAAGGCCATCAAGGGTCCCTGTGGTCCAGGGCCAAAGGTAGGATACGGTGGGTAGCCCCATGGCATGGGTGGCCACCATTGATTCTGTTGTGGCCTGCCTCTGGCTCCACGCCAATTCTGATTCCCTTGATTGTATGTTCTTTGGCGAGAGGTATTAGAACCATTGTCAGAGTCGCCTGAACTATCTTCTCCATCTGAAGTCGAAAAATTAGAGCCATAACGTCGGCCACCTTTGTTGAAAACCGGCGGTTTATACGACTCATGCGAAGTAGACTTTCTCTAAAGCGAATTTCGCTAGATCTTTCTTAAATTTGTTGATCTTATTTGTAAGGAGTGATTCTTTGCAATCCTTAGTTGTTCTATTTGTTTCGTCCATGTTTTTCTTGAATACCGTAGCGCTAACTATGGTTTTGATTTCTGATTCTAGGGTCTGAATTTCGATAAGGATAGAGTCAGCCACTTTCTTGGCAGTACTGATGATTAGAATAAGCCAGTCCCTCGTGCATCGCCATGCAATGAGGGACCAGTCCTTTAGGAAAATGTTATTATCCAGAAAAAGTCTGGGAGCATTTGTAACTATCAACCCTGTCGGTGCACAATTCCCTCTTAGATATTCCGTCATTATAGAGCCATGAGTAGCTGTTCTAATGTGTAGTCGTTTAAGGTTCTGTAGTTTACCCCAGTCGTCCGATGTCGTGAGCATTTGTGTGGTTTGGTTATCTAAAATGCTAGGTGTTGTAAGGATGTCTAGCACTAGCGCATCGTCAAAGGTAAGACCAGTGCGTTCAGCCATATTTACCAAAGTGTAATGTCTAGATTAATGAACTGTGTCGGTGCAAAGAAGAAGAGAAAGAAATAGAGAATGCCCGCAGCTGAACCGCTGCTCATTAATCACACACGTAGGAGGGCAGGAAGAGATTTAAGGACCAGCATGGGTATACTCCCCACTTTGAAACATGAATACACAAACAAACCCACGGGTCCAGAAACGCAGTCAAAAGATGATGTGAACCACAATAACCAACAATAGACAGGACAAAACTGGGAATATCCCTTTTAAAGGATGACTCCCCTCACACACCCGAGGGTGTCATGCTTCATCATAGGGGTCCCTCCTCGTGCCGGGACCTAGTCACGGCACGGGCTACAACCTCCTCTCTACGAGAAGGGAGCTCAGGGATGTTTTTATTTCGTGGCACATGGGTTATCCTAAAAACCCTATGTGAGCGAGGTGTGTGAAAAAGATGGTGCAGTGCTGTAAATGTGAGTGAATAAAACTGCCTACAGGGTAAGCAATAAACAATAAGCTTTTTTCATTACCTTCAACATAAATAGTATCTCAGCCACTTGGCAGCTCATGTACTCTCTTTGGACCAGACTCCATTTTTGCAATGTTTGTGTAGTGGGCTTAGACTTGGTGGGATAGATATTTGTTATCAGATTCTTATGAATAATCAGCCACATGTTCATTACTTTGAGCAAATGGCAACTACGTTGTCTAAAAAATGTCTGTCCAAGTCTTTCCGGATGATATTAGACACACTAATTTGCTGGCTCAGAAATCTCTCAATGTATCCCGTTTGAGAGCTCATTATTTTTACATTTCATATGATATGCGCTATATGCCCTACTGTCTGTTTAAAATGAGCTGTAGGTGGGTCCTCCATTTGCGTTTAACGCCAAGGCTTAGATGCCAACACCACAAATAATTTTGCCACTTGCCCCTATTTGGTATCATTCTGGTCAATAGTCTTTAATTAACTGAATACCCTAATGGACAGAGATGTTCGCTGGGACCCTAATTGATTATTCTTCACTATTCTAGGAATATACAGTTCAATCTCAGGGGCATCTCTTTCTTTGCCATCACAGTCTCTAGGCTGGGTATTGCTAGGGCTTGGCTCCAAAGGGAACCACCTGATCCTAAGGCCTGGTGGCAGGAGTTTATGCTTGCCTATGAGGTGGAGCTTACTATTATTAAAACACATCCAAATAGACTGAAAGCATGCAAGCTGAGGCTACCAGTCAGGGAAAGGCTTGCTTCTTCTTTGCCCAGCTACCTCATGATATTTTATGAGGTTTTAGATCTCTGCTGTGAGATTTCACTTCAAAGAGGTCATCATTATGTCTATATTTATCTTCTGAAAAAGAAAAGGTTGCTCTCTTGTTTTAGACAGATGCATATTTAATTTGTCTATTTTTATATGAATTTGCATATGTAATGCTTTTTCTATACGTCTTGTGTCTCAATGTTGTGATACTGCCCAATAAAAAAAACTACATACTTTAAAAATCCATAATTCCAAATCTACTGATTAGATTTAGTTAGGTTTGGTGTCAGATTACTCATTACATTTTATTCTATTATTCTAAATCAGTTGGGATTTTTCTTGTGATATATTTTCACTTAATTACTGTTCTTGTGCTGCAAAAATACTTTACATATTGCCTCTACGTTAAGCCTGACTGCTTTCTTCTAGACTACCAGAGGGTTAAGCACAGATTAATTTAGTGAATTTTGTGGTTCACCCTCACATGGATTGAGGTTGTTGCCTGAGTGGGGGCTTCCACCCCCTCAACCAATAACCCAATTTCTTACACCTTCTTAAACTAGAGGATTTCTGCGGTGCCAGATCTGGTCAAAGTACTATGGTGGCCTTCCTAAAAACATTCTGCTTGCCTATCTCTACTATTATTTACAATAAACTATATTTCACTTACTTGAGGATGAATTATTTCTGCCAGATGTTTCAGCGAGTAATATAAATTTCCCAAAGTTTACCTTGCCTCAGGTCAATATTCTAAGAAAGATGAGGTAACTCCGATATTGCCGTAACCAATTTTCAGTGCTCTTTTATTATGCGCCATTGTGAGAAATTGGTTGTTGGTTCACTGGGGTGTGAGCCCTGGTCAAGCAACAGCCACAGTTCTCTGCAGGGTGGGCCACAAAAGTCATTAAATTAGCCTATGCTTATCCATGGGTAGCTTGGCACAAGAAGCAGTCAGCCTTAACTTAGAGGCAGCATGTAAAGTATTTATGCAGCACACAAACAGTAATACCATAAAAACAGAACCCAAGAAAAATCCCAAACCAATTTAGAAAATTAGAGTATATTTTAATAAATTATTTGACACCAAAAGGACAAAAATCTAGTCAGTAGAACCGGAGTTTTTAGTAAAATCTAGCGCCTAAAAGTTCAAAGCGAAAACTGTTGGCATCTAGTCGTGCAAGACTTGGTCAAAAGTTATCCCTGACTTTGATAAAGCCCAGTTTCAATATAAGGAGGGGGTTGAGCCCGGTCAGTGCTTACCTTCAGGCACAATTATTGAAGAAAAATGGCTGAGAAGGTAAAAATTCAGTGGGGCTAGGCTGCAGGAGTTTCCGAGGAGGGAGTATCATCATTGGATGGCCCTGGAATGAAGCTGCAGTTAATCTTTTTATCTTCAGACTTAGGGGCCGATTCCGATTCGGGCCGGAAATCTCTCCGACCGAGCCGGACCCGGAGAGATTTCCGACCGAATCGGACCCGTGCAGTCCGACCGAACGAGTACGATGCGCACGTATGCCATCGGACTCGAGTCGGTCGGACTCCCATTGAAGTCAATGGGAGCCTGTCGTACAACGCGTACGCGGGCTCCCATTGACTCAATGGGTGCGATGCGGACAAGTGCGCCCCCTACAGCGTGTGCGCGGCGAGCGATTCGCGCCGTACACGCACAGGTAGGGGACCCATGGGTCCCCCTGTGTGCAACTCACGCGGCCTACGCGTACAGGGGGTCCGACACGGACCCCCAAAGTACGGCTCCGACAGCTCTTTCGAGCCGGAGTGCGCAGCTCGGTCGGACTGCTCGCGGCGCGCATCGTACTTACCCGGCCGGGGAACGTCTCCATTGCGCGGTGCGAGTCGTGTCCGTGCGAGTCGGTCGGTGCGGTTCGACCCGGGATCGAGTCGGTCGGAGCGGTCGGGACGCCCGGACGAGTCGGTCGGCGAATACGCATCGTACTCGCTCGCCCGGACGCGCGTACGAATCGGTCGGGAAATAGGGCTCCGAATCCGATCTGGTTAAGCCGAATCCGATTCGGAGCCCTACCGGCCGAGATCGGAATCGGCCCCTTAGTCATCAAAATGGAAGTCGGAAATTTCCAGTGGGACAAGGCAGAGGGATATAGACGAAGACAGTTCCACAAGGTCCACTTTAGGGAAGGACCGCTTAAATGGTGCTGCAGAGAAGAATGTAGAGAGAGAAACCACAAAGTCAATCCGACAGGCGATGCACCTCAGGAGGATAGGAGAGCAAGGTGGTTCCAGTCTTCTGTTGGTTCTCAGAGCAATTTTGGGCCACATTTTGTCTAAGACCTCAGTTTTGGACATTGGACAGCTGAGCACATTTAGCAACACCGCCAAGGGTCCAGGACTGGTGGGACACCTCTTTGGGCTACAGAACTCACTCAGGCTGGTCACAAGTGCGGGTTCAAGGTGGTGGGAGCCTTTTATGTCCCTGTGGCTCTGACCAGGAGGCCAGCTAACTAGCCTTTGGAGTCACTTCTGGTAAACCTGGGTGCAGGTGAAGATGCAGGGCTCGACAGCAGGCCTGGCCTCTGAAGGTCCATGCAGGTTCCAGGAAGCAAACCATTATTCCAGGTACATCAGCAGTCTGGCAGGATGCACAATAGGTCACAGCAACAGACACCACACTGAAAGGCCTTCCACAGGTCCAGTAGTGAACAGACTATTGGGTCTGAAGGTCGTAATTTTATACCCTGTTCCCCTTCTTCTGGAAGGTGTTAGAATCTCTGGAAAGGTGCTCTGTAGTGCATGGAATTCCTTGACTTCCCTGCCTCCAAGCTGACTGCAGTGACAATACAGAGCCGTTAAGCCCTTTGTGTGGTGACATGATACAGCCTATTCAGGTGCAAGTGGGGCTGTGCTCATCTCAGTCTCCCTATCCTGATAGTTGGTGGCCCATTGAGGCCCATCTAATCCCTTTATTGTGTGACTGTCTGGGAGGAATTCGCAAAGTCCAACTGTCAGCTTATCAAAGTACTGTGACCCCCAAGACAGGTTGAAGGTACAAAGGGCTAAAGGCAGGAAAATGCCAACTTTCTAAAAGTGGCATTTTCAAAATTGCAATGAAAAATCAGACTTTACCATTAAAGACTCTTTATCATTACAATTGCATAGGTACCAAACATGACATAGCTATACGCTCCTATTTGGGCAGGCCTGGGACATGTTTTAGGGTGCTACTTGAGTGGGTGACACAATAGGTGCTGCAGGCCAACTGGTAGCATTTAATGTTCAGGCTTTGGATATATGATATACCACTCTACAAGTGACTTACAAGTAAATTAAATATGCCAATTTGTATATGCCACTCAGACCATGTTTAGGGCAGTGAGCACACGTACTTTAGCACTGGTTAGCAGAGGTCAAGTGCACAGAATCTTACGGCCAACAAACATGAGGAGGCAGGTAGGCAAAACGTTTTGGGAAAGACCACCTTAAGGCTGACAGATCAATCAGCCATCGAATATAATGTACACTTTGAGAGCCATCAAGGATAGTACCATCTCCCAAAAGCTTTAAATAAATCAACAACGCTCAAATCTGACTGTGATTTTCATTCATCAGTTCAGATAAGCTGAATATCTCAAGGTCAGTGGCTACAGGACTCAGAGCCAGATTTTAATAGGAGTCTTAACTGTTCCATCTGGACAGAGTACAGGGCACTTTCAAGGTGCCTTAGGCCAATATAATCTGAATTGCAATGTTACTCTATATTATTCAGTGCAAAATTATGTGCATCATAAATTCTGTTCAGCTATATACAGTTATTGAGCACTAATTATTTGTTGATTTGTGGTATGATAGAACAAGTACATTTAATTTGCCTGTTCCTAGAGGGTTGTTTATTAGCTTGATTATACTTGCTTTAGAACATAGCTGTAAACATGTTGTTGAACAATTTATTATGTAGGTGTTTTTGTACTTATTGTTTGAAGGGTGACCTTTTCAGATAGCTTGCTGTAGCCATAGATTCATAAGGAAGAGAGAGCAAGAGAGAGCAAGAGAGAGCAAGAAAGTGTGTGTGTGTGTGTGTGTACATGAGTGACTGTATAAAGGTGTGTTTTGGTAGTTTCATTTGATACTTTGGGCTCTATTTAAAAAAGGATAATTTATTGTAAGCTTAAGTTTATGATCAAATTTACCTTTTTCACACATTCACAAACTCCTCACTTTCCCCTTTCCAGCTTGCAAAAGGTTAGATTTTTATTCCAGCACAGATCTAGCAAAAATCCCTTTCTAGGTTGAGAAGGGGAATGAAAAACCCCCAGATTGGAAGATATGCAGGGTAAAAGGTTTCTCTATAGGATAAAATATTTTACCGATGGAGAAATAAAGTGCATTTAGAGAGGGGCTCCTATTCGTCCTCTGCTTAGTTCTGCACCATAGAGAGCTTCACACAGCTGGAATGAGATACTGATTAGAAAATCACATGACTACACAGGAATTCTCATGAAACTTACTTCTTGCGTTGCATTCAGTGTGGATTTCTGGGAATGTTTGTAAGTTCCAGAAAACAGTAAATATACTTTTGCACATAAATGGAATTCTACGAATAGATTTACTACTTTCTTTGAACAATGAACCTTTTGTTTGTAATGTATTATGGTATGTTAGTTTGCTATTAATGGAGGTGGAATGGTCATGCATTTATTGCCATATTAATGTTTGTAAATTTGTGTTCTTCTGATGGTTTTGGTAAATATTTCATGCTTTTCTGTGATAATTTAATGTTGGTTTAATTAAAAATATTTTAGTGCATTGAGATTAAAGTACATGAGTTTATGTATCAGTCTGTATCCTTATGATACTTTTTGTATATAGGTTTAAATTTATTTTTATGAAACTATGACATTATTAGAATGAAAATGATTTTGTAGTGTAGTTAATATGGATTTTTAGGTAGATAGTCTAAATTTAATTAAAGACATGACATGAGTGTTATAAATCTTGCCTTTGCTATATTTAAATAGCAGCCAACACATTCCTCTAGGATAAATTACAATACCCAGCAGCTACTCAGATAGAACTGCCAATCTACACAACTCAGGGGTATAAGTAATTCCCTACAAATATCCGTGAAAACATCGGCCCATTCTTTCAATTTGAAAGAAAACACAAAACACAGGCAAATAGATGATAATTAGCTGCAAACCACTCCCTGTAGTCTGATGGAACTCAGGTAGACTAAGAGACTTTAATTGTGTTGACGTAAAGTAAATAAGAACTGGAGGTATATAAACATGAGGATATTTAGTGTACACAAATGGGCATACTTATATCACGCAACAAAGTAAGTCACCTTGCTGCGCTGACCTGCATGATAGGGAAAGGACAGGAATGTCCCTTACTTAACTTTTCATTGCAGAGTCCAACTTTTTCCCAGTGCTGGCGCACAAGGTGCTGCCTAGCGCCAAT
Organism: Calotriton arnoldi; assembly: GCA_963921515.1. Taxonomy (NCBI): domain Eukaryota; kingdom Metazoa; phylum Chordata; class Amphibia; order Caudata; family Salamandridae; genus Calotriton; species Calotriton arnoldi. The sequence goes on from CAWUFW010005850.1 coordinate 291,937, forward strand.
GCAGGCACTCTTGCACCATGATGCAAGGGTGCCTGCATTGTTAGCAGGATTGTTTTTGTGCAGGAAGGGGTGTTGCATTACTCTCGATTTATCAAGTCACTCAGGGCCAAGCAAGGTGGCCTTGAGTGGCTTGATAAATCGCTTCTAAAGGACTGCGTCACTTTTGTACCCCATTGCGTGGTGAAAAAGCAATCCAAACCTATGATAAATATGACCCAAAGTCTAGCAGTGAGATAATACTTCCTCCATGTCTTTAATGAAATTTGTCATTTTCAGCATTAAAATCCAGACTTTACAACATAGCTGGAGGCTTATATTATGATATTTTAAAGCATATTCACAGCAGGTAAAGAAATGTGAACAGGCTCGCAATAGGTTGTTGTTAAAGTTGACACTGAAAACCATTTAGCTGCTCTCAGAATGGCCCTGCGGGGTTGGGGTTCATTATTTTCTATTCTATTAACACAAAACAAGACATCACAATGTCTGCTCTAAATAGGGTGGATAGACTGATGCCCTTACTCTCTTGGCCCCCTCTCCACTGCGCTGTTGGAATACGTTTTCCAATTGCAGAGCCACCGGAGGCACAGCCATTGGAAAACTGACAGTCTGCCTGACTCCTAATTGAGTGGGCCTCCACAGGTTTGAAGGAGCATTTTTGATGGACTACCCTGTCTGCTAAACCGTTAATCATGGCCAAAATTTAGAATAATCAAGAAAAGAAGGATAATCAACAGGAAAGAAAAGAGTCTTATGTTTTCTTTGGAAAAGTAACCCATAGGTTGTAAAGTCGATCATGGACAAATCCAAACCTTGGGCCTCACATACTTTTTTAAGGTATACTAATCCCAATAAAAATGTAGAATTTGTAGAAAAGAAATGTCAGATTGAGTGAAGAATTATCAGACTAAGACATTTACAAATCTAAAACCAACTTGCTATGCTATATTGCAATATATTTGTAATGAGGACGAATATTCAACCTAACTCCCTTCAAAAGTCTGTAAATTGAAGGATGTTTCCCAACTGGCTTCCCATCGATAAAATATGTGGACCTGTGACTGTTAATTTTCCAGCATGACTTATTTCAAGAAAACAGACAACTCATGCAATTAGCCCCATAAAAGACATTTGGCATAATGGGATAAAGATCTGATTCCAAATACTAGCTTGTCCAAGCAGACAAGGTTGATATGCAGACTTTATTGGTTCCAGTAGACCAGGGTCTCTTGATCTGATATACTCTGACTGAAGTCTTGGGAAAGCCCAAGCTAAACTGAGAATTTCAAAAACAATAATCAAAGGTTGCATAATAGTACACCATTTTGATGAAGACTGGAATTAGAGAAAGGTGTCTGTAATTGTACAGAACAATTGGAATGTCCTTTGGCATTTGAAGGAGATCTGGAAACCAGATTTGATTTGGCCAGAATGGAATGATTGGTAATAAGTAGGCCCGGCGGAGAAATTCGCTCCGCTCCCAGAGCTGGCGGAATTTGACAACCCCGCGCTCTACATGTAATGTGGAGTTCATGCTAAAATCCACCATCTGGCGCATAGCAAAATATTTTTTTCTGTTGGCGTGCTAGACCTCTTTTGGTACACGCTGGCGAGCTATACAAGAGAGATGCTAGTGAGCTCACACAAGATTTTGGTAGCCGATAGCTCTGCTTACTGCAATGACGCTGTCTTTTTCATGATGTTGGCAAATGCGAGCGACTGTGGCTGTACCCCAAGCAGATTGTATACTTGAGAAGCAGCTAAATCTAAAGGAAAAGGTGTTTTTGAGTTTATTTGCTACTCCAATGGACTGTTCAAGATGTTTTATTAGTGCGAGAAGCCTTTTTTTTGTGCTTTTTTTCTTCAACAAGAAGAAAGTGCCCAGGGACTCCAACTTTCTGTTCCTGTCCAGCAGGCTACACCCAGTGCTTTGTCCAGCTCCTGGTAACTTTTCATTTGGATTTGGAGTTGGTAGGATCACTCTCTTTGTCTGTTGCATATATACCTTTGGATTTAAGGACTTTGTTTTTGAGATATCATAAGTAAGTAACTCGTGTATCAGTGTGTTGTTTGTTTGCTAAAGGGCATGCACCAGTATATATTTGTACTTTAATTCAATTTTTAAAATGTATTGTGTAGGCCTGCAGTTTTAGTAGGGGTATAGTTCTTTTTCGCAATTAATTTCTCATCCTGTGTAAAGGAAAAAGGTTGTACAGTTCAGTACATGTTCTCCTTGTTTGTACACATTTGCAATATTCATTTATTTTACTATGTGGCCTAGTCTGCCAATGGAGTAAAGAAAAAGCGTCCCCCCTCCAGGGAGACGTCCCCTTGATGCACAGCTTATTATGTCCAAATGAATGGAGTTGTCACATTAAATAGAATCCAAACCAAAAATGAATGCTTAATAGTTTCATCAATAAAGAATTTATTTTGTCATCCATATAGTGTTCTTTTTGTGAACAAATGCATTTATGGATACAGTTCCATATGGCAAAATGGGATACATGAATCCTGGTATCCCAATGTATCAAACCCAATGCATTACGGGCTGGCTTGGCCCATCATCAGGGGAACTGTTTATATCCGTAAAGTGAAGTGCAAAAGGAAGCTGGGTTACCAACCTTGGCAACAAGATCCAAAATAAAAATGAAAATATAAATGAAAATAAAACATCTGCTCAAACACGTCCAACATGGTGAAAGCGTCCATGAGTGCCATGCTCAATTCAGGAAGTGTAACATATACAACGATGTAAGTGTAAAAATGTGGTGAATGTGAGACATACCAGATAATAAACGTGATGGTGTACATCCCGCTAGAAAACCGTGGTGGTGAGATCTATATATAGTGCACATGAATAGCCAAAAGTGCTCAGTTGCTGCATCTCTCTGACTTATACAAAACGGTGTGAAACGAAATAGGGGCAGTGCTGTTGGTCCATGTGCTCTCTCCTTAAATAAAAATCACAGCTGTAAGTAAATGAGATGATGGTGTCAAGTATCGAGATTGGTGAAAGCGAGTGTGAAAACAAGTAGCAAGCAAGTAAAAGTGGGGCCAGACGGCTCCCGTAAGTAATGTTAATGGCTATAGAAACACGATAGAGAAGTAAGCAATATAACGTGCTCAAAGCGGAGTGCTCGATAAGAACAAAAGCTCGTGAGCTCAAATTAAAAATTACGCTGGTGAAAAAAGTTGCATACCTGCAAAGTGTATAAATGCGTTCCGGGTGCGTCCTTGTGGAAAACAAGGAACTCAGTGATCGGACCGAGCCAAATAATGTGTGTTAGCGGAAACACGAACCAAGAGTGATACAGCTAGACAGTGAACTATTAAAAAAGAGAAATCAAGTCGCCTAATGCGGCCGCCATCTTTTAGAGTGTAACTGGAGGTTACAATAACACAGATGCATGAAGAATAAAGAACCCACGTTAATACCTGAGCAAATGGGAACATAACACATGGTGGTTACGATAACACAGGTACATGAAGGATAAAGAAACCAAGTTGATACCTGAGCAAATGTGAACATAACACATGTAGCAAAAATGTAAATAAGCAGATATGTATAACAGTCAAAAATAAAACGTCCATGTATGTTAAAGGAAACAACTATACTCCATGCGAACATTAAGACCGTTCGGCTGTAACGTATCCAACAATTTAATCCAAAAAGTTCTCTTTGTAAGAGCAATCTGGTGATGTTCCAACCTTCCCTGGGTTTCACAGATTCAAGTACGAAAAAAGGAGTTGACTGACGTTATGGTGATTAAACTGGAAATGTGTGGCCACACATGATTTTAAATTGCGTGTCCGAATATTACTCTTGTGTTCATTAATTCGTACTTTGATTTTTCGTTCAGTTTTGCCTATATAGGCTAGCCCGCAAGGACATTTCAACATATAGATAACATTTATGCTGTCACATGTAGCTGATGTCCGCAGTTTGATTGTATGTCCTTTTCTTGGATGAGTAACAGTATTTCCAAGGATTACATTGTTACAGTTGTTGCAGTTGTAACATGGTGTAGTTCCCTTATATTGTTCGTTTCTGGTAATTGATGTGGTAGTAGATAGAATGTCTCTGATGTTCTTGCTCCTTTAGTATGCGAAAAGAGGTTTCTGATTAAATATGCCATTGAAGTCTGGTTCAGAAGCGAGCATGGGCCAGTATCTTTAGATGAGTTTTTTTAATGCTATGCTAGAGGTAGAATATTTCGATACCATCACCATGCAGTCGCTTTTCTTAGGTCCAGAAGTCTGGTTTAAAAGTTGTTCACGTGACGTCCGAGTGACTCTCTGTACTGCTTCATTGAGAACCTCTTTAGGATATTTTCTGTCCTCAAATCTTTTCACCATGGAGTTTATATTTTCAACAAGATTTTCTGGTTGTGATACTATTCTTTTGACCCGGAGTAATTGGGAATATGGTAAATGGCCTTTTAGTGATGTCTGATGGAAGCTAGTAAAGTGTAATAGATTGTTGCGATCAATACATTTCCTGTATATGTTGGTTTCCAATTTGTTGTCATGTATTGAAATGTTAACATCCAAGTAATTTACGGAACTTTTGCTGTGTTCGTGAGTGAACTGGATACGTTGGTTGATGGAATTTAAATGGTCGATAGACAATGTTAGTTCCTGTTCAGTACCTTTCCATAGTAAGAAAATGTCATCTATGTAACGCACAAAAAATACCAGATGCTTTGTCCAGATGTCATTGGTGAGTATGTGTTCCCTCTCATATTTATGCATGAACAGATTTGCGTAGCTGGGAGCTGGGCAATTGCCCATAGATGTTCCGGTAAGTTGTAAAAAGTACTCATTCTCCCAGGAGAAATATCTATGGTATAGCGTGAAATTCATTAGTTCCATTAAAAAGATTTTCAAATCATCATCCCAGTCAGTTCTGGCTATGAAAAATTCCAATGCTTCCATGCCCATGTCATGTGGAATTGAAGTGTAAAGGGCCTTTACATCGATAGTGCAGAGCCAGATGTCTTGTGATGTCTCCAACTGTATCATACGTATCTTGTTGAGGAAATCTGTGGTGTCTTTGATGTATGTGGTCATCTATTGGACCACTGTTTGTAGATGTTTGTCTAAATATTTCCCGATTGGTTCATGTAGAGACCCACGGGTGGAAACAATGGGTCTAAAAGGGGGTTTTCTTAGATTTTTATGAATTTTGGGTATTCTATAGAATGTTGGAGATCTTGGGTTAGTTTGTAGAAGATATATTTTGTCCCTTTCTGTGATGGTACCATTTTGTAGGGCTGTATCCAATAGGTTGGTCAAGATCAGGCCAAATTCTCTGGTGGGATTAGAGGGTAATCTCATGTAGGTTGTGTCATCATACACATGTTCTTTTACACTTTGGTAATAAAACAACGAATCCATTATTACCAACGCTCCTCCCTTGTCCGCTACAGTGCATTTAATGTCAGGATTGTTGGCAATGTTAGTTAGAATGTTTCTTTCCTTCATAGTCAAATTACGGTGTTTCTTATTCTTGTGTGCTTCAGGCAAATGATGTTTCACCAAGGTTTCGAAGGAGTCCAGAATTTTATTGCTGATGGGAGCTATGAAGGTGCTCTTGGGTCTTAAGCCTTTGGGAGTGTTTTCCTCTCTATGGGTTGGTTGGTTACTATGTTAGTGAAAAAGTGTTTGAGGTGTAATGTTCGCATGAATCTGAATAGACTCACTTCCATTTCGAGGAGATTGGTCTGATGTGTTGGAACAAACGATGTACCTTTACTTAAAACGTCCGTTTCTATGTGCGTTAGAGGGTATGCAGAAATGTTAATAACCAAGTCGTCCTCGTTTATGGTCCCTAGATCCTGATTTATGGTTTCTGACTTCTGGTTATCCTCTTTTCAAGCGAGGGAGTCTATCGGGACTCCTGTCCTGTGCTTGCCCCTCCTGGTGTGTTGCTTTGTAAAGGGCCCTGTCCTAAAAAAGGACCTCCTTGGGTAGTAGAGGTAGTTACAATTTGAGTTGTAATTTGTTGAACCCTCCTTTGCCTGCCTGTACTGGTGTCAGTGTCTGATGAAGTAGTTCCACTATCCGATGTTTTGTATGAACATTTAGTTTGTCGACGTTTGGCATATTCTTCAGCCCACGTGTAGACCTCTCCAAGTTTATAATCTATAATGTCTCTTTTATATTTTCTAATCTTTTGTGCATTGATCTCTTGTGTATGTTTTTCCAGTTGCTCTTTCATATCTTTTAGTACATCAGTCCATTGTTCTTCTGTCATTTTTGTGGACAGTTCCTGTTTAAGTTGAGTGATTTTGCTGATGAGATCTTCAATAAGGGAAGCTAATTCTTCTACTGTCAGTAGGATGAGATCTAATGAGCATTTGTTTAAAATAGCATACCGTCTTTCAATCAATCTTGGGTTATTCTTGCATAATGATGGTTTTAATGCGATGCGTAGTCCTCGTGGAATGCGTTGTGTTCCATGGTACTTTATAAGCGTACTAGCATGAAGACGTTGGTTGATCTCCCTTTTGGTTAGAAACAATAATTGCTTTATATTGCTCTGTATGTTGCCAGTGCTGGTGCCAGCTGTTTCGACTTCTGTAATTAAAGAATATATCCTTTGTCCCTCCCTGTCTGAATAGGCGAATGTGTTCGCTCTGTTGTCGGTCAAGTTTGTGATATCCTCATAAGACATGTTTAGTCCTTTGGGTGCCAAGTACCTGGATCAGCGCAGTAAATAATATGATAAGAGTGGTGCTTGCACTCCGTGTATTCTCTTTCAAATTTTAACCAGGTTATGCGTGCTACGAAGGGTATCGCCTTCTGGTCCACGGGCGTACAAAGTCAAATAAAGAAAAAGCATTCCCCCTCCAGGGAGACGTCCCCTTGATGCACAGCTTATTGTGTCCAAATGAATGGAGTTGTCACATTAAATAGAATCCAAACCAAAAATTAATGCTTAATAGTTTCATCAATAAAGAATTTATTTTGTCATCCATATAGTGTTCTTTTTGTGAACAAATGCATTTATGGCTACAGTTCCATATGGCAAAACGTGATACATGAATCCTGGTATCCCAATGTATCAAACCCAATGCATTTCGGGCTGGCTTGGCCCATCATCAGGGGAACTGTTTATCTCTGTAAAGTGAAGCGCAAAAGGAAGCTGGGTTACCAACCCTGGCAACAAGATTCAAAATAAAAATGAAAATATAAATGAAAATAAAACATCTGCTCAAACACGTCCAACATGGTGAAAGCGTCCATGAGTGCCATGCTCAATTCGGGAAATGTAACATATACAACGATGTAAGTTTAAAAATGTGGTGAATGTGAGACATATCAGATAATAAACGTGATGGTGTACATCCCGCTAGAAAACCGTGGTGGTGAGATCTATATATAGTGCACATGAATAGCCAAAAGTGCTCAGTTGCTGCATCTCTCTGACTTATACAAAACGGTGTGAAACGAAATAGGGGTAGTGCTGTTGGTCCATGTGCTCTCTCCTTAAATAAAAATCACGGCTGTATTTAAATGAGATGATGGTGTCAAGTATCGAGATTGGTGAAAGCGAGTGTGAAAACAAGTAGCAAGCAAGTGAAAATGGGGCCAGACGGCTCTCGTAAGTAATGTTAATGGCTATAGAAACGCGATAGAGAAGTAAGCAATATAACGTGCTCAAAGCGGAGTGCTCGATAAGAACGAAAGCTCGTGAGCTCAAGACATTAAAAATTACGCTGGTGAAAAAAGTTGCATACCTGCAAAGTGTATAAATGCGTTCCTTCTGAACCAGACTTCAATGGCATATTTAATCAGAAACCTCTTTTCGCATATGAAAGGATCAAGAACATCAGAGACAATCTATCTACTACCACATCAACTACCAGAAACTAACAATATAAGGGAACTACACCATGTGACAACTGCAACACCTGTAACAATGTAATCCTTGGAAATACTGTTACTCATCCAAGAAAAGGACATATAATCAAACTGCGGACATCAGCTACATGTGACAGCATAAATGTTATCTATATGTTGAAATGTCCTTGCAGGCTAGCCTATTTAGGCAAAACTGAACGAAAAATCAAAGTACGAATTAATGAACACAAGAGTAATATTCGGACACGCAATTTAAAATCATGTGTGGCCACACATTTCCAGTTTAATCACCATAACGTCAGTCAACTCAGTTTTTTGGCACTTGAATCTGTGAAACACAGGGAAGGTTGGAACATCACCAGATTGCTCTTACAAAGAGAACTTTTTTGGATTAAATTGTTGGATACGTTACAGTCCAACGGTCTTAATGATCGCATGGAGTATAGTTGTTTCCTTTAACATACATGGACGTTTTATTTTTGACTGTTATACATATCTGCTCGTTTACGTTTTTGCTACATGTGTTATGTTTACATATGCTCAGGTATCAACTTGGTTTCTTTATCCTTCATGTACCTGTGTTATCGTAACCACCATGTGTTATGTTCCCAATTGCTCAGGTATTAACTTGGTTTCTTTATTCTTCATGCACCTGTGTTATCGTAACCTCCAGTTACACTCTAAAAGATGGCGGCCGCATTAGGCGACTTGATTTCTCTTTCTTAATAGTTCACTGTCTAGCTCTATCACTCTTGGTTCGCGTTTCCGCTAACACACACTATTTGACTCGGTCCGATCATCGAGTTCCTTGTTTTCCACAAGGACGCACCCGGAACGCATTTATACACTTTGCAGGTATGCAACTTTTTTCAGCAGCGTAATTTTTAATGTCTTGAGCTCACGAGCTTTTGTTCTTATCGAGCACTCCGCTTTGAGCACATTATATTGCTTACTTCTCTATCGTGTTTCTATAGCCATTAACACTACTTATGAGAGCCGTCTGGCCCTGTTTTCACTTGCTTGTTTTCACACTCGCTTTCACCAATCTCGATAATTGACACCATCATCTCATTTACTTACAGCCGTGATTTTTATTTAAGGAGAGAGCACATGGACCAACAGCACTGCCCCTATTTCGTTTCACACCATTTTGTATAAGTCAGAGAGATGCAGCAACTGAGCACTTTTGGCTATTCATGTGCGCTATATATAGGTCTCACCACCACGGTTTTCTAGCGGGATGTACACCATCACGTTTATTATCTGCTATGTCTCACATTCACCACATTTTTACACTTACATCGTTGTATATGTTACACTTCCCGAATTGAGCATGGCACTCATGAACGCTTTCACCATGTTGGACGTGTTTGAGCAGATTTTGTATTTTCATTTTTATTTTGGATCTTGTTGCCAGGGTTGGTAACCCAGCTTCCTTTTGCGCTTCACTTTACAGAGATAAACAGTTCCCCTGATGAAGGGCCAAGCCAGCCCGAAATGCATTAGGTTTGATACATTGGGATACCAGGATTCATGTATCACGTTTTGCCATATGGAACTGTATCCATAAATGCATTTGTTCTCAAAAAGAACACTATATGGATGACAAAATAAATTCTTTATTGATGAAAATATTAAGCATTCATTTTTGGTTTGGATTCTATTTAATGTGACGACTCCATTTATTTGGACACAATAAGCTGTGCATCAAGGGGATGTCTCCCTGGAGGGGGACACTTTTTCTTTATTTGACTTTGTACGCCCGTGGACCAGAGGGCGATACCCTTCGTAGCATGCATAACCTGGTTAAAATTTGAAAGAGAATACACGGAGTGCAAGCACCACTCTTATCATACTAGTCTGCCAATGGACCATCCAGCCAGGAGGCCACTCCCAGTACTAGTCATGGGTGCATTAAACAATGGTTTCTATGGTATATGTTGTTTTAAAACATCATGTAGGGTTGGGATGACTTGGATTAAATAAAAAATGTGGTGTTATTTCGTAATTCACATTTTCTTTTGCAAAAATTGTATAGGTGGGTTAAAATTTGATGCCTTGGGAGAATGCAAGTTGTAAAACCTTTATATCTCAGTTAATTATCGTTTTTGGCATTGCTAAAATAATAGCAGTGTAGTGTTTTTTTCAGTGTTACCAATGCCTACTTTGTGTGGCTAGTGTGTGTGTGTTTGGCTGTTTGCCATAGGCCAACATTTGTTTTTGTTCTCAATTCCACGTGGCCAGGGTCCACTTTGTGTAGTCAGTGTCGATAGCCCTGCATTTATTTTTTGTTTTCCATGCCTCCTTGCTTCTTATTGTTTGACCATGTGACCGGCAACCATTTTTTGTAGCCAGCCAGTGTGCTTTTGCCATACAGCTGCATGTATTATTTGTTGTGGCTATGCCTCCTTGCTTGCTGTTATTGTTTGACCATGTGGTACTGGGCATTTTCTGTAGCCAGACAGTGTGCTTTGCCATAGGCCTGCTTGTGTTCTTTGTTGTGGCCTTGAAAGCAAAAGACACACAAATAATGGACGTAATGTAGAACAAATCAAACATTCACCCCCAGCCAAGAGATCTGGGTGAAATCCATCATTCTTTTGCTCATCATGCCACCCAGTCTAGACCCAGCCATATGTAAGTCAATTTTGACCCTGCTAATCATGGGAACAGTCCAGCCCAAACTGTCAAGCCAGGTCCTCCCTGGACCAGAAACAAGCATCCTGGGACCGATTTTGGGGTATTACCCTTCATCAGCCAGGCTAGCTTGAATCCAGTGGCACAGTGAGCCCAGGACCCATGTCTGGGCATACTCAGTGCACTTAGGGCTAGAAAGCAAAAGATACACAAATGATGGACAGAATGTGAAACAAATCAAACATTCACTCCCAGTCAAGAGATCTGGGATAAATCCATAATTTATATTGCTCACCATGCCACCCCAGTTTTGAACCATCCATGTACAAATCAGTATTGACCCTGCTCCTCATGGGAACAGGCCAGCCCCAACTGCCAAGCCAGGTCCTCCCTGGACCAGAAACAAGCATCTGGGTCCTGTTTCAGGGTATCAACCCTCATCAGCCAGGCTAGCTTCAATCCAGCGGCACAATGAGCCTGGGACCCACGTCTGAGCATACCCGACACACTGAGGGCAAGAAAGCAAAAGATACACAAATGATGGACAGAATGCAGAAAAAAACCATTCACCCCAGTCAAGAGATCTGGGTTAAATTCATTGTTCTTTTGCTCACCATGCCACCCCAGTTTAGACTCAGCCATATGCAAATCAGTCTTGACCCTGCTCCTCATGGGAACAGTCCAGCCCGAACTGCCAAGCCAGGTCCTCTGTGGACCAGAAACAAGCATCCTGGGACCGGTTTCAGGGTTTCACCCCTCATCAGCTAGGCTAGCTTGAATCCAGTGCCATAGTGAGCCCGGGACCCACGTCCAGGCATACCTGGCACACTTAGGGTGAGTTGTGGCCATGCCTCCTTGCTTGATGTTCTTGTTGACCATGTGGTCAGTGGCCATTTTGTGAAGCCAGCCATTGTGCTTTCGCCCTAGGGCTGCATGTGTTCTTTGTTGTGACCATGCCTCCTTACTTGCTGTTGTTGTTTGACCATGTGGCCGGAAACCATTTTCTGTAGCCAGCCAGTGTGCTTCTGCCGTAGGCGTGCATGTGTTCTTTGTTGTGATGATGCCTCCTTGCTTGAAGTTGTTGAATGACCAAGAGATTGGTGGCCATTTTATATAGACAGCCAGTGTGTTTTTGCCGTAGGCCTGCATGTGTTCTTTGTTGTGGCCATGACTCTTTGTTTGCTATTGTTGGTTGACCATGTGCCCAGTGGCCATTTTGTGCAGCCACTCTTTTTTTTCCAATTTTCAAAGCCAATTTCTTGGGAGTTTGATAGTAGAGGCCTATGCCAATTTGTATTTGTTCATATTTTACTTTTCCCTGACATCAGTGTAATATTATGCTTGAGGATCATTGTAGTATTGGAATATTAACAGTGCTTTATATTATATGCATTTTTGCAATTTTCACCTGCACCTCCTTGCCTCCCAATGCGTTTCTCATAGACCCATAGTATCCTCTAGTATACCAGCAATTAATTTTTTTCTTTATTTTATCTGTTAATGTTTTTCTTTTAATTTCTTTCTTTAATTATTTTCTTTTATTTTTATTTTTATTTATTTCTAGTTGTCTAAATTACATGTTTTATTTTATTTTATTTTTTAGACATTTTTGCATCATATATCCACCACTTGCCTGCCATAGATGCACAGCTGCACAACAGCATTCATTTTTTAGGTATTGTTATTCCATTTTCCCCTGGTCACCCTCCCTGCCATAAGTGCACACACACCAGCATTCATTTTTTAAGGATGATTCAATTTCCCCTGGAACTCCTTGCCTGCTCTAGGCACACACCAGCATTCATTTTTTCAGCATTATTCTATTTTCCTCTGCACCTCCCTGATTGCCACAAGTGTCTCCCTTAGATACACACAAACCAAAGAGTTACATCTGTATGTTGTTATACTAATTGAAATGAATGTTATGTTCTGGTTGAGTGGTCTGACTTTGGAATGGATACCCTATTGTTGTTAATTATTTAGGATAATTAGGATAACTTAAGTAACCACACTAAATTATATTGTCACTGTCTGTACTAATTCATACTGCAAAAATGTCACATTTCACTAATTTTATTTCTTGCTTGTTTGCTTTTAGGTGCACAAGAGACATCACCCACAGTGCTGCCAGACAGCCTCGTGAGTCCACCAATCTCTTCCGCTTGTTGAGCTAAGTGCCACTGCCAACTGACAGCTTCAAGATGGCCCCAAAGAAAGGTGCTGCCAATAAAGTGGCCATTGGGTAGCAGAAGAATAAGCAGATTTCCACCACATGCGTGTCGGCCCAAACTTTTTTCAGGTGTATTGTGCCTGCAACACTGGCTTCCGGGGGCAAGCTGGGAGCCGCACTCCTGCATCAATGAAATCACCCCAGCCTAAGCCCAAGGCTATGTCTCTAAACGAGGCAACAACTGAAATCATTTCTATGCTGACAAACAGTGACATTGAATTGGATTTGTCTCTTTCACCAAATAGTACCCAATTGTTGCAGAAAAGTCAAGAAAGTAGACAACAGCCACAGCCAGCAATAGATCTTCCTGAAGTAGGAGCAGAACAGGAGGTTGAGCTTCCTGCTGAGCAAGAACCTCCTCTTTTACAATCATTGGATTCTAGTTCTCTAGCAAGAAAAATGAAGGGTACTCCACCATCTTCTCCAAGCCCCCTTCTGATGATCTGGACATGGATTGGACCACAGCTGAGGCACGCCAGGTGAGGCTCAGGAAAAGGAAAGTTCCGAAAAGCCTTAAAATATGTGAGCAGATGACGATGACGAGCCAGTCATTGTCATTGTCATGGAAACTGGCCCAGTGGAGACCCACATTACCCCTACTATTCAACCTGCTCTGAGGGATGTGGCATTATCGCTAGCTTCCATATTTGTAAGTCCCCCACTGAGATCTGCATTCACCACTACCACTACCACTACCTCAGCAGAACTCACTGCAGAGAGGCAATCACAGACACACCCACCTACCTCCAGTTCTTCAGGCATTGGCAGTGGCACCAGTTGTCCACTGAAAAGGTACGCCTCCCCAATTTGGGACTTCTTTATGATTAGCAAGCAGGAGGAGAAAACTATAATATACTCCATTTTCCACACAAGTGTTCATCAAGGTAAGTCTGGTTCACACTATGGTACTGGAGGCCAAGCAACTCATATGAAAAAACATCACTCAATCCGCTCGGAGGCGCACTTTTAAATAATTGTTTGTGGTGGAGAAGGTGGTGAGAGAAGGGAATCAGCTCCGATCATGGTGGGAAGCGAAGGTGATGAGGAAGAACAGGGTAACATCTTTACGCAAAGCAGCCCTCTCCCCAGCAGTGCACCAGTATCACCTTCCTCAGCAACCTCACAATGGCACAAGAATCAGATGAAGACACCTTAGCAGCATACAGTGACTGTCCCAACAAAATGTGCATTGAGTCTACCACCTGCTGGTTCATCACCTTTCCGGAAGTCGCATGCGTCAGTGACAGTATCACCAGAAAAGAAAAAAATCCAGGCTACTATTAAGGGCATGTTTAGGCAGGAGGGGCTGTATGAATACAACCACCCAACAGCACGTTTGTACAATGGGTTGCTGGATAAAATGTTAGAGGTGGACCTCCTCCCTTTCTCTTTTGTGGAAGGAGTGGGTATTTTAGAATCTTTGGTGGCCATCTGCCCAAAATGGAAGATTCCCAGCAGGACCTATTTTGCCAGAATTGCTGTTCCAATGCTCCATCATGATGTGCTGCAATTGGTTGTACAAGCTTTGAAGCAGAGTGCTGTTCACACTATCTACCTAACAACAGATATGTAGACCAGTTGTCAAGCCACTAATTACATGTTTATCACTGCACACTGAATCTCTTTTGTGGGGGTTAGGCAACAGGTATGTACAGGTCTTGACTGCATGCAACAGTAGCCATGTTCACCATGGAGAAATCCCATACAGTTGCAAACATCTTGGAAGAATTTAACAGCAAAGTGTTTGAATGGCTGCGACCCTGAGGTCTCAGAACTGGATTTGTTACCACCAACAATGGCAGTAGTATAGTTAAGGCCATTGCAGATGGTAAATATTTTAGGGTCCTGTGTTTTTCACATCACATTACCCTTATTGTGCAGGATTTTCTCAAACATGAACACATAGTCAGCAACTTACTGACCACCTGCAGAAGAATCTGCACTCATTTCAGCCATTCTTTTAAATCCCAAAAGCAGTTGAGGATCATTCAGTGTGATAATAGAATGCCAGTTAAAGCCCTCATACAGGAGGTGCCAACACATTGAAACTCAACTTATTACATGTTGTTACATCTGTTTGAGCAGTATAAACTAAATGTCATGCAAAGAGGGGATACAACTGGGAAAAACATGATGATTAAGATAGACAAATGGGGCCTAGTCAAATGCCAGACTGAGATGCTACTTCCTCTTGAGGTTTTCACATCGGAAGTCAGCAAGGTGGACAGTACGATGGGCCAGGCAATCCCTTTGTTGCATCTGCTACAGGACCAGTTAAAAAAGGTGACTGAAAGGTTCACACATACAGGTGAGAATGAAAACAAAGGTGTGCATGAGTTGGTTGAGGGCTTAATCCTTCTCTTGGCTGATAATACAAGTCAGCAAAAAGCATTGTGTCATCCAAAGAGTTCATCTGTGCCACAATACTTGATCCACAGTACAAACATATACTGGCCACTTTCATTTCTTTTTCAGAAGTGGATTGTTGAGTGAGCCAGAGTCCTGGAAAAATAACGGCTTGAAATGAGAGTGCCACCTTCAACTTCCAGAGAGGGCAGTCCTGTTGTCTCACAGCAGCAAACACCAGTAAGTGGCAGGGCTTAAGTCCAGTGCAGAGGCAAAGGCAAAAGAGGTTGAGCAATTAGCATCACCAATGACCATTGAGAGGATGTTCCAGGAGTCTCTGGATGACCCAAAAGAGGTCTATGTGGATCAAAACCCATTGGTATATTGGTATCAGAAGATTGGCAAACGGCCAGTACTTAGTAGGCCTGCAATAAAGTATCTGAATTGTCCAGTAGCCAGTGTATCTGCTAAGCGTGTGTTCAGTGCAGATGACGCAGTTGTCACAGTGAGAAGGACCAGTCTCCCACCTCAAAACGTGAAGAGATTGACCATGATCAAAATGAACCAACACTTTATACCACCAAATTACACCCCTCCTGAAATACCAGAGGAGGAGGATGAAGGTTATTGGTCAGACCCAGTTCAGAGTATGTTAGCTGAGTTTTGGCGAACCACTTCAGTTTGAGGACAAACTCTACTTCCCTGACTGAGTAGGCCACCATAGAACCTTTTATCGTTTAACTGTTTTGGCACCCGCAAAAAAATGAATATAGCTAGAGTAACATTATATATTTTGTTTGTTTGGGTCTGACTGACTTATGCTGCCCCACCATTTTAAGCACATGTATGGCCAGATTGGAGTTGGACCAGTGTGCTGTGAAGAAGCCCCCCCATTCCTTTCAAGGACATTGGGGAGACAATGTCTGCCTCTGTCCCATGCCGATCCATTTTTTCATCCCCTTGCAGGACTGCCCCAGAACATTTGATTTGCAAGACTGCCCAATGAGTGCTGTTTACTTCAAAGAGGAATACAAGTGTGTACAGCAGATCTTGGATTGTAACAGGTAACTATTGCACCAATGAGTGATATATCATTGAGTGATTGTGAGTGATGATTGATGATTAATTTGGTGGCAGGCAGTGAGGGAGGGTGATGGGTGATCATTTTTCCTGAAGGAGATTGTCCCTTCCCCTTTGACACTTAGCGAGATATGCTTGGCGGGTCCACTACTTTTTTTTGGTTCTCAATCTTCAAAGATCAGACGATTCAGTTTAGTTAACAAACACAAATATACACTAAAAAATTACTCAATTTTTCTCTTCTTGTTCATCAACAGCAGTGCACTACAGGTCGATCTCTCTCATTTGGGTTAGGACAGAGTTGGACTGATTCGTTACTCGGAGTCAGGAGGATGATGGAAGAACTCAAGGTGGGACTACCTCAGCAGCAGCCAGGAGAAGGAAGTTATCGACTTCAGGGAAACCAACATGATGATGACTCTAAGAGGCCTACTCATCTCTGTGGATTGGTGAGAGGTGCGTTAATTTGGGAAATGCAATGCTTCTGAGTTTGTGTTCTTGCTCAAATGTGAAACTGCTCTATTATGTGGTTGTGGTCGGGTGGGAGGCTCGTTGTAGTAACTAACTGGAGACAGAAATGTGATGTCACATCATCACATTATGCAAGCACTCGGCTAAATGTTATGATGACAGTTGTGATACTGATAAACCTGGTACATGCATCCACTTGTCCATGATTGGTTGTAATTATAAATTGCCCTCAGTTTCCAGTTAATCGATTGCACATGAGTCATAAAATGAATGATTGCAGCAGACTATGCTCTTGCTCTGCCTCTGAGACTTCTTAGTACACTCCTCATGAAGCTTACCTTCTGTCCTTCTCTTTGACTTTACAATATTGTTTCTGTTTTACAATCCTCAGGCATTCTCTTCTCCTGCACAAAAGGCTAAAGCTCCATACACTCCTCCTTACCTTACTGTACTGCTTCAGCCAGACACCCAAGATTGACGGACATTCCCGAGAAGAATGCAGATGCACCACCCAATCTGGCAAAACAGTATAATTTTTCTTTAAACAGTCATAACTTTTAGAACTGTTTGAGTTCATTTCACTCCTCGATAATTTGTATTTTTCAAACCTAGATGACAGAAATTTATATATATAACAATAACATGGGTCTCTGAGGCTGAAGGACTGTTTGCAATGCACTTAACTGAACTGTGTCATAAACATTCCTTCATTTCCTTCCACAATAGATTGACTATGATGTGCTGATCATCACCCTGAAGAATATTGTTGTTGTGTAGTGTTTGCCTTTATCACACCTTTCCCCAAATCCCTTTTCCCATCCACTAATCAAACCCCCAACCATCTTCCCCTCGGCTGTGTGATTTATTGAGGTCTGACCTAATTTACACCATAAGTGAATCACACACTTGATGGGGTGGATGTGGTGAAAGCAACATCAACTCACTGAAGGATATTCTGTTACCTGAGTAATAACCCACATCGCTGGCCCCATTTACCCACCCACACATACAAGGGATCCATATTTTAAATATAGAAGAACATAATTCATCAACATTATCTTTCAGGTCTTGTAAGTTGTGTTGCTTAAACGCTTAACCTTGCCTACACCTGACTCTGAGTTCCCTTCTCGTGACTTAAGGATTTTGTAAGGTTAGTTTTAATTAAATACTAGCCCCCTATTGCCTAGAAGAAGGTACTATTGCTAGTTTTTGTTATCATTTCAGGTCTTCTTTATTGTGTCATGGTGGTAGTTAGGTTTTAGTCTTTCTAAAGTTATGATATAAATAATATAACCCACTAAATCTCTTTTCTTTCATTCTAGTTGCCTGTCATGGATAATACTTTGATTAATCCTACAGTTGGAGTTCGCCTAGGCGGGAGTGGGGCCTCATTTGTGACTCCTTCCCTCGTAGTGCGCTAGCCTGCTGTTACTACTATCACCATAAGACGGCACCTTGGGAAACTATACAATAAGAAGGCTGAGAGAGGTAGCAGCCCTTGCTTCATCCATTTTGGTACGAGAACTATGGAGTGAAGTGAACCAGTTTAGCTAGTAACTAACTTCTACTGAAGATCTTTTTTATCTAGGTTATTGTAGGCAATATAGGCAATGGCAATCCCCCCTCTAGTGGTCAATATAGTTACAGAGGGTAATAGGAGAAGGGTATAACTAAGTGGTATATACTTTTTTCAGCAGATAAAAAAAACAGGCTGCTCTAAAAGGCAAAAACAACAATTGAAGGACAGAATGCAGAACAATGTCATACATTCACCCCAGTACAAAGATCTGGGCCTAAATCCATCGTTTTTTTGCTCACCATGCCATTCCAGTTTGGACCCAGCCATAATCAAATCAGTCTTGACCCTGCGCCCAATGGGAACAGTCCAGCCCGAACTGCCAGGCCAGGTCCTCCCTGGACTGGAAACAAGCATCCTACGACCGGTTTCGGGCTTTCAGCCCTCATCAGCCAGGATAGCTTGACACCAGTGGCATGGAGAGCACGGGACCCACGAGTATTTTTACTCGTCCTGATGATGGTCTCTAAATTATAGAGATCGAAACGCCGTCGACCTATTACAACCAAAACTCCAACTGTAAAAATTCATTTGAGTTTTGCCTATGTTGTCAATGTGATGTAATTTTAAGTCACCAGCACTTTTTCACCTTTTTCACGCAACTTCACCCAATGTGTGAGCACCAGGACTAGATCCTTAAATACGTGTGGATGATATAGCGTTTATGATGTAATAAATGTCTTGTCATCCCTACAACCTTGTGTCCCGTCATACGCTGTTTCTCCTCCTCCTCTCTTGTAACACGAGAGCTCAGACGAAAGCATTTTCTCGACTAAATAGTAGCTCTGGCTACCCGAGGACCATTTTGGCCTCATCTTGACCACTGTTCTTTAAAAATACGTATACCACCCCAGGTCGTACCGTTGGGGTTCCCTTGTTCGCTAAAAATACAAAACACGTCCGTGGCAGACGGGTCCGCTGCGGAAAAACACCAACCTGCCGCAAGGATAGCGGAGACACCGCACGGCAAATTAGGATATCCCCGCTGGTCCCGCGGCACGTTCCGCTCTTTCCGACCGCCGTGATCGCTAACAGTGATGAATGGGAGAGCAAGCGGAAGAGCTGCAGCAAAGCCACCGCCGCGGATGCTCTGTGACAAATTTGGCGGACGAATCAAAAATCACACAATAAGGCCACAAAGTGCCCACACCAAAGTAGCCATGCCACCCAAAAACAGAAAACACACCCCAATGACACAACATTGCACACAAAAAAAAATTACAAGCACAACCCACACAACACACCTGAGAGCACTCCCACATGTGGACACACCCACATAGCAGAGCATAAAACCAGCCCCTTCCTTGACCACAATCTTCTGCACTAACCCACAACTGAATGGCCCAACCCCTGAGAACAAAGGATAGGCAAAGCTACACACCATCACCACTCACACCACACACAGCACCACCACCACTTCCACACCTGCACCCCTAACCCCTTTGCACATCACACACCATACACATCACCACCACCACCACCACTTACACCCCTGCACCTACAACACCTCTGCACATCACACACCATGTCAACACATAAAATGCCCAAATTCACAGAGAGTGAGTTGAAGGTAATGGTAGATGAGATAGTCAGAGTGGAACCACAACTGTTTGGTAGCCTGGTCCAACAGACACCATTAGCCACAAGGACTCAAATGTGGGCAAGGATAGTCCAGAAGGTCAATGCAGTAGGGACCATCCCAAGATCCAGAAAGGAAATCATGAAGCGGTGGCATGACTTGAAGAGGGTTGTCAAAGAGAGGAGGACCAAGAACCATCAGCTGGCTGACAAGACTGGCGGTGGCACTCCCATACCACCAAAACCATTCACCCCATGGGAGGAGAAGGTGCTTGCCCTACTGCATCCAGAGAGTCTCACAGGAGTACCCAGGGGAGTGGAGGCTGGTAAATACAAACAAATGACTACCACCACACTGCTATGTACTGCCTTGCACAACTACAAAGCTACACCTCCTAGGAACAATTCCATTCATCTGCACCACACACTCACTAAAACATGTCTCACAGATCCAACATCCACCCCCTCCCAAACACCACCAATGTACCTAGCAACATTACCATGGGTGCATGTGCACAGGCAGCCTGCACTGCAACTCCCACCATGCCCCCTTGTCCCACACCTCAGCAGGATGGAGCACTCCCCCACCCAGAAGCATGTGTCACCATTACATCCCCAACAAACAAACTTACAGGTAGGTAGCCATCTTGTCATGGAGGGCTGTATGTGGGAGGGAGGCCTGTACTACTACTCCCACCATGCCCCCTGTCCCACACCTCAGCAGGATGGGGCACTCCCCCACCCCACCCAGAAGCATGTGTCAGCCATTACATCCCCAACAAACAAACTAACAGGTAGGTAGCCATCTTGTCATGGAGGGCTGTTTGGGGTGGAGGCCTGTACTACTACTCCCACCATGCCCCCTGTCCCACACCTCAGCAGGATGGAGCACTCCCCCACCCAGAAGCATGTGTCAGCCATTACATCCCCAACAAACAAACTTACAGGTAGGTAGCCATCTTGCCATGGAGGGCTGTATGTGGGAGGGAGGCCTGTACTATTACTCCCACCATGCCCCCTGTCCCACACCTCAGCAGGATGGGGCACTCCCCCAACCCACCCAGAAGCATGTGTCAGCCATTACATCCCCAACAAACAAACTTACAGGTAGGTAGACATCTTGTCATGGAGGGCTGTATGTGGGAGGGAGGCCTGTACTACTACTCCCACCATGCCCCCTGTCCCACACCTCAGCAGGATGGAGCACCCCCCCACCCAGAAGCATGTGTCGACATTACATCCCCTACAAACAAACTCACAGGTAGGTAGCCATCTTGCCATGGAGGGCTGTTTGGGGTGGAGGCCTGTACTACTACTCCCACCATGCCCCCTGTCCCACACCTCAGCAGGATGGAGCACTCCCCCACCCAGAAGCATGTGTCACCATTACATCCCCAACAAACAAACTTACAGGTAGGTAGCCATCTTGTCATGGAGGGCTGTATGTGGGAGGGAGGCCTGTACTACTACTTCCACCATGCCCCCTGTCCCACACCTCAGCAGGATGGGGCACTCCCCCACCCCACCCAGAAGCATGTGTCAGCCATTACATCCCTAACAAACAAACTTACAGGTAGGTAGCCATCTTGTCATGGAGGGCTGTATGTGGGAGGGAGGCCTGTACTACTACTCCCACCATGCCCCCTGTCCCTCACCTCAGCAGGATGGGGCACTCGCCCACCCCACCCAGAAGCATGTGTCAGCCATTACATCCCCAACAAACAAACTAACAGGTAGGTAGCCATCTTGTCATGGAGGGCTGTTTGGTGTGGAGGCCTGTACTACTACTCCCACCATGCCCCCTGTCCCACACCTCACCAGGATGGGGCACTCCCCCACCCCACCCAGATGCATGTGGCATATAATGGATTACTCAAAATAAACAAACAGCTAGCCAGACATATTATTCTGTCTTGTGCCACCACTGAGCAGGATGCAAGCCTCCACCACGCACACACAGATGTGTCACAAAACAAACACAAATGCTAACACACAACAGGCAAGTAGGCAGTACGTGCACCTAGCCATTTGACACAAAAAGAATGGTGCCATATGACAACACCAGTCCTCTCAATGTACAAATATGCACACCGATCATATTGCCACGCACAGTGTGCACACAGC
Source organism: Calotriton arnoldi (assembly GCA_963921515.1). Taxonomy (NCBI): domain Eukaryota; kingdom Metazoa; phylum Chordata; class Amphibia; order Caudata; family Salamandridae; genus Calotriton; species Calotriton arnoldi. The sequence goes on from CAWUFW010005850.1 coordinate 313,848, forward strand.
TAAGCAAAGGAAACTGTCACAGTAACGAAAGTGTGACACACCAATGCACATGTAGAGGAAAGACTGGGAACAATCATGCACAGCAATGAATGACAGGTTCAGTGCCATGGGGCCAGAGTAACAACGACCATATGAACAGTAAGAAAGCATGTTATGTGGTACCAATTCAGATATGCACATGACAAGACAAAGGTATGCAGGAGATGACAATGGCCAGGACATGCCCAGATGTGACGGCTGACAGGTCATAAAAATCAACATACAGTCCGCACAAAAATCATATTTAGCGCAAGGCCCTAGATGTCAACATGTCCCTGTAATCACAAATCATGCACGTGGCGCATGGTACATATTGACACCTCACACCATGGACAAGAAATGCATGTACCACCGCAGCATGTCAGGAGGCACAGTAGTGCACATAGGAAACAATGTGATGATCAGTCAACTGTGTAGTGTACTAACAGTGAATGACACACAGCTAACACAAATCTTATGTGGTGCACCCCAATGACCATTTCCCATCTGATCCACAGGTGACCAAGAATTGACAGCAGAGGACGACACCAGTAACCTGCAGGGCCAGTCTACCCCCCCCCCCGGAACATCGACTCAGGGATGTTGACTTCCAGGAACCTTCGGACGAGGAGACTGAGGCCGGGCTATCTGGTGTTCCAGGGCGCAACAGGTCCCAGGACCCCATCGTCCCCCCACCACACCTGCAGCTACAACAACCAATCTGCAGGCCCCTGCTGTTACGTCCGGTGCGTCCTCCACCACAACCACAACCACCAGTGCTGCCTGCAACACCCTCCCTGTCCCACAGGATGACCACCCCACCCCAGCAACTGAGGAGGGCAGGGAGAGGATGTGTGGTCCGACAGTGGAGGGGCAACCGGTCCATGGCAGCAGAGCAGGTGGGAGGGGCAGGGTCACCCACACACGAACACAGCCTGGGACTGAATCCCTGGACCACATCCACAGAGTCCTTGGGGCATATGAACGGGCCCAGGGACAAACGGCCCGGTCCGAACAAGATTCACGTGAGCTCCTCCTGCTGATGAGGTCCATGGACACCCGCATGGGACAAATTGTTCACCTCTTGGGCCAACTAGTGGCAGTACTGAGGCACAGGCCTGCGCCGCAAACAACACCTCCCCCTCCCACTGGTGGTCCGCAGGATGACAGTTCACCATCCTCCCCTGCGGCCACAGAGAGTGGTGAGTCCTCAGACCCCACTGGCCCTATAGCAGAGGCCCCCCTGCCAAACGGAAAAGGGGCCGTCCGAAGAAAACCCTGGGAGTATCTTTTGGCAAAGCACCTGCCAAACGCCAGTCACGCAGCCAGCCATGAAGGCAACCCTCTGCATCACTGCATTGACTTTTTGGACCGTCATTCCCCACACTGCCTTGTGAATGGCATCTGTCTGTTGGACTCGATTATCTCATTTACCATGAATGTCAACTCACTGCTCCACTAATCACCTCACTGTCAATGTACCCCCCTCACATGTCACCTTTGTAAATAAACAAATCCTTACACACACGTTGTTGTACCTTCACCGTCTTTATTCCAGGATGTACAATTTTCAACAGGAATACAATGTACCAGGGGACGGAGTGTATGTAGGCAAGGAGAGGTCAAAGGCACCTAGGAAAACACATCAGAAACACATTCACTAGTCTGGGTGTGGCATCACAGACATCACACAACACTTCACAACAAGAACAACCCACATGCACACATAACAATGGGCAACAAGTGCCAACATACACATCCTGTAGATGTTCAGAAATGAACTGTCCCATCAACATTGACAGCAAACACTGAGTCTACAACTGGCTGCTGTCACAAATCTCACTTACACCCTCACAACAACAGCAACATCATCAGACAATGGGTACGTTGTACATTGTCACCCACCTTCAAGTGAAGTAGCGGGTGATGAGCTGTTGATGCAGGTCAACACCTTCCTCCTCTCCACTGTCATCATCACTGGACACGGGTTGGTTTGCAGGCGGGGGCCTTGGCTGCTCATCAGCATCCAGGAGCAGGGGAATCTCCTTGCGAATGGCTAGGTTGTGGAGCATGCAGCATGCCACTACAATCTGACACACCTTCCTGGGCGAGTCATCAGTGCCCCTCCGGTCTTGTCCAGGCAGCGGAAACGTGACTTCAGCAGTCCAAAGGTACGCTCCACCACACGACGTGTCCTCCCATGGGCATCATTGTAGCGGACATCAGCTGGTGTCCTGGGGTTCCGCAGTGGGCTCAGCAACCAAGGACGGTTGGGATATGCAGAGTCACCTATGTGTGACACACAAAGTAACATTGCAATGTTGCAGATGCAGAGGACAGCAGGTCACACACACAGCACGCCAAATGACTAAGCATACTCACCCACAATCCATGCACGCCCAGGAAGCAGATTGGCCATCAGCTGGGGTACAATGCTGCTACGCAGGATGTATGAGTCATGGGCCGAGCCTGGAAATTTTGCACACACGTGGGAGATGATCATATCTGCCAGGCATACCACTTGGACATTTATGGAGTGGTAATGTTTACGATTCCTGTAGATGTGCTCACGGACCTGTGGTGGCACTAGCCCAACATGGGTGCAATCAATGGCACCAACAACATGGGGGATGTGTCCAAGGGGATAGAAATCTCCCCTTACAGCTGCCAATTCTGCCCCCCTGGGGAAATGGATGTATCTGTCCTTGTAGATCATCATGACGGACAGAACATCCCGCAGCACCATGCTGAACATGGGTTGTGACATCCCACCTGCCTCGGCCACCATGTTCTGGAATGATCCAGTCGCAAAAAAATGCAGTGCCGCCATCACCTTATACGTTGGGGTGAAAGCTGTTGGATATGTTCGGCGAGGCTGCAGGTCTGGCTCCAACAAATCACAAAAGGTCTTTAGGGTGGCTCTATCCAGACGGCATTTCCGGATGACCGCCTCATCCTCCATGTCTGCCAGCACTGTCAAGTGACGATGCAGATTTGGTCTCCTCCTAGTTGAGATGAGAGTGGACACATTGTAATGCAATACATCATGGGATGTGCACAGCATCTCACATCATGGCTGACACAACGGCAACAAAGAATGTCATATGAATTGAGTCACAGACCAGCTGACATGTAGGGACCCCTTCAACTACACAAATCACACACTTGTCAGATTACACACAGCAAGTCCCCCAAACAACACCTCGGTCAAAGTGAATGGACATTGGGATATGGCCACATTCCCCATGGGCACACGTGGGAGTCTGTCATCCTGCACATGTGTGACAAGGCAACCCCACGGTATCCTACCTAGCTGCTGTACATGACACACATTCAGGCGTCAATTGAACCTGGCACACCGCAACAACACAATGACCACAGTCTGAGCATCAATGACGAGTGTGTGCATGATCTAACATGAGAGGACATGCTAAAACAAACATCATCAATTGTGGAAACAAATGCTGTGATTGACAATGCACATCAACACATTGACATGTGTGCACATTGTATTGTCCATACCAACACTGTCCTGTAGTGTAGTGTAGTGTAGTGTACTGTAGGTGCGGTACTGAGAGACAAGTGATGCCCAAATGGCGGTTGGCATGCTCCGCCACCCAAATGGCGGTGCCTCATGTGTGTCAATCGCACCCAAATTGCGGAAACTACCGCCTGGCACCAGCTGTGTTTGTGCAACACACCCCAATTCACAGGTGCGGTACTGATAGCCCCAGAGACATGGACAAATGGCGGTTGGCATGCTCCGCCACCCAAATGGCGGTGCCTCATGTGTGTCAATGGCACCCAAATTGAGGAAACTACCGCCTGGCACCAGCGGTGTGTGTGCAACACACCCCAATGCACAGGTGCGGTACTGATAGCCCCAGAGACATGGCCAAATGGCGGTTGGCATGCTCCGCCACCCAAATGGCGGTGCCTCATGTGTGTCAATGGCACCCAAATTGTGGAAACTACCGCCTGGCACCAGCGGTGTGTGTGCAACACACCCCAATGCACAGGTGCGATACTGATAGCCCCAGAGACATGGCCAAATGGTGGTTGGCATGCTCCGCCACCCAAATGGCGGTGCCTCATGTGTGTCAATGGCACCCAAATTGCGGAAACTACCGCCTGGCACCAGCGGTGTGTGTGTGCAACACACCCCAATGCACAGGTGCAGTACTGATAGCCCCAGAGACATGGCCAAATGGCCGTTGGCATGCTCTGCCACCCAAATGGCGGTGCCTCATGTGTGTCAATGGCACCCAAATTGCGGAAACTACCGCCTGGCACCAGCGGTGTGTGTGCAACACACCCCAATGCACAGGTGCGGTATTGATAGCCCCAGAGACATGGCCAATGGCGGTTGGCATGCTCCACCACCCAAATGGCGGTGCCTCATGTGTGTCAATGGCACCCAAATTGTGGAAACTACCGCCTGGCACCAGCGGTGTGTGTGCAACACACCCCAATGCACAGGTGCGGTACTGATAGCCCCAGAGACATGGCCAAATGGCGGTTGGCATGCTCCGGCACCCAAATGGCGGTGCCTCATGTGTGTCTATGGCACCCAAATTGCGGAAACTACCGCCTGGCACCAGCGGTGTGTCCCCGCCATGGTCCATGCCTTTGCAGCCAATGGGCTCCGCGATCGCGGAAGCTCGATGCAATTTTGAAAATAGCGGTAGGCGTGCTACACCACCGCGGTGCCGGTATTGGATGCAATCAAAAGATGCAATACCGCGGTAGCGCCCGCCTGGCCCCTGCGGTGTGTCACCGCCATGGTCCATGCCATTACAGCCAATGGGCTCCGCGATCGCGGTAGCTCGATGCAATTTTGAAAATAGCGGTAGGCGTGCTACACCACCGCGGTGCCAGTCATTGGATGCATTTGTAAAAGGCTGACCTGGTAGACCAATTGCAGCAGCCCAGGACTACTGGAACGACACCAGGGGGCTATATATGTGTGGGAGAGTGCGCAGAATTTCCACTGCTCACAGAGCCTGCTGCCTGAGACCCTCACCTGCTGCTGCCTCCAGGGACTGCTGCCTGAGACCCTCACCTGCTGCTGCCTCCAGGGACTGCTGCCTGAGACCCTCACCTGCTGCTGCCTCCAGGGACTGCTGCCTGAGACCCTCACCTGCTGCTGCCTCCAGGGACTGCTGCCTGAGACCCTCACCTGCTTCTGCCTCCAGGGACTGCTGCCTGAGACCCTCACCTGCTGCTGCCTCCAGGGACTGATGCCTGAGACCCTCACCTGCTGCTGCCTCCAGGGATTGCTGCATGAGACCCTCACCTGCTGCTGCCGCTGCTGTCTCTAACCAACAGTGATGTCAAGGACAGAGAAGATCCGTGCCAGTCCCTTCACCGGCGAGGAGCTTGTGGTCCGGGTGGATGAGGTGCTCACACAGTACCCAAGGCTATATGGTGCCCCAAATGTCGTGGTAAGTCTTCCACAGTGGGTGTGAGAGTGCAGGGGGGGCACACATGTAGTCGGTCTGATGCAGCATGTGCATGTGAGTGTGGGTTTGTGTCATGCATTGACTAACTTGCATTCCATTGGGTGAAGGGGTGTGTACCCTACTCCTCAAGTCTCCCTGCCTGCACATCAAGATTTGAGGGACATGTCTTGTCTTGTCAGCCATACAGTGAAGCAGCAAGTTGGTAATGGAGGATTCAGGCCAGTCATTGCTAGTGTGCATGTCTTTGCGTTTCCCTGTTGTCCATCTCAGTGTGAGCCCACCTGGCCTGCACAGTCACCGCCCAATCCAACAAGAACACATCACTGACTGTACAGAGTGTAACATGTTCATTTTCAAATTTGACTCCCCATCAATGTGCCAGGTCAACCCTGTAGATTGCACACGACTGGCACTGTGAGAAAGGAGGTGGGTTTGTGAGATCATGTCCCTCAATGTGATATACATGACACAGTGGGCTACTCACAGTGCATGTTCGTTGACGCATGCGCATTGTCGGACACAGTGGGTCTCGCCACATACACATGTTGTTTTGTGACGTATGTCTTGTTCTACCTAAAAATGGTTAGTAGATGTGGGCAGAGTGCACATGGTCTTCTGTGCTGGCATCCTGCTTGTACATGAGATGTGCAAGTATTGTGTCCCCCCTTATACATGCATGCATTTACGTGTGATTCTCACATGCAGATGTACCATGTGAAAAGCATTTCTGTCTCTGCATGAGAGATATGTGGATTTGTGATTAATCTGTATCATGCTACTGTCCTGAGTGATTTTGTCACATGACACTGTGTCACTGATGTTTGCCCCCTCTTGTCTCCCATGCCTGCAGCTCAAGGTACACCAGCGTAAGGCCGTGTGGAGGGGCATAGCGAACAAGGTGCGTGCTCTGGGAGTATCAAACCGACGGCGCACCCACTGCCACAAGAGGTGGGACGACATCTCACGGCTGGCAAAGAACGTTGCGGAGATGACACTGGGGCGGATCCCTCGCACTGGCCGGATGGCACGGCGCAGCATGACACCACTAATGTGCCGCATCTTGGCCGTGACTCACCCTGAGCTGGATGCACGATTGAAAGAGCATCAGCAGGCAATTAGGGGTGAGTGTACTGGGAAGGGTGACTATGGCTGTGTGTGGCTGCATGTGTGCACAGCATGTGCCAGCGCTGGGCAATGTGATGTTGGTAGTGTGATGCAGTGGCCTGTGAGTGTCAGCTTGTCCCGGTGCTGGGTGCAGATGTCATGCATGTGTCCTACCTGTACTTAACACTGGGAAACTGATATGGGGCATTTAAATGGCATTGTGGGTGGTGTGAGACAGGTATGAGCTATCTGTGTTGCAGTTGTAACGGAGCCACATGCAGAATGTTGTGCTGTGTGGTCATCACATTGCTCACTTTGTTCCGGTTTGATAGTGCACACGCACTGTTGTGATGACAGAGGTGGGTTTGAGCGATGTAATTGCACAGGGAGGCGTGCAACATGTAGATCTAGACATCTTAATGGTTGTCTGTAATGCATATGTTTGTTCTGTTGCTGCCACTGCACTGACCCTACAACTCTCTCTCTCATGCAGCATCTCCCCTGGTCACGGAGGAACATGGGACGGACACCAGTGGTGGGGAAACTAGCACAACAGCTGCAGAGGAGCCCTGTGAGACAGATGTGACCAGCGCCTCGGAGGGGGACAGGAGTCTGCTGGAGGAATCACAGCCCGAGACGCAAAGTACTACGTCATCTGATGCCGGCGGTGACGCAGACATGTTGGCGGGCACAGGGAACGGGGACTCTGCATCATCTTCCACCACACAGCGTGCAGTGCCCACCCTCCCAGCCACTTCCTCTGGTGCTGCCCGTGTTCGCACCGCTAAGAGGGGAAGGGTGTCCTTCACCCCCGGCACCGCAGCCCCTGCCCCGGTCCCCCTGCTGCCATCAGTGCTGAGTCTGTGGACCTTTTGCGCCAGCTGTGTGTAGGCCAGACAGCTCTCCTCAATGCATTCATGGACCACGACAGTAAATTGGCTCAGGTGGTTGCATTCATTGAGGGCATACATTCAGACGTGGGTGGGCTGCACCGGACTGTCCAGTCATTGTCCACTGCAGTGACATCAGCCCTTCAACTGGCACAATCTGGGAGTCCAGCGAAAGTCCCTTTGTCCACACCCATGCCAGTGGCCACGTCGGACGACAGTGACCATGCTCCACAGACCTCTAAGTCACGATACGGCACACGTAGCACACAGCAGCAGCAGAAGCCCAAGCGGTCCAGGCCGCAGACACCATCCCCACAGATGACCAAAGCCACCCCAGTGCACACAGACAAGAGCCCATCAGGCAACACCAGGGGACAAAGAGCCAAGAAGCAGGCGTCAGGGTCACGTGCCTCAGGGACATCCCCAGCCAAGGACTCTCCTGTCCCGAAAGCGTCTCCCAAAACCAAACATACAATTTCCATGCCCACTGAGAAGGTGGTGAGTGCCAAGGGTAGGCATAAGAAGGGCTGCAAGTCCGATTCACCCACTACCTCCACTCCCATAGCAAGCCCAGTGAAGCAGGGAATGGAGGGCACTGTGGGGGGACCACCTGGTAGGCAGGGGATGGAGGGGCAAAGCCAGGGCCATGCAAAGCATTGCGCAGGTTCAAGCACGTCACCAGAGGGAGGGCCAGCGTCTGCACCTGCTGCAGCCTTGGTGTTGTGTGAGCCTGATGTGTCCACGCCACTTCCCATTGTTCCCAAGTCAGTGAAGCCATTGCGACTCCCCAAGAAGTGGAAAGGCACCCCTCCACAATCTCCCATCCACACTGTGTCTCATGTCTGCATGACTCCACCTCCACGTGCCACTACACCACCTGGTCCAAGCAGCCCTCCGTTTTGCCTAAACACTGATAGGTATACCTCAGCTGTGCCTCCCTCTCCCCAGTCAAGTGCTCCAACTGGGCCTGACACACAGCCAGCTCCCAGTACGACTGACAGCCAAGTCTGAGTGTTGGTCGACCTCACACGCCTGTCTCTCACACAGCGTGGCCTGTGCTGCACATCGTCACACCCCAGACTGTGTTGCTGACCATGGTTAGGGTACAGTTGCAGACATTCCCTGTGCAGCTTCTCATGGACTCACTCTGCACTTTGTCCTGCCCACTGGCCTTGCCGTTCACTGCTGTGTGTCCCCTGCCTGTGCAGCTTCTCATGGACTCACTCTGCACTTTGTCCTGCCCACTGGCCTTGCCGTTTACTGCTGTGTGCCCCCTGCCTGTGCAGCTTCTCATGGACTCACTCTGCACTTTGTCCTGCCCACTGGCCTTGCCGTTCACTGCTGTGTGCCCCCTGCCTGTGCAGCTTCTCATGGACTCGCTCTGCACTTTGTCCTGCCCACTGGCCTTGCCGTTCACTGCTGTGTGCCCCCTGCCTGTGCAGCTTCTCATGGACTCGCTCTGCACTTTGTCCTGCCCACTGGCCTTGCCGTTCACTGCTGTGTGCCCCTGCCTGTGCAGCTTCTCATGGACTCGCTCTGCACTTTGTCCTGCCCACTGGCCTTGCCGTTCACTGCTGTGTGCCCCCTGCCTGGGCAGCTTCTCATGGACTCACTCTGCACTTTGTCCTGCCCACTGGCCTTGCCGTTCACTGCTGTGTGCAGGCCTGTGCAGCTTCTCATGGACTCACTCTGCACTTTGTCCTGCCCACTGGCCTTGCCGTTCACTGCTGTGTGCCCCCTGCCTGTGCAGCTTCTCATGGACATGCTCTGCACCTTGGACTGGCCACTGGCCTTGCTGTTTTGCCCCTGCCTGTGCAGCTTCTCATGGACATGCTCTGCACCTTGGACTGGCCACTGGCCTTGCTGTTTTGCCCCTGCCTGTGCAGCTTCTCATGGACATGCCCTGCATTTTGTGCCTTGCTATTATCTACTCTTGTTGCCTATCTGTGCATTTTGTGAATAAAGACAGTTGATCCTGTTGTCTGTTTTGTCAGTGTCCTTACTGAATAAAGTTCTTTTGCTGTGTGTATATGGTTTACTGTGCCACATGCTGTGTGTGCCACTTCAACCTTGCCAATTTCTTTACTCACTTACTCTATTTTTTGCAGGGGTGAGGGACTTCAGTTTTTCCTGACCCTGATACTTGTGTGGGCAATGTATTAGATTTGAGGTGTGATGCAGTTGTCATTGTTTGTTCATGTTGGCTGTGTTGTACACATGTCAAGTTGTGGTGCACTGCCAGCTCAGAATGGGATTCTGTCCAGAGGATTGCAGGCATGCTGGCCAGGCTCATCATGTATGTGTGTTTGCTGTGGTACTGCTTCACTTCCTGTGTGTGATGTTGTCTTTGTGCTGTGCTGATTGTTGTTGTGTGGGTTCATGTTGTGTCACTCATTTCTGTGTGTGGCTGGTATGCTTGTTGTTCAGACACTGCTTGTGGTGCATGCAGTGCTGTGGGGGTATGTTGCCTTGTCATTGGCTGGTATGCATCCACTTATGTCCTGCTGTGTTTGCTATGTGTTCTTTTTTTGGCTGTGCATCTGTTGTTTGTTTGCAGTGGCTGTATTTATCTGTGATGGTACACTTCTTGTCTGTGTTGTGGTATGTTGTGTGTGCATTGTTCCTGACTGATGGGGTTGTGCACTCCTGTTGTGTCTGTGCTCCCATTGCCTTTCCACATTTTTGCTGCACAGGGCATGTCTGTTCTTGTTGTGGTTCTGTGTGTGTCTGTTGGGTTATGTGTTTGTCTGTTGTTTTTGTGCAGACATTGGTTCTGGCATCCCTGTGTGTATGTGATGTTTGTGGCTACCCCAGGGAGTGTGACTGTTTGTCTATGTATTGCCTGGACATTATTGCCACCTTTCTGTTTGTTTGACACTGGTGTTGTGTACTGCAGATGTGAGGGGGGTATGTGTGTGGATTCCTACTAGTGTTTGACAGTCATGGAGTGTGTCAATGGGCCCTGTGTGTTGTGCTACTGGAGTATTCCTGTGAAGTATTTGTATACATATGTGTGGCTGTTCACAGTTTGACTTCAGGGCCTTCATTTCATCCTTGTGCCTCTACATGTGTTGCCTTGCTGTTTCCTTGGGTTGTTGCACTGTGCTGTCTGTGGTTTGACTTCAATCACTATGCAAGCAATGTGTGATTAGGTGGGCTGGGGGTGTTGTTCTATGTTCCTTGTCTTGCATGTGCTGTACACATGCTTGGTGGTTGTCTCCTTGGCCTTCCATTTGTGTGCACCTCACTTTGGCTTTCCTGTTTTGTGTGCTCCATTGCTGGTGGCATGTGGTGTATGTATGTGTCTGTGTGTCAGTGTGGGGTATGCGTGTGTGACTTGGCAGGCTGTGTGTCCAGTGAGATGTTTGTTCCTTGTATGTGTCCATTTGATGCTTGTACTGAGTTTACTTGCCATTGGTGTGGTGTTGTTGTGGTGTGTATAGCCCTGTCCCTGTGCTTCTGTGCTGTGTGTTCCTGTGCAGCAACTCCTGCTGTGGCTGTGTCCCTATTTGTTTTGTGTGTGGTGCAGGGTGTGGTGTCACCTGGCTTGTTGTTGTGCATGGGGGTGCACAGTTGTGGCACATGGCATGTCCCTTCAGTGGGGGGCTAGTGTGTGAGGGTGGAGTAGAGGCCCTGTGGTCTTTGTGCCCTGCCCATGCCTGGTGCTGGCCCAGCCTTCTGCATTGTGCGCATGTATTCCCTTGTCTTCACCGCTGTGGTGACGTGGCCGTGACATTGCCGCACGATCGCGGTCGATGTGTGACCTGGATGCGGAGGGGTGTATTGGTGGCAGGTGGGTCATGTATGTGTGCACTCGGGGATGTGTTCCTATCCCCACCAGGGGGTATCTGATGTGGTTAGGGACGCTGTGCCAGTCCATGGTTTGTGCTTTGTGGTTGTGTGTGCGGTTGTGTAATTGCGTACCTGCGGCAGCATCCGCGACGGTCCATTATTTGCTGGTGATGTATCAGGTACAGCACCGGGAAAACGTGGAGTGCTGGGTCCATGGCGGTCGTGTCCGGGTGCTGTGGGCCGGGTCTCTGGTTTCGCGCTCCGCTGTCGAGTTTCCGCCGTGTAGGATTGGCCGGTTTCTCCACTGCGGTGCGACTGGTTTTTTGGAGCATCCTAATTTGTGGACCGGAGCGGACGTCATTCCACACGGTGGTGTGTCTCCATTGGCTCCCACCGCCGCGCTTGCGGGCGCACTTTGATGGCGGTTAGCGTCGCACGGCAGCCGACGGGAAATGGTCTATGTTTGGCCATTCTAATATGGCGGACGTGATTCCCGCTGCTCGCGGGCGGAAAAATGCATTTTTCCGCACCGCCAGCACCGCGGTGGTGCCACCACCCAACATCCTAATAGACCCCTATGTGTGTAAAAATAAATTACATCTTATTAAAGAGTAAGGCATTATGCACGATTGAGTACAAGTTGTTGTGCTAAATTAATGGAGGCATGGTAGCCAGCGTGTCGGCTATTTTGCTACTCTCTTCAGTCTACAGCCGGGGAACCTGTAATGGACAATTACCTTACTTTAATTCCAAAGGCCCTGCTCTTCTCCAAATGCATTTCAATTTTGCCCTGACTCCAGAGGCAGATAAATTAAAAATAAGATACTACATCACATACTTCACTTATAAAATGCGGATATCCTGTCTCCCGCAAGTAGACGGTGGGAAAAATGATTTAATGCAGTACAGGGAAAGGAATAGGATATATAGATTATGTTTGGCACATTCGTCACAGAGTATCCCATCTGCAAAACTTTAAATCTGGCACTTAGTCCCACTTTACTCCATGGCCGCGCCCTCCATCACAAAATATTACCAAAAAATTCATTCCCTTGGCAGTAAGGAGAGGAAACTTAACCTACTCTAGTGCAGGGTACGTTAGAGGGATTAGGCTGGGTAGGTAGAGATTATTCGGGTGTCTCTGATCATCATAATGTGACTAAGCTTTGGCGTATTCAGTCACTGTAGGTGACGAAAGTCAAAGGGGAAAAATTTGAACAGGCATAAATCCGATTTGAAACCATGAAATATATGAATCACTTCACCTGGCCAGAAAAATGTGGCACATGTCAAAAATTGAATTTTCCATTTTTTGTTAGGCTGGGACAGAACTTGGGAAAGAATAAAGGAGTTAGCACTGGGATGGAAGGGAAATACACTTTCTTTTTGGCTGGCAATGCATTGAAAACTTTGTAAATGCCACATTAACTGAAGCAGACGCACATTGCACAGCCAAAACTGCAGTAACGTTTTGAACCATGGGTGGTGACATGCCATAGGCAGGGACGGAGGTGATGAATGATGATGAGTGGGATACATACCTGCCGCGCTTAACAAATACCGTGAGTCAAGGGAGTAGGCAAAAAATTAAAATACCCCCCACTTTGAACCATAGCGTTGATAAAACAAAGCAAGACATGTAGGTGAGTATGCCCCTCTTCAGAAGAGCTCCAAGCAATTATCCATTCATCGTATAATTGTTCTATTCACTCTTTGATAGCCACCATTTAAGCTTTACTTTCTCTCAACCAGTCTTTCACCAAAATCCATATTATTCATCCATCCATATATCCATCCATTCCTTATCCACCCTTTCAACAATCCTTTTACCCATCCATCCATTTACCCACCCATGCATACTTTTACCCACCCACACATACTTAGCGCCAAGACGCCCTTGGGCATTCGCGCGCTTTATAAATTTCCAAATCAAATCACATACTTTCACTCATATACCATTTCACCCAACCTTTCTTTTAACCTTCCACCCTTCTTTCTCTTTCTTCTTCGCTTTTGTCTGCTGAATTGCAGATAAAAGAGGCCATAAGAACTGAACCACCACTGTAATTTCTAAAGCAGGGGGTTCACTGCTTAGTCCAGACGCCCTTTCAGTGAGTAAAATAGTATTTTCAATATGCAACCAATGTGACTTACCACCGCCAGACCCTGCCACCACTGGATCTCTCCCTCCAACCGCCTCCACATCTGCAGAACTGCCACTGGCCCTGGCACCGGTGGTCTGTGCAGCTAGAAATTTTTTTTTTAGATGCCAGATACCCCTCCACTTATTTAATTTCTTTTAACAAAATACAACCACAATATGTCACTACCGTTCGGTTAGCAGTATCAAAAATATCACTTTGGGCATTTTGTTGGTTGACAATGTTAGAGAAGCCAAGTAGTGAAGCCAACCAAAAGCATTTCATAATGGGGGGGCAGAGCTATTATGACTTTGAGTCATTGAAGTGCAATGAAAGGGTGTGCCTCACAAAAGTTTCTTTGTCATGATCATTTACGACCTCAAATACATTTTGGAGAAACTAAGAGAAGATACGAATTTCTAACTTCATTTTCCAGCTAGTACTAAATGAGATATTAAATTTGGCTCTCAACGAACTTTTATAAAAACAACTACCGGTCCTGGTGCACTTTTGTCAAATGGTAGGCCTTGAACTGAAGTTTGGAGAAATTCATGTGTCTCCTGTGCTGCTGGGTCTACCCTCCAACTGTAGAATGAGGATATTTGATCATGCGGATTAAAAGTGATCAGTTTCACTGAGTTAGGGTCTTGAAAGATTTAACATTTTAAAATATAGAAACATGCAGTTGCCAATGCCATAAATTTTTCAGGGTGTGGGAATACCAACCCACCGCTGAATTTAAATTATCTGCTATATATTCTGCTTTGACTGATATGTGGGGATTGTGAGAAATTGGGTTGTTGGTTATGCTTATGATGCTGTTTGTGTATGCGTTTAATCATATTTTTATGAAAGTGTAATATTATTAGAATTAAAATGATTTTATAGTGTAGTTAATATGGATTTGAAGATGTAAATTCCAAATTTTAATGAAAGACATGAAGGTGAATATCATACATTTTGTCTTTGCTATTTTTTAAATAGCAGACTGAACATTCCTTTAGGATAAATTACAATACTCAGCTGCCACTAAATTAACCTGGGCTTAGCCCTGGGTAGCTTGGCACACAAAGTAGCCAGGCTTAACTTAGAAGCAGTGTATAAAGTATTTATGCAGCACATTAACAGCAATAAAGTGAAAACACGGCACAAGAAAAATCCCTCTCCAATTTAGAAAATTAGAGTAAATTGCAATACATTCTTTGACATTAAAACAACAAATATACAACCAGTAGAACCGGAATTATGAAGTTTTGCATTTTTTAGTAAAAATCAGTGCCAAAAGATCAAAGCACCAACCGTGGACATCTAGTTGTGCAAGACCTGGTCAAAGTTATAAAATATAGCAGACCGCGATGGAGCGCGGTCAGATGCAAGAAACGGATTGGACCAGGTCAGCGCTTACCTTCCGATTTAGAAGGAATTTTGAAAAAAGTTCATCAGGCAGGGTGGCATGCACTGTCCGAGGAGGGAGCATCATTGTTGGGGAGCCTCTGGGCGAAGCAGGGCTGAGGATTTTTAAGTTCAGATTTAGGGCCTGATTTAGATCTTGCCGGATGGGTTACTACATCCAAATGGTGACAGGTATATCGTCTGCCGAAATATAAATCCCATAGCGCATAATTGGATTAATACTTCGGTGGACCAGATATCTGCCACCGTTTTGATGGAGAAACCCGTCTGCCAAGATCTAAATCAGGCCCTTAGTATATTTTTGGGAAGTCAAAAATCTCCAGTGGGATAAGGCAGCAGGCTGTAGCCAAAGACATTTCCATGAAGCCAGATACCCCTTTGGAGAAGGAGCGCTGAACAGGATTAGCTGCTGAGGAGAAGAACATAGTGGGAGAAGCCAGAAAGTCAATCCGACCAGTGATGCTCTTCAGGCGGATAGTCGAGCAATTTGGTCCCAGTCTTCTACCGGTTCTAAGAGCACTTTTGGCCAAATTGTGCCAAGTCCTCACTTTTGGAATTTGTCCATTTGGGCACATTTAGCACCACAGCCAATGGTCCAGGACTGGTGGGGCACCACCTTTGGTGTCCTAGTGGATCTGAACAGAAGGCCAGCAAGCTAGCCCTTGGAGTCACTCTGTTTGTCCTAGGTTAAGGTGACAATGCAGGGCTCAACAGCAAGACTGGCCTTCAAGGGTTCAAGGCAGTTCCGGGCAGCAAAGCAATCCTTCCAAGTACAGCAAAGCACTCTTACAGAGTGCACCCCAGGTAAGAGCAGCAGACAGTCCTCTGAGAGTCCTTCCTCTGGTTTAGGAGTGAACAGAAGAGTGGGTCTGAAGGTCTTATTTTTAAATTATGGCACCCTACCTCTTTTAGGTGGGAGAAGCTTCTATAAAGGTTATTTGGTGTGCATGGAATTTCCTGATGCCCCTGCCCTGGCTCCAAGCTGTCTGTAGTGACAATGTGGAGGTGATCAGTCCTTTGTGTGAAGACAGAGCATACCCTAATCAGTTGCAAGTGGGGCTGTGCTCAGCTCCGCCCTGTCCTTACAGCATATGGCCCATTCAGGCCCACCTAATCCCTCTATTGTGTGACTTTTTGGGAGAAATTCACAAAAGTTAACTGTGAGTTACACTCTTTCATGTGACCCAAGGCAGGCTGCTAACACAAGAGGGCCAAGGGCAGGAAAATGGCCACTTTCTAAAAGTTCCATTTTAAAATTGTAATAAAAATGTGATTTTACCATTAAAGAGGATTTTTAACTACAATTTCATAGATGCCAAATATGATCTGGCTACTTGGTCTCAATCAGAAGTTACTAATTAAATGTAATAAACAACCAATGTTATCATATGGGACAGGCAGGCCTCACAGTACTGAAAAAGAATTTAGCGGCTTTTCCCTTCCAGAACATGTAAAACTTAAAAAAGCACATGTCCAACCATTCAATTACGATGCTCCCTGCACTATGAGCTACCTTAGGGGTGACATATATGCAAAAACAAAACGGGAGTTTAAGGCTTGACAAGGGGATTATATTGAGAAGTTAAATTGGCAGATGTAATACTGTATTCAGACTGCAACAGCAGGCCTGGGACATTTTTTAAGGCGCTACTTAAGAGGTTGGCTGCAGGCCAACAGGTAGCATTTAATTTATAGGTCCTGAGTTTATGGTATACCACTTTACAAGGGATATGTAAGTAAATGAAATATACCTATCAGTGTAAGTCAATTAAACCATGAATAGGGGAGTGAGCACCAGCACTTTAGTACTGGTTAGCAGTGATAAAGTCAAATGGCCAACAAAATCAAATTCGTTAAAAACAAAAGTGGAGCGTAAAGGCAAAATGTTTGGGGGTGAGCCTGAAGAACACAGAACTTCCAAAACTGTATGTTTCAATGCTCTTAGACTGTCATTAGTTGTGCTCAGTCTTATGTTAAAGTCTTAATTACAATGGGACCAGAAAGCACCTATAAAGAATTTATGTGCATGGATAAATCCCTCTGAGACCCTGCTTCCTCTGTTGCAAACTAGCCTGAGCAAGTTCCTCAACTAGACATGTTTAAGTCTGAAGCTAGTAGAAGATCCCGGGCAGAATTAAAAATAGCCCTGCCATTGAAGGCTTCAAGATGTTTCACAAGGAAACATCTTTTTTAATTTCCATTTCTAGAGAAGCCTTATCTAAGTAAGTTAGACCCTTCCTAGAATAAATCTTGAAATGCTACAGAGCCAGATAATGAAGATGATCCTGAATCGAAGAAACTAGTAAGACCACAATGCTGGCAAAATAACCTAGTCGCAAAATATGTTAACTTCTTTTGAAACAAAGTTAATTTTGATTATGTGAGCTGACGGAAAAGGATGTAGATTTTACCCAAAAATACAGATTTGATAACAAAACTCAAAATCTCTAGAAACATAATGGAATATTGGAAATGTCTGAGAAGTTAGACTTTGTCCTGGGCCATGGTAAGAATGTTTTTGAGATAAGAAGATCAGTAGACAAATACCTTGTGTTCTGCAGTGAGCTGCCACCTGTTTGAGCAACTCTGTGGAGTACCAAGGAGCTAAAACCAGACCAAAAGGAAGGAATGTGAACTGATAAACCTGGCTTAAGAGCAGACAAATATGCATCCTTTAGATGTGGATGAACCATGCAATCCTGAATTTGCACACTGTCTCTGAGATGGGAAATTGGTTCCATCTTGAAATGTTGACTTAAAATGAACATGTAGAATTGTTGAAGATTTGATACTGAATTTAGCTTCTTCTTTTTTAACAAGATGATGTTGATCTTAAAACCTGAGTAACCTTGGAGTGTAGGTTCTAATGGCACCCTGGTTGAGGAATGTAGGAAATGGCCATCTTTTGTGTGATGTACACTCAGATTTTTACCTTAACAGTTCTTGCTGGCTATGGAACTATGTATACTTTACCCCTGCTAATCAGGGTAAAATGCCTGTGCTCATCTACCTAACATGATGACAATGGAAAACCCCTACTTTGCATATTGAACTTACATATACATTCCTAGTATATGGTACAAAGTGTACTCAGGGCTTGTAAGTTTAATGTCACTAAAGGACTGTAGCATTAATTATGCCACCACTGCAACAACAGTGCAAACATGGCTGCAGCCCTACCATTTGTAGCCTGATGGTTGCAGTCTTAAACTGCAAATTTAACCTGTCAAAATAAACCCAATTAATAGGTCAAAACTTTCCTTTTAAATATTTATAAGTCACCCTTAAGTAGTTCATAATGCCATTAAAGCAGGGTGCATTGTGTTTAAAAATAGGGCATGGTAATATTCAATGTTATGCATGTCCAGTGAAAAAGTCTAAAAGGCTATTTTCAGTGCAGCAAGACTGGCTGTTCCATAGGGTAGCACTGGGTTACATTACTGATTTAATAATGCTAATATAGGACTGTTTTTAGTAGTGACTCAAAATCCAATGTAATGGTAAAATGAAATAATGACTGTTAAGGAAAAGGAACTTTAAAAAAAAGACCTTTTTCCTGTCTGAAGGTTATTGATGCCACATTTGCATGAGCTCCACCTGTCGCCTGGCAGCTGAATGCCCCCTTGATGAAGTGTGAAAGCTGCTTCCAGAGACAGTCAAAGGCCTTGGGTGTGGGTGGGCAGGTGTTGTTGTTCCCTTGAAAGGATGGCCAGTGGTGTCTGTCCAGGAACTTGATTAACTTGAAAGAGGTCTTCCTTGTCACGGATAAATGTTAGCAGACATTTGGATGGGCCTTCCTTTGTCTCCCCAGCCAAAGAGCTTCAATCACTGTGATCATCCGTTTTAATACTACCTTGTCAAATCCTGCTTGAGAGTCAAGGCCTGCTTGACAGGTCTGCTGATATACAAATAACACTTGAGGCACACTTCAAAGAAGAGAAACAAGATGACAAAACAACTTGTGTGTATCTGATGTCTGATTGACGGAAATGCAGAGGGCCTTAAATTAAATCCTCTTTTCCACTGGCAACCAGTGGAGGCCCTGCATTAGGAGAGAGATTGGTCCAAACTTGGGGACCGTTCAATAGTGTTCTTGCTGATGCATTTTGCAGAGGCTGGAGCTTTTTTATCAAATATTTAGAGTTCCCCAAATATAGGGCATTGCAATAATCTATCTTCGAAAAGATGTGTGCCATCATCACCATCGTTTGTAGATCGAATGGAATGAACGGCAACATTTTCTTATGTACCCTCAGCATAAAAACCCTGCTAAAGTCACAGCATTGATTTGTTCCGAAAAACATAGCTTGGTATCAAAGATGACACTAAACTTTCTTGCCTTCTGCACTGGCCTCAGTAAGGCGCCCAACTCCGAGGGCCACCAAGATGCTTCCCAGAAGGAGGTGTTCTTTCCAAAAAGCAGAACCTCCGTTTTATCCGAGTTCAGCCTGAGACAGTTTCTCTGCATCCAGCCTGCAACCTGGGCCATGCATCTACAAAAGTTATCAGCATCCTTTTCCACCTCCGATGAGATTGATAGCACAATTTGTGTATCTTCAGCGTAAGAGAATACCGCCAGGCCAAAACTATGAATGAGATTGCAAGGGGAGTGACATATACATTAAATAAGGTGGGGCTAAGAGCAGATCCCTGAGGCACCCCACAGGGGAGAGAGAAAGGTCTGGAACTAGCATCTCCCATCTCTACCCACTGTTGTCTCCCATTAAGAAACGAGCTCAATAATGCTAGTGCAGTGTTCCTGAAGCCTAGAGAATGCAATCGTTTAATAAAAAGTGTATGATGAACCGTATCAAAGGCGGCAGAGAGATTCAGCAAAATCAATGCAGCTCTGCCACCTTTGTCGACTACTCCTTTTAGTTCCTCAGAAGCTGCCACCAGTGCTGATTCAGTACAATGGTTTGCTCTGAAACCATATTGAGAAGAATCCAGCAGCTGGCTGGTATCTAAGAAGGAAAATATTTCCTCGTTCATTGCCTTCTCCAGAATCTCACCAGCCCATGAAGCCACTTGCACACCAACTGACAGACTGATAGACACATTCACACAGGTTAGTCATTCACCGATGCATTCACTAAGACATGTTTAATCACTCACTTATACAGTCAGTCACGTACCCACTAAATCATCCATTCAGACACTCATACACCCACTCATTCTTCAATACACCTTGGCGTATATATATAACATTCTTAAACTTAAAAAAAAACTCATTCACTGGATGATACCATCAGTGATGTCATCAGTGATGTCATTTGAGATGTCATCAGTGATGTCACTGACCATGTCATGAGTGATGTAATATGTGACATCATCAGCAGTGCACTGCGGGGGCGCCAGTTATAGTTAGCTCAGCTAACTATAACGGCTGAATTTCTCTGGTTTTGTATGAATGAAATATCAGCCTAACTATAATGTCCCTGAAACCTGTGTTATTTTCAGTGAATATCTAAGGTTTTTTAAATGCTAATTCCTAACTATAACGTCCCTGTAACCTTTGTTTTTTTCAGTGAATTTCTTTCGTTTTCAAAGTAGTAGTCACTTTTGCAGAGGGGTGGAGGAAGGGGACGGGGCCTCCGACCAACTCTCAGGAATTCCACTGTGTATGACTTACAGGAGGTACCAGGAAGGCTCCTTGGCTCCCAAGGTCCAGCAGGAGTAAAGTGGACTTCATCCCCCAACCAGTAGCCGCGGTTGCAGAGAGGTGGAGAAAGGGGGCATGGCCTCCAAAGACTTCTTAGCAATCCCACTGTGTGGGACATACTAGAGGTAACAGGCGGTGTAATTGGCCCCTAAGAACGTCTTGGGAGCCAACTACACTTCCTGTTTCCTCCAGTAAGTCCCACACAGCAGGATTGCTGAGAAGTTGTCAGAGGCCATGCCCCCTTTCTCCACCACTTTGCAAACATGCCTCCAGGCGCACTACTAGTTGGGGGATGAAGCCCCCATTTGCTACAGAGGTTTCTTGGGGGCCAATAAGTTCTCCTGTTACCTCGGGGGGCGCTAGAGGGTGCCAAGCAAGATGGCCGCACCTCCGTGAGGCTCTTGCAGCTCGGGCTGAAATGCGCCAATAATCCTAGTCATCCCCTGCGGTATTTGCCCAAAAATGACCGTACTGAGGAGCTGGCCCGTCAGAGACTGAACTGCACTGCCCGGACGCTGATATATCGGTGCGGATGAGCCCCTAGACGACCCTGCCGGCGGACCGATGAAGCGGACAAAATGGCGGACTGCTGACCCCGAAGACGGAGCTGAACCCTGATACACCCGTGCGCTGGAGGACGCGGATCGCACGAATGGGGTGGTCGCTGCCACCTGACCACCGAGCACGCACTGTGGCTGCCCTGACAGAACCAGCGACACCGGCGACCAAGGAGCACCTGGCGAGGTAGTGAATCAACGGGCTCCGCCGAGATTACCGTCCCGCTGCGATCATCTGGGGCAGCGCGGCGGGCAACTGGGAGGCCGCCTCTGGGTCCGGAGCGATGTTGCTGCGGGGTCGGTGAGGCGGTGGACTGTCGGCCCCCTGACACATGCCTGTGGAGTGACTAACGGGATCGGAAACACCGCGGTGCCTACTCCGGACCGCGCACGAGGATAGAGGGCGACACCCCCCTGATGATCGCCGCCCGATGCCCATTTACAGCGCCAAAAGGACAGGGAGTGCCGAGAGGACGCCTCTGCTGCCGCTCTGGAGGTACGGGCGAGCTGGGCCTCCTGTGCACGAACCTTCACGCCAATAGCTGCACCAGGGACTGCGACGCGCGGCTTCCCCCAACACTGTCGCTGCACATGTCACTGAACCACCCCGCGGACGCTGGGTCCGAGGACTAGGGAGCGCGCTCCTGCCGTCTCGCCTCACGCCCATCTATGCCAGCCTGGGGAGTCCTAAACCCTATCCCGGCCCCCTCCTGGAAGCATTAGCCAACTTGAAGAGATGGGGAAGCGCCCCCTGTTAGAGACATGTCCGGGGTTATTCTCAGGGGAGCCGGCGACCATCTGCGAGGGTGAACAGCGCCGGGGGCTGGTAACAGGCACCACTGCAAACCTATAATATTGGGAACCTGGGGTGTCCCGAAGACCGACGCACTGCGCGATGTGCAGCCCCTGAGAGCCCCATACCTCAGACGCCCTGTTGCTGTGCCTAGCGCCCGCCGCTACATCCGCGCGCGGTGTGGAGGATCAAAGATAGTGAAGAGGCCCTGAAGAAATGCGACTGACCTTCGGTGCTGGCCCCCTGTTACCGTCTATGCTACCTACGATCTGAAGGGGCGCGTCCTGCCCGCAATCGGCCTTCCTCGACACTGGCCTTAAATCTTGGCCAGAAGTCAGCCTACACCGCAGCTTGAGTTCTATACCTCACACCGCTAATAGCGCCACAATAGACACCGGATCTCATATTTTGCAGCCATGGGGAAGCCGGACGCGCGACAGCCTAAACTAAACTTCGACACCCGTAAATCGACCCGGTCCCAGACCGAGCCTGATGAAGACCAGCAGGATGCGCCGCCCCCTTCGACCGCGGATCTCAAGGACCTGCTACTGGCGATGCAATACAGCCTAACCTCCATAGAATCCAAATGGACTCCATGAACACCAGACTAGAGGGACTCACGCATAGGGTGGAGAAACACGATGACCGCCTAGTGGAGGCGGAACGGCGAATCTCAGACTTGGAGGATACGACCAACGCTACTACTAGTCGCACCCTTGAGATGGAGAGAGTCTTGAAAGTAATAGCAGCCAAAAATGAAGATTTGGAATCTCGCTCAAGGAGGAACAACCTACGGATCCTAGGAATATTGGAATCCACGGCCACCGGAAAGATGGAAGAGTATGTTGAAAAACTCCTCATTACACTCTTCGGAAGGGACACCTTTTCACTACTACTGGTGGTAGAGCGCGCGCACCGGTCCTTGGCGAACCGTCCGGCCCCAGGCACTCCCCCTAGGCCTATCATCGCCAGGATGCTCAATTACCGTGATAGAGACACTGCCCTCCGGCTCTCCAGAGAAAAAGGACAACTGCACTATGACGGCATGGAAGTATCCATATATCCAGACTTCACCATGGCTGTCCAGGATCAACGACGTAAATTCTTACAGGTGAAGAAAAAACTGCAGCAGCTCAATATGCCCTACGCCATGTTGTTCCCTGCCCGTCTCAAGGTAACGCACCAGGGAAAACAGCATTTTTTCACAAACCCGCAGTACGCCCAAGACTTTCTCAAAACGCTGCCTAAAACACCTGCAGGACACCTGTCCCCGGCGCATCGACCCACTGACAATGGACACATGTCGGATATCGAATGACATACATGAGATGCAGACTCCAACCATTCATGCCAGATTCTCTGATTACTTCACATAAGTACCTCCCCCCCTACAGTATGGGGAGTGGGGACACTTATCCAAGACATTGTCATCCCTGCGGACCGGCTCTTCTGCTAATGGCGGGATGCCACCTAGTACTGCCACCCGAGCACCCTCGCTTCGACAAGGAGAACTTGACTGCCCTCTGACGACCACCCTACGGGTGAACCCTAAACACTTCATAAAGTAAATGGTTGAACGTTTGGCCTTCACTCCCCCTGTTGGGGAGCTGGTAATAGGCCTTCTGTTGGTGGGAGGGGGGTGGGAAGGGGCACGGCGAGATTGGGTCGCCGATGTGGGAGGGAGGGGGGTACGGGAAATGTTTGGTTTTTATATATACAAAGCTTCACTGTTTCGCTTCACACGGCTCTGCCCACACAGTAAACCAAAGATGTACACCACACGATTCTCCACCACGTAGTACGCATGCCATAAATGGGGACACAATCCGGACCTTTACACTATAACTTCTTGACCTGGAATATCAGGGGACTGGGGAACCCGACAAAACGCCGACACATACTCGCTTACTTGGAGCGACATAATATCCACTGCGCCATGCTTCAGGAAACTCACCTGGCTCCCACCCCACCTTCTACCTTCGTGGCCAGATGGGCCACCAGTACCTGCTTTTCCTCCTACACCTCATATGCCCGAGGCACCCTCATATTGGTGAAACGCTCACTCCCCTACACCCCTATTGGCTCCTATGGAGACCCACAAGGTAGATACAGTATCCTATGGGGGAGACTGTCTGCACAATCCATTACGCTGGTCTCCTGTTATGGACCCAACAATGATGACCCGGAATTTTCCGCATCCTCTGGGGCAAAATTATGGACATCGGCTCCACACACCTGATATGGGGAGGAGATCTTAACGTGACTGTCAATCCGGCCCTAGACAGATCCCACCCACAGACCAGACACTACACTGCAGCGCAAGCAACCCTCCGCAGCATCATAGAGGACAATAGCCTCACAGATGCCTGGCGAACGCTTCACCCGCAAACTCGGGAAGGGACATGCTACTCTACTGCCCATTCCTCCTGGTCACGCATAGACACCTGGCTCCTGGATAGGGGGTTAGCAACTTGGCTGACACACGCATCCCATCTCCCCCGCACGTATTCGGACCACTCGCCGGTCCTCCTTTCTCTTACACCTCCCCAGGCTGACCCGCCTTATATCTTCTGGCGACTCAACCCTCAGTCACTACTAGACCCAGTGTTCAAAAGTGAACTTGAAAAAGAAATAACGGATTTCTTCCCTCGCAACGATAACTCAGTTACACAATACTCGACGGTGTGGGAAGCCTTTAAGGTCACTATACGGGGCATATGCATAGCTAAGAGCAGTGGGATATTAAAAGACATTCGCAACACATTGAAAAAAATAGAACAAAATCTCAAACAAATGGAGCAGACCCTGGAGGCTGCACCCATTCCTGAACAGCAGGCGCGCCTTCGCGAACTCCTGACTGAGTATCAAGAAACAGCGGAAAGGGAATGTAGATTCAGGGGGAAGTATCATCAGGCGCGATGATACGGAGAGGGAGAGAGACCGGGGAAGGCGCTGGCCTCAGTGATCCGCCCCCCCTGATTCGCCAATACGGTGCTGGAAATAGAGGACGACGATGGTCAGATACATAGAGACAACTCGGAGATGGCGAATACATTTTACAAATTCTATAAACACCTATATAAAATGCACAGAAAACAAACGGTAGATTTCGCCCCATTCTTTGAGGATACCGCCATAGCCTGGCTGGGCGACGGTCAGAGAGAGTCCCTCCTTGCGCATCACAAAGATGACGAGATGATTACGGCAATCATGCAATTGCAATCAGGCAAAGCCCCGGGGCCAGACGGCCTCCCGGACAAATTCTATAAAACATTCCGGCACCTTCTCATTCCTATCCTGCAACATGTGCTTGAGGAAGCACGCGAGACGGGCATTCTCCCAAGATCAATGCGAGAAGCGCTCATTATATCCCTGCCCAAGCCAGGAAAACCGACTTCACAGGTGGACTCATATCGGCCCTTGTCCCTCATCAATGTGGACGCCAAGATTTTGGCAAAATTAATTGCTAACCGTATAAGCCCCCTCATGCCTGCCCTTGTCCTCCCAGATCAATCGGGATTTGTGCCGACTAGGAGCACCTCCCACAATTTGCGTACCCTATTCGCGATCCTCCATGACATAGACCCTGATATTAACGCTGCGGCTATTTTCTTAGACGCTACGAAGGCGTTTGATTCCCTGGAGTGGGATTATCTCGCCTTTGTTTTACAGCGCATGGGTTTCCCTCTCCCATTTTTCGCCTGGATAAACCTATTATATACCGATCTACACGCCACAGTTTTGCTTAATGGCAAACGCACACCTGCTTTTACTATAGCCAGGGGTACCAGACAGGGATTCCCTCTGTCCCCCCTTCAATTCGCCTTAGCGGTTGAACCACTGGCCGCCAAAATACGTCAACACTTTTGGGACTATGCCATTGTATATCCGCAGCGTCAAATTTTAATCTCTCTATACGCCGATGATATTACCCTCTATTTGCGAAACCCGGCGGAGAGTCTAAATCCCATTCTCCGACTGTTCATCCTCTTTGGACGGCTATCCGGCATAAATATCAACTGGGGAAAGTCCCAAATCTACCCCCTCACCGACTCCTCCCCCAGGTTTATACCAGACTATCCCCTTAAATGGTGCGACGACACACTCACTTACCTTGGCATAGTAATATCCTGCAACCGAGAAAAACATATGAAAGCCAATTATGGTTGCGTACTAACCTCGCTGACGGACAAAATCACACGGTGGATTGCGATGCCACTGTCAATAGCGGGCAGAGCTGCCCTTATTAAGATGGTAATACTGCCTAAACTATTATACCTATTCGCGAATATACCATATGCCCCCGGCCGTCATTTTTTCTCGGCTATCAAAAGCCAACTCATTAGGCTCACCTGGGGAGGTAAGCAGGCCCGGCTACGCTGGGATGTCCTTACGCGGCCCTTCAGCGACGGGGGGTTTGAAATACCAGATCTGGAGCTGTATTTCATCTGCGCCCAAGCCCACTTTGCCACATACTGGATACACCCACCCCCCTATATGCCGCATTTGGCAATTGAAGATGGGTACATGAACCCCATCCCTTGCACTGCATACCTGAGCACTCCCGTGGTCCCACGGCGTCTTGCCTCCACCACCGTTCAATGCACCACCAGCGCATGGCGCGACATAGCGAACATTACACGCACCACGCTGCTCTATTCCCAACTTCTGCCCCTTGCCAGCAGATATGACATTCCAGTAACGCAAGAGGGAGGATGCCGCAAACTCCTTCGTAGACTATCCATACGAACCTGGGGACAGTTATACGACAAGGCTAAATTCCTCACAAGCGAGGGATTTTTTGGCTCCATACCCCCCTCCCCTCTGGAGAGATTTTATTATGTCAGATTACGACAAGATGTGAGGGCCCTCACACCCGATTTTCCGCTGGAGCCTCCCACTCTGTCTCCCCTGCATGCCCTATTGCAACAAACTGCCCCTTCTCATGTCATATCACTACTCTACCGCACTGTACAGAAAGATAGAGTCTACGACCCCCCTCTGGCCAAAGCTAAATGGGAAGCGGAACTAGGACATCCACTGACGGAGGACCAATGGACCTTCTGCTGCAAACAAACGGGAGAAATCTCGGCTAACAGCAGATTCCGTATCCTCCATTATAAATTTGTCCACCGCCTCTATTATACACCAACACGCTTACACCGCCTAGGTCTCCGAGATAACGATAGATGTGATAGATGTGGCGGTGCGGCGGCCGAATTTCAACACCTCGCCTGGGACTGCCCCCCCGTTCGTCAGTACTGGAGAGAAGTCTTCATAGCACTAGACCAAATGACGTGGCTACATATTCCAGAGACACCCTGACTGCAATCCTGGGATACACTGCACCTATAGCTGCTAAAATACAAAAGTACACTTCCCTTGCACTCCTCCTCGCAAAGAGGCGAGTGGCATGCAGATGGGGTAGAGGGAGGGCGCCGAAATTCAAGGTCTGGCTGCAGGACCTCATTTACTGCCAAGAACAATTACACCTCTATGCGGAACTTCTACCCCCCTCCGCCCGACCAGGGGACATATGGGCACCCCTACAGACATACCTGTTAGAACACACTGACGACACAGACACCACTGACCCCCTCCCACCCCGGCGCCATGAGAGAGGCGGGATCATGACGAACCCCCAGGTAGGACATCACACACCCCCCAGGATAGATAATGGGCCACTCTGGAATACAATCTTTATGTCCCCCCTTCCTCGATATAGCATACTCACTACACTTTGGTTTCTACGCATGCAACATGTGAGCGGAGCGAAAATGTCTCCTTGTTCTTCTCTTGTTTCATAAAATTGTTGCTTTGAATCAGACACACACAGGGAAATCCCTGATCGTTGGTAGCACCACATTCCCTCAGATGCGGCCGGCCCGATGTGGTTGTAGGCGACATGCTGTGTTACTCTCCAAACATCAATAACGCATTGATACGTGCTGCCTCGTTGTGCCGGCCCACTTGGGGATGTGGGCATTCTACTGTGTAACCTATTCAATTACCAATAAAGGTTTTCAAAACTTTAAAAAAAAAAAAAAAAAAAGTTCTCCTGTTACCTCCAGTAAGTCCCACAGGGTGGGTTTGCTGAGAGGTTTTTGGTGGCCATACCCCCTTTCTCCACCACTCTGCAAATGCACCTCCTGGCGCACTATTAGTTGGGGGATGAAGTCCCCTTGGTTCTTACGGCTCCTTGGGCCAATTAGCCCTCCTGTTACCTCCAACAAAACCCACACAGTTGCATTGCTGGGAGGTTGTGAGAGGCCACATCCCCTTTCTCCACCACTCTGCAAATGCAGCTCCCAGCGCGCTACTGCTTCGGTGATAAAGCTCACTTTAGTCCTGAGGCCCTCAGGAGGCAAGGGGCCCTCATCCCCATACCAGCAGGGCGCCGGGAGGTGCATTTGCAGGTTGGTGGATAAAGGGGGCGTGGCCTATGACCACCTGTCAGCAATCCCACTGTGTGGGGCTTACTAGAAGTTACAGGAGGTCTTCTTGGCCCCTAAGGACCCTCAGCAGCCAAGGGGACTTCATCCCCCTTTTTTTTTCAAAGGGAGGGGAGCTGAGTGGCCCCCCTCCCGGGCCATTTTCAGCCCCGGGGACCCATTCCCGGTGGCCTACCCTTTTCCTTTGTTTTAAAAAAAGGAGGGAAGCTCCATGGCCCCCACCCAAGGCAGATTTCGGCCCCCGGGGACCCCATCCCCAAGGGCCAGGCCTTTATATTTGTTTTATAAAAAGGCAGGGGGACTCACGGACCCCCTCCCAGGCCGACTTTGGCCCTGGGGACCCCATAACACGGGGTGGGGCTTTTACATTTAAAGAAAATCCTTAAAGGGAGGGGGGGCTCCTCTCCCAAGGCCGATGTATATATTTTTTTATTAAAAGAAAGGCGGCCATGCAGCCCCACCTCCCTAGTCCGATTTCTGCCATGGGGACCCCATCCCCTGGGCTAGGCCTTAATATTTTCTTTTTATGTAGAGGAGGGCACATGCGGCCTCCCTCCCCAGGGCATCTTCGGTCCCAGGACCCCATCCCTGGGGCATGTCCACTTCGTTGGAGACTGCAGGGGGAGCAGTCCACTGGCATTGCTTTTAATACCCAGGGAACTGCTGACATGCAGCTCTCTGGGTGTAAAAGCAAAGTGTCCTCCGCTTTGAGCAAGCAAGATCAACATGCTCTTGCTTGCCCTAAGCGGACCACACTGTTTGCTATATCAAACTGCAATGTCCCAAGTGTGGGAACCCCGAGACATTGATGGAGCTGGCCCTGGGGAGTGGCAGTCCCCAGGGCCACCTAGGGCTCCTGGATGGGGGCTCCACGGCCCCCCCTCCTTTATTCTTTTTTGCCCTGGGGTAGTGGTGGACCTTGGGGCTGTGTGGTGGGCCGGAGCCCCCCACACACTTTGGTATTTATTTTAGCCCCGGGGAGGTGGCAGTCCCCAGGGCAGGGGGGTCCACGAGGCCCCCCCATATTATTGAAATTGGCCCCAGGGAGCTAGCAGTTCCTGGGGCAGAGGGGGTCCGCAAGGCCCCCATATTGATTTAATAGCCCTGGTGAGGTGGCTTCGATAAGCCCTAGGAGGGGGGCCTGTGTACCCCCTCCTATATTTATTAAATGCCTCTGGGATCTGGCCCACCTGGGGGTTATTTAAAAGCAAGTGTGGAGCCCGTGTTTGCTTTTGCCGCGAAATTGCAATATTCTTTTAAAACAGAAATGCTTTTATGCAATGGCGGGGTCCAAGGTGGACCCCAAGACCATGGCTTTGGGGTCAGGGTATTCCTACCCTGCCCCCTTTTATTTATTTTCATTTAATTTTTTGGGGACTCAGTGAAGCTGAGTCCCAATATGGCTGCCAACACTTCCTGGTTGAAGTGTTGGCAGCCAATCAGAGCAGTGCATTTCCCTGCATGAGCTCGTCTTTGTTCCCGCAGGCTTTGAGGCCAGAGATATATTGAGAATTTTCAACTTGAATTTCTCAACAACTACTGCACAGATTGACACCAAATAAGCATAAGGCACTTCCTTGAACCAACATCTACCTCCCTGCCAAATTTGGTGTAAGTACTTTCAGCAGTTCGGGCTGTACCTTTGGCTAAAGGATACTATGGGAATTACCATTACAAATGCAACCTTATTTTGTGCCCCAATTTCTCAGTCCCCACAGCACAGATCACCCCCAAACGTACCATGACACACAGAACCTACAATGACACCAAAGTTATAGCCAAGTCAAAAAATGCTTTTCCTATGGAAACTATGTTCTAACAATAACTACTATATATATATATATAGATATGAGAGCCAAGGCTCCTGCTGAATCTCGACCACTTCCACTTCTTGGGGCTGGTGCACGGTAGAGGTAGCATGTCCTCGCTATAACATGTAACAAGGAATCCTAGTGAAACATTTACCACAAGGAAGACACCGGCACTCCAAGGAACTTAGGGGCACATTACGATGGCGGGCAGACTTTGACGACGCAACGGAATGCGGGACCGTCCGCAAGGGGTGCGGCGGTCCCGCCATGGATATTAGGATGCCACCGCCACGGTGGCGGTGGCATCCCGTATTGTTCGCATTGCACCGGCCGCAATGCGAAAAACGCATGTTGTGCATTTGAATGCACAACGTGACAGGCACCGCGCGGTGCCTGCCACCTTGTGCATTCAAATGTAGGGAGGTACCATAGGTACCCCCCATGTGCACCCTCCACCCCCCCAAATCCTGGGGGCCCGCAACGGCCCCCAGAAGCAAAGACCCCATGCCTTTCCATGGCGGCAACACCGCCATGGAAAGGCTGCTTCGCCAACATCCTAATATGGATGGTGGTGTCTTGCAGACACCGCCACCATATTAGGGTCCTTACCGCCCGGTCCCCTGTGGGACTGGCGGAAAACCGGCGGACGGTCTTTCTGTCCGCCGGGCTCCCCCGCCATCGTAATATGGCGGGGGGTAAAATGGCATGCGGGCGTTGGGAAATGGTGGGCGGATCGCCACCGCCATATGGGCAGTGGCGATCCGCCCGTCATTGTAAAGACCCCCTTAGTCACCGCTAAGTTTATTGCAATGGCTGATGCGTTTTGACCTTGCGGTCTTTGAAAAAAGGCTTAAATTGTAGTGTGACCCGTCTAAATTGTAACAATCTCTCTTCTGTTGCTCATGTTGGAGTGGGAATAACAAATCAAACCCATCCGAAGTCAACACTTTCCATACTGTTGCTTAGGCTGGAGTAAGAGTTATCTGACTTTTTAAGCATTTCAATATTTGTTTTATTTTTTCTTAAATTTAAATATTTATTTTTGTATATATTTCTTATTTTTTTAAATCCAGTATTCATAATTATATTTTATTATTAGTAGTAGTTCTCTTAAAACTTATGATTAAATAATAATTTTACTTTTTCTACTATATTTATTTTTGTGATTATGTTAAAGTAAAATATTTTATTTTATGCCTTTAAGTTATTTAAAAAAATATATTTTAGATTTTATATATATCGATTTTTGAAAATATTACATTATTTTTTAAATGTATATAGATATTAAAGATACTATAATGTATAGCAGTTAAAATTCAA
Source organism: Calotriton arnoldi (assembly GCA_963921515.1). Classification (NCBI taxonomy): domain Eukaryota; kingdom Metazoa; phylum Chordata; class Amphibia; order Caudata; family Salamandridae; genus Calotriton; species Calotriton arnoldi. The sequence goes on from CAWUFW010005850.1 coordinate 345,263, forward strand.
TATATTTACATTTTTATCTTGATAGTGTGGTCTTCTATATTTTGTTAGTCAATATTTATGACTTTACATAAAAGGTGTGTCAAGTCAATATTTGTGCCCTCAATATTTTTGTAACAATATTTGGTTGCTGATATATTTTTTCTGCAATGTCTCATCCTGCAACCTGTTGAGAAGGTGTTGAATATTCTACTGAACTAGTCTGTGATCTACCTGAGAAAGATAAAATGAGTTTGGAAATGTAGTTTGAACTGGGGTACTGGAAAGTTCTATTTGGATAACCCAGGCGTCTGTTGAAATAGATGACTAGTTGTTTAGAAAAAATCTATTTGGCACCCAGCAAGAACTTGTAATGGTTGAATACTCACCTTTGTTGCAGTTTGGTCTTGGCTGGTCTCTGTAAGAACCTTGACAGCAGCCCCTGCATCTCTGAGGGAAGAAGGTAGGCCTGGTCTACTGATAACCATATTATGCACTGTTGTTGATGGACTTGGCCCTACTATTGAATGTGAAATGACCCCCCTCTTCTACTAGTGCAAAATAACATGTACCAAATACTTTGTGCAACATTGATTCTGCTTTGTCTATTGCTGCAAACACATTGACATATTTTGAAAAATATTTTATTAAATTGTCACCAAAGTAGAAGACCTGCACAGCCGGACCTAATTTGGATGAATTTATTTTAGTGAGATTGGGGGTCAATTGTTATTAATAAACTATAATGATTCTCATGAGACATAGCAGTGTTGATATTGCCTGTGCAACAAATTATATGCTGTATTCAAAAAGAAGCAAGAAGGATGAATAGTTAGTGTCCCTTCCTTTCCCAGTTTTGCAATTTCAAAAACCTTAGCAAATGGACCTAGGATTCAGTAATGCCCAGAACCTTATCCCAGTATGTGTATCATGTCCACTCTATGCCTTTTTTCAGGTACATTCCACAGATGGAGAAAAAAGGTTCGGAAGGAAAAATCAGTTGACATAGATGCATAATTATAGACATAATGACTTACTACAACAAGGTAAAGTCTGGGCCTTTATAACATGCGGTAAGCTTTTCTCAACATCTTTAAATATTACAAACAAAGAAGTAGTCACCGCTTTTTAATTGAACTAGCAACAGATGAAGTATTTCATTTCCCTTAAATACCGCCACATAAGTGTCAGTGTCTGTCTGAAATGCTTTGCTGAGACAGAACAAAATGGTATTTTATAAATAATGAAATAAAGTATCAAGTATCACCTAAAGTGGTACAATAAACTTTTCTGTTTAAAAAAAAAGATTCAAATATGCAGTGGGGCTGTCCTCATGAGAACAAACAATGTGCTCAATCAAAGGTCCACCACACCGAGGGAAAAAACTCTTTGAGATGCTCATAGAACTGAAGTATACAAAAAAAGGCTAGATCGAATGCTTGAATTAATCTCAGACACTGGCAATTTCTCAGTCCTTCATTATTTTAAACACCATGCTGCTTCAGTTTGGATCCAGCCATATGCAAATCAATCTTCACTCTGCTCCAATAGGAACAGTTCAGCCTGAACTGCCAGGCAAGGTTCGCCCTGAACCAGAGCACAAGCAACCCAAAACCAGTTTTACCCTTCTTAGTATTCAGCTTGGTTTCAGTGGCACAGTGTGCACAGGTCCCATGTCTGCACATATCCATCCCACTTAGGGTGTCACACTGAAGTATACATAAAAGTGATTGATGGAATGCTTGTATAAATCACAGCCACTGGTTATTACTCAGGACAACAACCCAGTCCATCGTTAATTTGCCACAATGCCATATGCAAATCAGTCTACACCCATCTTCAATAGGAACAATAGGAACAGTTTAGCCCAAACTGCTAGCCCTGTACGTGGGCCTATCAGTCTTGTCATGGAGTTGTGGGAGCAAGCTCCCAACAACCCCCCTCAGTGGGTAGTGAGCTATATGTTGGCACTCTGGTCTTTGATGACACACCTCTGGAAAGAGGTCACTGAGAACCTGAAACCCAGCCAGGAATTGATGAAGCACTGGTATAAACAGACAGGCACTCTGGTGGAGTACTAACCTAGCAAAAAAGTGTGGGCAATAGAACTTTTGGATAATGGAGCCTTAAAGGACTGGTGTACTGGGCCCTATGAGGTCAAAGATAGTGAGGGGAAGGTCCATATCAACTACGTGAAACTCCACTTTGAGAGGTCGGAGTTGTCCTTTCCTTTATCCTGACCCATCAGCAATAGAGCGATTGTCTCCACTTGCTGTGGCAGTTCATCTGTTTTCTCACTGACCCTGGGGCTCACCAGTTGGTGTTCCTATGACATAGACACAGAGGACAGCATGCCTGTCAAAACAAAATGTACAGGATATCTGAGAGCCAGTATTAAGAATGAGGTGTCCAAAATTCTAGAGTTAGGGCCCTCTATCCAGTCCAGTGGTTCTGATACCCAAGTACATCACACCAGAATTCCAGTTCTGTGTTTATTACAGAGGGCTCAACTCAGTCACCAAGACTGATGCACACCCCATACTCTGAACTGATGAGCACATAGACTGGCTGGGAGCTGCCTAGTTTCGGAGTACATTTGATTTGACATCTGCATACTGGCAGATTGCCATAATGAAGGCAGCTAAGCAGAGGTCTGGATTCTCCACCCCAGAGGACATTTGCAATTCAGAGTGATGCACTTTGGGTTAAAGAATGCCCCTGCCACCTTCATGAGTTTGGTCAACTGGGTCCTGGGTTGGATGACTTCAGTGTCGCCTACTTGGATGATATTTCAGCCTTTAGGTCCAACTGGGATGGCCAATTACACCACCTTTTGGCAGTACTTCAGCCTCTGCAGAGGGCAGGCTGGCTCTATAAAGGCCATTAAATGCCTGATAGGACAGGGATCCTTGGTCTACTTGGGCCACCAAGTCCGTGGGGGCAAGATGCAGCCCATCAAACCCAAGATACAAACCCTCCTGGCTTGGGAACCTCTCAAGAACCAGACATAGATGAGAGTCCTTTTAGGCCTCACCAGTATCTTCAGGAGATTTGCCAAGAGTTATGGGCACCATTGTTGCCCCCTTGACAGAGCATTATTCTAAGAATCAGCCTAAGAAGGTGATCTGGACAGAGGTGTGCCAGAAAACATTTGATTAGGGATGGGCGGAATTCGTGGAATTTGATTCTGTGGAATTCTGCAGAATTACATCAAAATTAAGCAAGCATCTGTGGAATTTCACAACGAAGTGGAGGGGGCATTTGGTGCTATTTTCTTAGAGTAAACTGCATCCTTACTCTAAAAAAATGGATGAGAAGATGCATTTTGTGCTGAGAAATAGTGCTGCAAACACCAAATGCTTTGCAGTGCAAAACCCTTGGCGTCAAAATTCCATGTTGCAGTTGATCCTTTCTTTTATTGTTATCATTTTTCCATCAAATGTATGACATTTTTTTATTTTCTGTCCATTATCCCATGTCTTGCAGTTCCCACATTTCCAGAAACTCCCACTTTCCAAAGTAAGCCAAGTGGAAGATTGCTGTATTTCATAGAAATGGTTTATTGTTAGTAAGTCGCCCAAATTGGCCATTCGCCTATATGTGATTTGTGGGTGCAATCCTGCAGCCTTTGTGAGACTTTTGCCATGTCTGAGTGTTTGACATGACAGCCTTAGGGTGGTCTTCCCCCCCAACGTTTTGCCTTCCTCCTCCTTTTTGCCTGACCTTATTTTTGCTGGCCTTAAGACTTCGAACAGTTTTTTCCACTGCTAACCAGTGCTAAAGTGCATTTGCTCTCTGCTCTAAACATGATATTATTGACTTACACCTAATTGGCATACTTAATTTATTTAAACGTTCCCTAGTAAAGTGGTACTGTGTGTGCGCAGGGCCTGTAAATTAAATGCTACTAGTGGGTCTGCAGCACTGATTCTACCCCGCGCCCTTTAAACATGTTTCAAGGTTGCCACTGCAGAGCCTGTGTGTGCAGTTCAAATTGCCATTTCAACATGGCAAAAGAAACCTTTTGCCAGGGCCAAACCTTACTTGTTAATACATAAAAGTCACCCCTAGTTTAGGCTCTGGACAGTACAGAGGGCATGGTGCAATGTATTTAAGATGTAGGACATGTCCATTTAAGTTTTATATGCTCAGATAGTGAAAAACTCTAAAATGTGTTTTTCACTACTGCAAGGCCTATCTGTCCCATAGGATAACATTGGAGTCGCCTTATTATATTTTATAGGTGTAATTTCCAAATGGGAAGACAAAACCAGTTTAAGGGGCCGATTACGATGGCGGTCGGTGTCAGTACTGCGGTGCCGGCGGTGCGGAAAAATGCCTTTTACCGCCCGCCAGCAGCGGTCCTCACGGCCGCCATATTATGAAGGGCAAATATGCCCCATTTCCCGACCTCCGCGGTGCAACGCCGACCGCCATGAAATTGCGCCCGCCACCGCGCCGGTGGGAGCCAATGGAGACTCACCGCCGTGCGGAATGACGTCCCGTCCGCTCAACAAATTAGGATGCGCCAAACAACCCGTCGAACCGCAGGGGAGAAACCGCCCTTCCAGACACGGCGGAATCTCGACAGCGGAGCGTGAAACGAGACTTCCGGAGCCCTCCACCCGGAGCCGAACACCATGGATCCAGCACTACACGTCCTCCCGGTGCTGTACGTGATACATCACCAGGCCAACATCGACGCCGCGGACGCCGCCGCAGGTACGTAAAAAAAACACAATACAACACAAAACAGAACACAAATTCCACGGGCTGAAACAGGGCACCTGGCCACACCAGACACACTGGTGTGGACAGGAACACATCCATCAGTGTACCCACACATGTCTCAGCTGGCACCAATTCACACCCTGCATCAAGCCCACCAAATTACCGCGAACATAATGTAATGTGTTGCTGACGACACCGCAGCGGTGAGTATGCGGGAAATCCATCGCACAAAGCAGAATGCATGTACAGCAACGGACAGGCCAGAAAGACCACAGGCCACCACCACCACCCACCACCCACAGCTCCGCCGCACACAGCAAGAAACATGCCAATCCCCCCTGTGCACCCCCATGTCCAACACCAAGCGAGCTAAATCCACACCCAGCAGCACACAACTAACACCTAGGGAGACAGACACAGCAGCATTGGGTGTAGATTAACACACAGCACAGAGGCACAGGCCCAGGGCAACACACACACACACCACAACACCACATACATGGCAAGAAAGCAGAATACAAGCACAAAATTAACATACACACACACAAGGAACATACAGACTACTGGACACACACCCTGCCAACTCACACAGACATACCCCACACTGACACACAGCCACATACACAGACTACATGCCACCAGCAATGGAGCACAACATAGAGGAAAGCAAAAATTATGTGCACACAAATGGGAGGGCAAGGAGACAACCAACAACCAGGTCAACAGACACATGCAGGACAAGGAACCCAGAACAACATCCACACCCCATCCAAGCACATGGCTGGCACAGAGAGTGAAGTCAAACAACAGTCACCTCAGTGCAACAACTCAGGGAGACAGTAAGGTAACCCATGTATAGGGACAGGGATGAAAGGAAGGACCTCAAGTCAAACAGTGAACAGCAAGTACACATGAGTATCACACAGGGCACATTGGCACACTCAATGACTGTCAAACACAAGTAGGAGTCCCCAAACATACCCCCCTCATATCTGCAGCACACAACTCCAATGCCAGACATACAGAAGGGCCTACATAATGTCCAGACCAGATACAGACAAACAATCAAACCCCCTGGGGGCATCCACAAACATCACACACACACAGGGATTTCAGTACCAACGTCTGCACCAAAACAAAAATGGCAAACACAATTCAAAACAGAAACACATACAGAACCACAAAAATAACACACATCACCTGTGCAGCCAAACTAGGGGAAGGCAATGGGAGCATACACACAACAGGAGTGCACCACCTCATCAGTCAGGAAAAATGCATAGGCTACATACCACAACACAGACAAGAAGTGCACCATCACAGAACAACACAGACACATCAAACACACAACAGATGCACAACACCACAAAGCACATAGCAAACACAGCAGTACATCAGGGGATGTACACTAGGACAGCACAAGGCAACATACACCCACAGCACTGAATGCACAACAAGCAGTGTGTGCACACAAACACACAACAGTCCTACACAGCCATGAGTCACACGCCATTAACACACACATCAACACACACGACAAAGCCACAACCAACACACCGTACAACCCTTGACCACCCAAATGCACACCATGTAAGTAACCGTTGTGACTAGGATGACTGCCCATCACAACATGACTACACATCTACACTGCTAGGCATACATGAAAGCAAGACGCACATACATGTTGAGCCTGGTCAGCCTGCCTGCAATCCCGTGTATATGACCCCTCTATGTGTTTACAGTGCCCACATACCAGGATGCAGTAAAACATAGCCAACAGCAACAAGGAAGGAACATGAGTCTGGTATGTCACCGAAAACAACATCACTGACCCCACAAGTATCCGAGTCATGAAGAACTGAAGTCCCCGTCACCCCTGTAAAATAAATGATAAGTCAAACAAGCCAGTGGCACAGTTGAAGTGGCACACAGAGCATGTGGCCCAGTAAATGTGAGACATACAGGAAAAGCCTTATTCAGTAAGGACAATGACACAACTGACAACATGAGCAACTGTTTTTATTCACAAATAGCACTGATAGGAAACAATATCAGACAGGACCAAGGCACAAGATGCAGAGCCTGAACATGAGAAGCTGCACAGGCAGGGGCAAACTGCAAGGCCAGTGGCCAGTCCAAGGTGCTGACAGAGTCAATGAGAAGCTGCACAGGCAGGGGGCAAACTGCAAGGCCAGTGGCCAGTCCAAGGTGCTGACAGAGTCAATGAGAAGCTGCACAGGCAGGGGGCAAACTGCAAGGCCAGTGGCCAGTCCAAGGTGCTGACAGAGTCAATGAGAAGCTGCACAGGCAGGGGGCATACTGCAAGGCCAGTGGCCAGTCCAAGGTGCTGACAGAGACAATGAGAAGCTGCACAGGCAGGGGGCAAACTGCAAGGCCAGTGGCCAGTCCAAGGTGCTGACAGAGACAATGAGAAGCTGCACAGGCAGGGGGCAAACTGCAAGGCCAGTGGGCAGTCCAAGGTGCTGACAGAGTCAATGAGAAGCTGCACAGGCAGGGGGCAAACTGCAAGGCCAGTGGCCAGTCCAAGGTGCTGACAGAGTCAATGAGAAGCTGCACAGGCAGGGGGCAAACTGCAAGGCCAGTGGCCAGTCCAAGGTGCTGACAGAGACAATGAGAAGCTGCGCAGGCAGGGGGCAAACTGCAAGGCCAGTGGCCAGTCCAAGGTGCTGACAGAGACAATGAGAAGCTGCACAGGCAGGGGGCAAACTGCAAGGCCAGTGGCCAGTCCAAGGTGCTGACAGAGTCAATGAGAAGCTGCACACGGAATGTGTGTCACCAAACTCCGCCATGGTCAGCAACACAGTCTGGTGTGTCACGATGGGCAGCACAGGTACCAGTGTGGGAGAGACAGGTCTGTGACATTGATCAACATTCAGACTTGGCTGTCAGTCTGACTGGGAGCTGACTGTGTGTCGGGCACAGTTGGACCACTTGACTGGGGAGTGAGACGCCCAGCTGAGGAAGTGCTATCAGTGGCCTTGGACGCTGGAGGGCTGCTTGGACCAGGTGGTGTAGTGGCACGTGGAGGTGGACTCAGGCCGACGTGGGACACAGTGTGGGAGGGAGACAGTGGAGGGGTGCCTTTCCACTTCTTGGGGATTCTAAATGGCTTGCCTGTCTTGGTATCAATGGGAAGTGGTGTGGACACAAACGGCACACTCATCACCAAGGCTGCCGCAGGTGCACACGCTGGACCTCCCTTTGGGGATGTGCTGGATCCAGAAGGAAGCTTAGCCTGGCATTGCCTCTGCCCCTCCATCCCCTCTTTACCCTGTGTGCCCCCTACAGTGCCCTCCTGTCCCTGCTTCACTGGACTTGGAATGGGAGTAGAGGTAGTTGGTGAAACAGCCTTGGATACCTTACTATGTGTAGCCTTGCCAGGCCCCACCTTCACAGTGGGCATGGAGAGTGTCTGCATGCCTTTGCGAGACGTTTTGGGACCACAGAGTCTGTGGCCGGGGATTGCTCTGAGGCTTGTGACCCTGAGTACTTCCTCCTTGAATCATGTGCCTTTGCAACGCCTGACGGGCTCTTCCCTTTGCGCTCTGGGGTTGTTTTCTCTTCGTAGGGGAAGGTGTCTGTGACCTTGACCGCTTGGGCTGCTGCTGCTGTGTGCTACGTGTGCAGTATCGTGACATTGAGGTGTGTGAAGCGTGGTCACCGTCGTCAGACATCGCCACTGGCATGGGGGTGGACAAATGGACTGGAATTGGACTACGAGATTGAGCCAGTTGAAGTGCAGCCGCCATTGTGGAGGACATTGTCTGGACAGTGCGGTGCAGCCCACCCACGTCTGAATGGATGCCCTCCATCTTCCACACAAAGAAACGTGCTCAGTGGAGAACCATCTTCCACTCTATGCTCCGAATCTCCAATGTCAAAAAAACCGTCTGAATGGATGCCCTCCATCTTCCACACAAAGAAACGTGCTCAGTGGAGAACCATCTTCCACTCTATGCTCCGAATCTCCAATGTCAAAAAAACCCCGCATGCCCTTAAATTGACGGTAACTGCCTCGGACCTTTGCTCTGTGAATGCCACCATTTCCATATACAACAATGGTAATATCCTTATACAAGCCTCCAATTCAAATCTCGCTACCATAGACAAGATCTTCCCTACCCTCAAGAATGCAGTGAACAGCAAGATAATCGCACCCCCGACACTACTCATCCCGACTATTCTGTTGACACCCCAACTCTACCACAAAATCCCACAACGAATGCTACTGAACCAAATTCTCCCCACACACCCATTGACTCCTACCTCCCTGTCACATCGGTCTCAACCACACCAGGGTCCCCTGGCACAGGAGAGTCAGGGATACTCTTAGCTACCGGCCACCCCATTGCAGACACACCATTGATGTCCGTGATGTCCAAGGGAGAATCCACCTACACCAATCCCACCCATGACATACCCCTCCCCCCACCTTCAATTGAGATGGCATGCAAAGCTCCCCATGTCCTACCGCCTACCACGATATCTGATCGGCTCCCAACTCCCTTGATACTCACTCCGCTCATCCAAACTCACCACTCTACGTCCATACCCCGAGCGCATGCGTCAGTCCCCATCATGCTGCCACATCTCGAGGCCATCCCCCACAATGATTCGGACCTTCAAACAAGCCTCCATGATCAACTAACCCCATCGATCCCTACTAAGGATATCCCCAGGCAACCAGACAGCGAGATCACGCAACCAATACTTTCTTGGGGACCTCCGCCTATATTAGACCACACACATTTACACGCAACTAATTATCCCAATTCTGATTGGATTGCACGTTTCAATGAGCTAGCCACTGGCCTATCCCATCTCAAGGTCGAGTTGCAAAACCTATCAAGCATCACCAAGGAAATCCTAAACACACACAGAGCCACTAGTGCCACAGTAAACCGTATTAGTCACCAAACTAGAAGATACATCGCCAAGAAATCACACCGTGAGGACACTAGGCAGAGTAAGATACCCTCCCCCAACGTCCCATCCCGTCCCAGGAGGGCAACTTCTGAACTATCTGACAAGGACTCAGATGACCTCCTCCTATCCTATGCCAGTCCGAATGTCAACAATAAGCCCCGATGTAGCGTTATCCAATCCATACAAACCAACCCCTTCAGAGAACCCACTCACAACTTCAGATCCATTAATAGAGAAAACCTCACTAATATCAACTTAGTGCAGACTACTCTATCCCATTCATCTAGCAGGATGAAGTGTGCACTCATCAATTGCAGATCCGCTTGCAAACATGCTCCTGACATCCACGACCTCATCCTCGAGAATGATCTAGACATTATCGTCCTCACAGAAACATGGCTAAATAGCTCCTCTTCTCCCATCCTAGACCTACTGGTACCTCCTAGTCACGATATAATCCGTCTGGACAGAAACGTGAACCCTGGCGGCGGACTAGCCTGCATCTATCGTAACACAATCACAGTCAATCAAGCAGACCCCATCTCTCTATCCTCCTGTGAATATCTCTGTATCAACATCTCCGATGACAAGCGCATCGCCAGCAAACTTCACATAATTTACCACCCCCCTGGTGACAATCTGACGTTCATCGATGAGCTAATGGAAGTCATTACATCCAACGACAACTCACAAGTACCACAGATTTTCCTGGGCGACTTCAATCTCCACTGGAATAACTCAAACGACCATGTTGTAAGCTGTCTCAAATGTTTTCTGTCAGATCAGGATCTTTCTCAATTCTGTGACAGTCCAACCCACAACAAGGGAGAGACATTAGACCTCATCATAGCGAAAACGAACACTGTATCACTAGAATCCATCACCCCATGTGATTGGACGGACCATTACAGCATTCTCTTCTTCATCAATATTGAGGTAGCTACAAAAAGGGGCCAACCCCCAAAAACAAAACAGTGGAAAAGGAATATTCAAAATATTAACCCCACCGACCTAGTAAACCAATGCATCTCCGCCCTAACCCCCAAGACAGACATGGTTGACGTCCATGACCTCACGGTCTTTTACAATTCCACTATGCTTGAAATTCTTGACTCTACAGCGACCCTCCAAGAAAAAAACGTTTCCTCCAAAATCTCCAAACCATGGTTCAACGAGAATCTGAACTCTGACCGGCGAAAGCTAAGATCAGCCGAGAGATTATGGAAATCAGTACCCTCCACTGATCACCTATATCACCTTAGAGTGCTGAGGAATGCATACAACAGGAAGATCCTAAAGGCTAAGGCAGACTTTTTCAAAACTCAGTTGAACCAAGCCATTAACCACCCCAAGAAACTATTTGAAATAGTCAAACAACAAGCGCGCAATACGCCTAAATCTGCGGAACTAAACAATCTGGCTATTCCTAACTGTGATCAGCTTGCCAATTTCTTCCTTGAAAAAACAAAATCCATTGAACTCGACATCCAATCCAAGAAGGTCCTTCCACAACCTATTGCTCAGGACACTAAATTTTATGCTCAGATCGTGGCCCATCCTAGTACTCTGACGGAAACCCCCAAAAACAATGCCTCTTGGCGCGCCTTCTTGCCCATCCCTGAACAAGAAATCTACAACACTCTTCTAGCGATTAACCCCTCCAATCACTTCTCTGACCCCCTACCTCCTTCCCTATTCAAAATGATCAAAACCTCTATCATACCCCTATGGTCGAAGATTGTAAACGCCTCTCTGAGACAAGGCTCCATACCGGACTGTCTTAAAGTAGGGCAGGTCACACCTATACTAAAGAAATCTGACTCCCTCCCTCAGATCTAAACAACTACCGCCCGATAACCAACATCCCTACTCTAGCGAAACTGCTGGAAAAATGTGTACAACTACAACTATGTAATCACATCGAGAATTTCATCCTCCTAGACAAACACCAATCCGGCTTCCGGCAAGGTCATAGCACAGAATCTGCTCTCACCCACATATTGGATGACATACTAAAAATGCTAGACCACAACGAATCATGCCTATTGATACTTCTTGACTTATCCTCCGCTTTCGATACGGTTAAGCACGACAACCTACTGTCCCTACTGGAACGAAGGATGGGCCTTACCGGACCAGTGTTACAATGGTTCACCTCCTTCCTTAATAACAGAACACAAAGAATCAAGATGAAGCATTCACTTTCTCAACCCTCCTTGGTCACCATAGGGGTCCCACAGGGCTCAGCACTCTCTCCTATTCTCTTTAATTTATTCATGGAGCCCCTGGCAAACGCATTGAACTCTGCGAACATCCAATATCACCTGTACGCTGACGACACCCAACTGTACATGAAAATCTCCTCACCAGAAGACTTCATCTCTCTCAACGCTATTCTACAGAACACTCAAAGTTGGCTCACTGGCAACCACCTTTTGCTTAACACCAAAAAAACAGAATTCCTTCTCATCTCCCCTCCCAATCACACACCCAAGATAGACTTATGGTTCGAGCATCTAAGTTCCTTTGACTGTGCTCCCCACATCATTGACTCCGCGAAATCCTTGGGAGTCACCATTGACAAACACCTGAACATGCAAGCGCAAATCACTAATGCCACCAAGGGAGCCAATCACCAGTTGAGTATACTAAGGAAACTTAAACCCTTCCTCCCACAGACTGACTTAAAAATGGCGGTACAAGCCCTGGTGTTACCAAGATTGGATTACGGAAGCACCACCCTATGCGGTCTCCCCAAATACAAGCTGGCCCCGCTGAGGGCTTCACTCAACGCTGCGGCCAGACTGGTCTCAGGGACTAAAAGAAATAGCCACATCTCTCCAACCTTGAAAGCTCTGAACTGGTTGCCCTACGAGGCAAGAATACACCTAAAGGTTGCCTGCATGACCCACAAAGCCCTGCATAACAATACCCCCACTTACTTAGCACTAAAGTTAGAGCGATCGGGAGGATGCAGACAATTGCGAAGTGCGAGGTCACTACTATTGAAACCACAATCCTTCCATAAAAAGAGAACTGGCTGCAGAGCTTTTTCAGGGATCGCACCGAAGATTTGGAACTCCCTCCCTCCACTGGTACGTGGAATCTCATCCTTTACCTCCTTCAAAAAGAAGTAAAAATGCTTCTACTGAACAAATTTACATCCTAAGGCTTTAATTCGATGTTGACTAATAGTTACCTATGATATCCAGATATTTCTGTCTACCTCTTTTGGATTTTATGGAAATTACTTAATGTATATATTCTACCTCAACCTCCTAATGTCTAATAACTGTGTACTGTGAAGTGCTCTGATGCCCTCGTGGATCATTCTTTGTTGTCTACTAGTCACCTATGCTATCCATATAATACTATATACCTCTTTTGTACTGAATAGCGAATACCAAATGTTTGTATACTACATCAACCATCTAATGTTTAATAATTATATACTGTAAAGCGCTCTGATACCCTCGTGGGTCACGTTCGCGCTATATAAAACTTTATAAATAAATAAATAAATAAATGAAAGCTAACACCTGTGCCAATTTGCGATCGTGGTCTGACAATGCATTGAGGAGCCCTGTCTGCCCCACACACAGCTGGCGCATAAGGTCCACACACTCTGCACTGATGGCAGCAGGGGGCACAGGGGCAGGGGCAGCGGTGCCTGGAATGAAGGACACTCTTCCCCTCTTTGTGAGTGCGAACACGGGCAGCAACAGAGGAAGTGGCTGGGAGGGTGGGCACTGCACGCTGTGTGCTGGAAGATGTAGCAGACTCTCCGTTCCCTGTGTCCTCCAAGATGTCTGCACCACCGCCGTCATCAGATGATGTTGAACTTTGCGTCTCGGGCTGTGATTCCTCCAGCATACTCCTATCCCCCTCCGAGGCGCTGGTCACATCTGTGTCACTGGGATCCTGTGCAGCTGTTGTGCTTGTTTCACCACCACTGGTGTCCGTCCCCTGTCCCTCCGTGCCCACGGGAGATGCTGCATAACAGAGAGACATGTAGGGTCAGCAAAGTGACAGCAACAGGACAAACATATTCAAGCAAAGCAACACTGAGGATGACAAAGTCTACATGTTGCAGGCCACCCCGTGCAATCTCACCATGCAGACACACATCACTACCTCAAACAGTGCGTACAAACATCTAAACACGGCATAGCTGAGCCATGTGATGGGCAGACAGCACAACATCATGCATGTTGGGGCGTACAAACACTAACACCAATGGACCAGGCCTGCAGCACACCACCCACAATGCCATTGAAATTCCCAGGATTGGAAAAACATCAGTAAGTGCATGTATGTAATATCCGTGACTGCCACACCCATCACAGGGGCCACTTACAACCCACTGCATCACAGTAACCACATCACGTAAACCAGCGCAGGTACAGGCTTGGTACACATGCAGCCACTCACAGACAAAATCAACCTTCACAGAATACTCACCCCTAGCTTGCTGTTGATGCTCCTTCAAACGTGTGTCCAGCTCAGGCTGTGTCACAGCCAAGATGCGGCACATCAGTGGTGTCAAGCTGCGTCGTGACAACCTGCCACTGCGAGGGAGTATCCCCAGTGTCATCTCGGCAACGTTCTTTGCCAGTCGTGATATGTCGTCCCACCTCTTGTGGCAGTGGGTGCGCCGGCGGTTTGACACTCCCAGAGCCCGCACCTTGGTTGCAATGGACCTCCACACGGCCTTACGCTGGTGTACCTTGAGCTGCAGGTGTGGGAGACAAGAGGGGGAAAACATCAGTGACACACTCTCATGGTAAAACCTCTCTCTCTGAACAGTGGCATGACACAGACTCATCTCCACACGGCAGATATGGGTCATTGATGTACACTCATGCCAACCACACACGTATCACACTCTGTACAGTCAGTGATGTGTCCTTGTCACATTGGGCGTGGACAGTCCATGCCAGGTAGAATCACACAGAGATGGACAACGAGGACCCACACAAACAGTCACATGAACAATAACTGTCCAGAAACATGCATCACCAGATAGCTGTCACACCATATGGATGTGTACACAACACATGTCCATTCACCCTTCATGTCCATGCATTTAATGTGTGGGTTGCATACACCCCCTTAACAACTAGAAAACAGCATGTCAGCCAGTGCATTACACAACCCCACACTCTCAGGCACATACACCATCTGATCGACTACATGTGTGCCCCCTTGCACTCACACCCCCACTGTTGGAGACTTACCACAACATTTGGGCCACCATATATCCGTGGGTACTGTGTCAGCACCTCGTCCACCAGGACATCCAGCTCCTCGCTTGTAAATGGACTGGCACGGATCTTCTCCGTCCTAGCCATCACTGTGGACATGAGACGTCAGCGGCGGCAGTGGGCGGTGAGGGGTCCCAGGCAGCAGTCCCTGGAGGCAGCAGCAGGTGAGGGGTCCCAGGCAGCAGTCCCTGGAGGCAGCAGCAGGTGAGGGGTCCCAGGCAGCAGTCCCTGGAGGCAGCAGCAGGTGAGGGGTCCCAGGCAGCAGTCCCTGGAGGCAGCAGCAGGTGAGGGGTCCCAGGCAGCAGTCCCTGGAGGCAGCAGCAGTCCCTGGAGGCAGCAGCAGGTGAGGGGTCTCAGGCAGCAGTCCCTGGAGGCAGCAGCAGGTGAGGGGTCCCAGGCAGCAGGCTCTGTGAGCAGTGGAAATGTGGTGCTCCCTTCCACACATATATAGGGCCCTGGACTCGTTTCAGTGGTCATAGTCTTCTGCCATTGGTGTTCCAGGTCAGCCTTCTTCAAAAGCATCCAATGACCGCCTCCGCGGGGGCGGAGCACGCCTACCGCGATTTTTGAATCTGCAACATGCCACCGCGATAGCGGTCCCCATTGGCTGCAAGGGCATGGTTCATGGTGGTGACACACCGCGTGGTCCTGGCCGGCGCTACCGCGGTGGTGCATCTTACAAATGCATCCTATCTCCGCATCCGCTGGGGGCGGAGCACGCCTACCGCGATTTTTGAATCTGCATCATGCCACCGCGATAGCGGTCCCCATTGGCTGCAAGGGCATGGTTCATGGCGGTGACACACCGCGGGGTCCTGGCCGGCGCTACCACGGTGGTGCATCTTACATATGCATCCTATCTCCGCATCCGCTGGGGGCGGAGCACGCCTACCGCGATTTTTGAATCTGCATCATGCCACCGCGATAGCGGTCCCCATTGGCTGCAAGGGCATGGTTCATGGCGGTGACACACCACGTGGTCCTGCCCGGCGCTACCGCGGTGGTGCATCTTACATATGCATCCTAACTCCGCATCCGCTGGGGGCGGAGCACGCCTACCGCGATTTTTGAATCTGCATCATGCCACCGCTATAGCGGTCCCCATTGGCTGCAAGGGCATGGTTCATGGCGGTGACACACCGTGGGGTCCTGGCCGGCGCTACCGCTGTTTGATTGCCATAGAGTGACATGGGTGACCGGGATATGGCTGGTGGAGCATGACAAACGCCATCTGCAGCTATGTAGAGGGCCATCACTAACACCAATGTGTCATGTGCAGCACATGACACACTTGCGTCAGTGGTGGGCATCGACACAGGTACAAATGGTGGTTGGCATGCTCCGCCACCCAATTCACGGACAGTATGTGCGTCCGCTATGGGGAATATGCAGCATCACATCGTACACTCTGTGCGTCATTGTGTTTATGGGGCACGTTTAAGGCACCTACAGACAGTTCTTGTTGTGTGTGGATCAATGGTCATTACTGTACTACACACAGTGGATACGTACAGTGGCACATGGCACTGGATAACATTGATATGGTCTCCTGTCACAAATGTCAGCCACTGTGTAACGTCTCACACCAAATGGAACACTGTACTCCATTATGTTGATGAATATTTACACACAATGTCGTATCTGCCACCCATGCTGACCACTATCTCACACCTGAGCCCATGTGTTACACTGAAAACCCAGATGAACTCATTTATTCAGCATGACTGTCATCATTGGAAACAGATGTCACCCTGTTGTGTTATTGCTAAGACCAATTACATGCCGCATGTTATGTCTTTGTACACACTGGCAACTCCTGCAGTGTATGTCCACATGTACAGGGGGGCTCGACCTGCTAAAGGATGACGAGTACTTCAGCACCACACCTGGCATCCGTTGCATTATTATTGTTTGTCACTTGGGTAGACGGCCAGAGCAGATGTCTTTGCTACATGTCTGCCACCTGTAACCACAGGGACCTATGTGGTAGTGTCAGGTCTGTGCTCATGTTGTTTGGACTGTTGTATGTGAATCAGTGACATGTACATTTCAACAATGGTGCTTAGCTACACTATGTTTTTGAGTGTTGTGCTGTGTTCCGGTGCTACTCACCTGCCACCAGTGCATGTCCATTGTTCACATCAGGAATGTTGCGTTGGCAGATGGACTGCATGCACGGTTGTGGATTGTGCTAACTGTATGGACTATAGTATGCGACATTTGTCCACAGGCTATGGGTGTCCAGTTTTGCCTGTGCAATGTGTGTGCACTGATTAGCGGGAATTGTCTGCAATGTTGGATGGTCAGCACAAGTGGCACACGTGTGCAGTGTGTTGCCACCAACACTAGTGTATGTGCATGCTATGGGGTGCTAGCCATCCTTGCTCACCATCTATTCCAGCACTGTGTGGGTGGATCACATCTACTGGTGTATCAGGATGGTGTGGGCACCCAAGACAGGTGAGATGTACCTTGACTGTTGTGCCTGTGACACTCATCCAACTCCGACATTTGGTCAATGTGAGGTACCAGTGTCCCACTACTCATGCACAGCCAGCATGTTTGTTAGATGTGGGATGTTGATTGTATGCTGTGTTGGGCCTGACAGCCTGTGTGGAATGAGGGTCAGGATGCATGTCCTTTGGGACATGTGGTGTAAAATTACATCCACTGGTGTCAGGTGTCTGAGCCAGTAGTCCATATGTCATGCATACAGTATGTTCATGCGTGGACTTGTTGGCATACTGGCTTGGCATTGTCCATGTAGTGTTGTATGTATGTGTTGTGGCACTGTTGTGTCTTGAAACAGCTGGATGTGTATCACCATGGTATGTGTTGTGGTGCACATGTGTCCTTGGGCAGTCCCTCCTTGATGCTGCATGTAAATGTCCAAAATGGGGGAAGATTAAGGGTGCATACAGGCCCTGCTGATCACGTCCCTCATCTATTGTTAATGTGTGCCACATTGGCTATCTGTGTGCTTGTAGAGAGTATTGGGCAGTGGGGTAATGGTGGCCTGTTACAGTGGTACACATACTCTGCACAGGCGTGACATCATCTGTCACTGTCCGACTTTGTATTCAAGTCAGCAGCAGATATGGCCTGTGTACTGATGACATTGGCACATGTATGGGTTTGGGATGTGAATGTCATTGAATTTGAGTGTGTTCGAAGTGGCACTGAGTACAATCCCAATGATCTATCCACATTGTGTTGTTGATGTGTCCCCAGCAATTATTGGCCAAGGAGGTGTGGCAGGTACAGCAGCAACGTGGAAGCCAGCAGTGTCTCTGCTTCACACATGTCCTGTGTCATGTACACCCAAGGCTGAGTCCACCTCAGCTCGATATGTGACTCTTGGCATTCACATAGACAGTGTTCGTATTGTGTCTACTGACTGTGCACATCCATGACAGTTGTACAATTAATCTGTCTCATGTTGGGACAACACTGAATTGCACTGTGTGCTTTCAGGGATGACAGTCAATGTTAGCGCCGTGACCGGACAGACTTTATGAATTTGTGCACATCCTAATTTATGTTGCTATGACGTGTCCCCTTTCATCTCACCAAGGAGGCGACCTAATGTGTTTTGTACCTTCACCCTGCTGGCTAACATGGAGGATACCGACATCATAAGGCGATTCCGTCTGGATCGGACAAACCTCCTGGAACTTTGTGCACTATTGGAGCCACACCTGCTTCCATGCAGGACATACCCAACAGCACTCACGGCAACGGCACAGGTGATGGCATTCCTACATTTCGTGGCTACGGGATCCTTCCAGCAAACTGTGGGCATTGCAGGGGGATGTCCCAACCAACATTCAGCATGGTGCTACGTGATGTCCTGTTGGCTATGATGCAACACAGGGACCAATTCATACATTTCCCCAGGCGGCATGAGTTGGCGGATGTGAAGGGCGAATTTTATGCACTTGGACACGTTCCTAATGTAGTTGGTGCAATAGATGGCACACATGTTTCCCTGATTCCACCCCAAGCACGGGAGCATATTTACCGAAATAGGAAACATTATCATTCCATCAATGTGCAGGTGGTGTGCCAGGCAGATATGGTCATCTCACACGTTTGTGCAAAGTTTCCAGGATCAGCCCACGATTCACACATAATGCGCAACAGCATTTTACCACAGTTGATGGCCAATCTGGCGCCGGAGCGGGCATGGATTGTGGGTGAGTACAAAGGGTCGAGTCGTGTGCTGTTTGTGTGCCATGCTGTCCTCGGACACATGTCAGACACTCAATCTGTATGTGTCTTTCACACTTAGGTGACTCTGCATATCCCAACGGACCTTGGTTGCTGAGTCCACTTCGTAATCCCAGGACACCAGCTGAAGTGCGCTACAACAATGCCCATGGGAGGACACGTCGGGTCTTTGAGCGAACATTTGGACTCCTGAAATCGTGTTTTCGATGCCTCGACAAGACCGGAGGGGCTCTGCAGTACTCACCCGTCAAGGTGTGTCAGATAGTGGTAGCATGCTGCATGCTACACAACCTGGCCGTGCGGAAGGGGATCCCCTTAATCCAGGATGATGATGACCAGCCACAGCCCCCACCTGCAAACACCCAAAAGTCAAGTGACGAGGATAGTGGAGAGGAGGAAGGTGTTGGACAGCGTCAGCAGCTCATCAACAACTACTTCACTTGATGGTCAGTGGCAATGTCAATACTGGCTGTTGTCTCATGATGTTGTGCTTGGTGAATATGTGTATGTGAGTTTTGTGACTATAGCATGTTGCAGAGTCAGTGCTGGCTGCAGATGTGTATGGCAAGGGATCTTTTGACACAGCTACTTGATGTCTATGTTGGTACAGTTGCTCCTTGTGACATGTGCAGATTGTCGTACCTTGATGTGCTGTGTTGTGTGATGGTTGTTAGTCCACCACCTGAGTAGCAACTGATGTTCTGTTGTGTTTTCCTAGGTCCCTTCAGCCTCTACTTGCCTGCGGAGTATCCCTGCTCCTGTGACATTGTAATCATGGGTGTGAGTTAACATACTGTGATGAACATGGAACAGTGACAACTACATTGGTGCGTTATTAGTGTTTATTTACAGTGGATACATGTGATGTAGATGTGGATATTGACAGATTTGTGAATGGTGAATAACAGATTTGTCAGTGATGGTAGATGAGACAATAGAGTATACACTAGATCAGTATGGCAACACAGTCCAACAGTCATTTGCCATTCCCACGCCATTGTGTGTGGGGACAGTCTGCAGGGTACACAGCAGGGTGAAGAGGGGTGCCATCATGGCTGGCTACTTGACTGGCTTTTGCCAGGTGCTTTGCCACGGGATGCTCCCAATGATTTTTTCGGGTGGCCCCTTGCTTTTTTGGCAGGGGGGACACAGGTGCATGGCCAGTGGTGTCTGATGAGTCCCCATGCTCGCTGGACGCAGGGGAGGGTGGGGGTCTGTCATCCTGCGTCACAACGGAGGGAGCTGTAGGTGTTGGCGGTGCCGCATGCCTGTCCCTGAGGACCCCCACTAGCTGGCCCAGGAGGTCCCTGATTTGGCACATGCAGGCCACGAGTTGGCCCATGCGGTTCTCAATTGAGCGCAGCATCTGTTGTTGCTCACGGGCATCCTGCTGAGCCTGCCTCAACTGTCCCTGGGCGTGTTCATAGGCCCCCACAACTCTGTGAATGTGTGCCAGTGATTCAGTGGCAGGGTCTTCTTCCCTTTGGGTCAGCCTTGTCCTCACACCTGGCCTGCTGTCACGGCCCTGTTGCCTCCCTCCTGTGGGCACCGGCCTACTCTCCCGTACCTCCGCAGTTGTTGTGGTCTGGTTGGCCTGTGGAGCAGGGCGAGTGTTGCAGGCAGCAGTGGTAGTGGTAGTGGTAGTGGTGGTGGAGGTGGTGGTGGTGGCACAGGTCGTTGCAGCAGGGCTCTGCGTTGATGTTGTTGCTGAGGGTGGTGGGGCTGTGGGGTCCTGGGACACATTACGCCCTGCCACACCAGATGGTCCGGGTTGGTCCTCCTCCTCATCATTATCCAGGGAGTCTGCATCTGAGGGGAGATGTTCGGGAGCTGGTGACTGGCTGTGCTGGTTGAGGTTGTCGTCCTCTGCAGTCAGTTGTTGGTCACCTGTGGGACAGGAAGTAGATGGTAATTGCCTTACACACCTCAGGGTTGCTGTGTTTGATGTCTCTTATTTACATGTTATGCTACACACAGTTGCCTTTTTCACACATTGTATGTCTGCACAGTGATGTGCCTCATGCCATGAAATGGAGTTACATTCATCATTTCACAATGGTGTGACCTGTGATTGGTTAGCATGCCACACGTCTAGTATTGGTGATTTCAATGTGAGGTTGTCATCTGACAACTGGCATGACTACAAGTTGATGTTCAGCATCTTTGCTGATCACTCTGCCTGGCAGACATTACCTGTGTGCATGGACTAGCCATTGTCATCACATGCATACCGTTGACATGTCCTGTGCTTGTATTTCTTTATACAGCAGACCATGCTAGTTTGGTTTTCCCATGGTCCTTCATGATCAGCACCCATGTACGCTACAGAGGGAAGTCTGGGTGATGCATGTCAGAGGCCCGTTTGCTTGGACATATTTGTTGAGAGTCACAGTTCTGTTTCTGTCACAGTTACGTACGCTGAGCTGTCTGCATCCTGTCAATGGCTGTGCTTTACTTTTCTATTTTTGGGTGAAGTAGAGCCTCATGTTGTCATGTCTCTCAATGCTTTTGTTGAGTGATGGTGGTGTGCATGCACTGTCTGATTACCTGTGCAGTGTCACTTTGGTTTTTACTTACAGACACATGCTTCTGGGTGGGGTGCCCCAACCTGCTGAGGGGTGTGAGAGGGGGCCTGTTGGGAGTTGTAGTGCTGCCTCCAGATACACATTCCCCATCCCTGTGAAGATGGCTACCTACCGGTTAGGTGGTGGGGGAGCGTTCAATGGCTGACACATGCTTCTGGGTGGGGTGCTCCATCCTGCTGAGGGGTGTGAGAGGGGGCCTGTTGGGAGTTGTAGTGCTGCCTCCAGATACACATTCCCCATCCCTGTGAAGATGGCTACCTACCTGTTAGGTGGTGGGGGAGCGTTCAATGGCTGACACATGCTTCTGGGTGGGGTGCCCCAACCTGCTGAGGGGTGTGAGAGGGGGGCCTGTTAGGAGTTGTAGTGCTGCCTCCAGATACACATTCCCCAACCCTGTGAAGATGGCTACCTACCTGTTAGGTGGTGGGGGAGCGTTCAATGGCAGACACATGCTTCTGGGTGGGGTGCTCCATCCTGCTAAGGGGTGTGAGAGGGGGGCCTGTTGGGAGTTGTAGTGCTGCCTCCAGATACACATTCCCCAACCCTGTGAAGATGGCTACCTACCGGTTAGGTGGTGGGGGAGCGTTCAATGGCTGACACATGCTTCTGGGTGGGGTGCTCCATCCTGCTGAGGGGTGTGAGAGGGGGGCCTGTTGGGAGTTGTAGTGCTGCCTCCAGATACAGATTCCCCATCCCTGTGAAGATGGCTACCTACCTGTTAGGTGGTGGGGGAGCGTTCAATGGCTGACACATGCTTCTGGGTGGGGTGCCCCAACCTGCTGAGGGGTTTGAGAGGGGGGCCTGTTGGGAGTTGTAGTGCTGCCTCCAGATACACATTCCCCAACCCTGTGAAGATGGCTACCTACCTGTTAGGTGGTGGGGGAGCGTTCAATGGCTGACACATGCTTCTGGGTGGGTTGCTCCATCCTGCTGAGGAGTGTGAGAGGGGGCCTGTTGGGAGTTGTAGTGCTGCCTCCAGATACACATTCCCCAACCCTGTGAAGATGGCTACCTACCTGTTAGGTGGTGGGGGAGCGTTCAATGGCTGACACATGCTTCTGGGTGGGGTGCTCCATCCTGCTGAGGGGTGTGAGAGGGGGCCTGTTGGGAGTTGTAGTGCTGCCTCCAG
This sequence comes from Calotriton arnoldi, assembly GCA_963921515.1. Taxonomy (NCBI): domain Eukaryota; kingdom Metazoa; phylum Chordata; class Amphibia; order Caudata; family Salamandridae; genus Calotriton; species Calotriton arnoldi. Next base: position 368,125 of record CAWUFW010005850.1, read on the forward strand.
ATACACATTCCCCAACCCTGTGAAGATGGCTACCTACCTGTTAGGTGGTGGGGGAGCATTCAATGGCTGACACATGCTTCTGGGTGGGGTGCTCCATCCTGCTGAGGGGTGGGAGAGGGGGCCTGTTGGGAGTTGTAGTGCTGCCTCCAGATACACATTCCCCATCCCTGTGAAGATGGCTACCTACCGGTTAGGTGGTGGGGGAGCGTTCAATGGCTGACACATGCTTCTGGGTGGGGTGCTCCATCCTGCTGAGGGGTGTGAGAGGGGGCCTGTTGGAAGTTGTAGTGCTGCCTCCAGATACACATTCCCCATCCCTGTGAAGATGGCTACCTACCTGTTAGGTGGTGGGGGAGCGTTCAATGGCTGACACATGCTTCTGGGTGGGGTGCCCCAACCTGCTGAGGGGTGTGAGAGGGGGCCTGTTGGGAGTTGTAGTGCTGCCTCCAGATACACATTCCCCATCCCTGTGAAGATGGCTACCTACCGGTTAGGTGGTGGGTGAGCGTTCAATGGCTGACACATGCTTCTGGGTGGGGTGCTCCATCCTGCTGAGGGGTGTGAGAGGGGGGCCTGTTGGGAGTTGTAGTGCTGCCTCCAGATACACATTCCCCATCCCTGTGAAGATGGCTACCTACCTGTTAGGTGGTGGGGGAGCGTTCAATGGCTGACACATGCTTCTGGGTGGGGTGCCCCAACCTGCTGAGGGGTGTGAGAGGGGGCCTGTTGGGAGTTGTAGTGCTGCCTCCAGATATACATTCCCCAACCCTGTGAAGATGGCTACCTACCTGTTAGGTGGTGGGGGAGCGTTCAATGGCTGACACATGCTTCTGGGTGGGATGCTCCATCCTGCTGAGGGGTGTGAGAGGGGGCCTGTTGGGAGGTGTAGTGCTGCCTCCAGATACACATTCCCCAACCCTGTGAAGATGGCTACCTACCTGTTAGGTGGTGGGGGAGCATTCAATGGCTGACACATGCTTCTGGGTGGGGTGCTCCATCCTGCTGAGGGGTGGGAGAGGGGGCCTGTTGGGAGTTGTAGTGCTGCCTCCAGATACACATTCCCCATCCCTGTGAAGATGGCTACCTACCGGTTAGGTGGTGGGGGAGCGTTCAATGGCTGACACATGCTTCTGGGTGGGGTGCTCCATCCTGCTGAGGGGTGTGAGAGGGGGCCTGTTGGGAGTTGTAGTGCTGCCTCCAGATACACATTCCCCATCCCTGTGAAGATGGCTACCTACCTGTTAGGTGGTGGGGGAGCGTTCAATGGCTGACACATGCTTCTGGGTGGGGTGCCCCAACCTGCTGAGGGGTGTGAGAGGGGGCCTGTTGGGAGTTGTAGTGCTGCCTCCAGATACACATTCCCCATCCCTGTGAAGATGGCTACCTACCGGTTAGGTGGTGGGTGAGCGTTCAATGGCTGACACATGCTTCTGGGTGGGGTGCTCCATCCTGCTGAGGGGTGTGAGAGGGGGGCCTGTTGGGAGTTGTAGTGCTGCCTCCAGATACACATTCCCCATCCCTGTGAAGATGGCTACCTACCTGTTAGGTGGTGGGGGAGCGTTCAATGGCTGACACATGCTTCTGGGAGGGGTGTGAGAGGGGGGCCTGTTGGGAGTTGTAGTGCTGCCTCCAGATATACATTCCCCAACCCTGTGAAGATGGCTACCTACCTGTTAGGTGGTGGGGGAGCGTTCAATGGCTGACACATGCTTCTGGGTGGGATGCTCCATCCTGCTGAGGGGTGTGAGAGGGGGGCCTGTTGGGAGGTGTAGTGCTGCCTCCAGATACACATTCCCCAACCCTGTGAAGATGGCTACCAACCTGTTAGGTGGTGGGGGAGCGTTCAATGGCTGACACATGCTTCTGGGTGGGGTGCTCCATCCTGCTGAGGGGTGTGAGAGGGGGGCCTGTTGGGAGTTGTAGTGCTGCCTCCAGATACACATTCCCCAACCCTGTGAAGATGGCTACCTACATGTTAGGTGGTGGGGGAGCATTCAATGGCTGACACATGCTTCTGGGTGGGGTGCTCCATCCTGCTGAGGGGTGGGAGAGGGGGCCTGTTGGGAGTTGTAGTGCTGCCTCCAGATACACATTCCCCAACCCTGTGAAGATGGCTACCTACCTGTTAGGTGGTGGGGAGCGTTCAATGGCTGACACATGCTTCTGGGTGGGGTGCTCCATCCCGCTGAGGGGTGTGAGAGGGGGGCCTGTTGGGAGTTATAGTGCTGCCTCCAGATACACATTCCCCAACCCTGTGAAGATGGCTACCTACCTGTTAGGTGGTGGGGGAGCGTTCAATGGCTGACACATGCTTCTGGGTGGGGTGCTCCATCCTGCTGAGGGGTGTGAGAGGGGGCCTGTTGGGAGTTGTAGTGCTGCCTCCAGATACACATTCCCCAACCCTGTGAAGATGGCTACCTACCTGTTAGGTGGTGGGGGAGCGTTCAATGGCTGACACATGCTTCTGGGTGGGGTGCTCCATCCTGCTGAGGGGTGGGAGAGGGGGCCTGTTGGGAGTTGTAGTGCTGCCTCCAGATACACATTCCCCATCCCTGTGAAGATGGCTACCTACCTGTTAGGTGGTGGGGGAGCGTTCAATGGCTGACACATGCTTCTGGGTGTGGTGCTCCATCCTGCTGAGGGGTGGGAGATGGGGGCCTGGTGTGTGTTGTAGTGCTTTTTGTCTGTACACATGCATCCCAGTTGGTTTTGTTTAGCTTTGTGCTTTTTCAGGTTGAGTGGTGGTTACATCTGTGTGACCTGTTTTGGGTATTGTGGGTCAGACGAATGTCCTTTGGCCTAGGGGTTGTAGGTTTGAATTTGTGCAAGACGGTACATGGCAATGTGATGATATACATTGGTTTGTACTTACCAGCTTCCAGTCCCCCGCGGATTCCTTCAAGACTCTCTGGATGTAGGATTCCAAGGACCTTCTCCTCCCACGGTTTGGGTGGGATGGGAGTGCCTCCACCAGTCCCGTCAGCCAGCTGACGGTTCTTGGCCCTCTTCCTCTTCACCACAATCTTCAGGTCATGCCACCGCTTCTGTATTTCCTGCTTGTTGCGGGGGGTGGTCCCTACTGCATTGACCTTATTGACTATCCTCACCCACATTTGGGTTCTTGTGGCTAATGGGGTGTGTTGGACCATGTTGCCATAGAGTTGTGGTTCAACTCTTATTATCTCATCTACCATGACTGCAAGCTCTGCATCAGTGAATTTTGGCATTTTGTGTGGTGCCATGGTGTGTGCTGTGCAGATGTTCTGTGGTGCAGTTGTGTGGGTGTTGTGGGTGTTGTGGGTGGTGTAGGTGGTGTGTGTGTTGTGGTGGTGCTGTGTGCAGGTTTGCCTCTCCTTTGTTCTCTGGGGTTGGGACCTTCAGTTGTGGAGTGTAGCAAAGGATTGTGGTCAGGGAGGAGCTGGTTTTATGCTCGGCTATGGGGGGTGTGGCAAGCTGGTATGTTGCTGTCAGGTGTGTTGTGTGTGTTGTCCTGTGATTGGTTATTTTGAAATTTCTGGGGCTGTTGTCATTGGGCACTTTTGGTTTGTGTTGGGACAGGTCTACTTCAGTGTGTGCATTGTTTGGGTTTTTTTCCGTATTTTTTCTACGTCCGCCATTTTTTTTGCGGTTCCTCCGCAGTGGTTCCTCGGCAGCGGTGGCTATGCTGCAGCCCTTCCGCCGCCTATCGGATTCATCACTGTTCGCGCACGATGCGGTCGGATTCATAGGTGGGTACCATGGTGGTAGCGGGGATGTCATAATGTCACGGGCGGTTACTCCGTGTGCATGGCGGCGGTTCTTGGCTTTTCCGCTGAGTATCCGGCCGTTGCGGTCGGATTTTCAGCTGGTCCGGCGTGTGCGGGCGGTTTTTCGTTGTCTCCCGCCACCGCAGACGGATTATTGTGCCGGTTCATCGTAATGTGTCCGGCGTTTTTCCCGGTGGCCATGCGGGCGTTTTTTTGCCGCTACCATGGCGGTCGGTATGTTTTTCCGACCGCCATCGTAATCGACCCCTAAGTTTGGTGTCTCTGGAATCACAATTTAAAATCATAACTTTTAGTGAAGTCAGATTTTAAATTGTCATTCTGAAAATGTCACTTAGCCATTTGCTACCTTCAGCCTGTCTCTGGGTCACATGACTGGGTGTGGGTGACAGTAGGGCTTGTGTATTTCTCCTAGACCACCACACACAATAGGGAGCTTATATTTGCATAGATGGGTCATCACTGGCAGGATGGGAGAGAGGATGAGGGCACAGCTCCACTTACACTTGAAAAAGGTCTGTCCTGTTTTCACACAAAGGACCTAACAACCCTGCATTGTCACTTCAGCCAGCTTGGAGCCTTAGCAGGGGATGCAGGAAATTCCATGCACTTCAAAGTCAGAGTCTAGCAGTATCTCCCAACTTCAGAACAAGGACACCAGGGTATAAAGGAAGGACCTCAGACACCAACTCTTCAGTACACTTCTGGATCTGTGGATACTCTGCCAGAAAGAAGGACAGCTGTGCTGCTACCAGGACTGCCACTCTGCTGGACTGCTACTCAGAAGGAACTGCTGCCCTGAGGTGCTTCCCTGATGCCCTCTGCCTGTGTGAGAAGGACTGAACCTGAACCAGATTGACTCCAAGGGCTTGTTGGATGGCCTCCTGATCTGAAACCTCAGGGACATAATAGTCTTCCAATAACCTTGCATCTGCACCTGAACTCTGCCATCTGTGTCTACCCTGCTAAGTAGTTCCACCCCAGTCATTAACCCTTGTAGGTAGGCCTAAGGTGCTTGCCAGCCTCTGTGGATCCAATGGAACTGATGCATCTCCTCTGCTGCACGGCGTATCCTCAAGCAGAACCGTCGCATCGTTGCTGCAGCGTGGACCGAACCGTCGCAAAGAGACGCATCACCGCCACAGACCTCGGAACTAGTGCATTACCGAGACTGCTCAACACATCTTTGGCATGGGCCCTCACATCTCTAATTGATAGCAGCCTCAACTACGATGACAAACTACATTTTGCAGCTCCTCTGAAACGTGCCTCACCCCGAATGGGCTCAGGGGTAAAGAGTCAGAATATCAAGTAGGAAATGTCGACTTGCACTAATATCGAGTGCAAAATATCGAGATACATAAATATCGACTGCAAGAATATTGTGGTCAAGAATATCGAGTTTCAGGTAAGAAATATCGTTTTCTAAAATATCAAAGTAATTAATATTGTTTGTAGAAATATAGTTGTAAAAAATATCGTTTTTTTAGTGTTATGTATTTTAGCATGTATTTTAAATGTATGTGCTCTATTTTTTTGTCTGAGTATTGCATTTGTTTTTTAATATATGTGTTACATTTTTAGAAGTTATTAATTTTATTTTAATTAGATTTTGCGTTTTAGTTCCGTAGCGGGTTGTGGGTTTATAGGGGAATAGGGTGGGAAGTAATTTAATTATAATACATTGAATATACATTTTTATTTATTAGTATTTATTTAGTTTTGATTTTATAGTGTTAATGGTGGGAATTAATTTATAATTAATTAATTAATAATTGGCTGTTATTTTTTATTGATTAATTAATTGGTAAATATGTTAATTGTGTCATTTTTTTAGGAGCGGGTTGTGGGTTTATAGGGGAATAGGGTGGGAAGTAATTTAATTATAATTAATGTATTAATATTGTTCAGTAATTCATATTTATTTATTTAATATTTAATATTGTTAATTGTGGGAAATAATTTATTATTAATCATTTATTAATTGGTTGTTAATTATTATTAATTAATTGGTAATTATGTTAATTGTGTTATTTTTAGGAGCGGGTTGTGGGTTGATAGGGGAGTAGGGTGGGAATAATTTAATTTTAATACATGTTTTAATATTTTTAATATAATATATAATTAATGTTATTTTATAGTGTTAATTGTGTGAATTAATTTATTAATAATTATTTATATTATGCTTGTTAATTGTTCTTAATTAATTAATTAATTGTAAATTAATTATGTTAATTGTGCCATGTTTTACGAAATTGGTCGTGGCATTTATAGGGGAATATGGTGGGAGGTAATTTATTTATGATTAATTAATTATTTGTTAATTAATGATAATTAATTAATTAAAATTTAAATATGCCAATTGTGTAATAATTTTGATGTGTGAGTTGTGGGGTTTATAGTGGTAAATGGTGGGAAGTATTTTTTTTTTAAATGAATTAATGATTTGTTGTTAATTGATATTAATTTATTAATGTAAAATTAGTTATGGAAATTGTGTAAATAATTTTAGGTGTGTGTTTTGGTGTTTATTGGGGTAGAGGGTGGAACGTAATTTAGTTTAAATTAATTAATCATTACTTGATTATTAATATTCATTTATTAATTGATAAATATTTTTGGTAATTGTTTAGTTTTTATTTTGTTTGGGGATTTAGGTTCAATAGCTGTAATGTTTGGTTTGTACACTAATTTTTACATTTTTAAATGTGTTTCATAATTAATAATAGTTGTTTAATTGATAATTAATTGTGTTAATTTAATTATATAGGTACACTTTTTTGTTTAATTTAGATGTGTGTTGTTAGTTGTGTGGTGTTATAGGGTAACTTATTTTTTTGATTAAGATTAATTTCTATTACAAAATATAATTTTTTTTGTAAATTGTTTGTTAAATTAAAAAAATTAATATTTTTATGTTAATTTTAGATTTTTGCTACATTTAAATATTTTTATGTTTTGTTAATTTTTATATTTTTATATACGTTTTGTTTTTGGGTTTTTTATTATATTTTGTATTGTAGCTGATATTTTGTTTGTTTTTAAATTTGAATTTTGTTCACTGGGAATAGTAATTTTTACCCCTCGCTATCCAAAACTTTCCCTACTGTCGTATTCGCAGGAGTGGGAACAGTAATTTATACCCCTACGCTATCCAACACTTTCCCTACTGTTGCCCTTGCTGGAGTGGGAATAGTAATTTTTACCCCTCAGCTATCCAACACTTTCCCTACTGTTGCACTTGCAGGAGTCGGAATAGGATTTTTTTCCCCTCCGCTATCCAACACTTTCCCTACTGTTGCACTCATTGGAGTGGGAATAGTAAATTATTCCCCTCCACTATCCAACACTTTCCCTACTGTTGCACTCAATGGAGTGGGAATAGTAAATTATTCCCCTCCACTATCCAACACTTTCCCTACTGTTGCACTCGCTGGAGTGGGAATAGTAATTTTTACCCCTCCGCTATCCAACAATTTCCCTATTGTTGCACTCGCTGGAGTGGGAATAGTCATTTTTATCACTCCGCTATCCAATACTTTCCCTACTGTTGCACTTTCTGGAGTGGGAATAGTAAATTATTTCCCTCCGCTATCCAACACTTTCCCTACTGTTGCACTCACTGGAGAGGGAATAGTAATTTTTACCCCTATGCTATCTAACACTTTCCCTACTGTTGCACTTGCTGGAGTGGGAATAGTAATTTTTATCCCTCCGCTATCCAACACTTTCCCTACTGTTGCACTTGCTGGAGTGGGAATAGTAATTCTTTCCCCTCCGCTATCCAACACTTTCCCTACTGTTGCATTTGTTGGAGTGGGAATAGTAAATTATTCCCCTCCGCTATCCAACACTTTCCCTACTGTGGCACTTGCTGGAGTGGGAATAGTAATTTTTTACCCTCCGCTATCCAACACTTTCCCTACTGTTGCACTCATTGGAGTGGGAATAGTAAATTATTCCCCTCCGCTATCCAACACTTTCCCTACTGTTGCACTCGCTGGAGTGGGAATAGTAAATTATTCCCCTCCGCTATCCAACACTTTCCCTACTGTTGCACTCGCTGGAGTCGGAATAATAATTTTTTACCCTCCGCTATCCAACACTTTCCCTACTGTTGCACTCATTAGAGTGGGAATAGTAAATTATTCCCTCCGCTATCCAAAACTTTCCCTACTGTTGCAATCGCTGGAGTGGGAATAGTAAATTTTTCCCCTCCGCTATCCAACACTTTCCCTACTGTTGCACTCGCTGGAGTCGGAATAGCAATTTTTTACCCTCCGCTATCTAACAGTTTCCCTACTGTTGCACTAAATGTACTTTAAAATGTAGGTTTAAAAAATATTACATATTTTAATATTTTAATTTATATTATATAATAAAAAACAAAAATTAAGTTACAGGTGTATGTATATATATATATATATTTATCTTTATTTTTAAATATATTTCTAACATTTTATAATTCATTAAAATTATTATTTATTAATTATTTTTAAGTACATATAGGGGCACATTACGATACCCGGCGTAAATAACACCGCCAGGCATGGAAGCGGCAAAAATCCGCCCGCACACACCGCCTGAACACCGACCACGCCATTACGATTACACAAACCGAATACCGCCATCGGCGGAAAAAGCACACAAAATACCGCCCGCCAACGTCCGAGTCGGAGACAAACCGCCCGCCACGGACGGAAACACGCACGACAACACAAAACCGCCCGCCCTCACGGCCGACACACCGCACGTGAGATTACGATCGCACCGCCATGAGCGCGGAAAAACCACAAATATACCGCCCGCCAGCGCAAACAACGCCGATGAGAATCGACACGGCAGAAGCCATGGCGCCCACGTACCTGCACAGAAACCATCCGCACACAAAACCAATAGCACACAACATGGCCAACAAGTCCACACAGCAAGGCACGCACAAATACACAAGCACAGTACATATCCCGAAAACATCCCCCGGACAAACAAAAAATACAAAGGCCAGAACCCCAGACACAACACACCTGAAAACAACAGACCATGAGGACACACCCACATAGGTGAGTACAAAAGCAGCACTCCCACAGACCACAACCCCTTGCTACATTGCAAACCAGAGAGGAGAGGAGAGGACACAGTGACACAGCAAGGACAGCAGCACACCACAGAAACGCACACATCACAACCACCACCACCACCAAACACCGGCACCACAAACCCCCTGCACATTACACAACACACACCGCACCAGCACCACAAACACCATGGCACCACAAAGAATGCCCAAGTTCACGCCCATGGAGCTGACGGTCATGGTCGACGAGATCATCAAGGTGTACCCACAAATCTATGGGAACATGGTCCAGCACACACCACTAGCCACCAGAAACAGAATGTGGAACCGGATCGTAGACCAGGTCAATGCAGTCGGGACCCTGCCCAGGAACAGAGTCGAGATCAACAAACGTTGAAATGACGTAAAGAGCCTGGTCAAGAAGAAGGAGGGCAAAAACAGAGAGCTGGCTGCCGTCACTGGCGGAGGGAATCCCGCGCTCTTCAAGACCTTCAAAGCGTGGGAGGAGAAGGTGCGAGTCATAATACATCCGGAGATCCTCGCCGGATTAGCAGGGGGAGTGGAGGCTGGTAAGTACAAACTAATGTATACCAGCACACCGCTATGTACTCACATGCACTACCACCATGCCACAGCTCCCAGGGACAAACACCCCCATGTCCAGCACACAATACACAACACATCACACACACATGCAACAGACACCACCACACACAGCCCAAACCGAACAACTGTAAGATGCGTGGGGACATGTGTACACTCAGCCAGCCACGTAACCACCAACAGGTCCCCAAATATGCCAGAAGCGCCACAACGAGCACCCACCACACCCATGTGTCCGCCACAGCTGCACTAACCGACAAGTAACAGGTAAGTGGCAGGAACACAAAGTGCAGTGGGTGGGACGGTGGACAGCCCAAGTACAACACACACCAGGCCCCTAGTCCCACAGCACAGCAAGGAGGAGCATCCCCCACACCCCACAGCCACGTGTCAGCCACCGCAGTGCACAACGACAGCCGAAAGGCAGACATCACGGTCCACAGCAATCGGTGTCAGTGGGTGTCCAGCCACCCCCACGACCCACAACACCCCCCGCCCCCACAGACCTGCAACATGGAGCACCCCCGCTTAGAACCATGTGGCATCCAGTACAGTGCACGCACGAACAACCTGCAGGTGGGAAACTGGACAGGGCTGGATTACTGGAGGCATGAGGACCGGAACACGACCAACACATGGGACATGTCACGTAGCAGATGAACACGCAGCACCGCCCACCGTCACGAACAAGTGAACAATGTGCACACGGACATGAACAACAGACTCACACCCCACATGACCCATCACAGACATAGCAACACCCAAGGAGCCACGTCTGCATGCACAGGCCACACTGAATATAGTACCACACGGCAGCCACTGTGCAACTCATCACACACAACCGAAACACCATTGAAGTCCTGTCCATGTAGCCCCAACTGCCTGTCAACCACACACCCCACAACTACGCCTATGTAAGACAAACAACACTAGACGCAACAGAGCGGAACAACATATATGCACACGAACACCACTGAACCCATCAAACACACAGACACACCATGCACAAACAACATACCATCCATCCCATCCGTCAGCCCCAGTCTCATGAAAGGCATGTCATCCGCACAGCTGCCACACATACAGCAGTCACGCTAAGATACATGCCCATGACCAACCATGTGCCAGAAGTCAATGAAGTGCACGACACACTGTGAGCAACAACACACAACATGGGCCACACCCCCCGAGCACTGCAGTGATGCACATGGCACAGGGCAGCACGCACACCAAGGAGATGGGACAACTGCAATACGTTGGCTGGCACACAACCATCACTCACTCATAACGATGCGTCCAATGCCATGTCCAGTAATCACAACAGACAGCAAATATGCAGGCCATGTCAAGCATGCACACACCTCAAACCATGCACTGTCATGCTGCCACAACACATGTCACGTTCGGCACCCATGGCTCACAGCATGTACCCCAAAAGCATATTCCCTCCCAAATGCGAATCTGGGGCATGGCCCCCATGTTGCCATATGCGTTCCTAAGCGTTCCATTTGAACCCCAAAAGCATATTCCCTCCCAAATGCCAATCTGGGGCATGGCCCCCATGTTGCCATATGCGTTCCTAAGCGTTCCATTTGAACCCCAAAAGCATATTCCATCCCAAATGCGAATCTGGGGCATGGCCCCCATGTTGCCATATGCGTTCCTAAGCGTTCCATTTGAACCCCAAAAGCATATTCCATCCCAAATGCGAATCTGGGGCATGGCCCCCATGTTGCCATATGCGTTCCTAAGAGTTCCATTTGAACCCCAAAAGCAAAGTACAAACCAGACCCAGGATGGGCCAGGAGCCCGCATACACCAGAGTCACAATAAGTAGGGGCACAGCAACACACCCATCGGCATGGCCAATCCGTCCCATGCCACATGTGCACAGCACACAGTCCCATTGCCAAGCACACACAACTACAGATGCTACAGCCACACACACGCCTCCGGGAAACCCATGTACGAGATTGCACGAACTGTCAATGTCAGACGACAAATACATACTTCGCCAGGTGCAACACAATAACTAATCTCATTCTCTCCACAGGTGACGAACTGCTGGATGCTGGGGATGGAGCCAGCAGCCAGCACAGCCAGCCTACAAGCCCCCAACGAGGACACACGGATCTGGAGGATCTGTCCACCTCCTCGGACACGGACAACGAAGCAGGCCCATCTGGTGTGGCAGGGCCCAGCCGCTCCCCAGGACCCCTCCTACCCACCAACCCATCATCCAGGGCTGCTGAACATTCACAGCCCCCTGCTGCCACTGTCGTTGCGGCCACACCCACGGTCATTGTGGCCACTACCACTGCCGCAACCGCCACCATCGCCGCACCGACCACCACCGCCGCCACCACCGCCACGTCTCCGCTGGCACCAGCCCCAGCGCAGGTGGTGGCCCGGACGACTGGATCCACCCTGGGAGCCACAGCGAGGACCGTGGTGAGCAATGTGGCTAGTGGGCAGGGCCGGTGGCAGCAGGACTGGTAGGAGGAGCAGGGTCAGGGAAACGCCAGCCTCCCCTGGGAGCCATGCCCTGCCTCACATGGCCAGAGTCCTTGGGGCCTATGAAGAGGCCCAAGGACAATGGGTCCGGTCTGCCTCAGACACGCGTGAGGTGCTGGGGGTGTTGAGGTCCATGGACGCCCGTATGGGCCAAATCGTGGACCTCATGGGACAGCTGGTGGTGGCGGTGAGGTCACAGCCAGGGACAGCAGCTCCCCTCCGCCACCACCTGCCGGGGCGCAGGGTGGAGCAGCAGTGTCCAGTCCCCTGCGTCCACAGCCAGTGATCACACCTCAACCACCAGCATGTCGCAAGCAGGCACCCCCTCGCAAACGTGGAAGGGGCCATCCGAAGAGGAAACAGATCTCCCGGGAGGACTTCGCACGCTCCAGTCGCAAGTGAGGCAGCCAGCCAGCCTTCCGCCAGCCTTCCTTGACCAGCCACTGCATTGACTTGGACTACGATCCCACTCCACACAGCCATCTGGATGGCATGTGTGTGTTGGACTATGGACATAGAACCAGTGGGTACACCCTGATCATCACGCAGCCATGACCGACAGCTCATTGTCACTGCATGCACCACTTTTGTCATCACCTTACACACAATCACATGTCACAGTTTGTAATAAATGCACCTTTTTCACTAACTGCTGTTTGTGCCCTGTGTCTTATTTGTACGGAATACAACGGCCACCTTGGGCGGAAAGGCACCTGATGCGTGGCATGGCATTTGAATCCGGAGGGCCTGTAGGGACCTAGGGGTGGGAGACAGAACAGGAGCACATTCAATGAGTGTGTCACACACCCATCACACAGTACATGTCAACAACTACAAGCAATGTACACACATCGCACAGAGCAATAGGGCACAATGCCACAGCCACCAACAGTGGCATACTACCCTGGCCATGGAGCGTTGACACACAGCACGCAGTGAACAAACGGCCACCCTGACACAGCACACACACACCTGCACAGATACAGCCACATCAGCCGTCGTACATGGACACTCACCGTCAAGTGAAGTAGCGGGCGATGAGCTGCTGCCGCACATTACCAGCTTCCTCCTCTCCGCTGTCCTCCTCACTCGAGCTGTCCTGGTCTGCGGGCTGGGGCCCTGGTTGATCTCCGTCATCCACGATGAGGGGGATCTGCTTCCGAATGGCCAGATTGTGCAGCATGCAGCACGCCACCACTATCTGGCACACCTTCTGTGGGGAGTACGCCAGCGCACCCTCGGTGCGGTCCAGGCACCTGAACCTGGACTTGAGGAGGCCAAAGGTACGCTCGACCACACGTCTGGTCCTCCCATGTGCCTCATTGTAGCGATCGTCTGCTGGGGTGCGAGGATTCCTCAATGGACTGAGCAGCCATGCCCCATTCGGATACGCAGAGTCACCTGGGTGTGAGGGACACAGAGAACCGTTGCTAATCCAACTGGACAGGGGACAGCATCGCACAGCCAGCACGCTACACCACTCCACATACTCACCGACAATACAGGCACGATCCTGTTGCATATTGGACATCAGTCGTGGCAAGATGCTGTTGCGCATTATGTGTGCGTCATGGGCCGAGCCTGGGAACTTTGCACACACGTGGGTGATCACCATGTCCGCAAGGCACACCACTTGCACATTCAGGGAGTGCGTGTGCTTCCTGTTGCGGTACAGGTGCTCAGTGGCCTGTGGTGGAACAAGGCCGACATGTGTGCAGTCAATGGCTCCAACGACGTGTGGGATTCTGCCAAGGGCATAGAATGCACCCTTCACTGCCGCCAATTCACGAGCCCTGGGGAAGCGGATGTACCTGTTCCGGTACAGCATCATGGCTGCCAGTACATCCCTCAGCACTTTGCTGAACATGGGCTGGGACATCCCTCCTCCAATGCCCACTGTGTGCTGGAATGACCCAGTGGCGAAGAAATGCATGGCGGCCATCACCTTAGCCGTGGGGGTGACAGCAGTCGGATACACCCTGCGGTGACGGAGATGGGGTTCTAACATGGCACCCAGTCGATGCAGGGTTGGCCTGTCCAGCCGAAACTTCCTAATAACCTCTGTATCGTCCATGTCCGCCAGCAATTGGTATGGGCGGTCAATGTTCGGTCTCCGCCTAGGGACAATGGCAGAGGACACATGTCAAAGCAACACGACACATGGCAATTTCGCATACACATCACTGACATGACTGAGTAAGCACATGAGCCACAGCCCAGCTGTCAAGCTGGGACGGCACGGCCACAATACACTTACACAGGTCTCCCAACAATGGCAATGGCTAGTGATACAAACCACTGCCATGTGCATGCACATGGGGATCTAGGCCCCAATGACTTGCGGGGCGTGCTGATGGGGACTGACTGCATATCCGTCAAGCGGCAACGCCACGGCAACATGAATGTCTGCTGAGCATGGAACTGCTTCCGCGGCTGGATGAGTATGGCACACGACGACGACGATGTGGGCACAGGCTGAGCGGCCAAAACAAGTGGGACCTGTGGCACGAGGGGATATGAGACAGTAGTAGGTGTCAGCACTGCACCCTATGTACAGCACTGTACGGATCACACCTCCCGAAACATTGACAGGTGTCCACATTGACAGCCCCATGCCAAGACGGCTGTGTGCTTGCAGTCACACGTCACAGGTGAGAGGTTACATTGCACGTGCCAGGTGGCAGACGTACACAGTGGGAGCTGGCATGTGTGTGCATGTGTCTCCTGTTCAGGATCCACCAGATGGGCGCTGACTCTGTACTGAGCATTGGACACAGCATGTTCCGTGGAAGGCTTGTGTGTGTGGGATGGTGGCACTGGATGTGCCTCCGTTGGGTGGGGGGCCATGCACAGGGCGGGTACGTCGATGATTGCGCATTGTTGGTCACGGTGGGTGCACCAACTGAAGATGTGTTGCCCTGTGTTCAATTCCTATGTCCGCATGATGATGGACTGTAGATGTGGGCAGACTACACATTGGTCGATGTGCTGTCTATATGCATGTGCCTTCACACCAGGCACAGCTGCCCCTGCACATGTGACCCCTGCTGGACTCGCTGCTGGGTCTGTGGAGCTGATGCACCTTCTGCGCGTGGGGCGGACAGCTCTCCTCACTTCCCTCATTGCGCATGTCATGACTTTGCCGCAGGTGACATGGATCATGGAGGGCCCACATGTACGCGTGGGTAGGCTACACATGATTGTACACTGGTCGCCACCCCCAGTCAGTGTTTCGAATGGGAAGGTTGTCGTGCTGGTGGTATGTTCGTTGTGGCGGATGGGCGGGCCTAGGTGCGGGCTTACATTCCGGACATGGGGGTAGTTGAATTGGCGACTAGTTGCAGTACACACGGGACACGTCTCTTCCTTTCCACATCTGGGTCATCCCTTGTACTAACTGACAGTGATACAGTCATCTTCGCCCCAGCCCTCATGTCCTCCCCTCGCTCCCCCAATATGCATGCTCACCTGCGAGGCTAGCGCTTGCACAGGCAGCCCCAAGCTCGCACCAGAGAGGGCAAGGAGTGTATGTGTGGGTCCAGTTGCACGAGTGGGCTGTCTCAGGGTATGATGTGTTGCGGGACGCCGTCCACCTGCGTGGTGCCCCAAATGGAGACCCGGCCTGCATGGACTATGCATCACAGTCTTCGCCTTCCGGATCCGCCACCTGCGACACCCAGTGGCTGTGGCTGCCCTTGCGGCCAGGCCGCGTCCGTCTGTGGCTGATGGCCCACACATTCACTCTTTGGCCTCTCTGGGGAGGGCTCGGGGGTGGTGGCACACGCGCTTGCACTTAGTCGCAATGGCATGTGGCGTGGTTGGTATGATGGGCAATGGATGGGATGGTGCGAGCCACCTCCCGTGACGTCAGTGCTGCTCGTGCTGTGGTGCGTCCCCCATACACTTCCATGTGACTTGTGCCATGCTAGACGTTGAGGTTCTATTGCCTGCGTGATATGACCAGGAGGAGCGCGAGGAGACCTCTCACACACCATGCTCCACTGCCATCCCGTGCCCTGTATCGCCTGTGCGGATTGACTATGTTGGGGTTACACCTGGTCGACTGGGGCTGTGTGTGCCTTGTCAGGGGCATGGCGGGCGCACAACAGGATCCAGCTTGTCCACAGAGGGTGGGCTGAGGTGCGCCTGGTACCGCTTTGTACGTGTGCCCGGCTGCTATGCACACACGTGTTCACTCCCCCCGACAGGTGTCCTCTCACTATGCCCAGGGAAGCGGTGGTGTACTGTTCATGACCCCTCCCAACACGGCGTGCTCCAACTTGGCATGTGCGCATCTACCCGTCGCACCCACCCACCTGAGCACTGCGTCCATACGACTTCACACGACACATGTGTGTCTTCCACAGTAGTGCTACTCATTTGCGTTGACATCCAATACCAGTGGACTACATGGTCATGTCACGACTGCCGTGTACTTCACATACTCTCATCCTCTCTCATTCGTACTTGTGAAATGAGTCAGCGGAGACAGTTTTGGTTTCAAACATTATATTGAGTCTTCTGTCCTCTGTGATGCAGTATAGTGGACACTACTGGCAGCGGAATACATGTTGAGGATATACTGAGCATTATTGCAAATGGGATAGGGTGTGGGGTTACATGTGATTGGCTGTTGCATGTGGGATGTGGGCTTCAGAGTGACATCTGCTTGGCCAAGGCTGTGCTAATGTACATTTACGTATAGCTGCGGAGCTGCGGACTTTGACACAGACGGTATACATGTAGCCTACCAGACCGCTTGGCATCATGGGCACAGTCCATCTCAGTTCCATGTGACAGGTTTGCTGCGGTTGTTCCTCATGCACGCGTGCATGTGAGATGACATCAGGGCATGTGCTTGCGTGCATGCAGCGGCGTGCCACTTGTTGTTGCACTGTGGTGGTTACTGGACATGTCACAGTCACTGGGGTCGTGTTGTTGTTGTATGCACTTGTCGTCCATGCAAAGGTCCTGGTATGGGATTCCCGGGGCGGGGGTGGGAGGGGTGCAGCACCCACAGACTCCAGGCGACCTATTCATGTCCACTGAGCGGTGTGTGTGTCCATGTGCGCTGGATCCATGTCGTGTCCTGGTTGTTCGTGCAGTTCCGTCCATGTGGGTGCGATACACAGAGCCCATGCCACTGCCTCCCACGATGCATGCGGTGTTCCTGGATGTGACGGGGAACAGTGTGCATGTCCCGGTCATATCCGATGTCATGGCGATGTCGTTGATGGTGTGGTTACTGTTGCCGGTCGTTTGGTATGGCTGTTGTGGTGGTGACTGGCCAGTCCGTGCGGAAGCTAAGCATGGGTGCGGGGTTGGACATCATAGGTCACTCGGGGAACCTGCGTTGTGGTCCGACGTATTTACAGGTTGTCAGGTATGCGATGCCGTCCAGCAGGGCTTCCATGTCATTGGTGGTGTACATGTTTGCCAGCCAATGAAGCGGATGGTGGCTGTCAAGGTGTTGTTCGTAGGTTGTCCCTTGGAGGACCATGATGGGGCATGCTGGGTGACATTCGATGTAGCTGTTATCGATGATCCGTCGTGTGGAGGCACAGTGGTCCCATTTCAGTGCGGGTGCGATGTTGGCCACATACGCCATGCCCCCATAGGCAGAGCAGGCCCTGTCGTGTGCGTCCAGAGGGAGGAGTAGTGGTAGCAGGTCCGCCTTCAGACATGCCGGGTTGGAGAGGCATATCTCGACGGGATGCTGGTAGGGACACCTCCGACAGTAGAAGACGGGCATGACGCAGCTGAACAATGTGATGCGGTAAGTCAGTCGGTAAGTTACGTTCAGCAGGGACAGGAGATCGCATCCCAATGTATGGAACAGGTTGGTTTTGTACAGCTTGAGCTGTTCGGCGTAGTTGGGTAGGTGTGTTGCGGTTGCCATTTCGCAGCGGTTCGTTGAGGTGGCGTGCTCCGGCTGTGTGTGCAGTCTGCAATGTGCACGCTCCGGGGTTGCTGTGAGCTCTGTGTAGTCGTGGGGAGACAGGACTTGTGTTCTGTTGGCTTGTTTGGAGGACACGGGCCCTCTTCCCACATGCTTCTCAGACAGTTCAAGGTCAGTGCTGTGTGACTCCTTCCAATTAACTTGCATGTGGCCGACATGGGGGAGTGTTTTCTTCTTTCTTCCCCGTCCGTTGTGTGCTTCTGTGATATGCGCTATCTGCCCTGTGGTCGGTCTCCTCGGCATGCCTGTGTTGGTCTATTCTTGGACAATGGCTGTATTCACCGGCTTCTGTCGTAGGGCTGTGGTTTCGGAGTTGGAATGGAAGGTCATTCAGTGCTGTCTGCTCTCCCTTGTGTGGGCGGCAGGCTGCCTTTCCGCTCTGCGTTGGGCCTTGTGTGTGAATGTTATTCTTAGGCCACCTGTTGTCGGTCCCCGGGCTCTTTGGTGTTCCGTTTTATATGTCTTGTTCATATGTGCAGGGTGGTATGGGTGTTTCTGTGTGGTACTGGCGTTCCTCTTCCCGAAGGGGCCCTGCTTCTCCTAGTTGGTGTTGCCGCCGCTGTGTGCTACGCCATGTTTGTTACACTGGGGTGTGTCCTGCTGTTGCGTGACTTCACTGACATGTGTGCGTCGGTTGTGTGGCGTTGGGTGTTGTCCGTGAATTGGGCGTTGGGGACATGTCTGTGGCAGGCCTGTCACGTGTCATGTGCGTTCGGGGTGGGGCTGATGTGTGTGCTGCTTGGTTGTGTCCCTGTGTCTGTGTGCGACGCATGCATGGCGCTGCGGTTGGCCTCTGCGTTGTGCGCATGTGTGGCGGCGTCATCGGCGCTTTGGGGCCGTGACGGGGTGGTTGGTTCCTAGTCCCAGGTGGTGTGTACACATGTGTTCTGCGATGTTACGATTTGGCCTGTGTGTCATCTGTGGATGCGATGGTGGATGTGTTGTGTACACGCGCTGGTGGGGGGTTGTCCGCTTTTTCCGCCCTTGCACTGTGTGCGCTGTTTGCGTGCACTTGTTGTGTGTGTGCCTACCTGCGTCTCCGCGGTACGTTGCGTCCTTGGTGGTGCATCAGCAGAAGCATGGGGAGGGCCTGCAGTGCTGGATTCATGCTCGGGGAGCCGCTTCTTCGTTGTCCGTGCTCTGCGTCCGTGTTACCGCCTCTCTTTCACGTGCGGTGTCTCTTAGCCGTGGGAGCCGTTTGTTTGCGGCATCGTAATTTATGCGCCGGGCGGGACGTGTTTCGTCGGACGGTGTGTGTCAGTTGTGCTGCGCCGCTACGTGAACGGGCGCACTTTGATGGCGGACGGTGTTGCTGGCTTGCCGGCGGTGTTTGGCCTAGTTTTCGCATCATAATTGGGCGGGCGTGTGGACTGCTGCGTGCCGGCGGTAACTGGTGGTTTTTGCATCCGCCAGCACGGCGGTTGTGCTTCCGCCCGCCATCGTAATGGGCCCCATATATATTACATTTTATATATATGTTTAATTTATTTTTAAATTACATTTATTACTTATAATTGTTAAAATTAACAAATAAATCTAAATATTTTTTTAAGTAAAATGTATTATTTAATTTATTTTACATTATTTATAATACATATAAAAAAACAATATTTTGTACTTCGATATTTTTAACAACGATATTTTTTTCTGATTTTTTTGTACTTACCATTATTAAGATAAGAGGTCGATATTTTTGACAACGATATTTCTGTCCCGATATTTCTGTAGGTCGATATTAGTGTTGTCAATATTCTGTCAGTGATCTGGGCTCAGCAGCCTCTCTGCATCTCGGAACCGATGCATCACTGCAGCTGCACGGCACATCTTCGGCTCTTATCTTTGCAATGCTCTGCTACCTGGATTTAAGGGTACTTTGTTCAGCAGGGTCCCCGTCACCAACCTGCGCCTCATTTCGGTCTGAACTTGTGACTTGATCACATTCCTGACTGACCTTCTGCATACACTTATATTAAACTTTATACTACTTTGCCAGCAGAAGTTGTGTTGTCTTTTCTTTTGCAAACACAAGGAGATGATGGACGGAGTGCTAAAACTTTTCAGACACTCACCCCCAGTCACAGATCTCGGTTGAATCCATCATCATTCAAACAATCAATCAAAAATACTTTATTCGGCTACCAAAAGCCATATTAGCACACAGTTAAAACATATAAAAACTTTAAAAGGGCAATCAATACATTAAAAAGGAGAGGGTTGGTACACATGTCCATTATAAGGGTCCCCATCATGCGCATATTACATATATAACAATTAATCACTTTAGTCAAATCAAGATAAAACACGTTATAAAAAGTCATCCAGATATCAGTACATTTAAATACTCAGCAAGTAGGATACCATAGGAATAGGTGCTTGTTAAAAACAATGCTAAAAGGAATATATAATGTTGTAATAGAATTTTAGAAAGTTATTATGCAGCTACTGCAGGGACATCTTCTTCCTAGATCTCATTGCCCCAAGCAGAAAGCTTGCCACCCCAAAACACACCACAGGGGAGGGTAGCACTTGTAGAAATAACAGAGCAGGCCTTACTTGGACAACGTTTGCCTCTCTCAATAGCGGCAATAAAAATTTCTTACGAAGGGGGGCATAAAATTCACAGAAGAAGGTAAAATGCAAAGTATCCTGTTCCGAAAAATGACCACAGGGGCATGGGTTTAGGGTGCCAGGCCGTGAAAACCCCTTTGGAAAGAATAAAAACCAGGGTACCTGATTCAGCCGGAATCTAGTTAAAACAAAACGATGTTGTACCTTTGTTACTAGTGACAAATAGGGCTGTAGCTGTGGGGTCAGACTTAGAATGACATACCTTCTCACCATGGGCTTGGCTAATTCGAGGCCCTCCCTAGTCGCCTGCTGCCTACCCAGAAACTTTATTTTGATATCCCTGGTTGCTGCCGGTCCTGAAGATCTTGGTTTACTATATATGTCCGGACAGCCCAGCAGCGTCAATTGCTCCCTGATGTCTTTTAGCCACGGAATTTGAGGAGCCCCATCAAGGGCAATACAATCTACAAAGACCATCTGATTCAAGGTTGGAGAATTACTTGACCAGATCCTCAACCAACACATCAGTGGTGCAACAGAAATATGATCCGAAATGCACCCCAGGCCAAGCACCTCGTGTAAAATAAAGGCAGGGGTACTAGAGAGGAGAGCTAGGAGGCCACGCATAAATTTGTTCTCGACCCCCTGAATATCCCTCTCATCCTTGTAACCCCATACATCACACCCATATGTCGCCAAAGAGATTCATTTCTCTTTATAAACCTTGAGTAGGGCAGGTATTGATTTCGACCCCAATATTTTGGCAAAATCCCATACAGCCCCAAATGCTCTGGCCAAAGTATTCTTTTTTTAATTGCCTTAGTGCAACCTAGGACCCATTATCGTCAAATAACACCCCCAAATACGGAAAAGTGGACACTTTCAACAATTCCACCCCCCTGCAGAAAAACTTTGTCTTAGCGCCCTTTTTACTACCCATTGTCATTGTGTGTGATTTGGTCAAATTGGTCGCTAGGTCAAGTGATTCCATAAAATCAATAAAGGTATTTAAAAGATTTTGGAGACCTATGGCAGTCCTTGTGAACAACACTGCATCATCTGCATACAGTAATGCTGGGACCAATTTGGACCCAGCTCTTGGGATGTCTTGAGTACTGCATTTGAGGTGGTCCCCGAGTTTGTTTATATGAGTGTAAAAAGTAGAGGTGCCATGATTCACCCCTGACGTACCCCTCGCTTAACCTCCCTGGAATCCGTTAAACTACCGTCATCCTTAAATCTTACTGCCGCTGTTGTGTTATTGTGGGCATAATGTAGAAAGGATACCAGACTCGGTTACATGCCCCATTCCCCCAGGAACCGCCACAGTTTCAAACGATTTACTCGATCAAAGGCCGACGCTAGGTCCATGAATCCCATGTGCAAGGTGCCCCTCTTTGCTATGGTGTATTTCCCAATCACCAGGCTCAAATGTATACATTGATCCAATGTGCCTCTCCCTTGCCTGAACCCATACTGCAAATCCATAATGACATTAAGATTTTCTAGCTATAGTGATAGCCGGTTCAGGATCATATTTCCCATAATTTTGGCAGCGGAGTCCAACAATGAGATAGGTCTGTAACATGCAGGATCATGCCTAGCACCCTTTTAAAAAATTGGGATAATAATGGCCTTTGCCCATGATGGAGGAAAGCCACAGGTACTAACAGCATTAAAAACCTGTGTCAATATTGCAGCCCAGACCAGAGGGTCTGCCTTATACAGATCAGCTGGTACCCCATTCGGGCCCGGGATGGACGGAGCGCTGAAACTTTTCAGACACACACCCACAGTCACAGATCTGGGTTGAATCCATCATCATTCTTTAGCTCACTTCGCCACCTCAGTTCAGACCCAGCTGTATGCAAATCAGTCTTGACCCTGTGCCTCATGAGAACAGTCCAGCCCGAACTGCCAATGATGGACAGAGTGCTGAAACTTTTGAGACTGGGGGTGAGTGTCTGAAAAGTTTCAGTGCTCCGTCCATCATCTCCTTGTGTTTGCTTTGTTTGCCCTTAGTTGGCAGGGTATGCCCAGACGTGGTTCCCTTGCTCACTTTGCCACTGGATTCAAGATAGCCTGGCTGATGAGGGGTGTTACCCCGAAACCGGTCCCAGGATGCTTGTTTCTGGTCCAGGGAAGACCTGGCTTGGCAGTTCGGTCAGGTCTGTTCCCATGAGGCACAGGGTCAAGACAGATTTGCATATAGCTGTGTCTGAACTGGGGTGGCGAAGTGAGCTAAAGAATGATGATGGATTCAACCCACATCTGTGACTGGGGGTGAATTCTGAAACGTTTCAGCGCTCCGTCCATCATCTCCTTGTGTTTGCTTTTTCTTTTTTTTTGTCCGGAAACATTTGGCGAGCCAGCCAGGAGTTCATCTCAACTGTCCCAGGTGGTGTCGGGCCTTCCCTAATTTAATAGAAACTTTGCGTAAAAAATCAGGTAAACAGACACCAACTATATATTATACTAAAGTGTTTATATTCAAACGATGCGCAGGTAAGGGTCCCAGGTTGCTGTCAGAGGGGGAGGAGAGATCAAACTTTGTACCTTAAAATTTTAAATTACATGATTCTTTGGCAATAATAGTATTGAAAGAGAGAAGCTAGCAAGTTCACTTGTTTCCTACTAACATATACACTGGCACGCCTTGTTCATTAGTACCAAATGTTGTGCATTTAAGGGAAATAACACTGCAAACAAACATGGACGGCATGCCACCAAATAGCGTTAAAGAGGGGTGGGTCATATTTAGCTAAACAGTGCAGTGTCTTCCAGTCTGCAGGCCTTGCAGCCCTTTGAAATGTCTCCCCGTTCCTGGAGGCAACACTCTATTCCATGAACCTGCTTCTGTGGGCCAATAAGCAAGAATGGCTGCTGGTGCTGGCTCCCCGCCAGAGCTGCATGGCAGGGGGAGATGGCACAATAGAGGGCTCTGCACAAAAGACCACCCTCCTCGGGCTCGTGCAGCTTTCGACCTAATGTAGCTAGGCCCGACCACCAACTGACCTCCATGCTGCCGCTAAAGCATCATGGGTAATCATTCTGCGTTCCACTACTGCTCTGCATATGTGTTAGCACATCCAACCCATTCCAGCATGGGCTGCCTATCAGGTTACAGGTGCCCAGGCTCATGAACGCCACTATTTGACACATACTTTACAGAAAAAATGAGTTATTGTTAAGTATGAACACAAGTTTCCCGCTCACTGCTCCATCAGGTGAAAAAATACTGTCCAAATGAAAGGCGTAACTGCCAAGTGACCCCAAGTAATGCGTGACACACTTAGTCATTAATTTGTAACTAATGTCGCTGTGCATTCTGGGAATTGTAGTTTCACTTTTGGCCCATTGTATATCGGGCCTCGGTTTCCTCGGGGGACTAACTGAAAGAGCCATACATGACAGCCATGAAAGGGGTGGCAATGATGAGCAATCAATGTAATAACTGCAAAATAAAACAGTTAAGTTTAGCTATAGCCAAAACATGGCATAGCAAAAGCCTTGCTACCTCGTTTTTCAAGCACAGCTCTTAACTACAGGTTATGTTCCATAAACACTAAATAGGTCATGAATATAGTGGGTCCATTACACAGTACACCTATTACACTAGCTGTACAGGTTTGCATTTAGAAGTACAAAGTAACAGGTCTGTCATTGGTAAATGTGTACCATATTTTCCAGCTGAAGCACTTTAATATACAAAATGTGTTGTTTTGGCTAGCAAGTTCGCTTGTTTCCTACTAACATATACACTGGCACACCTTGTTTCTTAGAACCAAATGTTGCGCATTTAAGGGAAATACCACTGCAAACAAACATGGAAGGCATGCCACCAAATAGCATTAAAGGGGGGGGGGGTCACTATTAGCTAAACTGTGTGGTTTCTTCCAGTCTGCAGGCCTTGCAGCCCTTTGAAAGGTCTCTCCGTTTCTGGAGACAGCCCTCCATTCTGTAAACCTGCTTCTGCGGGCGGATAAGCAAGAACGGATGCTGGTGCTGACTCCCCGCCTGAGCTGCATGGCAAGGGGAGATGGCACAATAGAGGGCCCTGCACAAAAGACCACACTCCATGGGCTCCTGCAGCTGAACCCTTGCTTTAAGCAAGCACACCTCTAAAATGCACAGAAGTGCTAAGAAAACAACAACAGGAATCCAGCAGGCAATTAACCACATGGCAAGGAGAATACAAACTCTGTGCTGCCAGGTAAGCCTGAAAACACAAATGTGGCGCTCATTTACACCAACAAAGCACAGGCAGTAGATGACATGTTCCTCCTTGCTGCTGGACATGTACTTCTGCAGAAGCCCAGACAGTGCAGGAAGACATTACTTGCATTCCAGCCTCCTCGACAATAGGCACGGCACTGTGGATAGTTGCATAAAACATGGTTGACTGGCGCAGCAACAGATGTAAGCATGAAGTCCAAGGGAATTTATTAAACAGTGGGGGGAAAACACACAAAATCCCACCTCAGTTGCAGGATGCGCTTTCAGCTTGTGAAATGCATGACGATTACAGAAAAAAACGACTACGTGAGCAGCATTGCCTGAAAACATATGGCTAGGGCTCACCTAACAACACCAAAACGCTGCCCTACCATTCATTCATTTATTGATTCATTCATAATTGCTGTGCGGCAGCAGCCAGGCCGTTGGGCTGTTGGAGTTTCCCTTCATTTGAGAGTTTCTTGCATGCAAAAAACCCCACAATTCAGCACGAAATCAATGAGAAAATGTGGCTCTGCTCCCCCATACAGCTCCTTCACGGTCTCATCTCAGTTCGTCTCAGCAAGCATTTACCAGCAGCTACTTGATTTATCAAGCCCACAGGCAAAACAAATTAGTCCTTGCTGCTGCCCAGCAATAACCTCAATAATAACTTGGCCCTGAACCACAATACTAAGTTTCAAGTGTTTTTGAATCTATGCTTTACCTAATTACAGTATGTTTTCTAAGTGTGATATACTTTTTCAAATAAAGGAAATGGTGGCATAGCTCTGGCCGGCGGCCCAGTTGGTCCCAAGCTGCAGGAAAAGAACCCTTAATTTGGCTTCAGGGAGCCAAAAGTGCATCTCTGTTTGATTCAGAGGTGGGGTAGGGAGGGCAGGGAAGGATAGATGTGAGGCAAACAAACAACAAGTATCAGGGCAACAAAAAGTGACATGGAAACCCCCACAGACAATCCCCACAGAATCCGCAGTCAGACTTGCTTCCCAGCGAAGTGTCTTTAAACATCCAATCGCCTCACCTCAGACTTGCTTTCGACTCTTCAACACTTCAACAAGCCCAATCCCCTTAAAAGGAAGCCCAAAGCCGAACAAATATCCTACCAAATGAAGCCCAACTGACAGTCAACATGGTAATTGCAACAAAAAGGCTAAAAAAATGAAGCGCTGTATCCCTCAAGCAGGTGCTGTTTGATAAAATAAATGCTGTGCAGACTCCCAAATCATACAAAAAAAGTTTGTGCATTTCAAACATGCCACATACGGTGCCCGCTCTTTAAGAGATTAAGTGAATTATGAGCAGCAATGAGCGCCGGCACGAGCAGGAAATGCAGCACGGGGTAGGAGGTGCTGCGGGGAGGGCACAGTGAGCTGAGTCAAAACAATGAAAGTAGTATGCTGAAACTAACTAAATGGGCAGAAGTGAACTGATCCATGTAACTAGGCCAGGGTGATGTTCAAGGAGTTCTGCTATTCAGAACTCCCCAAACTGGCTACAAAACTCTGCTGCGCTACGCAGAGTTCCAAATGTAGGTGGAGTTTGCCAGGTGCCTGTTCCCGTTGCCATGTGCAACGCGGAGTGCGTCCTTGCATTGCAAATCGCGTGCGAACAGCACCACACAGTTCTCATGTGCATCCCCGCATTGGGAATCATGCGCAAACGGCACCACGCGGTTTGCATGGGCGTGGCCATATTGTTTTTCTACTCTCTGTTATGGTGCTGTGAGAATCCCTCTTAATCTCTTTAACTCTCCCTATTTATTATTTATTTACCATTCATTTTATTTATTATATTCACGTGTGTCTTTGTGTTTGTGTATTTTACATTTTTTTAAAACATTTTTGGTGTTTTTCATGACTTTTGGTATTTTGTTTATTTCTCCTTACTTCCTTATTTCTTCTTTCCTTTTCCTTCTTTTCTACCCAACCCAGCACATGACAGAGGGACGGCTTCCTTGTGAGTGGCGATGCCACCCAGGTGTGTAGCCCTGGGTGATCTTTTGGTTATCTTTGGGGAGGAGGAGGTGTCAGAACCCATTTTTTTCTACAGCGCCACCTCCCCTCCATGCTGGTAGTAGGTGGCAGGCCCAGCAGTGGATACCCCCTGCGGGAGCATCAGCTGTACTGAGGAAGGGTGTGCTGGTGCATGAAGCGCTCCATCCAGGTTCGGCGCACCGTCCAGCAGCTGACGCACTGTTGGCCGGATATTTTGGACCGAGAACAGGACCTGCTCGACCTGCTAGGCATCCAGGTTCTGAGGCTCGGTGAGTATTAACTATTTATTTTGTTTGTGTTCTAAAATGCTAACTTTTTTCCCAAATAGCATGCTGCTCACACTCAGAGGAAAGTTGTGTTTAGTTTACATTGGAATATTATTATGTGATCCAGTTTCTTCTAGGCAAGTGCTCAGCGCTACCTAATCATACTTATCATTTGCGCTCGCTTTGACTGATTAATTAAGAAGCCATTACAGACTGCTCCAGTCACCATAGTGAATCAGGGATATCAGTGAGTAGCACATTCTCTCTGTGACTTTGTTTATTTAGCTCATACAGTTCCAAGCTATTTCACAGTGATGTGTAGTATGTATCTATGCCTTGCAAAAAAGGGAGACTGAGTTGGTACATCAAGGGGGTTGAGAAATGAGAATAAAATCAAAGATCATTCACTTCAATGCATTAGTTCCAAATGTAGTTTTGTCAAGGAAATTTGGAATAAGGATTATAGGAGTAGTATGGGTAACTCAATGATAGTCGATAGACTTGAATCAAAACTAGTATTATAGGTGACCTGTTTTAGAGAAGTACAATTATGTGACTGCATTTGCCTGTCACAGTAATTTTGTGGAGATTATTAAATGAATCACTAATCTTTTTTTTTATCTTCATCATTTCTTACGTCAGCATCCAAGTGCAAGATGAAGGACTTTAAGGGTCCTGGAGAAGCTGGTCAGCAGGAGATGCCAACCACCAGCACCGCTGCTGAGGGCTCTGCTCAGCCGCTGCTGAGGGCTCTGCTCAGCCTAGTAAGCCCTATTATTAGTTAATATTATTATTTCCCTAATGTTGGGTTTTATGATTCTTGTGGGCTTACGGTAGAATCTTGGGTTATTGAACTGTTGGTGCTAGGTTCCAGGATGGGAGTTTCTGTCTGGAGGCTGGTTTTGCTGGTGAGAAATAAAGTTACCCTGACACCCTTATCTGCCATCTTCCTTCCACGTGGCGACAAGGAAGGGAAGAAAGAGTGGATATTGAATAGACGGATAATGGATTGGAAATTTTGGTGACAGAATGGATAAGAGAAAGTAAAGCTTAATCATGTTGGCTATGGGTGAATTGAAATGAAAGGATGAATGAATATTTGGAGTGTTTGGATGAATAAACAAGTGAGCGCTTTTCATGGAGAGGAGTATGCTGCTCACCTTTGTTTATGTAGGGTAATCAAAGCTATGGCTCAAAGTGGAGTTTCTTTTACATTTCTTGATCTACCCCCTAGACTTCTGTATTTGTTAAGGGAGCCAGATGTATCCCACCCATCATTTGTCACCCTCCCGCCCCAACCATGGCGTTTTGCCACCTATGATCGAAGTGCAGTATGGTTCAATTAAATTTGTGACTGCAGTGTTGGCTGCACAACGTGTGTCTGCTTCAGTTAATGCAGCATTTACAATGTTTTCAATGTATTGCAAATCGAACACACAGTCACCTCTTTGTACTTCACTCCTTTTATTTTCCTCGGTTCTTCCATCCCGGCCTACCAAAAGTTTGAAAAATCCATTCTTGGCATGTGCCACATTTGATTTTCCAACCAAGTGAAGTGAAGTCATTCCAGAACACATTTCATGGTTTCCCATAACAGATTTATTTTACACCTGTTCAGATTTTTCCCTTTTGACTTCCATCAACTAGTTGAGTGACTGAATAAGCCAAAGATGACAAATCGAATGTCAGTGTAGTGGCCACTCTATTCTACATCAAAAAAGCTCTACCCTTACCTGTCTAATCCCTCTACCCTACCCTGCAGTAGAGTAAGTCAAGTTTCTTTTCCTTGTTCACTGCCCAGTGAGTTAATTAGTTGGAAATAATATGTGGTGGTAGGCGAGGCTAGTGAGTAAAGTGGGTGCAAGTGCATGATTTGATGTAAAGTTTGGTGTATGGTATGCACTGTGCCAAACATGACAAATACAATCTATATTGCCCGTTCCTTTCCCTGTAGTACAGTCCATAATTTGCCCCAATGTCTACCTACGGCAGACAGGACAATATACGCATTTCATAAGTGAGGTGTGTGCAGTTGTATCTTATTTATTATTAATTTGCCTCTTTGGAGTCAGGGTAGATAGAGAAATGCATTTGAAGAAGAGCAGGGCGAATGGAATGAAAAAAAGATAATTGTCAACTACAGCCGCCCCAGCTGCAGACAGTAGCGAAATACCCAGCGGGCTGGCTAGCAATGAACATGGCTCCATTATTTTAGCACAACACACAATTTGTGCTCCATAGGTAATTTATTTTTTCACTCAAGTTGTCTGTTTATAGCTACTTGAAAAGCCTTCAGAAGAAAAAAGATCAAATCACAGTTTTTTTTAATCCAGTGTTATTTTGCCTCAATACTTTTCTGTCACACAGTCAGTGCTTTTTATTCAAGGCATGTGTGGGTAAAACATAAATTGGCCTTGTGACTCTCCTAATCACATCAAATTCCAATGGTCCTAGAGGACCAGCAATGTACTGCTACTGTGCCACCCAGTAATACAAAACATTTGTTTGCACAGAACATTATTTACAATTTGACTTTTTTCTTTTTGTTTTTCTCAATATAGCTGCCTCTGCTGGTCCACCAGTAGGACCCAACAGGCAGCAGATCGTGGCCAGTCTGCAGTGGCAGAGGCCGGAGCATATCCAGTGAGAATATTAATGGCTGGTGGCCCTGGAAGAGGAGGAGGAAGAAGCTAATCCCTCTCAGCTGGGCCCCAAGGTAGACGGTCCCCTTCAGCCTCCAGCCTCCCTGCCATCCCATCGCTGCCTCCAGCTTACATCATCAACTGGTGCCACCCACTCCAACACTGACAACACCAGGCCATAGCTGTGCCACATCCTGCAGCGGCTGAACACTTTCAAGAGCCAGCTGACCACGATGCAGCAGAGCCTGGACCAACTCCGGACCGACATCCACAAGGCCCTCTTCTAGCCCTTTTTTATTTTTTTGTTTTGGTGGGAGGGACTTCTTTGTTGTGGCTAGTTGGAGAGGGAAAAAGGGATTTGGTACCGGATTTGACTTTCTTTGGACATTTTTTATTTTGGGACATTGGGGCCTGGGTCAGTTTGTTTGAGAAGAAGGGTGGGCATGTTGTGTGGGTAGAGAGGATGGGTTTTGATGTAAAAAAATAAAGGGGAAACTATTTAATTTTATCTAAATTTATGCCTGAAGTAGTTTGCTTTACTTTACTATGCACTGCTGCCTTCAGCTTTTACACAGCCTTTTTATGTGCTTTTAAGAGAGAGTGTAGCACTTAGTTATAGAGTTATACCTCTCTAACTATCTTGACCATTAGGGGGGATGCTGCCATGACCTATATTGTCTACAACAACCTAGATAAATGATAGATGCTGTTAGTTACTTACTTACTAAGTTAAATAGTTCACTTCACTCCATAGTTGTCTTACCTGAATATGGATGAAGCAATAACAGGGAAGGCATAACAACTTCACAAGGAAGACCCCACTTCCAGTTCCACCCAGCTGAGCTCCAACTGTATGATTAATCTGAATGATTGACTATCAATCGTAGCCAACTAAATGGAAATAAAAAGACTGAGTTAGTGGGTTATATCAAAACTGTACAAAGAATTGACACCAGAGTACTACATGATGACACAACAAGAATTCCTGATAGTGATAAAATACAATAAATAGCAATAGTAGTAATTTTTGACTAATGGGGAGCTAGTCTAACTTACGAAATCCTTGAGTCATAAAAAATAGATTCAAAATCAGGAGTGAACTAGCTTAGGTTAGGCGTTTACGTGTACACAACAGAAGGCCTGAATGATGATCCTGACAACTGATGTTCTTCATTCTATATCTAAAATATGGATCAATTTTCATGTGTGGGTGGGTAAATGGGGCCAGTGTAGGCTATTGCTTAGAAGATGGCGCAGTAAGTTGATGTTGCTTTCACCACACCAAGTGTGTGATCCATTGATGGTGTAAATCAAGCCACACATCAAGAAATCACACAGCCGAGGGAAGAGGGTTAGGGATTTGATGATTGGATGGGCAAAGGGATTTGGAGAAAGGTTTGACAAAGACAAACACTACACAAGGACAACATTCATCTAGGCAATGAGCAGCACATTATTCGTCATCAATCTGTTGTGCAAGGAAACAAAGAAATGAGTATGACAGAGTACAGTTATATGCAATGCAAACAGACTTCTGCCCCTGAGACCCAGGTTATCAGATATCTACATGTCCTGTCTTCTAGGTTGGGAGTAAGCCCACACGCCCATTTCTCTAAATATGATTGTTGAAAGAAAAATGATACTGTATTGCAAAAATTAAGTGATGCATCTCCTCGGGAATGTCCATCCCTCTTGGGTGCCTGTCTGGATTGGTCCGGTAGGTAAGCAGGAGTGTTGAGCTCATATTTCGCCTTTCATTCCTGCAGGAGACTAGAAGCCCTACGAATTGTAAAACAGAAACTGTATTTTAGAGTCAAGGAGAAGGACAGAAGGAAGGCAAGCTTAATGAGGAGTGTATCAAGAAGAATCAGAGGCAGAGCAAAATAAAACAAGAGGGAGACTCAGAGTTTCACTTTTGCCACAAGTCCAACACATACACACTCACACACACACACACACACACAGCAGCATTTCACAAATAAACCCACCTCTCTCCATTCCACATAGCTGAGTACTAAGTCTCAGACTCTTGGTTTACCTTTGAACTGAAGTCAATAACTTCTTACTTCTAGCTGTCGATGTGATTGTCCAGCAGCTCCTGCCCTGAGTTTTCCATCCTCCTCCTGACTCTGAGTAACTCCGTCCTAGACCAGTCATCATTGCCATAGCAAGATAGATGTGTAGTGCACTGCTGATGAAGAACAAGTAGAGAAACAGATTTTTTTTGTAACTAAAGTGTCTGTACACAAATGCTGAAAATCGATTTGCAGCTCCAGAAATATTTCTGACTGCTGTACAGACTGCTGTAATGAGAGAAAGAGCACTAGCACAGTGAAAACACATCATTGTTGTTGTAACTCCGATACCAACTTTAGAAGCGGTAACTAAAGCCAGCATTCCAAATGCAAAGGCACTGCATCCACATTGGATACAATGGGCTAATTCTCTCACTGCAACAGATGTAGAGTATAGATACGATGCAAGACTTAGAACACAAGTATTCCTGCAGTACAAACAAGAATACCCTCTCCCGAATGAAATCTTACCTCTAGATCAGTATGAATACATCATTTATACTGACGGTTCTGCGCAACCTGCCATAGGAAGTAAACAGCAGTATATCGCTGCATGCGCTATAGTAAAAGGTCGGATGCGGGATGGTAAGTTCCACCCCAGAAATATGACTATGCAGTCTCTAGGAGATTGTACCACGCAGCTGGCAGAAATAAAAACCCTGACACTAGCACTACAGTACACGGATCAGGAATTCCCCACACTGATTGTGTGTGATTCACTTTACTGTGTGAAATCTTACAGTGAATATCTTCACTACTGGGGCCTGAATGGGTTTAGAGATGCCAAGGGTGGCACGATAAAACATAAATTGTTATGGGAACAAGTGGCAAAGCTGAAAGCATGCCTGCTACGGGCTCAAGCTATTCACACCTTGAGTCATCAGCATGTTGGCATACACGTTGAAGGGAATTCACTGTCTGATGAAGCCGCCAAGGCGACAGTGCAAACTGTTGCTGTTGCCGCAATCATTCGTTCACACACGAGAATAGACGGAGATATAATAGCAGCTATCAATGCCTCAAAGAGCGGTTCACCTCCTGTCAAAAGGCTTTCCACTCAAGTACTCCTACAAATTAGATGCGCATAACACACCGTATGCTCAAATTCCAGGAGTGGGGGGATAGAGTAATACCAAACAAAGATCGCAGATTAGGTTTAATACTAGCTGCACACGAGAGTCTGGGCTCAGCACAAGCAGAAGTCACTGCGACAATTTCATTATTGAAGCAGCGTTACTGGTGGCCGGGGCTGAAAAAACAAACGAAGGACTATGTAATGAAGTGCGATATTTGCCCGCAGATGAAGGGTTCCACCATTCAGAAGCTACCACAAACACCATTACTGACTTCAGACAGACCACTCGCATGTGTCTATTTGGACCACTGCAGCCCCTTAAATTCTGATGGGGCTTACAAGTACATCTTGGTGGCAGTGGATTCATGCTCTAGATTCCTATGGGTTTCGCCCCAGCGCTCAGATGACGCTTGAACTGTTATAAAGGATTTGCGAGTCTTCATCGGGACATACACAATTGGCACGTTACATTCTGACCGTGGTCCTGCGTTTAGCTCTAGTGCTTACAAGGAAGCCATGGAAAGTATGGGCGTGGCCTTGCGGTACTCCTCCCCTTACCATCCCGAGGGAAATTTGGTGGTGGAGAGGAAAAACCGGGACCTAAAGCAATCCTTAATAGCAAGGTTATTAGGCGCTGGCAGTACATGGGTCAATCACCTATATGGGGTCCAGAGGACACTCAACAACACGCCAGGAAAGTGCTTGGGAAGCCGTACCCCTTATGAAATCCTGTTTGGGACAAGAATGTGGGTACCTGATCTTGATTGTGCCAGCACAGTGGCGGATGCAAAACCATTTGAACTGAATGACCGTTTGGCTGTTTTACAGGAACTCAATCAATTCCAAGCACTACAAAGTAACGTGCAAGTCAAACGCACCACCACTGAGGAAGTGAAACCAGTTCCGGCAAGACCTGCCTGGGTCCCACAGATTGGGGACCTGGTCAACGAAAAGATCGTGGACAGAAGAGAGTTTGGGCCATCTTACAGAACAGCTCTACCTGTCCTAGCGGTAGTGGGAGCAAGAACAGTACTTCTTCCGCCTCTTGCTCGCAAAAAAGAAAAAAGATTAGTCTCCATTGATCTGATCAAACCGCCTCATGTGGTCGATTCTCAACAGTAGGCCATGTGGGGTCCTGAGTAGCCGCAGACCTCCTCTTGCTACTATACAGGAAGTTCAGATGGGAAGACTAATAACCTTTCAAGACTCCGCAACATAGAGTGATGGAGCAACAAATAATGGAGTACAAATCACATCAGTTGAAATTGAAAAACATCAAGAAGAAACAATGCAAGTTGCAATTCAGCCCAACAATGATGTCTACATAAATGTGCCCTCAAACAACACATCTGCCAGTTCTACAAAACCTGTGGAGCTACCAAAGATAGATCGAACTGCGTCTGGCTACTTCATCAACTTCGATGATTTCTCTTCAGATCCAAGTGAACCGGATCCTACGCCACCCATTTCAAAGAAAGAAAAATTTCACCAATTCTAACTTTTTCTCAAAACGACTTACATAGTGCCACCTTGGTTGCATATTTGGTTCGCAATAGGGGTAGTATACCTTTTAATTTGGATTGGCACAGTCACTGTCTTTTTTCTGCTTCTGAACGTACATTATCTCCCAGAACGCTCTGCAGTACAATCCGTGAAATTGGTCCTGAAACCACATACGTCATCACACCGTGAACAAAGAGACTTGTCCCTGATGAACATTACAGCAATTCTAATACCTGATGGTATAGTTTGGGATAACATTTCTTATGATGTATATGGCCCCACTGAACATTTGAAAATTCCACATTTGTTTAATTTTCTTTAAATGACTTCATTACCCCCAGTACACTCTCTGATGATTGGGACATTGATACTGTGAATACGATGCTTTCAGATTTAGACGAGTCTGCTGCATTTCTTACAGGGAATTGTATGAAGGTACAACTGACTACGATACCATGTTTGTTACCAGCATTATGGTCATCATTTTTTGCATAGAGCAAGTGTACCACACACTACTAATGTGTACCATCAATGGGAACATTGCCCAACACCACCAAAGGGTAGTTCTGCCACATTCATACAGAAATTCGCATATTTTTCAGGGTTTAACACATCAGACCCAGAATCATTTTATTGCCAACTTGCACTGATGAATGCAACAGTGAAGAAAATTATGCTAACAAATACTAAGCTGATATACTCAACACCTTTTATCTCCCAACTGTCTATACAGGGTTTCGATTACTGGAGGAACACTATAGACCCAAATCGATCTGGGGGACAAGAGAGTGGCAGGTTCAGGGAACTGAAGCATTATTTAGAGCTTGCCAAATACCATTACAAATAATTTTCCTGCACAGAACAGTGCAACAGACCACTTGTTACGGGTTTGCGAAAGTCAAAGACCTGAAAACACTAAGCATTCCCTCATACCCCCTGATTAAGGGTATTGCAAATAACACACTAACAAGTGAAGGGACACATGGTATACGTACATACAATTCATCATCTCCCGATTGGAAGGGTTGGTTGGTTTGGCCAGTAGACACAAATAGGTGTCACTCAAGATTCAGGGGTACAACCGAAGGGTATAGTATCCATAGGCCCGACCCACGCTATTTACACATAGACGACCCAGGGGTAGTGACTTCCTATAGTGTTGGGAAGTTGTGCCTAGATTGGCTAAAGACCTCGACAGTATCACAGGTGAAACAACACTTGTCCCTTTTGTCAGACAACATGGATCTTAGGGATTTCTTGTTAGGTCCCAAGAAACCACGTAGGAAACACTTCTTGTATACCATCTACAATGAACTGTGTAAAATCTTCCAACAGGAAGCTGCTGAGAGACTTCGTGAAATCGATAGAATTAACATAGAAAAGGCCTTATTCGTGGTAGACTATGGCATGAGCACACTCTCGTCTCGTATTTATTCACTGGGCAACATTGTGTCCTCAGCTATCGATATAATGGAACAAGAATTGTCTATTTTACAACATGGGCAATCACAGCTACGCGCTATTATGCTTCCTAGCTGGACGCTTCAATCATTGCGTTCTGGCCACGTTCCATGGTGGTACATTAAAGATGCAAATCTGTTTTTGGCTTACAATCTAACCGACAGACAATTAACCATGGCTCGCAGAGATGCGAAGTACACCATGCTGCTCAATGAAAAACTAGAGAGGTTACCTTTTACTGTAGCAGAGTCACCGTCTACTGAATGGTTAATCCATGGCTATATCACACTGCCAATCACGACATTCCAGTTCCAATACTGCCTGAAATATTATCCAGTAGGCAGGTATGAAGCATTGGGCGAAGGGTACATACGAGAAACCTGTGAGTTACCATACACATATAGGTGCAGGAACAAAGACAAGGAAGTTTTTCTGAGTGGTTCAAACTGCAAAAAGGCCTTAAGTGGGTCTTTAGTGTGTAAAGAAATATCACTGCACGGAGCATGTAATGCGTCAATAGCGAACTTGTTCTGCTACCTGAAGTGTTCCACAGCAGCTGTAATTCATCCGGTTTTTGAGTTACTTTCAAATGGGAGTTACCTGATGCTGAATGACCAAGGCTGCTGTGGTATTACACCCAGCATTGCTTATCTAATGACCATCAACTCCAGGGTTGTTTGTTGTAAGCAAGTATTGTTTCCCCCAGCTCACACAGTTAGGGAGGCATCACTGTGGCCTTCACTGAATGTATCCAACATAGGGTTTGTTTCTCTGAGCATACTGAAAGCCATGCTGTTTCAGCATAATGTGTCCTTAGCTTCAGCCCAAGAGACTTTTGATCTCCAAGGGGCAAGGTCTTCGGCAGAGATACAGGCGTTGGTCGTACGAACTTCCCTCTCCATTTCATGGAAATGGTCCATCGTTTCTTTAACATGTCTGATACGAGTTTCTTTAACATGTCTTATTTAAGAGCATTGGATCAGGTCTGTTAACCACCTTTCAAACCATTTTCGGAGTGATTCCATCATTTATACACTCCGTACTTGGAAGCGTTTTTGGAGGGCTTCCTTTGGTCCTGCTTTCGGTAGCGGGCATCCTGATTTTACTTCTTTTGCTTCGCAATGGATGTCAGCATTACTCAAAACATGGAGAGAGCACTGCTGGAGCGAAGTTGTTGTGAGCGATTGGTGTTCTTAGTGGGGTTACCTCGGCTTCAAGAGCTGAGTGAGCATTGGTTCCTGTCTTTCAGACTGGCCTGGCTTGACTGCATCCTACCAGTATTCCGCTGCCTCTTTTGCGGATTCGGACGCGTGTTGGACCTCTGTCTGACACTTCCATCGGTTGCACCGCAAGACATAGACATGCTCCTGGCACCTTTACGGGCCCATGTGCACACTTGTCCACAGCATATTCCCATGTTGATGATGGCGTTCTTAGAGCCTACACGGGACGCTTCAGCTCCTGTTGGACCGGAGAACGGCTCTGCAACGGATGTGCAAGCATCAGTCTCAGGCACACAGGCATCTACTTCTTTCCCGACAGCTGCCGTGGGAAACAGCGATGACCACCTCTGCTCACTTGATATCATACTGGAGGTACTGTAGGGACTGCCTCCTGCGGATGCCATGTACAGTGATGTTGAGTCTTCAGCGCAGGATTCTTAAACAATCTGGCCTTTCCAGTGCTGGGAACCGTTTGGGCAATTTTTAAACATGTACCAAATTGAAGGTCGAACAGACTTTGTTTTTCTTCTCTGCTCTATATGAGCATAGTGGCTTTCAAGGTGCTCAGGAAAACAATGACATTATATTCTAAATATAGAGGACCTTTTATGAACGCTTTTTAAGGAAGAATGCCTTCACTATAGACCTTGCTTTTAAGTACATTTTTTAAGTGCTTTTTAGTATGCTTTTATTATAAAGGATTTCTTATGCCTTTTTTTAGTGATTACTATCATTACCTAGCTGACCTTGTTGACCTTTTTATGAGGAGTGGGTGTCATGTCCTTTAGGTTAGTCCCATCATGTACATACCGATTACATAAATTGTGTCCCATCCACACGACATAACGGTCTTACACAGGTGACCTTTTACCTAGTAGCTTACTTCTGTCTCTCCGACATCAGGCTCTTGGTACCATATCTTAATCCCTGTACCTGATGTACACAAACATGCTCTATTACTTACCGGTAATCTTCATTACTCCGGGTCCTGTTGTCCTCGTCCCATTCATTACAAAGTGGAGATAACCATCTCCCGACAGAAAAAAACAAGAGGAATGCTGGGACCCTAATACTGCCCCTTCCCCCGGGAGTACATAAGCAGTACTTACCCAGCATCCCGCCTGTACAACCAAGCCCATACAGGTAGGCCAGCCGTCTGGGAGGGAGGGAGGGGCGTATGAATGGGACGAGGACAACGGGACCCGGAGTAATGAAGATTACCGGTAAGTAATAGAGCATTACCCCCAGGTCCCTTATGTCCTTGTCCCATTCATTACAAAGTGGAGAATACCAAAGCAGAAAACCGGCCTTCCGAAACCACAAGCACACCCAGGAAACCACAACAAAAGCAGCAACCCAAGGGAGCACCGAGAAGGAGGGAAAGGGGGACCGCAGGAAGCAACCGGCCCGCAACCCAGAACAGGACAGCAGGGATCAAACAAGGACCGGAGACAACCAAGAAAAACAGAAGGCAAGGGCCCCAACAAGGAGGCCGCCAACCAGAGAAATCGGAGACAGGGCAACCAGAACCAAGACCCAAAGGATACGGCCAAGGAACCCACTGGACAAGGCCGCCCAGCCCAGAACCACCAGGAAGGCACACAGGACCCGGCAGCCACACAGACACAGAGCAAACCGCAACCGCCCCGAATAAGGCCAAAGAAAGAAGCCAAGACCGGCCAACAGAGCGCAGGCACAAGCACCCAGACCAACAAGGAAGGAGGAAAGCACAGGCCAGAAACAGGCCCACCCCACCAAACCGAACGACCCGGCCCCAGAGAGCCCAGAGGAGAAAGCCAACCAAACCCCCCGAGGAGGCCCATGAACCAGGAAAGAAAAACCAGCACCCCCAGGGCCACCAACCGACAACCACCAAGCACCCAGCCCAGAGGGAGGGGCCGCAGCAAGAGCCCAGGGGCCGAACAGGAGCAAGACCCCAACCAAACCAAAAAGGACAGGGAAGGAGACAGAGACCCGAAACCCCAGGAGGCCAAAAGCCCCACAAGGAAGGAGGCCGTAAACCAAACCAGGAAGGCCACCAAACCCAGAACAGAACGAGCAGAGGAGACCAACCCAAAGACCACAGGCCAGAGACGCCCCCAGAAAGAACTAGCCGAAAGCCGACCAACAACGGGGAGGCCAACAAAGACCGGAAATCAACAACGAACAAGCCCAGCAAGGGCGGGGACAGGGCCACCGGCCACAACCCCCCAAAAACCCCCAACCCCAAAAGGGAGGGAAAAACAAGACAGGACAAGAGTCCAGGGCAACCGGGAACCCCCGGCAGCCCCCAAACCAGGAAACAACCAGGCACAAACCCACCGAACCACAGAGGGCAGAAAAAAATAGGTGCCAACAGGGCTGAGGACCGCAAGGCACCCCAACCCAGGCCAAGCATGCAGCAAGGGCAGGAGCAGCGGGAAAAAAAAATGGCCCCAGGGCGCACAGCACCCAGACCAGAAGCCCACAAGACCCGACCCCAGCAACGCCGGAGAGGAGCCAAGAAACAGCACAAACCAGGGCAACAAACGCATAAAGAACCAGGAAGCCAGGACCGGAGCCAAGCAACCGCTGATGCAGGAGGACCCGTAGGCCCAACCAACCCCCAGAAGGAGCCCACGCAGCGCCCATGCCAAAGCAAAAGGCAGGGAGTAACAGAGACCCCCAGCACACCACCGCCGGACCACACAGAAGGCCGGAAAAAGAAACAGAGGAAACCGCCAAAGCGGAAACCGGAGGAAGCAGAGAAGGCAGAGGGCCAAGCAGCAGCAAAACCGCAGACAACACGCAGCCAGGAGGGTGGACCCCACAGAGGCAAGAGGAACACCACAGAACCATACCCCAACCAGAGAAGGGGGGGCACCCAAACAGACACACACCGGGAACAGAGCCCGGGGAAGCAAGGGAAGACAGGAGCGAGCCAGGACACCAGAACCAGGAAAGAACCAGGAGTGCCCAGCAAAACACACCCCAGAGCCGGCCAAAAAGCGACAGCACAGCCAGCAAGCCAAGGAGGCACAGCCCAAGGCCACCCCAAACCAGCAGGAAGCCGGCAGACCCGGAGGAACAGGAGGCAACCCAGGACATGCCAACCCAGAAGCACTGAACACCAGGACCCCACACAGGCCCGAACAGGGGAACCGCAACCCAGGAGGAAGCCAACGAAGAAGGAGCACCGGGGCAAATGGGAAAACCCGAAGCCCAACAGCACCCAGCGGAAACCCCATGACCAGTCAGAAAAACGGAAACCCAACCACAGGCGAACCAGGCCCGGGAAGAGAACCGCCGGCAGGAGCAGGCCCAGAAGGACCCACCAGGACACGGCCACAAACCCGCATAGCGCCCCGCCAGGACACACAAAGAGAGCACAGGCAAGGACGCGGAGCCGAAAAAGGCAACCAACAGGAGCACAAAACCCGCACGAGCGGGAAAGCCCCAGCATGCATCCACGACGGGAACCAGAGAGACCAGGACCCCCCAGGGAGCAAACGCACCCAGAGCCCAGACAGACCCCCAACCAGGAGAACCGCAGAACAGAAGAGGGGAAACAGGCGCCTCGCCAAGGACATGGCAGCAGCAAAGGACAGCCAGGCCCAAACAGCAGCGGCACAAACCCCAAGGACCAAAAGACGAACCGCCACCGGAAACACACCCCGGGGGGGACGCAAGAAAAGGAAGAGCAGGTGCCCAACCACACCAGCCTGAGAAGCCCACATCAGGCACCCCCAAGCAGCCTCAACCAGGAACAAACCAGGCCCGACCAAGCGGAACCCCAGAGACCAGACGAGAGCAGGAACATCGGCAGAACCAGGAGGGGCGGCCACAAATCAACGAAGCAAGCCAAAGGCAAGCACAGCGAGTGCCAGGGCAGGAGCAACCAAAGACGGAAGCACACAGCAAGGATGAGGTAAGCAGCCGGAGACAGTACCAACCAGCCAGACCCCGAAGCAACCCAAGCACACAGAAGGCCCCGGGACAAACACCCAAAGCCCCAGGCCGGAGCAAAGGAGAACAGAACAGCCGCACATGAGGCAGCACGAGCAACGCCAGAACACAGAGAGGCCAACCCATAGAACGGGACGGAAGCCGGCAAACCAAAAACGCATAACCGGACCCGCAGGCAAAGGGGGCAGAGCGCTGCAGAGAGCACCAGGCACGACACCAGGAAGCCCCAAGAGGAACCAGGCGCAGCCCAAGGGATGGGAGGATCAAAGCCAGGCACCAGGAGCCCCCGTGCACTAACCCCGACCAACCACGCGGAAGCCAGGAAGCGGAGGCGAACACCCAGCACACCCAAGCGGAGCAGAAGCCACAACCTAACAGGCCGCCCAAATCGGATGCAAGGCCCCCGAGAAAGGGCGGGCAGAAAGATGGACCCAGCACACCCAAGGCCAAGCCACAACACCCGCACCCGCGACACCCCAAGAAGCAGGGACGCACAGGGGCAGCAAAGAAAAGCGGGGCAGGAAAGAAAAGCGGGTCCGACCCCGGCAGGCCAACAGGAACCCAGGGGAGCCAACAGGACCCCCCACCAGAGGAGCAGGAACACTGACCCACCACCAGCCGGGGGCAGGGAGCCGCGGAGGAGCCCGGAGCAGGGAGGACCAGAAGCGCTCCCCAACAGGCCGCATCCAAGGATGCGAGAGGTGACCCTGACCCGCAGAGCAAGCAGCAGGGGGCAGAACGCAAGCCAGCAGACATGAGGCCCCGGGACAATACCGGCACCCCCACGAGCCACAGCCACCAAAGGGAGCAGCAGAGCCCACATCACCAGGACCCTTTGCACAGCGCACAGCCCCCGGAGCACCCCAAAAGGAAGCACCTACAATGCCGGAGAGCACATTGCGATATATTCATGCCACGAGACGGTGACACCAACCCCCCCCTCCCTGCAGAAAACAAGGGAGGATTGGACAGCGGAGCTGGACCCCAACAGCAGAGAAAGCGGGGCACCCCGCATCGCCACAGAGCACCACAACCAGGGCAACCCGACGTCGCTGACAAAATAGCGACGGTAAGCACCAGAGCCTGTACTCCAAAGGGGCAAAACCCCACAGCAGGCGGGAGCAGTGCACGACTGCCCGCACCATCAGGAGCCCGTCGGACGGGTCATAGGAACCCCAAGGAACACCCCCAGAGGGCACGCTCGGGGAGAGCACCAACTGCGAACCACCGCACTTAGGCACCCGAGACCGGAACCGGGCACCCCAGCACCAAAGACAGACGCCCCAGCCCTCTGTAGCACAACCAAGCACCCAGAAAGAGACAGCAACGGCCACTACAGGCCGGGGAAGGAAGCTGCCAAGCGGAAGCGGGGGCTACCAGACAACAAGGCCCCCACCGCCAGCGTACAGTCACAAAAGCCCCGCAGCCAAACACTCCAGCAGCGCTGAAGCACCGCAGAGCAGCGCACAGGGGGCGGCTACAGGAAAGAAACAGCACAGTGAGACAGGCAGGCAGAAGCAGGGAAGGAAGGAAACCGGCAAGCAGCACTCACCCGGAGTGGGGGCCAACCCCAGGAACAAGGCCCCCACTCCAATCGCCATCACACCAGGAGACCGGCAGGAGCCCATCCAGCGCGGCACGCTCACCCGACCAAGCTCGGGAAGACGAGCCCGTGACCTGGAAGAAACCGGGAACTCCAGCCACAGCCGCAAAGGGCCGGGAGGCCATGCAGAGCAAGCAGGACACCAGCTCCAACAGTGACAGACTCCCAGCAAGCCCGGCAGGCCAGGAGACAGCCCAGGGAACCCCGCGCCCGCACAGCCAGGCAGCCGGGCGGGGGGGAGAAGAGAAGCACCGCCACTCCAGCCCAGCAGGAGCAGCACAAGCACAGTCAAGTCCATTCTGTCGACAGACAGAAAAAAGAACAGGCGGAATGCTGGGTAAGTACTGCTTATGTACTGCCGGGGGGAGGGGCAGTATTAGGGTCCCAGCATTCCTCTTGTTTTTTTCTGTCGGGAGATGGTTATCTCCACTTTGTAATGAATGGGACGAGGACATAAGGGACCTGGGGGTAATGTCCCCAGGCACAGTAGATTTATTCTGTACAAGGGTCACCACTTTTTTCATTCATGGCCAACAGCCAGCTGTGCATGATCATGTTTGTTGAGAAAAGGATTAGCAGGGGATTAGCAAATGTTTTCAAAACATATCGATTCTAGAAAAACCTCGGAGTGACCACTTTAGTATAAAAGTCTCACACTCCCCCTTACTGGACAGAGGAGAATTCCTTCCAAGATGGACCAAGAATCTGCAGGTTTATCCTTCGGCGGGCAGAGACCTGACATCCCTTGCAGGGTGCCAGCCTCGAAGCAGAGACGGGGTCCTTCATTAAGAACCATCAGGTGACGGGTAAGCACTTCCCCAGGGAATTCTTGGCTCCATTAGGACATATCCTAGCACTTACACATACATGCTTCACCTACACCTCTAGGCTAGGCTCGGTTAGGTAAGGTAAGATACACATCGTAGGAGTACGCCAATGCTATTATTTTATGTTATATGCTTTTATTCATCTTATTAGCACTATGGTAGAAATGTATCTACTTTTTATGATATTGGTACTAGCAATTACATTTGTCTGCTCCTGTCTTTTGATTGTCGCAGCTAACATGTTTCATACTAGACTGACGCTTGACCAATAAATAATTATTGAAACCGTTCCAATCATCATTCTTTGTAGTCTGAGAAAAGCAAGCGCGAGTGACTGAGCAAAAGATACCGTATTGTTTCCATGATACATGAGGAATCAGGGTTTTCATATTCAGTGGTTGCCAGAAACGACACACGCCATTGTAGAATACAGGGAGATGGTAGTGGCACCGTAGAGCTAGCTGGTCTAATGGCTGACTCATCCTGTGGGGGTGTCCAGAGACTGTCTGCACACCAAGCCCTCAGTTTAGGTCATCCAAAACGTGCAGGTCCTGGGGGGTCCTAAGAACTACACAACACTGCTTCTGGGCTTTAAAAAAATGGCTGAAATGAGTGTCAATTTTCTGCAGGTGGTCAGTATGTTGCTGACTGTGTCTTCTTTTTTGAGGAAGTTTTGCACCACCAGGCTGATGCAGTGGGCCAAACACAGGACCCTGCACTAGTCTCCATCTGACATGGCCATGACTATGTTACTGCCCTTATCTATGGCAACAAATCCAATTCTGAGACCTCTGGGGCACAGCCATTTATACACTTTGATATTAAATTCCTCCAAGATGTCTACAGCT
Source organism: Calotriton arnoldi (assembly GCA_963921515.1). Taxonomy (NCBI): domain Eukaryota; kingdom Metazoa; phylum Chordata; class Amphibia; order Caudata; family Salamandridae; genus Calotriton; species Calotriton arnoldi. The sequence continues at coordinate 412,305 of CAWUFW010005850.1, forward strand.
GTATGTGATTTCCCATTGGTGAACACGGCCACTGCTGCATGCCACCGAATGCTCTTAAAACTTTCTTCAGTGCCAAGACCTGCAGATATCTTTAGCTTTACCCCCCAAAAGAGATCCAGTGTGCAGTGATGTACATGTAACTAGTTGCCTGACAACTGGTCCACATGTCTGTCATCAGGTAGATGGTATGAACAACACTTTGCTGCAAAGCTTGTCCAACCAAGTGCAGCACATTGTGATGCAGCGCTGGAGCAGCAAATCTGGCAAAATAGGACCAACTTGGCACCTTATATGGCTGCCACAAATTTTGAGAATCCCACCCCTTTCACAAAAGAAAAAGGAAGGAGGTCCAGCGCTAACATTTTTCCAGCTTCCCATTGTACAATTATGCAGTTGGGTGGTTCTGCTCATAGGGCCCCCTCCTGCCTAAACATGCACGTCATAGTAGACTAGGTTTTCTTCTTCTCTGGGGCAACTGACACAAGCATCTTTATAGAAGTAGATGGTGCTGGTAGGCTCAATGTGTGCCGTGGTGGAGCAATCACTGTATGCTGTGGTGTCTCCACCTCATTCTGAGGCTTGTGCCATTGTGAAGTCACTGAGGTCGGCGATTCTGCAGTCACACTGCTGGGGACAGGGCTGTTTTGCATGAAGATGCTACCCTCTTCATTCTCATCATCACCATGATTGGACTTGTAGCTGATGTTCCCGGCTCTCCTCACCACCATGACTATGTTCAGCAATGTTTTTAAGGTGGTCCTCCCACTTGATTGTGTGGTATTTTTTCATTTTGGTCATTTGGCCTTCAGTACCATAATGTGTACCAGGCTTACCTCACCGAATATTTGTATTGCAAATGCTGCATACTTCAATGTGCTTCGGAACAAACTCCGCGGCTCAAGACGACTGAGCCAATTACGAGTTGCCTTTCAGCCTGGCGCAAGTGTTGCAGTCCATCCACTGCTGCACAGGAGGCGGAAAGGGAGGGATATAAAGCTGAAACTCACCTTTGCTCCTCATCACATGACTCCTGCACTCATGGGGGCCATTGTACCTGTTGTTCCTATGATTTACCTGCTCAACTTTCTCCGAAGAAGACACCGATGTGGGTGCCATCTCCGATAAGTCACACCACAACACAAACACCGAGCTTCGCCAACAATATGCCACATCTCTGAGGAAAACACAAGGGAGGTGTATCCTCCAAGTGCATCAATCTCACAAAGGCCTGTGCGTTTGCGACATGGGGGTGGGGATGTTACCCGTTCCCAGGCACCAGCCACCCACATAGAGCAGAAAATGGCCACATGTGCTTTTAGTTGTGTAAAGCAAAGGCCTATGGCTGGATGCAGCACAGTGGCATGCCACACAGACCTAAACACAAGAAAGTAACATACTCCATGTACCCAACCTCACAAAATGGTCAATCAAACCCCATGTAAACAATCTTTGCCTAGTGATACCACATCAAATGAACTCACAGTTACCTCACCCATACCACTGTCCAACATCCTATCATCAGGAACCCTATCAAATTTGTAGTATGACACAAGCCACATCCCAGCACTATAGTAGAAGAACCTCACACTACCACCACATTGCACTGGTACACATGGGCAATACATGTTGTAGTACTACAATTACAATGCCCAATAGAAATCAAAGTGTAGGCGCTCAGTCCCTAAATACAAATACACACCACACACCAAAAGACCTGAGTCACCTAACAATGAAAGTTGTCAGTGACGTCTGCAGTAAGAGGAGATAAACAACACTTGACATCACCAGCCAAATGGTGGACCCATGAACACACATCTCAAACACCATACAACCTGGTACACACAGAAAGTCGCTATTTCTGCTCCTCAACATCACCCCCACGCATCCCCAAGTCTGTATGAACCAAACACACCTACCCAAGGCATTTTCCACAGAAACACAAACAATAAGACCCAGTCACCATCTCCTTATCATGTACACCACTGTCTAGGCCTCGTCCTCAAACCAGATTCATTCCATATGTCTTGCAAAATCAGATAACTAAAAAAATAAATGCATAGCCACACCATGGTCACAGACACATTTTACTGCAAAACACATGGTCATCTAAAGGCACAATGTCTAAAACATGACAAATATATCCAACAACACAACTGAAACACTACAGGCAGAATAGAAATCACACTATCTATCAAGCAAAGCACAAAACTGAGGACAGGGAGAAACCACACACGTTTGCAATTGCAGAACATGTGCATTCACACTTGGCACATGGAGCATCTCAGGGATAGACACTAGCTACACACTGTCCCACATGTGTACGAACTGTGTCCTGGCACCTTATGCCAGCAATCACTTCTTCACAAACTATAGGTTGTATCTGATTCATACTCACAATATAATGGACACAAAAATAACCTTAGAAATATGTATGTCAAGCACACATACTGCATGTGGACAAACTCTAACCTCTCATACAAACACGCAGCACACATATCCTAACAAAGTCACTGGGAGAAGGCCAGCCACATTTGGCTGCAAAGCTACCATCACAATAACAATTGAGTAAGGACCACCTATTACCAGCTCCAGAGTACAACAATGTAGTAATATCAAAGAATAATAGCATCACTTCATTTACCGTCATGAGTAATGAATCCACCAAGGTGGTATCCGATGGACAAACTTTATTAACAAACATAAGAAATATCACATGAATGGCAAAGGCCACACCAGTGGTGATGTGCGATCCAACATAGTGCTGTACCACACAACTTGCCAAAACACACTGCCAAAAAAACATCCCCAGGTAGGGCCATCTGGTGGCCATTCCAGGCACTTCTTCAAATTAAAATCGGACTAAACCTCGGTTGGGAGTGGTAAGAGCAGGATCAAAAGTGGGAGGAGGGGTAGTGTCTGAGGCAGAGGATAACACAATGGGACTTTCAGACACTCCAACTTCACTTTGGGGAGGGGAAATCACAAGGGGTGTGCTTTGGGAGGCATAGGTACTCTGGCTGTGATATGGGTGTGCCTGTTGCTGGTGTCGTTGGGCCCGATTCACAAAAGTAATCTGAGACAAAATCCTAACTTTACGACTTTCGGTATTCTCAAAGGACATTTAGGAGAAGTAAAGTTAGGATTTTGTCTCAGTTAAACTTAAGTTTTGGTCTTAAGTTAATCTTAAAACCAAAACTTAAGACCAAAACGTAGGTTTTGATCTTAAGTTTAACTTAAGACCAAAACTTAAGACCAAAACTTAAGTTTTGCTCGTATGTTTAACTTAAGACCAAAACTTAAGTTTAACTGAGACAAAATACTAACTTCACTCCTCCTAAATGCCCTTTCTTCACTCCTCCTAAATGCCCTTTCTGAATAACGAAAGTCATAAAGTTAGGATTTTGTCTAGGATTACTTTTGTGAATCGCGCCCTGCGAGTTTGACGCTGCTTGTGTTTGGACTGTGTCTGATGGTGGCTGGTCTGTGGGTCTGTGTGTAGTTGGGATGCTGAGGGAGGTCTGTGTCTTTCAGTGGATGCATGCATGCCAATTTTCCTGCATTTTGTAGACAAAGTTGTGCTTGTGGATGTTGGTGCCTGAGTGTGGCGATGCCTGCATTTATTTGGGACAGGAATGGGTAATGGGACCTGGGATGTGGAAGACTCTGGTTGCAGGGTGGAAGGATGGGTTTTGGGGAGGGCTGCCGTCAGTGAGGAGACCATTGTCAAAAAGATCTCTGTACAACAGACATGCTACTGTGAATACCCTCAAGGAACTCCAGCGTCTGTGTCATAACATAGAATTGCCCCTGGAGTGCATTCAGCAGTGCAGTTTGTCCAAAAGAGATCCATCTCAACAGTGATACAGCCTCCTCACTCAGGGCTGCTCTGGGCACCGGGGCTGGCAAAGAGGTGCCTGGGGCAAAGGAGATGTCACACCCCTTACAGGAGCAAATGCGGACTTCTTTGTGGTGAACAGCAAGGAGGGTGGATATGAAACTTGTGGTGGTGGCCAAGGGTGTTTGTGACACAGTTTCTATTGGGTCCACAACCACTACAGGGCTGCCACCGGACCCTGACTCCGCCCAGGATGACAATGAGGACTCTGTTTCCTCTAGGGCATGCCAATGACCCTCTGACTCCTTGACTCTGCTGCCGACAGTCTCCTGACCAGAGCTGCACTGTCCTGCTGCCTCCACAACGTTGTCTGCACGGTGTCACCAGCCTGGCTCAGTAGATGCTGAAAAAACTGTGAAAACTGGTGTGAGATTTATGCACATACTTATCTCCAAACATTTGCACAACAGTGAAATCAAAGTGGCATATAGTACTGCATCAACAACTACCACTAGTACCCCCAGGGCCACCACTGGTTTAATGTCACACTACCTGTTCACACACAGTTTTCCTGGCAAGAGACCACTACCACAACAATGGACATACTCATAGGACATCGGTCACGTATGCAACATCATCACCACATTACAGGTCTAATACACTGTAGAGATATCCAATCCCTAGAATGTGCCATTACCTGAGACAGTGGCACACCTGTCATCAACAAGGAAGGGAAACAACTTGCATATATCATGTGCCAAAATAATAATTAATACCCAGCATTGTATGGACACATACTAACACATTACCAGACTCCATCAGTCCCAAATATGTCAGTTACCTTTGTGTCATGTGCGTCCTACGTCAACAGTGAAATACATTACTCTACCTACCCATAACATGTCACATACCACACATAGATGATCAGAATGTGGAGCTCAATTGTGACTATGCAGTCAGATACAGACATAGGCCACACAGTAGACCATGTACAAATGGTCAACATACTGTTACAATGTTGGAATGATCGACTTACACATGACACACTATGGGGCATATTCTCAAGGAGCTATCGCTGAGTTATCGGCACTTTAACGCAACCAAAGTTGCGCTAAATTTATCGCCCCATTCACAAGCTGGTGCTAACAGCCATAACACCAGTTTTCCTGCGAAAGCAGTCGCAAAAAACATCGCCACAGATGACCCCGGCAACTAACGCTAATGAGATGCAGAGGAGGCGTTCCCGAGCAAAAAGCAGCGACAACACCACAACGCAACATTCTCAACGACCAGCCACATCGGCGATAGTAACACAAAACAGGCGATACGGCGCGTTACCAGCAGGAAATTAACACCTGCTCTGACCTGGTGCAAAGTCGGACGTCAACCTGCACAAGAAAAGGGAGCCCAGCCCACAGCCACACCTGAAGAACAACAGATGCCATGGAGTCACTCACCATGCACCCCGGAGCCCCGAGAGGGCAACAACACCCACCGCCACCACCTCCTGCACCGCCACTCCCCCAACGGACCCCCCCCAGGACCACCACAGAGGCAGCGCAGACGAAGACAGCGGGCCTTCAGGAAATGCACCAGCCCCACAGACCCAACACCAGACAATGCCAATGCCCACTACAGGCCCAAAAGGACAACCAACCTCCACATCCTGAACATCATTGCCCACAGGCTGACGGTACCAACACAGCGGACAACCAACATCCCTCCGCAGACAAAGCTGCTAGTTGTGCTGCACCTGTTGGCCTCTGGTATCCTCCCAAACAACAACCGCCAGAGTCGGAGGAGTCTCACAGGCAGCCTCATCCAAGTTCCTCACACCTGTCCTGGATGCCCTCACCAGCTAGGGACCCCAGCACCCATACGTCCTCCACAATGTGCAGGAACAGCTGGAGACCAAGCAAGGACTATACGCCATAGCTGGATCCCAGCACGTGTCGGGGGCAATCGACTGCACACTTGTCCCACTTGTGCCCCCTGCAAACACCGCACACAAGTACCCCAACAGAAAGCACACGCATCCCATCAACGTGCAGGCAATAGTGGACCACAGGGGACTCCTCACCAATGTCATAGCCAACTACCCAGGCAGTGTGCATGAACCCTTCATCTTCTGACAATCCAACATCAACCAGCGCTTCCAGGATGGCACCCATGGGAATGCACTGCTCGTTGGCAAGTACCAAATGAACACACCACCTCAACCCCACAATCATGCAAATCACAACTCTGGCACTGCACACGTCAGAAAATCACATACAACATGCCAAACAACATGCCCCCCCCACCAGACATGACAGCACAACTTACCGTGGCAACCTTGGTCAGCCATGTACATGAGCCATCGACGACATGGCACCTCAGCCACACAATACCGGAATGTGGGGAGAGGTGGGAACCAGGCATGTGCGAAGGAGGCAAGTGACCCATGAATGAGTATGTACACAATGCCAAGTGTGGCGGAGATGTGCTGGACAGACTGCAGTATGCAGACCACAGACATAGCCATGTCTACATCCACTGCTGGTGTTTGGAGTGTAGTGGACAGTGGACGCAACCATGTCACCCCAGCCAGTGGGGAAGATCGCGGAGATGTAGCTTGTGACGTCCCCCCCTGTAAGCGTGTGCGGAGTGGGCTGGCCCGGCGTACGCCAGGCCAGCGCAGGGGTGTGAATAAAAAGCACATAGCTCTGGGTGTGGTTTTCTTCCGGAATACCCAACATGTCTGCCAGGGCGGCACCTCCCACCCCACCACGAGGATGACGCCGTTGCTGTGAGCGGTGTGGCCTGCGATCCTGTGCACCTGCTGCACCCTGGGCCGCTGGTCCCCAGACCCGTCATGCCCGCCCTTCGCAGCCAGGCCTCACTGCTCACCTGCCGACACCGCCGTGTGTCAAAGAGGGCCCACCACGTGCCGGCGCAAGCTCCAAGCCCGAGGCCCGCTACCTTCGCTGCCTCCTCAGACCATCACGGCCTCCGCGACACAGGCCCGCTTTACTCCTTTTTTGTTGACGTACTCCACCGCTGCCTCTGGCCTACACTACGCACAAGTAGGTCACACATTTGGAACTGAGTCTTGATTACACAATGGCCGAGTGCACACTTTATGGCGGAGTTTACATCACTATACTCCCTTCAATGTGGTGACACAAAGTATGTGCATGGCATTCCAACCACACGTGTCTGTGGGCCCTTGATGACAACGCATTTGGCCTACACTGCGGTCGAGTAGGTCACACATTGGGAATTCAGTCATGAATCATTTATGGCAGACTTGACATCATTGTACTGGCCTCATCGCAGACTGCATCCCCTTTCAGCTCCGGTGCCACTAAGTCTGTTCCCCGACATCCATGGCCACTTTCTGGTTGAACTTTGGTGGCGACTGAGTTTATGGACTGGGGCTTGTCTTCATCATCATGTCGGTGATACTGACTTTGTGGCAAAAACGAGGCTGTGGCATTTCACTCCTCCATTTGCCGCTTCCGTCCGGCTTCTGCCCTCTGCATCATGCCCTGGAGGACACCTTCCACTGTCTCCCCGCAAACCTCTGCTACATTCACCTTCGACATCGACGAGGACCCGCTCACCTCGTGTGGCCCTATCTCACTGCACCGCAAATCACCGTCCCGTGGTGGTGTGCCTGTGCCAGCCGCAGTGCATCCGGGGCCACTAACTCTGTGCAGCTCAAGTCATGGCCCCTGTCTGATAGCATATTGGATGGCCTCTGGGTCGATGGACTGGGGGTCATCAAGGCCATGTGTCTGTGGCCCTGCGCTGTCCGCTGCCTCCGGCCTCAACTGCGGCCCACCTGGGCTTACACATCAAATCGAGTCCTGGCCTGCCCGGACGTTGCATCACCGCAGGATGCACACGCCACCACCGCCAGGACCAACTCCAAACAACAGGTGCCAGAGTCGTAAGTGTCTTACTGCCAGACTATCAGAGTTGCTCACACCACTCATGGGTGCCATCATCAGCTTGTTCCCTGCTCAGCTCTTGAGGTGCCACTAACTCAGTGCACCACAAATCATGGACCATTCTGCTTGCATGTTGGGTGAACACTGTACTTTCTCAGGCTACCACCATGATGCTTCACAGTTATTTCTGATATGCTGGTGTTTTCTGTTTCCACTTTAATTGTGATCACTGTTGAAGTTGTTGCCAGCACCAACGACTCCATGAGGGCTGGCTTACACTCACCCCACACACATCCAGCAGATGCGTCACTGTAAATGTGACCATGCCAATAAAGGTGTCGAGCGCACGTGCCCGTGGCCAGTTCAACGAACTATCTGAGTGTGTCCGTGTGCTCATGATGTATGCATTTGTGCCCCGGGCACTACAACATTACATTGTGCCGTGTACAGAGGACGCAGCCATGTCATCGCAGGCAGCGGGTGGGACATTGCACATGTAGCTTTGTCATCCCCCACTCAATACGTAAGAGGAGTGAACTGGGCCGGCGTACGCCAGTCCAGCGTGGGGGTGTGGATGATCATCCCGTGGCTCTGGCTGTGGTTCAGTACTGGAAATGTGCAAAGGCATGTGTCTCTGTCGCAGTGTGGGTCTCCATTGGGGAGTGTAGGTGCGCCCTGATGGGACTTAGACACCCACGTATGTGATCTGGTTCGGCTTCCATGAGGTAGTACCCCACCCGCACATGTTTGGCCACCCCCTTCTGGCAGTCTGACACCTGGCCTTGGAATGCGATGTGTGCTTCGGTGGGCTGCTGGGTGCCAGCCGGGGTGGTGGGTGCGTCCAGCTGTGTTGTATGTGCAGGGGGTGGAGTATACTCGATGCAGTGGTGCTGCCCTGCTCCTGGAGGTCGATTGCCTAAGATGTCCATGGACTGTTGTGGGGCGTAGGTGTCGGAAGTGTGGTGGTCCTCTTCAGCATCACTGTAGAGTTGTCTGGTCTGCTCTGCTGGAGGTGTTGTTTGTCCCTCTGCAATGTGAAGGGGAGATGCTTGTTGACATTGTGTTGGCATGTATGTTGCCGCATTGTTCAAGTTTACATTCAGACTTCATGACAATGTACATTGTGACTGTTTGGGAGGGGCGGACTATTTGATGCGGGTCAGTGGACATTTGGAATACATGACGTAGGTGAGGTTGTACACGTACATTTGCATCTCACAGTTTCCTGCTATGTCAGATGTGATTGGCCATTTTCTACGCACAGGCGGACCCAGTTGTGTTCTCTGTTCTGCAGTGTAGGTGTTGGACTGTGTACCACATTGTCGTCCATGTGGGTGTGCTGTAATTACTATGTGTGTGTGCTGCTTTGTGTGGGAGTCGCACCTGCAGCTGTGATTTTGCTGCCCCTTATCCCTTGGAGGTGGTGTGCCTTTGGCTTTTGTGCTTTTGAGGTGCTGTAATGTTGGCGACTTGGGTCATTTGTGCTCTTGGACGGTTTTTGTACTCTTGTGCATTGTTTGTCTGCAGATGTGTTGTTGACGTCAGTGGCTGTTTGTGCAGGTGGATGTGTCAGAGTGTGACCTGCCCCTTTCCGGATGTGGTCAACACTCAGCCACCTCAGTCTCGTGGCGTGCACATTGTCATGGTGATTGTACTCCAGCCATGCTGCTGGTCATGTGGTGTCACTTGCATTGTCAGTGTGGCTCTCACATACGCATCTTTGCTGTGTTTCGCACGGGTGCATGTGTGTGTTGTGGAATTGGTGATGTGTGGGGTGGGACCCCTTTGGGCACATGGTGAACGGGGGCCTACTTGATGTTTGTATGTGTGCTGCAGTGTGCCACGGGGATCAGGGCATGACCCAGGGTTATTGTGGGTGTGCGGTGTGCTACAGGTCGTTGTGCATGTGTGCCATTGTGCCTGTCCCCACAGTCCCTGTTCATTACTCACCCTGTTGCTGTTGTGTCAGGTCATGTCGAGCAGTGTCCGGACTCCCGACTCCTTGCACCGTCTCCACACTGATGACTGTGGGCGCCATTTGCTCCAGCTCCTCCTGTGGCGCAGGACTCCCACCTCCATTCGCCGTTGCTGCCTTCCTGTTGGCAGCGGGTTTCTGCTTGGTTTGGCTTTTCACATTGTGCCAGCGCATCTTGGCCTCCTCGGCACTCCGACTGCATTCACGATGGGATGCCATTTTTCCATCTGTGTTGCCAATGACACGGTGGTGGTGACGGACAGTTGTTGTTGGTGCTTTGTCACCTCCGTGACGACGATCGGGTTTTCCTACGGACTGTACCCCGTCTTCCTCTTCCTCTTCTCCTTGGCCTTCCCCGACCCTGAGGTTCATTGCTGGTGGTCTGTGGGGCTTGTGGGGTTCGCGTTGACCTGGGCACTCGTTCCGGGTGCATCCATGTTGCTGTTCAGTTTGATTTGTTTATGGTGTGTTTTTCTTGTTCAGCTTTTATGGTGCATTTCCCCGCCAGACGCGTGGGAATTGCAGGCCTATTGCTGGTTGTCGCTGTTTTTTTTCCGTGGTTGGCCTCATCGCAACTTTATTCGCGTTGGTGTTTCGCATTTTTTCGGTCATTTGACGCGTAATCGTGGGACTATCGCATGGTGACGCCAGGTTGAGAATGCTACATTAACAGGGCGTTGTTTTCCCGCGATGGACTGCGATGTGAGAAGTTAAGCTGAAATTGTGGTGTTTATCACACGTTCTTGTGAATATGCCCCTATGTGTGTAGACTATTGGACACAATATCACAGTGATAACACAATGTACTGCATATACCTGCCAAAACAGGACCAGGTTACACAATCTACTTGCTAACATATGTACAGTTCAATACACATTGAACTGTCCATGGTCAATTATGTATCAACATCAACTCAGAGCCACACAGATAACAGGTGTGAAACAATGCGTGTGACGAAGGCACATATACAGACTACACCATACAGATCAAACATCATCAGAGCAAGGCCAAAGTTGGAACAGTAGGGACTAAACAACCCATTTTCAAGTTCTGCATTTGTGATTATTCCACACAACATGCAACACTTATCTGTTGTAGCAAATACAGGAACAATTACTTGTGAACTGTCATGAGTGGGTTGTCTGACAATCCCAACATCACACAATATTTCCATTATGGACCATCACAAACTCATGTGATGCCCTGAATTGGATGTATGTCAATGTTCTCTTAGAATGGATACCTTCATCATATATGAGTGAAGTACATCTTTCCCCATACAGCCATGTCATAACACACCAGCCTTAAGTGTGGAGTATACCATCTCCCCTACTGTACGAAGCACTTTCTGGAAAGGGAGTAACATGTCTGTGAACTTTGTGTAGACTCACCCCCTCCTTGCTGCCGTTGGGCCCTCAACTGCCCATCAAGTTCAGGATAGGCCCCCACCAGGGCATGGGCCATCAGGGGAGTCACAAGGGATGTTGCATGCCTCTGCGCCGGGGGGAGGACCTTCCCAGCTTGTACTCTGTGATGTTCCGGCATCTTCGTCTGAAGTCCTCCCACCTCTTCCGACAGTGGACTCTACATTGCCTATAAACCCCCAGGGTCCGCACATTCCGGGCGATGCATTTCCATAATGCCTGCTTCTGATGGGCGTTGACCTGTATATAAGTAGAATAATTATCTAGTCAATGTCAGTCTGCAAGTTGACATGAACAAAGCAACTCACATAATGAATCATTGATGACACATAGCTCAAATATCAGGTGTTAGGAACATTCTTTTGCATTAGGAGCCCTCATATCTGTTGGACCACCTTTTAAGGCACAAATACACTGGTATTGTCCTACAGCCTCCAAGAAACATGCCAGAACACAAAATCCTGGTACACATACCTCAACAAACATACATGTTCATGGCCAGCGTTGCCTGCTGTGTGTTACAGAGGCACATATAACCACATCACCAACGCATGATGAAGCAGACCTTTTAGCCATGTACGGACACACCATGTGTCCAGAATGGCACAACATCACACAGCTAATGACACATGCTGCATGACTGTCAACATGATGCACAACAACCAAAAATGTTCAACACCAGCTGGAAGTCTGCTTGTGTCACATTGCTATCTGTCAAAGTTGTGAGCAAAGGACATGTTGCAACGGATCAGAGACTTTTACACATGTGTAACGTGATGTGACAGCTAGGAATAGCAAACACACAAAGATACCACATGCCATCCATGTCACATTGAAGACCCACAAAATACAGCAACATGCACATACAATGCAATTGTATGAAGAGACATGACAAATGGACAAGTTTGTTTGAGCACATATGGCCTAGTTGAAGGTATTTTAGTGTAGTACTACATGTAAAAGTCCATGGTTAGGGCCAGACACTTGTCTACATACATATTACATGACATGAATGCTAAAAATGGAGAGATTACTGTGGTGACAAAGTCTGTTTGAGGTCAGTCAGATGATTAGCGTAACACAAGGTCCATATCGAAGAGTAACATGGCTGACAGTAAACATCAAGTGATCATGCCTAGGGTCAGTTTGAAGATATGGCTGCACTTTCAGACTCCCTTTTCGCTAGCATTCAGTCTACCATTCACATCACATAGTTAAACATTAAGCAGCATGTACGCAGGCTGTTAACATGAACAAACAAACCACTATTGCTATTGCTCAGTGAGTTCCACTAAAAGCAAGCAGTGACATGTATGTGTACATGTACATGTAGTAATGATCACTGCTCTCAAAAGTAACAACATAACTTAAGGGCCTATTCCGAAATGCAAAATTCTCACTAAAACACATGATATCTCCATGACATGCAGAAAGACCTCTTAAAGTTAGTGTGCAGTTACCTGCTCAGCCATGGTAACACTTCACATCTGTCAACAATCATACACATAATGGCCATTAACCATGCAAAACTGTGTACACCTCCAATCTGTTAAATGTTATGTTGGACTCCGTCAATGAAATATGTCGCCATCCTCCATGTTCAGGAAATGTAGAAAGAGAGAAAATACTCTAACACGCTCACTTGAAGTACTTCACATAGAGCACAGATGCACAACTTTTTATTATGAGACCCTGAAAGTTATGCATCTTGGCAAAGGAACATGGTTGAGTTGTCGTACACACCTGCTCCTCTGCTGAGCCATACAGTTGTCAGGACCTCTTCGACCAGATTTTCAAGTTCTTCAGGAGAGAATGCAAGGGCCCTCAAACCTTTGGGATGTGCCATTAGGGCTAGCAGAGAAGCCAAACAGCAGCTAATGTTGAGGTGGTTGGTCTCACACCAGTGTCAGTTGGTAAGTAAAGAGGTCAGGTCACTTCCACCAACATATACGCCACATACCCAAAGTACGTCATACACGCACATCGGCATTGGCATGCGATTTTCAAAAACATCCAATCACGTTCAAAGGAAGTTCAATCTGCAGTCAACACCACCTACCGCGCGTTGAGCATCCGCTTGCAACATTTAAAAGAAGAAAGTAACGATGTGTGAGCCAACATATGCACACTCTCAACAGTCGTCACCAGTGTTTAGCAAACCAACCATACAAACTGACTAGCCACAAGCATTGTACAAAAATTAACACTTATGCTCATGAATATTCCTTTTAAAAATGTTCAGCCACAGACTGATCTCCCCTCTATTGCCTCCTATGTCCACATCAAATCCACAACAATGGGTATCACCTTGTTTACAGCAGTTATTTCCCTGCTAAGCTACTTATGTGCTTAAGGTGTAACCTTCTACGAATCTGCTAATCAATAACATGGAACATGCTGAGTTGTACTTAGGTGGAGTTCAAATAGGTAAATGCAAAAACAACAGTTGATGGACAGAATGCAGAACAATGTCATACATTCAAGCCAGTACAGAGATCTGGGACTAAATCCATCGTTTTTTTGCTCACCATGCCATTCCAGTTTGAACCCAGCCATATGCAAATCAGTCTTGACCCTGTGCCTCAAGGGAACAGTCCAGCCCGAACTGCCAAGCCAGGTCCTCCCTGGACTGGAAACAAGCATCCTAGGACCGGTTTCGGGGTTTCACCCCTCTTCAGCCAGGATAGCTTGATTCCAGTGGCATGGAGAGCACGGGACCCACGTCTGGGCATACCCGTCCCACTCGGGGTGACAAATGCAAAAACAACAGTTGATGGACAGAATGCAGAACAATGTCATACATTCACCCCAGTCCATCATCCCCTTTGGTTTTGCTATGTTCAAATAGGTAAGACATCCACTGGAATGGTGACATTCTTCACCAATTTCATAGTACTTGAGCATCTTGAGTCTGCTGGTGTGTTTCTGTACAAAATGGACCGATTGTTTGTGTGACAATAATGTCACTACATGGTCTTGCAGACATCACAGGGCATATGATATGGTTTCTTCATAAATGTACACATTAGAGTCTAAACAGTAGTAGACCTCTCCAGTTTCATAATCTGATTGTATCTTCATTTATATGCACATTGAAACACCTATGGTTTAGCAAGCTAGTTAGTCATGTAAGTCACTGAAGTATATGTAATCTCAATGGCTGTGAGTGAATATTCCACCGTTTGCACACAATATGGACTCCATGCACTAAGTGCTCATGTAGTGTCGTCATATAGATACACAGACAGGACACATCTATAATGCATCTTCTGACATGCAAACAAAAGTAAGCGTTGAACTGCTCACATGTCTAGCAAACATATCAGGAACTGACTATGTACAAATGGCTGTTAGGTCTAGCAAAGTTCCATCACACATGCATGTACAGCATCACACGTGTAGCCTGTGACCGTGAGGCCTCCAAACATTTAAAAAATGTTACATAGTGTATGTTTATTGTATCTCACATGTCCAACAATGCCATCACATACATACATCTTATTTTTACAGTAGGTATTCGTCAGAATACTTCATGTATCATACCTATCAAATTTGACATGCCCCTGTTGTTTTTCCTACATCTGTTGATCACAAACCCATCATGTTTTGCTCTGATCAGTCCACAAGGATCAATATGTGAGGCCATCACATGTGCAAAGATAAATAGCCAATAATTTCATCACTGAAACTAATTCGATATTAAGTGGTGGCAGGACTCAAGCGTACATATTTAAAATGAGCTTTACTAAACTGAACAAAGAACTTTGTACAATGAACAAGGCGTGAGGTCATATCATCTTGGCTTAACACATACATGTTTGGCATCTGTGCCTGCACCATTGCCTACTGTAGAATGCCACAAAATACTCCATCTCGGGAGGGGAAACATAGGAGCAACCCGGGTTCCTCAGGGACCACATATGGAAGGGACAGACTACTCTTCAGATGAGGGGGACTGAGGTGTTGGAGGTGGGGGGTTTGACTTTGCCCTTGAAGGTTGTTTCCTTTTCCGAGGATGGGCCTTCCTCTTCCTCCTCCTCCTCATTTTGTGGGCAACTTTGCTATGGGTGGGTCTGGGCATGGTGGCATACGGAATGGGGATGGTAAAAGAGGGCTTGGTTGGCGGAATGGATGGGAGGTTTCCTATAGGGCAGATTCCAAAACACATGAGGAACCAGGCTTGGGCAGAGGGTCCAGGTAAAACAAAGTTGGGATCATGTTGGGAGGTAGAGGGAGTGGAATTAACTGTAGTGTTGTCATGTGTTGTGTGTGGGGGTGAGGTGGGTTGGGTGACTGTGGGTGGGGATGGCTGGCTGTGTGAAGGTGTGGTGGGCTGGGAGACTGTGGGTGGGGATGGCTGGCTGTCTGGAGGTGTGGTGGGATGGGTGACTGTGGGTGTTGGGTGCTACATTTGTCTGTCTGGGTGCATGCATGGATGTGTGTAATTTGGGTCTGGATGGGTATAGGAATGCGGATGTGGACTGGGGATGGGGAAGATGAATGATGGGGGTGGGAAGGCTGGAGTGGGGTTAATACTGCTGTTGTTGAGGAAGCCAGAGCCTGAGAAGATCCCTGTAGGGCACACATACCACTATGAATGCCACCCAGAGAGGCAGCCATCTGAGCACAATGGCTAACCAGACCCTGGTTGGCATTCATGAGTGCAGTCTGCCCTACAGCGATCTGTTTCAGGAGTTCAATGGCATCCTCATCAAGGGCAGATGGGGGCACAGGGGCAGAGGTGCCTGGAGGTGTGGAGACTGCTCCCATCTTAAAGGCGCGGGCCTGGGAAACTGGTTGGGTAGCAGCAGGGAGGGTGGAGATGGTATGGGGGTGGCAGACAAAGGTGGAACTGCCTCAGGTTGCATAGTAGCTGCCAACACCAGGGAGTGGCCACTGGAGTCTAACTCAACAGATGTCGAAGTGTCTGTGTCCTCCTTGGCACTCCCATCATCCTCCTGGCCACTGGATCCATCGGTGTCTGAATTCATATTTGCCCAACTTGTGCCAGTTGCTTCACCAGGATCCTGGACCCTGTGTCCTCCACTTGCCTGACTGGTTGCTGAATTGACAAGTTAACTAGGTTTTATGTACAATACTGACACACATGTGGTTCAAAATTGTAACTGCACAAGACTGCAAGCATGTTAATATGTCATGAAGCTTTACATGTTCATGGTTTTTTCAAATCCCAAGAGTATGCGTACAACATATGCACATAATATGCATCATTACATGCCAACACAACAAAGGTAGCTTTGAATTTCTTTTTTTCATTTACGAATAAATTTGAGAGCATACCTTGTTGTCCATGTTAGATGGCAATGTCAGCGACATCTAGTCATGTCATCATGTCTTGGTTAGTCATTTGTCGGATATGTACTCACTTCATCTTATTAATGTGTGTTCAATCATTCAAAGTGAAAATGACATATATTGTGTCAGTTCACTCACATTTCTTAAATACCTGTTTACTCCGTTCAAAATATAAACTAAAATATTCCACTAGTCATACACTTACAACATAGATTTATTAAGACACAAAACCTACAAATGATGCTACACATGAGGTGCATGTATATAGTCCATCATACGTAATGTTGAAGATTTATTTGTTATCTGGAATGTTTGGCAATGCTGAGAATTGTGTAATCATACACAAAATTGTGCTAAAGACCACCTCATGACACGGTTCAACTGACACCACAGCATAATGCTTGTGCAGGCCTTGACATGTGTACACAATAATTGATGTAACATGGACACAATGTTCATCAGAGGATTTAAGGTGGTGTATCAATACTGTTTACATGTATTGTCATTTCCATGTCACATACATGGGATATGGCAGATGACCAGCATGGTACATCACATTTGAGACTATATTGTCATACCTCTGACCATGTGTACGTCCTGCTCAACATCATCATTTGAATGTCATTTGATACAGTGTCTTCCTTTGTGTTTGGAAGACTTTACTGTAGAGTAAACCCTGACTTTGGATGTGGCCTACCATGTTACTCCACATTATATACCCTTGCGCTTTACGCAATGCCTTCCAGCTCAATGAATCAGATTTGAAAATGAGCTGAACATACAAACATGAAAATGCTCAGAGACACTTGTGCCCATGCTGACAGACAGTTGTCTCATTACCCACGCAGACAAACCCTTGTTAAGCATCCACACTTATGCTGATTGTGAATGATATCACCTGTGATGTACCAAAAGTGTCATGTTGTATGTTGTCTTTAAAGTACATTACTCATCCCCTCATTGCTGCTGTTGAGCTCTCAGCAGCCCACATAGCTCTGGATAGGCCACCTCTAGGATACGGTCCATTATGGGATTCATGGTCCCGCACGCACTCCTACAATGTAGGGAGGACCGTTCAAGCTGGAACTGGGCGATGTCGTAACAACTCCATCGTAGGTCTTCCCACCTTTTTCTACAATGGATGCTGGGACGGGGATGGACTCCCACGGACTGCACTTTCCGGGCAATGGCTCTCCAATGATGTCACTTGGAATCTGGGTTGAGCTTCATTGATACAACAGAGGGAGAAAATGAGTGGTCTGCCGCAACGTCGTATGACAATTTCTCATACAGGCATTGTTCTGACCTGTCCCTTAAAAACTGTTGTGAATAATGATATCAAATGATATTGGTTATGCCCATACACACGTAAAACAATAAGAGAGAGAGAGGGTATTTAAAGGGGGTACTCCTAGTCCCCTGAAAGTTACCTGAAAAAACAAATTGAAGGAGTATGCCCCAGAGAGCTTAAGGATGTTACGGGAAGCGTTGAAGAGGAAAAACCAGAGAAAATTTCTTTTGGTTTTAAAGACCCCTCACTCACCAACCTAGTTGGTGACATGCTTCATCATTGAGGTCCCACCCGAGTAGCCGAATGCCACTCGGGTGTGCTACGACACCTGATTACAGTGGAGCGGGTATTTTGAGTGAATCAGTGAAGTGGTGATCATAAAATTGTCTTTATTGTACTCCGTTACTTTTATTATGGAGCAAGTAAGACAAGGTTAAAAATAAGTACACAAGAGTATTACCAAAAGGACCTACTTGTCCAAAGGTAAAAACTATTGGTGGTGAAAAAGTGAAAAGAAATAAGTGGGTCTACATGTTTCAACCTACAGTGTGTATTACTAGGTTTTCATCAGGACCTGTGACCCGGGCGGTATACACACGCTAAGGTGTACCCTACCCTTGGTCACAATTGAAATACCATACTATATACTTAAAGGATGGAAACACTTTCAGTCTTCACGAAAGGAAACAATCCTCGGGTTTCCTGATGGGGTCACATTGCAGGTTTGAGTAGCGGATGGCATGACTTGATGAAAGTTTGACTAAAGTCAGCATCCATCCCCACGTTAACCATGAGGCAAGACGCAATTTCGTCGCGGTAATTTTATTGTTTCCTTTCGTGAAGACTGAAAGGGTTTCCATCCTGTAAGTATACAGTATGGTATTTCAATTGTGACCAAGGGTAGGGTACACCTTAGCGTGTGTATACCGCCCGGGTCACAGGTCCTGATGAAAACCTAGTAATACACACTGTAGGTTGAAACATGTAGACCCACTTATTTCTTTTCACTTTTTCACCACCAATAGTTTTTACCTTTGGACAAGTAGGTCCTTTTGGTAATACTCTTGTGTACTTATTTTTAACCTTGTCTTACTTGCTCCATAATAAAAGTAACGGAGTACAATAAAGACAATTTTATGATCACCATTTCACTGATTCACTCAAAATACCCGCTCCACTGTAATCAGGTGTCGTAGCACACCCGAGTGGCATTCGGCTACTCGGGTGGGACCCCAATGATGAAGCATGTCACCAACTAGGTTGGTGAGTGAGGGGTCTTTTAAAACCAAAAGAAATTTTCTCTGGTTTTTTCCTCTTCAACGCTTCCCGTAACATCCTTAAGCTCTCTGCGGCATACTCCTTCAATTTGTTTTTTCTATGCCCATACACAGACACATTGACTACTCTTTTAACATTGACACAACAAAATTTGGATTAACTGATAATTGGCCACTAGTTTGCCTTATGCGTGACAACTTTGTGCACTTTGACAAATGCATCCTGAAGATCATGCATGGTCCTGAGTCAGAAGTTGTTGGAAGTCAGACACATTGCAGTCTGAAGTGATTCGGAGCAACACATTCAATCATCACCCATCACATTCATTACCTTGCCAGAGATGGCAAGATATGACATGTGGATATGTGTTGATCATAGAACACTACTGCGACATCAGTGAGCATCAAACATCTAGCAAATCTCACCTGCTCCCCTTAAGAGCCATAAAGTTTGGCATACAAGGGAAAGCACCTCTTCCACCACGATTCCTATTTCCTCCATAGTGAAAGCAGGGCCCCTCACATCTGTCTGGCCTGGCATTGTTGCTCACAGGGGGGATACACAACAGCTGATGGTGATGAATTGTTTATGGCTGCAGTATCTGCAGGCAATAGTGCATGTTTTCACATCTAAGTGTAAATGTATGCAGCATACGTGGCCATGCGCATATGCACGCACATTGATTGGGTTGCCACAGTCACATTCCACAACGTTAGCCTATGGGAGAGACCATCGCGGGAGATTGCGTCACACTCGTGGTCTTCAACCCCCAACGTTAGGGGCCTCCCTGAGACAATATCACTATGTTTCTGTGAGAACGGCCATGTCATTCTCAAACCTTTCATTGTCATTTTTAAATCTGGGACTTCTTTAGGCAGATTGACTACCTGGACCACTGCTATATCTTGTGACCATGCACCTACGAGTTGTGTAATCATTGCACAAAAATGTTGCCCATTGCTAGCAGGATGCAGTGTCCAGTAGTGATGTCTACCTCTGTCAGATATTGTCTGCTATTCCTTGATTGAAAATGTTGCATACACTTAAGTCATTTAAATGAATCTTTCATCCTATAGACATTTTGAGTGATATGGTAACAGGTATTGACTTGCCTCTGCAGAACATATGTGAAGTAGCCAAGTGATGTATGTAGAAATTTGGGTTAATGGTATGAAGCATATGTTGTTTTACTTAATGTTGGTTTTATTGTGTTAGCTATAAATTCAGCATCCATGTGAGACATTTGTAAATCATTTTCCTGCCTCAGTTGCACATGTTGCTTCTGTCTGTCACCTAGGTATCCCAGGAGGAGAAGACGCATGCCTCCAGTTTAAAGACCATTCTGAGATCTTCTCACCATGCAAGTTAGACATTTGAAACAGAAGTACCCTTTAGATTGAAAAACTATTTTGGATCTTACAGAGCACCTGGAGCCAGACATTTTACCAGAACTGGATAATCCTCACAATATCAAACAACTTGTGAAGGTGTTGGCTGCATTACATTTCTTTGCCACAGGGACATTCCAATTCATGATTGCCACATCAGGTGGGATGTCACAACCAAAGTTCAGTATGGTGCTCACAGAAGCCCTTCAAGCTCTATTGAAGCACATTGGCATATACATACAGTTTCAACAACATGACGATTTGGCACATGTGAAGGGAGAAAACTTTGCACTTGATCACATCCCTAACGTAATCGGATCCATAGATGGCACACGTATCGGCTTGGTTCCACCATGTGACTGTGAGCAGGTGTATAGGAACAGGAAACACCATCATTCTATCAATGTGCAAGTGGTTTGCTTTGCAGATGTGTACATCACTCATGTCTGAGCCACGTTCCCAGGATCTGCACATGATGCCTTAATACTACGGAATAGCAGCATTTCACAGATGATGTCACAATTCAGACCAGAGAGGGCCTGGCTTGTGGGTAGGTGTAATGTATGTTTCCTCTTCATTGTGACATCATTTGTACTGTGTTCAATAATCCTATTGTCACATTGTGCACTACTATCATTGTTACCTGTAGGTGATTCAGCATATCCTAACATGCCATGTCTATTGACGCCGCTGAGGAATCCCACAACACCAGGGGAAGTCCACTACCAAGGGGCCCATGGCAGGACACATCGGCCAGTGGAGCAGACTTTTGGGCTCCTGAAAGCCAGGTTCCGATTCCTAGATAAGAGTAGCGGGCCCTCCTCTACTCACCCAGGGAGGTATGCTGTATCCTACACAACATTGCCCTAAGACGAGAAGTACCGCTCATTGATGATGATGATGGAGCAGGCCACAGAAACCCACCGGGTGAGGCACTCGAAATGCCTAGTAAAGACGATGACAGTGAGGAAGATGAAGGAGAATATGTTAGACAGCACCTTATAAAAAACTACTTCTCACAATGGCAGGTATGTGTTAACGAGTGTGGATGCAGACATCGTAGAAGGGTAGTGCAGATAAGGATGTTAACGCCAAGTGTCCAATGATTGTAACAATGGGACAGCTGATGTGGGCTAAATAGGATGATTGATTGTGCCACATGTGTGTGACACTCGTGTAATGACCAATGTGCAACCGTGAAGTATTAATTGGTGTTTTGTAAAAAATAAGTATGTAGGTTGATAGCATCTGTGTTGTTGTGTCACAGGTGTCTACACAGAGTCTTCTTCACTAGGTTATTTCTGAGTCATGACATCAGTGTGTTTGTGCTGCAGTTCTGATGTAGGAAGTGTACATTGAAGATTCCTGTAGGAAATGAGTATTGGAGGTGGCCTGTACAGATCCAAAAGGAAGGCACTTTGCACAACCAATGGATGTTTTGTTCCTAATTTCTGAGGTACATTTGTTTATGATGCGTTGGTTGCACAAGCTAATGTGTATGATATGTAACATCACCATTGTGGGGATTGTGACCAAAGCACGGTATTCTGCTACTCTGATGTGTGCCCCCCCCAGGGTTTAGTGTCTATATGTGTTGAGATATGGAGTTTGGGGTGAATGTGTGATGCCACTGAACTGGCTTTGGCACCCTACACCTAATGCTGGACAATACTGGTTGATTTGAACATACGGAGAGAAGGATGTAGGAGATCTGTCTATTTCCAACAAGTGTTTTCTAGCAACAGCAAGCTATGCTTCTGCAACACTGCCTGACTGAGTAAAGGTTACTTTTTCTTTCTACTTTTCACACCATCTCTGAGTCAGAATTCACTGTTGATCTTACATTTGTACCAGGCCAGTCACCTTAGTGTATATCATGACTTAACATAATTTAGTATGCATCATGCAATCCTTTATCAAGATTATGTTGGCATGGTTCGGGTGGCATTGTATCTTAATTTGGATATGTACACATCATACCACACCCACATGACCTGTTGTGAAATAAGGATTGGCAACATGTTGAAGTGATGGATATTTATTTTATGCAAGAAATAGAGGAATAGGTGTCATGAACTGTGTCCGAGAGTAAATTGGGGTATATGTGACAACTTTCACGGTGAATGAAATCATTGGAGTAGAGTCCATTTTCCAGTAGCAAAGTCTTACTTACTCCTCACATCAGTGCCAGGAGTAGTGTTCGAGAACAGTCAACAAAGTGGAGGTGTTGCAAGCACACAGACAGACATCATGGTCAAGGTGGACCACTGGCGGGCCTTGAGGTTTTGGAAATCCTCCTTCAATTTTTGGGTGGACGTCCCCTCTTCCTGACTTGGCTGGGATCTGGAGGTGCTAAATCCTGTGTGTCTGCAGGACTGTCCTCCTCAGACGGGCCATCATATACTCTAGCTGCTGCTGATGTTGATGGCTTTTATGTGCTTTGACCAGTGGGTGTGGTTGATTAGGGTGTGAAAGGCCGGCTGAGGTTGGTATTGATGTACCGCAGGACACTGACCAGAAAGGCCACCTCTGTGTGCAACCCAGATATATCTTGCTGAATGGCCCCCAGCCTCTGGTCGCTGGACTGGTGTAGCTCCGTCATATCCCTCAGAACAGACACTACCTGCCCCAACGCACCATGACAGTCCTGGTAAAAACAAAGGGAGTCCACTCTCAATTCCAAAGAACCGTGCTATCCTTACAAACAGTGACTAAACCCAAGAGAACCATTTGGTTTCAAGCATGGGAGAAACAATATGTGTTCTAAAATAACCCTCACCCACCAAAAGGTCCCTTGGTGGCATGCTTCATCATTGGGTTCTTCCCGCCCCGCTGCGGGACGGGGCGTACTACGACCTACCGATACGTGGGAGCACTTTCAAGTGAAGTGAAATAATGTGTTTGATGTGAGAGTGGAAGGGTCAGAAGATAAGTGAGTTAAAAAATACCTGGCTGCGTGGAAAACTAAACTTTAATACTCTTTATAGCTGGTATTAATAAAAGTGGGGAAAAGGAGGAAAAAGTGCTATAATGGGCAGTTTCCTCACGGGTCTACATGTTTTGAAGCCTACCCCTAAGCTTCTCTTCAGGACCTAGGATGTTGATCCCTTTTGCCACTCTGACTGTTACCTAGTGTGGTCAGCCTAGTCAATGTCAAAGGCTAATATGCATCTTTGTCAAAAATACATTCATCCAATACCTACTTGGTATTCTCTTTAAAAACGATCTGGAAGGATAGAGGAACAAAGTTAATAATCGTAGTATATACTCTGATATACTCGAAACACCCCTTCACCACACTCGTGAAAGGTTTAAAAGGTGATATATTTCGGAAGAGGAGCCAATTCCACTGGGCCACAGAGGAAGAAGCATCCAGGGTATCGACCAGGAGCATGACCGGGGCCTTGAGCAACCAACCAGGAACCAGCAGATAGACCACTTGGTGGTGAATCTTACCGACCAAGACTTAACTCAAGCCCAAAAAGAAATCCTGGAGAAAGGATTAGGTTCCGTACCCACAGAGAAACTGGACAAGTTCAAACTTTTCAAGGAGATAAATGAGTTCATAAGGAAGTTCAAACTTAAGATCTACTTCAAAGACAAGGAACCACAAACCAACGGAGATGATGACACAGGGCTGAGGGTAAAATCCACCTTCCCCCCCCCTGACAGTCTGTTACCTGTGGAGTTACTGGCATTTGAGAAGGCTGTCATGAAGGAGATTGAAGAAATACATCCAGAGGAACATCGTATTTTCCACAATACAACTAAAGAACAAAAACAAGCCATCAGGGAATTGGCCAATAACAACGACATAGTCATTCGGCCAGCCGATAAAGGAGGAGCAATAGTGATCCAATCCACACAGGCATATGACCAGGTATGCCAACACCTTCTACAGGACCAAAGGAACTACGATATCTTGACAGAGGACCCAACAGAGTCAATTAGGATCCAAGTCGCAAGCATGGTGGAGGAAGCCATCTCCCACAACTGGGTATCAACGAAAGAAGGGAAATTCATTATTGCTAAGTCACCAACTATCCCCTATTTTTGCACAATACCCAAGATCCACAAGAACCTATCCCAACCTCCAGGACGACCCATTGTATCAGGTATTGGGTCAATTTTGGAACCATAATCAAAGTTTGCCGATGCTTTCCTGCGTCCACTGATACAACAAACAGATACCTATCTCAAGGACACTAAAGATGTCCTGAGGCTCTTACATGACATGAGCTTTGACCCCACAAAGGAATTATTAATGGGCTTAGATGTAGAGAACCTCTACACCGGTCTACATGTTTCAACCTACAGTGTGTATTACTAGGTTTTCATCAGGACCTGTGACCCGGGCGGTATACACACGCTAAGGTCTACCCTACCTCATGATGAGACCTTGCGCATCATAGAAGATGTACTCTTTGAGATTGATTGGGAGTACCAGATCCCACGTAACATAGTTATGGACTGTTGTAAAATGGCTCTTACCAAAAACTTCTTTCGATATAAAAACACACTCTATCTCCAGAAGCACGGGACCAGCATGGGCAGTACATTTGCTCCTAGTATAGCCGGGCTATATGTCCACCACTTGGAGTCACACACAATTCTCAACCCAAATAACCATTTCCAACGACACATCAGGGTATGGAAACATTACATAGATGACGTTCTCGTGAATGGCGATGAGGAAACGGCCAACAGGTTCATGACTTGGTTAAATCATCAGAACCAATTCCTCAAATTCACTAACACCATCTCCAATAGAGAACTTGTTTTTCTGGACCTCAACATCTTCCCCAAAGATGGTGGCCTGATAACTACCAGACATTTCAAAGCAACAGCTAAGAACTGCCTCCTCTTTTACGACAGCTTCCATCCCGACACTTGTGGGAAAATCTCCCTTACGGTTAGTTTTTAAGATTGAGGAGGAACTGTTCTGATGTAAAGGATTTCAAGACCCAAGCAGAAAAACTGCGGAAGAAATTGGTGAAAAGGAACTATCCAACCAAGTTGGTAGAAAGCACCTTGAAACGCGCTAGAAACAACAATAGGGACGCCCTACTTAAACCCACACTGCAGAAAGTCAAAGAAGATAGATCAATCTGCATAACAACTTTCAATACCTGTTCCAATCAAGTAACAAAAATAATAAACAGACACTGGTGCACACTCAACTGTGGACACCTGAACTTCCCCAAACCTATGTACTCACACAGGAAAGGGAAAAGTGTCCGGGACTTAGTGGTACAAACAAGACCGCGAAAATTGACAGAGAGTGCAGTGTCAAACACTCTTCTTCCGCTGCTGAAAGGTCACCACCCCTGTGGTCAATGTAGCGTAAGCCATCTAACCGGAATCTGCGAACACAGGAGCAATGTGAAATGCAAGAAAGCCACAACTAAAATGTCAACACACTACTTAGAAACCAACCACACCATATTAGACCTACGGTG
Source organism: Calotriton arnoldi (assembly GCA_963921515.1). Lineage (NCBI taxonomy): Eukaryota > Metazoa > Chordata > Amphibia > Caudata > Salamandridae > Calotriton > Calotriton arnoldi. The sequence goes on from CAWUFW010005850.1 coordinate 438,207, forward strand.
GACAGTTATCAAACAAATGGACTCAGAAACCACTCTATTTGAAAAAGAGCAGCGGTGGGTCTTCCGTCTTGGCACGCACACAAGGGGCCTTAATGACGATATTCCATGGGGGCAAATTAAGTAGTCTATGTATATTTTTCCATCTAGCAATTACTAGTCACACCACCATTAGTATGCATTATTTATGAACATTAATTTGCTCCCTATGGGACCTATCTTCAGTAATAAAACACTGATCTTGTGTTACTTACCTCAATTTTGCCCACTTATTTGATTAATATGCACTGATACATGTGAATAACAACCAACCAGGGAGATCTGCCACATCGGGCCATTTTTTCCTGTAACAGCAGAGGTAAAACTGCACAGCCCCGGTTTTTTCCAACATTAGGAAGGTTTTCCTTTCATGATCGAGAAATGACTCAGCATAGTACTAATTTTTAACATAGTACTGATCACGACCCTTTTCTTTGGTAATTAATGTTGCCTCATAATTTTAATTCTCATTTCAAACCTTTCAGGTCACACCTGACCGGTCTATATGCAACCGTGAACCCCAGTTTGTATCAACTAACCAACCAGGAAGTTTTGCCATATTAAGGCGGCCATTTTGTGAACTCAGTGTTCTAGTTTCATGGGCGAAGTTTTACCTTGAGCCCGGAAGTTAGTCATTCCAATGTAGGCGGCCATCTTGGAGGTTATGATTCTAGTGTTTAGATGCGCAGGCATGCTGATTGCAGAACAAACCGGTTATAAATACCGGCGCTCTGCAAACACTCATTGTTCATCGTAGCCACGGGCAGGCAGTGTCTTGGGCGAGAGAGATGCTTTGACGAAGTGAGTACGGCATAGCCGATCCCCCAGGCAGCATATCCAGACATACTACCATTCTACTCTGTATATGTATATATATATATATTTTTAACTTTGACTGAATCCTTCCTCTACCCACAGTGTTTGACTACAAGCGCTCCTCCCCTCGCGTGTTGAAGCTCATGGGGCCATAATTAGGCAACCTAAGTGTACGTTCCCTGTCAGTTTTTATATAATGCTGAGAAACTGTCACATTGCATTTTTCCTCTCCTGTATAGATGACTACTGGCACACAGCACTTTTGCATTATAAAAGGGCACCGATCTCTGCAAACTGAAAGCGCATTTAGAGTGTGTGTTTCTTGTTATATGTATTGTATTGTCTTGTACGTCTTGAACAGAACTTCAAAAGGGCAGCACGATATACACATAAAAATTACGATGAACTATCATGCATGGAGTGTAAAATATATCACCTTTTAAACCTTTCACGGGTGTGGTGAAGGGGTGTTTCGAGTATATCAGAGTATATACTACGATTATTAACTTTGTTCCTCTATCCTTCCAGATCGTTTTTAAAGAGAATACCAAGTAGGTTTTGGATGAATGTATTTTTGACAAAGATGCATATTAGCTTTTGACATTGACTAGGCTGACCACACTAGGTAACAGAGCAAAACCAAAGGGGATGATGGACGGAGTGTTGAACATTGCAAGCACTCACCCCCAGTCAACTGATCTGGGTTTAATCCATCATCATTCTTTAGCTCACTCCGCCACCCCAGTTCAGACATGGCTATATGCAAATCAGTCTGACCCTGTGCCTCATGGGAACAGTCCAGCCCGAACTGCCAAGCGAAGTCTTCCCTGGACCGGAAACAAGCATCCTGGGACCGGTTTCTGGCTTACAGCCGTCATCAGCCAGGCTATCTTGAATCCAGTGGCAAAGTGAGCAAGGGACCCACGTCTGGGCATACCCTGCCAACTTAGGGCGAACATAGCATAAGTGTCTATATGTACTTTTCTTACAGCCCTGATGACGTCCAGCATAGGACGAAACGCGTAGGCTGTCAAGATCGTGTGATACTGAACAGATGATATTGTTTTTTATACTTCTGGAATTAAATTGAACATTTCATCATAATCATAATCTTGCCTGCCGATTGTTCTTTGGATATATGTTAACTGTGGACTGATATAATTGTTGATACTGAGAAGACGCTCCTGTTCCCCATGTAGTAGATTTGGTATGTGATTGTGAATGGCCTCGGTCTTGATGCTGACCCAGCTCGTATGATGTTCAAACAGTGTCTTCTTGCCTCTTCCACACTGGGGATAGGATGTTTGTTGTGGCCTTCCATTCCTACTTGGAAAATACATTTCCATTCAGCTAAGAGGCCTGAGTGCATTATTGTTTAAACATGATGTAGCTCTCAGATCTGGTTGCTTGACCTTTGTTAGGCAGGTGTTATGAATGTGTAGTGAAACACAGTCATTGTTGTACACAGTCATCCTTTATGAAGTCTGTAGATATGGAACATCAGTGGTCAGACTTCTTCGACCTAATGAATATGCCTATTTTATATATGTTATTAGTTTGGGCTATGACTGATACTTATCTACTGTGTTTGTGTTGGTTCAGAGTTTCATTCATTCACAAGTTGACTCTGTGTTTGGTCTCTCCACATTGTATCTGTTCATAAATAAGGGTGTCCTGTTCATATGTCGACTGTTCAACAATAGATGCATCATCTAGTGTTGAACATGAGGAACAGGTGCTTCAATTGTGTTGTGAAAGGATGCTGCAGATATTCAGCATCATGGTTTTGGGAGAACTGGAGCATCATTGATCCCTGACATTTCAAACGGTCTGGTTTGGATGCATGCAGCCCTTGTTCACTGTTTATGGTGTCCCTTTCAGTGGGCATTGGATCTTTGCTTATGTTTGCCCACCTTGGTTGCCCAGGACTTGATGCTGCTGATGAGTCCATTACTAACCTATTATTTAATTTGACAATCTGGCTTGCAATTGCTCCATCATGCGAGGTTGGAGCCACTGGTGTTACCTGAAGAATGTGCATCGACACACAGCAGCCTGATTGGGTGGTTGACTGACATGGTTGAAGGTCAGTTGTCACCTATCCCTGGATTGGGTGGAGATCAGGATCATGTCTGTAATTTGGCGTTCATTCAATGGGCAGTGAAATTTTGTTTGGCATCAGAATCTGATTCTGGATTGCAGTCTCTAGCACTTCTACATGCTAATGGATCAATAGATTTTTAATGAAGTCTGGGATTACGACATATACTTGACATTGATTTGCTTTCAAAGTCAAAATGATTGCAGAGGTATGTTGGAAATAATTTGGTGCAAGTACATTGACTGATGTTTTGGCAAACAATTCTGATTCACTAGACACTTTGTTGAAGGGGGAGGTTACTCTGCTTAATCTACGTTTCTTAATCATTGTTCCGTTAACTGATTTGTATACCTATCTGTCTGCAGTTCTTTGTTGTGCGCTTTGAGCTACATTTTTTTGTGACACTTATTGACTGTCAAGTCACTGGACTTCGTAGTTGTTGAGTTCTTTCGAGATTCACCAGGCAATTAGTGTACACATTTTATGCGATGTCAGACAAAATTGTTTCATGTTCGGCATATTGCTGAGGCACTACCACCTTTGATTGTGTCTGTGATTCCAGAGTGTTTTTGGCATCCACAGAGATTTGACGTTACAATTGCCAATATTGCATGTAGCTGTCATTCCTTGGTAAAAAAGTGTAGATGACAGACATTCTGGTACGAGTGTGATGTTTGAGTTGTGTCTATGCATGCGGGGATACAGGGTCTGTTAGTGACTGGATATATGTGCCTCTCCATTTCCATGCATGCTTTGCTTCTGTAAGGGTGGGTTGGTGATAGGATCATCTGCATGATACACACACATAGACCTGTTTTTTTAATCTAATTTGTAGAACATCTTATCATTTATCCTTTTTATGTTTGAATGCTACAAACACTGTGTTTGAATATCATCGATTTTGAGACATTTACACAAGTTTCTAGTTTTTTTTATGAGGTTTTTTGTGTGAAGTGTGCTGCAAACATTATTCAGTTTGTGTCTTTTTAACTATATCCCAGGGTATATAGAGGGAGTAGTGTTGTTGGGTGCCAAATAACTGCCTCTTCAGGTGATATTCAGGGACATGTGGGATAGTATAGCTTTCATATTCGTAACCCACACATCTCAAGCAGGATATCTCTGACATGATTAGAACTCGCAGGAGGTTATTTGACTCCCACATAAGATAAGGGCTGTTGCAGGGACACTGTTCAGGAACATATTGATGTTTGGAATCACAGGATGTCCACTTATGGTACTGCTACATGTGTGATTTCTGTGGTTCTGAACATCAATATGATCATGTGCAGTGCCACAGCAACAGCCCTTATTTTATGTGGAATTAAAATGCCCTCCTTGAAGCTATGTTAGATTGCATTTTCCAAACTGTTACCCTTACTTTATGTACAGTTTTAAGCTTGTTGTTGAAATCCATTGGGATCATTGGTAAGTCTTGAAGTGGCTGGTGCATATCTGGCTGGGCATTACAATATGTGTATGGTGAGTCATTTGCCCTTATTTACACGACCACAAAATAGACATTTGTATACAATAGTTTCAGTACTGTGTATTGTAAGGGTCAATAGAGGAGTGGATAGGCAGGGCAGTCTTGTTAACAGACACATTTATTTGTAGCCGGGACATTTGTGTTGTGATCACCTACCAGTGTCAATTCCGCCAGGTATTCCACTCATGCTCTCAGTGTGTAAAAGTTCCAAAACCATCTCTTCCCAGGACTGTAGTTGTAGTGGTGGTCTGGGAGGGCCACCATCAGACCTCTGGGCCTCCTTGTGATAGTTGATATATTTGTTCTTGATGCGGGACCTGAGGTCATTCCACCTCTTCCAGATATCTCCCTGTGTACGGAGGGTGTTGCTGATACCGTTCATTTTGTTGACTATCCTGGTCCACATCTCGTGTTTTCGTGCATGAAGAGTAGTCAGGACTTGGGTACCAACAATTTGGGGTTCTACTCAGATGATTTCATCCACCATTATAATGAGCTCCTGTGTGCTGAATGCAGGTTTTTTGGGAGGCATGGTGGTGTTGTGTAATTAACAATTGAAATGTGAACAAAGAAAGGGGTGATATGATATAGGGGTATAGTGTTCAGGAATGGGGACAAGGAAGTGACACATATGGTTTGTAGGTGATGCTAAATGTGAGTTCAAGGTAATGGTAATGGTGATAATGACAATGGAAAATAATGGCGCTTAAGTGGTTTTCGAAAGGGATCGTGGTCTGAATCTTGAAGCTATTTAATGGGCTATGTTACTTCAAGTGGATAAGGTGTTTAAACCAGCCAATGGGAGTTTGTCCTTTAAATTTGAAATCATGTTGTGAGTTGTTGCTTATAAAGTAGGCATTTGAAGATGGCGCAGGACCGCCTTTTGATCTCCGCCACTACCAGACCACTGATGCCTTTTTGTACAAGTAATACGCTCATCAGTTGGGCTTGGCGGTGCCCAGCGATGAACCAACAATGTGTTTCCCAGCTGCAAGACTTGCACAAGACCACTGGCTGTAACCGCTGAGCTGGCGGTGAAGGATCTGCAGGAGCAACTCATGATACGGCAGACGGCCTTGCACCAGCACAGTGGTGGCATGGCACAGATGATGGACGGAATGCTGAATTCATCAAGTATTCACCCCCAGTCATAGATACAGATCTGGGTAAAATCCATCGTCTTTTTGCATGCCACACCATTCCAGTTTAGACCCAGCCATATGCAAATCAGTCTTGACCCTGCTTACCCTTGAAACAGTCCAGTCCGAACTGCCAGGCCAGGTCTTTCCTGGACCAGAAACATGTATCCTGGGATCAGTTTCGGGGTAACACCCCTCATCAGCCAGGCTAGCTTGAAACTGGTGGTGTAGCAAGCACGAGACCCATGCCTGCACATACCCTTCCCACTTAGGGCGACAAATGCAAAAAAAAAAGATGATGGACGGAAATGCTGAATTAATCAAATATTCACCCCAGTCACAGATCTGGGTTAAATCCATTGTTTCTTTTGCACGCCACGCCATTCCAGTTTAGACCCAGTCATATGCAAATCAGTCTTGACCCTGCTCCCCCTGGGAACAGTCCAGCCTGAACTGCCAGGCCAGGTCCTCCCTGGACCAGAAACAAGCAACTTGGGACCAGTTTCGGGGTAGCACCCCTCATCAGCCAGGTGAGCTTGAATCTGGTGGAGTAGCAAGCACGGGACCCACGTCTGGGCATACCCTTCCCATTTAGGGAGAAAAATGCAAAAAGAACAGATGATGGATGGAATGCTGAAATTAATCAAACATTCACCCCAGTCACAGATCTTGGTTAAATCCATTGTTTTTTTGCACCCACACCATTCCAGTTTAGACCCAGCCATTTGCAAATCCCCCCCCCCCTGGGAACAGTCCAGCCCGAACTGTCAGGCCAGGTCCTCCCTGGACCAGAAACAAGCATCCTGGGACCGGTTTTGGGGTAACACCCCTCATCACAAGGCTAGCTTGAATCTGGTTGTGTGGCGAGCACTGACAGATATGGCCCTGGGCTTAGGTTGGGGTGGTCCTTTTGATGCAAGAGTGCTTCTCCCAGCTTGCTCCCCAGAGGCCGGTGTAGCAGGCACAAGTGTGCCGAAAAAGGTTCTGACCAGCACGCTAGGGGTGGAGAGTTGCTTCTTCTCACTGGCCAGCAAGGAGACATGGCCACAACAAAGAACACATGCAGGCCTATGGCAAAAGCATACTGGCTGCCTATACAACATTGCCACCAGCCACATGGTCACAACAACAAAACCAGCAAGGAGGCATGGCCACCACAAAGAACACATGCAGGTCTATGGCAAAAGCGCATTGGCTGCCTACTCAAAATTGCCATCAGCCATATGGTCAAACAACAACCAGCAAGGAGAGATTGCCACAACAAAGAACACATGCAGGCCTACTGAAAAAGCAAACTGGCTGCCAACACAAAATGGTCACCAGTCACAAGGCACAACAAAAACAACCAGCTAGGAGGCATAGCCACAACAAAGAACACATGCAGACCTATGGCAAAAGCACAATTGATGCCTACACAAAAGGTTCGCTAGCCACATGGTCCCAACAACAACCAGCAAGGAGGTATGGCCACAAAAAAGAACACATGCAGGCCTATGATAAAAGCACTTTGGCTGCCTACACAAAATGGCTGCCAGCCTCATGGTCACAAAAACTAGCATTAAGACATGCCCACAACAAAGAACACATGCAGGTCTATGGCAAAAGCACACTGGCTGCCTACTCAAAGTTGCCACCATTCACATGGTCAAACAACAACTAGCAGGAGGCATGGAAAATAAAGAACACATGCAGGCCTATAGACACTGACTAAAATTAGCCCCTGGCCACATGGCATGGAGAACAAAGACAAATTCTGGCCTATAGCAAACACACTCACACATTGGCCAGACAAAGGAAGCATGGTAACACAGAAAAAAGAGCATTAATTCAGCAATGCCAAAAATGAAAATTAACTGGGCTAAGAAATTTTACAAGAATACACATCCTCCAAAGGCATCAAATATAATTACCCCACCTACATACTGTTTGCAGAAAAAATCATGAAATGCCCCCCAAAAAATAAATTTTGTAAATGAATCCAATGCCATCCATGACCTAAATAATGTTTCAATTCAGCACCACAGAAACAGTTGTTTCATGCACCCATAACTACTAATGGGCCTACTGGCTTGAAGGCCAATTGGCAGACTAGGCCACATGGTGAATTAAATGAATATTGTACATTTATTTTAAAAAATAGAGAAAATATACTGAACTGTGCATCATTTTTCATTTACAAAATAAGAAAAATTACATGCTAAAAAATGATAAGGCCCCTACTGAAACTGTGGGCCACCCACCACAATAATTTTCAAAAAGAAATGAAAAATACAAATAAATCCTAGTGCATGCCCTCAATCAAACAAACCGATACAAAAGGGGATGATGGACGGAACGTTTGAGCCAATCAAACACTCACCCCCAGTCAACTGATCTGGGTTTAATCCATCATCATTCTTTAGCTCACTCCACCACCCCAGTTCAGACATGGCCATATGCAAATCAGTCTGACCCTGTGCCTCATGGGAACAGTCCAGCCCGAACTGCCAAGCCATGTCTTCCCTGGACCGGAAACAAGCATCCTAGGACCGGTTTCTGGCATTCCAGCCGTCATCAGCCAGGCTTGCTTGAATCCAGTGGCAAAGTGAGCAAGGGACCCACGTCTGGGCATCCCCCGCCAACTTAGGGCGAACAAAGCGATACAAAAGGGGATGATGGACGGAACGTTTGAGCCAATCAAACACTCACCCCCAGTCAACTGATCTGGGTTTAATCCATCATCATTCTTTAGCTCACTCCACCACCCCAGTTCAGACATGGCCATATGCAAATCAGTCTGACCCTGTGCCTCATGGGAACAGTCCAGCCCGAACTGCCAAGCCATGTCTTCCCTGGACCGGAAACAAGCATCCTAGGACCGGTTTCTGGCATTCCAGCCGTCATCAGCCAGGCTTGCTTGAATCCAGTGGCAAAGTGAGCAAGGGACCCACGTCTGGGCATCCCCCCGCCAACTTAGGGCGAACCTAAGCGATACAAAAGGGGATGATGGCGGAACGTTTGAGCCAATCAAACACTCACCCCCAGTCAACTGATCTGGGTTTAATCCATCATCATTCTTTAGCTCACTCCACCACCCCAGTTCAGACATGGCCATATGCAAATCAGTCTGACCCTGTGCCTCATGGGAACAGTCCAGCCCGAACTGCCAAGCCATGTCTTCCCTGGACCGGAAACAAGCATCCTAGGACCGGTTTCTGGCATTCCAGCCGTCATCAGCCAGGCTTGCTTGAATCCAGTGGCAAAGTGAGCAAGGGACCCACGTCTGGGCATCCCCCCGCCAACTTAGGGCGAACAAAGCGATACAAAAGGGGATGATGGACGGAACGTTTGAGCCAATCAAACACTCACCCCCAGTCAACTGATCTGAGTTTAATCCATCATCATTCTTTAGCTCACTCCACCACCCCAGTTCAGACATGGCCATATGCAAATCAGTCTGACCCTGTGCCTCATGGGAACAGTCCAGCCCGAACTGCCAAGCCATGTCTTCCCTGGACCGGAAACAAGCATCCTAGGACCGGTTTCTGGCATTCCAGCCGTCATCAGCCAGGCTTGCTTGAATCCAGTGGCAAAGTGAGCAAGGGACCCACGTCTGGGCATCCCCCGCCAACTTAGGGCGAACAAAGCGATACAAAAGGGGATGATGGACGGAACGTTTGAGCCAATCAAACACTCACCCCCAGTCAACTGATCTGGGTTTAATCCATCATCATTCTTTAGCTCACTCCACCACCCCAGTTCAGACATGGCCATATGCAAATCAGTCTGACCCTGTGCCTCATGGGAACAGTCCAGCCCGAACTGCCAAGCCATGTCTTCCCTGGACCGGAAACAAGCATCCTAGGACCGGTTTCTGGCATTCCAGCCGTCATCAGCCAGGCTTGCTTGAATCCAGTGGCAAAGTGAGCAAGGGACCCACGTCTGGGCATATCCCCGCCAACTTAGGGCGAACAAAGCGATACAGTATCGCTCCAGCTCCAAAGCCCAATTATAAGTGACCAGGAAATGGACAAAGCACTGGGAGGAGCCTGCTGGACAGAAAGAGGAAGTTAGGGTCTTTGGGGCACTTCCTTCCAGTTGGAATTTTTCTTTTAAAAAAAAGGCTTCTCGTACAAATAAAACAACTCCAACGGCCAGTTGGAGAAGAAATTCCACTTGGAAAGCCTCTCAGCTGCATATCGAGCACAAAAACTGCTCAAATGCTCAGTTTTTGCTCGCGATTGGCACTACATTGGCGCCGTCATGGCCAGAAACCATGCGAGTGAACGCAAAGTCTCACAGGAGCTCGCTAGCGGTGCGAGAGAGCGTGAAGTATCCCGCACGCTCGCAAGTGGTGCAAGAGTACCATGGCGGTCGCAAGTGAGGGCCCAAAAAAATCTAGGGCGCACAAACAGAAAAAACCCTATGCTTTGCACCTGAAAGATGGAATTCAGAAACTCAACGCTCCTCTGCAGAGCACAGAGTGCCCGAACAAAACAAACTCCATGAGCGGAGCAGAGTTTTACGCCCAGGCCTACATGTAACAGGGTCAGTTTCAAGGGCAGAAACAAAGAGTCAAAAGGCAGGACAAAGACAACAAAGGGACCATAGAAAAGCAAGATTTTACAAGGGGCTCTACAAGGAACCAATTAAAAGTGTGGGGTGTGCCCAAATCCCATAGAGTGAATACAGCATTTCTCGAAGAGAGCACATGCACTTATTAGGCTCGACCTGAAAATTGGAGAGGCAAGATATTACAGCAGGGATTTTTAGGGATGTTCTGGCCTCCACCTCTTTGAAATAATTACTCTGCTACACCCCAGCCCAAAGATTGTCAGGAAAGGCCATATTTTAGGGTAAATGTGTCAGTATATGTTCTTTGTCATTGGCACCAGGGCGCTACATTTGGGTGCAGGGCCCTTTCTTTATGGACGGGAAATCAGACTGATAATAGGAAAGACCAGAGCTGTCAGGCAGTGTGGGTTGAGAATATATGTAGGCTAACTCGGGTAGAAACTCTTACGACTCTTCCTCAAATGGGTAGAAAACCCATTCTTTTATCTTTGTTTTTCAGGTGAAATTGAATAGTCCTTGTAGGGAAGAACATTAATTGCAATAACACAATTCATAACTCTGACATGCAATGGGGCTCCTCCAGCATGATGAATTTCTGTTGGATCTGTGGTGAGTGGCTGCATACATGTCTTCCTTCAGGGTGGCAAGGACTCTGCTCTTTGGTGACTGTGCACTCTCCCTCTCTGGTGATTCCAGGACATTTTATTTCTGAGCTACATGACCATCCCATACGCCATCCAGTGACCTTGTAACACCATTATCGGAAGAAGAGAACTACAAAGTATTATGGTATTACAGCCAGGGAGACGTTCCACAAGAGTACAGGCTATTTAACAATGTCCAACACTTTTTTGGAAACATCCCATCATCCATTCAAGCAATGTCAATTGCACACTGGTTGTAAAATACACATTAGGAACAGATCAATACTATTATTGCCACTAAAGATGGCTTTAATTCCATCAAGGAAGAATTGCATGCAATGAGAGTGATGATTATGAAGTATAGATATGTGACTTAATGACGGAAGGAGGAGTATGTGCCAAGATTCACATGGCCTGCTGAATGTATATCATGGCGACGCTGACAATGGGACACTCAATGAGGCCATACAAGTTCTGCACTCCTTGCAAAATAAGATGGTGGATCAGGGAGGTGACCCAACAAGTGGCTTGAAGGTGGTTTACTTGGGTATCATCCTGGATGTCAGGCTTATTTAAGGCCTTGTTGCCTGTACTTGTCATATTGCTTTTAATGTTTTGTGTCCTTCAGATAGTGCTAGGATGTTGTAAAATAGCTAGTCAGAAGTTGGGGGGTGTTCACTAGTAGGTTAACATATAGAATGAAGGATGTTTAGGAGAACATATACACATTGATTTTTTTGTTTGATCTGTTTATTGATTTTTGCAATGGAAAAATACATTCCCCCTGTATACTACGTACATAAATGTCACACAATCCCAGTGTCACCCCAGTGGGATTTCCTTAGCTGTTGAAGGGAACAGCCTTTTGCAGGGAACCAGCGATGTTCCCTGCAAAAGGGCGATAACCTCGCTATCTCTGGAATCTTTATCGCCCTGGAGTAACGCGTTGTTAATAACGCGCTACCAGGGCGATAAATACCAGAGATAGCCTGCGATAATATAATTATCGCTAAGCACGGCCAGCGATAATTATCGCTGGCCGTTGTTAATATGCCCCTAAGTGTCTAATAAAGATGTGGAAACAGGAAATTCCAGTGTGTATAAAGATTTATAAAATTTCACAAATTCTTCTAGAATATCTTGTTTCTTAAAAAGATGTTTCCCTTCTGGTGTCTGAATAGAGTCTATTGAAACACGTTCTTTTCGAGCTTTGAGGTAATTAGCCAAAAGTTTACCTACTTTATTTCTGCCACCATAGTACCGGGCACTACTGCGTAAAAGAATAGATGAAGCATTGTCTGTGGTTATTTTATTAAAATCTAATTTCGCACGAATAAGCTCCTCTGGGGGTGAATTAGAAGAGGAAGAATAAAATTGATGTTCTAAGCATTTAATATTTGCCAATAAACTATCATATTGATTGAGTGATTTTTCTTTTTCCTGGACACAAAATTTATAATAAAGCCACGAGCGGCTGCTTTAAATGTATCCCATACCAATGAAGGGGGGGAGTCTGGTGTTGTATTCAGGGAGAAAAATTCCTCAGTAAAAGAAATAAAGGAGGAGGTATAATGAGGGTCCTTTAACAGAAAGTTATTGAACCTCCATCTGGAAGATCTGGGTTGCGTTCGGAGTAAATCGAAATCTGTAACAACCAAGGCGTGATCAGAAATTACAATAGGTTCAGGTGAGGAGGAAGTGAGGTTTTGAGATAAAGGTTTGTAAAGGAAAATATAATCCAATCAGGTAAGGGAACCATGAGGAGGGGAGAAAAAAGAAAATTCTGTTAAATCTGGGTTGCATAAATGCCAGGCATCTATAAGGTGTGTTTGGGAAATAGTATTATGGAATTGCTTATGAGCTTTGTGAGGTATAAAGCAAACCTGAGACTGGCGGTCAATAAAAGGGTCTATAATTTGATTGCAATCGCCTCCTAAAATAAAAAATTCATCTTTATATTGAATACATTTTTTTGTAATAGTGAGCCAAAAAGAGTAGTCTGGTTGGGTGGGACCGTAAACATTAAATACTGTCAATGGAATATTATTAACAAGTAACTTAACAATTATCCATCTACCTTCTGAATCAATTTCCTGAGAAACAACAGAACACTGCAACTTTTTATGAACTAGGATAATTACGCCATTTTTCTTATTAGAAGTAGGAGAAATCAGAACTGAGCCAACCCAACATCGTTTAAGCTTCAAAGACTCCAATTCTGTTAGATGCGTTTCTTGTAAAAGCACTAAGTCAGGATTATAGGAGGCTAAGTGAGATAGTGTTCTCTGCCTTTTTATGGGATTAATAAATCCTTTCACATTCCACGTTATTACACTGAACGTATATACAGTGAAAAATATATGAAATAACACGATCAACAATAGCAACTGCAAGAGAATGAAACAATGAAGAAAAAGAAGAGAGTTGTAGAGAGAAAGGGAAAAAAGAGAAAAGGAGGGGAAGAAAGGAGAATGATAGAAAGAACATTAAGAAAAGACAGTGCATGTCATCAATTGGTACAAAAATGAAAATATAAATGAAAGTAGAAAAAGACTGACGACTGTAATACGTACCTTCTAAGGACACACAAGAAGAAATGTACGGGGAGTGGCGACACATAGAAGAAGACGACACATCCAACCGGGGAGAAGGCATCACAACGAGGGATCAAATGGACAAGTAGGAAACGGATAAATAGATACACCAAAAGTAACAACTGCAGAAAAATGAGGGTAGAGAAAATAAAAATGATAAATTAAGAATAACATGTTACAAGACAATTGTTAACAGTAACCTGTAAAGAATTTAAACGTTAGACCAGTTAAAGCAAATCTAGACATGTCTGCAATAAGGAAAAAGTCAAGGTATGGAGGATGATGTAGAAGATAAAGGACCAGAAGTTTCCATAGATATTGTGGAGTGCGATTGAATAAACTTCTTCAGTTCTGCTGGATCATCAAAGGAGGAAGTGTTGTTTTGAAAAGTGACCTTGAACAAACATGGGTGAAATAGTCCATAACGTTCTCCGGTTGTACGCAAAGCTGGACGAAGAACAAGGAATTCCTTCTGTCGTTTAGCTGTAATTGGAGAGACATCCTGTGAGATAAATAATTTGGAACCCGACCAAACAAGCTGTTTTTTGTGTTTGGCTGCATTCAAAACTTGTAGCAAGTCTGTGAATTTCAGAAATAAAAAGATTACACCTCGTGGTTTTGAAGGAGCAGATGAAGAAGACAGGCGCGGACCCAGTCTATGAGCTCGTTGAATATTCAGGTTTGTAGATGTAGGAAGGTCAAGAAGCTTTAGGAGATAATTGTTGAAGAAATGGACAGGGTCATTACCCTCCAAACCCTCAGGAAGACCATACAGACGGAGGTTATTACGTCTATTTCTATTTTCAAGATCTTCCACTGATTTCTTCAGTGTAAGTACCTCCTTTTCCACGGCAACCAATTTAGTGGATATATTCTGTAAGTCATCAACATGATGCTCCACTATGGAGATGCGAGATTCCATAGATGCCCATTTAGTGTCCAACACTTGCAAGCGAGAATTTGTTTCCTCAATAAATGGACGCAAAGCACGAATTTCCTCAAAAACCATATCTAGAGAAACCGGAGAGACCGACTTTGGAGGAGAAGGAGGGTCTTGTTTAAGATGTTTGTTGGCAGAGGCTGGAGTCTGCGTTTTGGTTGAGGATGTTGGCGAGACCGTCGACTTTGAAGATCCAGATTGCTCTATTTTACTTTTATCAAGATGCGGAGTATCAGTATGACAGGAGTCCATCACAGGGGCTTGAGTAGTATATCTCTTGGTAGTGAATAATAACTTCTTACTCCTGCCCATATAGCGTAGGAGTGAAAAACGTTGTTGAAGCAAGAGAAAAAACACCAGCAAACTACCACAGAGTATAAAAAAGGATCCAGAAATTAAACTGCGCAACACACTGTATTTAAATATTAAAGTCTCTCCTGGTCTAGAAAAAGACTGGTTATTTCCAAAATAACAGGCACTGCATTATGCTGTAGCTAGAGTCATTGTTTAAGTATAGTACCTGAGGTGAAATGAGGAAGTTTCACAAGACAAAAAGGTGCAGGAAAATCATGAAAGTGGAAGAAAACTACTCAGGGGCCCTTCCGACACATGAAACGCTCCATTTCAGTGTGAAAAGGTTGCTGAGACCGCGAAAATCAATGCAGCATTCCCTGCCGCGATACGGAGCTCCGGGGCTAGGCGGCCATCTTGTTCGGCGCCGCGCGCGCTCCCTCATAACCATTATTTTCAATACATTGACATTCCGTTAATCATGCCCACATGTACACAGCATACCACCCTGTGTGTCCTATCCCAGTAAACCTTATCCCTGGTTCCTCATTCTGTGAGAGATCCTCTGTCGGATCAGGGAGCATGTTCATTTGCACGGACACTAGTATCGAGTTCCAGCTATCTGCAATGGGAAATTTGCGCAGCCCTAAGGTGTTCTCCCTCCGGAGGGATAGCGCCTCTGTTCTAGCCCAGCTAACTACAGAGCGGGTCTAGGCTACTAGTATTGGGGAGGGTCTTTAGACTTCCATTGCTTCGTTATTAACCTCTTAGCCACCACTAGCCCCAGATCTATACATCGACTGGTGGCTCTGTGCTTTTTATCTCATGTGAATAATCCTGAAAGACACGTTTCCCATTTGTTCGAGAGCCTTCTATCAGTGCAAACAGCCAACTGATGTACTACTCCCTCCCGATACTGCCTTAAATTGACAGAAGACCACAACATATGTACAATATCTGCATCCTGACAGGAACATCAGGGACACTGCGCATCAGTTCTATTAAAGTAACAGTTGATTTTCTCTGGGGTTAAATATGCACAATGTATTATATAATATTGTATTAATTTGAATCTGGCATTGCGAGCGACCAAGGTGCGACTTGCCAGACTTACTTTCCATTCTGCGTCTGTGCATGGGCGGCCTAAGTCAAGTTCCCACTTTGCCCGCAGCGATGTGAGATCTAAAGTTGTGTGAAAACAGAGCGCATCTGCGAGCCAATGGGTGAGGTGCCTGCGATTTTCCATAGCGATATATATTGGAGTACCAAATTGGTTGGCAGTTTTAGCGTAATGTCTCCCCAGCTACGCTACAACAAGCTCATCCATGAGGCATGCATGAGGAAATGTCCTGCAGATATTTTACCTTCCAGCGTAATATCAGTGTACGGAATGAGTGCTCCGTCTAGGTAAAAGTCATCTAAGGTGTGTAGCCCCGCCGCATGCCATGCATCTGTAGGAAGGTGGAATCTGACTATATGGTTGCCCCCACTTTTTTTATGGTGTTTTGCTGGTTTATGACTTAGTTGGACTGGGATCCTGCTATTCAGGGCCCCAGTCTATCTGCTTTCTCTGTAAAATGGATTCCATGTGCCTTAGGCACATCTCTGATTGGGATCTGGAGTGCCCTTATAAGTCCCTAGTATATGGTATACTATGTACCAAGGGCATAGGTACCTCAGAGGCCTGCCAGGGGCTGCAGCATGTATTATGCCACCCCTGGAAGGCCATCCAAACTGACACCACAGGTCTGCTACTGCAGCCTGGGTAAGGTGGTGCATGCACCCCTTACTGTGATATAGGTTACCTATATCACGAAATACATACACACCTAGAAACCTATAAGTCACTCCTAAGGCAGGCCTTATCAATCCTAAAGGCAGAGTGCATGGTTCCTATGTGAGAGGGTGCCCCTGCATGAGCAGGGCCCCTCTGCAGCGTTCGGAGACCATCTCTGATGCTGTTTGTAGTGCAGCCTGACCATATACTCTTAAGCGCATTATATCCTCGCGGTAAAATGCTAACTTTGGAATGGCTGCACCTAAACATGTCGTGTTTGGTGTCAAACATCTTGGAATACTACCCCCCGCCAATCCTGGCGGCGGGGGTAGCATTCCACCCTTCTAGAGGGAAAGACATGTTAACTCTGGCTTACCCGGTAACTTCTTTCTGAAGCCCTGGCATCACAAAATGGATGCTGCTGCCACAGACACAAGTCTGGCCTCCTGCTGCTGGACGAAACTCCGGCAGGGGAGGCCTGGACAATAGGTTTCCTGTTGCAGGGAGGTGTGACCACCTCCCCAGACAGGATAATGTGTATTGGGGCTGGGTGGGTGCACTCTTAGAGTGCTTTGAAGTCCTGCACTGGGGGAGCAAAAGGCTCCTCTGTGCATATGCCAGTTCAAACCAGCTCAGGGGCTACCTGCCCCTGCTCTGGCGCGAAACTGGACAAAGGGAAGTGGGTGTAGCCACCCCTCCCTTGACCCTCCCATAGGTGGGGTCATAGAGTTAGTCCCTCCCTGTTTTACTAGTTAAAATGGGGAACCCTTGCCACAGCAAGTTTAGATTATACCTGGACGAAACTCTGACACGGAATCCTGGACCTTCGACGCTCTACGACAAGATTAGAGGACTGAAGAATCTCCCTTGGGGTCAAGGAGTGACTCCCCTGCTTGGCAGGCACCAAAGAAGCATCTGTCCGGTTCGCATCACTGAAGCTCCCGTCGGACGCCGAAGTCATCGCATCACCAGAGGTGGATTCTCAGACTTCCCCGAGGCTACCCTGAGTCCCCAGCAAAGCTGAGGCCCGTGGCTATCGTGGGTAACGTGAGACCGTGACCCCTGGACACCGAGCACACTTGCAAGTGCACCATCTTCTGGGTCGCCCAAGAAGTCGTGCTTTGGGCTCCGAGTAGCCCTAGCCTCCAGCACCCCCTGCACCGAAGATCACTGGCCCCCACTCCACGAGTGTCCTGTAAGCCAGCTCCACGTGCGGCGTCACGAGGCTCCTTCGCGGTCGCTAGCCCGTTGGCTAGTAGCCCTTACCGAAGGCCAATCTTTTCTTTACTTGGTAGTCTGGTTGCTCCAGGCCTGCCCTCACTTACCCTTGCTGGGTGAGTTCCCCAGACCTTGCTGGTCTGCACCATCGACGATCTTCAGCTACATCGAGACTTGCCGTTGCCAAGGCTTGTTGGGTCCAATCTGGTCGCCGACACCGCAGCACTCGACAGACATCGTGTACCAGCCCGAATCCTGCTCCTGGTCGCCGACAACGCCTCCTGGACCTCGTGGCTGCTGAAACGAGACGACCGTCAACGCACCTGAAGCACTCGACATCGGTGGGCATCCGTCCATCATCTCCCTGGTCACTGGCTAGTGACCCAGACTCTGTCCCCTCTGCTTTCAGGTTCTTCAGAACTCCGATCCACTCTTGGATCCACCCGGACACTTTTCTCTTGGTCGCCAGCAGCACTTTGCAGCAGATCGCCATTCGAAACGACGACGAAACCCGACCCCGAAAGGCACCTATGCACCCGGCTTCCCTGGGTGAGGTAACACGAGTACTCCGGTGCTCCCGTGGGTAGAGACTCTTCAAAGTCCTAGATCTCAAGGGGTTTTGTCCTAGTCCTCTTTAAAGTGTCCCTTTCCTCTATTTTCCCGATCCCGACTTTCTCCATAGAAGTTAACGGCGTATCGCGGTTGTGTATTTACACTGCACGCGTCTCCCGTGGGTCCCCTGTGTCACTACCTTGGGTGGTTCCTTGTGGTCCAAGCACTTCTAGAGGCTCTAGGCCTAGTGTCTAGTTCAGTCGTGGTTCGCATACCACTTTATTGGTATATGGTTTGGTACGCCCCTAGGGCCCAAACGTGTATTTGTGCTATTACTGTAATTTAAGATCTTATAACCTATGTACTTCGAACTCTAGCCTCATAAAGAGACTAGAGGGGTGTGTTTAGTAATAAATACATATATTTTGAATATATACCTGGTGTGGTGCTCTTTCATTTGGTCACTCAAGAGATTATAGACTGGTAAAACAAGCTGCTTTACATTCCTTCAAGACTTAGCCTGAAGGCTGCTCTCCACAGCTACCACTAGGATAGCTTTCAATAAGGTTGTCTTTAACCTACCTACCATAAGAGTCGATTTGGACTGGTGCAAGGTGCCCACTATAATTAGTGGACAGCATATGCCAGGCCAACTTCTCACATTGGTGTGCAGCGTGTGGGATTCCAGCTTGCTATTGTTTTACCAGATAATCTCAATTGAATTGATCAACTGAAAACCACTAAAGGTACCTAAGGTACATATAATTTAAGCTTAGAATATCAGTAAGTTCTACTGAACTTAGAGTTGTGTGTTAAGGGATAGCACAACCCTTTCTACAACTCAAGAGAGTTTAGTAGGCCACACTAGAGTAGGTAGTGCATACACCACACCACACTAGTAATGTCTTTAAAAGCAGGATCTAGAGATGCCCTGCAGGAAGCCATTGAGCTTCCCCCTCCAAGTATGACACACTCCCATTCTTGGAACTGAGAGCTTTGTGTAACGTGAGGAAATTAAGGACAGGCCAAAGTCCCACCACCCAACACCTCCAGGAGTTGTTGGTGGCTTATGATCTTAGTAAGTCTTCAGAGACTGAAGGGGTAGGAGCAGAGGGTGGGCCAGCAGATGAGGAAGGGGCCAGGGGTACTACTACCCCCAGCCCCCCTCTGAAACTGACCAGGAGGGTGACAATGACCCTGACCTGGAAAACCCAATCCCTTCTGGGGAAGATGAAGATGAGGATCTAGAGAACCACACCTTTGTCCCCCCAGGAAGGATTATGAGTGTGCTCAGAAAGTCTAGGTCTCCTTCTCAGGAGTCTAACCACTCTGGCACCTCAATAGGGAGCTCTGTTTCTTCTCACAGGAGGGAATCCTCTCATGAGAGAAGAAAGAGACTGGTCCAGTATGAGGAAACTCAACTAGAGATCAGGAAGAAGCAATTGGCTTTAGATAGAGAATCCCTAGATCTCCTTAGAGAGAGAAGAAAGTTGGGACTAGAGTCCCATGGTGGCAGCAATATCCCTAGAGATAGGGACAGGTCTTATGACCATAGAAACCTAAACAAGATTGTCCCTCCCTACCAGAGTGGGGATGACATCCACAAATGGATAACTGCACTGGAGAGGGCCTGTAAAGTTCAGAAGGTCCCCCAGAGGCAGTGGGCAGCAATCTTGTGGCTCTCCTTTGCAGACAAAGGTAGAGACAAGCTCCTCACTGTAAGAGAAGAGGATGCTGACAATTACACAGTCTTGAAGAGTGCTCTGATAGATGGGTTTGGCCTAACCACTGAACAGTATAGGTTGAAGTTCAGAGACACCCAAAAAGCTCAGACTCAAGACTGGGTTGATTTTGTAGATTGTGCTACAAAGGCTCTGGAAGGTTGGATACATGGCAACAAAGTGCATGACTTTTTAGGATTGTACAATTTGATTATGAGGGAGCAGATCCTTAATAATTGTCAAAACCAGCTTTTGCACCAGTATCTGGTGGACTCTGATCTGACCTCTCCCCAAGAATTGGGAAAGAAGGCAGACAAATGGGTCAGAACCAGAGTAAAAACTAGAAATCAGGGTGGTGACCAGAAGAAAGATTCTACTAAGTCCCAAGAGAAAGGTGGGGATAAATCTAAGGATAAGTCCCCTACAGGGCCCCAAAATTCCTCTTCTGGGGGTGGGTCCCAAACTCCTTCCTCTCCTGAAAAGAAACCATATTGCCATGTCTGTAAAAAGCCTGGGCACTGGAAAACTGATCCCAGTTGCCCCAGGATTGGCAATAAAGAAAATGTTCCTCCCACAACTACTACCACCCCTCCTGGTACTACCAGTAGTAATCCTCCAGTTGGGAGTAGTGCACCCAAAAAGTTGGGTGCTTTTGCAAGAGGAACAGAGGTGGGCCCTAGTTTAGACAGGGACCCCTCAACAGACTCCTCTGACTCTGATGGTGGTATAGGATTTGCCACCTTTACCATGGGTCCCATAGCATTGGGCAGGTACAGACTGGAGCCAATGATTAATGGTCAGAAAGCGGTGGCATTTAGGGACACAGGGGCTAGTGTCACCATGGTGGCAGGGAAACTAGTCCCCCCTCACCAGCTTTTACCTGAGTTTAAATACCAGGTGACCAACATTGATGGTGTCAGAACAGATCACCCCATGGCCATAGTCAATCTCAGCTGGGAGGGGGTCACAGGCCCAAAAAGAGTGGCAGTGTCCCCAACCCTACCTGTAGATTGCCTGATGGGCAATGATTTGGAAATTTCAGCCTGGGCTGAAGTTGAACACCAAACCCATCTTAGGATGTTGGGCGTCCCTGCAAGGTTAGTGGGGCTGTGATGGCCACAGCCCCAGCCCAAGACTTTGGAGAGATGGAGCCTGAAAGAATGGCCCACTCTCCCCCAAAAGAGAGCAAAAGGGTTGAAGAAAAGTCTTCTTCCCCCAGACAGTAGGTAAGGGTCAGCCTCCTCAGGGAACTGACCCTACCCCTAGTGAAGGAACTGCCACAGAGGTAGTCAGGCCTGGCCTGGCCACACCCCTGATGGCAGAGGACCCTTCCACGGTGGTACCCAGTCTGGAGCAGGTAACCTGCCCCTCTCTACCCTGCCTCAGTCAGCCCAGGGCTGCAGAGGTCAGGGAGGTCAGTGGACCCCCCGGGCCCCCTGTCCAGAGGAAGCCCCCCATCAGCAGATTAGGGGCAGCCAGTCTAGTAGCCCTAGCCAGGTGAAAATTCCTCTACACACTGAGGGATCCCCCATACCTTTATGTAGGGACCTCCCCCAGAAGGACTCTGGTAGGCAAGGGCAAACCTGGGACCAGAAGGTTCCAAACCTGCCATGTCCCTCCAGTGTTCCATCCAAAGGGACCCAACCCCCAGCTGTAGGCAGCCAAAGGTTGACCCTTAGAGCAAAGTGCAACTCAGTCATGGAAATACAGGCATACATGGTGACCAGTGATCTGAGGAAACTGAGGCCAACATTCCTAGGGCCTCACTTCCCTACTCAGACACCTCACCAGCCTTGTACTTTACCTAAGCACACCAGAGGTAGTGATTCCCCATGGTGGAGACCCTCTCATACCCTTAGGGTGAGGGATTGCTTAGTGGACCATAACATAGGGGGCAACCATGCTAGTGCAGGTGCTTCCTTATATGGCCACTTAGTCAATATAGGCTCAACTGGCCAAGGTTAGCCTTATCTCCTTTCGTTTGGGGGGGTTATGTAGGAAGGTGGAATCTGACTATATGGTTGCCCCCACTTTTTTTATGGTGTTTTGCTGGTTTATGACTTAGTTGGACTGGGATCCTGCTATTCAGGGCCCCAGTCTATCTGCTTTCTCTGTAAAATGGATTCCATGTGCCTTAGGCACATCTCTGATTGGGATCTGGAGTGCCCTTATAAGTCCCTAGTATATGGTATACTATGTACCAAGGGCATAGGTACCTCAGAGGCCTGCCAGGGGCTGCAGCATGTATTATGCCACCCCTGGAAGGCCATCCAAACTGACACCACAGGTCTGCTACTGCAGCCTGGGTAAGGTGGTGCATGCACCCCTTACTGTGATATAGGTTACCTATATCACGAAATACATACACACCTAGAAACCTATAAGTCACTCCTAAGGCAGGCCTTATCAATCCTAAAGGCAGAGTGCATGGTTCCTATGTGAGAGGGTGCCCCTGCATGAGCAGGGCCCCTCTGCAGCGTTCGGAGACCATCTCTGATGCTGTTTGTAGTGCAGCCTGACCATATACTCTTAAGCGCATTATATCCTCGCGGTAAAATGCTAACTTTGGAATGGCTGCACCTAAACATGTCGTGTTTGGTGTCAAACATCTTGGAATACTACCCCCCGCCAATCCTGGCGGCGGGGGTAGCATTCCACCCTTCTAGAGGGAAAGACATGTTAACTCTGGCTTACCCGGTAACTTCTTTCTGAAGCCCTGGCATCACAAAATGGATGCTGCTGCCACAGACACAAGTCTGGCCTCCTGCTGCTGGACGAAACTCCGGCAGGGGAGGCCTGGACAATAGGTTTCCTGTTGCAGGGAGGTGTGACCACCTCCCCAGACAGGATAATGTGTATTGGGGCTGGGTGGGTGCACTCTTAGAGTGCTTTGAAGTCCTGCACTGGGGGAGCAAAAGGCTCCTCTGTGCATATGCCAGTTCAAACCAGCTCAGGGGCTACCTGCCCCTGCTCTGGCGCGAAACTGGACAAAGGGAAGTGGGTGTAGCCACCCCTCCCTTGACCCTCCCATAGGTGGGGTCATAGAGTTAGTCCCTCCCTGTTTTACTAGTTAAAATGGGGAACCCTTGCCACAGCAAGTTTAGATTATACCTGGACGAAACTCTGACACGGAATCCTGGACCTTCGACGCTCTACGACAAGATTAGAGGACTGAAGAATCTCCCTTGGGGTCAAGGAGTGACTCCCCTGCTTGGCAGGCACCAAAGAAGCATCTGTCCGGTTCGCATCACTGAAGCTCCCGTCGGACGCCGAAGTCATCGCATCACCAGAGGTGGATTCTCAGACTTCCCCGAGGCTACCCTGAGTCCCCAGCAAAGCTGAGGCCCGTGGCTATCGTGGGTAACGTGAGACCGTGACCCCTGGACACCGAGCACACTTGCAAGTGCACCATCTTCTGGGTCTCCCAAGAAGTCGTGCTTTGGGCTCCGAGTAGCCCTAGCCTCCAGCACCACCTGCACCGAAGATCACTGGCCCCCACTCCACGAGTGTCCTGTAAGCCAGCTCCACGTGCGGCGTCACGAGGCTCCTTCGCGGTCGCTAGCCCGTTGGCTAGTAGCCCTTACCGAAGGCCAATCTTTTCTTTACTTGGCAGTCTGGTTGCTCCAGGCCTGCCCTCACTTACCCTTGCTGGGTGAGTTCCCCAGACCTTGCTGGTCTGCACCATCGACGATCTTCAGCTACATCGAGACTTGCCGTTGCCAAGGCTTGTTGGGTCCAATCTGGTCGCCGACACCGCAGCACTCGACAGACATCGTGTACCAGCCCGAATCCTGCTCCTGGTCGCCGACAACGCCTCCTGGACCTCATGGCTGCTGAAACGAGACGACCGTCAACGCACCTGAAGCACTCGACATCGGTGGGCATCCGTCCATCATCTCCCTGGTCACTGGCTAGTGACCCAGACTCTGTCCCCTCTGCTTTCAGGTTCTTCAGAACTCCGATCCACTCTTGGATCCACCCGGACACTTTTCTCCTGGTCGCCAGCAGCACTTTGCAGCAGATCGCCATTCGAAACGACGACGAAACCCGACCCCGAAAGGCACCTATGCACCCGGCTTCCCTGGGTGAGGTAACACGAGTACTCCGGTGCTCCCGTGGGTAGAGACTCTTCAAAGTCCTAGATCTCAAAGGGTTTTGTCCTAGTCCTCTTTAAAGTGTCCCTTTCCTCTATTTTCCCGATCCCGACTTTCTCCATAGAAGTTAACGGCGTATCGCGGTTGTGTATTTACACTGCACGCGTCTCCCGTGGGTCCCCTGTGTCACTACCTTGGGTGGTTCCTTGTGGTCCAAGCACTTCTAGAGGCTCTAGGCCTAGTGTCTAGTTCAGTCGTGGTTCGCATACCACTTTATTGGTATATGGTTTGGTACGCCCCTAGGGCCCAAACGTGTATTTGTGCTATTACTGTAATTTAAGATCTTATAACCTATGTACTTCGAACTCTAGCCTCATAAAGAGACTAGAGGGGTGTGTTTAGTAATAAATACATATATTTTGAATATATACCTGGTGTGGTGCTCTTTCATTTGGTCACTCAAGAGATTATAGACTGGTAAAACAAGCTGCTTTACATTCCTTCAAGACTTAGCCTGAAGGCTGCTCTCCACAGCTACCACTAGGATAGCTTTCAATAAGGTTGTCTTTAACCTACCTACCATAAGAGTCGATTTGGACTGGTGCAAGGTGCCCACTATAATTAGTGGACAGCATATGCCAGGCCAACTTCTCACATTGGTGTGCAGCGTGTGGGATTCCAGCTTGCTATTGTTTTACCAGATAATCTCAATTGAATTGATCAACTGAAAACCACTAAAGGTACCTAAGGTACATATAATTTAAGCTTAGAATATCAGTAAGTTCTACTGAACTTAGAGTTGTGTGTTAAGGGATAGCACAACCCTTTCTACAACTCAAGAGAGTTTAGTAGGCCACACTAGAGTAGGTAGTGCATACACCACACCACACTAGTAATGTCTTTAAAAGCAGGATCTAGAGATGCCCTGCAGGAAGCCATTGAGCTTCCCCCTCCAAGTATGACACACTCCCATTCTTGGAACTGAGAGCTTTGTGTAACGTGAGGAAATTAAGGACAGGCCAAAGTCCCACCACCCAACACCTCCAGGAGTTGTTGGTGGCTTATGATCTTAGTAAGTCTTCAGAGACTGAAGGGGTAGGAGCAGAGGGTGGGCCAGCAGATGAGGAAGGGGCCAGGGGTACTACTACCCCCAGCCCCCCTCTGAAACTGACCAGGAGGGTGACAATGACCCTGACCTGGAAAACCCAATCCCTTCTGGGGAAGATGAAGATGAGGATCTAGAGAACCACACCTTTGTCCCCCCAGGAAGGATTATGAGTGTGCTCAGAAAGTCTAGGTCTCCTTCTCAGGAGTCTAACCACTCTGGCACCTCAATAGGGAGCTCTGTTTCTTCTCACAGGAGGGAATCCTCTCATGAGAGAAGAAAGAGACTGGTCCAGTATGAGGAAACTCAACTAGAGATCAGGAAGAAGCAATTGGCTTTAGATAGAGAATCCCTAGATCTCCTTAGAGAGAGAAGAAAGTTGGGACTAGAGTCCCATGGTGGCAGCAATATCCCTAGAGATAGGGACAGGTCTTATGACCATAGAAACCTAAACAAGATTGTCCCTCCCTACCAGAGTGGGGATGACATCCACAAATGGATAACTGCACTGGAGAGGGCCTGTAAAGTTCAGAAGGTCCCCCAGAGGCAGTGGGCAGCAATCTTGTGGCTCTCCTTTGCAGACAAAGGTAGAGACAAGCTCCTCACTGTAAGAGAAGAGGATGCTGACAATTACACAGTCTTGAAGAGTGCTCTGATAGATGGGTTTGGCCTAACCACTGAACAGTATAGGTTGAAGTTCAGAGACACCCAAAAAGCTCAGACTCAAGACTGGGTTGATTTTGTAGATTGTGCTACAAAGGCTCTGGAAGGTTGGATACATGGCAACAAAGTGCATGACTTTTTAGGATTGTACAATTTGATTATGAGGGAGCAGATCCTTAATAATTGTCAAAACCAGCTTTTGCACCAGTATCTGGTGGACTCTGATCTGACCTCTCCCCAAGAATTGGGAAAGAAGGCAGACAAATGGGTCAGAACCAGAGTAAAAACTAGAAATCAGGGTGGTGACCAGAAGAAAGATTCTACTAAGTCCCAAGAGAAAGGTGGGGATAAATCTAAGGATAAGTCCCCTACAGGGCCCCAAAATTCCTCTTCTGGGGGTGGGTCCCAAACTCCTTCCTCTCCTGAAAAGAAACCATATTGCCATGTCTGTAAAAAGCCTGGGCACTGGAAAACTGATCCCAGTTGCCCCAGGATTGGCAATAAAGAAAATGTTCCTCCCACAACTACTACCACCCCTCCTGGTACTACCAGTAGTAATCCTCCAGTTGGGAGTAGTGCACCCAAAAAGTTGGGTGCTTTTGCAAGAGGAACAGAGGTGGGCCCTAGTTTAGACAGGGACCCCTCAACAGACTCCTCTGACTCTGATGGTGGTATAGGATTTGCCACCTTTACCATGGGTCCCATAGCATTGGGCAGGTACAGACTGGAGCCAATGATTAATGGTCAGAAAGCTGTGGCATTTAGGGACACAGGGGCTAGTGTCACCATGGTGGCAGGGAAACTAGTCCCCCCTCACCAGCTTTTACCTGAGTTTAAATACCAGGTGACCAACATTGATGGTGTCAGAACAGATCACCCCATGGCCATAGTCAATCTCAGCTGGGAGGGGGTCACAGGCCCAAAAAGAGTGGCAGTGTCCCCAACCCTACCTGTAGATTGCCTGATGGGCAATGATTTGGAAATTTCAGCCTGGGCTGAAGTTGAACACCAAACCCATCTTAGGATGTTGGGCGTCCCTGCAAAGGTTAGTGGGGCTGTGATGGCCACAGCCCCAGCCCAAGACTTTGGAGAGATGGAGCCTGAAAGAATGGCCCACTCTCCCCCAAAAGAGAGCAAAAGGGTTGAAGAAAAGTCTTCTTCCCCCAGACAGTAGGTAAGGGTCAGCCTCCTCAGGGAACTGACCCTACCCCTAGTGAAGGAACTGCCACAGAGGTAGTCAGGCCTGGCCTGGCCACACCCCTGATGGCAGAGGACCCTTCCACGGTGGTACCCAGTCTGGAGCAGGTAACCTGCCCCTCTCTACCCTGCCTCAGTCAGCCCAGGGCTGCAGAGGTCAGGGAGGTCAGTGGACCCCCCGGGCCCCCTGTCCAGAGGAAGCCCCCATCAGCAGATTAGGGGCAGCCAGTCTAGTAGCCCTAGCCAGGTGAAAATTCCTCTACACACTGAGGGATCCCCCATACCTTTATGTAGGGACCTCCCCCAGAAGGACTCTGGTAGGCAAGGGCAAACCTGGGACCAGAAGGTTCCAAACCTGCCATGTCCCTCCAGTGTTCCATCCAAAGGGACCCAACCCCCAGCTGTAGGCAGCCAAAGGTTGACCCTTAGAGCAAAGTGCAACTCAGTCATGGAAAGACAGGCATACATGGTGACCAGTGATCTGAGGAAACTGAGGCCAACATTCCTAGGGCCTCACTTCCCTACTCAGACACCTCACCAGCCTTGTACTTTACCTAAGCACACCAGAGGTAGTGATTCCCCATGGTGGAGACCCTCTCATACCCTTAGGGTGAGGGATTGCTTAGTGGACCATAACATAGGGGGCAACCATGCTAGTGCAGGTGCTTCCTTATATGGCCACTTAGTCAATATAGGCTCAACTGGCCAAGGTTAGCCTTATCTCCTTTCGTTTGGGGGGGTTATGTAGGAAGGTGGAATCTGACTATATGGTTGCCCCCACTTTTTTTATGGTGTTTTGCTGGTTTATGACTTAGTTGGACTGGGATCCTGCTATTCAGGGCCCCAGTCTATCTGCTTTCTCTGTAAAATGGATTCCATGTGCCTTAGGCACATCTCTGATTGGGATCTGGAGTGCCCTTATAAGTCCCTAGTATATGGTATACTATGTACCAAGGGCATAGGTACCTCAGAGGCCTGCCAGGGGCTGCAGCATGTATTATGCCACCCCTGGAAGGCCATCCAAACTGACACCACAGGTCTGCTACTGCAGCCTGGGTAAGGTGGTGCATGCACCCCTTACTGTGATATAGGTTACCTATATCACGAAATACATACACACCTAGAAACCTATAAGTCACTCCTAAGGCAGGCCTTATCAATCCTAAAGGCAGAGTGCATGGTTCCTATGTGAGAGGGTGCCCCTGCATGAGCAGGGCCCCTCTGCAGCGTTCGGAGACCATCTCTGATGCTGTTTGTAGTGCAGCCTGACCATATACTCTTAAGCGCATTATATCCTCGCGGTAAAATGCTAACTTTGGAATGGCTGCACCTAAACATGTCGTGTTTGGTGTCAAACATCTTGGAATACTACCCCCCGCCAATCCTGGCGGCGGGGGTAGCATTCCACCCTTCTAGAGGGAAAGACATGTTAACTCTGGCTTACCCGGTAACTTCTTTCTGAAGCCCTGGCATCACAAAATGGATGCTGCTGCCACAGACACAAGTCTGGCCTCCTGCTGCTGGACGAAACTCCGGCAGGGGAGGCCTGGACAATAGGTTTCCTGTTGCAGGGAGGTGTGACCACCTCCCCAGACAGGATAATGTGTATTGGGGCTGGGTGGGTGCACTCTTAGAGTGCTTTGAAGTCCTGCACTGGGGGAGCAAAAGGCTCCTCTGTGCATATGCCAGTTCAAACCAGCTCAGGGGCTACCTGCCCCTGCTCTGGCGCGAAACTGGACAAAGGGAAGTGGGTGTAGCCACCCCTCCCTTGACCCTCCCATAGGTGGGGTCATAGAGTTAGTCCCTCCCTGTTTTACTAGTTAAAATGGGGAACCCTTGCCACAGCAAGATTAGATTATACCTGGACGAAACTCTGACACAGAATCCTGGACCTTCGACGCTCTACTACACGATTAGAGGACTGAAGAATCTCCCTTGGGGTCAAGGAGTGACTCCCCTGCTTGGCAGGCACCAAAGAAGCATCTGTCCGGTTCGCATCACTGAAGCTCCCGTCGGACGCCGAAGTCATCGCATCACCAGAGGTGGATTCTCAGACTTCCCCGAGGCTACCCTGAGTCCCCAGCAAAGCTGAGGCCCGTGGCTATCGTGGGTAACGTGAGACCGTGACCCCTGGACACCGAGCACACTTGCAAGTGCACCATCTTCTGGGTCTCCCAAGAAGTCGTGCTTTGGGCTCCGAGTAGCCCTAGCCTCCAGCACCACCTGCACCGAAGATCACTGGCCCCCACTCCACGAGTGTCCTGTAAGCCAGCTCCACGTGCGGCGTCACGAGGCTCCTTCGCGGTCGCTAGCCCGTTGGCTAGTAGCCCTTACCGAAGGCCAATCTTTTCTTTACTTGGCAGTCTGGTTGCTCCAGGCCTGCCCTCACTTACCCTTGCTGGGTGAGTTCCCCAGACCTTGCTGGTCTGCACCATCGACGATCTTCAGCTACATCGAGACTTGCCGTTGCCAAGGCTTGTTGGGTCCAATCTGGTCGCCGACACCGCAGCACTCGACAGACATCGTGTACCAGCCCGAATCCTGCTCCTGGTCGCCGACAACGCCTCCTGGACCTCGTGGCTGCAGAAACGAGACGACCGTCAACGCACCTGAAGCACTCGACATCGGTGGGCATCCGTCCATCACCTCCCTGGTCACTGGCTAGTGACCCAGACTCTGTCCCCTCTGCTTTCAGGTTCTTCAGAACTCCGATCCACTCTTGGATCCACCCGGACACTTTTCTCCTGGTCGCCAGCAGCACTTTGCAGCAGATCGCCATAAGAAACGACGACGAAACCCGACCCCGAAAGGCACCTATGCACCCGGCTTCCCTGGGTGAGGTAACACGAGTACTCCGGTGCTCCCGTGGGTAGAGACTCTTCAAAGTCCTAGATCTCAAAGGGTTTTGTCCTAGTCCTCTTTAAAGTGTCCCTTTCCTCTATTTTCCCGATCCCGACTTTCTCCATAGAAGTTAACGGCGTATCGCGGTTGTGTATTTACACTGCACGCGTCTCCCGTGGGTCCCCTGTGTCACTACCTTGGGTGGTTCCTTGTGGTCCAAGCACTTCTAGAGGCTCTAGGCCTAGTGTCTAGTTCAGTCGTGGTTCGCATACCACTTTATTGGTATATGGTTTGGTACGCCCCTAGGGCCCAAACGTGTATTTGTGCTATTACTGTGATTTAAGATCTTATAACCTATGTACTTCGAACTCTAGCCTCATAAAGAGACTAGAGGGGTGTGTTTAGTAATAAATACATATATTTTGAATATATACCTGGTGTGGTGCTCTTTCATTTGGTCACTCAAGAGATTATAGACTGGTAAAACAAGCTGCTTTACATTCCTTCAAGACTTAGCCTGAAGGCTGCTCTCCACAGCTACCACTAGGATAGCTTTCAATAAGGTTGTCTTTAACCTACCTACCATAAGAGTCGATTTGGACTGGTGCAAGGTGCCCACTATAATTAGTGGACAGCATATGCCAGGCCAACTTCTCACATTGGTGTGCAGCGTGTGGGATTCCAGCTTGCTATTGTTTTACCAGATAATCTCAATTGAATTGATCAACTGAAAACCACTAAAGGTACCTAAGGTACATATAATTTAAGCTTAGAATATCAGTAAGTTCTACTGAACTTAGAGTTGTGTGTTAAGGGATAGCACAACCCTTTCTACAACTCAAGAGAGTTTAGTAGGCCACACTAGAGTAGGTAGTGCATACACCACACCACACTAGTAATGTCTTTAAAAGCAGGATCTAGAGATGCCCTGCAGGAAGCCATTGAGCTTCCCCCTCCAAGTATGACACACTCCCATTCTTGGAACTGAGAGCTTTGTGTAACGTGAGGAAATTAAGGACAGGCCAAAGTCCCACCACCCAACACCTCCAGGAGTTGTTGGTGGCTTATGATCTTAGTAAGTCTTCAGAGACTGAAGGGGTAGGAGCAGAGGGTGGGCCAGCAGATGAGGAAGGGGCCAGGGGTACTACTACCCCCAGCCCCCCTCTGAAACTGACCAGGAGGGTGACAATGACCCTGACCTGGAAAACCCAATCCCTTCTGGGGAAGATGAAGATGAGGATCTAGAGAACCACACCTTTGTCCCCCCAGGAAGGATTATGAGTGTGCTCAGAAAGTCTAGGTCTCCTTCTCAGGAGTCTAACCACTCTGGCACCTCAATAGGGAGCTCTGTTTCTTCTCACAGGAGGGAATCCTCTCATGAGAGAAGAAAGAGACTGGTCCAGTATGAGGAAACTCAACTAGAGATCAGGAAGAAGCAATTGGCTTTAGATAGAGAATCCCTAGATCTCCTTAGAGAGAGAAGAAAGTTGGGACTAGAGTCCCATGGTGGCAGCAATATCCCTAGAGATAGGGACAGGTCTTATGACCATAGAAACCTAAACAAGATTGTCCCTCCCTACCAGAGTGGGGATGACATCCACAAATGGATAACTGCACTGGAGAGGGCCTGTAAAGTTCAGAAGGTCCCCCAGAGGCAGTGGGCAGCAATCTTGTGGCTCTCCTTTGCAGACAAAGGTAGAGACAAGCTCCTCACTGTAAGAGAAGAGGATGCTGACAATTACACAGTCTTGAAGAGTGCTCTGATAGATGGGTTTGGCCTAACCACTGAACAGTATAGGTTGAAGTTCAGAGACACCCAAAAAGCTCAGACTCAAGACTGGGTTGATTTTGTAGATTGTGCTACAAAGGCTCTGGAAGGTTGGATACATGGCAACAAAGTGCATGACTTTTTAGGATTGTACAATTTGATTATGAGGGAGCAGATCCTTAATAATTGTCAAAACCAGCTTTTGCACCAGTATCTGGTGGACTCTGATCTGACCTCTCCCCAAGAATTGGGAAAGAAGGCAGACAAATGGGTCAGAACCAGAGTAAAAACTAGAAATCAGGGTGGTGACCAGAAGAAAGATTCTACTAAGTCCCAAGAGAAAGGTGGGGATAAATCTAAGGATAAGTCCCCTACAGGGCCCCAAAATTCCTCTTCTGGGGGTGGGTCCCAAACTCCTTCCTCTCCTGAAAAGAAACCATATTGCCATGTCTGTAAAAAGCCTGGGCACTGGAAAACTGATCCCAGTTGCCCCAGGATTGGCAATAAAGAAAATGTTCCTCCCACAACTACTACCACCCCTCCTGGTACTACCAGTAGTAATCCTCCAGTTGGGAGTAGTGCACCCAAAAAGTTGGGTGCTTTTGCAAGAGGAACAGAGGTGGGCCCTAGTTTAGACAGGGACCCCTCAACAGACTCCTCTGACTCTGATGGTGGTATAGGATTTGCCACCTTTACCATGGGTCCCATAGCATTGGGCAGGTACAGACTGGAGCCAATGATTAATGGTCAGAAAGCTGTGGCATTTAGGGACACAGGGGCTAGTGTCACCATGGTGGCAGGGAAACTAGTCCCCCCTCACCAGCTTTTACCTGAGTTTAAATACCAGGTGACCAACATTGATGGTGTCAGAACAGATCACCCCATGGCCATAGTCAATCTCAGCTGGGAGGGGGTCACAGGCCCAAAAAGAGTGGCAGTGTCCCCAACCCTACCTGTAGATTGCCTGATGGGCAATGATTTGGAAATTTCAGCCTGGGCTGAAGTTGAACACCAAACCCATCTTAGGATGTTGGGCGTCCCTGCAAAGGTTAGTGGGGCTGTGATGGCCACAGCCCCAGCCCAAGACTTTGGAGAGATGGAGCCTGAAAGAATGGCCCACTCTCCCCCAAAAGAGAGCAAAAGGGTTGAAGAAAAGTCTTCTTCCCCCAGACAGTAGGTAAGGGTCAGCCTCCTCAGGGAACTGACCCTACCCCTAGTGAAGGAACTGCCACAGAGGTAGTCAGGCCTGGCCTGGCCACACCCCTGATGGCAGAGGACCCTTCCACGGTGGTACCCAGTCTGGAGCAGGTAACCTGCCCCTCTCTACCCTGCCTCAGTCAGCCCAGGGCTGCAGAGGTCAGGGAGGTCAGTGGACCCCCCGGGCCCCCTGTCCAGAGGAAGCCCCCCATCAGCAGATTAGGGGCAGCCAGTCTAGTAGCCCTAGCCAGGTGAAAATTCCTCTACACACTGAGGGATCCCCCATACCTTTATGTAGGGACCTCCCCCAGAAGGACTCTGGTAGGCAAGGGCAAACCTGGGACCAGAAGGTTCCAAACCTGCCATGTCCCTCCAGTGTTCCATCCAAAGGGACCCAACCCCCAGCTGTAGGCAGCCAAAGGTTGACCCTTAGAGCAAAGTGCAACTCAGTCATGGAAAGACAGGCATACATGGTGACCAGTGATCTGAGGAAACTGAGGCCAACATTCCTAGGGCCTCACTTCCCTACTCAGACACCTCACCAGCCTTGTACTTTACCTAAGCACACCAGAGGTAGTGATTCCCCATGGTGGAGACCCTCTCATACCCTTAGGGTGAGGGATTGCTTAGTGGACCATAACATAGGGGGCAACCATGCTAGTGCAGGTGCTTCCTTATATGGCCACTTAGTCAATATAGGCTCAACTGGCCAAGGTTAGCCTTATCTCCTTTCGTTTGGGGGGGGTTATGTAGGAAGGTGGAATCTGACTATATGGTTGCCCCCACTTTTTTTATGGTGTTTTGCTGGTTTATGACTTAGTTGGACTGGGATCCTGCTATTCAGGGCCCCAGTCTATCTGCTTTCTCTGTAAAATGGATTCCATGTGCCTTAGGCACATCTCTGATTGGGATCTGGAGTGCCCTTATAAGTCCCTAGTATATGGTATACTATGTACCAAGGGCATAGGTACCTCAGAGGCCTGCCAGGGGCTGCAGCATGTATTATGCCACCCCTGGAAGGCCATCCAAACTGACACCACAGGTCTGCTACTGCAGCCTGGGTAAGGTGGTGCATGCACCCCTTACTGTGATATAGGTTACCTATATCACGAAATACATACACACCTAGAAACCTATAAGTCACTCCTAAGGCAGGCCTTATCAATCCTAAAGGCAGAGTGCATGGTTCCTATGTGAGAGGGTGCCCCTGCATGAGCAGGGCCCCTCTGCAGCGTTCGGAGACCATCTCTGATGCTGTTTGTAGTGCAGCCTGACCATATACTCTTAAGCGCATTATATCCTCGCGGTAAAATGCTAACTTTGGAATGGCTGCACCTAAACATGTCGTGTTTGGTGTCAAACATCTTGGAATACTACCCCCCGCCAATCCTGGCGGCGGGGGTAGCATTCCACCCTTCTAGAGGGAAAGACATGTTAACTCTGGCTTACCCGGTAACTTCTTTCTGAAGCCCTGGCATCACAAAATGGATGCTGCTGCCACAGACACAAGTCTGGCCTCCTGCTGCTGGACGAAACTCCGGCAGGGGAGGCCTGGACAATAGGTTTCCTGTTGCAGGGAGGTGTGACCACCTCCCCAGACAGGATAATGTGTATTGGGGCTGGGTGGGTGCACTCTTAGAGTGCTTTGAAGTCCTGCACTGGGGGAGCAAAAGGCTCCTCTGTGCATATGCCAGTTCAAACCAGCTCAGGGGCTACCTGCCCCTGCTCTGGCGCGAAACTGGACAAAGGGAAGTGGGTGTAGCCACCCCTCCCTTGACCCTCCCATAGGTGGGGTCATAGAGTTAGTCCCTCCCTGTTTTACTAGTTAAAATGGGGAACCCTTGCCACAGCAAGATTAGATTATACCTGGACGAAACTCTGACACGGAATCCTGGACCTTCGACGCTCTACGACAAGATTAGAGGACTGAAGAATCTCCCTTGGGGTCAAGGAGTGACTCCCCTGCTTGGCAGGCACCAAAGAAGCATCTGTCCGGTTCGCATCACTGAAGCTCCCGTCGGACGCCGAAGTCATCGCATCACCAGAGGTGGATTCTCAGACTTCCCCGAGGCTACCCTGAGTCCCCAGCAAAGCTGAGGCCCGTGGCTATCGTGGGTAACGTGAGACCGTGACCCCTGGACACCGAGCACACTTGCAAGTGCACCATCTTCTGGGTCTCCCAAGAAGTCGTGCTTTGGGCTCCGAGTAGCCCTAGCCTCCAGCACCACCTGCACCGAAGATCACTGGCCCCCACTCCACGAGTGTCCTGTAAGCCAGCTCCACGTGCGGCGTCACGAGGCTCCTTCGCGGTCGCTAGCCCGTTGGCTAGTAGCCCTTACCGAAGGCCAATCTTTTCTTTACTTGGCAGTCTGGTTGCTCCAGGCCTGCCCTCACTTACCCTTGCTGGGTGAGTTCCCCAGACCTTGCTGGTCTGCACCATCGACGATCTTCAGCTACATCGAGACTTGCCGTTGCCAAGGCTTGTTGGGTCCAATCTGGTCGCCGACACCGCAGCACTCGACAGACATCGTGTACCAGCCCGAATCCTGCTCCTGGTCGCCGACAACGCCTCCTGGACCTCGTGGCTGCAGAAACGAGACGACCGTCAACGCACCTGAAGCACTCGACATCGGTGGGCATCCGTCCATCACCTCCCTGGTCACTGGCTAGTGACCCAGACTCTGTCCCCTCTGCTTTCAGGTTCTTCAGAACTCCGATCCACTCTTGGATCCACCCGGACACTTTTCTCCTGGTCGCCAGCAGCACTTTGCAGCAGATCGCCATAAGAACCGACGACGAAACCCGACCCCGAAAGGCACCTATGCACCCGGCTTCCCTGGGTGAGGTAACACGAGTACTCCGGTGCTCCCGTGGGTAGAGACTCTTCAAAGTCCTAGATCTCAAAGGGTTTTGTCCTAGTCCTCTTTAAAGTGTCCCTTTCCTCTATTTTCCCGATCCCGACTTTCTCCATAGAAGTTAACGGCGTATCGCGGTTGTGTATTTACACTGCACGCGTCTCCCGTGGGTCCCCTGTGTCACTACCTTGGGTGGTTCCTTGTGGTCCAAGCACTTCTAGAGGCTCTAGGCCTAGTGTCTAGTTCAGTCGTGGTTCGCATACCACTTTATTGGTATATGGTTTGGTACGCCCCTAGGGCCCAAACGTGTATTTGTGCTATTACTGTGATTTAAGATCTTATAACCTATGTACTTCGAACTCTAGCCTCATAAAGAGACTAGAGGGGTGTGTTTAGTAATAAATACATATATTTTGAATATATACCTGGTGTGGTGCTCTTTCATTTGGTCACTCAAGAGATTATAGACTGGTAAAACAAGCTGCTTTACATTCCTTCAAGACTTAGCCTGAAGGCTGCTCTCCACAGCTACCACTAGGATAGCTTTCAATAAGGTTGTCTTTAACCTACCTACCATAAGAGTCGATTTGGACTGGTGCAAGGTGCCCACTATAATTAGTGGACAGCATATGCCAGGCCAACTTCTCACATTGGTGTGCAGCGTGTGGGATTCCAGCTTGCTATTGTTTTACCAGATAATCTCAATTGAATTGATCAACTGAAAACCACTAAAGGTACCTAAGGTACATATAATTTAAGCTTAGAATATCAGTAAGTTCTACTGAACTTAGAGTTGTGTGTTAAGGGATAGCACAACCCTTTCTACAACTCAAGAGAGTTTAGTAGGCCACACTAGAGTAGGTAGTGCATACACCACACCACACTAGTAATGTCTTTAAAAGCAGGATCTAGAGATGCCCTGCAGGAAGCCATTGAGCTTCCCCCTCCAAGTATGACACACTCCCATTCTTGGAACTGAGAGCTTTGTGTAACGTGAGGAAATTAAGGACAGGCCAAAGTCCCACCACCCAACACCTCCAGGAGTTGTTGGTGGCTTATGATCTTAGTAAGTCTTCAGAGACTGAAGGGGTAGGAGCAGAGGGTGGGCCAGCAGATGAGGAAGGGGCCAGGGGTACTACTACCCCCAGCCCCCTCTGAAACTGACCAGGAGGGTGACAATGACCCTGACCTGGAAAACCCAATCCCTTCTGGGGAAGATGAAGATGAGGATCTAGAGAACCACACCTTTGTCCCCCCAGGAAGGATTATGAGTGTGCTCAGAAAGTCTAGGTCTCCTTCTCAGGAGTCTAACCACTCTGGCACCTCAATAGGGAGCTCTGTTTCTTCTCACAGGAGGGAATCCTCTCATGAGAGAAGAAAGAGACTGGTCCAGTATGAGGAAACTCAACTAGAGATCAGGAAGAAGCAATTGGCTTTAGATAGAGAATCCCTAGATCTCCTTAGAGAGAGAAGAAAGTTGGGACTAGAGTCCCATGGTGGCAGCAATATCCCTAGAGATAGGGACAGGTCTTATGACCATAGAAACCTAAACAAGATTGTCCCTCCCTACCAGAGTGGGGATGACATCCACAAATGGATAACTGCACTGGAGAGGGCCTGTAAAGTTCAGAAGGTCCCCCAGAGGCAGTGGGCAGCAATCTTGTGGCTCTCCTTTGCAGACAAAGGTAGAGACAAGCTCCTCACTGTAAGAGAAGAGGATGCTGACAATTACACAGTCTTGAAGAGTGCTCTGATAGATGGGTTTGGCCTAACCACTGAACAGTATAGGTTGAAGTTCAGAGACACCCAAAAGCTCAGACTCAAGACTGGGTTGATTTTGTAGATTGTGCTACAAAGGCTCTGGAAGGTTGGATACATGGCAACAAAGTGCATGACTTTTTAGGATTGTACAATTTGATTATGAGGGAGCAGATCCTTAATAATTGTCAAAACCAGCTTTTGCACCAGTATCTGGTGGACTCTGATCTGACCTCTCCCCAAGAATTGGGAAAGAAGGCAGACAAATGGGTCAGAACCAGAGTAAAAACTAGAAATCAGGGTGGTGACCAGAAGAAAGATTCTACTAAGTCCCAAGAGAAAGGTGGGGATAAATCTAAGGATAAGTCCCCTACAGGGCCCCAAAATTCCTCTTCTGGGGGTGGGTCCCAAACTCCTTCCTCTCCTGAAAAGAAACCATATTGCCATGTCTGTAAAAAGCCTGGGCACTGGAAAACTGATCCCAGTTGCCCCAGGATTGGCAATAAAGAAAATGTTCCTCCCACAACTACTACCACCCCTCCTGGTACTACCAGTAGTAATCCTCCAGTTGGGAGTAGTGCACCCAAAAAGTTGGGTGCTTTTGCAAGAGGAACAGAGGTGGGCCCTAGTTTAGACAGGGACCCCTCAACAGACTCCTCTGACTCTGATGGTGGTATAGGATTTGCCACCTTTACCATGGGTCCCATAGCATTGGGCAGGTACAGACTGGAGCCAATGATTAATGGTCAGAAAGCTGTGGCATTTAGGGACACAGGGGCTAGTGTCACCATGGTGGCAGGGAAAC
Source organism: Calotriton arnoldi (assembly GCA_963921515.1). Taxonomy (NCBI): domain Eukaryota; kingdom Metazoa; phylum Chordata; class Amphibia; order Caudata; family Salamandridae; genus Calotriton; species Calotriton arnoldi. The sequence goes on from CAWUFW010005850.1 coordinate 476,362, forward strand.
TAGTCCCCCCTCACCAGCTTTTACCTGAGTTTAAATACCAGGTGACCAACATTGATGGTGTCAGAACAGATCACCCCATGGCCATAGTCAATCTCAGCTGGGAGGGGGTCACAGGCCCAAAAAGAGTGGCAGTGTCCCCAACCCTACCTGTAGATTGCCTGATGGGCAATGATTTGGAAATTTCAGCCTGGGCTGAAGTTGAACACCAAACCCATCTTAGGATGTTGGGCGTCCCTGCAAGGTTAGTGGGGCTGTGATGGCCACAGCCCCAGCCCAAGACTTTGGATAGATGGAGCCTGAAAGAATGGCCCACTCTCCCCCAAAAGAGAGCAAAAGGGTTGAAGAAAAGTCTTCTTCCCCCCAGACAGTAGGTAAGGGTCAGCCTCCTCAGGGAACTGACCCTACCCCTAGTGAAGGAACTGCCACAGAGGTAGTCAGGCCTGGCCTGGCCACACCCCTGATGGCAGAGGACCCTTCCACGGTGGTACCCAGTCTGGAGCAGGTAACCTGCCCCTCTCTACCCTGCCTCAGTCAGCCCAGGGCTGCAGAGGTCAGGGAGGTCAGTGGACCCCCCGGGCCCCCTGTCCAGAGGAAGCCCCCATCAGCAGATTAGGGGCAGCCAGTCTAGTAGCCCTAGCCAGGTGAAAATTCCTCTACACACTGAGGGATCCCCCATACCTTTATGTAGGGACCTCCCCCAGAAGGACTCTGGTAGGCAAGGGCAAACCTGGGACCAGAAGGTTCCAAACCTGCCATGTCCCTCCAGTGTTCCATCCAAAGGGACCCAACCCCCAGCTGTAGGCAGCCAAAGGTTGACCCTTAGAGCAAAGTGCAACTCAGTCATGGAAAGACAGGCATACATGGTGACCAGTGATCTGAGGAAACTGAGGCCAACATTCCTAGGGCCTCACTTCCCTACTCAGACACCTCACCAGCCTTGTACTTTACCTAAGCACACCAGAGGTAGTGATTCCCCATGGTGGAGACCCTCTCATACCCTTAGGGTGAGGGATTGCTTAGTGGACCATAACATAGGGGGCAACCATGCTAGTGCAGGTGCTTCCTTATATGGCCACTTAGTCAATATAGGCTCAACTGGCCAAGGTTAGCCTTATCTCCTTTCGTTTGGGGGGGTTATGTAGGAAGGTGGAATCTGACTATATGGTTGCCCCCACTTTTTTTATGGTGTTTTGCTGGTTTATGACTTAGTTGGACTGGGATCCTGCTATTCAGGGCCCCAGTCTATCTGCTTTCTCTGTAAAATGGATTCCATGTGCCTTAGGCACATCTCTGATTGGGATCTGGAGTGCCCTTATAAGTCCCTAGTATATGGTATACTATGTACCAAGGGCATAGGTACCTCAGAGGCCTGCCAGGGGCTGCAGCATGTATTATGCCACCCCTGGAAGGCCATCCAAACTGACACCACAGGTCTGCTACTGCAGCCTGGGTAAGGTGGTGCATGCACCCCTTACTGTGATATAGGTTACCTATATCACGAAATACATACACACCTAGAAACCTATAAGTCACTCCTAAGGCAGGCCTTATCAATCCTAAAGGCAGAGTGCATGGTTCCTATGTGAGAGGGTGCCCCTGCATGAGCAGGGCCCCTCTGCAGCGTTCGGAGACCATCTCTGATGCTGTTTGTAGTGCAGCCTGACCATATACTCTTAAGCGCATTATATCCTCGCGGTAAAATGCTAACTTTGGAATGGCTGCACCTAAACATGTCGTGTTTGGTGTCAAACATCTTGGAATACTACCCCCCGCCAATCCTGGCGGCGGGGGTAGCATTCCACCCTTCTAGAGGGAAAGACATGTTAACTCTGGCTTACCCGGTAACTTCTTTCTGAAGCCCTGGCATCACAAAATGGATGCTGCTGCCACAGACACAAGTCTGGCCTCCTGCTGCTGGACGAAACTCCGGCAGGGGAGGCCTGGACAATAGGTTTCCTGTTGCAGGGAGGTGTGACCACCTCCCCAGACAGGATAATGTGTATTGGGGCTGGGTGGGTGCACTCTTAGAGTGCTTTGAAGTCCTGCACTGGGGGAGCAAAAGGCTCCTCTGTGCATATGCCAGTTCAAACCAGCTCAGGGGCTACCTGCCCCTGCTCTGGCGCGAAACTGGACAAAGGGAAGTGGGTGTAGCCACCCCTCCCTTGACCCTCCCATAGGTGGGGTCATAGAGTTAGTCCCTCCCTGTTTTACTAGTTAAAATGGGGAACCCTTGCCACAGCAAGTTTAGATTATACCTGGACGAAACTCTGACACGGAATCCTGGACCTTCGACGCTCTACGACAAGATTAGAGGACTGAAGAATCTCCCTTGGGGTCAAGGAGTGACTCCCCTGCTTGGCAGGCACCAAAGAAGCATCTGTCCGGTTCGCATCACTGAAGCTCCCGTCGGACGCCGAAGTCATCGCATCACCAGAGGTGGATTCTCAGACTTCCCCGAGGCTACCCTGAGTCCCCAGCAAAGCTGAGGCCCGTGGCTATCGTGGGTAACGTGAGACCGTGACCCCTGGACACCGAGCACACTTGCAAGTGCACCATCTTCTGGGTCTCCCAAGAAGTCGTGCTTTGGGCTCCGAGTAGCCCTAGCCTCCAGCACCACCTGCACCGAAGATCACTGGCCCCCACTCCACGAGTGTCCTGTAAGCCAGCTCCACGTGCGGCGTCACGAGGCTCCTTCGCGGTCGCTAGCCCGTTGGCTAGTAGCCCTTACCGAAGGCCAATCTTTTCTTTACTTGGCAGTCTGGTTGCTCCAGGCCTGCCCTCACTTACCCTTGCTGGGTGAGTTCCCCAGACCTTGCTGGTCTGCACCATCGACGATCTTCAGCTACATCGAGACTTGCCGTTGCCAAGGCTTGTTGGGTCCAATCTGGTCGCCGACACCGCAGCACTCGACAGACATCGTGTACCAGCCCGAATCCTGCTCCTGGTCGCCGACAACGCCTCCTGGACCTCGTGGCTGCTGAAACGAGACGACCGTCAACGCACCTGAAGCACTCGACATCGGTGGGCATCCGTCCATCATCTCCCTGGTCACTGGCTAGTGACCCAGACTCTGTCCCCTCTGCTTTCAGGTTCTTCAGAACTCCGATCCACTCTTGGATCCACCCGGACACTTTTCTCTTGGTCGCCAGCAGCACTTTGCAGCAGATCGCCATTCGAAACGACGACGAAACCCGACCCCGAAAGGCACCTATGCACCCGGCTTCCCTGGGTGAGGTAACACGAGTACTCCGGTGCTCCCGTGGGTAGAGACTCTTCAAAGTCCTAGATCTCAAGGGGTTTTGTCCTAGTCCTCTTTAAAGTGTCCCTTTCCTCTATTTTCCCGATCCCGACTTTCTCCATAGAAGTTAACGGCGTATCGCGGTTGTGTATTTACACTGCACGCGTCTCCCGTGGGTCCCCTGTGTCACTACCTTGGGTGGTTCCTTGTGGTCCAAGCACTTCTAGAGGCTCTAGGCCTAGTGTCTAGTTCAGTCGTGGTTCGCATACCACTTTATTGGTATATGGTTTGGTACGCCCCTAGGGCCCAAACGTGTATTTGTGCTATTACTGTAATTTAAGATCTTATAACCTATGTACTTCGAACTCTAGCCTCATAAAGAGACTAGAGGGGTGTGTTTAGTAATAAATACATATATTTTGAATATATACCTGGTGTGGTGCTCTTTCATTTGGTCACTCAAGAGATTATAGACTGGTAAAACAAGCTGCTTTACATTCCTTCAAGACTTAGCCTGAAGGCTGCTCTCCACAGCTACCACTAGGATAGCTTTCAATAAGGTTGTCTTTAACCTACCTACCATAAGAGTCGATTTGGACTGGTGCAAGGTGCCCACTATAATTAGTGGACAGCATATGCCAGGCCAACTTCTCACAGCATCAAGATCACCCCTCTTCAGCCAGGATAGCTTGATTCCACTTGCCACTGGATTCAAGATAGCCTGGCTGATGAGGGTTTTGAACCCGAAACCGGTCCCAGGATGCTTGTTTCCGGTCCAGGGAAGACATGGCTTGGCAGTTCGGGCTGGACTGTTCCCATGAGGCACAGGGTCAGACTGATTTGCATATGGCCATGTCTGAACTGGGGTGGTGGAGTGAGCTAAAGAATGATGATGGATTAAACCCAGATCAGTTGACTGGGGGTGAGTGTTTGATTTGCTCTAACGCTCCGTCCATCATCCCCTTTGGTAATGCATCAAGATCAGGCCGAACAGTTAATCTGTTACCCCTCGGGGGTCCCCAGCAGGGGTATTTCGGGTGCATAAGGTCTAATATGTCTAGTGAGGTATAAGGAGCGACGATAACACCTATAGGCTACACGCAGCAGCAAAGGGCGAGGACTAATCTTCTTGCCATAAAGGTGAAACAACGCAAGAATGTTATGTTCCTTATATGCTACATCAATACCTGCTGTATCTGATAATATCGACCTGCCGCCCAGCGTGCTACCCATTGAAGTTGGGATGCTAAGTAGTAGTGCACTGGGTTGGGAACCTCAAGTCCTTCCTGATCCAACAGCAAGTATAGCTTTGTGAGCGCCACTCTACATCTTGTGTTGCTCCATATTAGCTCTCGGAACATGCGTTCGATCGACCGAAGAAAGGAGGGTGGTAAATACAATGGTAGGTTTGTAAAATAGTATAATAACCGCGGAAGCACCACAATTTTTATAAGTGACACCCTTCCCGCCACCAACAGAGCCAGCGTCTTCCAGAATATCATCTTAAATGCTACTGAAGTAATCGCCCTTGTAATATTGGCATTAAGTAAATCTTGTTCTGCATGGTATATTCTGATACCCAAGTATCAAAACATGGATAACTGCCAAACAATTAGTGTTCCATTAATGGTGAACATTGGATTTGGCAGGGTTGGATCAAATGGAAACAAGCGAGTCTTATCCCAATTAACTCTCAGTCCAGAGAAGTGCAAAATGATTGAGAGTATTAGATATACCATCTGCCACCGCTCCTACATTCCTAATAGTAAATCATCAGTGTATAGGGAGATTACGTGCATTTCATTTCCCAGAGGGATCCCCCAAGGAGCTGCTGATGTTTGCATCACCAATGCCAGGGGCTCTATGGCCAGAAGAAAGAGGAGAAGGGAGAAGGGGGGGCAGCCTTGTCTAGTGCCTCTTTTTACTGATATGGGTTGGGACACCATGCGTCCCATCCTCACCCTCACAACCGGGTTTTTGTATAGTAGTTGCACCAACGTGATAAAATATGTGCCCAGTCCATATCTGGTCAGGACATTGAAGATAAAGGGCCATTCCACAGTATTGAATGCCTTCTCTAGATCAAGCACCATACAGCCAGAACCGGGCCAAGTCTGAGGGGCATAGTGCATGACTCGAAACAGTCGGCAAAAATTAAGTGTTGTGGACCGGTCAGGGACGAACCCATTTTGTTTTTCGTGTATTAAATAGGGCATTAATGGCACCAGTCATCCCACCAGTACACTAGCGAGACCTTTATAGTCCACGTTCAATAGTGCCAGCGGGCGGTAGGAGCCAAGTTGCGTGGGGTCTCTGTCTGGCTTCAGCAGTGTGACCAGCGTGGCTTCACACATAGAGGCTGGTAAATGCTGCAGACGCATTGCCTCCTCATATATTTTCTGCAGTCTTGATGCAAAGTATGCCTTGTAGATCTCTGCCGGGAACCCATTTGGACTAGGCACCTTGCCTGAGGCTAGGGAGCAAATTGCTTCCTGTATTTCAGTCAGTGATATTGGCTCGTTTAGCTCTGCACGCTGATCAGGCATTAGCTCAGGGAAGGGAAGGCCATCCAGTAACTCATGTATTTCTGAAACCCATGCCACCAGAGATGACTGATATAACGAGGAGAAGTGTAGAACCATTTCCCTGTGTATTTCGTGCTGAGTGTATTTTGTTGACCCGTCCGGGGAGTGCAATGCCGCAATGGAATTGCGTTGTTGTTCCTGTCGGATCGACCACGCCAGAAAGGTACCAGAGTGATCCACCATCGCATGTGTCTTGGTGGAGTGCACCTCATAATTGAGGCACCTCAACCTTTCTATTAATGTTAGATGTGTTGTCTTCGCAATCATGTGCTGTATAGAGCAAGTAAGGTCAGAAAACATGTGCGTCTACAGCGACATTAAATTACGCTCCACTTCATGGAGCTCTCTTTCTTCCTGTCTCTGCGTTACACAACCCCTTCCCAAGCAGTCACCCCTGAGCACCACTTTAAATGCGTCCTAATCTTGCAAACCGGATGACGCTGTGTCTGTGTTATGCATAAAGTACGTTATAGTTGTGCGAAGGAACCCCCGGAAGGGTGGATCTTCCAGTAGGGTGGGTTGCTGTCGCCATGTTGGGACCGGAGAGGGCTGAGTGTCCCACGCTATTGACACACAATGTGGGCTGTGGTCAGAGTGTGTGCGGCCAAGATAATCTGACTGTGTTACATATGGTAGCATGTTGGGTGTACTTAAAAATCTGTCAAAACGAACATGTAAACCATCTGGTGTGGAATAGAAGGAATATTCAAGTGTATTAGGATTATGGTGTCTCCAAATATCTACCAGCCCCCACCCACCAGCCCAGCTCCAAAGCGTTGAGGCCCTTGTCGTCATGCCCCTGAGTGTTGGAAACAGTGTCGTGTCCAGAACATTGTTGAAGTCACTCCTTATTATCCTGGGTAGATCACACCATTTCGAGAGTACTGTTGATAACTTATTCCAGAACGGCCCCTGGTCTGTGTTGGGTGCATAAATGTTGCCCAATAGAAAGTATCTTCCATCCTGTCTGCCTTTAGGGATTTCCCTTCAGCTTCCACTACCATCTCCTCAACTAGAAGGGGGGTACCCGGGCAGACACATATCAGCACTCTTCGGGCAAATGCAGAGTAGTTCATGGTGTATATGTGGCCCCTCCACCTGCGTTGTAGCTTAGCAGCCTCTACATGTGTTAGATGAGACTCCTGTAGGAGTGCCTATTGCACGTAATGTCATTTAAGATACCGCGTATCTATGGGAGGAAGTTGGCAATCCTCACACATTCCATGTTATAATGACTTCTGTTGTCATGTTTTAAGCATAATCAAGTGCATAAATGGTATGGAATGAATGTCGTATAGTTAGTAGTGGTGTAAGGTGTCATTCGGAAGCAGCAGCAGCCAAGCACAACCCCACCCAATTAAACTTCTTTTAACTAAAAACAGCAACATCTCTATTAAGGAATACCAAAAGAGCGGTCCTGTCAACCATGAGGGACTGCCCAAACCTAGTGCCATAGCACCCTAAAAACTAAATAATCCCCTAGAGTGTAAGGGAGTAAGAAGGCGTGACCTACAGTGGTTTCCCAATGCAACACGCCCATCCAATACTAAGGATAAGTCCTATTCCCCTGTGATGTCTCAACTGTGCAGCTAGTAGGCAGCCCCCAAATCCAGCCAAGTTAACTAGCGCACCCCCCTCCCCCATATACCCCCTGCATCCCCACCCCCACACCAATGCCCATTCACACCCAGAGAGACACAGTGCAGCCCAACAGATACATTACATTCTTAAATAAGTCCATATGCCGTCTGTGGGGTGACCTCCGGCAGAGGCAAGGAGACAGCCTCGGACACACAAGACCCAGGCGAGACTTCGTCATCCAAAGATCTTATAGACAGCCTCTCTTTATCTGACTCTTCAGCCAAGTCCGACATCTTCTCTGCCTCTCTGACTGCCTGCTGTCTCTCCCTAATTATTTGCTCTCAGTTCAGTACTGCCAAAAGTTTATGGGTGCGATTACGTTTCTGTTGTCTGCATCCCTCAGCTGTACGTGCAGTGTTCCTTCGTGTTTCACCCCAGTGAGTTGGTCTGGGCCCAGAGAACTTCCCAGTTGACTCCAATCAGTCCGAGGTGTCCTGCAGCGTTTCGAAATAACACCGTTTCTAAGCCAAGTTTCACCATTGGCTATTATGCGTAGTTGCGCAGGGAAGAGCAGAGAGTACTGAATATTCAGTTGTCGGAGCTGTCATTTCACCACCAGGAAGGAGCTCCGATGACGCTGCACCCTGATGGTGTAATCCGGAAACAACATCACCCTTGTATTTTCAATTTGGACCTCTTTTAGTATCCGCGTTTCCCTTAGAATAGTCTCTGTCCTGATAATGTAGCAACTTAAAGAGGAACGGGTGAGGACCTGCACCCGGCGCAGGCCTCCAGAAGGGAACATGATGCGCTCTCTCAACCGAGAAGTGAGGGGAGAGGGACGCCACTGGCATCAATCCTTTCTGCCAGGTCTCAATGAATGTCACAGCGTCTTAGCTCTCCGCCCCCTCCAAAAGGCCTATCAGGCGGACTTTATTGGGTTGGGAGTGGCCCTCCGCATCGTCCACCCTGCTTTCCAGGTGACGGAGTCTTTGTTCATGGTCCTTCACCTGTTGGATCATTGTTTGTGACCGGTTGAGCCTCAGCCAAAGTTTGTTCAACAATGGTGACGCGTTCAGACAGTTTTCGATGATCCGCATGGAGGAGCGTCAGCTCTGTTGTCACATGGTCAATTTTTGCCTCCATGGATATCCTGGAGCATTCAATTGCTTGAATAATAGCCTCAGACCTATCCTCTTGTGTTGTGTTTTGCGGGCTAAGGGACTCCCGTCCATCTGTCTCTGTCACTGAAGATGCACGTGAGGAGGCCCTGGGTCCCGTCCCCCTCATGCATCCCATCCTGACCCCCTCCGGCAGACAGTACCTACCCCACTGCAGAGTGTCTATATCTCCAGTCCCTCTGCTCCTCTCTCAGCTGTGCCGGGGGCGAAAAGCAGGGAAGTGGCTCTCACCTCCGTCTTGATATGCGGGACATCTGTCCCTGTCCCCCCCATTTAGCGTGTGTCTGTAGCGAGCCTCAGCTATTCCCACTGCTTCAGACCCCCGCCCAGGAGTCTTGCATCCAATCAAGTGCCTCGGGGAGGCCAGTGCAGTAAATTCAGTGACCCAGTGTTCTTTCAGGGCACACTCAGCCCCTCAGCATGCACCGAGTACCGATCGGCATAAGTCAGCAGGGCTCCCGGCATTAGCGTGCCCTCCCAACAGTCCTCCTCACAGGGCCGGTCCTAGCCCCGCAGCCTCCCACTTCATGGAGGCCCAGCAGCCCGCGAGTCACGTGAAGTCTCTCTCCCCCGGGCAGTGACTCCAGCCAGAAAGCGTTCGGCGTCAGCACCCAAGCTGCACTGGTGAAGAATATCAGGCCTGAGTGGGCGTCTCATCTCCACTACAGTGCCCCCGCTGGCCTACTCTTTGACTCTCTTGCGCTTACCACCATCGGTCCCGCAGCTTGCGTCAGTACTCCTGCCTCTCCTCTCTGCACCAGGTGCCAACACAGATCCCGGGTGCCCGGACGCCTCCCAGGGCCAATCCTCACAGGCATCGGATTGTTGCAGTCTGGCCTACCTTCATGCTCTCCCGCCTTTAGCAGTAACCCCTGTGCGGCCCCATCTGAGGCACCAATCCAGCCTCTCACAGCAGCCCCTCCTCCACGGATCACTGACGACGAGTGGCGCCGTCCTCCTGTTCAAGCCTCCGCAGCCCTTGTCACGTATTAGCGGGCACTGACCGATCAGCAATTTGCATTTCTGCTCGCCCCTCCTCAACTAGGCCAGGCCCACAGCCCATGGAGCTCTCTCTCCATGGCTCGACCGCTCTCCACAGGCCACCTATACCACCCAGGGGGCCCGGGCAGTCAGCATCTGCACCCCGTGTGTAAATGGCAGATCACGGGTGGGATAAGTGTAGGATTAATTGGGCGTTCTGCGGAGTGTCGTTAAGGCACGACCGCCATCTTGCTCTTGCAAGACACGCCCCCAGAGCATATACACATTGATGACCCTAAGTGTAAGGAAAGTTGAAGAATTAATTGAAAAATCAACTAAAAGGGGAATGTTATAATAAACGTAGAAAATAAAGAAGGCCCACACATGTTAATGCAAGCATTGGTAAAATGTTGTGTGCAGATGTAAGTATTAAAGGAGAAATACAAGTCTAAGCTATTTGCCATAGATTTTGGTGGTACAGCGACTCCTTAAAAAACATAGCCTTAATAGTAGGCTATTTATTTTGGGGACTACTGCCACAAGTGACCCACAGGTACCAGCAAAGGTTGGCTGCTTTGAAACTTTGGAGTAGAAGTCCCTGTTCCCAACTGTGTCATGTGCTATGTGGAGGTTACTGCGGGTGAGGATTGCACACTAGGTGGAGGCTTACAGGGTTTCTTTGCATAATGTTGATGTTGGCATCCTCTTTTTGCTCATCACTACCTTCTTCTATCAATCAACCTGCTTCCACTCTCTCCCCACCAGCAGCTATGTTTTTAAAGTCCTCTTCCCACTTGATTGTGTGTTGTTTTTTTCAAATGGTACAGTTGGTCTCCGGTACTGTAGTGCCCACCAGGCTTACTACATCAACCTTTTTCTGGCAAATGGAGCACATTGTGATGTTATCCTCATACTGGCTAGGCATAAAGAAGTCCCAAACTGGGGAGGAGAGGTACAGGAATAAAACTGAATAAATAAATAAGTTATTTGTTGGTGTCTATCCAGGGACCTTGAGCCCCTTTGGAAGAAAGGGAAGCAGGGAAAAAATTATTATATAAATAAATTATTTGCTGGTGCCCCCCAGGACATATTGGTACTAAATTTGAGGTTGGGAGGCAGGCAAAAATTGAATAAATTAATTCAGTTATTGCTGATGCCCTGCCCAGGCCCATGGGAAGTCTATGGGCGGCAGGGCGAGGTAGTCAAAAATTGAATAAACAAATTAAATAATTGCTGGTGTGGTGCTCCTCCAGGGACCATGGGGACTTTATGGGAGGTCAGAGGAGGCAAGGAAAAATCCAATAAATATATTAGCAGCTGCTAGTGGTCCTCAGGGCCCACTAAAACTCTATGGGAGGCAGGCAAAAATTGAATAAATGAATAAAAACAACAACACTGTACTGCAAACAGCAACAAGCACAAATAAATATATCAGAACAAAATGAATAAAAATGTCATAGGCCTCTTCTATAAATGTTCCTAGAAAATGGCTTTTAAGAGTATAAGAAAAGGATTAAAACACAAGATTGCTGCAAATAATGGTGGTAGGTAGCTGCTTCACCACATGGGCACTGAAGAAGGAGATATAGAGACAAAATGATAGCCCATGACAAACACAGTACACACTGACTGCTCAAAATGGCCACTTCTGCATGGCCAATCAATCAATCAATCAAATCAATCAAGGCATTTATAGAGCGCGCTACTCACCCGGGAGGGTCTCAAGGCGCTGGGGGAGGGGGTAAGTTACTGCTCGAACAGCCAGGTCTTGAGCTGCTTCCTGAAGGAGAGATGGTCCTGGGTTCGCCGAAGGTGAGTGGGGAGGGAGTTCCAGGTCTTGGCTGCCAGGTAGGAGAAGGATCTTCCTCCGGCAGTGGTTCTGCGGATGCGTGGTACGGTGGCGAGGGCGTGGCTGGTTGATCGTAGCTGGCGTGTGGGCGTGTAGAAGGTCATGCGGTCGTTGAGGTACTTTGGGCCCAGGTCGTGGAGGGCCTTGTGTGCGTGGGTGAGGAGTCTGAACGTGATTCTCTTGCTGACGGGGAGCCAGTGCAGGTCTTTCAGGTGTCCGGTGATGTGGCTGTGTCGGGGGATGTCCAGGATGAGTCGTGCGGAGGCGTTCTGGATGCGCTGGAGTCTCTTTTGAAGTTTGGCTGTGGTTCCGGCGTAGAGGGTGTTCCCATAGTCCAGTCGGCTGGTGACGACTGCCTGGGTGACGGTCTTCCTGGTTTCAGTGGGGATCCATCTGAAGATCTTGCGGAGCATGCGCAGGGTGTTAAAGCATGAAGATGAGACGGCGTTGACTTGTCTGGTCATCGACAGGGAGGAGTCCAGGATGAAGCCCAGGTTGCGTGCGTGGTCCGTTGGCTTGGGCGCGGTGCCCAGGGCCGGGGGCCACCAGGAGTCGTCCCAGGCGGAGGGTGATGAGCCCAGGATGAGGACTTCCGTCTTGTCTGAGTTCAGTTTAAGGCGGCTGTTCCTCATCCAGTCGGCGACGTCTCTCATCCCGTCGTGTAGGTTGGCTCTGGCGGTGGTGGGGTCGTTGGTGAGGGAGAGGATCAGCTGGGTGTCGTCGGCGTAGGAGATGATGTTGAGGTTGTGTCGGCGTGCGATGGCTGCGAGGGGCTCATGTAGACGTTGAAGAGGGTTGGGCTGAGTGAGGATCCTTGTGGAACGCCGCAGATGACTTCGGTGGCTTCGGATCTGAACGGGGGAGGCGGACTCTCTGGGTTCTTCCGGCGAGGAACGAGATGATCCATTCCAGTGCTTTCTCTCGGATTCCGATGTTGCTGAGGCGCTTCACTAGGGTGCGGTGGCAGACGGTGTCGAACGCCGCGGGAGAGGTCCAAGAGGATGAGGGCAGCTGTTTCCCCGTTGTCGGTTAGGGTTCTGATGTCGTCGGTGGCTGCGATAAGGGCGGTCTCGGTGCTGTGGTTGGCCCGAAACCCGGACTGCGAGGGGTCGAGGGATCCATTCGTCTTGAGGAAGGCGGCAAGCTGTCTGTTGACGGTCTTCTCGATGACTTTGGCCGGAAACGGAAGGAGCGAGATGGGACGGTAGTTCTTGAGGTCGGTGAGGTCCGCCGTTGGTTTCTTCAGGAGGGCGGTAAGCTCGGCGTGCTTCCAGCTCTCCGGGAAGGTGGCGGTGTGGAAGGAGGAGTTGATGATGTCCCGGAGATGGGGTGCGATGGTGGCGTCGGCTTTGTTGAAGACGTGGTGTGGGCAGGGGTCGGTTGGTGATCCGGAGTGGATGGAGTTCATCGTGCGGGTGGTGTCTTCGGTGCTGATCGGGGTCCAGTTGCAGAGGGTGGTGGTGGCGGGCGTTGGTTCGGCGGTAGGGTGCGTTGTTTGTGCGTCGAAGCTGTTGTGTATGTCGCTGATCTTGCGGTGGAAGAACGCGGAGAGTGAGTTGCAGAGGTCTTGCGAGGGGGTGATGTCGTTGTTTCAGGCGCTGGGGTTGGAGAACTCTTTGACGATGCTGAAAAGTTCCTTGCTGTCATGGGCGTTGTTGTCCAGTCGTTCTTTGAGTGCCTACTTCTTGGTGGCACGGATCAGCTGGTGGTGTTTGCGGGTGGCGTGCTTGAGGGCGGTCCTGTTGTCTGTGGTCTGGTCGAGTCGCCAGGTTTTCTCGAGAGTGCGGCAGTTCTTCTTGGATTCCTTGAGTTCGTTGGTGAACCAAGGGGTTTTCTTGCTTCCGGGTCTGCTGGGAGGGTTTTTAGTGGTGCGAGGTCGTCGGCGCAGGCGGTCAGCCACTTGGCGAGGTTGCTGGCTGCTTCGTTTGGGTCCGTTGTGTTGGTGGGTGTGTTCTGGCTGAGGGAGGCGGTGAGCTGCTCGGCGGTGATCTTGCTCCAGCTCCGGCGGGGAGCCTGTTGCGGGTGGTGGTGGGTCGCAGTCTTTCTGAAGCTGAAGTGGACGCAGCTGTGGTCGGTCCAGTGGAGTCCGGTGGCGTGGCTGAAGGAGATGTGCTTGCTGGACGAGAAGACGGGGTCAAGCGTGTGGCCGGCGTAGTGGGTGGGCGTGTTCACCAGTTGCTTGAGTCCGGGGTTGGCGAGGTTGTCCAGCAGGGCGGTGGTGTTTCTGTCGTTGCTGTTCTCCAGGTGGAAGTTGAGGTCCCCTAGGAGGATGTAGTCGGCGGAGGGCATGGCGTGCGGGCTGATGAAGTCTGCGATGTCTTCGCTGAATAGTGTGCGTGGTCCCGGGGGTCTGTAGATGAGGGTGCCTCGGAGGGTGGTCTTGGGGTCAGTGTGTATCTGGAAGTGTAGGTGTTTGGCGGCGGAGAAGGTCTCGTCGGAGTTAGTCGAGATGCGGATGGTGTTCTTGTGTACGATGGCGATGCCTCCTCCCGTCTGGTTGACGCGGTCCCTCCGGGTGATCTTGTATCCGTCCGGGATGGCTATGGCGATGTCGGGCGCTGAGGAGGCGTTCATCCAGGTTTCGGTGAGGAAGGCGATGTCCGGTGCTGTTGCGTCGAGCAGGTCCCAGAGTTCCACGGCGTGCCAGGACAGAAGGAGGCACAGATCACAAAGACAAAATGACGAACTATGGCAGACACCCCACCGACTACACAAAATAGCCAACGCCACATGGCAAGCAAAGAAGGAGGCTTGGATAACAAAGAACACATGGCAGCCTATGACGAACACACCCACTGGCTACACCAAATAGCCTCCACCACATGGCCAGCAAAGACGGAGGCATGAAGAGCAAAGAAAACATGGCAGCCTATGGCAAGCACACACACTAGCTGTGCAAAATGGCACCCAAAGCCTGGCCAGCAAAAAGGATAGCATGCAGCACACAGAACACATGGCAGTCTTTGGCAAACACACAGACTGGCTGCACAAAATGAACACTGACGCATGGTCAGCAAAGAAGGAGGCATGGAGAACAAAGACCACAGTTGCTTTGTCCTGCCTGGAACACCTCCCGTCAAAAGATATCTTGTAGCATTGCAGGGAAAGGATATCACTGCAGGGAAAGGATTTATTTACCCAATGTGATTGCACCCACACATAGGCAGTTGCCCTTTACACACCACCATTAAATCAGCAATGCCCAAAACAAAAATAAAATAAAATGTATACATTTCCAAAGCACAATGCCAACCATGTCACACATACACAAACTCAAAAAGGGTGCGCAGGCACATGGGGAAGAAGAAGGTAGCTGAGAACAAAGGAAGATGTCTAGCCACATAGGCCTTTTCTCCAGGAGCAACCCCAATCCTAGACACCAACAGGTATATGCAGAGAAAAAATGAAATGCATTTTGCATTCAAACCAAGGCCATCCACAGCCCCATTAATGTTTTTTTTTTTTTTAAATCATATGGCACAGCTGCAGTGAGCAGGTGAAAGATATATCCAAAGCCTAGTGCAGGGCAGACTGGGCCCCAAACAGTAAAACAAGGTCACAGTAAAATGATAAGCAAATCTGTACAAAATTCATAAAAACCACACACAAAAATAGAGAAAAAGAATGTTTAACCCGAGGCCTCCATCATAAGAAAGTGAAAAATTGTTCCCTTAAAAAAGTTGAACCTACATGGCCCCTACTCCAGTACAAACTCCAGCCCACCCACAAATAAAGACACAAAATGGAACAAACGCTAGGAGGAGCAACAATACTGGTGTATGCCCTCCTTAAAACAACAAACTAAATCCAAAGTGCTGCATCAAATATACTTGATTTTAACTAAAAGATTTAAGATTCCAAGGGTGTGGATGCAGCATAGATTGCAGACAAAGAGAGTGATGCTTTCCATCCAAAATGCACATTCAAAGTCACCAAGGGATGAACAAAGCAAATGGAGAAGTTTTCAGGACATAAGATAAAGTTGCCACTGTATTTACAGTAGACTCCTAGTCTCTATGACACTTTCTCCCTGTTTAATTTTTTATTTTATTTTTTTAATTGAAAACTACAGTTCATGCTAAACAAAATAACTAAATGGTCCATTTGGGTAAAATATCTAAATTAAAATGTGAACAAGCTGATTTTCTAGCTACTTGGGTGAAAAATCTACCAGAAATGCTAACCAGCAACTGCCAGCATTAAAGAGCTCCTGCTCACGTTCCAAAATCCTGCTTAATGTTCTGATTATGTTTGCCAAGATCGCTATTGTAATTGCCAAAACAAGATGAAGGATCATTCTCTAGTGCCTTGTTTTGGCACTTTTTGCTGTATGAGTTTTCCCGAAGGGAAGAATTGTTACAGGACATATCATCATGGCATTACTATCTGTAATTACGTGGAACTTAGGTAACGCAAAATGACCAATTACTCCAATTTCTCCATTCGCTAAGAATGGTGCCATCTTACAGTAGCACTCACTCGGGTTGCAATAATTCAATGGTAACGTTCTGATTGTCACTAAAGCAAATCAATGCTCCACCTTCAAACATGTAATGTTTCGCTATTAACCAGTAAAACATTTTTAAAAAATGTGTGCCTTAGTTCTCTTCTATTTTCATATATGCCATTATGCAGCCATAATACCCACCAACAGTAGTCTCCATACTGCGAAATAATGGGGCAAACATCCAAGCTCCAGCCAGAAATGCTTGACAAGGAAGTAAACAACTACTGGGGCTATCATTGTGACCTTCTGAGAGTCTTAGGGCAACAGTTGGGAAATTTGGGGTCTCCAGTAGGTGCTGCCTCAGTGACAGCCCTAGAAACACTCTGCTTGGTTTTGGAGGTACTTCTCACCTTGTTGGGGCACTACAAGAAACAATACACACATTTTGAATGTGTCAGAGGCTTCTGGGGTACTCCTTTCCCCAGTACAGCAGGGGATGGCTGGGTTATTTCTCTTTTCTCTTTCTTTATGTGGCTTTGCATCACAACTAAGGCTTCCCTTTTTTACATCCAAGCCACTTGGGTTTGCTTCACTTTAGCTCCATACCCTGGACCTGTCCTCAGTCCAACATTTGGTGTTTCCTCAGCCAGGGGTCATCCTTCTAATGATTGAGAGTAGGACCTTCTCCCAGAAGGTAATTGATGTGTTCAAAGCTCTAATCACCTTTAGACCTATGTGTGGCTCTAGGGTGATTGAACCTCAGAGACATACAAATAGGCTTTCTTATTTCCAGTTTCAATTTGTTGCGAATTCTTGTGGGATATTTTCACTGTTTTCCAATACTTATAAAACTGTAAAGATCAGTAGTTGTCCCTTTTTACTCATTTTCTCCTTACAAAATTCAGGAATGGTGTTTTTCCAGGACTTATAAACACAATTGTTTTTAGCTCCTTCCTTCCTAATTCATTGCCTTTTTAAATGATTCTTCCCTTCTTTCCTTTTCCTAAGTTTATTTTTGTCATTTCATTAACTCTTTCACCTTCCTGCCTGTCTACTTTACCAGTACTCAAAGGGGCATATTCTCAAGGAGCTATCACAGAGTTACCGGCACTTTATCGCAGCCAAAGTCGCGATAAAATTATCGCCCTATTCACAAGCTGGTGCTAACAGCGGATACCACCACTTTACGTGCGAAAGCATCCGCAAAAAACATCGCCACAGATGACCCCGGCAACTATCGCTAATGAGATGCAGAGTAGGCGTTCCCGAGCAAAAAGCAGCAACAACACCACACCTCAACATTCTCAACGACCAGCCACATCGGCGATAAGACCACAAAACAGGCTATAAGGTGCGTTAGCAGCAGGAAACTAACACCTGCTCTGACCTGGTGTAAAGTCGGACGACAACCTGCACCATCAAAGGGAGACCAGCCCAGAGCCACACATGAAGAACAACAGATGGCATGGAGCCACACACCAAGCATTCCGGAGCCCCGAAAGGGCAACAACACCCACCGCCACCACCCCCAGGATCGCCACCCCCCCCCGGATCCCCCTTGCCCCCCCCCCCTCGGACCACCACAGAGGCAAGGCAGACAAAGACAGCGGACCTTCAGGAAATGCACCACCTTCACAGACCTAACGCCAGACAATGTCAATGCCCACTACAGGCTCAAAAGGACAACCATCCTCCGCATCCTGAACATCATTGCCCACAGGCAGACGGTACCAATGCAGCGGACAACCAACACCCCTCCGCAGAAAAAGCTGCTGGCTGTGCTGCACCTGTTGCCCTCTGGTACCTTCCAACCAACAACCGCCAGAGTCGGAGGAGTCTCACAGCCAGCCCCATCCAAGTTCCCCACACCTGTCCCAGATGCCATCATCAGCCAGGTACCCCAGTACCTATACGTCCCCCACAATGCGCAGGAACAGCTGGAGACCAAGCAAGGACTATACGCCATAGCTGGATTCCCGCATGTGTTGGGGGCAATCGACAGCACACATGTCCTACTTGTGCCCCCTGCCGACACCGCACACAATTACCCCAACAGAAACCACACGCATTCCATCAACGTGCAGGCAATAGTGGACCACAGGGGACTAGTCACCAATGTCATAGCCAACTACCCAGGCAGTGTGCATGATCCCCTCATCTTCCGACAGTCCATCATCAACCAGGGCCTTCCAGTATGGCACCTATGGGAATGCACTGCTCTTTGGCAAGTACCAACTGAACACACCACACACCTCAACTCCACAATCATGCAAGTCACAACTCTGGCCCTGCACACATCACAAAATCACATACAACATGCCAAACAACATGCCCACCCACCAGATACAACAGCACAACTTACTGTGGCAACCTTGGTTAGCCATGTACATGAGCCATCAACGGCATGGCACCTCAGCCACACAATAGCGGAATGTGGGGAGAGGTGGGAACCAGGCATGTACGAAGGAGGCAAGTGACCCATAAATGAGAATGTACACAATGCCAATTGTGGCATAGATGTGCTGGCCAGACTGCAGTATTTGGTGTGTAGTGGACAGTGGACGCAATCATGTCACCCCAGCCAGTGGGGAAGATCGCGGAAATGTAGCATGTGACGTCCCCCCCTGTAAGCATGTGCAGAGTAGGCTGGCACTGAGGACGGCAGGCCAGCATAGGGGTGTGAATAAAAAGCACGTAGCACTGGGCGTGGTTCTCTTCTGGAATGCCCAACACGTCTGCCAGGGCGGCGCCTTCCACCCCGCCACTGGTCCCCCAACCCGTCAGGCCCGCCCCTGCGCAGCCAGGCCTCACTGCTCACCTGCCGACACCGGCGTGTGTCAAAGAGGGCCCACCACGTGCCGGCGCAAGCTCCAAGCCCGAAGCCCGCGACCTTGGCAGCCTCCTCAGACCATCACGGCCTCCGCGACACAGGCCCGCTTTACTCCTTTTTCGTTGACGTACTCCACCGCTGCCTCCGGCCTACACTACGGTCAAGTAGGTCACACATTTGGATCTGAGTCTTGATTACCCAATGGCAGAGTACATAATTATGGCATCGTTTATATCCCTATACTCCCTTCGATGTGGTGCCACCAACTCTGTCAACCAGGAATCTTCTCCACATGCCATTTCAACGCCGTGTGTTAGAGATCCAGGAGGAGCTGGCTGCACAGCGGCTGCCCCGCGCTGACCGCTGCCTCCGGCACACACTGCAGTCGAGTAGGACACAGAATTGGAACTGAGTCTTGATTTGTTAATTGCAGAGTTTATATCATTGTACAGGCCTCATCGCTGACTGCATCCCCTTCCAGCTCTGGTGCCACTGACTCTGTGCCACGGGCGTCATGGACATTCTCTGGTTGAACGTTGGTGGCATCTGAGTCTATGGCCTGGGAGCTGTCTTCATCATCATGTAGCTGGTACTGACATTGTGGGAAAGAGGAGACTGTAGCATTCAACTCCTCCTTATTGCCTGTCTCTGCTTGCTTCTGCCCTCTGCGTCATGCCCTGGATGGACACCTTCCACTGTCCCCCGTAACACTCCGCAACATTCTCCTTGGACATCAACGAGGACCCTCTCAGATCCCGTGGCCCTACCTCAGTGCATCGCCAGGCACCGTCCCGTGGGAGTGTGCCTGTGCCGGCCACTGAGCATCCGGGGCCACCGACTCTGTGCAGCTCAAGTCATGGACCCTTGCTGTTTGTACTTCGAACTCCTGATTGTCTGATCACTGTTGTAGTTGTTGCCAGCACCATCCAATCCCTGAGGGGTGGCTTACACTACCCAACACCCATCCAGCACAGGCATCACTGGACGTGTAACCCTGGCAATAAAAGGGGCCGGGCGCACGTGCCCATAGCCAGTTCCACTAATTATCTCAGTGCGTCCGTGTGGTCATTCTGTATGCATGTGGGCCCCGGGCCGTACCACATTACATTGTGCTGTGTACAGTGTGCGCAACCTTGTCACCTCAGGAAGTGGGGTGGACCTGGGACATGTATCTGTGTCGGACCCCCCTGTGGGCGTGAGGGAGTGGACCGGCATACGGCAATACGGCGTAGGGGTGTGGTCATTCAACACGTGGCTCTGGGCGTGGTTAAGTGTAGGCCTTGTCAAGGCGGTAACTAATGCGTGTGTCTCAGGTGTGGTATCGGCGCCACCCGTCACGCAATACACAATGTTGCTATGTAGCATGCCCCCAGAGTACGGGCTCGGCCGAGGGGTAAATGAGGGTGCGCAAGCCCGCTCGGGCTCAGGGATCAGACGTGCCAACTGTTGTGTGTGTCTCTATTTCCGCAGCATAAGCCAAAGGTCTACCCTCAACCACATGGCGAGTTCAGCCAGGCATGATATCTACATCTGTGTCCGCCCTGTCCTTACCATAGGCCTACACACACGTGTCCATCCACCTTCAGCGCACAACATCCCTGTGTCGTTGTCAGGCTTGTGGACATGCACAGACAGGCATGACAATAGTGTGCCGTAGGGGTGCAAGTGATGCAACG
This sequence comes from Calotriton arnoldi, assembly GCA_963921515.1. Classification (NCBI taxonomy): domain Eukaryota; kingdom Metazoa; phylum Chordata; class Amphibia; order Caudata; family Salamandridae; genus Calotriton; species Calotriton arnoldi. Next base: position 496,730 of record CAWUFW010005850.1, read on the forward strand.
GCGCTGCGCACACTAGTGGATGGGCTCGGGGGGAGGGAGGAGCAGCAGTGAGGCTACGTAATACACATTGATGCCGCTCACTTGCAACATGCAGTAAATGTCATGCAGGAATCACAAAGTCATACATATCAAACACCAATGAGCCACTGAGCTGGACATCACATCTTGCAGAGCCAACTATTGGCTCATGTCTCTCTGCACAGTCACAGATGACCAAGGATATGCACTCTGTGCTTGTATGATGACACCTTTCCGAGCCCCGGACACACAGGCCCAGAGACTGTACAATGCGGCCCACAAACGCACCAGGGGCATTGTGGTATGCACATTTGGCGTGTTGAAGTCACGTTTCAGGTTTCTGGACGTCACAGGTGGGAGGCTCCTGCACATCCCAGGCATCGTGTGCAAGATGATCGTTGCATGTTGTGTGTTGCACAACATATGTGTACGCAGCAAGGCCCCATGGATACAGGTGCCAGATGCACCGGACGATGATGATGAGGATGAGGCAGGTGGCCCACACCCCACTGCGGCCGCAGCAGGAATTGCCCGTGGGAACACCATCATTGACAATTTCTTCACATGAGCACGTCACATTGTGACAGTCCTTGGCAATCATGGGACTGTACAATATAGCCACAGTCACAGCATGTGCTACTAAATGCTTTCAAAATACAAATTCCCTGACTGCATGTCACTCATCTGTACAGGCACATCACTCAGACAAGTGTGAGTGCGACATGTATTGCTGTCAATTTTATGATTTGTTCAGGGATGGTGGGTGTGTTACCTCTGTGAAAACGGGCTGTTTAGGGTGTCACGTATTCGGACTGCCAGTTCTCTGTGTCGCAGTTAGTAGGGAATCCCACTCTTCAGCGTTTCACTTGTGTCCAAATTCATTCCATTTTGGCTGCCATTTGTGTCCTACAGGTGACAACAGGGCTCCTTTTGGGGTCAGATATGTACCACCATGATGCAGGGATGCCCCCTGTGGCTCGAGTCCCACAACATGGGCAACATGTACGTAAGCGGGAGTCACTGCCCCTACATTCGTCCACGCTTTCATGGTGGATTGCTCATGGTCATGACACGTCTGTGTGCAGGAGGGTTTGCTTGTCCCTCTGCAATGTGAAGGGGAGATGCGGTTTCAATGTGTGTTCCATGCATGTGTCTGCATTGGCGCAGTTTACATGCAGACTGCATGTCAATGTACATTGTGACTGTGAGGAGATGCCTATTTGATGCGGGACAATGGTCATCTGTTCTATGTCAGGGATGTGTGGTTGTGCTCGTACATTGTCATCTCACCGTATTTTTAATCTGCTTTTATGCTGTATTTTCCTGCATGACGCGTGGGGATTGCAGGCCTATGGCTGGTTATCGCTTAGTTTTGTATCACGATTGGCATCATCGCTACTATTTTCGCATTCGTGTTTCGTGTTTTTTCTGCGTCGCGTTGGTTTTAACACGTTCTTTTGACGAGTTATCGTGGGACTATCTAAACATTATTTAGACGTGTATGATTTACTACAAAGCGATTCACCCGACGTTTTCTTTCTGACAGAAACATGGTTGTCAGTAGACACGGTGGCTGAACCAGGTCTTGCACTCCCCCCAGGCTACAGTATTGTAACCCTTAACCGAGAGACAAGAGGTGGTGGTATTGCAGTTGTGTTTAAATCATGCTATACCTGCACACTGAGTAAGGAAACTGTAGCAGGCTGTGAGTGCGGCCGATTCAGAATTACTTTTAATCCTAATTTTACTATGTCGGGCATACTGGTCTATCGTCCCCCAGGCCCCTCTAAGGAAGGCAGGGCTGCCTTAACTGACCTAGTAGGTACCCTGGTTGTGAGATATGCCAATTTTTCTGTTATTGGGGATCTAAACATACATTTTGACAATTCCCATGACTCAGAAGCAGCTATTTTTTTTGCGGACCTAGCAGCCTGCCAGCTGCTCCAATTGGTATGTGGCCCTACTCACTCTGCTGGTCACCTGCTTGATCCAGTCTTTTCGAATCTCCCTGGTCTCTCTGTTTCGACTCCCACTCCGCTCTGTTGGACTGATCACTACCTGATCTCTATGACGCTCTCTGGGGTAGTGCCTGCACGAAAGTCATATCAAAAAGTATGTTCCGCCGCCCTTGGCACAAACTTGACTTTGGCCAATTTAGTACTATCCTTGCTGCGAGTGTGCCCAGTTGGCCAGAGGACATAGACATGGCCAGCAAAGCTCTCGATGATTGGATTAGACAGCCTCTGGATGATATGATCCCGGTTACACAATCTAAGGGTCGTAGCACCAAAGCCAATCCATGGTATAATAACAATCTAGCCATTATCCGTAAATCGTGTAAACGACTGGAACGGGAGTGGAGGAGAGACTTTGACCCTACTCGGAAAGGTCATTATCACTCAGCCATCAAGAATTATCATAGGGCTGTTCAGAGGGCACGTGCTACCTATTTCTCTGAGGAGATCAGAAACAGCCAGAATCCCTCCAAGAAGATCTTTGCCATTATTAAAAATCTTAAAAATGCGGGGGCACCTGCGGTATCTGCGGTCAAATCTAATAAACAATGTGAGGACCTTGCCACCTTCTTTATAACAAAGGTGGACAATATCTATAAAACCTTTCCCCAGATAGTCAGCTCTGACTTTGAGGACCCTGCTCCCCCTGCCCATATATTGGCCACTTTTCCACCTATCTCTGGAGAAGCTCTTAGTATACTTTGCAGGCAGATTAAATCGGGCTCTCCCACCGACCCTATGAAGCCGGAACATCTAATAAGACTCTTACCTGTGCTTCTTACACCTCTGGGCCAGGTTATTAATCAATCCCTGGCCATGGCCACAGTCCCAAGGACATGGAAGCAAGCTGCGGTTAAGCCGCTATTGAAGAAGCCCACTTCGGATCCGACCAGTCCTGAGAACTATCGCCCCATCTCTCTGCTTCCCTGGATTTCCAAAATATCTGAAGCCTACGTTAACACCATTGTCTCAGGCTATTTGGAGGAGAATTGTATACTGGACTCCTCCCAGTGTGGCTTCCGCCCCGGTCTTAGTACAGAGACCGCACTGCTAGCTGTGACTGAACACCTGAAAGCGGCCCTGGATGAGGGACGTACCTCGGCACTGATCCTATTGGATCTCAGTGCCGCATTCGATACGGTCTCCCACCAGATACTGATCCAGAGGTTGAAGGATGCTGGTATTGTAGGCCCAGCCTTGGCTTGGCTCACCTCCTTCCTCTCAGACAGGTCCTTTCAGGTGTCAGTTCCCCCTTTTTCTTCTAAGGTGCACTTTGTCAAACAGGGCGTCCCACAGGGCTCTGCTGTAAGCCCTACGCTTTTTAACCTGTATGTCCAGCCCTTGGCTGTGATAGCTAAGAGGAGTGGACTGACTATAGTGTCCTATGCTGACGACACTCAACTAGTTGTCGCCCTTTCCAATGATTGTTTAAACGATGCTGCTAGGTTTCGAAGTGGGTTGGCGGATGTCGCAGGGTGGATGACCACCAACTGTCTTCAGCTCAACACCAGCAAGACCGAGGTCCTGCTGGTAGGAAAAGATCCTGAGCTTTGGAACGGGCATTGGTGGCCCACCACCCTGGGTCCGGCCCCCACTCCCAAACAGGTGGTGAAAAATCTTGGCGTCTGGGTGGACTCGGCGCTTAGTTTCCGAGATCAAACTAAGAGGGTAGCTGCGACCTGTTTTGGTATTCTGCGCAGCCTCAGGCCCATTTTGGGCTTTTTTGACTCCTCTATCCGCCAGACGATAGTACAGGCTTCTGTGCTGTCAAGATTGGACTATGCCAGTGTGCTCTATCTGGGCACCAATAAGGCAGAGATCGCTAGATTGCAGAGGGTTCAAAATGTCGCCGCTAGAACCCTTCTTGCCATGCCCAGATGCTGTTCCACCTCCAGCACTATCCGGCGGCTACACTGGCTGCCAGTAGAGAGGCGGGTGGAGTTCAAGTCTCTCTGCTTCGCGTTTAAGATTCTGAAATACCCGACCCCTGGGGTATTATCTGATCTACTCTCTGCCTATATTCCCATGCGACAGTTACGTTCTGCAGACCAACAGCTTGCTTGCATCCCACGTGTGAGGAGAGCCCGCGCAGGTGGGCGATCTTTCCGCGTGATGGCGGCCAAGCTGTGGAATGGCCTTCCAAGCCAGATACGGAGCATGGACAACTATTTTGCTTTTCGAAAGGCACTAAAAACCCACTTATTTCCTTACTAGGTTACCTGCTCCCCTGACTGTTATTTTCATGTTTTTTCTGGTTTCTTTTCTGCTCTGCTAGATGGGATTCTCGCAGTCAGTTGCTACTATTGCTCTTAGCGCCGGGACGCCCCTTTGCTGGGGCAGCTGAGCGCTTTACAAAACTGCTTAACATAACATAACATAACTATCGCATGGGGCCGCCGTGTTGTGAATACCACGTTGACACGGAGTTGTTTTCCCGCGAAGGACTGAGATGTGAAGAGTTGCGTTAGACTAATTTTGCGGTAGTTATCACACGTTCTTGAGAATATGCCCCAAAGTGTTCTTCACAACAGTCCTGTCCAACCCCATGTCAAGGATATGTATAGGTGGAGATATGTTTGCACCTTAAATTAACATTTTATAGTACCAGATAAATGATTGATTGTGGCCAATTATTGCCTTGTTGCTGCTCTGTTCTTCAAAACAAATAGCAAAGATCTGCTGAGTGAAGAGTTTCTACTTAGGAAATAGGATATACATTATAGAGTGCTCATTTATTGCAAGCCTTGTCTTAATGTCTCGTTAATTGTCTTGAGACACCAAGAAAGAACTGGGGGCCTGATTACCATCTTGGTGGATGGAATACTCTATCACAAACGAGACGGATATCCCGTCCGGCGTATTACAAGTTCCATTGGATTTCATGGAACTTGTAATGCAGCGAACAGGATATCTGTCATGTCTGTGATGGAGTCTTTCATCACCAAGATTGTAATTAGGCCCTCGGTGTTTAAATTTATTTTTCTTGTCTATTATTTTTTCATAATCATAGGGGAGAAGTCTGCCAAGGAATTGGTATGCATACTTTTACCTATATGGTCTTTGGTGCCAGAAAACTGAGCTCGAGAAGTAAGTCCTAGGTGACATCAGACCTTGCGAATGATCACAAAGGTATATTAAGTGACTTACCATGGCCTGAGTGGGTCACACCTGGACCATCATTCACAGAAAAGCGCTAAGAGTTTAGGGCTGTGCTTATGCTGTTTGGAACCAGAGGGCACCAAAGCAGTAAAGGTGAAATAACATCTGGAGTTTTCCAGATTCTACTGAAAAGCAAATATTCTCTTCAGTGGTGTTCAGGGCCGGACCAGCCTCCAGGGAGCATCAGGCATATTCCCGGGAGGCTGGAAGGGTGGGGGACAGTTTTGCAGCAGTAGGGCCCGGTTTTGTTACTTGGGGCCGGTTTTGAAGTGGTGCTGCAATAGGCCCCCAGTGACAAAAGCAGCAGTGCTTCAAACCTGTGCCCTCCCCTCCCCCAGGGGCTGGTCCGACAAAACTGCCAGGGCTGCTTTGAGTTCCCAGTTCGGCCCTGGTGGTGTTTTATTGGCTATATTCGGTTTTCACAGAAAACAAAAAACCCTAGATATATGCTAGGCTTAGAGCATTCCTAATCCATGTAACCGTTCGTAGTGCTGTTACGATGAAGTTTCTAATGCATACATTAGCACTCTTGGTAAAGTCAAACTGGTCTGGGCAATGGATGTCGGGTTTTCCCCTTGCATTAACCTTAATTCCTATATATTTGTCCATTGCACTCCCTATTTCTTCAAACAACAGCAGTTTTATGCTCTTTCAATTGGATATATTGTGATGCATATTGGAATTTGGCAGAGACAAATACATATAGTATTACGACATGTTCTTCCAATAACTCCCTCACCCTATTTTGTATTTAATTACTCATGTACTGACCACTTAGGTGTGCCAGGAGAAAGCCATACACGGTCTTAGGTATTCCATTGTCAATGAGCAAAACTTGTATTCATCCTACACAACTTAGAGTCCTTATTAGTTCACTTAATCCATCAACTTATTTTCATATTGAAACCATATTTCAATCAAATAAAATTCTTCATTTTAACTCAGTGCTACTTATTTTAATTTTTAATTTTGATGTTTTTCATAAGTGCAAAATATACACTTTTCTGCTGCTGCAATGCATTTCAGGGAGAATACCGATTGTCAGGGAGCTGTGGACTCTTGACTCCAAGAGTGGACTCTGCTGGAGATCTGGCTGGAGAGAGACCTAGGGGGTCGATTCCAATCCCGGCCGGAAGCGCACCTAACAGTATTTGTCCGGAAAAAAAAGCAGCCGATTGCGTGTTTCCTGACCGATTCGAACATTCGTCCGGACGAACAAGTATGATGCGTATAACAACCCAGTTTCCGAGCGAGCCGTACTTACCCAATTCAGCTCCTGTTCCCCGCCCGAGCCGGATCCGTAAACGCCGAATCGAGTCGTACGGAAGCAAATATACAGCACCTTCCGGCCGGACGAGTACGATGCGCACTCCGTACGCGCCGAAACCGTCGCTACGTCCGGAACGTTTGAGCATCCGGGCGAGCCGCACATAAGCTCCGTTTCGCGCCACAAGACGATCCACGGCTACGAGACGAACAAGCCTGCTACGAGAACAACTCAAAGACACGAGAAACCCGAACGAGACGATCCAAGCATGAATCCCATTGCGCAGGTCCTACCTATACTCTACATCTATTACCGGGACCGGCACGGACGCGTACGGCGCAGACGGTAAGTCAAACACCAACAATACAAACAAACGACACGTACCCGAAATATGTCACACACACATAGGGATGCACAAATGACGTACACTAGCAACAGCAGAACCATAGGGGTGAGATGGCCATCACCAATGCCATACACACCCATAGGGGCTGGATGCCTGCCACTACCACCACCCCACTCAGGGGGGCTGGATGCCTGTCACTACTACCATCCCCACCCTTAGGGGGATGGATGCCTACCACTACCACCACCCCTACTCAGGGGGGCCTGGATGCCTGTCACTACTATCAATCAATCAATCAATCACAGAATTTGTAAAGCGCACTACTTACCCGCGAGGGTCTCAAGGCGCTGGGGGAGAAAAAAGGGGGGGGTGCTGCTACTGGTCGAACAATCAGGTCTTGAGTAGCCTCCTGAAGGTCAGCAGGTCTTGGGTCTGTCGTAGGCTTAGTGGAAGGGTGTTCCAGGTCTTGGCGGCGAGGTGGGAGAAGGATCTGCCGCCGGTGGTGGTTCTTCGAATGCGAGGGACAGTGGCGAGGGAGAGGTCGGCGGAGCGGAGTTGGCAGTTGGGGACGTAGAAGAGGAGTCGTCTGTTGAGGTAGGCTGGGCCAGTCTTGTGGAGTGCCTTGTGTGCGTGGATGAGGAGTTTGAAGGAGATTCTCCTGTTGACGGGGAGCCAGTGCAGGTTCCTCAGGTGGGGGTGATGTGGCTGTGGCGTGGTATATCAAGGATCAGGCGTGCGGAGGCGTTTTGTATGCGTTGCAGTCGCTTGATGAGCTTGGCCGGGGCTCCCGCGTAGAGGGCGTTCCCATAGTCGAGTCTGCTGCTGACGAGGGCCTGGGTGACTGTTCTTCTCGTGTCTGTCGGGATCCACCTGTAGATCTTGCGAAGCATGCGGAGGGTGTTGAAGCAGGAGGATGAGACTGCGTTGACTTGCTTGGCCATGGAGAGCGTTGAGTCGAGGATGACTCCCAGGTTGCGTGCGTGGTCGGTGGGTGTCGGGGCTGCTCCCAGCGTCGTTGGCCACCAGGAGTCGTCCCAGGCTGAGGGGTTGGAGCCGAGGATGAGGACCTCTGTCTTCTCCGTGTTCAGTTTTAGTCGGCTGATCTTCATCCAATCGGCGACGGCCTTCATCCCTTCATGGAGGTTGGATTTGGCGGCGAGGGGTCCTTGGTGAGGGAGAGGATCAGTTGAGTGTCGTCGGCGTAGGAGATTATGTTGAGGTCGTGCTGTCTGGTGATGCGTGCGAGCGGGGCCATGTAGATGTTGAACAGTGTTGGGCTGAGGGACGATCCCTGGGGTACGCCGCAGATGATCTCAGAGGCTTCGGATCGGAATGGTGGGAGGCGGACTTTCTGGGTTCTGCCGGCGAGGAAGGAGGTGGCCCATTCCAGGGCCTTGTCTCGGATCCCTGCGTCGTGGAGGCGTGCGCGTAGAGTGCGGTGGCAGACAGTGTCGAAGGCGGCGGAGAGGTCCAGCAGGATGAGGGCTGCGGTCTCACCGTTGTCCAGCAGGATCCTGATGTCGTCGGTGGCGGCGATGAGGGCAGTCTCAGTGCTGTGGTTGCTGCGGAACCCCGATTGGGATGGGTCCAGGATGCTGTTTTCTTCGAGGTATCGGGTTAGCTGCTTGTTGACGATCTTCTCGATGACCTTGGCTGGGAACGGAAGCAGGGAGATGGGCCGGAAGTTCTTGAGGTCTCTCGGGTCCGCCTTGGTTTTTTTTAGTAGGGCGTTGATCTCTGCGTGTTTCCAGCTCTCTGGGAAGGTCGCGGTCTCGAAGGAGAGATTGATGATGTTGCACAGGTGGGGTGTGATGGAGCTGCTGGCTTTGTTGAAGATGTGGTGCGGGAAAGGGTCTGACGGGGAGCCGGAGTGTATTGTGCTCATGGTCTTGATGGTGTCCTCGATGTTCACGCTGGCCCAGGCTGGCAGGGGATCGTGGTTGATGGTGTGCGGCGGGTCTGGTGCATCGATCTTAGTTGGGGCTGTCTGGGTGTTGAAGCTGTCGTGGATGTCGGCGATCTTGCGGTGGAAGAAGGTGGCGAGGGAATCGCACAGGGGTTGCGACGGTGGGATGTCGTTGGTGTTGGAGCTGGGGTTGGAGAGTTCCTTCACGATGTTGAAAAGCTCCTTGCTGTTGTGTGCGTTGTTGTCGAGGCGGTCTTTGAAGGAGATTCTCTTGGCGGACTTGATGAGGTGGTGGTGGTTACGGATGGCGTCTTTGTGGGCTGCGTGGCTGTCCGGTGTCTTATCACTGTGCCATTTCTTCTCTAGTGTCCGGCAGGTACGCTTGGAAGGGGGATGGATGCCTGCCACTACCACCACCCCACTCAGGGGGGGCTGGATGCCTGTCACCACTACCATCCCCAACCTTAGGGGGATGGATGCCTACCACCACCACCACCCCTACTCAGGGGTGGCTGGATGCCTGCCACTATCACCACCCCACTCAGGGGGGGCTGGATGCCTGTCACTACTACCATCCCCACCCTTAGGGGATGGATGCCCATCACTACTACCATCCCCACTCATAGGGGGCTGGATGCCTGCCACTACCACCACCCCACTCAGGGGGCTGGATGCCTGTCACTACTACCATCCCCACCCTTAGGGGGCTGGATGCCTGCCACTACCACCACCCCACTCAGGGGTGGCTGGATGCCTGTCACTACTACCATCCCCACCCTTAGGGGGATGGATGGCCACCACTACCACCACCCCTACTCAGGGGGGGCTGGATGCCTACTACTACCACCAACCCTACTCAGGGGTGCCTGGATGCCTGTCACCACTACCATTCCCACCCTTAGGGGGATGGATGCCTACCACTACCACCACCACCCCTACTCAGGGGTGGCTGGATGCCTGCCACTACCACCACCCCACTCAGGGGGGGCTGGATGCCTGCCACTATCACCACCCCACTCAGGGGGGGCTGGATGCCTGTCACTACTACCATCCCCACCCTTAGGGGGATGGATGCCCATCACTACTACCATCCCCACTCATAGGGGGCTGGATGCCTGCCACTACCACCACCCCACTCAGGGGGGGCTGGATGCCTGTCACCACTACCATCCCCACCCTTAGGGGGCTGGATGCCTGCCACTACCACCACCCCACTCAGGGGTGGCTGGATGCCTGTCACTACTACCATCCCCACCCTTAGGGGGATGGATGGCCACCACTACCACCACCCCTACTCAGGGGGGGGCTGGATGCCTATCACTACCACCACCCCTACTCAGGGGTGCCTGGATGCCTGTCACCACTACCATCCCCACCCTTAGGGGGATGGATGCCTGCCACTACCACCACCCCTACTCAGGGGTGGCTGGATGCTGCCACTACCACCACCCCACTCAGGGGGGGCTTGATGCCTGTCACTACTACCATCCCCACCCTTAGGGGGATGGATGCCCATCACTACTACCATCCCCACTCATAGGGGGCTGGATGCCTGCCACTACCACCACCCCAGTCAGGGGTGCCTGGATGCCTGTCACTACCACCATCCCCACCCTCAGGGGGCTGGATGCCTGTCACCACTACCATCTCCACCCTTAGGGGGATGGATGCCTACCACTACCACCACCCCTACTCAGGGGTGGCTGGATGCCTGCCACTATCACCACCCCACTCAGGGGGGGCTGGATGCCTGTCACTACTACCATCCCCACCCTTAGGGTGATGGATGCCCATCACTACTACCATCCCCACTCATAGGGGGCTGGATGCCTGCCACTACCACCACCCCAGTCAGGGGTGCCTGGATGCCTGTCACTACTACCATCCCCACCCTCAGGGGGCTGGATGCCTGTCACCACTACCATCCCCACCCTCAGGGGGCTGGATGCCTACCACTACCACCACCCCTACTCAGGGGGCTGGATGCCTGCCACTACCTCCACCCCTACTCATAGGACGGGTAATGCATGACACAACCAGCATACTCCCACATAAGGAATGTCTGAAAATTACATCCCCCCAACACCATGACAAGCGTGTGTAGTCTGTGACAAATGCCTACAACACTGAACATGACATTGAAAATACAATGTGACCCCCTAGCACATGTGTCACACATAAATGTGTGTGGCCTCCACAATGCAAGCCGACCATGGCCACTGTGGCAATGGGGTTGAACACCCCATCACCACAGCGACCAAAAGGTAGGTGTGGGGTCCATAGCTGATGCACCTTTTGAACAGTGTGGCAATGGGGCCCAAAGCCCCATCACCACAGTGACCAAAAGGGAAGTGTGGGGTCCATAGCTGATGCACCTTTTGAACAGTGTGGCAATGGGGCCCAAAGCCCCATCACCACAGTGACCAAAAGGGAAGTGTGGGGTCCATAGCTGATGCACCTTTTGAACAGTGTGTCAATGGGGCCCAAAGCCCCATCACCACAGTGAGCAAAAGGGAAGTGTGGGGTCCATAGCTGATGCACCTTTTGAACAGTGTGGCAATGGGGCCCAAAGCCCCATCACCACAGTGATCAAAAGGGAAGTGTAGTCTGGGTAAAAGCTGCCAAAGCCAAACTGCATGGATGATTCCTGGTCACACAACAACAAACACATCAGTGGCATAGTAGTGCTTGTGTCCCATAGCAACATAGATTGGGTGAGGCAAACAGTGCAGTGCAAATAAAACATACCTTTGGCCATGTGCATACAAACATCACCCATGGGGGCTCACATCGTCAACATTCACATATAACACAATGACAGAAGTGACCATCATAATGCAGACCCACATATCTGCACCAATGGACACACACATGTAGATATCCTAGGGAGACTGTAGATGTCAGGTGAACAAATACCATACCATGGCAGCAATGGGACATACAAACCATGATTATTGTGCTGACTGATGACCTAGGAGTCCCAGGGACAGCAGGGGAAAGCCACCAAACAACATACAGCCAATGGCACACTCAAGATATGCCAATGCAGTGGTGCAAATGCACAAACAGGCAGACCCACACTGCATATCAAACACAACAGGTGATGGGGGTGTGTGCCAGTGTCCCCAGGCAACCACACAACTCATGAGGAGGCCTGAATTCCAATTACACAGATGTGTATACAGTGCCATACAAAAGTAACTCATGGATTGGATTCCCTATGTGGGCAAAGAGGCATTGTTAGATGAGAGGGAGCCCAAATTACACATGTCACACAAGCTAGTAGGAACAGCAACTAACACAGCAAGAGACAGACCCACCACAGCACAACCCCCAGGGACCCCACATTGTGGTGACACTACCCTGCATGATAATCCCACTGTGATGACAAAGGTAGATGTCATTCACACTGTGAACCACAGCCATGTGTCCTGAGCAACAAACTACCATCACACCTACACAAGCACAAATCAAACAGCACGGCCTGCCAGCCATGGCCAATATGGAGGTAGGGGTCTAGCCGTGCAACAACTCACATTTGCACACACTCAACACCACACACCTTGATCTCCACCAATGTGCAGCAGTGAAGCTCACATGGACTGGTGACATTGCACATGCACCCATGACAATCCCAGGGGTGGTGGGGGAACTAAGGTGCAGAAACCCATCACACATGGCCAGTCAACAAGACTCGTGAATGTCTGACACACTGCACACTACGCGGTACATGGGCATGACGTGAAATCCACCACAATCAATGGGATCCTGGCCATAGTCACACACCAATGAAGAAGACAAGGTGACACACAAAGAACACACGTACACAACTTTCAACATTGCAGCTCTGACCCTGAGGAGTGGCAGCAGTCACACACACAACGTGCACAATCACTGAAAGCTACCATAGACTGTAAATTACATGACATGTGTAACCAACAAGTGCCAAGGGGAATCCTGAATGTGTCCCATCTGCGTTTGCCCACATCCCCAGCCCTGACAACAAAGACAACCTGGGATGACAACCTGATGAACCTTAGTTAGCCATGCACCCACATCCCGGAGTAACCAGGTCCAAGATGCTTGATGAACACAGAACAACTCAGCAAGCATCAGAAACAGGAACATCCGTAGGGACACAGCCTGTGTAGGAAAAGGGAAGGGTACACGCACAGACATGCTTACACAACACAAAACATGGGCCCAGGCAATGTCACAGGAATACACACTGCCATGAGGGCATTCCACTGCTGTGGAAGGTCCGCTGTGCCAAGCCTTGTCTGTGCACGACTCAAACATGTCGGCAGAACACTCGGTCAGTGAGTCAACAACTACAACACACTGAAGGCTCTGCTCACATCAGCCTGGGTTCGGGAGTGTCACGTCAGTCATCTGCAAACACCCAAAACACGTGTCAAGCAAGGTGCACTGTATACACTGATGAGTCCTTCAACATTGGTGTGCTAAACTACATGTCCAGTGGAGATGGGCACACAGTCAGGGAAATAGGAACATTGAACAGTGGTAAGCCCACCAGATGTGCATCACTGTAAGACAAAGATGTTAATTTACAAATGCAAAACGTACATCCCTGTGTCATATGCTGAACATCACACCCTCAGACTTCAGCAGAGGATGCCATAGATCCAGACTACAACAGGACACACATCCCATGGACCACATGGAGTCCATCACTGCAACACTTCATTTCCCTGATCTGAACACTATTACAACTGCAAATGCATGATGATAACCATGTACATCATGTACATCAAAAGAAAAACCACAAGTAAACAAAAATAGGCTTTATTCAGCAAATGTCACTAAAAAATCAGAAGTCCAAATTAAAGTAAGGCCAATGGCCAGTCCAAATACACAGTCCCAACAGGGTGATATGTGACAACTTGTCACCCATTGCTTGCCTGCACTGATAGGGACAGGGGACATCCCCCTTGGAGGGGCATACAAGGGGCAGGCCAGGCACCGCAGGGACAGGATCAGGGGATGCCAGAGTGAGGCAGTGAAGGGGTGGTGGGTGCAGGAGTGTCACCAGCAACTGCAGTGGAGGTGTCTGACTCAGGGGGGGCCGGCACCACTGCAGTGCCCGAGTCAGACGGGGTGGTTGTGGACTCCACTGCAGTGCATGCCTCCAAGGGAGTGGAAGGGGGGGCAGATGAGGTGGCCAGGACAGAGGGGGGGGGACCCGGTCTTCACACCAGTGGCACAAACAGGCTGAGCATCTGGGTTGGGGGTGGAAGAGCAAGTGGCAGGGGAGGAGGGCCTAAGCAGTTTGGGGATGCGGTATCGGTGTGTGGGGGAACCTGGGGCAGGGTGTGGCGGTGGAACCTGTGGAGTGGTGGCCTGGGGGATGGAGGAGAGAGACTGGGTGGTGGAGCTGCGTGGTGGTGGTGGTGGGGTCTTGCCCTTCCTGGTCCGGGGGGACTTACGAATGGGGTCCTCAGTCTGTCTGCGCCTGGGGGAGGGTGTCCAGGGGCGAGGGGCACTCCCCTCTGTGTGGGTGGACTTCCTCTTCCCCCAGTATGCCGGATCTGCAGGATCGGAGGGGAAGAGGCCGAGGTCACACAGGAAGGCCTGCTGTGTAGGTGGGGTTGCAGGTGAGGCAAGAGAAGGGGTCTTGGAGGGAGAGGATTTGGAGGACTGCGGAGTGACTGTGGATGCCTGTGTGTGTGTCTGTTCCCCATCCCCTGTGTGTGTGGTATCTATCCCCTGAGGATGCTTGTGTGCACGTCTTGCCTTTCTTTTGGGTGTGTCTGTGCTGCTCGTGTCTGTGTGCTTGGGTGAATGTGCAGGTGTGCATGTGCTTTGGACAGGTAGGGTGCCAGGAAGTGTGGATGGGGCAGAGGTAGGAGGTGGGAGGGACTGCTGGAGGAGGGACACTGCTGCCGTCAGGGAGGAGTCCATGGACTTATTGCTCCTCTGTAGGGCAGACATACCCGTTGAGATGCCCTCCATGAACGACACCAGCTGTGTCAACAGAGTGGTGTGTGCATGGAGGACACTCAGCATTGTTGTCTGCCCTACATGGAGCTGCCGAAGTAGGTACACAGACTCCTCACTCAGGGCAGCAGGGGACACAGGGGCAGGGGGTGCGGTGCCTGGCACGAAGGAGACACGCTTCCGAACATGGAAGCCTCCACGGACGTCTGGAATTGGAGCCAATGGGAGGGCGGTGCTAGTGGTGGTGGTGGCGGGGCCAGACAGACTAGCGGGGGTGTGGTGGCTGCTGACACCCGCCTCCACAAGGGAGTCATCTTCCGAGCTGCTGTGGTCCTCAGCTGAGGTGGATGGTGCTGAGGACTCCTCGGTGTGGCTCCCCTCGCCCTCCGTGCCACTGGGTCCCTCTGACCACTCGTCGGATGCTGACCCAGTCTGGCTCCGCTGCTCCTCCTGGTCCATGGAGCTGTCCCCTCCTGTGGCCGTGGATGTATCTGCAAACAATTAGGGAAACAGACAAACATCAGTCACCTGCACTGACCGCACACACCACAGTAAGTACAGCACTTACAGAGCCAGCCCTGGCATCCTTAGTAGAACATTGCCAAAACTCCTCACACAGATTTGGAGAAGCCAATTGTCAGTCTGATGGTCAACCATGGGACTCACACCCCTCCTGCCCTTGCACCCATCTGTCTGGTGCCTGTCTGATGGTAAGACCCCAGTGTGGACACATGCACCACCTACACAGTTGTTGGACATTGCAGGGAACACAGTGAAGTATGTGAACATGCACACATCACATCTCTTGCCACTGAGTCAGTGCAGGTGTCCGGAGAAAGGGATGGCCAGAGTCTAAATAGAAATGCATGTGATGCATACCAGCACCATACACCATGATGCACCCATGTCCGGATAGTCCATGCCACAATGGGGTGCATGTTGCACATGTCACTCCCCTGCAGGATCACTCTTAGGAAGTTTAATGCCAAGACACAGGCATGCCTGCAAAGTCATACATCACTGTCTCCAGTCACATGGCCATGGCAGCCTGCCAACAACAGTCTGCACTGTGTCACAATCCTAGGACATGGGGAATGCAAGTTATGTAACTGACAAGTGCACATGTCCATCCCCCACACACCACATCATCTGAACTAGTATTTGCCCACGTCATGCCAATTGGACATATGGGGGACATGAAACACAACTCCCAGAACCTGAGCACCTCACAGTGTGCTGTGAATGAATAACAGCTGCCTGAAAGTCACAGTCGCATACACCTGTGTGCACAGTCAAGTGATCAAACATCTATAAGTCACAGAAGTATCGTCTCACATGGTCACATCTCAGATGGCATGCTGAACCCTAACTGACAAACATACCAGTAGTCCTGACAACGAAGCCACAGCACACTGACACAGAGGCAGACACCTGAGGGAACATGTCACTGATCACAACATGTCAGATGATCCACGGGAGTGGGAGTACAGAGTCTATTGTATGCCCTGGAGTAGGCATAACTGTCCAGATGCACCTGTAAGAGGGATGAGTCCTGGACAGTAGGCAGGTGTCTAAGCATGTGTGACACACTTGATATACATACTCCTGAGGCCCAAACATTGTTCCCACCCACAGCATGGGGGTGTGCCAAACACCCCAGGGACATGTGGTGAATCAGATCAGCAAGTGGACCACATATCAAAGTTACACCCAGATTACATGTCAGGACTTGGGCATTGTGTGAGCAATTGACCCACCCATGAATCCCACAACATAGTCACCGGAACAAATGCTGTCCCCCACCTTGAGCAAAGCAAAATGCAATGACAAAGTCCCCAAGTGACACAATTTCCTGACTGTAAGGGCCACACATATGCGTATCAGATGAGGAGTGGGCATGTCACAATAGAGGGACATGGGTCCTGGACCACAAGACTGATGTACTGTGGAAGTTTAACCAGGCCAGAGGAGGGCACATAGCATGTCAGACAAAGTGCACAGTGCTGTCATGGACTCACCCCCTCCTTGCTGCTGTCTGGCCTTCAGCTGCCCATCCAGGTCAGGGAAGACCACCGCCAGGATCCTGAGCATGTGGGGGGTCAGGGTCCGGTGTCCGCCCCTCCTGCGAGGAGGCGACAGCTTCAGCTGGACCCTTGCGATCCTCCGGGTCCAGCCTCGAAGGTCCTGCCACCTCTTCTGGCAGTTGCAGATCCGGCGCTTGTAGTCCCCCACGGATCTTACTGCTCGGGCGATGGTCAGCCAGATTTTCTGCTTCTGGTGGGCATCAACCTGTGAGGATGACAAAGTGAAAATGCCACTACTACACATGCAACATATCCGTGCATCACACAGTTGGATATACATGTCTCAATCACTGGGGCACATGATGTACACAGGCAGTGCAACGATGGCTATGAACAGTTTGCCAGCAGTTACTACATGGTATCATTGCATGGAAAGTAAACCTACTTGGAATGCACTGTTACTGCACTGTACCTGTTCAGTGCATGTAACTACACACTTTGGGGGCTCAGAACTACTCAGTGAGCATGCTAGCCAGTGGTGTGCACACTGTAAGTCCTGCTAGTCAGACAACATGCAAAATTAGTAAGGCAGTGGACAGCACACTCACCTGCTCCCTGGTGTCCCATACAGCTTGCTGTACTGTGGAAGGAGGCTGTCCAGCAGGGCCTGGTTCTCCTCAAGGCTGAAGGCTGGGGCTCTCTCCACAGTACGTGCCATTGCAGTAGCCAGAGGATACAGAGACAGCAGGAGTGTTGGTGGCAGATGTCGTCCTGGAGCATGTAGTGCAGGCAAGTGAGCTCTCAGGGGAACAGCCAGCATTATATGTGTGCTGCAGAGGCAGATACTGTCCCATGTGTCCAAAGTGATAGGTCCAAGTCGTTTGCATCTTTTGAATCTGACCAATCCATGGAATAGCAGCACTAATACACACCCACAGCATCCTTCAAAAATCCAAGTTCATGACACCCATGATTTTGAAACATTGTTGTGGCTGGCCAACTGAATTCACTGCATCAGACTCGTTGAAGCTTCGAATACGCGTACGTTGCCATGCCAGGCCCCAGCCAACGCGTGCGCACCGTTCGATCCATTGCTGTACAATGCGTATTTCGGGATACAACGCGTACCCGCTCCCAACAGATGCAATGGGCCGGCCGGGCACACCGATCGGTCCATTGCTGTACAACGCGTACCCGCTCACAACAGTTGCAATGGGCCGGCCGGGCACACCGATCGGTCCATTGCTGTACAACGCGTATTTCGAGATACAACGCGTACCCGCTCCCAACAGATGCAATGGGCCGGCCGGGCACACCGATCGGTCCATTGCTGTACAACGCGTACCCGCTCCCAACAGATGCAATGGGCCGGCCGGGCACACCGATCGGTCCATTGCTTACAACGCGTATTACGGGATACAACGCGTACCCGCTCACAACAGATGCAATGGGCCGGCCGGGCACACCGATCGGTCCATTGCTGTACAACACATATTACGGGATACAACGCGTACCCGCTAACAACAGATGCAATGGGCCGGCCGGGCACACCGATCGGTCCATTGCTGTACAACGCGTATTTCGGGATACAACGCGTACCCGCTCACAACAGATGCAATGGGCCGGCCGGGCACACCGATCGGTCACACATCTGACTGACATTTGCTTACTGCACCTGTGGGCTAGTTGACACAGACTCTGAATAGGTGTGGTGTCTGTGCTTCCTGGCAACATCACTGTAGGCAACATCACTGGCAACATCACTGTAGGCGATGAGTCTGATGGCCCTGGTGTCTCTGTGTTGTGTACCCCTAGTGGTGTGTCTCCCTCATATGTGTCACGTCACCATGACTTGCATGACGGTGTTGTACTTGCTGTAGCAGTTAGCATACACAGTGTAATTTAGCAGATCCTCATCACGATAACAGTATCCACATTTGAATAACAACAGAGGCGAGTATGGTGTACTAGTGATTTTATTAACAGAAATGTGTGTGTGTATAGTGCACAGGATGGTGGGTGCTGTACATTGGGATTGTGATCCAAAGTTCCCAGATGAGTTGGAAGTCTTGGTAGCAGAAATGTCCTGAGTGCAGTCCACAGTCATATGATACATTAGTCCAACTTGAACTCCCCATGTCATGTGGGAGAGTTGTGTTGCATTCAACAGGGTGAAAAGTTTGCACACAAAGGAGAATTTCTGGAACAGGTGTTGGCTTCCTGGGGGATGTACGTGGCCATCAACCTCTCAGTTTTCCTTCCTCGGACAACCCCTCTTCTTTGGGGGGGACCCTCACGTGCAGGCTGCGGAGGTGCAGGGGAGTCTCCGCCAGAGTCCTCCTCCCTCCCTGTGGCGGTGTCAGTTGTTGCAGCACCAGATGTTGTGGGCACACAGGGAGGTGTGGCCATGTTGGTGCTAATCTGGCGGAGGCATGTCAATATATCCCACCATGAAGCATGCCACCCTTGCAGTGGGTTCAGGTTGACTCTCAGGATGTCATTCAGTGGTGTTCTGCTGTTTGTTGGTGCACAGTTCCCAGCAGGGCCTTGTGCTCCCCACAGCAGTACCCACTGTCAGCCATCTTGTCAGTCCTTATCCACTCCCTGTGATGTGAGCATGGTTCAGAGTGGTGTTGATGGGCCAATTGTGTGGGTGAGCAATATCTGTGCCTACAACTCCCACCATGCTATTGCCTACACCCCCCTCCCCAGCATGCCCATACTTCCTTCCTTTTGAGTGGACTTCACTGTGTGTGACAGCAATGGCAAGATGGCTGACAGTGTGGTCCTGTTGTTTTTTGTTGCACAGTTCCCAGCAGGGCCTTGTGCTCCCCACAGCAGTACCCAGTGTCAGCCATCTTGCAAGTCCTTATCCACTCCTTGTGATGTGAGCATGGTTCAGAGTGGTGTTGATGGGCCAATTGTGAGGGTGAGTAATATCTGTGACTACAACTCCCATCATGCTATTGCCTACACCCCCCTTCCCAGCATGCCCGTACTTCCTTCCTTTTGACTCTGCTTCCCTGTGGGGTAGTGTTCCTGTGCTGACAGGAAGGCTGACAGTGTTGTCCTTGCGTTTGTTTGGCTACAAGTCCCAAGAGTGTCCCTGTGCTTCACACAGCATTACCCAGGGTGGTGGTTCTTTGTGAGATCTTCATTTGGTGTGTGAGGCATTGCATTCTCCCAGGTAGATTATGTGGAGTTTGTGTTGAGGGGGTGTGTGAGGAGAGCTGCTTGTAACTATGGTCAGTGCTGTGAGTCCTCCTTCCCACCCAGCCAGATATCCCACCATGCAACGTGCTTGCATTGCAGGGAGTGCAAGTTGGCTTTCAGGATGTCAGGCAGTGGTGTTCTGCTGTTTGTTGGTGCACAGTTCCCAGCAGGGCCTTGGGCTCCCCACAGCAGTACCCAGTGTCAGCCATCTTGTCAGTCCTTATCCACTCCCTGTGATGTGAGCATGGTTCAGAGTGGTGTTGATGGGCCAATTGTGTGGGTGAGTAATATCTGTGACTACAACTCCCATCATGCTATTGCCTACACCCCCCTTCCCAGCATGCCCATACTTCCTTCCTTTTGAGTGGACTTCACTGTGTGTGACAGCAATGGCAAGATGGCTGACAGTGTGGTCCTGTTGTTTGTTGGTGCCCAGTTCCCAGCAGGGCCTTGTGCTCCCAACAGCAGTACCCAGTGTCAGCCATATTGTCAGTCCTTTTCCACTCCCTGTGTTGTGAGCATGGTTCAGAGTGGTGTTGATGGTCCAAATGTGAGGCTGCCCATTATCTGTTACTACGAGTCCCATCATGCTCTTGGCTACACTGACTTCACCAGCATACACAGGATTCCTTCCTTTCTGTGAGCTTCCCTATGAGGTGGTGTTCTAGTGGTGGCTAAATATCTGACAGTGTTTGTTGGTTAGATTTGTGCCACTGCCTAGCTCTATTTGGTATTGGGTTTGTACATGTCATGACACAGTTACATATCACTATGACATGGCATGTATTGTGTTTATCTGACTAACATACACTTCTTGGGATGATTATCTTTTGGTTGCTGTTGATTTGCTAGGGGTGCATGGTTTGACTATCCCCTTGACAGTGATGTGTGTGTATTGGCACACAATATTGTGTATATCAGTTGTGTACTCACCAGGCTCTGGGATGTTTGTTAGTCCATATTCGCTCACTGGTGGTAGGATGGCCCGCACCTTCTCCTCCCAGGGCCTGAGGTATACTGGTTTGGCAGGAGGGCCACTGCCGGTGTGCTGGCTCAGGAGGTAATCCTTCTTCAGTAGGTCCCTGACCCTCCTGCGCACATCATACCACCTGTTCTGGATGTCTTCCTTTGTGCGCAAACATGGTGATTGTGCGTTCACCCTGTCGACGATCCTCGCCCACATCTTTGTTTTCTGTGCCATGGGGGTCTGTTGGACCAATGTGCCAAACAACTGTGGCTCTACCCTCAGGATCTCGTCTACCATGACTTCCAATTCACTATCTAGGAACTTTGGATTCTTCTTTAGGGGCATGGTGATGGGTGGTGGTGGTGATTGATGTGTGTGTGTGTGCAGGTGAGGGTGTGTGTGTGTAGGTTTTGCTGTGTGTGTGTGAGGGTGCTATTTGTTGAGGTGCTAATGGTGTGTGGCTTTTGTGTTGGATGAGCTGTGTGTGTGTCTGCTGTCTGCTGGTGTTCTGTGCTGGCAGGTCAGTGGAATTTGCAAAGGATCATGGTAGGGATTTGTGGCCTTTATGTAGGTGGAGTTGGGGGTGTGTTCTTGTTCCATTTTTCCCCCTGTATTTATTGGCTTTGTCATTGCTTGTTTAGCCCTCTTTTTTTGTATTTTTCATTTGTGATTATTGTGCATGTAGGAGTCGTTCTTCTGACTGAGTAGGACGTTGCAGTTATCTCGTGCGCGCCTCTCCGAGTCGTTCCCGCTGTGTTTCAGCTCAGTTTCATATGCGGCGTACGCGTCGGTCGTGGAGTATTGTGTTTGTTCGGCTGGGTTTTGTATGCGTGTCGGTCGTACGGCTTGGGCTCCGTGCGAATCGGTCTGATTTTGCACCCATTGCATCGTACTGTGCGGGTCGGAGTTCGCGGGTACGTTTCGTTTGGGTTGATTCCTGGTGCGTGTCGGTCGGTTCGATTTGCGTGGTTTTCCGGCCGGATAGCTTGTTTCCGTCCGGGTCGGTCGTTCGCCTTGAGTTCCGTACGAGTCGGTCGTG
The DNA here is from genome assembly GCA_963921515.1 of Calotriton arnoldi. Taxonomy (NCBI): domain Eukaryota; kingdom Metazoa; phylum Chordata; class Amphibia; order Caudata; family Salamandridae; genus Calotriton; species Calotriton arnoldi. Next base: position 518,642 of record CAWUFW010005850.1, read on the forward strand.
ATTCACATGCATTTCATCGTACTTCCCAGGTCGGGCAACGCCGGTACGTGTCGGTCGGACTATGATCCCGTACCGAGTCGGTCGGTATTTTTTCCGGCCCGAATCGGATTCGGCCCCCTGGTGTCTGAACACCTGCCCTGAGGAGCTAGTGGCTGGCAGGATTGACCAGGAGAAACTTTTTCAGCTTTTGGAAAAAGTTGGGACTTTGTCACTTTTACCACCTGCAGCGGACCGGGGCAAGGTGTGCTGAGGTGTGTCCAGGGAGGTCACACCCACAACCGGCAATAAAATCAGGTTTGCTCCAGTCTGAGCTTTTTGCAGTTCTGAAAACTAGTTGAACAGGATGTCATGATGAATGAGTCTGGCTTTGTTGAGCTCTGCCTGACTACGGCTTCCACCTGGGCCCTACTGGCTTACCAAAGATTGACTTCCAAAAAATGTACTAAGTACAAAGGTAAACTCTTGGTTTGGGGCAAGGTGGCAAATCTCTCTGCCCTACAAAATTGAGGTTTGTAACACTCAGAGATTTTGACAACAAAGCCAACAGCATCATCTGTAACTTGACAATGTCAAATCCAAATTCAAGGAACCTTTGTCAGCCATAGCTGTGGACATTGCCCTGCTAGACGATTGTTAAATTCTATTGGAGACACTAAGGGTTTGATATAGAGCTTGAGGGATGGGACTCTCTGGCACAAGAATGACAGATATCTCGACTGCCATATTACAAGTGCCATAGGATATAATGCATGTGTAATACGGCAGACAGAATATCCGTCACATTTGTGATGGAATAGCCGATCCATCAAATTATAAACTAGGCCCTATGTCCAAAGTTATAACTTTGACTGAGATGACCCTCTTAGTGTATCTCACAAAAGTACATCATGATAGGCATGGATTCATGACTAGATCCCTGTCAACCTCGAACAGCAACTTTTGATTGGCACCTTACTTTTTCTTTCCACTTTTTGCCATAAAACTTCATATGTTTGTAAGCCCTTACTGTATTTTAATGATCCTTTTGCTCATTACATTTTCTACAGTTTTTTTAAAATTAGTTTGCAAATTTCATTAAGTTGTGTTTTTTTTTTAATTGTCGGTGGTGCTTTAACTAAACATGCACTCCTCTGAGGATTGCCTGCTGCTTGTGTGTAGCTGCCACGGATTCAGTGCAGATTTGCTCAGGAGTGTGCCGTGACCTAACCAGAGTGAGTTTTATGAGTTGGTGGAGATACCCCCGACCAAGTTACTTACCTCACTCCGGACAACCACAAACTCTGATCATATCCCTTCATCAGCACTGATATGAAATTAGGAGTTCGATCAGATGTGAGCAGGTCATTTTGAAGTTACAATTGCCTCACTGTCCTGGATGTTGGGACTATTGCCTCCTATTTACTTGCACCTCTGGAAATGGCAAAAACATGGCACTATGGAGTTGTGACCGTCGAGGGAAGAAGTGTGGTATCTGGAATGAGCAAAGAGAATAGCTATGGTCTGTAGCAACGATACTGTAGTAGTAAAAGGAACCATGCGCCCTGCTGCAGATGAACAACGATTATACGTCTGTTTGTGAGAATAGCCTAACGAAGCTCAGCACTTTATTTATTTATCGCATCTCTCTTTCTTGTCTCTTTTTTATGTTTTGCTTTTTGTGCTTCAACATTTAAAAAAATATCAATTAGCAATTTTCTGAAATTGAAGGTGGAAGGAGAGTGGTAAGAGGAGGAAGGGAGGCGGGGTGAGTATTTGAGTAATAGCTAAATTCCCCAGTGCAAACGGAGTCTGCAATACTGTGTCTGTTTTATTTGATTTACAAAAAAAACAATGTCTTTCTTTATCGCAGGCTGCAAACAATAATGTTGGTTCTTCAAGATAAAAATATAATTACAAGATTAAAAGACACAGATCTTCCTCTTAAATATGTATGCGTCGCCACTATCCAGCTATTCAACTCCTGTTTTGTGCATTAGTTATCATGGATGGGACCATACCGCACATCAGGTTACCAACAATGCCACTGGGCAGCATGGACAATCCGTAAATCATGTGATAAATTAAAAGGGTTAAGGATATAGGCCACATAATTGCTTTCATACGTCAGTGGAATGATTTATATTTTCAATACTCCTCTGCAAATGTGCACTTAAATATACTAGCAGTTTCTAATGATGGCATTTGTTAATACATATATGTTACAAAAATCTCGCAGTTCAAGAATATTCTTCTAATAGAGATGTATAGTAAAGTCGTTAAAATATGTTAGATAATCCTTATTTCTTATTGCATTGCTCCGTTTCAAGATGCAGTTTTAGGAATGACGACATGTATACCCAACCTCTCCGCACTGAAAATCTTATTTGTAACAAAATGATTACCATTATACCACCACGAGATAATGACACATGCATAAACTAACTCCGTCGCTATTTTATCTTCGACCTGAGCCCACACTCCAGCTTGCACAGGGGCTTTGAATATAGCATGAGTGGCATGCATGATTGCATAGTGGCTATGCCTATGAGTACCTCCATATTTATCTTCATCTGCATACACTCTACCATTTGTGTTATGCTGACAGGAGAATCTGGAGAATACATAGTGAGCCTGCCTAAACTCCAGCTGATGTACAAGTAGTATTATTCTGTGACTGAGAAGACTTACATCTGGTTAGCATCAGCAGCAGCTCATGATAGCTATTCATCAAACAATATGACAGCTCACTTGGAGATGTGTGGCGCGAGGTGTGTGCACAAAGAACAGGGCCCAACACCGGAGTAATTCGTTAGTAGTGTAACATGCTTTTCATTGTGATCTGGCACTCATCCAACAGTTCATGAAGGTACATATACACCCTGGTGGTCTAGTATTGTACGTGATGGGCTTTGAATTCCATCTTTCCGTGGTGGCATTCTGGATTCCGTTGCTTTTTTGCGCCATAAAATGGTTCCTCCAATGTATGCAAACGATACATTCAGGATCCTCCTTGATATTTTCCCCTATTCCTTGGCTAGCTGCAAAAATAGCGAATTGGGAGCAGTTATTTTTGCTCAGAAATACAGAGGTGTACAATTCCCTATTTCCACATCTGTTGAAGGTTGGATGTAATAGGATCATATGAACCATAATTTAGGGTACAAGAAACAATCACGTGAGTCATTCTGAAAGGCCAGCTCATCCCTTACCTACCTACTTGAAGTTTACCCAATTCCTGTCTTTTTCAGTGTCTCCCATTCCTCTTTTTAGGTCTCGCATTAGGCAGCGCATGCGCTGCCTCTACGAGGCATTAAGTAAACTATATGTGTTGGCAAGCGGCCGGTAGTTTCTCCTGCCGCTTGCCATTTGTGAATGTTGGCACAGCTCCTGTTAGCTGGCTTTTTACTGGCTGTTGATGTCGAGCTGACTTCCGTGTAGTCCGGAAGCAGCGGGCACCAACTACAGTCTCTTTACACTCTACGTCCTTATCTGTTTCTTTAAGGACTACTTATTTATCGCCCTGGTGCCCGCCTAACTTGCAGCCACATACATGTACACGGGCACCGTGCTTAGTTTCAGCACGGCACCCGCTTTCAGGACGCAACAACACCAGCCATGTTTTATTTATAAACGTGACCATGCTTCAGTTTTATGTACACTGGCACCGTGCTTTTTTCAGCACGGTGCCCGCTTTTAGTCTGCCTAAGTGCTTACTGTCCGTGCGCTGCAGTTAAAGGGTGAAAGCTTCCTCGGTATTCAAGTATTGGGATATGTTACCTATTGTTTGCTGTTTAAACACTGCCACCCTCTGGAGCCAGCACGCCCCCTCCTCACTTACTAAGCTACTTAGACACACAGCAGAGGTGCTTCCGACTCACTTCCCTTTGGGAACATTCCATCTAAAATGAAGACATTACGCTCTGATAGTCAATTTCAATTTCATTGCAGGCTTGCAGGACAGCAATTTATCTGGATGTATTCTTCCTCTGTGATGCTCCAGCTTGTTGGCCTCCTTGAAAAGGTTGGTGATGTCCACCTGTCATTCATGAAGGTCACAAGCTTATAAAATGGAAATGGGACTGGAGCAAGTTAGCGCACGAAATAGCCTTAGAGTTACATTCACAATTGTAAACACTGTTTTGACATTTCTACTCTGAAGACTTCTGTTCTGAGATGGACACAAGTCTTAAGTTGCTCTAAGGCATGAGTAACACTATACCCCAGTACTAGCTTGCTGGGCAATGCCACGCTGCATTATGGGACTTGTAGTTATGTTTAGCATTGTCAGGTTTGTCTAAAAAATTCCAGCTTGAAAACTGTTTTGACTAAAAGGCAATGCTGGTAAACGTTGTCACGCATCCCTGGGTTTCTATGGAAAACCGCTGGAGTCTTGTGAAGGTTTTAACATATCAATGTCCGGGTCTGTCAAGGGGCCTGCAGGATATCACCCAGGATTAAACAACAATTACATTTTCATTCCTCATTGCGAATAAAGCTGGAGCGTTTCCTGAACCAGAACAGTACATAAACAAAAGTTCTGCCAACACACACGCTGGCTCGAACTATTTGATTTTTCACCAAAGGCCTTTATAATAAAGGCCGCAGATCTGCCTGTGCCAGCCTGCGAGGTCCCCAACAGGGCACTGCCTGGCCCTGGCATTCAGTGAGAGCACATTCTTTCCAGAGTGGAGGTGGTTCTCGCTCATTTAACTGTGCTTTCCATGGAGTTTATTACACGAAACTCACAACAACCTTCATTGGAGATGCCATGAAAGATAATGTCGGCAGTGCAGGCCACCAGCACTGCATTCAGAGCCATGGCTAGGTGGCACGCGCTCCACCAATGCCAACACAAAGGGCGTCAGGGCACACTGGCACGTCAATAAACACAGCTCTTTGGGCTCTACAGTGCCAACGCTATTCAGTTCGCATTTAAACAACTGTTGGGCTTGCCCACTGTAGAGTTCAAAAACACTTTTTTTAGTTCATGTTATAGCATTCTTGTGTAACCATAAACCCAATGCTTCCATTCTGGCTGTCTCAATTCGGAAGTTTGAGTTCCCTCTAACATTCTCGGCGAACAACTGAAGCAAATTCAGGAAACACACAGTAGCTTTTCACACGCAGAATACCACTTAAAGCTGAATTTGTTAATGTAGTAATACTGTATATCATGGTGACAATTGTTATTTAATTCGATGTCGCTCATGTCGTGGGAATGATGAACAGCGAGACAGCCCTGTCAGGGAACAAACATTTCATCATAACGTTTACTGGCACCTTACTGTGTCTAGAAATATTGCTGCATTTTGCACGTGTTAGTTATTTACCTCGACGGCAATTGTGTATGTGGGATGAGAGCTGAATAGGCCCTGCGACAATTCCAAGATGTAATTTGAAGGTTGCACAAAGGCATCTCTAGAAGGGCAGCTAAGCACTGATTTTTTTAACCTACTAGAAACAAATGGGAAATCGTATTTTTGTTTTCTCGGTGCTTCGGTCCACTCACTGCATCTGTGAGGGTCTTGCTCGCTCCCCCACTAACCCTCACCAGTCGACCCCATTTGCAAGAACCCCCACCCCACCTAGCCACAGCTGCAGTCATAACAGGAGGTGACTGCTCGGAGTCTCGTGTTGCAAGATGGACAGGAACTTAATATCAGGACAGGAGCTCTTAAAAACAAGCATTAAAAATGCAATAGGTCTCGCCTTTGATTAAGTTAAAGCTATTTGCTTTGCTATAGAATACCATTAGCAAAGCAAATGGCTTTAACTTAATCAAAGGCGAGACCTATTGCATTTTCAATGCTTGTTTCTTCTCTCCTTTCCATCTCCCTCTAGCCCAGTTTCATGATTTTCATCCTATCTTGCCCTTTAACCCCCTTCCTCTCCTATCTTATGCTTCGTCGTGCTTCTTCCTTCGTCTCTCAGTTCTGTTAGTCTACTCTTTGTCTGATGGTGAGGAAGTGTAAGGTCTGTTTGTTGATTGTTTCTCGGTTATTACATGTGCTGCTTCTGTGCAAGAGGTGCTCCTCAACGTCTTGGTAGCTTTGCATACCACACTCACACATTTTTTTTTTAGATTAATCCTTTGCAAAAATTAAAAAAGAAAGTAGAAACATTAAGAGAAATGGTTGGGAGGTATGTGCTGTATGCCATTCAGAGATCATGTAACATTTCCCCGTTTTGGCGGGTTGGAATATCCACCCTTTTCAGCTTTTCCTGGGTGCAATAGGGCACCACGCGTTTTGTAACATCTTTCAGATAGTGTGTCTCTTCCTCGACCATTGAAGTCTCTAACTAGGTGCAGTTCATGCGCGGAGTCCAACCCAAAGGCACCTTTATCTAAACACATATGACGGATACAGCTTCCTATGCTGGAAGCTCCTTATAAGTGCCTCACTGGTGTGAGCTAAAGCTTTATTGCCCACACAATCCCACACTGGTTACATGTACAAGGTCTCACAGACTTGTGTATAAAGTCTGTGAGCCCACAGAGCTTAGATGATCGACAAGAGTCTCACCACCGCTGAACAGACTAAGGGGCATATTCACAAGGACGTATCGCCGAGTTACCAGCACTTTAGCGCAGCAAAAGTGGCGATAGAATTATCGTCCCATTCTCAAGCTGGTGCTACCTGCCTACATCGCCACATATCCAACGATAGCTGCCGCCGCCAAAAACAGCGCCACGGTTGACACCGCCAACTAACGCTAATGAGATGCAGAGTAGGCGTTCCCGTGCAAAAACACACAAAAACACCACATTGCGACATTCACAACGAACAGCCAGATCCGCGATGCAAACCAAAAACAGGCGATAAGCCGTGGTAGCAGCAGGGAATTTACACCTGCTTTCTGCTGGTGTTAAGCAAGATGACTACCTGCACCACAAAAGGGAGCCCAGCCCACAGCCACACCTGAAGAACAACAGATGCCATGGAGCCACTGCACATGCAGCTCGGAGACCCTAGAGGCCCACAACACCCACCGCCACCACCCCCAGTATCCCCCCACACCCTGGGGCCCTCCCCCGGCCCACCCACCCCGGACAAAAATGTGCCACAGCAACTTTACGAAATCACGAGAAAAAAAAGAGTCTGATGTCACACATGTGTGGTCAGAATAAGGAGAAACAAACATTCAACTTTGAAATTCCCACAACAGAACTTTATTAATACACAACACAAAACAACATTTCAGAATTGTCCTTGCGGATCGACTCTGGACAATCTGGAAGTCACAGCCTGCAAGACAAAATCCGAGAGAAGAACGTGTGTCATGCGCTCATCAAAGGACAGAGAGAGAGAGAAAGAATGAAAGGGAGAAAGAGAAAGAAAGGGAGAGAGAGAGAGAGGGAGAGAGAGAGCGAGATTGAAAGGGAGAGAGAGAAAGAAAGGGAGAGAGAGAGAGAGGGAGAGAGAGAGAGAGCGAGAAAGAAGGGAGAGAGAGAAAGAAAGAAAGGGAGAGAGAGAGAGAGGGAGAGAGAGAGCGAGAAAGAAAGAAAGAAAGGGAGAGAGAGAAAGAAAGGGAGAGAGAGACAGTGAAAGGAAGAGAGGGAGAGGGAGAGAGACTGCTGCCCATGCGCACTCCGACCCCACTGCTCACCTGCTGCCACCGGTGTGTCCCCAAGAGGGCACACCACGTGCCGGTGCTAACTCCAAGGCCGGGGCCATCAGCCTTGGCAGTCCCCACATCATGCGGCACCCCCGCGGTCCATTATGTCCCACACTTGACCCTGGGTCTTGAGTCAGCAATGGCAGAGACCATATCAGTGCACACGTCATCATCACAGGCTGCACATCCGCTCAGCTCCATAGGTGCGACTAACCCTGTGCAACTCAAGCCAGCGCCACGTGGTGGTAGGCCCTTGACGGCCGCCGGACGTTGGGGGCGACTAACCCTGTGCGCCACAAGTCATGGACCCTCCATGATTGAGTCCTGTTGCACGTACGTCGTCATGTCACCTCCGGCAGTGGGGAATGTGACGTTGCAGACCCCTTTTATTGGCGGGGTCACATGGCCCGTGACGCCTCTGCTGGATGGGTGTGGTGTGTGTGCAAACCTGCCCTCAGGGAGTGGCCGTGGCATGCTGGCAACTAGACCAGTGACCTGCAGATCCCAAGCGTGGAATCCTGGTACATGTAGCTAAGTCGTCCCCCCTCGGAGCGTAAGCGTAGTGGTAGGCCTGGCGTACGCCGGACCAGCGTCTGGCTTGCAAGAATGATCCCGGGGCTCTGGGCACTGGTTCAGTCCTTGTCCGGACAAGGAAGTGACGAATGCGTGTGTCCCAGATGTAGTGGCTACGCCGCCCGGAACGCAATCGGCAATGTAGCACCCTGTGACTCATGTCCCACGACGTGTGCAACATGGACGTCAGGGGGAATCACTGACCCAACATACATCCACACTTACATACTTGAATGATCGAAGACATGACACATCTGTGCAATAGTGAATGATTTATTTTCATCCAGTGGAGTGTTGCAGCTGGAGCAGTACAGGGCCATGCAGACCCCACTTCACATCATAGGCACATGGCGGGCCAGCCAGAGTCCTTCAGGGCATGACAAGTACATCGGAAGAGTTCAGTCCGCAGTCTGATCGCTGTGTCATCGGGCATCTAACAGAATATGGCAGTCCATGTCGAGGTCCAGGTGAGAGTGAAAGAGTGCATCGGGGGGCAGTGGAAGGTCATGATGCCAAGGGCAGAACCAAGATGAAACAGGCCAAATGGGTGAGAGGAATGCTACTGCCGCCTCATGATCAAAAAGTCTGGATCATCCACATCCTCGTCCTCTGATGTGTGCTCTGCCTCACCTGTGGGTGGTGCACTTCCGGCTGCAGCACTGTGTGCCACTGACACATCAGGGGCCGGAGGTGGATTGTCGGCCGCACTGTGTGGCAGTGACACATCAGGTGCCGGAGTAGAAATGTCTGCCGCACTGTGAGGCACTGACACACCAGGGGGCGCAGATGTGGATGGTGTAGGAGCAGCAGCATCCATCTGCAACAGGCCTTGTGGCAGCAATGCCATGCCGAGGATCTGCAGGGCATGGTATATCCCAGCTACATTTTGCTGATGTGCAGCAGTGACAGTCATCCTTTCCGCCTCCATCCGCACCATGTCCTCCATGAGCCTCCGCATGTGTGCCAACTCACGGCTGAGATCGCTGGAGCCACTCTGACTTGACTGGTGTTCTTGTCTCCGAGTCAGGACTCCAGCGATGTCAGCCATTGCTCACTGGAGACCATGGAGCGGACTGTGGGTGTCCGTCAGGGACTGTAAGTGGTCCCCAAAGGGATGTAGACACCCATGGATGGCATTGAGTTTGGCTGCCAGGAGGTCAAACCCCACCCACACCTGATCAGCCAGCTTCTCCTGGGCCTCTAACACACGGCTTTGGAAGGCCAGGTGTGTTCCGTGGGTTTCCTGGGAGACATCCGGGGTGGCAGGTGCTTCGAGCTGTGTGGTCTGTGCAGGGGGTGGGGTCTTCTCGATGCAGCTGGGCTGCCCTGATCCTGTAGGTGGGGTGCCGATGCGGCTGATGAGGTCTCTGAGGGCTTCGGTGTCGATGCTGGGGTTGTCATCCTCGTCATCAGAGAAGAGTTGTTGGGTCTGCTCTGTAGGTGGTGTTGATGGTCCCTCTGCAATGTTAAGGGGAGATACTGCATTACATCGTGTTGACATGTTTGTCCAGGCATTGTACAAGTTCACATACAGACTGCATGACGAGGTACATTGTGACTGTGTAGGAGGAGATGCCTGTTAGATGCGGGACAGTTGACATTTCTACACCATCAGGGATGTGAGGTTGTACTTGTGCAGTTTCATCTCACATGTCCCTGCTATGCCAAATGTGATTGGCCAGTATCTTCACACAAGCAGCAGCAGTTTTGCCCTCTGCCCTGTTGTTCACATGTTGCAGTTTGTACCACATTGTTGTCTATGCTGATGTGCTCTGACTGTCATATGTGTGTGCTGCAGTTTTGTGAGAGTCGCCCCTGCAGCTCTGATTCTGCTGCTTCTTGTCCCTTGCAGGCGGTGTGCCTTTCACTTCTGTGTCCATGCAGTGCTGAGACGTTACCAGACTTGGGTGGATGTGTGTCTTGGTGGGAGTGGGGACTCTGGGGCATGGTTTGTCCGCAGATGTGTTGTTGACGTCAGGAGTTGATTGTGCACGTGGATGTGTCAGAGTGTGACCTGCTCCTTTATGGACGTGGTCCACACTCAGCCACCTAAGTGTCGTTGCATGCACCATGTCATGATAATCGGACTGCAGGCATGCTATTCGTCATGCAGTGTCACTTACGTTGTCAGTGTGGCTCACGGACCAGCAGCTTGGCTGGGTTCAGCACATGTGCATGGGTTGTATGTGAGCTGTGTGATGTGTGGGGTGGGCCCACTCTAGGCAGATAGTCGAGGGGGAAGTACTTGGTGTTCCTATGTGTGCTGCAGTATGGCAAGGAGATCAGGGACATGATCCAGGGTCATTGTGGGTGTGCAGTGTGGTCTGCTTATTTGTGCATGTGTGCCATTGTGCCCATCTCCCCCCATCTCCCCAGTCCCTGGTCGCTACTCACCCTGTTGCTGTTGTGTCCGGTCCTGTAGAGCAGTGTCCGGGCCCCCAACTCCTGCCACCGTATCAACACTGATGACTGTCGACACCATCTCCTCCATCTCATCCAGCTCCTCCTGCGGCACAGGACTCCCACCTACAGTCTGCATTGCTGCTTTGAGGCTGTTGGCGAGTTTGCTCTTGGTTTTGCGCTTGATATCAGTCCATCGCCTCTTGACCTCGTCCATTGACCTCCTCGGCACTCCAACAGGATTCACCTTGTCCAAGATGGACTGCCATAGTCCATTTCTTGTGCCCAATGACACGGTGGAGGTGATGAACAGTTGTTGATGGTGTCCTATCACCTCCGTGACCAGGATCTTATTCTCCTGCGGACTGAACGGCGGCTTCCTCTTCTTCTTGTCCTTCCCTGTCCCCGAGGGCCCTGGCTGGGGCTCCAGGGGGCTTGTGGGGTTCCGATCGTCCCCTGTGCCTGCTCCGCCTGACTCCATCATGCTTTGCTGTTGGTGTTTTTTTGTTTGGTGTTTTTTTTTCTGTTTGTGTAGTGGTTTTTCCCACCTGACGTGTGTATTGCAGGCCCTGTGCGCCTTATCGCAGATTGTCTCATCGCGATTGGGCCCATCGCAACTTTTTTCGCGTTAGGTTTGGATTTTTATCGCCGTCGCTGTAGTTGTTTCGCGGACATTTGCCGCGTTCTTGTGCGAATATCTCACGGTATCGCTGTGTTGTGAATGCCACGTTAACACTGCGTTATTTTCCCGCAATGGACTGCGATGTGAGAAGTTGCGGTAAGCTATTTTGGCGATGTTTATTGCACGTTCTTGTGAATATACCCCTAAGTCAGAGCGATCGAGTCAGTATGAAGACTACTACGTACCTGCCAGAACTGGCCATTTAGATGGAATCCCCACTTCTGGATTCAAGAAGTCATTAAATACCAGGGTAACATACAATTAGAAGATTTTATTACATGCTGACGTAGCATAAAATGGCATGCATTTAGGGTAATGTTAAAGATTATTCCATTTCCCCCGGACCCCTTCGACTGCAATAGGCACACACCAGCATTAATTTTTTAAGGATTATTCAGTTTTCCCCTGCACCTCCCTTACCGCCATGAGTGTCTCACCTGGCTTAGATGCACATAAGGCAAACATTTTATTCTGAATGTTGATTTTGCTGATTGGAAATAAAAGTTTTACGTTATGGTAGTGCGGTTTGACTTTGGACTGGATACACTATTGTTGATAATTATTAGGATAATAACTTAAGTAACTACACTAAATTATATCGCCTTTGTCTATATTGGATTCAAACTGCAACAATGCCACGTTGCACTAAATGGTTTTCTTGCTTGTTTGATTTTAGGTGCACAAGAGCCATCCCCAGAATACTGCCCGATAGAAGGCCTGTACAAAGGGATGTGAACACACAACACATGACGTGAGTCCTCCAATCTCTTCTGCTTGTGCAGCTAAGTGCCACTGCCAACTGATAGCTTCAAGATGGCCCCAAAGAAAGATGCTGCCAAGAAAGTGGCCAGTGAGAAGAAGCAGCTTGTCTCATCTGGCGTGCTGACCAAAATCATTTTCCACAAACCTGTGCCTGCCGCACCGGCCTCCTGCATCAATGGCACCTCCGCAACCTAAGTCTAAAGCTTATGTCTCTCACTGAGGTAGCCACTGTAATCATGGCAACGTCATCAAGCAGTGACATTGAATTTGATTTACATATTTTGTAAAGTAGTACCCAACCTTTGCAGTAAACTGAGCACAGTGGAAAAAAGCTGCAGCCAGTAATAGTATATCTTCCCGAAGAAGGAGCAGAACAGGATGTTGAGCTTCCTGCTGAGCAAAAACCTCCTCTTGTAGAACTAATAGCTTCCAGATCTCCAGCAAAAAAAGGAAGGGTACTCCACCATCTTTTTCAAGTACCCCTTCTGATGATCTGGACATGGATTGGACCCCAGCTGAGTCCAAGACATGCCAGGAGAGGCTCAGGTAAAGGAAAGTTCCTGAAAGTCTATAATATAATTACGGAAATGGGTGAGGATGATGACGAGCCAGTCATTGTGGAAGCTGGCCTAGAGGAGACTTACCTTACCCCTCCTATTCAACCTGCTCCAAGGGATGTGGTGCCACCGGATCACTGACAGAATATCGACAACACTAATATCGACCTACAGAAATATCGGGACATAAATATCGTTGTCAAAAATATCGACCTCCTATCTTCATAATGGTAAGTACAAAAATATCGAAAAAAAAATATTGTTGTTAAAAATATCGAAGTACAAAATATTGTTTTTTATATGTATTATAAATAATGTAAAATAAATTAGATAATACATTTTACTTAAAAATTTTTTTTAGATTTATTTGTAAATTTTAACAATTATAGGTAATAAATGTAATTTGAAAAATAAATTAAACATACACATATAACATGTAATATATATATTTACTTAAAAATAATTAATAAATAATAACTTTAATTAATTATAAAATGTTAGAAATATATTAAAAAATAAAGATATATATATATATACATACACCTGTACATACACCTGTAACATTAAAAAAAAAAAATTATAATATAAATTAAAATATTAAAATATGTAATATTTTTTAAACCTACATTTTAAACTACATTTAGTGCAACAGTAGGGAAAGTGTTGGATAGCGGAGTGTAAAAAATTACTATTCCCACTCCAGCGAGTGCAACAGTAGGGAAAGTGTTGGATAGTGGAGGGCAATAATTTACTATTCCCACTCCAATGAGTGCAACAGTAGGGAAAGTGTTGGATAGTGGAGGGATAAAAATTACTATTCCCACTCCAGCGAGTGCAACAGTAGGGAAAGTGTTGGATAGCAGACGGGAATAATTTACTATTTCCACTCCAGCGAGTGCAACAGTAGGGAAAGTGTTGGATAGCGGAGGGGAATAATTTACTATTCCCACTACAATGAGTGCAACAGTAGGGAAAGTGTTGGATAGCGGAGGGGTACAAATTACTATTTCCACCCCAATGAGTGCAACAGTAGGGAAAGTGTTGGATAGCGGAGGGTATTAATTTACTATTCCCACTTCAATGAGTGCAACAGTAGGGAAAGTGTTGGATAGCGGAGGGGAGAAAATGACTTTTCCCACTCCTGCAAGTGCAACAGTAGGGAAAGTGTTGGATAGCGGAGGGATAAAAATTACTATTCCCACTCCAGCACGTGCAACAGTAGGGAAAGTGTTGGATAGCGTAGGGGTAAAAATTACTATTCCCACGGAACAAAATTCAGATTTAAAAACAAACAAAATATCAACTATAATACAAAATATAATAAAAAAACTCAAAAACAAAACATATATTAAAATATAAAAATTAACAAAACATATAAAAATATTGTAATGTAGCAAAAATCTAAAATGGACATAACATTTTTAATTTTTAAATTTAACAAAAAATTTACAAACAAATAAATATTTTGTAATAGAAATTAATCTTACTCAAAAAATTAAAAATTACATAAATGTAATATTTATTTTCCTACCCTATAACACCACAAAATTTACAACACACCTCTAAATTAAACATAAAAGTGTACCTTAACACAATTAATTATCAATTAAACAAATATTAATAATTATAAAACACATTTAAAAATTTAAAAATTATTGTACAAACTAAACATTACAGCTATTGAACCTAAATCCCCAAACAAAATAAAAACTAAACAATTATCACAAATATTTATCAATTAATAAATGAATGTTAATGATCAAGTAATGATTAATTAATTTAAACTAATTTACTTTCCACCATCTAACCCAATAAACACCAAAACATACACCGAAAAATCTTTACACAATTTCCAAAACTAAGTTTACATTAATAAATTAATATCAATTAACAACAAATCATTAATTAATTTAAAAAGAAAATACTTCCCACCATTTAGGTTTAGGTTTAGGGGTTTATAGAGCGCATGGCTACCCGCAGGCATCCCAGCGCTAAAGCTATATCCCACTATAAACCCCACAACTCACACATCAAAATGAGTACACAATTGGCATATTTAAATTTTAATTAATTAATTAGCATTAATTAACAAATAACTAATTAATTATAAACAAATTACCTCCCACCATATTCTTCTATAAATGGCACCACCAATTTCATAAAACATGACACAATTAACATAATTAATTAACAAATAATTAATTAATTAATAACAATTAACAATCAAAATATAAATAATTATTAAGAAATTAATTCACACAATTAACACTATGAAATAAAATTAAATAAATATTATATTAAAAATATTAATACATGTATTAAAATTAAATTACTTCCCACCCTACTCCCTCAACCCGCTCCTAAAAAAATAACACAATTAAAATAATTACCAATTAATTGATAATAATTAACAACCAATTAATAAATAATTATTAATAAATTAATCCCCACAATTAACAATATAAAATATAAAGTAAAAAATATTAATTAATAAAAAATATTAATAAATTAATTATAATTAAATTACTTCCCACCCTATTACCCTATAAACCCACAACCCACACCTAAAACAATGACACAATTAAAATATTTACCAATTAATTAATCAATAAAAATTAACAGCCAATTATTAATTAATTAATTATAAATACATTCCCACAATTAACAATATAAAATCAAAAATAAATAAATACTAATAAATAAACATTAATATTCAATTTATTATATTTAAATTACTTCCCACCCTATTCCCCTATAAACCCACAACCTGCTACAGATCTAAAACGCAAACTTTTATTAAAATAAAATGAATAAGTTCTAAAAATTTAACACATATATTAAAAAACAAATGCAATACTTAGACAAAAAAATAGAGAACATACATTTAAAATACATACTAAAATACATGACAAAACGATTTTTTTTACAACTATATTTTTGCAAACGATATTAATTACTTCAATATTTTAAAAAACGATATTTCTTACCTGAAACTCCATATTCTTGACCACGATATTCTTGCAGTTGATATTTATGTATCTCGATATTTTGCACTCGATATTAGTGCAAGTCGACATTTCCTACTCGACATTCTGACTCTTTACCTGTGCCACCACCATCACCAGCACCAGCTCCCATATTTGTAAGGCTCCCGCTGAGACTTGCTCATCAGAAGTGAGCACTGAAGAGAGCCAATTGTCAACACACTCGCCTGCTTCCAGTTCTTCGGGCATTGGCGTTGTCACCAGTGGCCCACTGAAAAAGTTCACTTTCCACTTTGGGAAATGTTTACAATTAGCAATCAGGAGGATAACACTTCAATATGCTCCATTTGCCACGTTATTGTTCGTCGAGGGAAGCCTGGTTTACACTGTGGTACTGGAGGCCAAACAACCCATATGAAAAAACACCATTCAATCCAATGGGTGGAGCATCTTAAAAAAATTGCTTCAGGTAGTGGTGGTGATGAGAGAGGGGAATTAGGTCTGATCACGGCAGGAGGAGGAAGTGATGAGGAAGAAGAGGGTGAAATGATCTTTATGCAAAGCAGCCCTATGCCCAGCACTGCACCAGTATCACCCGCCTCAGCAACCCCGCAATGGCACAAGCATCAGATGGAGACACCACAACAACCGCATACAGTGACTGCCCCAAGATGCATATTGAGTCTATCACCCCCTGGTTCTCTCCAGAAGTCACCTGTGTCAGTGGCCCCACAAAAGATTAAAATCCAGGCTACTATTATGGACATGTTTGGGCAGGAGGAGCCTTACGAATGCAACCACTCAATGGCACATTTGTATAACGGGAAGCTTGCTAAAATGTTAGTGCTGTACCTCTTTACTTTTTTTGTTTGTGGAAGGAGTGGGTTTTTTAGAATTTATGGTGGCCATCTGCCCAAAATGGAAGGTTCCCAGCAGTACCTATTTTGCCAGAGTTGCTGTTCCTGTGCTCCACTACGATGTACTGCAATTGGTTGGACAAGATTTGAAGCAGAGTGCTGTTCACACTACCCACCTGACAACAGACATGTGGACCAGTTGTCAAGACACTGATTACATGTGTATCACTGTACACTGATCTCTTTTGTGAGGGTTAAACAACAGGTATCTGTAGGTCTCAACGCTGGAGAAAGTTTTGAGGGCGTTTGGTGGCATGCAACAGTAGCCATGTTCACCATGGAGAAATCCCATACTGCTGCAAACATCTTGAAAGACTTTAACAGCAAGGTGTTGAATGGCTGCGACCCGGAGGTCTCAGAATTTGATTTATTGCCATGGACAATGGCAGTAATATGGTTAAGGCCATGGCAAATGGTGGCTATTTCAGGGTCCTGTGTTTGGTGCATTCCATCAACCTCATTGTGGAGGACTTTCTTGAAAAAGTAGGCAAAGTTAGCAACATACTGACCAACTGCAGAAGAATCTGCACTCATTTCAGCCATTCTTTTAAAGCATGGAAGCAGTTGAGGATCATTTGGTGTGATAAAAGAGTACCAGTTAAAGCCCTCTTACAGGAGGTGTCAACACATTGGAACTCGAGCTACTACATGTTGCAGTGCCTATTTGAGCAGTACAAATCAATCAATTAGTTTGTCATTCAAAAAGGAGGAGATACAACTGTGAAAAACATGTCCATTGTGTAGGAAGCTGGATCTCTAAATAGTGTACTAAAATGAAGTACACTGTGCAAGAGTCCAGTGAATCCCTAAAAGGTATACAGAGGTAAAAGCAGATAATGCTCTTTTTGTGGTAGTGTGGGCTAGCAGTTAGGCTTATCAGAGGATAATGCTAAGTATTTGTTGTACTCATAGAGGCAATAAATGAGACACACATTCAAGAATAAATCCAAAACCAGTTTATAAAAATAACATCAATTTTTATTTCATTTTTATGACCAAGAACACAGTTCTAAGGTAAGTAGTTTTGGAGTTACAATTTTTGAAAGTTTCAAAAATATATCACTTTTGTGCACAATTACGAACCATTGGAACCAATGGGGAAAATGCAGAAAAAGGCATAGAAAATCAGGCAACGCTTTCACGAAGTTCACCTTCTTGTTTTTGGTCGATGTCAGGACCAAGGGCCAGATATACGACCCTTTTTTTCGGTCGCAAACGGGAGATCGACCTGTTTGCGACCGCAAAAAAGGGTCCAGGCATGTACAAACGCTATTTTGCGAGTCAGTGACTCGATAAAAGAGTTTGCGACTCTCGCTATTAGGAAGGGGCTTCCCTTCATAATAGCGAGTCTCAATGCCATTTACTATTGTTTTGTGACCTACTTCAAGTAGGTGATAAACCACTCACAAATGGAAAGGGGTCCCGAGGGGACCCCTTCCCCTCTGTGAGTGTGTGAGAAAATATTTAATAACAGCAGGCAGTGGTCCCAGAAACCACTGCCTGCCCTTAAAAACTGAAACTGAAAAGTTTGATTTTTCTTTTTTACATGCATCCCGTTTTCCTTTAAGGAAAACGGGCTGCATTTAAAAAAAAGACTGCTTTATTTAAAAAACAGTCACAGACATGGTGGTCTGCTGACCCCAGCAGGCCACCATCCCCTGTGAGTGCTAGCCATTCCCAATGGGGTCGCAAATTGCGCTTGCCTCAAGAATATTGATAAGGCATGCAATTTGCGACCCCATCGGGAATTGCAACCAGTGTCTGAGAGTCCCTTTAGCGAGTCGCAAATTGTGAGTCACAATTTGGCGCAATTTGTGACTCGCTAAAGTGAATGGTTGTACATCTGGCCCCAGGTCCAAAATTCCAGCAGGAGAAGTTCAGGAGTGTCCCGGATTGGACAAGAGCAGAGTGCTGAGGGCCTTAGAAGCTTATGCTCAAAGACGAAGGGGACCACTTGAAAAGTACACTGCATCGGAAGACTTACAGGTAAGTCTGATGAGGCTCCTTTGAGGGAGGAGGTTGCAAGGGCTTGGGGACCGTGGAAGCACAGCTGGATGGTCAGTGCCCGTGCCGGTGGGGCCAGGTGCAGAGCAAACAGGTCAGCCAGGCGTCAAGCGTCTTGAGGTCCTCGCGGTCAGGAGCAGGCAACTTGGAGAGACACTCTCGGGACTGCTGGGCCACTAAGGAAGTGGGTATCAGGTATCTCCACGTCCCTCACTGGGTGCTTGCTTCTGGTGTTTTGGGAGTCCGGTGTGGACTCTTCGTTTTCTCAGTATAAGCCGTTGGGGGTCCGGTACCCCAGGATAATGGTATGCCGTGGCTCCGGTAGGTCATAGTGTCTCTAGTCTTGGTTTGGAGACAGACCTGATCCTGCGGAGCTGTTGTACCTTTCAATGCTTTGGTGCTGCGTCAAAGTCATCAGGAAGCAGCAATTCGACAAATTGGACTTCAAGGGATCAGTGCCTACAGTGTGCAGGTGAGTGGTGCCTCCACACCAAGGGAGATTCTCAGTGATTTCTTGAAGGCTGGAGGTGCTCCAGAGTTCTTGGAATCCATCCAGGTTCAGGACGACACACCAGACAGCGATTGCCTAGTCCTTGAGGCAGCAGGCCGGGTTTGTTGCCTTTTTCTTCTGCAGCACGGCTTCAGTTCTTCTATGGCGGGTCTTCTATGTCCTGGTCTTCTCTTGCCCATCAAATCTGATATTTAGGTGTCAGGGTGCCACCTAAATACTGAATTTAGAGGGGTTTCAAGGGGAGACAGGTAGTAGCCAACCACTTCCTCTGGGAAGAAGCACTATCCTAGGCCTGATAGGTTGTTTCTTCACTATTCCAGGAGGGTGGATTTTGAGAAGAGGGGTTCACATCATCTGTCCCACCCTAGGGGTGGTGTAGACTATATGGGGACTCTCCTAATTTAACTAATGTTCCAGCCTTTCCTTCTGTCAACAGTGGAGCAAGAAATGGGGCTTGGCTTCCCACGCTGTCTGGCGGTTCCAGGGTTGGATTTCAAAGGTGGCATCGGCTTTAAAGCTTCCCACCCAGGAACGCCATCCTGTCCTGGAGGTGTGAAGCACCTCTACCCAGAGCAGGTTTTGTGCACTCTGCCTTAGGGCTAAAGGCCTGCAGTAGGGGTGATTTACCCATATCTTATGCAGTGTATGGTTGGCATTGCACACAGGGCTGTGTGCTATGTCGACTCTTTGGATTTCCTGCACCAAGACAGGCAGTCTGCAATGGAAGAGTGCATAGCCTTGATCACGTGTCCTTGGCATGGCACAACCAGTGCTGCAGCCCAAGAGTACCCTCTTCATGCCCATGCCCTAGGTACCATGGGCACCATTTACTAGGGACTTACAGGGGTAGCTAAAATGATGGCGATCATAGTACAGTGTTTAGGAAAGAGATCTGGCACTGGGAATCTAGCTAGTAGGGACCCAGTGCACTTACAATCAAAATCACATCAGGCATCAGGCAAAAATTGGGGGCTAACCATGCAAAAAGAGGCACTTTCCTACACATTGTGATGAACAAATTGAGCCTAGTCAAATACCTGATAGAGATGCTACTTCCTTTTGAGGTTTTCACGTGAGAAGTCAGCAAGAGGGACAATACGATGTGCCAAGCTATCCCGTTTTTGCATCTGCTACAGGACCAGTTACAAATGGTGGCTGAAGGCTTTGCATGTGTAAACAAAGATGCACATATTTTGGTTCAGAACTTAATCTTTCACTTGGCTAATAATACAAGGCTGCAAAGAGACATTGTATCGCCCAAAGAATACATCTGGGCCACAATACTTGATCTACCGTACAAAAAACAGCTGCCCACTTTCATTCCTTTTTCAGAAGGGGATATTTCAGAATACAATGCATGGATTGTTCAGCGAGCCAGAGACATGGAAGAAGATCGGCTGGAAATTAGAGCCTCACCCCCGGGCACAAGTTCTGGGGTGCTGCATTCAATTGCCAGAGAGGGAAGTCTTCTTGTCTCACAGCAGCCAACACCAGGAACAAGAACACAGGTGGCAACAACAACAAATGGAATACAACACTCTGCATTAGGATGGTTTCTATTTGCAGGTCTTAACCCCTTCGATGCTCATGACGGAATGGTTCCGTCATGAGCATCGGTGCTCCTGTGCTCATGACGGAACCATTCCGTCATGAGGACAGGGGCACGACATCCCTCTGCTGCAGACAGCAGAGGGATTTCTTTATCTCCCCCAAAGCCTCAGGAGCAGGGGAAGAGCTTCCCCAGCTCCCGAGGCACCCCCCCTGTTTCAGTGAAATGAAGATCAGCGCGCACGTCGCGCTGACTTCATTTCACTGAAACCGAAACTAAAATGAGCCATTAGGCTCATTTCAGTTTCACTTTCTACGTGCTCAGGGGGCTATCTCAGCCCCCTGAGCACGTAGATAGAAGGGAGAGGTATCATTGGAAAGGGGAGAATCTCCCCTTTCCACTGGTACCCCTCACCAGTGGATCCCTGCTTGGGGATCGCCCCAGGAGGGCGATCCCCAAGCAGGGATCCACCCACTAGACACCAGGGAGGGGGGAGCAGCCCCTCGGGCAAGGGCCTTTGCTCCCCCCAAATATATTTGGCATAATTTAGTCTTTTGGCCCCCCCGGGGGGGCAAAAAGCCCACTAGATGCCAGGGATTAAAAAAAAAAAAAAATTAGTGGTGGGGGCTGCCCAATATGGGCATGCCCATGCCCCCACCCCCGCAAAAATTACAGCCTTTCTCCCCCCCGGGGGGGCAAAAAGCCCACTAGAAGCCAGGGATTGTTTGGGGCAAATCGAATTAGGGTGGGGGCTGCCCACAATGGGCATGCCAATGCCCCCACCCCTCCCCCACAAAAATTACAGCCTTTCTGCCCCCCCTGGGGGGCAAAAAGCCCAGTAGACGCCAGGGATTTTTTGGGGCAAATTTTAATTAGGGTGGGGGCATTGCCATGCCCGTTTTGGGCAGCCCCCACCCTAATTAAAATTTGCCCCAAAAAATCCCTGGCGTCTAGTGGACTTTCTGCCCTCCCTGGGGGGCAGATGGGGGCATTAGCCCCCAATCTGCCCCGCCGGGGGGGGGCAAAAAGCCCAATAGACGCCAGGGATTTTTTGGGGGCAAATTTGAATTAGGGTGGGGGCTGCCCAAAACAGGCATGCCCATGCCCCCACCCCCTCCCCTGCAAAAATTACAGCCTTCCTGCCCCCCGGGGGGGGGGCAAAAAGCCCACTAGACGCCAGGGATTTTTTTGGGCAAATTTTAATTAGGGTGGGGGCATTGGCATGCCCGTTTGGTGCAGCCCCAACCCTAATTAAAATTTGCCCAAAAAAATCCCTGGCATCTAGAAGGCTTTCTGCCCCCCCTGGGGGGCAGATGGGGCATCAGCCCCCAATCTGCACCCGGGGGGGGGCAAAAAGCCCATTAGTTGCCTGAGATTTTTTGGGGCAAATTTTAATTAGGGCAGATGGGGCAGTAGCCCCCAATCTGCCACCCCGGGGGGGGCTTAAAGCCCACTAGACGCCAGGGATTTTTTTGGGCAAATTTTAATTAGGGTGGGGGCATTGGCATGCCCATTTTGGGCAGCCCCCACCCTAATTAAAATTTGCCCCAAAAAATCCCTGGCGTCTAGAAGGCTTTGTGACTCTCCTGGGGGGCAGATGGGGGCAGTAGCCCCAATATGCACCCCCGGGGGGGCAAAAAGCCCACTAGACGCCCGGGATTAGTTTTGGGCAAATTTTAATTAGGGTGCGGCTGCCCAAAAAGGGCATGCCCATGACCCCACCTCCTCCCCCGCAAATATTACAGCCTTCCTGCCCCCCTGGGGGGCAGATGGGGCAGTAGCCCCCAATCTGCCCCCTGGGGGGGCAAAAAGCACTCTAGACACCAGGGATTTTTTGGGGCAAATTTTAATTAGGGTGGGGGCTGCCCAAAACGGGCATGCCAATGCCCCAACACCCCACCTGCAAAATGTACAGCCTGTCTGCCCCCCCTGGGGCGTAGATGGGGGCAGTAGCCCCCAATCTGCCCCCCCCGGGGTGGCAAAAAGCCCACTAGATGCCAACAATTACGCTGGTTTTTTTATGCGTGGGGGTGCTGGCTGCCCAGAATGGGCATACCAATGCCCCCACCCCCCAAAAAAATAGCCACAGTGTTTCTGCCCCTCTTGGGGGCATATCGGGGCAACCCCACCCCCGATACCCCCCCCCCCAGGGCGGCAGAAAGCCGACAAGGCACGGATTTGTTTTTAGCAATATGTTTACCTGTGGATTTTGGGCCCTAGCGCAGCCGGCACATAGGGAAACCTAGAAAACCTGTACATTTTTAAAAACTAGACACCCAGGGGAATCCAGGATGGGGTGACTTGACTGGCTCTCACCAGGTTCTGTTGCCTAGAATCCCTTGCAAACCTAAAAATGTGTCCAAAAAAACACATTTTCCTCACATTTCTGTGGTGGAAAGTTCTGGAATCTGCGTGGATCCACAAAATTCCACCCACCCCGCGTTCTCCAAAGTCTTCCGAGAAAAATGGTACCTCACTTGCGTGGGTAGGCCTAGAGCCCGTGACAGGAAATGGCCCAAAACGCAACATGGACACATCACATTTTCACTGTGAAAACTGACCCTTTTTTTGCAAAGTGCCTAGCTGTAGATTTTGAACCCTAGCTCTGCCGGCACCTAGGGAAACCTAGCAAACCTATACATTTTTGAAAACTAGACACACAGGGGAATCCAGGATGGGGTGACTTGAATGGCTCTCACCAGGTTCTGTTACCCAGAATCCCTTGCAAACCTAAACATTTGTCCAAAAAAACAAATTTTCCTCATATTTCTGTGGTGGAAAGTTCTGGAATCTGCGTGGGTCCACAAAATTCCACACACCCCGTGTTCCCCAAAGTCTTCCAAGAAAAATGGTACCTCACTTGCGTGGGTAGGCCTAGTGCCCGCGACAGGCATGGGCCCAAAACCTATTGAGGCGACATCAAAATTACCTATCACAAAACAACCTGGTTTTGCAAGGGGGGTCCCATGAGTTTTTAGCCCCGGGCTCGGAGGCCATATAGGGAAACCTACCAAACCCACACATTTCTGAAAACTAGACCCCCAGGGGAGTCCAGCGAGGTATGGCTTGCGTGGGTCCCCCAACGTTTTCCTACCCAGAATCCCCTGCAAACCTCAAATTTAGCTCAAAAAATCACTTTCTTCTCAAATTTCTGTGTGGGAAAGTTCTCGAATCTACGTGGATCCACAAATTTCCTCCCACCCAGCGTTCCCCCAGGTCTCCCGATAAAAATTATACCTCACTCACGGGGGTGGGTCAAGTACCCGCGACAGGCAAGGGCCCAAAACCTATTGAGGCGACATCAAAATTACCAATCACAAAACAACCTGGTTTTGCAAGGGGGGTCCCATGAGTTTTTGGCCCCGGGCTCGGCGGCCATCTAGGGAAACCTACCAAACCCACACATTTCTGAAAACTAGACACCCGGGGGAGTCTAGCGAGGTATGGCTTGCGTGGGTCCCCTAACATTTTCCTATCCACAATCCCCTGCAAACCTCAAATTTAGCTGAAAAAAATCAAATTTTTCTCAAATTTCTGTGTGGGAAAGTTCTGGAATCTACGTGGATCCACAAATTTCCTCCCACCCAGCATTTCCCCAGGTCTCCCGATAAAAATGATACCTCACTTGTGTGGGTAGGCAAAGTGGCTGAAACAGGAAATGGCCCAAATCCTATTGTGGAAACTTCAAAATTACCTATAGCAAAACTACCTGGTTTTGGGGGGGCACCTGGTTGTCTGGCTCCAGGCTTGCCGCCATCTAGGGAAACCTACTAAACCCACATGTTTCTGAAAACTAGACACCCTGGGGAGTCCAATGAGGTATGGCTTGCGTGGATCCCCCAACGTTTTCCTACCCAGAATCCCCTGCAAACCTCAAATTTAGCTGAAAAAATCACTTTTTTCTCAAATTTCTGTGTGGGAAAGTTCTGGAATCTACGTGGATCCACAAATTTCCTCCCACCCAGCGTTCCCCCAGGTCTCCCGATACAAATGATACCTCACTCGCGTGGGTGGGTCAAGTACCCGCGACAGGCAAGGGCCCAAAACCTATTGAGGCGACATCAAAATTACCAATCACAAAACAACCTGGTTTTGCAAGGGGGGTCCCATGAGTTTTTGGCCCCGGGCTCGGCGGCCATCTAGGAAACCTACCAAACCCACACATTTCTGAAAACTAGACACCCGGGGAGTCTAGCGAGGTATAGCTTGCGTGGGTCCCCTAACGTTTTCCTATCCACAATCCCCTGCAAACCTCAAATTTAGCTGAAAAAAATCAAATTTTTCTCAAATTTCTGTGTGGGAAAGTTCTGGAATCTACGTGGATCCACAAATTTCCTCCAACCCAGCATTTCCCCAGGTCTCCCGATAAAAATGATACCTCACTTGTGTGGGTAGGCAAAGTGGCTGAAACAGGAAATGGCCCAAATCCCATTGTGGAAACTTCAAAATTACCTATAGCAAAACTACCTGGTTTGGGGGGGGCACCTGGTTGTTTGGCTCCAGGCTTGCCGCCATCTAGGGAAACCTACTAAACCCACATGTTTCTGAAAACTAGACACCCTGGGGAGTCCAATGAGGTATGGCTTGCGTGGATCCCCCAACGTTTTCCTACCCAGAATCCCCTGCAAACCTCAAATTTAGCTGAAAAAAATCACTTTTTTCTCAAATTTCTGTGTGGGAAAGTTCTGGAATCTACGTGGATCCACAAATTTCCTCCCACCCAGCGTTCCCCCAGGTCTCCCGATAAAAATGATACCTCACTCGCGTGGGTGGGTCAAGTACCCGTGGCAGGCAAGGGCCCAAAACCTATTGAGGCGACATCAAAATTACCTATCACAAAACAACCTGGTTTTGCAAGGGGGGTCCCATGAGTTTTTGGCCCCAGGCTCGGCGGCCATCTAGGGAAACCTACCAAACCCACACATTTCTGAAAACTAGACACCCGGGGGAGTCCAGCGAGGTATGGCTTGCGTGGGTCCCCTAACGTTTCCCTACCCAGAATCCCCTGCAAACCTCAAATTTAGCTGAAAAAAACATATTTTCCACATATTTTTGCATGGAATCACCGTGCTGGCACAAATGTCCTACCACCCAGCGTTCCCCTTGTCCTCCCGAGTAAAATGATACCTCACTTGTGTGGGTGTCCAAAGCAGAACTGGCTAAAAACGTATTTTTAAAAAAATGTAGCGCTTAGAATTCTCGGTGCTATACTCTAAATCCCTATGTTTTGGGCTCTTCCTAGTCACAGGCCTTTGGCCCACCCACACAAGTGAGGTATCATTTTACTCAGGAGAACAAGGGTAACGCTGGGTGGTAGGACATTTGTGCCGGCACAGTGATACCACGCAAAAATGTTTGGAAAAAGTGATTTGAGGTTTGCAGGTTATTCTGGGTAGGAAAACGTTGGGGGACCCACGCAAGCCATACATCGCTGGACTACCCCGGGTGTCTAGTTTTCAGAAATGTTTGGGTTTGGTAGTTTCCCAAGATGGTGTCCGAGCCCGGGGACAAAAACCCAGGTGACCCCCCTTGCAAAACCAGGTTGTTTTGTGATAGGTCATTTTGATGTCACCTCAATAGGTTTTGGGCCCTTACCTGTCGCGGGTACTTGACCCACCCACCCGAGTGAGGTATCATTTTTATCGGGAGACCTGGGGGAACGCTGGGTGGGAAGAAATTTGTGGATCCACGTAGATTCCAGAACTTTCCCACACAGAAATTTGAGAAAGAAGTGATTTTTTCAGCTAAATTTGAGGTTTGCAGTGAATTCTGGGTAGGAAAACGTTAGGGGACCCATGCAAGCCATACCTCGCTGGACTCCCCCGGGTGTCTAGTTTTCAGAAATATGTGGGTTTGGTAGGTTTCCCTAGATGGCCACCGAGCCCGGGGCCAAAATCTCACGGGACCCCCCTTGCAAAACCAGGTTGTTTTGTGATAGGTAATTTTGATGTCGCCTCAATAGGTTTTGGGCCCTTGCCTGTCGTGGGTACTTGACCCACCCATGCGAGTGAGGTATCATTTTTATCGGGAGACGTGGGGGAAAACTGGGTGGGAGGAAATTTGTGGATCCACATAGATTCTAGAACTTTCCCACACAGAAATTTGAGAAAAAAGTGATTTTTTCAGCTAAATTTGAGGTTTGCAGGGGATTCTGGGTAGGAAAACGTTAGGGGACCCACGCAAGCCATACATCTCAGGACTCCCCCGGGTGTCTAGTTTTCAGAAATGTGTGGATTTGGTAGGTTTCCCTAGATGGCCGCCGAGCCCGGGGCCAAAAACTCATGGGACCCCCCTTGCAAAACCAGGTTGTTATGTGATAGGTAATTTTGATGTCGCCTCAATAGGTCTTGAGCCCTTGCCTGTCGTGGGTACTTGACCCACCCATGCGAGTGAGGTATCATTTTTATCGGGAGACCTTGGGGAACGCCGGGTGGGAGGAAATTTGTGGATCCACATAGAATACAGAACTTCCCCACACAGACATTTCAGAAAAAAGTGATTTTTTCAGCTAAATTTGAGGTTGGCAGGGCATTGTGGGTAGGAAAACGTTAGGGGACCCACGCACACCATACCTCTCTGGACTCCCCCGGGTGTCTAGTTTCCAGAAATGTGTGGGTTTGGTAGGTTTCCCTAGATGGTCGCCGAGCCCAAGGCCAAAAACTCATGGGACCCCCCTTGCAAAACCAGGTTGGTTTGTGATAGGTAATTTTGATGTCGCCTCAATAGGTTTTGGGCCCTTGCCTGTCACTGGTCCTTGACCCACCCACACAAGTGAGGTACCATTTTTTTTGGAAGACTTTGGGGAATGCGGGGTGAGTGGAAATTTTTGGATCCACACAGATTCCAGAACTTTTCACCACAGAAATGTGAGGAAGATTTGTTTTTTTAAAAATGTTTAGGTTTGCAAGGGATTCTGGGTAACAGAACCTGGTGAGAGGCAGTCAAGTCACCCCATCCTGGATTCCACTGGGAGTCTAGTTTTCAAAAATATATAGGTTTGCTAGGTTTCCCTAGGTGCCGGCAGAGCTAGGGTTCAAAAACTACAGCTAGGCACTTTGCCAAAAAAGGGTCATTTTTCACTGTGAAATTGTGGTGTGTCCACGTTGCTTTTTGCGCCGTTTCCTGTCACGGGAACTAGGCCTATCCACACAAGTGAGGTACTGTTTTTCTTGGAAGAGTTTGGGGAATGCGTGGTGGGTGGAAATTTGTGGATCCACACAGATTCCATAACTTTCCACCACAAAAATGAGAGGAAAATGTGGTTTTTTTTACAATGTTTTAGGTTTGCAAGGGATTCTGGGTAACAGAACCTGGTGAGAGGCAGTCAAGTCACCCTATCCTGTAGTCCCCTGGGTGTCTAGTTTTCAAAAATGTATAGGTTTGCTAGGTTTCCCGAGGTGCCGGCAGAGCTAGGGTTCAAAAACTACAGCTAGGCACTTTGCCAAAAAAGGGTCATTTTGCACTGTGAAATTGTGGTGTGTCCACGTTGCGTTTTGCGCCGTTTCCTGTCGCGGACACTAGGCCTACCCACACAAGTGAGATACCGTTTTTCTCGGAAGACTTTGGGAAACGCGGGGTGGGTGGAAATTTGTGGATCCACGCAGATTCCAGAACTTTCCACCACAGAAATGCGAGGAAAATGTTTTTTTTTTTTACAATGTTTTAGGTGTGCAAGGGATTCTGGGTAAAAGAACCTGGTGAGAGGCAGTCAAGTCACCCCATCCTGGATTCCCCTGGGTGTCTAGTTTTAAAAAATGTATAGGTTTGCTAGGTTTCCCTAGGTGCCGGCAGAGCTAGGGGTAAAAAACTACAACTAGGCACTTTGCCAAAAAAGGGTCATTTTTCACTGTGAAATTGTGGTGTGTCCACGTTGCGTTTTGTGCCGTTTCCTATTGCGGGCAATAGGCCTACCCACACAAGTAAGGTACTGTTTTTCTTGGAAGACTTTGGGGAACGTGGGGTGGGTGGAAATTTGAGGATCCACGCAGATTCCAGAAATTTCCACCACAGAAATGTGAGGAAAATGTGTTTTTTTGGACAATTTTTTAGGTTTGCAAGGGATTCTGGGTAACATAACCTGGTGAGAGGCAGTCAGGTCACCCCATCCTGGATTCTCCTGGGTGTCTAGTTTTCAAAAATGTATAGGTTTGCTAGGTTTCCCTAAGTGCCGGCAGAGCTAGGGTTCAAAAACTACAGCTAGGCACTTTGCCAAAAAAGGGTCATTTTTCACAGTGAAATTGTGGTGTGTCCACGTCGCGTTTTGCGCCGTTTCCTGTCACGGCCACTAGGCCTACCCACACAAGTGAGGTATCATTTTTCTCGGAAGACTTTGGGGAACGCGGGGTGTGTGGAAATTTGTGGATCCACACAGATTCCAGAACTTTCCACCACAGAAATGTGAGGAAAATGTGTTTTTTTGGACAATTTTTTAGGTTTGCAAGGGATTTTGGGTAACAGAACCTGGTGTGAGCCAGTCAAGTCTCCCCATCCTGGTTTCCCGTGGGTGTCTAGTTTTCAAAAATGTATAGGTTTGCTAGGTTTCCCTTGGTGCCGGCAGTGCTAGGGTTCAAAAACTACAGCTAGGCACTTTGCCAAAAAAGGGTCATTTTGCACTGTGAAATTGTGGTGTGTCCACGTTGCGTTTTACGCCGTTTCCTGTCGCGAGCACTAGGCCTACCAACACAAGTGAGGTACCGTTTTTCTTGGAAGACTTTGGGGAACGCGGGTGGGTAGAAATTTGTGGATCCACGCAGATTCCAGAACTTTCCAACACAGAAATGTGAGGAAAATGTGTTTTGTTTGACAATTTTTTAAGTTTGCAATGGATTTTGGGTAACAGAACCTGGTGAGAGGCAGTCAAGTCACCCCATCCTGGATTTCCCTGGGTGTCTAGTTTTCAAAAATGTATAGGTTTTCTAGGTTTCCCTAGGTGCCGGCAGAGCTAGAGTTCAAAAACTACAGCTAGGCACTTTGCCAAAAAAGGGTCATTTTTCACTGTGAAATTGTGGTGTGTCCACATTGCGTTTTGCGCCGTTTTCTGTCGCGGGCACTAGGCCTACCCACACAAGTGAGGTACTGTTTTTCTCGTAAGACTTTGGGAAACGCGGGGTGGTTGGAAATTTGTGAATCCACGCAGATTCCAGAACTTTCCACCACAGAAATGCGTGGAAAATGTGTTTTTATTTACAGTGTTTTAGGTTTACAAGGGATTCAGGGTAAGAGAACCTGGTGGGAGGCAGACAAGTCACCCCATCCTGGATTCCCCTGGGTGTCTAGTTTTCAAAAATGTATAGGTTTGCTAGGTTTCCCTAGGTGCCGGCAGAGCTAGGGTTCAAAAACTATAGCTAGGCACTTTGCCAAAAAAGGGTCATTTTTCACTGTGAAATTGTGGTGTGTCCACGTTGCGTTTTGCGCTGTTTCCTATTGCGGGCACTAGGCCTACCCACACAAGTGAGGTACCGTTTTTCTCAGAAGACTTTGGGGAACGTGGGGTGGGTGGAAATTTGTGGATCCACGCAGATTCCAGAACTTTCCACCACAGAAATGTGAGGAAAATGTGTTTTTTTTACAATTTTTTAGGTTTGCAAGGGATTCTGGGTAACATAACCTGGTGAGAGGCAGTCAAGTCACCCCATCCTGGATTATCCTGGGTGTCTAGTTTATAAAAATGTATAGGTTTGCTAGGTTTCCCTAAGTGCCGGCAGAGCTAGGGTTCAAAAACTACAGCTAGGCACTTTGCCAAAAAATGGTCATTTTTCACTGTGAAATTGTGGTGTGTCCACGTTGCGTTTTGCGCCGTTTCCTGTCACGGCCACTAGGCCTACCCACACAAATGAGGTACCATTTTTCTCAGAAGACATTGGGGAACGCGGGGTGTGTGGAAATTTGTGGATCCACGCAGATTCCAGAACTTTCCAACACAGAAATGTGAGGAAAATGTGTTTTGTTTGACAATTTTTAGGTTTGCAAGGGATTCTGGGTAATAGAACCTGGTGAGAGGCAGTCAAGTCACCCCATCCTGGATTTCCATGGGTGTCTAGTTTTCAAAAATGTATAGGTTTGCTAGGTTTCCCTAGGTGCCGGCAGAGCTAGAGTTCAAAAACTACAGCTAGGCACTTTGCCAAAAAAGGGTCATTTTTCACTGTGAAATTGTGGTGCGTCCACGTTGCGTTTTGTGCCCTTTTCTGTCGCGGGCACTAGGCCTACAAATAAAAGTGAGGTACTGTTTTTCTCGGAAGACTTTGGGAAACGCGGGGTGGGTGGAAATTTGTGGATCCACGCAGATTCCAGAACTTTCCACCACAGAAATGCGAGGAAAATGTGTTTTTTTTTTACAATGTTTTAGGTTTGCAAGGGATTCAGGTTAAGAGAACCTGGTGAGAGGCAGTCAAGTCACCCCATCCTGGATTCCCCTGGGTGTCTTGTTTTAAAAAATGTATAGGTTTGCTAAGTTTTCCTAGGTGCCGGCAGAGCTAGGGTTCAAAAACTACAGCTAGGCACTTTGCCAAAAAAGGGTCATTTTTCACTGTGAAATTGTGGTGTGTCCACGTTGTGTTTTGCGCTGTTTCCTATTGCGGGCACTAGGCCTACCCACACAAGTGAGGTACCGTTTTTCTCAGAAGACTTTGGGGAACGTGGGGTGGGTGGAAATTTGTGGATCCACTCAGATTCCAGAACTTTCCACCACAGAAATGTGAGGAAAATGTGTTTTTTTACAATTTTTTAGGTTTGCAAGGGATTCTGGGTAACATAACCTGGTGAGAGGCAGTCAAGTCACCCCATCCTGGATTATCCTGGGTGTCTAGTTTATAGAAATGTATAGGTTTGCTAGGTTTCCCTAAGTGCCGGCAGAGCTAGGGTTCAAAAACTACAGCTAGGCACTTTGCCAAAAAATGGTCATTTTTCACTGTGAAATTGTGGTGTGTCCACGTTGCGTTTTGCGCCGTTTCCTGTCACGGCCACTAGGCCTACCCACACAAATGAGGTACCATTTTTCTCAGAAGACATTGGGGAACGCGGGGTGTGTGGAAATTTGTGGATCCACGCAGATTCCAGAACTTTCCAACACAGAAATGTGAGGAAAATGTGTTTTGTTTGACAATTTTTAGGTTTGCAAGGGATTCTGGGTAATAGAACCTGGTGAGAGGCAGTCAAGTCACCCCATCCTGGATTTCCATGGGTGTCTAGTTTTCAAAAATGTATAGGTTTGCTAGGTTTCCCTAGGTGCCGGCAGAGCTAGAGTTCAAAAACTACAGCTAGGCACTTTGCCAAAAAAGGGTCATTTTTCACTGTGAAATTGTGGTGCGTCCACGTTGCGTTTTGTGCCTTTTTCTGTCGCGGGCACTAGGCCTACAAATACAAGTGAGGTACTGTTTTTCTCGGAAGACTTTGGGAAACGCGGGGTGGGTGGAAATTTGTGGATCCACGCAGATTCCAGAACTTTCCACCACAGAAATGCGAGGAAAATTTGTTTTTTTTTTACAATGTTTTAGGTTTGCAAGGGATTCAGGTTAAGAGAACCTGGTGAGAGGCAGTCAAGTCACCCCATCCTGGATTCCCCTGGGTGTCTTGTTTTAAAAAATGTATAGGTTTGCTAGGTTTTCCTAGGTGCCGGCAGAGCTAGGGTTCAAAAACTACAGCTAGGCACTTTGCCAAAAAAGGGTCATTTTTCACTGTGAAATTGTGGTGTGTCCACGTTGCGTTTTGCGCTGTTTCCTATTGCGGGCACTAGGCCTACCCACACAAGTGAGGTACCGTTTTTCTCAGAAGACTTTGGGGAACGTGGGGTGGGTGGAAATTTGTGGATCCACGCAGATTCCAGAACTTTCCACCACAGAAATGTGAGGAAAATGTGTTTTTTTACAATTTTTAGGTTTGCAAGGGATTCTGGGTAACATAACCTGGTGAGAGGCAGTCAAGTCACCCCATCCTGGATTATCCTGGGTGTCTAGTTTATAAAAATGTATAGGTTTGCTAGGTTTCCCTAAGTGCCGGCAGAGCTAGGGTTCAAAAACTACAGCTAGGCACTTTGCCAAAAAATGGTCATTTTTCACTGTGAAATTGTGGTGTGTCCACGTTGCGTTTTGCGCCGTTTCCTGTCACGGCCACTAGGCCTACCCACACAAATGAGGTACCATTTTTCTCAGAAGACATTGGGGAACGCGGGGTGTGTGGAAATTTGTGGATCCACGCAGATTCCAGAACTTTCCAACACAGAAATGTGAGGAAAATGTGTTTTGTTTGACAATTTTTAGGTTTGCAAGGGATTCTGGGTAATAGAACCTGGTGAGAGGCAGTCAAGTCACCCCATCCTGGATTTCCATGGGTGTCTAGTTTTCAAAAATGTATAGGTTTGCTAGGTTTCCCTAGGTGCCGGCAGAGCTAGAGTTCAAAAACTACAGCTAGGCACTTTGCCAAAAAAGGGTCATTTTTCACTGTGAAATTGTGGTGCGTCCACGTTGCGTTTGTGCCTTTTTCTGTCGCGGGCATTAGGCCTACAAATACAAGTGAGGTACTGTTTTTCTCTGAAGACTTTGGGAAACGCGGGGTGGGTGGAAATTTGTGGATCCACGCAGATTCCAGAACTTTCCACCACAGAAATGCGAGGAAAATGTGTTTTTTTTTACAATGTTTTAGGTTTGCAAGGGATTCAGGTTAAGAGAACCTGGTGAGAGGCAGTCAAGTCACCCCATCCTGGATTCCCCTGGGTGTCTTGTTTTAAAAAATGTATAGGTTTGCTAAGTTTTCCTAGGTGCCGGCAGAGCTAGGGTTCAAAAACTACAGCTAGGCACTTTGCCAAAAAAGGGTCATTTTTCACTGTGAAATTGTGGTGTGTCCACGTTGTGTTTTGCGCTGTTTCCTATTGCGGGCACTAGGCCTACCCACACAAGTGAGGTACCGTTTTTCTCAGAAGACTTTGGGGAACGTGGGGTGGGTGGAAATTTGTGGATCCACTCAGATTCCAGAACTTTCCACCACAGAAATGTGAGGAAAATGTGTTTTTTTTACAATTTTTTAGGTTTGCAAGGGATTCTGGGTAACATAACCTGGTGAGAGGCAGTCAGGTCACCCCATCCTGGATTCTCCTGGGTGTCTAGTTTTCAAAAATGTATAGGTTTGCTAGGTTTCCCTAAGTGCCGGCAGAGCTAGGGTTCAAAAACTACAACTAGGCACTTTGCCAAAAAAGGGTCATTTTTCACTGTGAAATTGTGGTGTGTCCACGTTGCGTTTTGCGCCGTTTCCTGTCGCGGGCACTAGGCCTACCCACACAAGTGAGGTACCGTTTTTCTTGGAAGACTTTGGGGAATGCGGGGTGGGTGGAAATTTGTGGATCCACGCAGATTCCAGAACTTTCCACCACAGAAATGTGATCAAAATGTGGGTTTTTTGACAATTGTTTAGGTTTGCAAGGGATTCTGGGTAACATAACCTGGTGAGAGGCAGTCAAGTCACCGCATCCTGGATTACCCTGGGTGTCTAGTTTTCAAAAATGTATAGGTTTGCGAGGTTTCCCTATGTGCCGGCAGAGCTAGGGTTCAAAAATTACAGCTAGGTACTTTGCCAAAAAAGGGTCATTTTTCACTGTGAAATTGTGCTTTGCGCCGTTTCCTGTCACGGCCACTAGGCCTACCCACACAAATGAGGTACCATTTTTCTCAGAAGACATTGGGGAACGCGGGGTGTGTGGAAATTTGTGGATCCACGCAGATTCCAGAACTTTCCAACACAGAAATGTGAGGAAAATGTGTTTTGTTTGACAATTTTTTAGGTTTGCAAGGGATTCTGGGTAATAGAACCTGGTGAGAGGCAGTCAAGTCACCCCATCCTGGATTTCCATGGGTGTCTAGTTTTCAAAAATGTATAGGTTTGCTAGGTTTCCCTAGGTGCCGGCAGAGCTAGAGTTCAAAAACTACAGCTAGGCACTTTGCCAAAAAAGGGTCATTTTTCACTGTGAAATTGTGGTGCGTCCACGTTGCGTTTTGTGCCTTTTTCTGTCGCGGGCACTAGGCCTACAAATACAAGTGAGGTACTGTTTTTCTCGGAAGACTTTGGGAAACGCGGGGTGGGTGGAAATTTGTGGATCCACGCAGATTCCAGAACTTCCACCACAGAAATGCGAGGAAAATGTGTTTTTTTTACAATGTTTTAGGTTTGCAAGGGATTCAGGTTAAGAGAACCTGGTGAGAGGCAGTCAAGTCACCCCATCCTGGATTCCCCTGGGTGTCTTGTTTTAAAAATGTATAGGTTTGCTAGGTTTTCCTAGGTGCCGGCAGAGCTAGGGTTCAAAAACTACAGCTAGGCACTTTGCCAAAAAAGGGTCATTTTTCACTGTGAAATTGTGGTGTGTCCACGTTGCGTTTTGCGCTGTTTCCTATTGCGGGCACTAGGCCTACCCACACAAGTGAGGTACCGTTTTTCTCAGAAGACTTTGGGGAACGTGGGGTGGGTGGAAATTTGTGGATCCACGCAGATTCCAGAACTTTCCACCACAGAAATGTGAGGAAAATGTGTTTTTTTACAATTTTTAGGTTTGCAAGGGATTCTGGGTAACATAACCTGGTGAGAGGCAGTCAAGTCACCCCATCCTGGATTATCCTGGGTGTCTAGTTTATAAAAATGTATAGGTTTGCTAGGTTTCCTAAGTGCCGGCAGAGCTAGGGTTCAAAAACTACAGCTAGGCACTTTGCCAAAAATGGTCATTTTTCACTGTGAAATTGTGGTGTGTCCACGTTGCGTTTTGCGCCGTTTCCTGTCACGGCCACTAGGCCTACCCACACAAATGAGGTACCATTTTTCTCAGAAGACATTGGGGAACGCGGGGTGTGTGGAAATTTGTGGATCCACGCAGATTCCAGAACTTTCCAACACAGAAATGTGAGGAAAATGTGTTTTGTTTGACAATTTTTAGGTTTGCAAGGGATTCTGGGTAATAGAACCTGGTGAGAGGCAGTCAAGTCACCCCATCCTGGATTTCCATGGGTGTCTAGTTTTCAAAAATGTATAGGTTTGCTAGGTTTCCTAGGTGCCGGCAGAGCTAGAGTTCAAAAACTACAGCTAGGCACTTTGCCAAAAAAGGGTCATTTTTCACTGTGAAATTGTGGTGCGTCCACGTTGCGTTTTGTGCCTTTTTCTGTCGCGGGCATTAGGCCTACAAATACAAGTGAGGTACTGTTTTTCTCTGAAGACTTTGGGAAACGCGGGGTGGGTGGAAATTTGTGGATCCACGCAGATTCCAGAACTTTCCACCACAGAAATGCGAGGAAAATGTGTTTTTTTCTTTTTACAATGTTTTAGGTTTGCAAGGGATTCAGGTTAAGAGAACCTGGTGAGAGGCAGTCAAGTCACCCCATCCTGGATTCCCCTGGGTGTCTTGTTTTAAAAAATGTATAGGTTTGCTAAGTTTTCCTAGGTGCCGGCAGAGCTAGGGTTCAAAAACTACAGCTAGGCACTTTGCCAAAAAAGGGTCATTTTTCACTGTGAAATTGTGGTGTGTCCACGTTGTGTTTTGCGCTGTTTCCTATTGCGGGCACTAGGCCTACCCACACAAGTGAGGTACCGTTTTTCTCAGAAGACTTTGGGGAACGTGGGGTGGGTGGAAATTTGTGGATCCACTCAGATTCCAGAACTTTCCACCACAGAAATGTGAGGAAAATGTGTTTTTTTACAATTTTTTAGGTTTGCAAGGGATTCTGGGTAACATAACCTGGTGAGAGGCAGTCAAGTCACCCCATCCTGGATTCTCCTGGGTGTCTAGTTTTCAAAAATGTATAGGTTTGCGAGGTTTCCCTATGTGCCGGCAGAGCTAGGGTTCAAAAATTACAGCTAGGTACTTTGCCAAAAAAGGGTCATTTTTCACTGTGAAATTGTGGTGTGTCCACGTTGCGTTTTGCGCCATTTCCTGTCACGGCCACTAGGCCTACCCACACAAATGAGGTACCATTTTTCTCAGAAGACATTGGGGAACGCGGGGTGTGTGGAAATTTGTGGATCCACGCAGATTCCAGAACTTTCCAACACAGAAATGTGAGGAAAATGTGTTTTGTTTGACAATTTTTAGGTTTGCAAGGGATTCTGGGTAATAGAACCTGGTGAGAGGCAGTCAAGTCACCCCATCCTGGATTTCCATGGGTGTCTAGTTTTCAAAAATGTATAGGTTTGCTAGGTTTCCCTAGGTGCCGGCAGAGCTAGAGTTCAAAAACTACAGCTAGGCACTTTGCCAAAAAAGGGTCATTTTTCACTGTGAAATTGTGGTGCGTCCACGTTGCGTTTTGTGCCTTTTTCTGTCGCGGGCACTAGGCCTACAAATACAAGTGAGGTACTGTTTTTCTCGGAAGACTTTGGGAAACGCGGGGTGGGTGGAAATTTGTGGATCCACGCAGATTCCAGAACTTCCACCACAGAAATGCGAGGAAAATGTGTTTTTTTTTACAATGTTTTAGGTTTGCAAGGGATTCAGGTTAAGAGAACCTGGTGAGAGGCAGTCAAGTCACCCCATCCTGGATTCCCCTGGGTGTCTTGTTTTAAAAAATGTATAGGTTTGCTAGGTTTTCCTAGGTGCCGGCAGAGCTAGGGTTCAAAAACTACAGCTAGGCACTTTGCCAAAAAAGGGTCATTTTTCACTGTGAAATTGTGGTGTGTCCACGTTGCGTTTTGCGCTGTTTCCTATTGCGGGCACTAGGCCTACCCACACAAGTGAGGTACCGTTTTTCTCAGAAGACTTTGGGGAACGTGGGGTGGGTGGAAATTTGTGGATCCACGCAGATTCCAGAACTTTCCACCACAGAAATGTGAGGAAAATGTGTTTTTTACAATTTTTAGGTTTGCAAGGGATTCTGGGTAACATAACCTGGTGAGAGGCAGTCAAGTCACCCCATCCTGGATTATCCTGGGTGTCTAGTTTATAAAAATGTATAGGTTTGCTAGGTTTCCCTAAGTGCCGGCAGAGCTAGGGTTCAAAAACTACAGCTAGGCACTTTGCCAAAAAATGGTCATTTTTCACTGTGAAATTGTGGTGTGTCCACGTTGCGTTTTGCGCCGTTTCCTGTCACGGCCACTAGGCCTACCCACACAAATGAGGTACCATTATTCTCAGAAGACATTGGGGAACGCGGGGTGTGTGGAAATTTGTGGATCCACGCAGATTCCAGAACTTTCCAACACAGAAATGTGAGGAAAATGTGTTTTGTTTGACAATTTTTTAGGTTTG
Source organism: Calotriton arnoldi (assembly GCA_963921515.1). Taxonomy (NCBI): domain Eukaryota; kingdom Metazoa; phylum Chordata; class Amphibia; order Caudata; family Salamandridae; genus Calotriton; species Calotriton arnoldi. The sequence goes on from CAWUFW010005850.1 coordinate 556,383, forward strand.
CAAGGGATTCTGGGTAATAGAACCTGGTGAGAGGCAGTCAAGTCACCCCATCCTGGATTTCCATGGGTGTCTAGTTTTCAAAAATGTATAGGTTTGCTAGGTTTCCCTAGGTGCCGGCAGAGCTAGAGTTCAAAAACTACAGCTAGGCACTTTGCCAAAAAGGGTCATTTTTCACTGTGAAATTGTGGTGCGTCCACGTTGCGTTTTGTGCCTTTTTCTGTCGCGGGCATTAGGCCTACAAATACAAGTGAGGTACTGTTTTTCTCTGAAGACTTTGGGAAACGCGGGGTGGGTGGAAATTTGTGGATCCACGCAGATTCCAGAACTTTCCACCACAGAAATGCGAGGAAAATGTGTTTTTTTTTTACAATGTTTTAGGTTTGCAAGGGATTCAGGTTAAGAGAACCTGGTGAGAGGCAGTCAAGTCACCCCATCCTGGATTCCCCTGGGTGTCTTGTTTTAAAAAATGTATAGGTTTGCTAGGTTTTCCTAGGTGCCGGCAGAGCTAGGGTTCAAAAACTACAGCTAGGCACTTTGCCAAAAAAGGGTCATTTTTCACTGTGAAATTGTGGTGTGTCCACGTTGCGTTTTGCGCTGTTTCCTATTGCGGGCACTAGGCCTACCCACACAAGTGAGGTGCCATTTTTCTCGGAAGACTTTGGGGAACGTGGGGTGGGTGGAAATTTGTGGATCCACGCAGATTCCAGAACTTTCCACCACAGAAATGTGAGGAAAATGTGTTTTTTTTGGACAATTTGTTAGGTTTGCAAGGGATTCTGGGTAACATAACCTGGTGAGAGGCAGTCAAGTCACCCCATCCTGGATTATCCTGGGTGTCTAGTTTTCAAAAATGTATAGGTTTGCTAGGTTTCCCTAGGTGCCGGCAGAGCTAGGGTTCAAAAACTACAGCTAGGTACTTTGCCAAAAAAGGATCATTTTTCACTGTGAAATGTGGTGTGTCCACGTTGCGTTTTGCGCCGTTTCCTATCGTGGCCACTAGGCCTACCCACACAAATTAGGTACCATTTTTCTCGGAACCCATTGGGGAACGCGGGGTGTGTGGAAATTTGTGGATCCACGCAGATTCCAGAACTTTCCACCACAGAAATGTGAGGAAAATGTGTTTAAAAAAAAATAAAATTAGGTTTGCAAGGGATTCTGGGTAACAGAGCCTGGTGTGAGCCAGTCAAGTCTCCCCATCCTGGATTCCCCTGGGTGTCTAGTTTTCAAAAATGTATAGGTTTGCTAGGTTTCCCTTGGCGCCGGCAGAGCTAGGGTTAAAAAACTACAGCTAGGCACTTTGCCAAAAAAGGGTCATTTTGCACTGTGAAATTGTGGTGTGTCCACGTTGCGTTTTGCGCCGTTTCCTGTCGCGGGCACTAGGCCTACCCACACAAGTGAGGTACCGTTTTTCTCGGAAGACTTTGGGGAACGCGGGGTGGGTGGAAATTTGTGGATCCACGCATATTCCAGAACTTTCCAACACTGAAATTTGAGGAAAATGTGGGTTTTTTGACAATTTTTTAGGTTTGCAAGGGAGTCTGGGTAACAGAACCTGGTGAGAGGCAGTCAAGTCACCCCATCCTGGATTCCCCTGGGTGTCTAGTTTTCAAAAATGTATAGGTTTGCTAGGCTTCCCTAGGTGCCGGCAGAGCTAGGGTTCAAAAACTTCAGCTAGGCACTTTGCCAAAAAAGGGTCATTTTTCACTGTGAAATTGTGGTGTGTCCACGTTGTGTTTTGCGCCGTTTCCTATTGCGGGCACTAGGCCTACCCACACAAGTGAGGTACCGTTTTTCTCGGAAGACTTTGGGGAATGTGGGGTGTGTAGAAATTTGTGGATCCACGCATATTCCAGATCTTTCCACCACAGAAATGTGAGGAAAATGTGTTTTGTTGGACACATTTTTAGGTTTGCAAGGGATTCTGGGTAACATAACCTGGTGAGAGGAAGTCATGTCACCCCATCCTGGATTCTCCTGGGTGTCTAGTTTTCAAAACAATTTAGGTTTGCTAGGTTTCCCTAAGTGCCGGCAGAGCTAGGGTTCAAAAACTACAGCTAGGCACTTTGCCAAAAAAGGGTCATTTTTCACTGTGAAATTGTGGTGTGTCCACGTTGCATTTTGCGCCGTTTCCTGTCACGGGCACTAGGCCTACCCACACAAGTGAGGTACCGTTTTTCTTGGAAGACTTTGGGAACGCGGGGTGGGTGGAAATTTGTGGATCCACGCAGATTCCAGAACTTTCCACCACAGAAATGTGAGGAAAATGAGGTTTTTTTGACAATTTTTTAGGTTTGCAAGGGATTCAGGGTAACAGAACCTGGTGAGAGGCAGTCAAGTCACCCCATCCTAGATTCCCCTGGGTGTCTAGTTTTCAAAAATGTATAGGTTTGCTAGGTTTCCCTAGGTGCCGGCAGAGCTAGGGTTCAAAAACTACAGCTAGGCACTTTGCCAAAAAAGGGTCATTTTTCACTGTGAAATTGGGGTGTGTCCACGTTGCGTTTTGCACCATTTCCTATTGCGGGCACTATGCCTACCCACACAAGTGAGGTACCGTTTTTCTCTGAAGACTCTGGGAAATGTGGGGTGGGTGGAAATTTGTGGATCCACGCAGATTCCAGAAATTTCCACCACAGAAATGTGAGGAAAATGTGGTTTTTTTGACAGTTTTTTAGGTTTGCAAGGGATTCTGGGTAACATAACCTGGGGAGAGGCAGTCACGTCACCCCATCCTGGATTCTCCTGGGTGTCTAGTTTTCAAAAATGTATAGGTTTGCTATGTTTCCCTTGGTGCTGGCAGAGCTAGGGTTCAAAAACTACAGCTAGGTACTTTGCCAAAAAAGGGTCATTTTTCGCTGTGAAATTGTGGTGTGTCCACGTTGCGTTTTGCGCCGTTTCCAGTCGTGGGCACTATGCCTACCCACACAAGTGAGGTACCGTTTTTCTCTGAAGACTCTGGGAAATGTGGGGTGGGTGGAAATTTGTGGATCCACGCAGATTCCAGAACTTTCCAACACAGAAATGTGAGGAAAATGTGTTTTTTTAGACAATTTGTTAGGTTTGCAAGGGATTCTGGGTAACAGAACCTGGTGTGAGCCAGTCAAGTCTCCCCATCATGGATTCCCCTGGGTGTAGTTTTCAAAAATGTATAGGTTTGCTATGTTTCCCTTGGTGCCGGCAGAGCTAGGGTTCAAAAACTACAGCTAGGTACTTTGCCAAAAAAGGGTCATTTTTCGCTGTGAAATTGTGGTGTGTCCACGTTGCGTTTTGCGCCGTTTCCAGTCGTGGGCACTAGGCCTACCTATGCAAGTGAGGTACCATTTTTCTCAGAAGACTTTGGGAAACGCGGGGTGGGTGGAAATTTGTGGATCCACGCAGATTCCAGAACTTTCCACCTCAGAAATGTGAGGAAAATGTGGGTTTTTTGACATTTTTTTAGGTTTGCAAGGGATTCTGGGTAACATAACCTGGTGAGAGCCAGTCATGTCACCCCATCCTGGATTCCCCGGTGTGTCTAGTTTTAAAAATGTATAGGTTTGCTAGGTTTCCCTAGGTGCCGACAGAGCTAGGGTACAAAAACTACAGCTAGGCACTTTGCAAAAAAAGGGTAATTTATCATTGTGAAAATGTGGTGTGTTCACGTTGCGTTTTGAGCCGTTTCGTGTCGTGGGCACTATGCCTACCCACACAAGTGAGGTACCATTTTTATTGGGAGACTTGGGGTAATTCAGATTCGTAAAGCAACTGTTATTACCTATTGACTTTCAATGCATTTCTGCCTTCCAAATGAAAGACAATATGTCAAAAGAAGTCATTTTGAAAAATGTCCGATAATTCTCATGCTAGAATGAGTATTCGTCAATTTCGGAAATGTGCAAATATCTGCTGTTTCTAAACTCTATATTTTGTTCTCATTTCAGAAATACATAGGTGTCTTTCATACCGATTTTTCCATGTACACATTTTCCCAGAATAATTGCTATATACCCGGTACATAATAAAAAACCATTGCAAGTCGCTGCTCAGTTTTTGGCTCTGGGTTCGTCGGGTTCTTGGTGAACCTACAAGTCCTATATATCCCCACAACCAGTAAGGTCCCGCGGATGTAACGGTATATTGCTTTCAAAGAGCTGTCATAATTAGTAGAAGTTACAGGTGAAAATGTTAACACAAAAGGCTGTTTTTTTCAACTAATTTTCAATTTTTCCTATATTTAATTGTTAGTTTCTATAAAGAAACATTGAAGGATCTACACAAATTACCCCTTGCTGAATTCAGAATTTTGTCTACTTTACTAAAATATATAGCTTTACAGGATCCATTATTGCTTTCATACCCATTTCTACCATTAACTGGAAGGAGGTTGAAAGCACAAAAATAGCAAAAATAGACTATGTCCCAGAAAAATGCCAAAACTGTGAAAAAAATTGGTTTTCTGACAAAAGTCTGTCATTCCCTAAAAGCTGGGAAAATGGTGATTTCATCCCCACAAACCCTTTTTTGATACCATTTGCAGGGAAAAACCCAGACGCTTTCATTTGCAGCACTTTTTTCCCATTTTTCCCAAAAAACACAAAATTTAGCTGTATTTTGGCTAATTTCTGGGTCCCCTCCGGGGGAATCCACAAACCCTGGGTACCTTTAGAATTCCCATGAAGTTGGAAGAAAAAGACGCAAATTTGGCGTGGATACCTTATGTGGTCAAAAAGTTACAGGGGCCTAAGCGCGAACTACCCCAAATAGCCAAAAAAAGGCTTAGCACAGGGGGGGAAAAGGCCTAGCAGCTGATCCAGCGCGGCTAATATAAATTCTTCTCCTTTGGAAATGACATCCAGGTGAAAATCATTCACAACAACTATACCATATGACGGTGGGGCCCATAACACCGCATATCATACACTCACTCAGTTATTCCCTGGATCACATCCACTTTTCTCTAAGGAGAAGAAAAATGAATTGCTGGAAGAACGGAATACCTTATTTAAAGTTAACAGAATATTACCTTAAACACCCATGTTTATTCAGTTTTTAATCCTGTCGGTTCTAAACATCAAGGTATTCCGCTTTTTGGTCGATGGACCAACTAGTAGAATAAGTTGATGGCGATTAAGACCAGCTCAATCATTTAAAACCCTAATACATGTTAAATTCATTAATTAAACTAAAGAATCACAGACTCGGAATTCATTAGAAATGGATTTTATCTAAATTCAGCTTGCATGAGTGAGATTCTTAGTTTATTAATCACTTTAATACACTTCAATAGCATATAAGAAAACATTTTATATAAAGAATTATAATGCATACCCATTTGTTGCAGTTTGGAAAAAATTCACCAAAAGCAGATCACAGCATGGAACTCCCAAAACTGACTGACTGTCCCACTAAAGGCCTCCTCGACGGACCTCCCTTACAGGTTTCCCGCATCGGTCTCGTTCCTTTTCCCAGTCGAGTTTAACGTTCAAAAGACTAATTTTATAAAGAAAAACAGCCTATAGAAAATAGCATCAGCTCCATCCGCATCAACGCTCAGTGCTCCAAAAGAAAAAATGCAGGAATGGCGACGCATAGAACAAAATCAGTAGCAGCTCTACTCTTTCTTAAGAGTAGGTCCTCTTATACCCTATTGCTAGCTTACTAAACAAAAAGTTGCAACCTTTGTGGGTGAGAATCACGCTAATTGGTCCATTGGAGGGGTGGCAAGAATCACCTCATTGCCCTCCTTGTTCAAACCGGTTCTAAAATATTTTAAGGATTATGTTTTCACACGACCTTTCGGTCATAGCAGTCCAATTGACAGTCCATTAAATGTTTCATTTTATATTCGCGATTTTGGGCAGTCCATTGTTAATTCATTTGGAATCATCTCCCATTCTCACGGATACATGCTGAGTCTTTCTTGGCACTCTCCTCGGGTTAGGTCAGCCTGACCTTGACTCTTCTCACTCCGGGCTTGAGCTGTACCCACGTGGTTTAGCTCTATGGCTTTCTTCCGCTTAGAGGCAATCTTTGGTTCTGCGCATGACCTCATCTGCCTAGGCAGCCATTTTCACAGCATGGCCTAGCAGGCCCGAACGAACTATCATAAGAACAAACACAATCATAATTAAAATAAAGAAAATAAGCCTTTCTGTTTCCCACCCGTCATTCTAAGTACCCAAGTTAGGTGTTACCTAGCAGAAGCGACATTTAAAGCCATGTTTACTCACCATCCTCATTCTTTGCCACAATACAATTTTACTACATAGCACAAATCATGCGATTTTGCTCTAATTAGTACGCAAACCACTATATTAATATTATTTTACTTTACAATTTGTAAATAAGTTAGTTTTGCACATAAAGAGCAGTTACCATTGATGTAAATGTTTATAAAAAGTGCAGTTTGTTGGTTAATTTGGCAAACAATTAATATCGTTAAATTATTATCCCTATTATGGAGGGTTAAAAAACGTATTTTATTTACCTTGCTCCATCAATTCCCCCCTTTGGTGATTTTTAATATCACCACAAAAACCCATGTTACACAATTTTCAGATAAAATGTTTCTTGTCCACTTATTTTTGTTAGTTTACACAACAGTGTCCTCCTCATCTTGTCTTTTTGTTCTTTTATACGTTTTCTTTTAATACTTCTAGTTCTATTTCTCCCATTTATCGTTCTCTTTCTTTATTTATCTTATTTTCTCTTTTTATCTTATTTTGTCTTTTTCTCCTTTTAATACATACATAGACTAATTTCACTAATAACACCATTATTATTACTACTGTTGCTGATATCAAAACTTTCCCTATAATAGAACCACCTATTTCAGTGAACCATCTCTGTATTGAGGAAAAACTCTTACCAAGCTTCTCCCAGGCACCTTCAACCTCCAGTGGAGCAATCTCTTTGTGCAAATCAGTAATATTCTTTATATACTTCTGTATATTTTTCACTTTTATCTAGAATGTAAGTCAACAATGTTGGACTTTCAGCATTCCAAAGACTCCACCCTCTTTTGCCAAAAGAATGTCAAGGGCAAGCCGATTTTGCATCACCATAGCTCTCATGGCAACCATCTCGGTATTTACCATCAAGAACCCTCCAGCAGTATTCGTTGATAAACGATCTACTACTGTGGACAATTTCCGAATCTTAAATGCATTCAAAGATATACCCACTGCTGGTATCAATGCTCCAAAAATGTCACCAACTATTTCTGAAAAACTTTCCCTTTTTCTACGTGTTAATGTTTCACCCATTTCGTGTATTCCTTTTTCTCCTCTCTCCACATGAAAAATCTTTGGAAAGACCAGGCCTAAATAACATGACCCATTCCAATGGTCCGGCAACCTGTAATAAGCTCTATTTCCGCAAATATAATAGATCCCTGGAAATATTGGATCTTTTCCTCCTTTGAATCCCCATCCTCCTAAAATTTTGTAAGTGTCTCGGCATTCACTGGAACCCACGAAATAGTTATCATATCTAGTCTTATTTCTACTAATGCACAACTTTCCCTGTTGAGGCCAATCCAAAGTCATAGCTGCATTTGTCTCTCTCTTTTCATGATTTTTCTCTTCAAACGCCCAAAGGGGTGTTTTTGTCTCTTCTTCTATTACTTTTCTTTGAAACTTAACTCTTCTGTTTTCTACCATCTCTAAAAATACCTTTTCCTCTTTCTTTAATTCACAGGTAAGATTGTGCCTAACTACATACTCTGATGTTAAATCTTTATCTTGTAGGAAAAATTCACCAAACATTCTTGCTTCTTTCACCTTGTTCAGTTCAGGGATGATAGGAATTTTCGCAAAAACATTATTTATGTCAGTATAATAATATTCTAATCTACCTGTTTTATCAAATAAACTAGCTAGGACACCACATGTTATCCCATACGTCAAAGGAAGGTGATGATAGGTCACACCTTCTGTGACAGATGCAGGTAATTGCATATAAACATAACAATCCCTTACATCCATTGTTTCTACATACTCATATAACAATTTAGTGAAGACATTCTTAGAAAAATCAGTTATGGACCTATCCTTATGCAACTCAGTACTATCTATTAATGTTGCTGAGTTCTGTGTGTTAGCTTCTTTATCCTTTTTTGTGTTGTTCAATAACATTGATGTTTCTTCTACAACTAACCTAATTGGAATTGTGATTGCTAAAATAAGCCAAATAAACATTAATAAACCTGTACAAAAGAAACACATTTTACACCATCTACGTAAAAACTCACATCTAGATTTTCTATTCTCTGTATCTACCATTCTGTTCTATCACCTAGTTATGTATATATATAGAAAATGTGTCACCACACCTCAGAATGACGTATCAGCCACTCTACCCTTTTACTTTGTCTTGTTTGGTACTTTCTTTAGTTCTTTTCAGAACTCTTCCTTGTCTCATCCAGGTTTTGATGTCCAGTCCGGGTTTCTCTTTACCTTTTCAGACTTGTTGCACTTCACTCTCACCCATTGATTTGCAGCTTTCTTCTGGGCTCTCGTGAGTGTTATCTTCTTCTTTAATATCAGTCAATGCGATGTATAGCCACTCAGGTGACTTATATTTCAGATTGGGTTTCTTCACTCTTTTCGTTTTCTGCAATTGTTTTCCACTTTGTTTTCCTTGTTCCTTTTGACTTGTTATCTCATTTACTTGTTCCGCATTATTTCTATTTAAGTTTATCATCTTGTACCTTAGTCTTTTGACTTCGTGGGGCCAATGGTCTCCTTTTCTTGGCCTTTTTGGTTCACTTTCTATTTCCTCTCGTTCTGTTCTCCAAGTCCTCTTTCTTGGTCCTAGTCTCTGCTTTCTCTCTTCTTCACTTTCTTCTGATTCTGTTTCAGATCTTACTTCACTTCCTCTTATTCTGAACTTTATGATTTTGTTCTCATTGTCTAAATCTGAACTTTCTTGTGTCTTTTCTGTTGGGACACTTGTTTCTATCCCTCCTCGAGTTTCTTCCCGATTCGTGTTAATCTCTCTGTCTGTTTCTAAATTTCCCTGTTGTTCTTCTATTTGTTGATCTGTCCCTATTGCTCCTCGGGGTTCTTCCGATTCTTCTTCTATCTCTCTATCTGATTCTAACCCTGCCTCAATTAATTCCACAATTTTTTAAGGAAATCTACCGTAACTCGTGCTTGGCTGATCATTGTCACTGTCTCTTTGTTCAGTTTCTTCGTTTATAATGTCAGTTCTTCTTTTATTCTTTTGCTTTTCATCACAATCTGACTGATCTGTTTCAGATGCCGAACTGGTATCTGATATTTCCAGATGTCGACTTTCTGGTCAATCTTCAAGTTCTGGAACTTTTGTTACTTCAAGTTCTTCTTCTGTTGTCAAGCTTGTACCTGGGTCTTCCAGATGTCGACTTACAGGTCGATCTTCAAGTTCTGGAACCCTGCTTGTTTCGACTTCTGCATCGGATGCTGAACTGGTATCAGATATCTCCAAATGTCGACTTATAGGTCGAACTTCAGGATCTGGGCCTCTGATAGTGTGGCTGGCATGCACCCAGTTTTTCACTCCAGCACATTTGACAGCAGTTGTTGTCACCAGGATCACTTGACGTGGCTTATCCCAGCGAGGGACCAAACAGTTTCTTCTTCTGTGGACTTTTATGCGGACCCAGTCTCCTGGACTCAAATCATGAGCTGGTTTTCTTTCAAGAGTGGTCGCATCCGGTCCAACCTGATGAAACACAGAATGTACCACATCAGCCAATCCTTTGCAATAATCCAATACGAGATCATCAGTTATAGTCAGCAGTTTGTTGACAGGTACATGTGCTTGTCTCATTGCTCGTCCCATGATTATTTCGTGGGGACTTAGACCTGTTTTTCTGTCAGGTATACTTCTGATAGTCATTAACACCAATGGTAGGGCATCAGGCCATTTGAGTCCTGTGGCTTGACACATTTTCCCTAACCTATTCTTTATTGTTCCATTCACTTGTTCTACTACTCCAGAAGCCTCTGGTCTGTAAGCACAGTGTAATTTATGTTGAATGTCAAGAGCTTCACATATCAGTTGCATTAGTTCATTTTGAAAATGTGTTCCTCTATCTGTTTCAATCGTTACTGGAAAACCATATCTTGGAATGAATTCTCTCAGCAGGAGTTTAGCTACAGTAACTCCATCATTCCTTCTTGTCGGATAGGCTTCCACCCAACGAGAAAACAAACAAACGACCACAAGAACATACTTCAGTCTATTGCTTGGGGGCATTTCAATAAAGTCCAGTTGCATTCTAGTAAAAGGACCTCCTTCTCGCCCTATTGTTCCTAGACTCACTACTGTTTTTCTTCCTGGATTTATCTGTTGGCAGGTAAGACATCTTTGACAAAGACTCTCAGCTATAGCTCTGAATTTTGGATTATACCAGGTTTGTCTGAAAAGTCGGATCATGGCATCCCTTCCAATATGAGCTTGTCCATGGTACATCCGTGCCATGTTAAAAATCATGCTATCAGGCATAACTGGTCTTTCATCTCTATAAACCCAAACGTCATCTTCCTCCCTTTTTCTGCATCCTGCTTTTACCCAACCATCTTTCTCCTCATCATTTGCTTCTTCCTGTAATTGTCTTACTTCATCCCATGTTTCAACAATGTTAGTAAACAACAAGGGACATGAAACATTTTCTCTTTCTCTCCTTCGGTTTAACGAAACCATATTTCTAGCACAATATTGGGCTATTTCATCGGCATACCTATTACCCACGGTAATGAAATCCGCCTCATTTTTGTGTGCAGCACACTTCACCACTGCGATCTGTTTAGGCAGCTGTATCGCCTCAAGCAATTTCTTCACAAACTCACCATTTCTAATTGGAGTCCCTGCAGACGTCAAGAAACCTCTCTGGGACCAGATCTGTCCGAAGTCATGGACCACTCCAAAGCCATACTGGCTATCCGTGATCACCGTAATTCGAACATTCTTTCCCAGTTTGCATGCCTGAATCAGAGTAATCAGCTCAGCTATTTGGGCTGAACGTATTCCTCTCAAACAAGATGCTTCCATTATTGTAGCTACTGTACACACAGCATACGCCGCACTCAAAACTCCTTCACTCGTCCTCAGACATGAACCGTCCACAAACATCACATAATCTGATTCTTTTAAGGGCTCATCCTTTATATCCGGCCTAGGTTTCGTACAGAATTCTAGTACGTGAAGACATTTATGATCGATTTCATCTTTGTCTCCTACGCTCTCTTCATCTGGCAATGATGTTGAAGGATTCACACTTGTGCATCTGTCAATGGTTACATTGTCTGCACTCAAAATCACCTTTTCATACCTAGTCAGCCGACTATGTGTCATGAATTGGGTTTTGGTTCTTGTCAAAAGAATTTCAACAGAATGTGGAACGTATACTCTCAATGGATAACCCATCACAATGCCTTCACTCTGTTCCAGACTTACACAAGTAGCAGCTACTGCTTTCAGACAGCCAGGCAACGCTTTTGCTACCGGGTCTAAAACAGCCGAAAAATATGCAATAGGTCTTTTCATCTTTCCATGTTTTTGCACCAAAACTGAAAGTGCACATCCATCTCTCTCACTACAATACAGCTCAAATTCTTTTTCATAATCAGGCATCCCCAGTGCCGGTGCTTCACACAACCTTGTTTTTAGTTCTTTGAAAGCTTTCATTTCTTCGTCATTCAATTCAAATGGATCTTTGACATCCTTTTTGGTCAATCGCTGTAAAGGTTTTGCAATCAATGAAAATCCACTCATCCACTGTCGACAATAACCAACCATTCCAAGGAACATTCTCACCTCTCTCTGTGTCATTGGAGCTCTCATTCCTCGAATAATCTTTATTCTCTCTGTCGTTACCTTCCGCATCCCTTTCTCAATCTTGTGACCTAGGTATTGAACTTCCTTTTGACAAAATTGTAATTAAGACGGAGACACTTTGGGGGTCATTATGATGTCGGGCGGATCGCCGCTGCCCGTATGGCAGTGGCGATCCACCCGCCATTTTTGACCGCCCGCCTAACATTTCCCCCCCGCCATATTATGATGGCGGTGGGGACCCAGGCGGACGGAAAGACCGTCCGCCGGTTTTCCGCCGGTAGGCAATCCGCCCGATTGCCTACCGGGCGGAAAAGGCCTGCAATATGGTATATGGCATATTAGGATGATGGCGGTCACATGCCTTTCCATGGCGGAGTCTCCGCCATGGAAAGGCATGCAGAGAATGCCTTTGGAGACCCGTTGCGGGCCCCCTGGGGGGTAGGGGGCTGCACTTGGGGGGTACCCATGGTACCCCCGAACATTGGCATGCACAAGGTGGCAGGCACCGCACGGTGCCTGCCACCTTGTGCCTGCCAATGCACACAGTGCATTCCCAGCATTGTGGCGGGCGGTGCTGTGCGCACCGCCAGCCACAATGCTGGGAATGGAGGATGCCACTGCCACGGTGGCAGTGGCATCCTAATCGCCTGTGTGGGACCACCACACCACTGGCGGCCGGTCCCAGCACCGCTAGGGTGGCGGGCGGACGAAAGTCCGCCCGTCATCCTAATAGGCCCCTTTGTGTCCTCCTTCGGCTAAATGGTTCAGTAAAGCAATGGTGTCGGTAACCCATGCTTCTTTGGTCTTTGATGCCACTAACAGGTCATCAATGTATTGAACCATCACAGATTTTTCAGGCATTCTTAAATCTTCTAATGATTTCTTTAGGATCTGATTAAAGATTGAGGGGCTTTCGGTATACCCTTGAGGAATTCGGCACCATGCCAAAATACGCTCTCCGAACCGGAACGCAAATAATGGCTGGCTATCTGGATGTAATGGAATAGAGAAAAATGCATGGCACAAATCAATAACTGTGTACCATTCTGCATCATGCGGAATCTGATATAGTATTACAACGGGGTTTGGCACAATTGGACAACAAGGAATAACGATTTTATTTATTTTTCGTAAATCTTGCACTATCCTATATGTCCCATTTGGCTTTTTCAGTCCCATTATAGGTGAATTACATGGACTGCTCATTATTTCTTTCAAAATTCCCTGTTCAATCATTTTATTGATTACAGGTGTTATTCCTTCAATAATTTCTGGCGTCAATTTATACTGTGGAGTATTTGGGTAATTTGTTCCTTCTCTTACAGTAATTTTTACAGGGTCTACTCCTTTCATTAACCCAATGTCTTCGCCTGTGAAATCCCATACATCAGACCTGACTGTTTCTTTTAACTCAATTGGGATTTTCTCTACATCAAACACAGGAAACATGTCATTTACTCCTGGTTCTATTTCTGCCATTGTCATTTTATATAAAACATCTTCATCTGGTGTCTGAAATGCAATACCATCCGGGGTACAATAAATGGTGCAAATCATTTTATAAAGCAGATCGCGTCCTAACAAGTTTACAGGACTGCAATCACACACCACAAATCTGTGCATTTCTCTGAATGGTCCAACTTTCACCTCTACTGGTTTGGTAAGAGGCGCCTTAATCTGCTGGTTTGAAACACCTACGACTTGGATATATTCACCTGAGAGAGGAAGGTTTGGAATTTCCACTGATCTGACAGTAGAACGGGTAGCTCCAGTGTCCACAAGGAATGTAATATTTACACCATTCACTTCTCCATCCACAAATGGACCTGACTGATCTACCTCTAGAGTAGCGCCAAGTACGCACTCTTCCTCCTCTCCTAGGCACCGTCATAAACTTTCATCCGATTCATTTCCATCCTGTCGTAACCAATAATGCGATATTGCAGCTGCGCGCAGCAATTTTGTTACCTGCTCTCCTCCGTAGAATCCTGTCTCTGCACTGTATCTCTGGGGGCTTACATTCTTGGGAAGAGGTGGTTGTGGCACCTGACTCTGTGTAGTTACTACCTGCGGTTGTTGCAGCTGTTGGTAACCCACCTCACTCTGCACCTGTGGATTTAATGATTGATTTTCCGTATTAGCTTTTGGAGGGAATTTACACTCGTTTCTCCAATGCCCCAATTTTCCGCAATTGTGACACGGCCATTTCTTTTTGGCCTCTTCTATACTCATTTGACCTTTACCTTTACCTATATTTGGTTTGGATTTAGTCTGTCCTGTCTCACCAGTCTGATTATTCATTTGAGCTTCCTGTTTTTCTGCAACCTTTACTTGTGCCCACATCGCCTTTTCTTTTAATTTACGCTGTCTACACTGAATGTCATCACTACAATATTTAGCATATCTCAACACTTCGTCCACAGTGCTGTTTTGCCAGCATAACATGTGCTGCTTAATCATTTCACTTATCTCTGGTTTTAATCCATAAACAAATCTATATACAAAATGACTCATGTCTTTTTCACTCAAAGTCTCATAACCGCTATACTGTTTGAAAACCAAAAGTAGCCTTTCATAGTAGGCGTGTACAGATTCTTTACTCTCCTGTGTTGTTCTATCAATTTTTACCCAATCAGTTTCTTTTGGTGGAATTTTGTTTTTCAAAAACATAATAACCTGATCATACTTCCTCATTACTTCTGGACCTGGCGCTCCAGTTTTTGCATCTCTAGGATATTCTTCTGTTGGTCAATCAATGGTAATTTTACATTCTGTCCATAAATCTGCTGGTACTACAATGTCAAACAATCCATCCAAATCTACCCACAACACCTTCGAAACTTTGACAAACCTTTCCACTTGTCTGTACCATTCTACAGGTTTTTCTCTTAATTTCGGAAAATCATTTGTAAATGACAATATATCTTGTCTGGACCATGGAACATGTACATAGCTACCTCCTGGAGTTTCTCTCATTGGATACTCCCGTACGATTGATTCTCTGTCTTTCACCGTAAAAGCCAAAGACGCTTTGTCGGTTGTTCCCGCTTTTCTTTTGGTCCACCTGCTCCTCCATCTGTCCACATCACCCCATTTTCTCAATAACACAATCAGTTCTTTTATCTGGGTTAATCATCCTGATGTGTTCAGATTTTCTATATCTTTCTCACAAAAATCTACCCTATATGGTTTCTGCAAACTTCTAACTTTTACAAATTCTACTCCTAGTTCATTCGCTGTCTCTTCCAATTTTTCATGTAAATTTCTAGCTCTCCAAGTAATACTTTTGCATAAAAACATGATCTCCTCATCCTGATATGATTTCAATTTTTAGTACCAATAGTCCCTAAAATCAACTCTTCCATGTCTATCTTTAGCCTAATTACATCTAATGGTTGTGGTTCTGCATCTTTCCTTTGCAAATTTCTCATCCACTCATTTAATTCGTCTGGAGTCGGACCTACAGGTGTACTATTAATTTCTATCCAATTTTTGTTTCTCTCTGGCGTTTCAGATGCTGACTCACTTCCCATGGGAATCCTTTTTATTTCACTCTCATTTACAGTCAAGTTAGTAGGCGGACTTGGTCTATATGAGCTGACCAAATCTTTTGTCTCCCTAGTTTCTGTAATTATCCCTTCTCTCATTCTTTGCATATTCGAGTTCATTGGGATGGTTAAGTAATGCTCATCTATTCTTTGGTTTTCAAAAACTGGTATTACTGGTCCTATTGTCACTGGTACAGTTACAGCTTCCATGTTCATTGTTAACACTCTTATTTTCTCAGGCAATTCTCTTGTGGTTTTTGCTAACTCAGCTGCATTACCATTGTTGGACTTCTCATTTGGTGCGTTTCTAACTGTTCATTTGACCTATTTATATCATATCTTCGTTCTGGGCTTTTATTCCTCCCAGTTTCCATTGGCGGTGCATTGGGTGTCACCACCACAGAATTCTGTTGATATGGAGGTGGTTTTCTGTTTAAAATGTCTTCCAGCAATTCATCCTCTGTTTCGCTACCTCCATACCCGTACCTCTCTGTAACTGTATGTTTCTTTTTCTCTGTACACTTCTTTCCTGCAACCTCCTCAACTGTTAGAGCTGGAAACAAACCGTCTGTCATATTAGCATATCTCCAACGTCTCAACCTGTCTTCAAGATTCACACACCATACTCTTCCATGAACTAAACTATAATTCTTTGCATCTCTGTGTCTTTCTCTTTCATTCATCTCGCCTTCCCATTCACCTAACGCTTCAAACTGTGTCAGTCTAGGTCTTGGCCCAAGTTTTACCATTTTCTCTCTCAAATTCCGAAGTACAGCCGTGCTAAATGAACCATTTTCTGGAAAAGCCAATACTCCATCATTTTGAGTGTATTTTGTCCAATTCTCTAACCAAATGCAAGTATGATAACCATATTTCAGCATCATATGAGAAGCTGGTGTTTTCGGCGGAGGAATTACTTGTCCTTCTCTGGTCACTACCTTCTTGTCTTTCTTGAAAAAGTTTTTATTCTTCGCCATCCATGACGGTTTCTCTCTACAATACTCATAATAAGCCATATTTCACGATTCTTCCTTTCTGACAAAACTCACAACTCGGTTCTGTTTGTTTTGCGCTATTCGGACCTATCCCAGCGCGTCTCACACTAACGCACCAATCCGAAGACTGTACGTCACTCTCTACAGACCTATCCCAGCGTGTCTCACACTAATGCACCAATTAGAACGTTCTTTGTGTTTCCCAGCACAGGCCAATCCCAGCGCGGTCTTTTGTCAACGTCAGTTCTACTCCTGACCCCTCCTTTACAAAAATTATCGGCAGTTCTTTTCTTGACTAAATCTTATTAGTTACAACGTAAAACACATTTCCATTGCCTGTTTTCGCTAAACAAAAGAAATAGTTTATTCTATCTTGCAAGAATACTGTTTCGTTCGATAAGTGTAGCACTTCCCTCTACCTTACCCTTCTTTCAAGCAAGGGGTAAACCCGTTTCTCTGGGGATAAAACACATGTGGAGACTACACTGCTCCTGAGAATTAAGGCCAGAGTTTCACAAGAAAACCGGTTGCTATTTCACTCATACACGTTTTACACATGAAATGTCCCTATCATAACACAACCGGTGTTATCACAAATTTGAAAATCAGACAATGCACTATTCCATGTGACTTCTCTTGCCACACGTGTCCACTTCCCACTTTCCGGAAGCTTCAAAATTTCGACTTACATATAACATAATACAATTCGACATGAAGTGTTAGACATGAAATAATCAATAATCAATAATCACCAAACTAATCTATAGTAACCATAACTCTGCTACCAAGAAATCTGATCCAGCGCGGCTAATATAAATTCTTCTCCTTTGGACATGACATCCAGGTGAAACTCAGTCACAACAACTATACCATATGACGGTGGGGCCCATAACACCGCATATCATACACTCACTCAGTTATTCCCTGGATCACATCCACTTTTCTCTAAGGAGAAGAAAAACGAATTGCTGGAAGAACGGAATACCTTATTTAAAGTTAACAGAATATTACCTTAAACACCCATGTTTATTCAGTTTTTAATCCTGTCGGTTCTAAACATCAAGGTATTCCGCTTTTTGGTCGATGGACCAACTAGTAGAATAAGTTGATGGTGATTAAGACCAGCTCAATCATTTAAAACCCTAATACATGTTAAATTCATTAATTAAACTAAAGAATCACAGACTCGGAATTAATTAGAAATGGATTTTATCTAAATTCAGCTTGCATGAGTGAGATTCTTAGTTTATTAATCACTTTAATACACTTCAATAGCATATAAGAAATACATTTTATATAAAGAATTATAATGCATACCCATTTGTTGCAGTTTGGAAAAATTCACCAAAAGCAGATCACAGCATGGAACTCCCAAAACTGACTGACTGTCCCGCTAAAGGCCTCCTCGACGGACCTCCCTTACAGGTTTCCCGCATCGGTCTCGTTCCTTTTCCCAGTCGAGTTTAACGTTCAAAAGACTAATTTTATAAAGAAAAACAGCCTATAGAAAATAGCAGCAGCTCCATCCGCATCAACGCTCAGTGCTCCAAAAGAAACAATACAGGAATGGCGACGCATAGAACAAAATCAGTAGCAGCTCTACTCTTTCTTAAGAGTAGGTCCTCTTATACCCTATTACTACTAGCTTACTAAACAAAAAGTTGCAACCTTTGGGGGCGAGAATCACGCTAATTGGTCAATTGGAGGGGTGGCAAGAATCACCTCATTGCCCTCCTTGTTCAAACCGGTTCTAAAATATTTTAAGGATTATGTTTTCACACGACCTTAGTGTAATAGCAGTCCAATTGACAGTCCATTAAATGTTTCATTTTATATTCGTGATTTTGGGCAGTCCATCGTTAATTCATTTGGGATCATCTCCCATTCTCACGGATACGTGCTGAGTCTTTCTTGGCACTCTCCTCGGGTTAGGTCAGCCTGACCTTGACTCTTCTCACTCCGGGCTTGAGCTGTACCCACGTGGTTTAGCTCTATGGCTTTCTTCCGCTTAGAGGCCATCTTTGGTTCTGCGCATGACCTCATCTGCCTAGGCAGCCATTTTCGCAGCATGGCCTAGCAGGCCCGAACGAACTATCATAAGAACAAACACAATCATAATTAAAATAAAGAAAATAAGTCTTTCTGTTTCCCACCCGTCATTCTAAGTACCCAAGTTAGGTGTTACCTAGCAGAAGCGACATTTAAAGCCATGTTTACTCACCATCCGCATTCTTTGCCACAATACAATTTTACTACATAGCACAAATCATGCGATTTTGCTCTAATTAGTACGCAAACCACTATATTAATATTATTTTACTTTACAATTTGTAAATAAGTTAGTTTTGCACATAAAGAGCAGTTACCATTGATGTAAATGTTTATAAAAAGTGCAGTTTGTTGGTTAATTTGGCAAACAATTAATATCGTTAAATTATTATCCCTATTAAGGAGGGTTAAAAAATGTATTTTATTTACCTTGCTCCGTCACAGCGAAGGGGTTAAGTCCATTACACAGGTGAAGGCAAAAGATCATTTGATGTACAAGACTGCCAAATTCAAATATTTTGTTTGCATTAAAGAGGAGATACAATTGTCTACCTACTACCTACCTCCCTGCTTGGATTGGAATGGGTAACTAACTATTGCACCAATGAGTGAGATATTATTGAGCGATTGTGAGTGATGATTGATGATTCATGTTGTAGTGAACAGTGTGAGAGGGTGTTCAACTGATAATTTGAAAACTTGATTTCAAGGATTTGCAATGTTTGGGGCCTGATGGGGGATAATTTTTCCTAAAGGTGATTGTCAAGTCAAAGTCAAAAGGCAACGTTTATTTAGACCGTAGGTCTTTAAACAGCATAAAATCATATTAAAACATTTCCATAAAATAGTTTAAAAATCATTAAAATGCCATCAATGTTTCTAATCACTCAATGCCTTATTTTCCATAAAAACACCTCAGTATCACATACATTTAAATTCCATCAAAAGTTATCCATAGTATAAATATGTCAGTACATTCCTAAAAACAAAATCAATTATAAAATGCTCCCTGCCTATAAATAAAACCCCTGTAATTAATATCCATATTTTAGCTTTACTAAGGGGCACATTCAGTTCATAACTTAATTCACAGTATCATTTTCCATAAAACAACTTTTCACCGCCTTCATATATCTACCAATAGCAATAGCAATATCCAGATTAGGCATACCAGTAAGCAGCTCTATAGCTTGGGCCCGTGATTGGATACCATACTTTAAAAACATAGGCCGCAGCCAAAGTTTCCGCTGGGCTAAGACAGTTCTACAATCAATCAATATATGCGGGATATCACATTTATTCCCAAGCATACATCTGCAATTGCCATCGGGCTGCATCGTTGCTAAAGATATTTTATCATTTGTTCTCCATGGGTTAATTCCAATCCTTATTCTTAGGATTTCACACCTGAGCCAGTAATTAGGAAGCGTGTCAAGGTACGGGTACCAGGCATCATTCTGCCAAGTCATACTCATAAATTGTACTGATTTTTTCTTGCTCAAATACTCGGCATCAACCCTCCTAGCTGCTACCTGCCCTTGGGTCCTTAGTATGCTTTTATTTGTTTCTACCTGGAGTGAGTGTGGGCAGATTCTCACGCTCAAATTCTCACACACCTTGTACAATTGCTTTCTTGACTCTCTGGACCATTTTAGGCTACTAAGCTGGATTTCGTTTCTACACCATTGTGAAACCTTTTGTACATCCCCTGGGTCCTGACGTTTCCAGAATCTTAACAGTGCCATTTGAGCTTGTATGCCCCATGATGTTACACCTAACTCAGCTCTAATGGCTTGGATCATTGCTGATCCTGGTAGCGACAGTAACGTTTTTAGGCATTTCCCTTCTTCAAGTTCCCACCCCTGTTTACCACTTAAGTAAAGCACTTCTGCACCGTACAATACTTGGGGGGGTATCATCGCACTATATGCCTTTTTAATGGTCTGTGGGACATCTCCCCATAGTCCCGGTTAAATTTTTTCAGGCCATATACCGATGTAAGGGCCTTAGCTTTCTGTGCTTCTATGTGTGTATGCCACTTTAAAGAGCTGTCGAACCAGACCCCTAGGTACTTGTATTCCGTAACTGTTTCACGCTTCAGTGTCCCTAGAAACCATCTGCTCCTCGGGGCTCTTTTCCCAAAGCATAAAATTTTAGTTTTATCTAGATTTACTGTTAAATGCTTTGAGACACAATAACCCCTAAAAGCATTAAGCTTTCTTTGAAGCCCTATCTCGGTCTGGTCGAAAATCACAAGGTCATCTGCGTACAGTAAGCACGATAGGTGTCTGCCGTTCATTTTGGGACTGGCACTTCTCTCCACCTCTAGAACTGCGGGTAGATCTGCTAAGTATATGGCAAATAGTAAGGGTGCCAACACACAGCCTTGTCTCAGTCCGTTTTCAACCGCTATCTTTGGTGTCAAAGACCCGGCCGTGTCCTTAATTACCTGCACCCAATTCCCTCTATGCAGCTCTTGAATAATGCACAGCAGGCCTTTGGGGATGTTATATTTTCCCAGGGTCTCCCATAAACATTGCCGGTCCACTAGGTCGAAGGCGGCCCGGAAGTCAACAAAGCAGCAGAAAAGCTTCCCTACTTGCTCAATTGACTTCCGTGCCACAGCCCAAAGAGCGAAGCAGTGGTCAATTGTGGAGTGTCCCTCCTTAAAGCCACCCTGTTCTACTGGCACAATCGACTCTTGCACCACCCAATCTTTTAATCTGGCTAGTAGTATTTTAGAAAAGACTTTCTCCCCTATGTCCAGCAGGTTTATCAGTCTATAGTTTTTGGGTGAATTCATATCTCCCTTCTTATGCACTGGTCTAATTATGGATCCCTTCCAATTTTTGGGAATTTTTCCGGAGTCCAAAATGGCCATGAATATACATGATAGGAATTCAGCCCACCACTGCATCTGAGTCTTTATTATAATAGCAGGCAGGTTATCAGGTCCTGCTGCCCGGGTTAGCTGTAGCTCCTTTATCATGTTTTCACCTTCACTACTGTGAATTCTAACTTTAAATCTTCCACTTGTCCCCCCCAGTGCTGCAGTTCTCCTTTCTCTGATGAACTGCCTGTCCCATACAAGGTGATTGCACTTTCATCCTTACCTGATAGAGATGCTACTTCCTTTTGAGGTTTCAACGCTAGACGTCAGCAAGAGGGACAATGCGATAGTCCAAGCTATCACATTGTTGCATCGGCTACAGGACCAGTTACAAATGGTGGCTGAAAGCTTTGCATGTGTAAACAAATATGTGCATATTTTGGTTCAGAGCTTAATCTTTCACTTGGCTGATAATACAAGGCTGCAAAGAGACATTGTATCACCCAAAGAATACATCTGTGCCACAATACTTGATCCACAGTACAAAAAACTGCTGCCCACTTTCATTCCTTTTTCAGAAGGGGATATTTCAGAATACAAGACATGGATTGTTCAGCGAGCCAGTGACATGGAAAAAGATTGGCTGGAAATTAGAGCCTCACCCCTGGGCACAAGTTCTGGGATGCCGCATTCAATTCCCAGAGAGGGCCGTCCGCTTGTCTCACAGCAGCCAACACCAGCAACAAGAACACAGGTGGCAATAACAACAACAAGAGGAATTCAACACTCTGCATTAGGTTGGTTCCAATTTGCAGGTCTTAAGTCCATTGCAGAGGTGAAGTCAAAAGGTTATTTGATTTACAAGACTGCCAAATTCCAATACTTTTTTTTGCATCAAAGAGGAGATACAATTATCTACCTACTACCTACCTCCATGCTTAGATTGGAACGGGCAACTAACTATTGCACCAATGAGTGAGATATTATTGAGCGATTGTGAGTGAGGATTGATGTCTCATGTGGTGGTGAATAGTGTGAGAGGGTGTTCAACTGACAATTTGAAAACTTGATTTCAAGGATTTGCAATTTTTGGGGCCTGATGGGTGATCATTTTTCCTAAAGGTGATTGCACTTTCATACTTAGCGAGATTTACTTGCAGGGTCCACTCCATTTTTCTGGTTCTTCTGCGACCAGAACAGTCACTTTAGTTAAATTAACACAAATCTACACAAAATACTCAAATTCTGTTTCTCTTCTTGTTCTTCAACAGCAGTGTACTACCAATCTCCGGACGGAGTTGGACTGATTTGTTACATGGTGTCAGGAGGATGATGGCAGGACTCAGGGCAGGACTACGTCAACAGCCAGAAGAAGGAAGGTATTGAGTCTATCAACTTCAAAGGGAAACCAACATGACGATGACATTAAGGCCTACTCAGCTCTGTGGACTGGAGAGAGATGCATTGAAATGGGAAACGCTGCTGTGTGTGTGTGTGCTGGCTCAAATGTGAAACTTCTTTAATGTGGTTGTGAGCAGTGTGCCTCTTGCTTTTAACTGGAGACAGAGTTGTGATGCCACATCATCATCATCATTACATGATACACACACTCAGCTATATGTTATGATGACTGTTGTGAGATTGATCAGACAAGTACATGCAGCTCTGTGTCTCTGTTTGGTTGTAAATTGCTCTTACTTCTCAGTTAATCCATCTGCCATGACAGATAAAATGAATAATTGCAGCAGCCTATGCTCTTGCTCTGCCTCTACATTTTGGTAGTTGGTGCACTTCTCATGAACCTTACCTTTTGTCCTTTTCCTTGACTCTACAAAATTATTTCTGTTTTACAATCCGCAGGCCTCTTCTTCTCCTGCATGAAAGGCAAAGGTCATATCACTCCGGTTCAGCAAGGCACCAAAGACGTAAATTCTGAGAAGAATGCAGATGCACCCCCCAATTTGGAAATACAGTATCATTTCTCTTTTAACAATCATCATTTTTAGAACTGTGTGGGTTTACTAATTTTACAGAGGGAGCCAGGCTGGACACAATTTGGTTAGGGTGGTAAAGTAAACTTTAGCAGGACACAATTTGGTTAGGGTGGTAAAGTAAACTTTAGCAGGGACTTCTTGACACCCCCCCACACTGTTGGACAACACCCCTGTGCCTCTGGCTCCATATTTGACTTTTCAGTACCCCCATCTCATTGCCCCTCAAATGTTCCTTCCTGATACCACAACTTTGGTAGTGCAAAAACCCATTTTGAAGCCTTTGATTGACCACAAACAAACACCCTTCCTATTCTGGTCAGTCTCAAGTTGCCGGTTGGATGTACATTGCTTGGGTATCCAGGCACTTATCATTCCAAACAGCCCCTCATAGCACACCCAAATTACACTTCTTTTCACTCCATATTTTGTATTATTCAAACCTAGATGACAGAACATTTAGATATATAATAACTTGGGACTCTGTGGCTGAAGGAGTGTTTGCCATGGATTTAACTGAACTGTGTCATACTCATTTCTTCATTTCTTTCCACAACAGATTGATGTTGATGTTCTGCTCATCGTCAAATGAACAAAAGAAAACCACTTACCTTGCTCTTGCCACATCGCCGATTCGCCGATGCGGCGAGCAGAAGGTTAGTGTTTTTTTTAATTTAATTTTCCCTCGTCATCATCTTTCGGCTCCCTCCCCACCCTGCTCCACCCCTCTTACCTGCACGGGCCACTCCTGGGCCTAATACAGAGGAGTGTAAGACATTTATTTCAAAATATTGACCAATAATGGACACTTGGCTAAAAAAGGAGATCCTCACCAATTTTTTTAAAATAAGCTTTGTTTGTAGTTTATTTTAAGACCAAGATCTTCACAGTAAGGTAAGTACGTTTATAACTAAAAATACTTTTCATTTTAAAAAGTTGACAGTGAAATTTCTGAACAGTGCAATGTTATCCTATGGTGCAAAACAATAATGCAGTTTAACAGGTAAGTCCTACACTTACAATTCCTGACTTCGGAATCAAAGGTCAGCAAGGGGCCAGGGTCAGGTGAGCACCATAACTGCACAGCAGCACAGGGGCGGTCAGGTCCAGAGGTCCAGAGAACAAAATCAGAGGTCGGCCCATGGTGTTTCAATGAAGCCTAGGGGTGCTCGAAGCCACACTGCTTGCAGGTAAGCAAATAGGTTGCAGGGGCCAAGCTTTGGGGGTTAGGTTAAACACAGGGGGGCCACAAAGCAGAACCAAACATACACCACCAGCGGCATGGGGTGGCTGGGTTCAGGGTGCAATTTAAGCGTCAGGTGCCCGATGCTTTTCAATGAAGATTCTGCTTTAGATAAACAGGCTGCAAATGTTGCACCGGAGGTTGTAGGAGGGAGACCAATGACAGCAAAGGTAAGTAGAGATGTAGGGGGTCATAGAGGCAGCTCACCAAGGCGCAGGGGCTTTGGGTGCAGGGGTGCCTTTAGACGTCGGAATCTTGTTAACGGAGCTGGTTGTGGTCAGGAGGGAGCCTCGGGATTCAGGCTGCAGGCATCGTCATGGAGTCCAGGAGGGGTCAGCCAATGCTGGACTTGAGGTGAGGATCACTGGAGAACCAGTTCTGGATCAGTGGTCTACTCATGCATATATGCCCTCACCTGTGGTACAGTGCACCCTGCCTTAGGGCTGTAAGGCCTGCTAGATAGTGACTTACCTATACCTTCAGGGAGTGCTGGCTGGCATGGTACCCAGACAGGGTACCATGTCGTTTTTCACCTCACCGTGGCATGCAAGCTGCAGTGGCAGTGGCATGGTCCTAGTGATTGGGTCCCAGGGGACCCTCTTCAGCCTCCAGGCCCTAGTTGCCCAGGGTGCCACTTATTAGGGACTTACAGGGGGGGGCAGAAGTACCATTTGGGGGTGTGTTTTAGGGAAGAAGCACTGTCATTGGGGACCTGGTTGGCTGAGACCCTGTGCACTACAATCGAAAACACATAAAAACCAATCAAAAAGTGGGGGCTAACTATGTCAAAAGAGGCACTTTCTTACACTAAGGAAGCAAAGGGGAAACCAAAAATAAGTACAAAAAAGTCACAGGAAAAGACAAAAACATAAAATACACAAACACAAAGATACACACTAATAAATGATTGATAGATGAGTGGGTTTGGGGAGAATTTCAAAGAATTAATATTTTATTTCACCCAAACTCTTTTTCTTCATTATCTCACCTGAAAGCACTTTAAAATATGTGAGTTAGGACTACCATTTTTCAACTAACATTGTAGGGTTTCAGCTCCAATTGTGTGTTGAGATACTCCTTTGGTGGTTATAGTGATGCCCATGGCATTGATAAATTTGTTTATCATATGGATGACCTGAACGACAGGTGGTGATGACTCACCTGTAGTGAGGATGACTGGGGGACTTTGCAGCCATGTAGCTCAGAATCTTTGCTGGTGCTGTTCTCCCGTGGCATCTGTGATCGCGAGCAGGGATGCCATCTGTCTCAAGCAGCCGACACTTGGGAACTGATGGTCACTCTGGGAAGTGTAGGGGGAAAGACACGGTTTGCACTTGTTGGCTGCTTACATGTGGTTTTCTCATTGAGCTGCCTCCAGGGATGTCGCTCCGTCTTGGTGGCTGGCTTTTGTCTGCAGGTGCACTCTTGTGGTGGTGCAAGTCCTTGTTCTTATCCCCTTGTTGATGTCTCCAGTGCATCTGGGGTCATCCGATTCTTCAAGGTGACAGGATTGCCACTTTTATTTTTCTTCACGATTTGGCATCATGCCACATTCTCTTCTTCATGTTGCAGTGGTGGCAGCTTGCCACTTCGGGATGTGCGGCTCTCCTCATGCCTGTAATGAGCTGATGTTTGACACAGTCTTAAGGCAGTGTTGGGGCACTCCCTACATAGTCTCTGGCCCACTGTGCGGTGGTGCTATTGCAGTTGAGGTGTGTAGAAGCTCTCTTCCTGCATTCGGTCCACCCTAGACCTTTCTACCCTCATATCTCTGGGGAGTGCTGGGCATGTGCAGCATCTCTTTAGCAGGCACCTGGCGGGCAACCAGGCTCTCTTTGTAACTTGCTTTGTCTCGGTGAGGATACTGGTGAGGCTGTACTTGTGCATAGTCTTATCTTTGATTGGGGCAGCTCTCTAGAAGCATGTGGTGGCAGCAGATGACACCCTTGGGGAATGCAGTACTCTCCTCTTTCGCCAAGACTGTATGCAGTGATGGCTGGTCCACGCAAGGGGGCATGCCATGCTCTCTTGGCCAGTGTAAGCAGGAGCATGGGAAACGGGGAGTTGTGCTGGTAACTCCCCCTTCTTGTAAGGCTGTGCAGGTACTTCATTGGGCATTTGCCTCCCTTGTGTCAGCTGTTCTTGGTGGAGGCGTGAGCTGGGAGCCTCGTGTCTGGTCCTCGCTCACAGATTTTGTTTGCAGCTTGGGGGTGAGGTTGCGGGGCTCTTCATGCTATTTTGCATTGGGCGTTAAGACAGCTTGTTTCATTTTCTTTGCCACGGGGGAAGGGACTGCCTTATTCATGTGGTGTGGCTGCCTTAGTCATCTGGATGCTGGGTGCGGTACATTGATTCACCGCAAGGTGATTCTGAAGACATCACTCTTCACAGACCAGGCAGTCTCTCCTCAGACCGCGGTAGTTTACCTGGCTGCTGTGGGCCTCTCGAGGCACTATAGTTGGCAATGCTGGAGAGGGCCATGCAATACAGGTGCAGCAGAGCGGCTTATCTTTTGTAAAAATTATTCTTTCTGGGCAGGGCCGCTCTTAGACTTGGCATTCTTGGCATTGTTTCCCCAGACTTTTTGCCTCTACCTCCCATATTTTTAATGGTATGCTGGATTTCGCCTTTGCTGACTTAGATGCTTTGGGCACTTTGCCGCTGCTGATCAGTGTCAAAGTGCAAGCGCTCCCTGTGTAAATTGGTACTATGTTGGTTATCCATGATTGGAATATTTGATTCATTGATAAGTCCCTCGTAAAGTGCACTGAGTGTGTCAGGGCCTGTAAATCAAATGCTATTAGTGGGCTTGCAGCACTGGTTGTGCTACCCACATCTGCAGCCCTGTAATAGTTTTTCTAACTTACCACTGTAGTGTAAACTGCTATGTTGACCTGGCAAGTGCACCAACTTGCCAGGCCCTAGCCTTCCCTTTTTTTACATGCAAGTCACCACTCAGGTAGGCCCAAGGTACCCCCATGGGCAAGTTGCAGTGTATGTAAAAGGTAGGACATGTACTGGTAGGTTTTACATGTCCTGATAGTGAAATACTGCCAATTTCGTTTTTTCACTCTTGAAAGACTATCTGTTCCATAGGCTAACATGGAAGTTGCTTTGTAACATCTTACAACTGTAACTTTCCATTGGGACAAGATAGAGAGGCGGAGTTTAGGCTCTCTGAACTCAGACCGTTATACCACATCTTTGTAGGGAGACGATTTTTAGATTGTGTGTTTGAAAATGCCAATTTTAGAAATAAACATTTTCTTATTTAACCATTCTATGTCCCTCTGCTGTTTCTGTATTGACAGTCTGGTTTTGGAGTGGCAGGAGCTGGGGTTGTACATTCACTGTAGACAGCCACACGTGCGGTTGAGGTGTGCCCTGCCTTTCCTGGGTGACTCATAGCTGGGCTGAATAGACCTTGGCTACATGTAGAGTGGTGGGAGGAGTTCCAATTGCACCAGAATATGCTGTGTCTCCTTTGCACAATTCTGTCTCCAGCTCCTGTGTTCATGCTGCACCAGAAAGGACAGAACTGGTTTTGACTGGGCTCAGAGACCTTTGCCACAAAGAGAACAAAGTAAAAATGGGGTATAAGTATTGGACCTTAAACCCCAGAGAATTAGATCACTTCTGGATTCAAGAGGTACCTCTGCCAAGGAGAAGAGCTGTAGAGCTGTAAGGAGGAGTACTGCCCCTTTTCTATGTGTTCCTTGATGGGTTGGCCTGCAGTTGCTGATTCTGCCAAGGAGAGGACAAAGACTGGAACTTTACTGTGAACCTGCTTGAAAAAGAATCTCCAAGGGCTTGTGTGTGCTTGCCTCCTGTTCTGAAGTCTCAGAGCCACAAATACTTCACCTGCACCAACTGACCGGCACCTGGACTTCTCTGTGGGGGTGCCAATTCCAAATCCTCGGAATTGTGTGTTTGGTGCAGCAAAGCAAGAAAAATAACTCAGACATCATCAGCAAGGCCACTATTGACACTGCAACCTGCACCGAGGCAGGTGGGACCGCTTGTGAAGTACACAACGCACCACCCCACCTGCACCGCAGCTCCGACACCTGACGATGCCTGCTGACACCTGCAGTTATCGGCCTTCCCAACGCCAGTGCTCGCACTGACACCATTACCACCAGTGCCAGCCTCCTGTTACCGCGGAGCCAATAAACGACGAGGGTGACTTCCCAAACTCTTCGATGTTGCATCGCCTCATCGGAACCAAAGCCTCACCACTGCTGCTGCCTAGCTTCACCTGTCCTGGATTTGACGCCTCGCCTCCTCATGGAGTCAACGCCTCACCTCCCCCGTGGCAGAAAGGAACTGGCTTCACCTCTGCACCGACGCCTCACCTCCATGATGCAGTGCATCATCTACTGACTCTAGTTGGCAGAGGTATGCACCTTTGTCTAAGTCTACTGACTTTGTTTCCAAGGTACTGTTATTTGGGGGGGTCCATGTGACTCCATGCTCAACTCTGCCCACCTCACAGTTGGCGCCGTACTTTGGATTTATGCCTGTCATGATGTTGTAATAGCCCCAGGTGGAGCTATTTGTTTCTACAAGTGCTATTTTTGAAAGTAACTGTTCTAAAAGTCATATCTTAATACATGTATGTTGGCTTTTTGTTGTTTTGTTCTTTCTTGGTTTAGCTAAAGATACTTTATTTTTCTAGACTGGTGTGGTGTCCATTTGGGATTTTCTCACTCTGTTAGTGTGTGTTTGGGTACAAATACTTTACTCATTGCCTTTGGGATAAGCCTGCTGCCCGTGTCAAGCTGCCAAGGGGGTAAGCAGGGGTTATCTAAAGTGTGTAATCCCCTCGCCCTGACTAGAAGCAAGGGTCCCTACTTAGACAAAGGTGCATACCTCTGCCAACTAGAGTCCCACATTTCTAATAGCTGCCTTTATGAAATCACAAACTCTGGCAACTCAGGTCGGTTGCAGTGCAGCGCGACCTCCAGGTGGTGCTGCAATTGTTTTTCATGTACCACAGCAGCACTGGAGGCTCAGGTGCTGGGGCAAGTGTTGGCTGGTGTCTTCAGGGAGGAGTGGGAGCTACAAGCTGCTTACACTGGCTTCCCTTACCTCCCAGCAGCTTCATCTGTTAAGGGAGCTCTGCGCTGGCTCCCGCTCAGGCAGTTCCAACGCAGTAGTCTTTGAGGGCTGAATTTTTGGCGCGACGTTTTCCCCTCCTTTTCCTGCTGCAAGCAGATGGTGGCAGGTGCTTCACCAGGTAGGGGTGTGTCTTAGGCCCTGGCATTCCTTGATGGGCCACGAGGTGTCTTTCACAGGCATCCAGCTGCTCGTGTTGCTGTTGGTTCTCCATGCAGCTTGCAGAGCCCACGTGGTCATTTGATGGTCAGGCTGCAGAGCACTGCTCCCCAGACTGCCGTATCTTCTCATTGTACTGCACGGTGCACAACAGGCAAGTGAGGTGGAGGACCTAAGAGTTCTGAGGCCTGCTGCCGTGGGTGGCAGCCACTTCACGAGGGGGCTGGTTTGTGGGCCTCGCTGGGTTATGGCATGCGTGGCTTCTACTGGGTGTGGACATGGGAGGAGTCTGAGTGATCACCCTCCTCTTTCCCTCCGGTGACAGTAGGCCTCTGTTGGGTGCCTGCCAGGAGCTTCCCTTAGGTTCTCGATGGTCTTGCGCATAGGTGGGCTGTGCTACATGGACTTTGTGCTGCTCTCCTACTCGCTTAACCTCACAACCGGTGGACAACAGCAGTAGCGGCGGGGCCAAGGTAACCCTCTTCTTGGGGCGACATACCCTCTACCACCGGCAGGCTGCAGCAACAGTTCCGACCCCGATCTCCTACTCAATCACAGAGGTGAGCTTCTGGGCGGCACTGCATGCTGTCAGACACCTCGTTGCCATTGTAAAGTCGAGGGCTCTAGCCCCACATACTTAGTAATAACTGACACAGACACAGTGGTGATGCTTTCTTAACTGGCCATGAGCACATGCACTCAGGCCCTTTTATTAACAGGCCCATGTCATTCATCATGCCTGTGGTGGATGGGTGTGGGGTGTGTGTGGCGCCAGCCCTGAAAGGAGTGGCTGGTAAAACTAGTACCTGCTGAGACACTAGAACGTGTCCAGCAGGACACTAGATAGGCAGAGGAAAAAGCATATGTCTGGAAACCTGACAAGAATAAATATGCTACCAGGATATACACTTTCTTCAGGATTTCTATTGAGGCCAACATCATGTCTTTCGTAGTAGTACTAGCAAGCAGATTTTGACAAAGATTTCTCCATGATGTGCCCTAATGCCAAAGTTCAGACGATTACCTTCACTTGCAATACAACTGGCTCACTTTTCTGACTGTAAATTGCCTTTGTTTGGTGACTGAACTTGCCAATGGAAAGGACCCTCAAGCCTTCACGATGCGCAGCTGTTACTTGGGTGGGAAAGAATATTCAATGACCTTTTTATTGTCACTATCATTCGACATTTAGATCAATTATTCTGCATTATAATATTATGAATAAATAAAAAGCGTTTAACTTTTCTTTGAAATGGAAATAAAGAGGTTATGTATTCAACTGGCAACATTGTGTCAGAAGTAATTATAAAAACCATGGTATACGATTCAATTAAGGCATGATAGAAGAATATGAAGTATTATTTTCTGTATAAATTCTGAAAGTTACATTGTTTTTGAGATGGATTGTTTCTGTAGTTTGTTCTGCTTTTATTGGCCACATGTAATACCTCATTGCTCTATTCTATGATCAGTTTATGGTTATGTTAGAAGTGGGCAAGCCACTGACAGCTTGAGCCAGACTGGAGCCTGAAGCCTAGTTCTGGCTCAGCTCAAGGTCCGGTTGAAACCTTAAGCACATAATGAGTCAAGCGTTCATGTGGCTTCTGTCTGACACCCCAATTCAACCCTCATGGGCAAAGAGGTAAAAACAAAGCATTACCATTTGAGGTAAACATGAGAGACAAATATTTATACATTTAGTGACTGATTTGTACAAAGTGAAACTAGTAAATCTAGATTAATCTCAGCTTTCCCGCTTAACCTAATTAGGGTGGTCTTAGGCAGATATTTTATTTTATCTTTCCTCCTTTTTCATCACTATCACATATGAAAGCACCTTCAAATACATGAGCTCATAATACCAGCTCTACAAAAACCTACTATGTTTTAAAAGGCTATTATGTTGCTCTATCTATATGAATCTGGGCCAGATACAGGGTTCAAAAGAGAACTGTCTTGCCGCTTATGACCAGAATTTCAGAACAGTCACACAACTTAGCTTAGCAGCCCAAAATGATGCGCTGCATTGTGTGACAGGGAGGGAGCAGGAGAGTGCTGTATCTACAGAGATATGGCTCTCTCCTCCCCTCTTCCTAGCCCTGGAGCAGATTTTATCTGCTGTGCGTCAGGCACACACCTTAGCGCCAAAGTGCTAGGGTGTGTGCATCAGTCTATCATAGGGTACCCTCCAATACAAAATACTATGCTTAGACACACTTTAAATCCTTTCCAACTTTTTATGTGTGCTGCACAGTGCAGCATGCATGCAAAGTCGGAAAAGAAAGGAGAAATTAAAACATATCTACGTTTAACGTCTCCTTTCATTTGGCGTTAACTTTTGGCACTAAACCCTATCCATTATTATTTGTATACAGGGTTTTGTGTCAAAAGGCATGGGTGGTTGCAAAGGAACGCTCATTTACCACCCCTTTGCCACTAAGTAAAGCAAAGCAGTGCTTCGAGCTGCTTTGCGTTACTTTTACGGAATTTTCCAGAGTTACAGGTTTTGCACTGGAAAGTAAATTAGGAAAAAAACATTTTGTGCTGGTTAGGGTGACTTTTGTGATTCTAACCTAGCGCAAAATGCTTGTAAATCTACACCCAAGTTCACTAAAGTCGCTAGGGTGGGAGCGGGGGTAGTAATGGTTCTAAGATCATGTTTAAAAACAATCACTTTTAATACATCAGTGCAGTGATATAATGTAAGGTTTTAATGTCAAAGCTTCCACATGTTAGAGAAAGGCACTTGTTCGAATTTAGAAAAGAATTCATCACATTTTACATGAATTTGTTGTATGATTACATACCACACATTTACAGGGCTTGGATCAGGCACATGCTCTAAGAGTCAAGCCAGACCCTTGGCTCGGCACTAGCTTGGCTCGCCGTATCTGCAAAGTGTTTTCAACTACAGTGTTTTAATAGGGAAATCAGATCAATGTATTTGATTTATTGACTTCTGTGAATTATATCTGCAAAATTGCTCCTCGTCCGAGAGGTAATTACCAGTTTCACCTGCAGTATATTTGGACACAAACAAGCACACACATTTTAGTTTTAATCAAAATATATAAATAAATCTTTCTAACACTGTAAATGTCATTACTAAAAAGACACTGGTTTGAAAAGAACAATTTATATATAGTTAAAGTGAACCCTAGAACTCCTGTAAATGAGGGTGTTTATAGACCCAAAGTAACAAAATCATATCTTAACTTATCCACATTAACAAATTATTCATTTTGTCTCTCAAATTGCTTTTATGTATTTATCCACTTCAATCTGCTTCCAACCCTGACAAAATGAGACTGAGAACAACACCTTTATCTGAGGAGTATCAAATATTTAGAATTGTGATAAGCAGGCCTCCATGTCTGTGATCACATTTTTTAATACTGTCTGTTTTGCTTAAAGGAAACAGGGCTAGCTTTAAAAAATAAGGTTTATAATTTTTTTTAAGTTTGTTAGACAATTGGCAGTGGTCCCATGGACCACTACCTATTCCCTAACAAACTTTTTTCTTTCATTCACAAAAGGGAAAGGGTCCCAAGGCCTTTCCCTTTTACAATGTGTTGCCACCCAATATTGACATATCCCTTTACATATCATTATTGGAAGGGGTGTCCTAAAGGCACCTCTTCCAAATAAAGATTTGTTATGGGTTTCTAAACCCATTTTGTGATTTGGCAACCACACACAAGATTTAGCAACAAATAACCATTTTGTCATCACAAACCCTGTAATTTTGTGAATCGCAGGCTTTGCAACCTCAAAGTTCAATTTTCAGAAATTCTACTGATGAACCATTTGGGAAACAAGGTTCCCCAGATTTATTGAGTGTATAACTTCTACAGACTGGTTCTACATATTTATAAAAAACTAGATATATCATTGAATTGGCCACAAAAACTGGGCACAATTTGCGTCAAATATTTTTGTGAGCAGTGTTGAATTTTGCAAACTGGCCTACATAGTAAAAGATCGGTTCACAAAATACAGAATTAAATTGAGTCCCAATCTGACCTACCTCATTAATATTCATGAGATAGGTTGTAAATTGTGACTCAATCTGACTGGACACAATCACAGGGATTGCGGCCTGCAAGGGTCTGCAGACCCTTATGTTTCTGACTGTTCTTAAATAAAAAATCTTTTAAATGCAGCTCTTTTTTCTTCAATGAATCAGAACTACATATTTGAAAACTAATTTATCTAAAAGTTTCATACTGCAGGTCTCTATTTGATCAAAAGTAAATGGAACATGTTTTAAAGAGCAAGGTTTGAGGAACAAATACAGTATCATTTGTTTTGGAGCTCTCAACAAAATATTCAAGCATAGGAATAGGAAAGCTGATATTTTGGTTAAAGTAATCTAACTTAATTATTGATCATCAATATGGTATTTCCCTAGCATGCTATTTTTGAATACCCACTCTGCAAAAACTGGGATAGCTGGTGTACATTCCCACATTTTCAGTTTCCAAAAATATCTTAAGCAAGTGAATATATAGACAATTAGTAGGCACAATGCACAATAATACCAACTGAAAAAATTAGTCAAACAAATGACAATCATAAGACATGACACAGAAATCTAATGTGGTTATAACAAAAGTTGAAAAATATGATTAATTAGTCAAAAAATGATATAAATTTCAATATATACTCTAAAAATAGAAAAAAGTTCATCAGACATACTCAGACTCATACTTTCTGACATCATTAAATCGTCATACTTAATGTCAATATATGTTGGTGGCAGTCCCTGTGGATGCAGGGGAACCCATAGGGCCTCTCCGGCATTATTTTTAATTTAAATCTGTGTCTGGGGAGGTGGCAGCCAGGGCAGTGGAGGAGCCACAAGGCTCCTCCGCATATAATCATGTTACTGTCCCAGGGAGGCGGCGGTCCCCGGTGCTTTGAATAGCCTGAGGAGGGGGGCCCCATGTACCCCCTCCGATGTTTCCACAATGCCCCAGGACCTGGCCCACTCAGGGGCTTATTAATATATAAGTGTGGGAGCATGTGCTTTCTTTATTATTTTGGGCAAAAAAATGCTTTTTGGGACCCCCCAAGAGGCCTAGTAAGTCAGGGTATTTCTACCCAGCCCCGTTTTTTTTTTTTATGTTTGTTTCTGTGACTCAGTTTAACCAAGTCACAAGATGGCTGCCAACTCTTCCTGGTTTGAAGTGTTGGCAGGAAATCAGATCTCAGCACGAGATCAGGAGGGGTAACGGATCTACTGCATCCCTATATATACAACTCTAAATTTCTCTGGAACTACTGAATAGATTTATACCAAATCACAAAAAGGCACTTCCTTGGACCAGCATCTACCTTCCTGCCAAATTTGGTGTAATTCCGTACAGCAGCTCGGGCTGTAGCTGTGTCTAAAGATCCTATGGGAATTAACAAGGGAAAAATGTGCTTTTAATCACCCCATGGCTCCCGCTTGACAGATCACCCTGAAACTTTTAAGACAGCAGCTGTACTGAGTGTCATGTCAGTATGGTCAATTTCGTGAAGCTTCGTCAAACGGCGCCAAAGTTATTGGCAAATGAAAAAGTGCTCTCCCTATGGAAACTAGGTCCCAACTATAACTACCTACTGGCAACCGCCAGTAGGTAATATACATATCAGTCTCCAGTAGGTAGTTATAGTTAGGACCATGTTTCCATAGGAAAACCGTTTTTTGATTTGCCTATAACTTTGGTGCCGTTTGACGAATCTTCACGATTTTTTTTTTAAAAAAGCACCTGTAATTTTAGTTGTACAAAAAAAGTTTCAAGGCGATCCATCAAGCAGTGGCTGAGAAAAAGGGCGGGTCAAAAAAGTCTGTTTCCCATGTTAATTCCCTTAGGAGCTTAGAACATGTCTACACAAAATTTAGCGGAAAGGTAGGTTTTGGCTCGCAGATCACGCCTTCAGTTATCTAGAGTAACTACATTCAGTAGTTTGTGAGAAATTAAAGGAAATCCAGATTTGTATATCTATGATCGCTACCAATTTGTAGTTATTTTGCGATGATTCGCGAATACACGTGCCAACAGAAATGTCATGATTGGCTGGCTGCAACCTGAGAAGAGAGTTGTGGCCAACATTTTAGTTTGTCAGCAAACACAGAAATGGTAGAAAGTGACATAATTAGTCAGGTTCGATGTGCCCTGATCCCATGGATGGGATATAGGGGTGTTTCTGTAATATAGAATGGGCTTTAATGTTTTTTTATCACACATGATATTCATGAATTTGCCACGACTCTCAGCATGTCCCTGCATGTAACTTTGTGACAAATTCATGAATAGAATAGATAAAAAAAGATATATTCACACACACACCCTCAGTCTCACTTAGACACTCACAGTCCTACTCATACACCCACTCAGAAACTCATACACCCCTCACAGACCCACTCAGATATTCACACATCTACCCACAGCTTTAATCAGACACTCATGCACCCACTCACAGATCCTCTCAGACACTCACACACCCACTCACAAATCCAATCAGACACTCACACACCCCCTCATGGACCCACTCAGAGGCTCATGCACCCAGTCACAGACCCACTCAGACACTCACACACCCACTCAGAGATCCACTCAAACACTCATGCACCCACTCACAGACCCACTGCGATACTCATGCACCTACTCACAGAACCACTCAAACACTCATGCACACACTTACAAACCCTTTCAGACCCTCATACACCCACTCACAAACTTACTGAGACACTCACACTCATTCATGGACCCAGTCAGACACTCATGCACCCACTCACAAACCTACTCAGACACCTATGTACCCACTCACAGATGAAGTCACACACTATAACACTCACTCATGGACCGAGTCAGGGACTCATGCATCCATTCACAGAGCCATTCAGACACTCATGCACCCACTCACAGAGGCGCTCACACAGAAACTCATGCACCCACTCACAGATCCACTAAGAGACTCTTGCACCCACCCACTCAGAGACTCGTGCTCCCACTCAGAGACCCACTCAAACACTCATGCATCTACCCACATACTCCATCAGATACTAATGTAGACACTCTGACACCTACTGAGACTCATGCATCCACTCACAGACCCACTCAGAGAGCCATGCATCCATTGACACACCCACTCAGAGACTCATGCACCCACTCACAGACCCACTCAGATACTGATGCACCCATTCACAGACCCACTCCGACACTTATGAACCCACTCACAGACCCACTCAGGCACTCATGCACCCACTCACAGACCAACATTGTCAGTCAAAAAGAATGTTTATTTAGACCATTGGTCCTTAAACACATAAAAGCATATCAGTCTTTCATAAATACCATCTCATTAAATAAGCTATGTAAAATAGATATATAATTCCATTAAATACCAAGTCCCTTAATAATTCAGTTTTTTTAAGCTTGGTACAGTTCATCATAAAGTATAACGCTTAAAACGTCCTGTTCTGTATATTCTTTAAACCTTTTTAGCTTCAAGAATAAACCTTCAGATTACACATGCTTTATCCAGCGAGTGCATCTCAGTTAACAGATCTACTGTCGGTGCACCATTTTTGGTACCATATTTTAAAAAAATTGGACATAAAAACAATTTCTATGCAACAAGGACTTTTATACAGTCTAATAGTATGTGCAAAATATCGCATTTTGTGCCTAGTTTGCAGGTACACTTCCCTTCAGAATCCATCATAGCCCCTTTTATCCCATCATTAGCATGGCAAGGGTTGATCAAATTCATAACCTTATTAATTCATTTCTAAGCCAACTATTGGATAGTATATTTATATACGGGTACTGTTGGTCAGTTTGCCATGACTTAATCATAAAGCGCACAGATTGTTTCCCCTCCATGTACTGTCGATACTGGTCTTGAGATATTTTTTCCTTAGTATCCTAAGTTCCCTTTTAGCAATATCAATTCATAGATTCTGTGGGCACAATTTGACTCCCAATTCCATGCATGCCATAGCTACCGATTCCCTGACCCCCTTTTCCCACTTCAGTTCACTCTGCAATATCTCACTTTTACACTTTTGTGATATTTTCTGCTCCTCCCTGTACCCCAGGCATTGCCAGAGCTTATTAGTGCCATACGTGCCATTATCTCCCAATATACCATTGCAGATTCTGTTCTTACTGCCCGAATCATAGAGGACCTGAGTAGGGACAGTTTGTTTTTTATACATTTCCCCTCTTCAGCGTCCCACCCCCTTTTACCACTTATGTATTACAATTTAGCTCCATATTGGAACTGAGGCGGAATCATGGCTGTATAAGCTTTCAAAACAGGTCTATCTGACATTTCTCCATGGTTTTTGTTACATTTTTTCCACCCACTAACTGAAGTCAGAGCCCGGATTCTCAGTGCGTTCAGATAGGTATTCCATTTTAGAGATTTCTCAAACCAAAGTCCCAGGTATTTATACTCATTTACTATTTCCAGCTTTGTGGCACCAAGGAACCTACTATATTTTCTCCTCTTCTTGCCAAAGCTCAAGACCTTGTTTTTTTCCAGATTTACCACAAGTTTGTTATGGCTACAATATTCACTGAACACCTTCAGCTTCCTTTGCAGACCTATCTCTGTTTGGTCTAGGATTACAAGATCATTTGCATAAAGTAAGCAGACAATGTGTTTCCCATCTAATTTAGGGCTGGCCCCCAGTGCCATGCCCAAAGTAGTTGCCAAGTCAGCTGTGAACAAGGTGAAAAGCAAAGGAGCCAAGACGCACTCTTGTCTTAGCCCATTTTCAATTGGAATTATCTGTGACAAAGAACCCTCTGTATCCAGGATAACCTGTGCCCAATTGTGGCTATGCAGCCCTTGAAATATAGCGAGCAGGCCCTTGGGGATGTCCAAACTGATTAAGGTCTCCCATAGCCGATTTCGGTATGCTAGATCAATTGCCGCCCAGAAGTCAACGCAGCAGCCAAACTACCCCCCTGCTCCACGACTTCCATGGAATAGACCAAGGAGAGAAGCAATGGTTGATTGTGGAGTGACCCTCATTAAAGCCCCCTTGTTCAAGCGGCATGATTTGGTCATCTTTAGCCCATTCCGTAAGTCTTTCCAGAAACATTTTTGCAAAGTCCTTTTCTGCCACATCCAGTGGATTAATTAACCTATAGTTTTTTGGTATCTTTATATCTTCCCGTTTATTAATGGTTCTGATAATTGCTCCTCTCCAGTTTTCAGGTATCTGCTCTGAGTCGAGAATGCCAGTAAACATTTTGGCAAAGAATTCTGCCCACCAGCCGGTCTGGTCTTTATGATCACTGCCAGAAGGTTATCTGGGCCAGCTGCTCGGGTCAGTGTTAGGTTTGCTATGATGCGTATAATATTACGTGCCTCCTCCACCTGTGTCCATAGTGTGTCTTTCTGACTTGTTTGATATATCCCTTCCCCATATATTTCTTCCAAATATCCCTCCCAAGCGACTTCTGTCACCACGCAGTTCAGAGTCCCCTGTGCCTTGACAGATCCCTGGACTAACTTCCAAAACCCTCTAACATCTTTTGTTTCTTTTCCCTCCAATAGACTTGCCCAACATCTCTCTTTGTGTACTCTTTGTTTTTTCCTATTGACCATTTTATATGTTTTCTTTAATTTCTGTAGGCTATTATCTATATCTGGATCACACTTTATCTTCAGGCTTCTTACCCCTTTTTATGTTTAATTTTAATTTCCTACATTCCTCATCAAATCAATTCTTATCTTTACTCTGGCTTCTCTTCTTCCTCTGTTCCCTTGCAGTTGTTCCCATTTATTTTGACCCTTAGACGTTGGACCAGTTTGGTAATTACATTTTTGAACCATCCTATGTTTTTATTATTGGGGATGCCATTCAATGTTTGGCTCTGCTGGAAGGCCGCCAGTTTTCCCATACACTCTTCTGTCATACGAATGGTCAGCCGCCTGGGGGAGTCCATTTGCACAAGGATGATTGTATCCTTTGATTTCTTATTTCCGCCTGCTATCTCAAGTGTTAATGGGAAGTGGTCACTTCCCTCAGCTCTCATCACCTCAAAGACTCTGAGTAGTTCAAAATTCCATGCATGGATAAAAATGTAGTCTATGGGGAATATTTGTCAAACAGTGCCAAAGTTATTGGCAAATGAAAAAATGTTCTTCCTATGGAACCTAGGTCCTAACTATAACTACCAACTGGATACATATCAGTCACCAGTAGGTAGCATCTATACATTTATGTATCCAGCAGTAACAGACATAATTGCAGACAGAGTTGCATACCCCAACACTCATTAAGTCAGCCAGTAAGGAATCCATACAGCCACTTAAAAACACAATTACAAACGCCTAGAATAACACAGCCAATCATATAGTGGCATAGTTACTTACTCATCCAGTAACACATTCACAGAGGATCTGATATAGTCACCTAGACATGTACTCAATAGTGACAGTCCTAGCCACCCATGCAGACAAGTAGTCCTTTAAACATGAGTAGATAGATAGAAACACAGTAATGAATATAGTTGTAAACCCAGTGAGAATGTAATGCATACTTTGACACAGGCAGAGATACAGAAACATAAACATGAAAAAGAATAGAGTAATGTTAACTATAATATAATAAGACAACTGATCATTTTTGTAGTTAAAATCCATTGAAGCCATAAGCCACTTTGAATTCCTGAAATGTTTATGCTACTGAGGAGGTATCCATGTAAACATAATTGATATACAAGAATATATCATCCAAATATAGCAAGATTACATGTGTCACGTCGGGCAACGGGATGCCCCAGTCACAACCTAAAAACCTAAGTTGGGCAGCTAATGATTTTATCGCAAGGGTGAATAGTAGGGGTGCTAGTGGGCATCCCTGATGGATGCTTCTGAGTAGCTTAGTTGACTCAGAAACAAACCTGCCCATCTTTATTCTTGACATAGGTTTGGCATAAAGTACCTGGATCCACAGTAGGATGTTATTGCCTAGACCAAACGTAGCCAAACAAAGCAGCATGTAAGCAACAGATGATATAACATTTACTCTCAAAGTCTAGAACTAGGCAAACTGAATAATGCCAAGTATTGGGGATGGACTACATTATGCAGTAAAGATGGCAGATATTGAGTGACATGTTCCTACCAAGGATGAAGCCACATTGAGCCTCATCAATCAAGTTCAGGAAACTGGGGAGCAGTCTAGCCACAATGATCATGCAATTAATTTTGTAGTCATTATTTAAGATAGATAGGAGCCTATACAATGTGACATCAAGGAGGACCCTACCAGGTTTATGTAGGTGGGAGTACTCCTAACTCTGCCACAGTATTCTATACTTTGGCCAGTCAGAGTTCCAGCTGGGCCATGTAAACTTGATATAGCTCTTTAGGTAGCCCATATAGCCCGGGGATTTAATCAGGGGACAATTCACCATGAGGATATCCTGTTCCCTGATTATCTCCTCTATTGTCTCCCTAAGCTCTGGAAAAATGCTGGTTAGCTGTAGGTCCTGCAGAAAGGAGCTAATAGCTGTCCAGTTCTAGATCAGTAGCATGGGCTTTTGCTCCTAAAGGTTCTTGATGTTTGCTGAGGTCTGTGCTTAGTTGCCTCTAGTTGTGCTGATGAAGATTTCTACCCTGCTCATTTTTCCGCCACATGTATTTACGATGGTCAGAGGCATTTCTTCTTCTGAAGTGGAAACGATGCTATGGCAGGGACTGCTGCACTGCTATTCATGGTGTTATTTTAGTTAACAGTCTTCGATCTTGTTTTATTTGTTCATGTGTATCTGTTATGTTATGTGTATTTGCCGACCGCATTATTACCCGCATGGGTATCCTGGCAGTGAGAATCTCTCTATAAGCTGTATGCTGTAATCTCATTTTCCAATTCGTTTTTGAATCCT
The DNA here is from genome assembly GCA_963921515.1 of Calotriton arnoldi. NCBI lineage: Eukaryota > Metazoa > Chordata > Amphibia > Caudata > Salamandridae > Calotriton > Calotriton arnoldi. Next base: position 598,021 of record CAWUFW010005850.1, read on the forward strand.
CCGGTTACTGACTGGAATGCCTTGTTCTCTTTTGCACAGTGATAGTATACTCAAGGTGATTTGGTTTCACTGTGTTCCGCACTGTATCACCACCATACTTGAATGTGCCTCTCTTGTATCTCCTTGCAAAGTCCGTCCTCAAAGGATCTGACTAAAATCTCACTCTTTAAAAAACACTAAACCAGACCCTTTGAGAGGGTGACTGATTCGTAACGTTATTGCATATCTAGGTACAACTTAGTCCAGAAATGTTACTGAAGTGAGTACTGCTGGAAAAATACGAACAACACTGTTTCACATTGATAGGTTTGGATTTCTTTCTGAATTCCAAATGTCTTGGCCAATCCCACAAGAACATCAAGATGTAAATGTTTGTAAATGAATAGTAATATATTGTCTACATCTATTCTGAGCTATAGTTCGTATGGAGCCAAAGACAGGAATGTTACCTCTAACAGAATTATAGAAAGGTCTTAAAGGTAGAGTTGTGTACTTGCCATTAGATTTCAAGCAGAATATTGACATTGTAGGGTGCAGAGAGATCTGGAAGCAGCATTTATTATTCTAGTCAATGGTGCACCTACCAAGAGCAAACAAATATGGCTTGAGTTAGTGGATGTTAGTAAAGTAAAAAAAAAGCAACATTATATCTGGTACAAAATAATATTATTAATTAAGATGTAGATGTTCTTCAAAATGTAACACATATGGAGGATGACTCATCATCATCAAGAGGTCAGATTGAAAGAGTGGATCATTTTAGGTCAGAAGAAATGTATGGACACTACAGTATTCATCCTCTGCATTCTAAAGAGATTATTGGTGATGCTATTAATCTCTTTCAACTGAAAAAAGCAGAGGGAGCTCCCTTGAGTGTGTGGGAGAAAAGTTTAGAAGCTCGCAGTTTTCATCATCTGTTTCCTACTGGAACAGGATTGTAGATATGATGACCGGCCTGTACAAATACCAGCAGCCGAGTACAGATCAACTAGACTATATTCAGGGTATCTTAGATATCGCCAGTGTATTCCCTATATATTTCATCTACTATTTTAGAATGACTTATCAGGACTATCTTATGCAGTAAACCACATTCTCAAAACAGGAGTGAATCTGAAAAATCTCACAGCAAGAGAATTTGTTGACAAAGTTCAGAGAAAAGATGAAAACCTGGAATGCAACTTGATTCATTTTATGGTGTGCCAACGTGGCACCAACGAGTATTGATATCGTTCACATGGTGAGCTGAAATGCATGTTGAGAAACTTAGGCACACCTATTTGTTTCTAACACTCAGTTGCGTGGGGTGACCTGCTTGAATTCTTGTGAGAAGCAAATTCAAACATTAAGGATATCAAAGTGAAGACAGCTGGAGAACTTTGCTCATTGGATCCTGCAAATGTTTGCAGATATTGTAACCACAGGTTTCAAGCCATGATGTCTTTCATTTGGAACAAATGAAATCCTCCTCTTGGTGAAGTAACTGATTCCTTTTGGAGTAAAGTATATAAAGCTAGAGGTGCTCCACATATTCACGTGCTGTTATGGGTAAAAGACGCACCAACATTTGGATCAATCTGTCTTGAGTTTCATAGAACAGTATGTGACATGCGCCAGCCCAAAAGACGGTGGTGAAAAGAGCTTGAGACAACAAGTTCTACGGTATCAAACTCATAGATGTGAGAAGTTTTGTTGTAGAAAGTACAGATGCAAAAGAACGTTTTACATGAGATGCCATCTTGGATTCCCAGAACCTGTTATTTCTAAAGGAAGAGTGAACAGATTTATTCTGCAGCCAGACATATACTGACACATAAATCACCAAAAAATGCATACAATCTCAGAAGAGCAGAGGCTTCAAAGTATATTGATAACTACAACTCTGTTATTCTGAAGATGTGGAAAGCAAATATGGATCTACAATTTGTTGCAGCCAACTCAATCTCTGTTGCTCACTACATGACTTCATATATAATAAAGTCAGAGGAAACATAAATGAAAGATATGTGAGAGGAGATTTCTGCAGAAAATATTCTAACCAAGAAATTGTACAGTTTCAGCTTGAAAAATGCTTTCCCACAAAGAAATAGGACCATATGAGTGCTCAGTCCGGTTGAGCTTGCCTAGTTTGCTCTCAAAGTCCAGAGGAATTGTATGGGTAAGTCTCGGCCTAGCAACCAATTGAAATAGAGTATTACAATCTTACCCAGAAATACAGTATCTCATAGAGTTTGAACCAGAAAGTAGAGACATTCTGAAAACAAATTTGTTGGATACATACTACCCAAGAAGGAGTCCACATCTTCAAAACGTGTCTCTATAAAGTAATTCAATATTACACATATAGGAGTAATGTAACTGAAAACATAGAAATAGGGAGATATGCTGTACTTGGATGTGATGGATGTTTGGTGAGACACAACAAAGGAAATCTAATTAACTAATGAAAACTTAGGGGCATATTAGCAAGAACGGCGTTAAAATTATCACCGCTTTAGCGGCAGGAAACTGCAGCTAAAGCGGCGATAATGGGCTTGATAATATGCCCTTGAGAATTCCAATATAAGCCCAGGATCACAGCAGAACATGGGCTTCTATTGGTATTCTCAAGGGCATATAATCAAGCCCATTATCGCCGCTTTAGCGGCAGTTTCCTGCCGCTAAAGCGGCGATAATTTTAACGCCGTTCTTGCTAATATGCCCCTTAGTTGCCAAACTCCAGAGAGAAGAGAGTTTTTCTACTTGCCACTTTTTCAGTTGCTCGAGCCATGACATGCTGAATCAGATTTACTTGAACACTTTGATTGTTATGAAGACACTTTCAATGCTATGAAAGACAGCATTGAGTGTTCAGTCTTTCCAATCTATTTGCAAATGTTTCAAGAGGAGATTGAACAGGAAGAAATCATTGTTGCTGAGATGGCCAAGGAGCAAAACATCTGCAACAGCGAGTCAAGATCCTCTTGGAGAACCAATAATTCAAAATGATGCAACTATAGTTACAAATGAGGTGGAGAATGCAATGCAGCAAGCAAGAGAGAAAACTGTGGATTTTTAACAATTACTAGAATAACTGAACGATGAACAGGATGTTTTTTACAGCAAAGTTAAAGATAAAATAGAGCATGGATTTTTGCACGAGAATAAACAATGTGAATGTTCTTCATATAAACCAATATTACTATACATCAGTGGTCAAGCTGGCACAAGGAAAAGCTTTCTAATAAAAGTTCTCACAGGTTATCTACAGAAATCTACAGATTTAAATTTATCATGTGTAGTAGCAGCTCCAACAGGATAAGCTGCCCATAACATTAAAGGAATTTCTCTACATCGATTACTAATTCTACCTGTTGAACATGACAATAAAGTGGAACACCAGAAATTATCTGGTGACGCTTGTCATGAGGTATCAAGAGTATTGAAAAAACTGAAACTTCCAATCATTGATGAAGTGAACATGGTATCAAACATAATGCTTGCCTTCATGCACTTAAGAATGTAGTGGATTTTAAGAACAAACTACGATGTGCTCTTTGGAGAAAAGCATTTAATTGTGTTTGGTGACCCACTGCAACTTAGTTGTGTAAAAGAACAACCTGTTTTCAAAAAGCTTGTACATAATAAAACAAGAAATGTCATGGGGGTTATTGGCAATGTAAATATTTGGATAAAATTTGAATACAAGGAACTAGTGAAAAATATGCGTCAAGCATCTGATGTGGAATATGGAGATATGCTGAATGACATTAGAATAGTAGTTCTGACAAAATAGGGGACAAGTGCTTTGGAATGTCACCTTATCAAAAAATTATTTCCATTCAACATTACAGCACCAAAACCTTATGTTCAAATTCATTGAAGAACAGAAATCTATAGTTTGTTTAATGCCTACACATGAAAAGTGTCCAACCTTAACGAATAATTACAACTGGAGAAAGAAGATATTTTGGAAATTACTGCTATTGATAAAACGGATTATCAAGGGGTCACAATACAACTCACAGATAAACTACAAGCAAAATTAGATTCTTTGGATAAGTCTGTATCCAAAGCAACAGGATTAGAAAAGCGTTTGCACATGAGCAAAAATTGTCTAGCAATATTGTGCCATCATTTAAATGTTGAAGAAGGATTTGTAAATGGTGCAATAGATAAAGTTATTAATTACATTAGTTTTCCAAATAGAGATGAGGTTCAATACTTGGCCATAAAATTTTATCAGATTGATGGCGTGAAGCAGATTGGCCGATGTGTTGTTTGTTTTTTGCTAGTGAAAGACTAGTATTTGTGGCGCTAGCAGTTCCCACTCTCACTAGCATATGCTGTAACTGTCCATAAATCACAAGGTTTAAGTGTAGATGCAGCTTTCCTTACTATTGGTAGTACTGTCTTTAAAGAAGGAATGTCATATGTAGCATTGTCGCAAGTTAGAACATTGTCCGGTTTGTTTTTGATTGATTTTGATGAAAAGAAAGTTAGTGCTGATGCAAGCTATGTAAGAGAGTACAATCGGTTAAGAAGTGAATATGTTCCTCATTTAAGCCAACACCCTGTTTATAAGAAACAAATAATCTGTCCAAAATTATAGATTACAAAAGAGAGTACAAATGCTAAAGAAAATAAAGGATAAAAGGACAATATAGAAGCAGTTAAGAAGAGAAAACTGGAAGATTACAGAGCTATTGTAGGTTGCCAGTTGGAAAACAGTTCAGGTGTCAGCTGCTATGGTGTAAACCAAATTCAACAAAAAACAGATAAAAGATTGTGTTCTGCACTGGATCATTTGCTCCTCTGTTTACTGACTGACAGACCTGTGATAAATTCTGCTTCAGGTATTGGAGAGCTTTTAGATATATGTAGTGGATTTGTAACATTTACTTTCAAAACTCAACAAGATGCACAAAAAATAAATATGGTTATGTATGGAGTTTTAAAAAAGAAGATGTCAACATTGATGATTTATTTGACCTGAATTACACATGGGACCATGACTGTGAAGATTGAGATTATTCATCTACCACTCAAATTTTGAGCGTTTTCTCTATTTAAATTACTAGATTCTAAAGCTGTGTCTTTGGATACATTGTTGAAGAAGACTAATCAAAATATGACTAGCCCAAATTGCAGCTCAGATGTTATGTGTAGGTTAAGTCTAGTAACAACTGAAAAATACCTTAATTTACCTGTTTAATTTGTGAAAAAATAAGTGCTGGGACTCTCATCAGGAAGCAGCTAGCACCGCCTATAATAGAACTAACCACTAGCCATGAAACACTATAAGTGAGGAGAGGGTGTGGCGTAATGGCCAGACCTGCCGACTTTAGAGCGAGGGAAGCAGGTTCGAGTCTTGGCATAGGCTCAACATTCTGTGGTTCTGGACAAATCATTTTATCTCCATGTGCCTACAAAAAATAAATGTGTCCTTAACTGGTGCTCTTGAAAAGCACTTCAATACCTGTAGGTCAGGTTCACGCTACAAGTGCTGGTGTTGATGATTAAGTGCTGATCTCGAGCACCAGAAATCATTGGCTCAAATTAAGCCTGCTTATAGTAATGCTACAATGATGCAGAGCAGATGGTTCTAAATTGGAAACTCAAATTACAAACTTTAAAGCTGATCAAATATCAATTTTGGGAAGAAATTTTACTACTTCAACTATCATCATTCATGAAGGAATTAATACAGCCTGTGGACATTAAAATGTCTATTTAAAGAGCAAAATTGTATGGACGTAATGCAATGACATCAACTTTAAATACAAACCAAACCTTCTATTCAAACTACCAAAATCTTTTTTTTCTTTCTTCAACCAAAGTTCTAAGGGGGAATTCTGGATAACAACAGTGGTGTACAGTGTTTGTTTTACATTGCTCATCAGTATCTTAGACAATAACCCCTTCCGTGCTCCCGTCGGCCAACGTCTCGAGCACTACCTGGCTAGTGCTGCGCACGTCCGTTGGACGACGCGGCCCCGCCCACTCTTTCAAACCGCCGCACCGCGGCGGAATTCGCGCCGCAGTTAATTAGCCTATTGGAAGTAATTTAATTAAAAAGGTCTTCAAAATTCAAGTGTCCTTTTATCTTCCAGAAAGAAGTTAACACTACGTCTAAATACTACATTCCCTCATTAAAGTCTGAAACTGGAAGGACACAATCCAATTACAGCAACCTTAAGTTGAACCCAAAAACTGCCTTAGAAACTAAAAAAGGACCCTTTTTATTTTATCAAGCAAACTTCTATGTACTATTTGTGGGAGAAAACTACAGTATGGGATTTTGTCTATATGGATCATCAGCATTTTAAATATAATTTGGCCTACAATGGGTGATGCTTTCAAAAGATCTCAAAAATTCAATAGTGCTTTATATTTATTTGTAATATTGTATCAGATACAATAATGTAAGAAATATTTTTAACATAGGTTTGTTTAGATTAGCATAGAAATGCAGATAAAGCAACTGATTAATGAATTGTAGTGAGTGCAATGCATAGTGTCACTTATTTATAATGATGTACTGTGGAGCATTGTTTTTGTTTGTACAATCCATTGATTGTTTTTTCCTCAATGTTCAAGGATTATGCTTCATGCAGAACATCATTTATTGGGGAGAAGTATGAAAGCTGAGAACAGTAAAAAAGGGAAAATTATATTTTTCCTATATTTTGATACAGTGTTACAGTATGACCAATGTGTATTGTTATGTTTCTGTAATTTTGAAGATGAAATACCAACATATATTTGTGTTCTTTTTTTTCAATAGCGTCTAGAGTTGAACATCTTTAGTAGTCTCAAAATACTTCTTCTACCACAGAAATATTGCTTAGAGATATCCATGGAGAGTTTTCTTAAATATAAAGTGCTCATATACCCAGTCACTCATTCATTCAACCACTGACTCAACCACTAGCTCAGTGTCACAGGTAAAAACACCACATCTCACTTACGAATATATCTACTACTACATGATCTGTCTTACTCACACAGATATCCACTCACTTAGTTACTTCCCAATACAGGTACTAAAACATGCACTCAGTCGCCTACACAGTACCTTAAACAACCAGTCAACCATGCACACAATCACTAACATACTCAGTAAGTTTCCCATATAACTACAGATACAGCCAATCACTCACCCATACAGCTAGAAAGACATCCACTCACTCCTCTAAACAGTGACGCATACAGTTACTTACTTATCTAAACAGCTACTAACACAGACAGTCAGTTATTTATACAGCTATTGAATAAGGACCCGATTATCAGTTTGGTGATGCAGGAGCCAGACGACCACACTGCCACAATGCCAAACCTGTGTATGCACCGGCCACCAGAATATAACTTTTTCAGTCACTGGCAGTCGGTTCTTTGGCATTCCCACAGTGGTGCCTAAGAAATAGGCATGCAAGGGGAACGTCAAAGGCAGTATCTGCACAGCATTGACAGGTGCAGTGCATGCAGGTACTGGGGTGCATGCACACAGAGGGACACAACATGTACTCCCCTGCATGCACACCAAAGCCCTGAGGCAACAGGGGGCCCTGTAGGGCACCCTTTGTTTCCTCTCTGCCACAGTTTTCCTGGAGGAGGAACCGCCATGCAAATACTGGTGGAGAAGTAACTCATAATATGCTTGGTGGGACCACGCCGGTCCCACCTAGCATATTGCATCCTCAAGACCACCGTGCCACTGCCAGGGATCGAGGAATAACCACAATGAAAACAGTGGTGGAGAAAAAACTTGTAATATGCTTGGTGGTACTACGGCGGTCCCAGCAAGCATATTGCGACCTCAAGACCACCGCTCTACCGCCAAAGATGTCTGATCCCTGGCAGTTGCGTTGGTGCAATGGTGGTCCGACTGCCTTAGTTATAATAGGGTGGTCAGAAGACTGCTACTGCTGCTCCCCAGATGAGCTTGACAGTCCATGAACTGCCAGACCCGTAATCAGGCCTTAATTCAGTTTGTCACATTTACAGGCACTAACCTAGCCAATTAGTTATTGATACACACACTCATGCACTCACTTACTCATCTATATAGATACCTACACAACCATTTACAAACAGATAGAGACTGAGACACACCCAGTCACACACTGTTGTATACACTACCACACCCAACAACACATTGATACAGACACTAGCACACCCAGACACACACCCATGCATAGACTGACTCACTCAGGCACACACTCATTGAAACACCAATACATTCACCTACACACTGATAGATACAGTAACTACCCAGTGACTTGCTGACATGCCAAGATACACTCTTGTGTATATACTGATACACTCAAGCACACACTCTTCAAGACACTATTACACCCATACACACAATAATACAGCCACTGATACACCCAGTTAAACACTGACATAGCCACTGACTTACTAATAGAGGTACCTACACACACATTCACTCACCAAAATAAGCACTCATACAGTTACTTCTTCATCAACACAACTTCTCACACTGCCAGTCACCGACTTTTTACAGTCTCTTGTAACTCCATTTAGTCAGACATACCACTATTTACATAACCAGTGACTGACTTATACATACACTTACCCACCCACTCACTTATCCCTACAGCTGCTAACACATCCAGTTATTCTCTTATACACACACTCACCCACCCAATCACTAACTCTTATAAGCACTAACACACGTAGTGTCTCACCTATGCAGTCAGACAGTCAATGACTCACTCAGTCATTCAGGCACTCACATACACATTCACTCATCTATGCAGCCACTCGCACAGTGTATGTAGCACTAAGACACCCTCACTCCGTATACAGCCATTTTACATACTAACTCTCACCCATGTAGCCACTCACACAGTCACTCACTTGCCAATAGAGGCACTCATACATTCATTCACTTACTCATACATCCTCTCATGCACCCTCTCACTCACTCATACAAACACTTACACACTCACTCACTTCCTCATAGTGCCACTTACATACGCACTATCTCACTCATACAGCAGCTCATACACCCACTTGTTAACTCATAAACTCACTCACACACTCACTCATTTACTCACTTATCCAGTCACTCTCACACTAATAAACGTACTCATCCACCCAAGCACTCACTCACACAGTCATTCACACACTCAGCCACTTATTTATACAGACACTCCCCCACCCAGTCAGTCATTTATACTGGCACTAACACACACAGTCACTTACCTATATAGCTACTCACACAGCTAGTCACCCACCTATCCAGCCACTCAGACAACCACTCACTCAATTACACAACCATTGACACACCCAGTCACTCAGCCATGTAGGCACTCTCACACACAGTCACTCACCATGCAGCCACTAATACACTCAGCCACATTCTTATTCTACCACTCCTCTTTGTATATATACACAGACATAAAGTTTATCTTTTTTTAACCATGAAAGGTAGTTCTGACAAGAACCTTGTTTTCCTTCTTTTTTTCTGGAACTGTGTTTTTTATTTGTAGTTTTTATTTTCTAACATTTTGTACTTTTTTGTATTTTTTCTCGGATAAAATGACATTAAGGGGAAAACAAAATTCTAACCACAAACACAAAAACACTAAAAAAAACGAGTAAATTATAAAAAATAATAACAGGTATTTTGCCTTGCTGTCTCCACAATCACATTGATAGACTGCTCAACACCGGCTGTCAGGGTGATGTTGCCGTCAAGGAAATATGTGCAAATGCGCCTTAAGTCAGGAAAGGTTTTTGGTCACCGCCATCCTACTTCCTCTGGCTCTCTCTTTCCAGAAGCAGAATGTGCAGCCGTGGAGGTTGATGGCCCCTCTTCAGCTCTCTCATTCCTGTAAAGATTGTTTTTATGGTAAGTTTGTAACATGAATATTTTTTTGCTCTGCCTGTTGATAAGGTTTAATCGCACAAAGTACATTTGACAAACTTTGCCACCATTTTGAATTCACCAGATTGAATGGTGAAAAAAACCCAAGCTATACTTTGTTTTTTGGCCGGTGGTTCCTCATCAGGAGAGACTTCTGTTGCTGCCGGTACATCCTCAGCATCTTGACGGAGTTCCTACTCCTCCTCACCTCTTGCTGATGCCATTTTATTTTAGAAAAAATGCTCCTAAAATACAGAAACCACAGTTCTGCACTCAAAGTACAGCACACCTCCAAGAATGAACCAAAAAGCAACTGGAACCTTTAAGAAGAAACAAAAAGTGGGAACTTCCTTTCAAGGTTAATGAAAGTGTCTCCTTCAATCATCTCTTTGTTAGCAAATCACATGATATTCACAAACGCCGACGTCATCGCAAAGACCGGCATTGTCGCAACAATGAAAATCAAATTAGAAAGTACTCTACAGTAATATTAATTACAGAAATACAAGTTTAAACACTATGGGGCTGATTATGATATCGGGCTGTCAGACCCTTACCCGCTATTACAGCGATCAGGAGACCACCCAACAGGCAGGTGGCAGTCCAACCCCCCAATTGTGATTTGACCACCTTGCTGGCAGTCGGAAAAGTTCTCTCTTACACTGCAGCTTGTGTTGCAGGCCAGGAAAAGGGCCGCAGCACAAGCCACAGTGTAAAAGTGCACTTTGTGCAACTATGATCCATGTGCCATGCACCATAAGGTGCATGGCACACGGTGTATGGATGGGTGTGGGGGCACTGCCGGTGCCTCCTGGGACACTTTGTAGTGGCCCATGAGGAATGGGCACTGTTCGGGCCATTTTCTTGGCTGTGGGACCACCATGAAATGGCTGTCAAAAGGGACATCATAATCCCGATGGCAGTGCCTGCCTCGGCACTGCCTCTTGTCGGGACTACGATTCCGACCCCCGCGCTTTCGGGAGCAGATGATCCTGTCGGAGGCAGCGGTCTTTCCCCCTGACTTCAGCAGTCCGACCGCCTGTATTGTAATGCAGCAGTTGGACTGATGGCCTGCCTGTGATGGTCTGCACGACATCATAATCAGGCCCTATATTAGGAAACAGCTGTTGTCAAAAATTAATAACAATATATGTATATATGTGTTGTACACTTTTTCAAAAACACGCTATCTTCGTGAGTTTTCTGCGAAACTAGGACATACGTGTCATGATATCTCATGATGAATTTGTGTCGAATAAAAGATTTAGAAAATAAATACACAATTATCAACCCACTAAAAGAAATGGCAAGGAGAGAAATACATAAATACATAAATAGGTGGTTCTTTACGCAGCTGCAGTGTACAATATACATTACACATTTAAACAAAGGGAAAGCAATTACTAATTTGCCAGTTGAAAGTACCTCAGTTGGGTAGACATCTTCTAGGCAAAACTATAGACTTTTCTTGAAACAAAATAGGTTCCATTATGTCCATGATGTTCATTTCAGATCAATGAAACCTCAACTGGAAGCACTAACAAATATGAACATAGCAGGTTTCCTATGGTAAAACTCCACTTGAGCAAAGTGGAAACAATCCTAAATTCTTGGGCTTGGCGAATGCAAAACAAATACATTTCCTGTAATATTCAACATTGAAAACTGTTTTGAAATCCTTAATATAAGTGAATCTATTGAAGCGCAATCTGAACTTGGATGACTGTGATGAGTGGTTTCTTTATTGATGTGCAATTGTAAGAGCAGAGTACATGGTTCACCCTTTTAAATACCCTGAGTATGCAAATACTCAAAATCCATTCCACTGCTCAAACACATGTACTCACAGACCCATACAGCCACTCACACACCCACCTACCGACCCAAAGCAGCACTCACACAGTCACTCACAGACATACTCAGGCACTGATGGAACTACTCACAGACCCACACAGCCCCTCACATACCCACTCATAGACCCACACACAGCTATTCATACAGCCATTCACCAACCTATAAAGCCACTCACACACCCATTCTCAAACTTTAGAGGTTACAGTTAGGAAATAAAATGTTAAAAAGTAGAAATTCACTTAAAAACCAAAGGTTACAGGAATGTTATAGTTAGGAAATATGATTTTAAAAAATTTAGAAATTCACTGAAAAAAACAAAGGTTACAGGGACATTATAGTTAGGCTTGTACAAAACCATAGAAATTGAATAGTTATAGTTACCTGTACTAACTATAACAGTAGCCCCCACTGCACTGCTTATGACCTCACACATTACATCACTCATGACATGGTCAGTGACATCACTAATGACATCACTGATGAATTCTCAAATGACAGCCAGAAGGCAAGTTTGCAGAGTGGTGGAGAAAGGGGGCGAAGCCTCCATCGACTTGACAGGCTTTTTTTTGCTCTGGAAGGAGGGTCACATGGCCACATTTCTCTTGGCCAATTATGCCCCCTGGGCCCCATTCCTCAGTGCCAGGCATTTATTGGATGGGGGGCTGCATGGCCCCCCTCCCTAGGCCAGTTTTGGCCCCGGGGACCCATATTTATGTTCACTAAAAAAAAAAGATTACAGGGTATTATATATTCAGGCTGCGATTTCACAAAATCAGTGAAATTCAATAGTTATACTTACCTGAGCTAACTATAACTTCCACCCCCGCAATGCACTGTTTATGACCTCACATGGTACATCAATGATGACTTCACTCATGACATATCAAATGACATCACTGATGACATCATCCAGTGAGAGTAAGTATTTCCTAATTGTTAAACAAATATACCAACCTACTACAAAAGTTAGATTACTATACTAGGTGTATTTCTACTGATTGATACTGGTTCTAACATATATTATGTGAGTGGCTGTGTGACTGTATGTATCTTTGTGTGTATGGGTTTGTGAGTGGCCTTATGGGTGTATAACTGGGTGTGTAAGTAGCTGTGTGGGTGAGTGAGATGCTGTATGAATGGTGGAATTTGTGAGTAAATGGGTGAGTCAGTAGCTGTATGACTGATTGAGTGGCAGTGTGAGCGGCTCTATGGGTGGGTAAGTGGGTATGTAGTGACTGAATGGGTGAGTTAGTGGGTTTCTGAATAGCTGTATGAGTGAGTGACTCAATGTGTGAGTGGCTATGTGGGTGAGTGATTGGCTATTTGAGTGGATCTTTGGTTAAGTAAGTTGGTGCATGAGTAGCTGTATTGGAGAGTGTGTGTGAATGGCTGATTGGGTAAGTGAGCAGATGTGTGAGTACTTGTATGGATGTGTGAATGGATTTGTAAGTGGTTGTGTGGGTGTGTGAGTGATATTTGGGTGAGTGAGTGAGTGGCTGTGTTGAGAGGCTATATGAGTGAGTGAGTGGGAGTGTGAATAAGTATATAGGTAAATAAGTGGGTATGTCAATAGCTGTCCGGGTGAGTGTGTGGCTATAAGAATGGCTGTATGGGTGAGTGAGGGGTTGTTTGAGTGGCTGTATAGGTGAGGGAAGGGTTGTGTGAGTGGATGTATGAGTGAGTGAATGGGTGTGTGACTGCCTCAATGGAAGAGTGAATAGAGTATATGAGTACTGGTATGGGTCTGTGAATGGGTATGTGAGTGCTTGTGTGGGTATATCAGGGGGCATACAAGAGGTTCTATGGGGGTGTAAGTGGGGGGGTCAAGGATGAGTATGTCCGCAGTGTTCTGTATAGTCTGGAGTTTCGTCCTGAGTTGGATGGTAGTTCCAACTTAGAGTGAGTTGCGGTAGTCTAGTCTAGTGGTGACAAGAGCTTGTGTGACAGTTCACCTGGTGTTGGGGGAGCCATCTAAAAACCTTCCTGAGCACATGAAGGGTGAGGAAACAGGCGGAGGAGATAGTGCTGACCTACTTCTTCATGGAGAGCTGGCTGTAGAGGATGATGCCTAGGTTGCGGGCATTTTCTGGGGGTTTGGAAGTTGGGGCAAGTTCTGGAGGCCACCATTCGTTGTTCCAGAGGGTGTCCTTGTCTTTCCCTAAGAAGAGTACTTCTGTCTTGTTGGTTTGAGTTTGAGACAGTTGTTGTTCATCCAGGCGGCCACATCTTTCATGCATTTTTGGAACTTGTCCTTCGTGGTCGTTGGGTCGTTAGTCAGGGAGAGGATGAGTTGGCTGTTGTCCACGTAGGAGAGGATGTTGATTCCAGGTGTGTTATGTGTACATTGAAGAAGGTTGGTCTGAGGGATAAGCCTTGAGGTACACTGCAGGTGATGTTCTTAGGGAGCAAAGAGTAGAGTGGGAGGATAACCTTTCTTCCTGTGAGGTAGGATGCTATCCACTTGAGGGCTGCTCCTCGGACGCGGTTCTGGTGGAGTCTGTTTAGCAGTGTGTGGTTGGATACTGTGTCAACGGTTGCTGTGTCAAGGAGAATGAGGGCTACTGTTTCCCCATGGTCCAATAAGCATTCTGATGTCATCCGTGGCTGCAAGTAGGGCTGTCTCTGTGCTGTGGTTAGCTCTGAAGCTTGTTTGGGAGACATCCATAAGGTTGTGGTCCTCCAGGTGTCTCATGAGCTGGATGTTGATGGCTTTCTCTAGGAATTTGGCAGGGAAAGGGAGCAGGGAGATCGGTCAGTGGTTTTTGAGTTCCCCTGGGTCTGTAGATTGCTTCTTCAGCAGTGGCTTCACATTGGCATGTTTCCATTCCTGGGGGAAGTGAGCCATGGTGATAAAGGAGCTGAGGACCTTGGTGAGTTCTTTACTGATGGGTTTATTGCTGAGGTTGAACGTATGATGTGGACAGGGGTCTGATGGGGATCTGAAGTGGATGGATCTCAAGATGGATGCCGTTTCCTTCTCCGATAGGATGCTCAACGAGGTGAGCTGGTGTGGGTGTGCGTCGGTCAGCGTGATGCAGTTGATGCAGTCCTCAGCGGGGGTTGGGGTGTAAAGTCTTGGTAAATGGTGTTGATTTTGTTGTGAAAAAAGTCTGGAAGAGTGTCACAAAGAGCCTGGGAGGGTGTGATGTTGTTTTCTGTTGCCAAAGGGGTTGGTGAGCCCCTTGACTATGTTGAAGAGTTCCTTGCTGTTGTTGGAGTTGTCTTTGATGCACGTGGCTAGGATGGTCTTCTTGGTGTTCTTCAGGAGGTGGTGGTAATGCTTGAGGGTGTCTTTGAAGTGTTTTCGGTCCTTGAGGGTCTTACTTGTGTGCCATCTTCTTTCCTTCTGTCTGTATTCATGTTTTTGGGTTTTGAGTTCCTCTGTTGACCAGTTGGGGTGTCATGTTTGTTTCTTGGGGTTAATGGGTTTCTGCGGTGCAACATCATCAGCTCTTGCCATGAGCCAGTTCTTGAAGTTGTCTGCCGCTTGGTCTGTGTCTCCGGGGTGGTGGGTAGTTGGGATTTGAGGGAGTTGGTCCATTGTTGTTCTGATATCTTTGCCCAGCTGCACCGTGTCTGGCTGACGGTGGAGGTGGGGATTCTGGGAGGTTCCGAGATGATAAAGTGGACGAAGTGGTTGTTGGTCCAGGTGAGCTCCTCGTTGTGGGTGTATTTCAATCTGTTGTTGGCTGAGAAGATAGGTTCAAGCGTGTGTCCTAAGAAGTGGGTGGGGTTGGTGACCAGCTGTTTGAGTCCAAGGTTGGCCATACTTTCTAGGAGGTCTGCTCTGTTAGCGTCTTCAGTGTTCTCAAGGTGGAAGTTGAGGTCTTGTAGGAAGATGTACAGATTCAGGTTGATGGCGGAAGGGGCAATGAAGTTGGGTATGGCATTGCAAAAGGCGGGCAGGATCTTGGAGATGTGCAGGCGAGGGTGCCTCTGTTGGTTGTTTTGCTATTGGTTCAGAGTTGGAAGTTGAGGTACTCCGTGAAGGGGGTGGAGCCGTCCATGGTGGTGGAGCATTCGAGGTTCTTCTTGTATATTATGGTGATTCCACCGCTGTTTCTGTTGGATCAGTCCTGGTGTGCGATCTTTTATCCGTTGGGGGTGGCTGTGGCGATGTCTGAAGCAGATGCAGGGTTCAGCTAGGTCTTGGATGAAGACGGCATTTGTGGTGCAGGTCGTGATGGTGTCCCAGAGTTCCATGGCATATTTTACAAGTGAGCATGCATTGATCAGCAGACAGTTGATCTTTCTGGAGATGTTAGCGATGGCCTTGTTGGTGGTTGTGTGCAACAAGATGTGGCTGGGGAGCATGGTGTGGGTGGTTTCCATCCGCGATGTAGGTGAAGCAGCATTTTCAGCAGGACAAAGGGCCTTTGATGGACCTGAAGGAGGCATGGGTGCAGTTGTTGTTGTCCTGGTGCCAGGGCTTGAAATTCATCTAAGTTGAAGAGGTGGCAGTCTGTGGGGCTAGGGGTCCTAATGCTGGACATGGTCCAGGAGCATGTGCAGCACATGGTCATGCTGCAGTTCCCAAGGTGGCAGTGATGAGTGTAGGGGGAAAGGTGGTGGACCTCCGTGGGGGGGAGGGTGAGCAAGGCAAAGAGGAATAGGGGAGGGAGAGCCGTTAGCTACTGGCTAGTGGGGTAAGAAGAGTGGGACTCTGGTACAAAAGGGCAGGGGGGCAGCAGGCAAGGCTGGCCGTGGAGGACGGCAACTAGCCAGAAGAGCAAGCGGCATGTGTCAAGGCAGCTGGGGGCTGGGGCTGTGCTGCAGAGCAGCACACAGTAAGGCAGAAGCAGGGCTGAGCAGGCCGAGAGGCAGACTCCGAGTAAGGGCACAGGAAGGGGCTGCAATGCATTTTACCTGAAGTTGAAAGAGGAGTGGACCAGCCTAGTCTTGGCTCAGATGGGTGACGTCCAGGCCAAGGACGGGCCCAGACTTTGCCCGGGTGACCCTCAAGTGTGTCCCTCGATGTGGGAGGTGGCATGTGTCTTTAAGGCCAGTGGGGCAGGAAAGACCAGAAGGAACTAGTCGGCAGCACTCCTCTCAGTGGTGGAGGCTGCTGGGAGATGTAGTGCTTGAGGGAGGATCTTTGATCATCCTGCAATGCGGGATACGGTGTGTACCTTTAGGGCTAGTGGGGCAGGAAAGACTGGATGGAACTAGTTGGCAGCACTCCTCTCAGTGGCAGAGGCTGCTGGGAAATGTAGTGCTGGAGGGATGATTGCGTGAGTCTCTGAGTGGATCTGTGGGTGGGTGCATTATTCTCTGTGTAGGCCTGTGAATGGTAACGGCCTGGGCGTGAACGTTCACTCCGCTCGTGGAGTTTGCGGAATTCGACAACTCTGCATTCTGCAGAGAATGCAGAGTTTTCGATAAACTCCGCAATCCAAACTCCGCAACGGAGCAGAAGTTTTTTGTGCTATAGGTCAGCGCGACCGAGCATGAGTGAACACAGCTGTAAGCTGCAGTGCGCTAGGAGGCCCAGGCCCTTCGCAGAGTGGATGAGAAAGAGGGCGAGGCCTCTGAAGACATCTCATCAATCCAGCTGTGGGGGACTTACTTGTGGAAACAATAGGGATTCTTGGCCCCCAATAACCCTCAGCAGCCAAGGGGGCTTTATCCCCCAACCAGTAGTATGTTAGGAAGCTTCTGTGCAGAGTGGTTGAGAAAGCGGAAGGGGCCTCCGGAAACATCTCAGAAATCCGGCTGTGGGGAAATTCTTGTTGCAACAATAGTGGTTTTTGGTACCTGTTGAACATCAGCAGCCAAGAGGACTTCATCCCTCAACTAGTAGTGCACCAGGAGGACCCTCTGCAGAAAGGTTGAGAAAGGGGATGGGGCCTCTGACCACGTCTCAGCAATCCTGCAGTGGGGGATTTACTTGTCGCAATAATAGGTGTTTTTGGCCCCCAACGACCCTCAGCAGCCAAGTGGACTTCATCCACCATCCAGTAGTACCCCATGAGGCCCCTTTGCAGAGTGGTTGAGAAAGTGGGGGCCTCCGACCACATCTCAGGAATCCAGCTGTGGGGGGACTTACTTGTGGCAGCAATAGGGGTTCTTTACCCCCAACGACCATCAGCAGCCAAGGGGACTTCATCCTCTCACTAGTATGCCAGGAGGCCCCTATGCAGAGTGGTTGAGAAAGGGGCGGGGTCTCTGACAAGATCTGAGCAATTCTCAGCAAGCCCTTTTCTGACCTTTATTTTTCTTCTTTCTGCTCATTTCTAACCTTTATACTGCCTCTTTCTGCTAGTTTCCCACTTTTATTTTGCCTCTTTCTGCTCATTTCTCACCTTTATTTTGTCTCTTTCAGCTCGTTTCTCACCTTCATCATGCCTCTTTCTGATCATTTCTCACCTTTATTCACCCTCCTTCTGATCGTTTATCCCATTTTGTTCCTCTTTCTGCTCATTTTTCGCCATTACCTTGCCTCTTTCTGCTCATTGCTGAACTTTATTTTGCCTCTTTCTGCTTCTTTCTGACCTTTATTCTCCTCCTTTCTGCTCGTTTCTAACCTTTATTCTGCCTCTTTTTGCTCATTGCTGACCTTTATTCTGCCTCTTTCTGATAGTTTCTGAACTTTATTTTGCATCTTTCTGCTGATTTTTCACCTTTATCTTGCCTCTTTCTGCTTATTTCTCACCTTTATCTTGCCTAATTCTGCTCAATTCTTACCTTTTTCTGCTCCCTTCTCACCTTCCTCTGGACCGCAGGGGAGCCTGAACACCCCCGCGGTCCCTGCTGGCTCTCCGCCTCCTGCAGGAGCTGGCATTACTCTCACAGACAGGGAGCTGCTAAACATGCAGCTCTCTCTCTTTGAGAGCAATCCTTTGATCGGCTTCCCTGCCTGCCTGACAGCAGGCAGGGATACAGATAAAAGCTCCGCTTTCAGCAAGCAAGTGCAATTTCTCAGCTCTCGCTTGCTAGAATTGGAGTGTTTGCTCTGACTTGAAGAGAGCTGTCAATGCTCCCACCAAGTCACAGAAAACTGTTTTGTCCTGGGGGTGGGCACCCCAGGACAGAGCAGGAGCTGGCCCTTTGGGGCGGTGGTCCCCAGGGCCCTGTATGGCTCCAGACGCTGGGCCACCTGGCTCCCTTGCTTCTCTTTAAATGGGTCACCCCAGAGAGGTGGTGGTCCCCGGGGCTGAGAATGGCCCAGGAGGGGGGCCAAGCGGCTCCACTTCTTATTTTATAAAAAAAGAAAGCCCGGGGAGGTGGAGGTCCTAGGGGCGTGGGGGTCCTCGTGGCCCCGCTACATAACTAAATAGCCCTAATGAGGTGGTAGTTACCAGGGCTCGATGGGGGGTCAGCTCGGCCCCGACTAATCATTTTTCTAACATTTCCGGTGAAGTGGTGGTCCCTGGGAATCAAGGGGGTCCATGAGGGCCCCCAAGCATTTCATTGGAAGGCCCGGGGAGGTGGTGGTCCACAGGGCAATTTTAAGCCCTTGGAGGGCGGCCCGTGTGCCCTCCTCCATTTTTATTATAATTCCTGCTTGCCTAAGGGACCTGGCTCACCCAAGGGCTATATCTAAAACTATTTTTTGCCATGAATTCACAATATTCGTGAATTCACTGCAATTGTTTTTTAAATGCTTTTATGCCATGGTGGGGTCCCATGGAGACCCCAAGACCAAAGCTTCGGGGTCAGGGTATTCCTATCCTGCCCTCTTTTTTTTTCTTTCTTTTGTTTTTTACGGTTTTTTGGTGGGATTCGCTGAAGCTGAGTCCCAAGATGGCTGCCTATACTTCCTGGTTGAAGTGTTGACAGCCAATCAAAGCTCTGCATTTCCCTGCACAAGCTAGTTATTTTTTTGCGAATTCGATGCGGCCACTGATATCACTAACTGTATTTTCTTAAATTTCTCAACAACTGCTGAACAGATTTACACCAAATAACGAAAAGCACAATCTGCATAACAAAATCTGCCTTTCTGCCAAATTTGGTGTAATTCCGTCCAGTGGTTTGTGCTGCTGTCGGTTTAAAGGTCCTATGGAAATCAACATGGGAAAACACACTTTTTGACAACCGTTTTTCTCAGCCCCTGCTTTGCGTATCACCCCGGAGCTTAACATGCACAACAAAACTCACTATGACACTTTTTTTTTTTTAAGTTCGTGAAGATTCGTCATCTGGTGCCAAAGAGTTAGACAAGTCAAAAAATGCTTTTCTTATGGAAACATGGTCCTAACTATAATTACCTTCTGGTGATATATATATAGGACAGGAACGTGATCAAAGGCAAATAATTTAAGTAAACTGGGATCCGTTCCAGGCATTTTAGGGAATGGACGCCACAAGGGAGGATTTGCTATAAGTGAAGGGAGTGTGGGAAAAAAAAGGGCTACATTCGGAGCTGACATGAATTTGTTGTAGCCTTTGCAAATTCATTTTTACTGTAAACCTGAAGTTTTAATGAAGGAGTCATTTGATATGTGCAGTAGCAGACAGACCATAATTGAAAAAGCAATCGCTGGTCTTAGTCTGCTGATTGCATCAATACCATCACATGAGGACAATCTAACTCACGCCCCACCATGTTCTAGTGGGAGGGATGATGGTGCCACACTAAGCCTGCCCTTGGGTGGTCCCTCTGCAGTATCCAGTAGGAGCCTGCTGGGTGATGGTCCTCATGAAATACCAAGGGGTCCTACAAAGCCAGTAAAGCCTTTGTCTTTCCATGGGGCACTGTAGCGTAGCAGGAATTGCTATTACGTTCAACCACATGTACCCCCTTCACATCCATTTGTAATCAGCAGAATGATGAGGTTACCCCTATAAGAGAGAACAGATCTCCCCCTCATCTCTCCAGGGCATCACATGTACAGAATAAAACTGCCACCTGAATCAACACCGCTAGTTGTTACCTTAGTCATTGTCCCACAATTAAATGATATGGCTAAGGAAACCTACTAGCAGCTGAAAAAGTGGAAAATACCTCTTCAACCACTTCAACATGGTTAGAAGGATTGGGCCTGGACTAAAGTCCTTGAAGGGAAACTGTGTTCATTAATTTTGATCAGTATGAAGTGGCAGGAAGGCTCTTGGTACAACTTGGACAGGTTTATCGATCCCCTTCAATGATACAGGCTAACTCATTAGGGATCTTTTAATCCCCATGTCCACCCCACAGTACTTGTGATACAATGAACTACAATCAAGAGAGGAAATTTCAAGTCCACCAGAAAACCCAGACACAAGTATATTAGGTTTCAATACTCTTGCGTCTAATGACTAACTGACCTTATATAGAAGTTCACCACCCGAAGTGCCTCTGTAATCAAGGAAAGGTATGCGGGCCTCTGGGAGCAACCCCTATGCTTTGGAGATCCTAAGTTAGAACATAGCTGGCTTTGGGAATAAGAAATATCACACTCTTTTGCTTAGCATTCGAAAGACTTATAACATTATTGGTCTACAGGAAACTTGGGAGACCTATCGCTCTTTCTTTTTAGATGATATTAGATCTTTTTTCACTTCTGCAATTCCTCTTGCCATTTGAATTAAACCGTAAGTCAATTTTGCTAGACACTGGGTCTCCTTATTTGCTTTCGGTGAAGTTGACCTCCCTGATCACACTAAATATTTTGTTATTACATTTTTACAATTCAAACTCCTCACAAACAAATTCTGAGTATCTATTTGCCTTGAATGTCTTTCAGTCGTGTTGTATGGAAGGGCTGCAGTCACCCAACCAAATGGTACTTACGGAGAGTTTTAATATGCATACATATACATGTGTACATTTATTTACTGAATCCTGTCTCACTAATGATACTAGGGAAGTAAGGGATACAGAATATTTGCCACATATGGAACACATGTTACAAGGGGAAATGCTAATTTCTGTTACATTTGATTTTAACCTTCACTTCACCGTGAACCTAGGTAGGGATAGTATCCATCTGGCTGCCATTCCAGCTTTCACTGAAAGAAAGTATGCAACATTTATTGATTTTAAATTTGTTTCAGCCCCGTTGCAAAGTAAATAAAGCACTTCAATGTTATATGGAGCCAACAAAGTGATCATAATCTGCAAGATCTCACATTGGAATGGGACTATTGCAAAGGTCATCACACAAAAAGAATTGGGGACCGCGAGCTATTTGGAAAAAGAAAAGGTCCAGTACCCGCGCTCCCAAAGAGCAACGTGTGTACAATGGGGGGTAACTGTTCCTAAGTTCTCACGCAAGTGTCAACCAAATTATGGTTGGTGAGAAGGAATCGAAACTGGTGGTCAGACTCTAAGACGGTTGGGTTTTATAAGTAATGATGGGGGGAATCCCTCCTTTTAGATGTAATGCCCTCACACACCCTTGCGGGTGTCATGCTTCATCATCGGGCGTTGCTCCTCATGGGGGTGGTGCTGCAGTCCCTCACGGGCCCCGCGAGAGGGCTCTTTAGCGGAGTTCTTTTAAGGAGACGCCGCAGTTGTGCATGTGGGTGTGTGGGCCTAAGAAGGTGGGTGAGTGGGTGAGTTAAAATTACCAAGCGATACCCGGAACCTATATTTATTCGGGGGTCCGAGTGGTAAGTTAAAAAGGGTATAAATCCTGGAGCTCCTCTCAAAAACAAATATAGAGGCTGGATGTACGACTATCCGCTGCTCTCAGAATGGGTGCTAAGGTGAGTAAATCATACATAAAAGAAGGTCAACATGTTTCGCGCTCTTCGATGGTCCTTAAGGGATCCTGGGGCGCTTCGTCAGCACAAAAATGTAAGTGAAATAGACAAAAAGACAGCAGGTTCCAGGAAGAAAGAGACCTGTGAACCTGCGATACCTTATTTGTAAGGAATGTGAGCGTCCTTGCGCTGATAGGAACTCCCAATGTAGGTGCCTATCCCCAACCCCTCTTTACGGAAATCGGGCTCCGTCGGCACGCTCTCGGTAAAAGGCTCTCGGTTTATTGACTCGCCTCTGCTGGGATATGACCTACCCCTACGTAGTAGTGTGGCAGAATCGGAGGACAAAAGGTGACATAAGTTATGGAAAGCTTGCAAGCAATTTAGTTAAGGCTTCAGATCAAAGTCATAGACAAAAATGGTATAGGGTGGTTTAGGAATTTGTTCTATCCAATTTGCTAGGCACTTGTGGCCAGGATTTTGAAATCTGTCTGGATGTAGTCTCAAATGCTGATACTAGCTTAGCTTCTTTTAAGCAGTTTTGTAGCCCGGTTTCTGCTTCTGTAACACTTTTTGGCTCACATAACCAGAAGAAACTGGTGTAAATGGTTTGATTGGATGTGTTCCGGGACACAACGCCATTTGAGGAGGCGCTGAAGAACACACCCTGATCAGCAATTGAAATTGCGGCTTGTTGCCAAAGATACAGGGGGCTTTCTTTACAAGCCCCTTGCGCCTCTGATGCGTCTCGTTGCGTGACACACCAGCAGCGCAACCTGCTGCATGATATTTGCAAGCACATGTGAAGCCACCCTGCGTGGATTTACCTGTGCTTGTAAATATCGCCCCTTTTCACGCAACACTTTGCGTGTTAGGGGCATGACATGGGTGTTGCTGTGGGTGTTCCCAACAGTTTTTGCGCCAGAGCAGGGGGAAGCACAGAGATGCAACATATTGTTGTAAATATGTTGCAACCCTGTGCTTCGAAACTAATACAGCACGGCACAGCAAAATGACTTGCAGCACCACGCTGCGTTAGTTTCTTGTAAATCTGCCCCACAAAGTGTAGATCAAAGAGCTGAAAAATTATCTTAAGTCGAAGGCCTGGAACCAGTTGTTACAATTTAAGTATCCTACTCTTCTGGGAGATAGTGAATAGTCCTATTTTTGCTGTTTATGAATCTTTTATTCTCATATATCCCCGGAGAGTTGGATCAAACACTTTGAAGGAATCCATGAGACTTGGGCTTTGTGTCTCTTGACAATGAGTAGGTGATTAATCAGGACTTGTCAGAAATTGAGTTTTGGCTGTAGGAAGTCATTAAAGCTATTTCTTGCTTATCCAAGAATAAAGTTTCATGCCCTGATTGGGCCTCCTGACTTATATACATTTAGGCCTTTCTAGGTGGACCCCTCTTCTTACCCACATTATTAATGTTGCTATTAGAGAAGGAATCCCATCCTGGACTCAGTCCATAATTATACCAGTCTTCAAGAAGGGGGAAAAGGAGGATCACAGTTGGGCCTATTTTTCTAATTCTCTCTATCATGAAGGTAGTGGGACAGGTGGTGTTATCAAGGCATATGTCCTGGGTGGAAGACAAGAATATCCTGTCTGACCTTCAATATGGTTTCAGGCTAGGGCAAAGCATGCTTGACCAATGCTTACATTTACATTTGTTTGCGAGCAACTATATGTTAGCCAAGCAAAGCTATCTTCACATGGTGTTCATGGACTTATTGTCTGCCTTCTGCGGAGTTAATAGGGATACATTATAGAATTGCATTCTTGGCCTTGGGAGTCTCAAAGATATAGTTTATTTTTTACATGATTTGCATAAGGATATGTCAACGGCTGTAAAATATGGTATAGATGAAGTCTGCACTGACTTTTTACATTTTAAGTGTGGGGTGAGGCAAGGGTGTATCCTTGACTCCTTATTTACCCTGTACATTAAACATTTGGATGACACATTGTGCAGAGCAGGGCAGGGCAGGACATGCCATGGATGTTTTCTAGATCAATTCCAGCCCTTTTATAAACAGACAATGCAGCTTATTTTAGTCAAAACCAATCCTGGCTTTCAATTTTTAGTTGATTCTTTTGTGAATTTCATGAATTGGGATCCAAGATAGCTTTCTTCAGTACAGGAGAGATTACACCATTCTTCCAGATCTTCTGAAATATACCAGAAGATAATGAGGCACAAAGACCATCTTGCACTACTTTAGTAATTGCTGATGTGAAAGGCCAGCTCCTAGAACAGCAGGAACCTAAAGGGGGATCTAATTTAATTCCCTTCAGTCATTATGTGACTTGCTGCATGTATCTCAGGGCTGTTAGAAATGGACACACTTTTCGTAAAATCAGTTATTGGTACATATACAGCTGATAAATCAGTGGCCTTGGTGCTCTTTAATTTCAGTATAAATACCATGGATTTTGTCATGAAAAAAGTGAGAGTTTATGGCAGAGTCCACATGAAGGCGTAACGATATTACTGAAACAATTTGAGTTAATTAAATTGTTGAAAACCCCACTGTCTGTTGCCTTAATTTGATTTTGCAGTTAGCTCGTTTTTGCTTTGAAAATGATATTTTTTTTAAATTAAAGTTCGTTTCCATACAGATGTTTTATAGTTTTTTCTGTTTTCACCTGGTCATCAAACCAGGCAACGTTATGGTGGCTAGCAAGTTGGCAGCACAGATGGGAATATGTTGTCATGAGGTATCCTTAATGGTCTTATTTAGATGGTAGATATCAAAGTTATTATCTCAGACAGTAACTTCCGTCAGTTTGGTGGCAAGATCTTTCCACCGCCTCCTGAATATATACTGTCATCCATGGAGAGGACTGGTTATTGATCGCGTTCTTTCAGCCCACAATGATAGCTTAGAGCTTATGCCGGCAGTGATCCCTCCAGCTCAAAGAATGGCGGAGATAGACACTAAACTGGTGGTCACTATAATTAGATCTAAAGTGTGGCTAGCCTCCTTGATCAGCTGAACTAATCCCATGGATTTCATAGTGGTAAGGAAGTCATTGTCCTCCTGATAGTTGGCATCTCCGACTTTAATATTGAAGTCACAAAATATGAATACCTGTTGATAGTGAATGCTAATCTGTGAGATTGCCTCTGTAATTCTTTCCCTGCTCTCAATTATTACTTTCAGAAATAGTCACAAAAACTACCATTATGCACTTACTAAAGTTCCGTCCATCCACAGAACATAATAGAGTATTGCCATCATCATCCTAGATAGGTAGTTATTTTGCCATTGTATTGTGCCTCAAAATTATTCAATCAATCAATTAACAATACTTATATAGCGCGGCTAATATTCCCAAGGAGGTTATCCAGGTGCTGAGGATCCTGCTGCAGAGGTTCAGTCTAACAGCCCGGTCTTGAGTCCTTTCCTGAATTCCAGTAGAGAGGGTGAGGGATGGAGGTGGAGAGGGAGGTCATCCCAGGACCTGGCCGCAGGGTAGGAGAAGGAACGACCACAGCTGCAGTGTCAACATATTTAAGAGGTGTGAGTGAGGTGAAGGGGGTGGAACTCAGATGTCTGGAGGGTTGATATAAGTTCAGGTCATGATTGATGTGAGCTGGTCCTTGGGTGTGCAGGGCCTTGTAAGGGTGGATCAGCATCTTGAATTGGCATCTGTTCTGAACGGGGAGCCAGTAAAGTTCCCTGAGGTGGGGGTGATGTGTGTTCATTTGAGGAGGTTGAGAATGAGTCTCGCCACATAATTCCTTATGGTCTGTAGTCTCTGTAGGAGGTGCGAGGTGATTCCTGCATAGAGTGTGTTGCCGTAGTCCAGCCTGCCATGACTAGGGCTTGGATGAAGGTTTGTTTGGTGTTGTTTGGGAGACATTTGAGAATCTTGCAGAGAGTGAGGAAGCAGGCAGAGGAGACTGCGTTGATCTGGTTTTCCATGGTGTGCTTGCTGTCCAGGATGATGCCGAGATTGCGGGCATGGTCTGTCGGTGTGGGTCCTAATTTGGCAGGCCACCAGGAGTCATCCACAGGGAAGTGCTGTTCCCAAAGATTAGTTCTTATGTTTTGTCTGTGTTGAGTTTCAGGCCGTTTTCTATCATCCAGCTAGCGATGGTCGTCATGCACCTCTGGAGGTTAGCCCTCATGGTGGAGGGCTCTTCTGATAGCGAGAGGATGAGCTGGGTGTCATTGACATAGGAGATGATGTTCAGTCCATGGTTTATGACGATGTTGGCCTGGAGGGAGAAAGGTAGATTTTTTGGGTTCTTTCAGTGAGGAAGGAGGTGATCCATCTGAGGGCGTCTCCTTGGATTCTGATGTGGTGGAGCCTTTGATAAGGGTGTGGCAGGATACAGTGTTGAATGCTGCTGAGAGGTGGGGAAGCATCAGGGTTGCCATTTCTCCTTTGTCAAGGAGGGCTCTGATATTGTTGGTAGCCGCAATGAGAGCAATTTTAGTGCTGTGGTTAGTGTGGACTCCCGACTGGGAGATGTAGAGAAGATTGCTGTTCCCCAGATGTTCTGTAAATTGGAGGTTGATGGCTTTTTCGAGGGCCTTGGTGAGGAAGCGGAGCAGAGAGATGGGATGGAAGTTCTTGAGTTTGCTGGGGTCGGCAGATGGTTTTTGCAGTGGGGTTTGACTTCAGCATGTTTTCATTCATTGAGGAAGGTGTCCGTGGCGATGGAAGCATTGAGGATGGTGGTGAGTTTGTTACTGGTCGACTTGCTTCCCAGGTTGAAAATGTGGTGGGGACAGGTGTCCGTGGGTGCTCCTGAGTGGATGGAGTTCATGATGGTGGTGGTATTTTGAGTAGTGACCTGGTCCCAGGTGATCAGGGTTTACATCAGTCGGAGCAATGAGCCTGAGGATATTGGTGGCAGTGGTTGTGGCTCAAAGTTGTTGTAGATGTTGGAGATCTTGTGGAAGAGATCTCTCTTGGGAGGGGGTGATTACATTTTCAGAGACGGAGGGGTTGAGGAACTCTCTGATGATTTAGAATAGTTCTCTGCTGCAATTATTGGCATTCCACCACTTCTGCCAATGTCATGGTAACCAGAAATAATGTTTTGCCCATAGTGGAGCTGCATTTTTGATGTTTGGGGAAGACACCTCTGATTCCCGGCTTTCAGTTAGAAAAATAAATTTGTGTGCATTTTCATTTCCAAAATAAGCTCCTTAAGTGCCCATAAATGTACAAGCTTGAAAACTGCAATTTCGTGAAGCCCTTTTAAGCTGCTAAGAACGACACTCTTAGTTTGCGATTTCGTAGTAAGAGAATTCATCTCCTTACTAGAAATGCTGTCCCCTAGTTTAAGTACGATGTCTCTGCTTAGCTGATTTGGTGGAGAAGTTTTATTTTTATCACGTCTAATAGCTGTAGAACTTTGTGAGAGGGAGTGGTGAAGGGACAGTTTAGGGAAATGATCTGCTACCAGAAATACCTGTAAACTTAGCCTCCAGTCCAGCTGAATTGGCCTGGGCAGCATGTCTGGCCAAAGGTGCAAATATGGTTTGGGTTGGCAATGACAGGCACGCATTGGCATGCTTGCTGCAGGTGCTTGTTGCAGTAGTCACATTGAAACAGCTCTTCATAGGTGCTGTTCTTGAAGACATTGCATGACGATAGTGCTGATGTTCCGGTGAAAAGTGTATGCACCTTCTGGTTAATTAAGTCTCATGGTATGTTTGCCATCTAATGTAGCCTTGATTGGTCCTGGGTGTAAGGCTGGGCAAATAGGTGGACATGAGTCCTAGTAGTTTTTTTTTCACAGATCACAAAACCCTGTAAACAAAAAATAATCCATTCACCAAGAACAGGGGTTCCTCCTAAGACTAAAATGAAAGTTAGGGTGTCAGTAGAACTATTCACTAGTCTCTGGGGCCGATTCCGATCTTGGCCGGTAGGGCACCGAATCGGATTCGGCTTAACCGGATCCGATTCGGAGCCCTATTTCCCGACCGATTCGTACGTGCGTCCGGCCGAGCGAGTACGATGCGAGCGCACGCGAAATCGCCGACCGACTCGTTCGCGGGTCCGAAGCGCTCCGACCGACTCGTACGGACACGACTCGCACCGCGCAATGGAGACGTTCCCCGGCCGGGCAAGTACGATGCGCGCCTCGACAGTCCGACCGACTCGCGCCGTCCGGCTCGAAAGAGCAGTCGGAGCCGCACTTTGGGGGTCCGTGTCGGACCCCCCTGTACACATAGCCGCGCGAGTCACACACAGGGGGGACCCATGGGTCCCCCTTACCTGTGCATGTACGCCGTGAGTCGCATCGAGGCGTACCCGCTGTAGGGGGCGCCCTTGTTCGCCTCGCACCCATTGAGTCAATGGGAGCCCGCGTACGCGTTGTACGTCCGGCTTCCATTGACTTCAATGGGAGTCCGACCGACTCGAGTCCGATTGCATGCGTGCGCATCGTACTCGTTTGGTCGGACTGCCAGAGTCCGATTCGGTCTTAAATCTCTCCGGGTCCGGCTCGGTCAGAGTGATTTCCGGCCCAAATCGGAATAGGCCCCTCTGTGTCCTATTAACATAGCTACATGAGATCAGGTAGTAGACGGATTCCGGACACAGGTACAGTTCATTTAGGGTTCCAAAAATGTGGACGCCGGGAGACCACTAGTGTACTGAAAGAGCACATGAGCATGCCATCTGTGGGTGCCAAAATTGTCCAGCTTTTTGCTTAAAATTGGAAAGCTGCAGTCCTGGCTTTAAGTTGACTAAGGCACATCAAAATTCATTAATCAAGCAAGAATTAATGTATTATTCCCATTTGCAATCGAGTGATGTAAAACTTGAAAACCTCATAGTTTGTGGATGGGAATTCAATTTGCAGTGCAACCTATATACTAATAGATCACATCGCGAATTGTACATTTGCAAGAAATGACAAAATGATCTGCCTAAAGAATATGTTTTTATAAAGGTCACAATTTGCAGCCATCAGCGATTGGCTGCAAAAGCTGGAAAGGAGGCCGATAAGGGTCAGCAGATCTTATTCTTTGCATCTGTATTCCAAGATGAGAAACATTTTTTAAAGAAGCCCATAACCATTAAAGGGACAGGCACTGCTTTAAAAAACGTTTCCCATTTGGTAAGTAATAGAGGGGAGCAGGCCTGTTCTATCTTAGGACTCTGACCGCTCTTACCGAGCTCATTTGCATGATTCCCAAAGGGGCAAAGGTGCTGGAAATAGGGATGTGCTGCAGCACCCCAAAAATAACAAAGCTGGAGTTCAGAAGGTGAATGAGCAATAAGGATGCCTTTAAATTGTGTTTTTATCTATTCCCCTTTACTGTGTTCAAATACAAAGAGAAAATATCAGGCAATGTGTTCTAACAAATTGCTGCTTATCCTTTTAACAAGGAAATCGGTGTTTACTTTCCTTTCTCTGACAGCAAGGTGGGAGGACTTTGTAATAGAAAATATGGGGCACATTTACAGAGAAATCATGCAGTGCAGCGCAGCAAGTCACCTTGCTGCCCTGCGTCATAGGGAAGGGGCAGAAAGGCACTGTATTTAACATTATATGGTGCATTCATGTCTTTTCCTTGTGCTGGCGCACTCGTGGCTGATTGGTTTTGTGCAGGAAGGGGCACCTTCCTGCACAAAAACAATTCAAAGGCATTTTCCTCTTTCTATTTCTGCAGCACACATAGAAAGATGAAAAAACGAAAAGAAATAAAGACATTCCTCCTCGTTATCCCTCACCTGGGGAGGCACAGCATTCTGACGCATTTTCAGGTCTACCAGTGTTGGAAAATCTGGGAATGTGCCAAAATCCATGGGTGGATGCGTGGGAGAAACCATGCTCCACCCATGGAATGCCTCCATAGGACAGAGGAAAGCTATGCAGCGATTTGCGCTGCATTGCTTTACTCTAGATTTATCAGGCCACGTAAGGCCATGCAAGGGACCTTGCCTGGCTTAATACATTCATCTTAGTAGTTGTGTCGCCTTTCCACCACATTGCGTGGCACAAGGGTGACGCAACTCTGATAAATATGCCCCATAGTGATGACCTTGCTGGGGTACAGAGTGTGGAAGGGAAGGCTGTAAGATATCAATTTAACACCAATAAAATATAAATAGAAGTAAATGGAGTGACTACATATTTAAAAAAATATCTGCAGTTAGGAAACCATAAATTAAGCACATTTTATTGTAATTCTGAAGTGTGATGGAAAGAAATATTTTAATATGATCAAAACAATTCAGTGCACTTTACTTGTTTGATTCACAAATGATAAATATTTGATGAAACCTGATTTCAACACATTATCATTTGTGCTCTACAGTTTTGTCAATAAAACTGAATGCTTGTGCAGATATCCTGGCCATTTCAATAGAAAATGTGCTGATTGTACATGTGTGTGCAATTCAGCACCAAACCTTGGTAATATACTTGTGGCAGTGTGCTCCAAAAAACACCAAGAGCTGCATACTACACCCTTATCATTCTCCTGTTGGATGGGCATGGCTCGTTTGCTACACTTGTTCTTTGTGCTAGCGACAGTTGGATTTTTGACACTCCACATGACTTCAGTGATGTAATGTAGGTGGCAGCACCCCCACTGTGAAACATGTTCCAACACCACAGCAAAAGGGAAGATTTCCCACGGGGAGAGCTTCCCTTTTTTCCAATCAGATGCTGTCACTTTTGAGGAGTTGGTATCTGATCAATGGCTTGCATCCAAAATGTTTGTCACAAACCTTTGATACATTACTTTCCAATCTGCAGAAGGGAGACGGGGCATCCCTTTCCCGCACTCTACTTTCTGTGATTTGGATACAGTAGTAAAAGTCGTTTTATGAGGCAGAAAGACTTTTTCAATTTGCAAAAGAGTTTATTTTAATAGTAAAAAGTTTTTGTGACCGCATAAAACCGTTCCATATTAAGCTCTGATTTCCATCAAGAACTTCATTCTAGCTTTGCTCTGATTGATGAATCCAATGACGAGAATCGAATTTCTAAACTGCAGTACTCACCTTTCTACTGAGAGCAGCGACCTCAGCTGAGGGAGTTGCAGTGCTGTGGAAATATTCTTTCATTCCAGGCTTCCATTAACCGGAGAATTGGTCTGCCTGTTTTGATTCTCATTTCACTGCAAAGGGACACTGGACTGGTTGCGAGGTAGAATGCTTAAGAAAAATTCCATGGCTGTAATTCTATGTGTGAAGTGGCTTGTCTGGGTATGTGCGTGACATTGCATAGAATGGGTTAGAATTGTATTTATCACGTTGCTCATACAGACACAGCCTCAATCACTTGTCCTTACAGAGATAAAAATAAAATACAGTTCATATATTTTCAGGAACGTTGGCAACCAATTCACAAGTATCAGTATGAATCAGACATGTTTGTTACAAAAAACATAGTGGCAAATTGAAAAGTACACATACTATAAAGGGCGGTGGTACTGGACAGGGTGCATAAAGACCTGAAGCAGACTGCGTCTCTCCTACTTGAATGATATGGAGTGCTTTCAAAGCAATAAGTATGTCATGTATCAGCAGAGAAATGTTGGACACTGTTAGTGTGTGTACCACTCAAAAGACTCAGGGGCATATTATCAACGGCCAGCGATAATTATCGCTGGCCGTGCTTAGCGATAAATTTCCTATCGCAGGCTATCTCTGGAATTTATCGCCCTGGTAGCGCGTTATTAACAACGCGTTTCTCCAGGGCGATAAAAATTCCAGAGATAGCGAGGTTATCGCCGTTTTGAGGGGACATCGCTGGTTTTCCAGCGATGTTACCTGCAAAACGGCGATAACCTTGCTGATACGACCCTGTGGTCGTATCAGCATAATCCACCCCCTATGTCAAACATAGGTAAGTCAGGATTTTAGCAGACGTTAGATTTTGGCGAAAACGGCCGTTTCGCCAAAATCTAACGTATGCTAAAATCCTATGGGCTGCCTTGTAAATATCGCGATGTGAACATCAGCGATATTTGCAAGGTAGACCATCCGGGGTACGCCCAGTGACGCCCACTTTGCATCTCATTAGAGATGCAAAGGGAGGCGTTGGGAAAAAGGGTGCTAATATACGATTATGCATGTTTGCACCCTCTTGTTAATAGGGCGATAGTTTTATCTCCGCTTTTTTGGCTTTAAAAGCCAAAAAAGCGGAGATAAAGCCCTTGTAGATATGCCCCTCAATAAGTTGATTTCTTTGTTGGACTAACTGGAAACATAACACATTGGTGGTGCAAAATATTAGCACTGGAAACTGAAACTGCACAGATCGCTTCGTCAGATACCATTCAAAATTAGTTTACAAGGATTCAAGTGTCTGAGAGAGAGTTCTGTCACACACTGAATAAATGTTTGCATTACGATCAAAAGCAGTAGAGAGATATAAAGTAAACCGAATAGTGTCATAAATACATGTCGTAGGAGGCCCAAAGTGTCTAGAAAGTGAAAAATTCTATGTCCGTTCTTGTAAATAAACCTGTGTAAGTAAAATTTTGTTTAGATGCTGGTTGTCAACACTGAAAAATAGGGCATTGTAATTCCTTTGTGGATTCATCACTGAGGATTCAATTCGATATGAGTGGCAATATATACAAATATAGTCGTAAGTTTACTACTATGCATGTGTTTCTGAATAAATGCAATAAAGAAGATATATTTATACAGAATAGATGCACTGTTGCAAATGAGGGGAGGTACATTTATGCCTTAAAATTATGTAAATATGGCGTGAAGTCAGGGTTGGTCTGGGTATATTGGTAGCACCATGTTTCTTTAGTTGATATTAAGTTGGAATACTGATATGCGACATAGAAAAATCTGTCCAACTCACATTCCAAATATATGTACATGAAGGAATCAAATTGTTACTAGTAGGTCACACAAACATCCGTATTTGTCTGTGAACATCATAAAGTGCCACAGACTTAGAAACCCTGTCCATACACATTCCCCACAGAGAATGATATCTAGTCTGTGTCTGTTACCATAGCAGGACCAGTGTTGCCAGCCCTTGAGCCATCTGTACTAGCTGCACTGCAGTGATATATCTTGCAGTCCATGTGATCATTCCGTTCACACAGGGGAAAATGACAGTCTGATAAGTCTCTTTCCACATGAACATCACAAATGCCCATATGACTTGTGCGTTATCCAATCACCTACACATACACCTTAACAGGGGCGCAACTAGACCCTGACTTTGGAGTGGGGAGTCTAACACTTCCAGCAATGGGTCAGGGCAAGTATTTCCAGAAATGTGTTTGGAGCTATCCTCATAGCCAATATGAGAAAAAAGAAATGACAAACTGCAATGTAAACATATTTGACAAACCTGACATTATAACAAACATGTTTTTGTAGATTTGACACTGTTATTAGGCTACTCACAGTGATCTTTAGAAAATAGATTTAGTGCATTGACAACTACAAATTGTAATCCAAAGCACATAAGACACGTTTTCTCAAAGTTATTTCAAGACAACATCCTTTTTGTCAATTCACTGATCCCTTCTGTAGCAGGACAATTTGCTTGTGAAATATTTATCATTGCAAGTCCAGAAAAATGCCCCTATCACATTAATGACGGATTGTAGCTAGTTGTCTTGATGCTGATTGTTGTGACTTTAATTGGTACTGTTCATCCTTTCCCATAGTTACCTGTTACCTGCTGCTCAACCAGTATGAATGTGGTGCAGTGGAATGCTGGAGTGCTTGGTGATGTAATGGAATGGTTGAGTCTCTGGTGTGGTTGAGAGAGTCAGTTGGAGTGTGTGGGCTGAGCAGCAAAGATGCTGCTCCTGGTGGTGTTATACTCTACTTACTTACCGGTTACTTATCAACCTGTAACTAAGACTTAATAAACCTACTTCTGGAACCTATTCTACTGGCTACTGGACTACTTGATTACAAGCACCCAACTTCGTTTACAACACTGATCTTTCAATCTTTTTGTCTAGAAACAGTTGGTTATTGGCAGGAGCCCTTACTTGAAGGCCTCTTTGTTTTAGGGAGTTATCTTGAGGAGAGACCTTTATCCAAGGAGTTGTTGCTACCTCTAGCTGGATTAGCTGCAGAGCTGTTAATAAGTGTGTTCTTGCATACATGAGCATGGCATGAGACTGCCAGTGATCATGCTGGTCTACAAGACTTTGCAGCCTTGATAAAATCCTGTGTGATCAGGAGGTTGAAGGTGAGTGGTGATTTTCATGATTTGTTTTCTAGTGAACTGTGCAGCACTGTTGGAATTGTGATTGAGCAATGATTGAGCAATGAGAGGGAAGCAGGGGGTCTAAATTCATTTGGAGCATTGGAAGTAATGCAGGTGTGCCAGACATACAGCCAGGGCCTTCGAGGCCTTTGACTGTGCCACCAAGGCATCAGGATGCCCTAACTTATTGTTTCTTCAGGTACTGTGGTTAGAGGACCCTTTTTCATGTGAACTCTTCTAGCTGGTCTGTTCTTGTGCTCTTGAGGCCCATCGTCAGCTACCCTTGTTCAGATCTCCTGTCTCATGTTCTTCAACTGTAGGTCTTCAACTGCATAGGCTGCTCTTCAACTGTAGGTCATCTCTCCAGGACCTAGGGCAGGTTCCTCTGAAGCAAGACAGGCATCAGTTGTTTTGGCTCCAGTCAGCTTTCACTGCTACATACTCCTGTGTTGGTATTCAGAGGAATACAAAATGAAACATCCATGCTGCTCACCATATAAAGGTTGAGCAATCTCTATTCCTGTAGTTGTGCACTGTATAGACTGTCAGTTATTGGAAAGAATACATATTGAGTTTAAAGATTATGCATTAATGATTGTACATTGAGACACAAATATACATTAGTTTAGTATCCATGCAATAACACATTTAGCGGAGTCCACTAAACATGTATGGAGTGAACAAACCATAAGAGAGCCCATGTTGATTTAGGAATATAATGTGGCACGAAAATGCTCTACTGGAAAGGATACATATTTCAACAGGAAATCTGTGCACTGTGCACTACCTAGCTCCATGTAGTCCTGTCGTTCACTTACTTGATTTCAATGGGAATCAAAGGCACAATGGGCGCAGATAGAAACTGTGCCTGTTTATTAGCAATAAATATATGAAAGGAAATACATGAAAACAATGTGATCTTGATTAAAACTGAGTGTTATAAATCCACTGCACTGCTTCTGGATAATGAGTTATGCCATGGCAACTCATGACATAAATCCATGCTGTGGTCTGAAAAAGTTAAGATACTTGTATCGTGCTGTGATGCACTTTATTTAAAGCACCATAGTTAATGGATGTGTTTCAGAACTTCAGTGCTTCAGAGATTTACTTCTGGGTCTGACTTCACATTGCAGCACTCACCTGACCCTATGCGCTGAAATGAAAAAGAGCTTTAAGAAGCACACCTGAGAGAGGGGCTTTGTTTCCGCCCACACATTGGTTACCTTGAGTACAGTATTTGATTGGGCAGAAAATGTGTGCTGCCACCGAGAAACTGTGCTTGTCATACTACTTGGCTCCTGAGGGGAGTTCGGTCACCTAAAGAAACGTAATTATGTGGCAGTTTGCAATGGGAAGACTCATCTACCATGTATTAGCTAACAATATTGCTAAAGGGTCATGACATGCTCACTATGTACATTAACTACAGAGTGGACCATATTTTTATTGATCCTGTTGCCGAATAGAGCTTCCCACTAAGGATGTCCCCCTTTCAAAATGGCAGTGGCAAACACCGTAATGCTGCAAAGACATCTGTGCATGTTTTTTTCTTCCACATTTACGTTTGTGCTGTGCAGCATAAGCAGTTTGTTCTGCCCTCCAATCCCAGAACTGTGATGCACACCCCACTTGCTGAAGTCTTAACAGTATCATGCCAATCTTTTCTCCCACACCAACCCACTGTCTCAATTTGCTCTCCCCAACTGCAGCAGCCCGCACACAGTCAACTCCCTTTAGCCAAGGGAGCCAGATACACAAAGTTGTTGGGATAGCCCGGACCACATGGCCCTATTTTGACTATAAAACGGGAAGAAATACAGGAAGGGGAAGACAGCAACATGCCTAGCTCCTTTTGAAATGTAATCAATTACATCCATTTTACAATTAGACAATGCTGTTGTTTCATTGCCAAATATCTGCTCCTGTTTTTCTGCAGACACATACGCACTCTTAAACTGCCACCTCGGCACCCTGCCAAGTCTGCTCACTATTGCTGGCTTAAGGTCTTTTTAAGTGGTGGGGTGTGATACTTTTCCCAAATTTCAGCGAACAAAACGAGTAAACAGACTTCTTGTAGGTGGTTTCGGGGAAAGTG
The DNA here is from genome assembly GCA_963921515.1 of Calotriton arnoldi. Taxonomy (NCBI): domain Eukaryota; kingdom Metazoa; phylum Chordata; class Amphibia; order Caudata; family Salamandridae; genus Calotriton; species Calotriton arnoldi. Next base: position 634,673 of record CAWUFW010005850.1, read on the forward strand.
GGCTCCTCGCCTTTTTTGAAAACATTTGGGATAGATTTGCTAAAACGCCATGGATCCTGAAATGTCATTTATGAAACATTCCTCTTTAATGGTGCTTGAGAGAAGCTTGGCCTTTCCTAGGTGTAGATCTCATTTATTCAAATATCATAAGTTAGAAATTACTCCCACTACACCATGGTCGGAATTTTTCATAGGTGGGCCCCTTTATGGCAAAATTAAGTATAATATGCGAGTCTCAGAATTTTGCCATGCATCCATGGATACTCCATCCAATACTCATGGGTACCTACAAACATTACCTCCGATATAAAAGAGTCAGAGTTTTGTCATCAGCACCCCCCCTCTATGTAGGAGTACAAGGTCTCTTATGACAAGAATTACCTCAAATGTCAGATTCAGCATTTTGCTATTGATGCTTCCAATATGCTAAGAATTATGTGCAGCAAGTGGGGGCCTGCATTCTGCCACATATTACACCTCCCATTCTTTTGCCATTAGTGTCCTCATCCATAAGGCAAGAATAACCTCCAGTATGCCAGACCAGCAGCACACTTGCGAGCATAACACACGCAGACAATCACACACAAACATGCACTCATAAACATACACATTCTCTCACAGACACTCTTTTTCTCACACAATCAGCTTCACACACACACACACACACACACTCATTCTCACTATATTTCTTGCACACTTGTGTACATTTGTACTCTGTCATACTCACACACACACATGCTGCCACTCACACTCACATTAGTTCAATCTGCTAGTCTTGCATTAGAAAGGTTTGCACTGTTGCTGCCCCTGCATTTACCTGCCTTAACTTTTAGTGAAGCTTAGTAAAAATATTTTCTCTATACACTATTCAAAAATCATAACATGTGTGAATGAAAAAGTACACTTCCTTGAAATAGCTGTACAGGGCTTATATTTGGTTTCACATGTGAGTGCCAGGTGAGAGGAGCGCATACAAAGAGAGAGGAATGAGTGCAGGGTGAGTGGTGTGAGCGGTGTAAATGCAGGATGATTGGTTTACCTGTGTGAGTGCTGCTTGACCAGTGAGCCTGTGTGAGTGGAGGGTGAGCTACGGAAGTGACTAGTGAGTGCATGGTGAGAGGAGTTAGTGCACGATGAGTGGTGTGTCCCACTGAGTTCTGGCATACTATTTTGCCTGTGTGCAAGAAGGGTGAACTGTGTGAGTTATGTGTGAATGGAGTGCCTGTGTGAGTGCAGGCTGATCAGTGTGCTCGTGTGAGTGCACAGTGACAGGTGGGACTGAAGGGTGAGCTGTGTGAGTGACCAGAGTGCCTATGTGAGTGCAGGGTGAGCAATGTGCCTCTGTGAAAGTAAGGTGAGAGGAGTGAGTGGAAGGTTAGTCAGGTGAGTGCAAGGTGAGTGATGATCCCACTTGAGTTTGGGTGCGGGTGAAAGTGCAGTGTGAGAAGAATCAATGCATGGTGCGTAATGTGCTTGTTTGAGATTGAGTGCAGGGTGAATAGTGAGACTGCAGGGTGAGCAGTGAGATGTAATGTGAATGCAGGGTGAGCGGTGTGCTCGTGGGAGTGCAGGGTAAGAGAAGGGTGAACGGTGTTAGTCCATGGTGAGCGATGTAAGTACAGTGTGATCGCTGAAAGTGCATGGGGAGTGCTGAGAATGACAGATAAGTGGAGTGTCATGTGCATGCAGGGTGAGTGGTGTGTTTGTGTGATTGAAGGTTAAGAGCAGGGTGTACATCATGAGTGCAGGGGAAGTGTGTGAGTGCATGGTGAGTGGTGTAAGTACAATGTGATCTTTGCAAATGCAGAGTGAGTGATGTGACTACAGGGCGAGCGGTGAGTGTGACTAGTGAGCAGAGTGCCATGTAAATACAGGGTGAGCGGTGTGATTGTGTGAGTGCAGGGAAAGAGGAGGGTGAATGGCGTGAGTGCATGTTGAGCAATGTAAGTGCTGTGTGATCGCTGTGAGTGCAGCCTGAGCTTGAAAGCAAAAGGTGAGTGGTGAGAATGATGGGTGAGTTGTCTGAATGGAGGATGAATTCCCAGAGACACTGAGTAACTCAGCTCGGTTGATGAGTGGGTTTTTAGATATAATTTAAACCATTGCTATTATTACATCAATCAGGGATGGAGGGTGGAGGAAATACATGATTTGCGGATCCTGCAACAAACTTTCAGCTTCTTGATATGCCTTGATATATGATATATTGATATGTCTTGAAATCGAAAAGGATGTGGCTCAACTGCCAGAGCCTTTGGCTTTGAGATGGGGAACCAGGTTCGAGTCTCAGCATCAGCTCAACATCCTGTGATCCTGGGCAAATCACTTAATCTCCCCATGCCTACAAAAATTAATGTGTCCTTGTATTCTGTAACTGATGCTCATGTAAAGTGCCTCAATACCTTTGGATCGAGATCGTGCTGTATAAAACTTCAACAACAAAAAAAGCGCCTAGTCTTACTTTTCAGGAAATGCATTCTCACACTGTGGCAGCAGAAGAAATTTTCAAATGTAAGGAATAGACAGAATGGAGATGCAGCAGCTTCAGGAACCTGTGAAAAAACAACAAAGCCTAGTTGACATGTAAATGGTCATTTAATGGTCTTTTAAAGACCTGTGAAATTCTTAGATGAGGCCGAGATAAGGTGTCAGCCACTGTCCAGCCAGCCAACAGCAGCTCAAGAACTGTGTGTCCATCCGGGAAGCTCCCTCAGCTTGGCCTAAGTCACACAAAGGTGGGGGGGCAAGTGGGGTGCGGGTGGGTGCTAAAGCCCTTTCAGATCTATGGTAATTCTGATTGTTGCATTCCTGTGCTCTCAGGATTTATTGAGACTTTATTTGCCAGGTGAACCTGACGAAAAAGGATCCTACAAAACACTTCAAAATGTGTGGATTACATGCGTGTTATCTGTGTGGACCAAACAATTTTCCACTGTGGCAGCAAAAGTACACAGGGGATTTGGGACCCTGTGTAAAAAAAAAACAAGAATGTGTCATTAACAAGTAATCGGTCTTTTACAGACCTGTGAAATTGTCAAATGGGACTAAGATAAGGCACCATCCACTGCCCAGGGAGCCCACAGCAGCTCAAGCTCTGACTGTGTGTGTCCTGAAACCTGCATCTACCCGGGCTGAGACACACGACAGGGGCAACTGAAGACCCTTCAGCCCTATGGGCGTTGCGCGCCTGCACCTCAATGTTTCTAACACACTGCCTCATGCAATGGATGCCTCACATAACTATGGGGTCGATTACGATGGTGGGCGGATTTGAGTCCACCCGCCATCGTAGCGGGGATTGGGACTGCCGGCCAGTCATGCTGCGGTCCCGCACTCCACATTAGGATGTGACCGCCCCATGGCGGTCGCATCCAGCACTTTAACATTGCGGTGGGTTCTGCTGGCTGCAGCACCCGCCGCAATGCTAAATATGCATGTCCTGCATTTCACTGCACTACTTGGCAGGCACCTCGCAGTGCCTGCCACCAACACCCCACCCCAACACAAGGGGGTCCGCAACGGGCCCCCGAAACCACTCCCCGCCAGCTTTTCCATGGCGGTTCCACTGCCATGGAAAGGCTGGCTGAAGCCAGCATCGTAATCTGGCGGACGGTGCCTGCTAGGCACCACCACCATTTTACGCTATCAGGCTGTTCCGCGGCGGGCAGTCTTTGTGCCCGCCACGGTCGCTGTACGATTCCCCCCACCATCCTAATTTGGCGGGCGGAGAATCGTCGTCCGATGGCGGAGGGCCTGCCACTGCACGGCTGGCGGATCTTCCGCCATCGTAATCGGCCCCTATGTTCTAATTGCACACAAATATCTCATGCAGGGCCGGCTCTAGGGCGGTGCGATCGGTGCCACTGCACTGGGCGCTGACTTGGGGTGGAGGCATCATTTTTGCAAGTATATTATCATTTTAAAAGCACCTGCTGTCACGTCCTGGCCTCCAGCAATTTTCAGGTATCAATTAAAATGTCAAGATAACTCTGGTGATTAATCGTCTTCCTGGAAATAGACCGGAGGTTTGTCTAGAGGAAGTTTTGACTCATCCGAAGGTAGCGCAGAGCGTTAAAATGCCTACTGCTAAGAATGTGTACCATGCAGATAACAAAGTGCATATAATGTAAATAGGTCAGTGGGTTACTGCTACTGCAAGAGAGCCCCTTTTGTTACTTGTCGTTTATAAGTCAAAATCCTAATATAAAACATTGAGCTATTAACTGTCATCAAACAGCTACATGCAAACTTCAAGGAATATAGTTAGAGCTATAAGTTTTTTTGCCCAGTCTTTCATTATCCTAATTTTGCCAAAAGGGTTCATTTGGTTAGAAAACAATTCTTATTATTAAAGAGAACCCCTAACAATGATGTTACGTTTTAAATTCTGAATTTGTGCTTTTCCAGAATATAGACTCTTAAACGATATTGCCTACCAGTATTGCTGACATGTCACTCCTACACTACACCTTGTAGTCCTGTCTGATGTAACATTTCCTATACACTGATTTACATACATATGATTGTCTCTGTGCAATGTGTGTGTGATGTAAAGTGCTCTGACACCTTACACTGGTATGAGTGGTGCTATAAAACTAAACGAATCTGAGAGACAGTGGTTATAGAGACTTGAGGGGCACTGTTAAACGGTGTTAGTGAGGCAATCCGTGGCAGAGGTTGTCATGGGGGGGTGGGCACCAACAAACATTGTCACACAGGGTGCCACCAGTGTTAAATCCGGCCCTGATTGCATGCCTGCATTGTCCTCATGGAACTCACTCTATTCATGACTATCACTGGTGTCACCAGCCCTTAGTTATACCCACCACAAATGTGTGTGTCTCAAGAAGCCTGACCAGTTTGTGAGGCTGATGATAGTTGTCAAAGAAATAAATCAAATAACTGCGAGTATTTACTATTTTCCTAACGTTAGATTACAGGCTGTGAATGATTGAAGAGTGTGCATGCTAATCAGCTATGGTTTGTCTTGTATTTCAGGACCTCACAGTATGTCATAAAATATATCGAAAGAGTTACAGCACTTGCCTCATTGTGCTAGGCAGGAAAGCACACAGTAAATGACATGGTCCTGCAAGATGTGCATAGTGCTCTTATATTTCCAGCATGTACTGTGCACTATTTTACAGGACAACGACCGTCTGTTGTCCGTCGGTTAGATGTTTCTATTGCGCCATGATATCCGATACCTTCGGGTCAAGTTCGCGCTATGTAAAACTCCGTAAAAAACAAAAACCGAATTGATCCTGGAACTTTGATGTTTTTATTTTGTTCTAGTGCTATGGAAAGTTTACTTGTAAATCACCTGTTGAGGCTTGGGAAACTGCTCTTGTGTAACGCTCTCTTACACCCTTTTGGGTCTTTTTCAAAACTCCGAAATGTTTTTTAATAAACATACACCCACCATACTAGTTGCCCTGCACTACCAAGTGTTGGGGTGAACACTCTTTCACAATACCTCCGTAAGAAGACCCATTTTCTACAAGTCCGCGCACAAGCAAAGGGGAGATTTGTAATTCTGGGTGAGAACCCCCTGTGCTGTTAGGCTCCCATCACTGTAGAAAACACCATCTTCAGAGGACGAGGATATTATTAACCCAGTGCAGGATCACATTACCATAAATACATCACTACTGGTCACCAATCTCGTCCACTGTGTCCCCTTCAGATAGCATGCCTCTGGTGTAAGGAATTACAGTGATGAAGTAGGACTTACCTATCCCCACCACCTACCCTGCAATTACCTCCAGTACCAACCTCCCTACCAAGATGTAATTCCCGTGTACACTACGCCATTGGATAGACAGGCATCCACAGAAGGTCCGGTGGCCTTTTCTATTCAACATACTGAATGAAGTAAACCTGCAGTGCCCTATCCAAAGGGATTCCAACAAATGCATGGTGGGTTACCTTGGAGAAGAAGGACCTTCTGGTCCAGCAGGAATCCAGGCAATGTAGTGTCACCAGTCACACAGAAGGTGATGGGAGAAATGTGTAAAAATATTCTAGACAACTGGTATTTGCTTGTGGTAGCATCCCAACCTAATATTTACACCCACTATGCTGCCCTAGACAGAGGCTCACCTTATTCAAATTAATACTGACCCTGGCCCTCAGGGGAACAGTCGATCCAGAACTACCAGGTCCCTATCCAGGGAACACAAGTAACCCAAGGCCAGTTTCACCCTATAAGGCCATGTCAATAAGGTATAGCTTAGATCCTATGGCACAGCGAGTAAGAGACTTAACTGTGGGCATACCCTTGGCTACTTAAAGTTTTACATCAAACACAAAAAAAGGTGATGGAAGGAACGCTTGAAGGACCAAGTCTAATTTGTATATGAGTAATTCCTATCTGAGATTGCATGGGGGCTAAAATATTAGACTTGGATGCAGTCTGCTTAATTACCAGTGGCTGAGATTAATCCAAGCATTTCACCCATCATGTTTTTGTATTCCCCATTGACACAGAACCGAGCAAGGGTGTTTATAGCTGTAGAGTATCTCCACAGCTGCTATGAAAGCAAACTGTTGCAGAGAGTTGAAAAATGCCTTCTCTAGCTTAGTTAAGCACCACATGGTGCCTGTGTATCAATCTCCCATGCCTCAAAGACACACCAAAATTGTTGGTCTTCAATATCTATACCCGGTTTTTGATACAGGCTCTCGGGTCGCACACAGTGACCGGGAATAGATATCGAAGACCAACAATTTTGGTGTGTCTTTGAAGCATGGGAGATTGATACACAGGCACCATGTGGCGCTTAACTAACCTGGGTCATACAGGTCTTAAGATATACCGGATCCAGACAAAATAGACCGTTTAGTACAACTTAGCTAAGGGACAAAATAGATAAATGTTTTAGTATTTTAGGGCACATGAGTGACCTGAAATTTACAAGATCTTATGAATGGGGACCTGGTAGGTGTTCTTAGTCTTAAAAGGAGTTCCACACTTCCACCAACTAAGTGTTTATTATTGATTCCATCCTATAGGCGGTACACCTAATTACTTGGAGCACCTCTCCACTACAAGGAGTACATCATCCCCCACTTAAATCTCGAAGGGTCATTTGCCAACTCCCATTTAAGGTGAGATATGTATATTTTAGGGAGTTTCCCCCCACCCTATATGTTACTAGCCCTTATGGCTATCCCACCTATCATTGAAAGCGGCCTTCCATTTAGGTGTGTTCCAAGAGGTCTACACCCCCTTCACAACTTAAAAGAATTTGTACTTGCATAGGTGGGAGAATTGGATTAATTGGAGCACTACTCCGTTACAAAGGATTACCTTATTTACGATCCATGATCATACAGCATATTTGCATTCTGCCTTTAAAGGTGAGTGCCTGAGTTACTTGTTGTTGTTTATTCATATCCTCTTTTTATTATTAGACTTCCTATCAGTGTCAACGTTATTACTCTCAACCAAGTATTTTCCCCTGAATTTACAATGCAATGTATACGGTCCGCAAGTGTGCTTAGGTTTGCCACAAACACTAGAGATGCCATTTATTTAACCTCGCCTATAGGTTTTAGGCGTAGGCATTAATAGGTCACCACTTTTTTCATTCAAACACATACTTCATACTGCCCCCTTTTTTCCTCTCTTTTATTTCTCTCCTTGTCAACCAGGAATAGAATATGGATTTCCAATTTCTATGAATAATTAATGACAATGGTCATGAACGAATTGAACATAAGGTGTTATTGGTTACTCTTGCTTTTTGAACTTTTCTTCTATCTTTTCCTATTTATTTCCCTTTTCTAGACTCGGAGAATTAGCCTCCAAAACCTGATATATCAAGCATACATAGAATTTTAATCATGTAAAATGTCTTTGTGTTTTTGTTTTACTACATGTGATTTATGTGTGACTTTTACTAACATGTTATGTGTTAAGTTGTATTGATTTTATGTATATTTCATTATGCTTAAGTTGACGTTGTATAAATTAAGAGTCATGTCCGTCAATCATCCATTTTGTCTTATATATTTTCAGTTATGTTAAGGTTGACGTTTTGTAATTAAGAGTCATGTTCGTCAGTCATCTATTTTGTCTTATATGTGTTTTATGTCATTCGTTCCAGTCCTGATTAAGTTCCAAAGGCTTCTGTTTTTGAGGAGCGAAACGTGTTGGCTGTTTTTATGAGCATTTGTTGATGTCAAAATAAAGGAAGAAAATAAAGAAATCACAACGGACTAAATGTGCTTTGTTCGGTGTACCTCCTTTTGTTAAATTTACGTTTGGACTTGGTCTCTTTTTGGAAGTTGAAAATCTCCAGCAGGGTGATGCTTGAGGCTGTAGCTGACAAGAGTCCCACAAGGTCGGAGACCCCCTTTGGTGAAGGACCACCGAACAGATTTGCTGCAGCGGAGAAGAACTAAGTGGGAGCTGCTGCAAAGTTGGGCCAACTGGCAATGCACCTTGGGCGCACAGACCAGAAGGTTAGTCCTGGTCTACTGTTGGCTCTCAGAGCAGTTTTTAGCCAAGTTTTTGATTTTGGCTATCTGGGCACATTTAACACCACCACCAAGGGTCCAGGACCGGAGAGGTACCACTTTGGGGGTTAGGACACACTCAGGTTGGGCCCAGGTGCAGATTCAAGATGGTTGGAGCCTTTTCTGCCTCTGAGGTTCTGATCAGGAGGCCAATCAACTAGCCTTTGGAGTCAATCTGGTAGTCCTGACTTCAAGAAGTGGAACAGGGCCCAAATACCAGGGCAGGCCTCAGAGGGTTCAAGGTAGGATTTAGGCAGCAAATCAATACTTCCAGGTGCAGAAAATCAGTCTTCTGAAGTACACACCAGGCCACAGGACCAGGCAGTCCTCTGAGAGTCCTTCTGCTGGTCCAGAAAGTAAATTGAAGAGCAGGTCTAAGGGTCTTATTTTTATACCTGGTGCCTTCTTTCTAGAGAATTCCCTTTGAAGTGCTTAAAGCTTCCTGCCTCCCCTGTCCTGGATCCAAGCTGGCTTCATGAGCAATGCAGTGGTGACAAGTCCTTTGTGTGAAGCCAGGGCACAGCCTTATCAGTTGCAAGTGGGTCTGTGCCCAGCACTGCCCCCCCATTCGGCCCATCCCGGCAAACCTAATCCATCTATTGTGTGTCTGTCTGGGAGTAATAAGCAACGTCCAACTGCGAGCTACACCCAGGAATGGATTGCAGGCACCAAATAGGGGTAGAGAAGTGCCAACTTTTAAAAGTTGCATTTCAAAATTGTAACTTAAAATCTGACTTTACCATTAAAGAGGGTTTTGAATTGCAATTTCTCAGCCACTAACCATAAAAGGTTCACATTTTCCCAATCAAAAGTTAGCACTTAGTGAGCGTAATAGGGCAATAGGGCAACACAATGTTATCTTATGGGAGAGTTAGGCCGCACAGCACTGAAAAACTAATTTAGGACATTCTCATTGCCAGGACATGTAAAACTTAAAAGTGGCGTCACACTTCTGCAGTACTTTGTCCACAAAATAAAGACTCACTCCTCATTCAGGCTGCTTTTATTAGTAAGGGAAACACAAATCTGGTGCATTTTATTTCAACCATTTCCTTCTGACGCGTTTCGGAATACACACACAAAGACGCATATATGTGAGTGTGTTTTTGTCTACATTCCAAAATGCGTCAGGAGGAATATATATATATATATATATATATATATATATATATATATATATATATTCACTGAAAAAACCATAGGTTTTAGGGACAGTTATAGTTAGTTGGACATTTCACTCGTACAAAACCCGTGAAATTCCCCCGTTATAGTTAGTTCAGCTAACTATAACTCGCGCCCGCAATGCACTGCTGATGACGTCACATATTACATCACTCATGACATGGTCAGTGACATCACTGATGACATCACTGATGACATCTCAAATGACATCACTGATGACATCATCCAGTGACTGTGTGTTTCTGTAAAGTTTAAATATTTTTAATATATATAGGAAAAGACGTATTGAAGAATGAGTGGGTGTGTAAGTGTCTGTATGGATGATTTAGTAGGTGCGTGACTGACTCTATAAGTGAGTGATTTAACGTATCTTACTGAATTCATGGGTTAGTGACTAAACTGGGTGAATGTCTGTATCCGTCTGTCTGTTGCTGTGTAAGTGGCTGCATGGGTTTGTGAATAGCTACATGAGTGTCTATATGAGTTATTGATTGGTTGTCTGAGTATCTGTATGGGTGCCTGAGTGTTTGTGTGGGTGGGGTGTGTGCGACTCTGTGCATAGATGTGTGAGTGGGTGATTCACTGGGTGGATGGTTTCAAGAGTGCATCTGTGATAGACTGTATGGGTGGGTAAGTGTGTGTAAGAGTGTGTTAGTGAGTGAATGTATGTCCCAGTGGTACATGTGTGAGTAACTACATATGTGAAAGGCAGTATATATGTGTGTTGGAGTATATAAATAGCTATAAGCGAGAGTGAGTGATTGTGATAGTGGCTGTATGGATGAGTGTGTGCTTGTATCAGTGATTGTATAAGAGCGTAACAATGTGCTAGTATTTGTATGATTAAGTGAGCTGGTGTGTGTATAACTGTATAGGTGAGTAAATGGCAGTGTGTTTAATTATTTGCATGACTGACTAGGTGTGTGAGTACCTCTATGGATGAGTGGCGGTGTTTGAGTGTCTATATAGGAGTAAGAGTGCATATGATAGTCCTGTACTGAGTGACCATAAGTATGAGTGACTGTACGGGTGAGTGAGTTGATGTGTGTGTGTAGACCTAAGAATCAGTGAGTGGGTATGTAGTTATTGGTGTTGGAGTGTCTATAGTTTTGCGAATGGCAGTCTGTAATTTAGATTGGGTGTATCAAAGGTTATATTAGGGTGTGAGGAGCTGCATCAGATTATCACGTGGAAGATGTCATCAGTGATGTCATTTGAGATGTCATCAGTGATGTCATCAGTGATGTCACTGACCATGTCATGAGTGATGTAATATGTGACGTCATCAGCAGTGCATTGCGGGGCGCGAGTTATAGTTAGCTGAACTAACTATAACGGGGGAATTTCACGGGTTTTGTACGAGTCAAATGTCCAACTAACTATAACTGTCCCTAAAACCTATGGTTTTTTCAGTGAATTTCAAAGGTTTTTTAAATGCTAATTTGTAACTATAACATATCTGAAACCTATGGTTTTTCAGTGAATTTCAAAGGTTTTTAAATGCTAATTTGTAACTATAACTGTCCCTAAAACCTATGGTTTTTTCAGTGAATTTCAAAGGTTTTTCAAATGCTAATTTCTAACTATAACGTGTCTGAAACCTATGGTTTTTTCAGTGAATTTCAAAGGTTTTTTAAATGCTAATTTGTAACTATAACGTGCCTGAAACCTACGGTTTTTTCAGTGAATTTCAAAGGTTTTTTAAATGACATTTTTTAAATGTATTAATTTTTATATTAATTTTTTTCATACTGATTTACTACATTTTTAGAAACAATTTCTTTTACATATTTTATTTTTTAAATTAGATTGTAATTACATTATACATTACATTACAAAAATACTTTCTCAGAATGAATTACTTTAGTTTAAATACTTAGCACATAGGCAATAGACTTTTAAGTACAGTAGTTACAGTTGTTGCAATGGGCAACACATTTTCAAACACAATGCAACATTCAGCTCAATGTGAATTTCTAGTTAAATGCAATTAGTTACTTTATGGATTACTTTTCTAACCACAGGACTGGATCCTAGATTCAGTCCTGGGACATCTCCTGTAAACAGTTGAGTAAAAGCGTTTTGGTTACAGTCGTGATTTTTAAGGAATATTATTGTATTTTAAAAGTTGACACTTAGAAACTTTTCCTCATAGAATCACCAATGTTATCCTATGGAAGGAAATTCACTTAGCAGGTAAAAACTGTTATCGTTACTTTTTCTTACTCAGTGTTGGATCCTGGATCCAGCACTGGTGCATCTCCTGTAAACAGTTGAAAAAATGCGTTTAAGTCATACAGGCGATTTTTAAGGAATATTTGTAGTTTGTGAAAATCGACACTTTGAAACTTTTCTGCTGAAAACCAGACAATGGATTCCTATGGAAGAAAAGATAAGTTACTGGTAAGTACGGTTAAAATTAATTTTCAGGGTCAGTGCTGGGCTAAAAGATGCAGCACTGGGTTCTCTCCTGATAACAGGTGAGTAAATCGGAATTCGTATTTCGGCTGATTTTAGAAGAATAATTTAAAGTTCCAAAACTCCACACTTAGAAGAATTTCCAAGTGAAACCAGTCAATGTTAGCCTATGGAAGGAAATTCAAGTTACTGGTAAGTACGGTTAAAATTACTTTTCAGGACCAGTACTGGGCTGAAAGATGCAGCACTGAGGTCTCTCCTGATAACAGGTGAGTAAATCAGAATTCGGATTTCGGCTGATTTTAGAGGAATATTTGTATGTTTCAAAAATCAACACTTAGAAACTTTTTCAGCAAAAAGCAGGCAATGATATCCTATGGAAGGAAATTCAAGTTACTGGTAAGTACGGTTAAAATTACTTTTCAGGATTAGTACTGGGCTGAAAGATGCAGCACTGAGGTCTCTCCTGATAACAGGTGAGTAAATCGGAAATCGTATTTCGGCTGATTTTAGAGGAATATTTTAAAGTTCCAAAACTCCACACTTAGAAGAATTTCCAATTGAAACCAGTCAATGTTAGCCTATGGAAGGAAATTCAAGTTACTGGTAAGTACGGTTAAAATTACTTTTCAGGACCAGTACTGGGCTGAAAGATACAGCACTGAGGTCTCTCCTTATAACAGGTGAGTAAATCGGAATTCGTATTTCGGCTGATTTTAGAGGAATATTTGTAGGTTTCAAAAATCAACACTTAGAAACTTTTTCAGCAAAAAGCAGGCAATGATATCCTATGGAAGGAAATTCAAGTTACTGGTAAGTACGGTTAAAATTACTTTTCAGGACCAGTACTGGACTGAAAGATACAGCACTGAGATCTCTCCTTATAACAGGTGAGTAAATCGGAATTCGTATTTCGGATGATTTTAGAAGAATATTTGCACAATGGTGAAGGGAGGGGCGGGGCCTGAGGTGACATCTGTGCAAACGCGCCCCGTTGCGCGTTTTAAGTTGGGGGATTAAGTCCTCTTGAATCCTGAGGGTCCCTAGGGGCCAACTAGCCCACCAGGAACCTCCAATATGCGCCAGGGGCTGCGTTGCAGAGACGTGTAGAGAGGCCACACCCCTTTTTACACCTCTCTGCAACGCAGCTCTGTGGCGCTTTCTGCATGTACCTGTTGGGCTAGTTGGCCCCCAGGGACCCTCAGGATGGAAGGGGATTTAATCCCCCAACTTAAAACGCGCCACGGGGCGCGTTTGCACAGATGTCACCTGAAGCCCCGCCCCCTCCCTTCACCACTGTGCAAACGCGCCCCGTGGCGCGTTTTAAGTCGGGGGATTAACTCCCCTTGAATCCTGAGGGTCCCTGGGGGCCAACTAGCCCAACAGGTATATCCAAAAGCGCCACAGAGCTGCGTTGCAGAGAGGTGTAAAAGGGGCGTGGCCTCTGTACACCTCTCTGCAACGCAGCCTCTGACGCATACTGGAGGTTCCTGGTGGGCTAGTTGGCCTCAGGACCCAGTATTCAAGGGGATTTGTTCCCCCTCTGCAAACGCGCCAGGGCGCGTTTGCAGAGTGGTGAAGGAAGGGGCGGGGCCTGCGGGCCCGATCGTTTTTTTTGTCCCCTGAAGGGGGGCTGTGTGGCCCCCCTTCCTTTTTCCTGTTTTTGGGCCCTGGGGACCCCATCCCCCAGGGCCTTACCCCTTTTTTTAAATTAAATTTAAAAAAAAAAACGGGAAGGGGGCCGCGTGGCCCCCCTTCCCTGGGCCTGTATTGGCCCCGGGGACCCCATCCCCCGGGGCATGGCCTCGATTTTTTTTTTTCTTTGGAGGGGGGCTGCGTGGCCCCCCTCCTCAGGCCATTTAAGGCCCCGGGGACCCCATCCCCCGGGGCCGGCCTTTCCGTTTTTTTTTTAATTTATTTTTTATTTTTGGGGGAGGGGGGTTGCGTGGCCCCCCTCCCGGGCCACTACTTGCCCCGGGGACCCCATCCCCCGGGGCTGGCCCTCTCCGTTGGGGACTGTGGGGGGTCCCCAATCCCCCACAGTCCCGCCGGCTCCCGCGTCCCTTGGGAGCCGGCATTCCTTTCCACATGGGGAGCTGCTAAGATGCAGCTCCCCATGTGGAAAGCAATGTGCTTTGGATATTGGAAGAGAGAGCAGGTTTCCCTGCTCTCTCTTCCAATATCCAAAGCAGTTTACTATGGCAGGACGGGAGCCGCGAGGCTCCGTCCTGCCATAGCAAACTACAGTGTCCCGGGGGTAGGCACCCCGGGACACTGCAGGAGCCGGCCCTGGGGGTGGCGGTCCCCAGGGCCATCAAGGGCTCCAGGAGGGGGGCCGCGCGGCCCCCTCCCTTAAGTTGCACAGCCCCGGGGAGGTGGTGGTCCCCGGGGCTCTGGGGGTCCGTAATGGACCCCCACATTTATTTTATAAGTGCCCCGGGAGGTGGTGGTCCCCGGGGCGTGTGGGGGCTGGAGCCCCCACCACACCTTATTCAAATTAAAAAAGAAGCCCCGGGGGTGGCGGTCCCCGGGGCTGCGGGAGGGCAGAAGAGCCCTCCTGCACTATTTTGCAATAAAGCCCCGGGGGTGGCGGTCCCCGGGGCTTGGGGGCCCTTGAGGCCCCCACACATAAAATTAACCCCCCCACCATGCCCCCGGGACTTGGGCCACCCGGGGGCAAAATACAATCGAAGCGCGGGAGACAGCGCTTCGATTTTTTTCGCCAGGATTCGCGCACCCTGAGCGCATCCTGCCGATTTTTAAAAAAAATGTTTTTTGCCCAGGGGGTCCTTGTGGGACCCCTGAGCAAACCTAAGGGGTCAGGGTGTTTCTACCCTGCCCCCTTTGTGCGCTTTGCGCACTTGTTTCTGTCCCTCGGTTCTACCGAGGGACAAAATGGCTGCCAACATTTCCTGAATCGGAATGTTGACAGCCAGCTGACAGCCAATTAACATGCAGCTCGTGATCGGGAGGGTACGCGGACCCTACTCGGCCATAGATATCACTATCTTTTTACTTTTGATTTTCTCAGCAACTACTGAACGGATTTACACCATTTAACAAAAAGGGTTCTTTCTGAACCAAGAACTACCTCTTTGCCAAATTTGGTGTAATTCCGTTCAGCAGTTCGGGCTGTAGCCGTGTCTAAAGTTTCCTATGGAAAATTGCATGGGGAAAACGCGTTTTGGGACCCCCTATTTTCTCGGCCCCCGCTTGACGAATCCCCCGAGACTTTCAGGGTAGGAGCGGACCGGAGCGCCCCACAAAGTTTGAAAATTTTGCGAAGATACGTCAACCGGCAAGAGAGTTATTTCAAATAGAATGTCGCGGATTTCCTATGGATAATAGGTTGTAACTATAACTATCTACTGGCGACCGCCAGTAGATAATATATATATATATATATATATATATATATATATATATATATATACCATTTCCGAAATCTTCATAAGAATCGGACACCGACACAAGGGTAGCATTGCCATTCAGTCTTGATGTTTATTCGATACCTTTGCTATGACGCGTTTCGGCACACCTGCCTTGTTCACACCCATATATATAAAACCTACTGGTGGTCGCCAGTGGGTAGCTATAGTTAGGACCTAGTTCCCATAGGAAAAGCGTTTTTGATTTGCCAATATCTTTAACGCCGTTTGACAAATATTCGTGACATTTTCAAAACCAATGGCCCGCTCCGGTCAGCTCCTGTCATGAAAGTTTCGGGGTGATTCGTCAAGCGGGGGCCGAGAAAAAAGGGGGGTCCCAAAACACATTTTCTCCATGTTAATTTCCATATGAACTTTTGCCACGGCTACAGCCCGAACTGCTGAACGGAATGGCAGCTGTTGTTCCAGAGTGCACTCTTTGCTTTAAATGGTGTAAATCCGTTCAGTAGTTCCTGAGAAATTTAAAAATAAAAAATATCGATATCTGGTGACCACGGGGATTCGCGAACCCTCCCAAGCACGAGCTTCATTTTGATTGGCTGTCAACACTCCAAACCAAGTAGTGTTGGCAGCCATTTTGTGACTCGGTAAAACCGAGTCAGAAGAAAAAAGGGTATTAAATGATTAAAAAAATGAAAAGGGGGCAGGGTAGAAACACCCTGACCCCCTAGGCCTGGTCAGGGAATTCCACAGGGACCCCAAGGGCCCAAAAAAGAACTTTAAAAAAAAAATTCATCGGAATTCACGCTGGGTGCGCGAATCCTGCCCAAAAAAAAAAAAAAAAACACGGTATGCCGCGCTTTGTTTTAATGAGCCCCCGGGTGGGCCAGGTCCCGGGGGCAATGATTAATTTTAATGGGGGACCCGCGGGGGCACCCACAGCCCTGGGGACCGCCAGCTCCCCGGGGCTTTGTCAATAATATGCAGGAGGGCCCACAGCCCCCCGCAGCCCCGGGGACGCCACCTCCCCGGGGCTCTAATTATTGTAATGCTGGGGTCCGTTGCGGACCCCAGGCCCCGTGGACCACCACCTCCCCGGGGCAGCATACATGTTTGGAGGGGGGCCCGTGGCCCCCTCCTGGAGCGCTCCATGGCCCTGGGGACCGCCACCCCCCAGGGCCGGCAATGTCCTGGGGTGCCCACCCCCGGGACATTGCAGTTTGCAATGACAGGGCGGGAGCACGGCTCCCCCCCTGTCATTGCAAACTCTGCTTTGCTTCATGGAAGTGAGAACAGGAAACCTGCTCTCGCTTCCATGAAGGAAAGCAGAATTGCTTTTGGACAAGGGGAGCTGCATGTCAGCAGCTCCCCTTGTCCAAAAGCAATGCCGGCTCCCCAGGAGGCGGGGAGCCGGCTGGGACCGTGGGGTCATTGGGGCTCCCCCCGCGGTCCCCAACGTGAGGGCTGGCCCCGGGGATGGGGTCCCCGGGGCCAAAAGTGGCCCTGGGGAGGGGAGCCACGTTGCCCCCCTCCGGGGAAAAATAATATATATATTTTTTTTAAAACAAGGCAATGCCCCGGGGGATGGGGTCCCCGGGGCAGTAAAAGCCCTTAGGGGGGGTAGTTAGTTTTTTTTTTGTTTTTATATATAAAATGGCTGGGCCTCGGGAGATGGGATCCCCGAGGCAGAATTTGAGTTATAAGAATAGGGGTCAATTTTTATTTTCCTCGTGCTAGGAGTCGCGACTCCATCGCGGCTCTCAGTGACGCCCCCCTGTGTAACCGCGATGGGTTCGCAACTCAAAGCAAAATTAAAAAAAGAGTATGTATGTTTTTTAAAAAGTAAGATTAACTGTTGGGTTATAGGGTGGCTCTAAAAAGAGTCCTTGTTTTCATTATGAGTTCGTTGTAGCTACATGTAAGTACAGATGCACAGCTTTAGGTTGTTGAGGAAGACTCTGGGCCATATTATCAAGAAAGGCGATAACATAATCGCCGCTTTAGCGGCAGGAAACTGCCGCTAAAGCGGCGATAAGGGGCTTGATAACATGCCCTATAGAATTCCAATAGAAGCCCAGGTTCTGGTGTGAAGGACATCAAACCTGGGCTTCTATTGGAATTCTATAAGGCATATTATCAAGCCCCTTATCGCCGCTCTTGATAATATGGCCCTCTGTTTCCTTGATCTGTGAAGTGCACTCCATCACGTCTGTATGTGTTGTCCATATGAAAACGTAGATTGTTGTTGTAGATGGACCCCATTCTATGATCTCTGAGGTATGCAGAAACAGCTTTATTGACATTCTTCCTAGCTTTCTCAAACTGTGGACAGAATTGATTTGACCAGTTCCATTTCTGTTTTTGGCATATGTTAGAGTATACAAAGACAGTTTGAGGCAAAAGCAACATCAATTGTGCAAAGGTGTCATTCATTAGCATTTCCAGACCTACCCCAGTCAATGTGCCTAGGTTATTGCCACCACAGTGCACAATCATGAGGTCAGGGGGTTAGAGATGCAAAAAGGTTTTAACCAAAGGCAACAATTGGTGCCACTTTAACCCTTTCTGTGCAATCCATTTAATGTCCACATTTTCCAAACCTAGGTCTTTGGCAATAACTCTGCGTTTAGCATACCTTTTGCACCAGAAAACATAGCTGTGCCCTACAATCCACACTGTGAGCTTCTTGAAGGGATGTCTGGAAGTAATCAAAAGATGTCTGTAGCTCAGGTAGTCAGTTGGTAAAATGAGAGGTATCTAAAATGATGGAGAACATGTTGCTTTTTAAAAAGTTGATAAGTGATTGGCTGTTCATCAAGATTGTACACTCAAAAATAGGATGCATGTTACTTTGCTGAGGAATCATGTTTGTGATTCGTTGTTAGAAAATGTTTGAAAGGTGCAGTTGATACCATAAGGTAATATTTTGCAAAAGTCAACCACACCTGCTGTATGCATTAGTAAGCTTGTGTGCTGAACTTGAAACTACAGTGAACTTGTGACCTGCCAGTACAGTTGAATGTTCCATGAACTGGCATTAAGCAGAATGGTTGAAACTTAACTGTGGACTTAAAATGTGAAATGGATACTTAAATATAAGTCAAAAGATAGTAAATTAAGGTTTTCTATGACATTAGTATGTGGAGAAGAAGTGTGTTGCTGAAAATCTATACTAGTATTATTAAAAATAGGTTTTTGAACTCCTGTGAGGAGTCGCGGCTCCACCGCGGTGGAGTCGCGACTTCAGAAAATTACAGAAGCAGTTTGGGCACCATTTGAAGACAGTTAGAAAGGGTTAATATGTCCAACCAATAGAACGTGTTTTACAATTTGAAATAATGATGGAAGCAATGTGATTTGATAATTACATTTATTTGAGTGAAAAAAGAGAGGGAAAGTTTGCCATTTCTGGTTTCACCTTTCTGAGAGAGGTGCATTACATTTCTTGTGTGGAAAAGAAAATCTGTTAAGAGTTTCTGATATTTGGTATTCTGCAATACTACCTCAAACGTGAGTAACCAATTTGTAAGGTGTATTATATATGATTCAACACTGCTTTATTGTTTCTAGTGATAGTTTTACTTTAACAAAAAAAAATCCAAATGTTGAAATTGTAAGACAAATGTGATGAATGAAATATGTTATGAAATGTACAGCTCTCTATTGTACTTTGATTTATTGTAATGAAAAGAGTTTTGAAAGAGTTCGTAGATAGTAACATGGTAGAAGGATTAGTGTTGGCTTTCTGAAATTATCCAGGCAGTATTCTTGTACTGAACTTTTCACTGAGGCACTACTCTTCTAGTCATGCATGCTCTCTGGCACTACCCACTACCCATCTATTTGTATGTTTCTTTGATATATGATTCCAATTTTAAAAGGTACAGACACATGCAAGCGTGCTTTCTGGAATATTGTGAGACTTTTAACAGATAGATTGAAAAGGTGGCTGCTTTGTATTTGCTTTGGTCCAACACTCTGAGTAGTTAATGAATAGTGAAGCTGCAGTCCAAAACTGAGGTTTAAGACATCTTGGCAGAGGGATTAGTGATTAGCTTAGCTTGTATTGGTCTGTGGAGATGTATACTTCAAATATGCCACATCATTTTAGGTGTCGTTTTAAAATGTGAAGTACACTCTTTCAAGTTTAATGTACTTTTTAGTCTTATGACTGAAGTATGTGTCTGTTTGCACATGTAGTCTCTCACATGTTATGACTTAATATATGATAGAGGTATAAAACTCTGGTATACATGTATCTGTCTGTTTCTTTTATATATGATGCCACTAGGAAAAGGCACAGACACATGCATACCATGTAATCCCTCAGTCATTTACCATAGATTTGTGCATTCATCCAGGCACTACTATCCCACTCAAACATTCAGTCAGGCACTACCCATGCTCTTATCTACTCACTCAGGTACTACTGATGCACTCATGGAATGGCCTAAGCATTACTCTTACACTCATATTTTCTCTCAGGTACTTCCCATACACTCATACAATCATCCAGTTACTACCACTACAGTCATAGAATCACTCAGGCATTACCTATGCATGTTTTTATTCTTTCAAGCACTACTCATACACTCTTGTCTTCAACCATGCGTTAGTCTTGCACTCATGGTTTGTCTAAGGTATTTCCCCTGCACTGTTCTAATCACCCATTCAGTACTGCTGCTCTCATGCAATCACCCATGCAGTACTGTTGCACTGAACTATTCAGTATGGTGCTACTCATCCATTCATTCAATCTCTCAAGCACTACTCACTACCCATCTATTTGTATGTTTCTTTGATATATGATTGCACTATTAAAAGATACAGACACATGCATGCGTGCTTTCTGGTATATTGAGAGACTTTTAACAGATATATTCAAAAGGTTGCGGCTTTGTATTTGCTTAGGTCCAACACTCTGAGTAGTTACTGAATAGTGAAGGTGCAGTCCAAAACTGAGGTACTACTGAAGCACTGATAGAATGTCCCAAGCATTACATTTACACTCATATTTTCTCTATTGTACTTCTCATACAGTCATTCAATCATCCAACTACTACCACTGCAGTCACAGAATCACTCAGGCAGTACCCATGCACTTTTTTATTCTTTCAAGCACTACTCATATACTCTTGTCTTTAACCATGCATTAGCTTTGCACTCATGGTTTGTCTAAGGTATTTTGCTGCACTGTTCTAATCACCCATTCAGTGCTGCTGCTCTCATGCAATCACCCAGGCAGTACTCTTGCACTGAACTTTTCACTCTGGCACTACCCATCCAGTCATCTATTCTCTCAGACACTACCCACTACTTATCTATTTGTATGTTTCTTTGATATATGATGGCACTTTTAAAAGGTACAGACACATGCATGCATGCTCTCTGGAATATGGTGAGACTTTTAACAGACACATTGAAAAAGTTGCTGATTTGTATTTGGCTAGGCCCAACACTCTGAGTACTTGCTGAATAGTGAAGCTGCAGCCCAAAAGTGAGGTTTAAGAATTGTTGGTAGAAGGATTAGTGATTAGGTTAGCTTTTATTGGTCTGTGGAGATGTACACTTCAAGTATGCCGCATCATTTTAGGTGTCTCTTTAAAATGGGAAGTGCAGTCTGTCAAGTGTAAGGGGGTTTTTAGTCTTATGACTGAGGTATGTGTCTGCATGCTTATGTATTCTCTCACGTGTTATGGCTAAACAGATGGTAGAGGTATAAAACTCTGGTATACATGTATCTGTATCTTTCTTTTATATATGATGCCACTAGGAAAAGGCACAGGCACATGCATGCCATGTAATCCCTCAGACATTAACCATAGATTCGTTCAATCACCCAGGCACTACTATCCCACTCAAAGATTCAGTCAGGCACTATCCATGCTCTCATCTACTCAGTCAGGTACTACTGATGCAAGTGAAGTATGTGTCTGTGTGCCCATGTAGTGTCTCATGTGTTATGACTAAATATATTACAGACGTATAAAACTCTGGTACACATGTATTTGTATGTTTCTTTTACATATAATGCCACTAAGAAAAAGGCACAGACATATGAATGCTATGTAATCCCTCAGACTTTAACCATAGATTTGTGCATTCATGCAGGCACTACTATCCCACTCAAAGATTTAGTCAAGCACTACCCATGCTCTCATCTACTCACTCAGGTACTACTGATGCACTGATAGAATGTCCCAAGCATTACCTTTACACTCATATTTTCTCTCATGTACTTTTCATACAGTCATTCAATCATCCAGCTACTACTACTGCAGTCATAGAATCACTCAGGCAGTACCCATGCATTTTTTTATTATTTGAAGCACTACTCATACACTAATGTCTTCAACCATGCGTTAGCCTTGTACACATGGTTTGTCTAAGGTATTTCCCCTGCACTAATCTAATCACCCATTCAGTACTGCTGCCATCATGCAATCACCCAGGCAGTACTCTTGCACTGAACCTTTCACTGAGGCACTACTCATTCAGTCATGTATTCTCTCAGGCACTACCCACACTTCTTAGATATATGATGGCACTTTTAAAAGGTACAGACACATGCATGCATGCTCTCTGGAATATGGTGAGACTTTTAACAGACACATTGAAAATGTTGCTGCTTTGTATTTGGCTAGGCCCAACACTCTGAGTAGTTGCTGAATAGTGAAGCTGCAGCCCAAAAGTGAGGTTTAAGACTTGTTGATAGAAGGATTAGTGATTAGGTTAGTTTGTATTGGTCTATGGAAATGCATACTTCAAATATGCCACATAATTTTAAGTGTCTCTTTAAAATGGAAAGTGGACTCTGTCAAGTTTAAGGGACTTTGTAGGCTTATGACTCAAGTATGTGTCAGCTTGCACGTATTTTCTCACATGTATTATTTCTGTAGAGATGGTAGAGGTATAAAACACTGATATATATATGTATTTGTATGTTTCTTTTACATATTATGCCATTAGGAAAAGGTACATGCATATGCATGATAGTTTTTAGGAATATAGTGAGAATTACATCTATATACTCAAGCACTAGGTGTGCACTGATGAAAAGAGGTTCATATCCCTCTTTGACTCATGAATTCAGTTAGGCATTCTTATTCAGTTATACAATCAAGGAGGCACTACTTATAGACAGTTTTAATCACTTAGATATCAACCATACATGCATATAGTCAGCTAGACACTACTATTCCAGTCAAACATTTACTAAGCTAGTAACTATGCACTCATGTATTCACTGAGACACTTTTGATGCACTTATGTAATGGTCCAAGCATTACCTTAATACTCATAGTTTCTTAGAGGTATTTCCCATACATTCATCCAGGTACTACTTCTGCAGTGATAGAATCACACAGGCAGTATGCGTACATTCATGCATTATCTCAAGCTCTACCCATACAGTCATGCAATAAACCATGCTTTAGGCTTGCAGTCATAGTTTCTGTCAGGTATTTTTGATGCATTGATGCAATCACCCTGGCAAACTCCTAAAGTTAGGACTACTAACTTCTGTGAATACCGAAATGAGTAAGTGCCTTCTGTGAATACCAAAATGAGTAAGTGCCTACCATGAATACCAAAATGGTAGTAAGTTTAGAATTTTGTCTTGAGTTAGTTCTGTGAATCGGGCCCATAGTATTTACCAAATCGATTATGTGGGCCAACAGCAGAGGATTTAGGACGGGCCCGCTTGTGGGGTCCATGTGACCTATTAATAACAGAGTATAATGCGTGCATCCCTTTGGGGGATGATCGATTACGAACTATAGTTCCCATAATGCACAGTTCCATATGACTATCCTATTGGAGGGAGTGCAATATTTAAATGGGAACATCATATACATGCATCCTTCCTGTGAAAGCCTCTGAAGAGAAAGCTGAGGAGCTTTCGAAATGCGTCAGGCATACCTACACGGAGGCTGTTGATGGCTGTAAGCGGTATCCGTCCATACCATGGAAAGAGAGTTCTCTTGCTGCTGCTGGCCGAGTGCGACTCAACTGATGGACACATCTTGGAGCTATATATATATATATATATATATATATATATATATATATATATATATATATATATATATATATATGTATGCTCTATCTACAATATTTTATCAATCCATCTAAACGATTTATCTATTCTTAGTGTTGGAATAAAAATTATTTTTTTATATTGTTTTACATAAGTTCGCATTTGCGGCGCCATTTTGCGTAACAGGCGCCATTTTGTATCATGTTCGAAACTAAGTCTGCGCCATTTCTGAAAAATGGCCTTCTCTAGGTTATGATTCTTCGGAACTGAGTTTTGCAACACTAATGAATGTACTGTTCTTATTAGTACATACCTTTCTTCTGAGATGTAAGCCTTCTCCCACTTGTCTAGTGGCTGGCACAGGCAGAGTAACCTTGAAAGATAGATAAAGTGTGCCCAGCCTCAGAATCGAAACTTACTCCTTTGTAATTTACAGTCCAGCTGCATCTTTCTGGAAAATTCCATGATGGGCGTGTTTACTTTGGGTTTGAATATGTACATAATGTATTGTTATGCTTGTTGATGTCAGTCCCTCTGCAGCACTCCTTAGCGGCTGGGCAGATTGGGCTCCCCTGTGAGTGTACTTTGAATAAACAATTATTGGTTTGTATTCTTTACTGTCTGTCCGACTCTTCATTTTAGTGAAAGGCTGAGAGGTGATCATTAGGGTCCCGAGTGACCCGATTCGGGCCATTTCCTTCAGTTGGCACCTGAACAGGGACTCCTTTGGTTGAGTGGCCCATCCCCTTCCGCGGACGGGGGGAGGTCGAGACTATCGTCGGGTCGGACGGATGGATCAGGGACACTCACAGCTGCCTCTTCTGTCCTGACGGACGGTGCCTCGCCCAGTGGTCATCCCGACTGGAGTCCTGAGCGGCGAAACCTTTGGATCTGACCATTTGGTCTGAAGAGTCGGCAGTGGAGAATAGATTTGTTTGACCTGTATATATCAGGTGAGTTTATTTTGGTTCTTTGTGGATATGGTACCATTTTGGTTTGTATTGGATACGATCTAAAGACCATCTTTGGGACTAAAGCAATTGCAAATGTTTTGCTAGGCATAAAATAATGAACTTGTTTTCTTTTAACACTGCCTAGTTTCAGTAAACTGTTTGCTTTTGTGCTGTCGTTGTTGTTCTACTGATGCTCGACTGGAAGAAAGTCAGCCGGCGCCTATAGAAGGCACTCTGAATTTTGATATGCATGTGAAGCATGGACTTGGCCCTATTATGTTTAGTACATTATGGCACAAATATACGAGGGACAATGCCGAGTTGCAGTAGCCGTTGACGGGCACTTTTGATGAACAAAAGATTGAGTATTTACAGGAACAGTTGTTTAAGAAAAGAAGTAGGCAGTCTATGTTTGATTCCCTCAGAATGCGGCATAAGGCAGCTAAGCAGAGATGAATGAAGGCAGAGAAGGAGGCTCGGAAAGGAAGAATGCAGACGTAGACTCAGAAGGCTGTAGCATATGATAGGGAGAAACAAGAGAAGGGTGTTGAATGTGGATAGAAGGTTTCGAATACATATTGATAAATCGTATGTGGCTCAGGAAGAAGATTACGCTTTTGTTGAAGAATTATTAGATACCCAACCCCCGCCTCCCAATGCCCCACAAAGAATATATCCTATTGTTCCGATGCCCTCACAGTTGCCTGTTACAGTTGCTTCCACTGTCTCTGTCCCTGCGTCTACTACTGTTGTTTCAACAGCTCTGGCTTCGGCTCCTCCTCCTCTTCCTTCTGTTTCTTTGTCGCCTGTGACAACTGTGACTGCTAGTGCCCCTGCCACACCTATTGTCTCAGCATCGCTCTTGCCAGCTCTTTCTCCTGCGACGCAACCCTCAGCATCGATAGTACCTGACATTTCCGTTGCTTTGCCTTCTCTAGTTTTTCATCCTCCGGTTCCCTTGAGTGATGGGATGCCAGAGCGTGGGTTTGAGGATGGAGATTGGACAAAGTTTAAAGAGCGCATGGGTCCGTATGTGCGGTGTGAGGTGGGAGATGAGGAGAAAAAGGTAGTGGCTAATCAGGCTACGCAGTGGGGGCGTAATCATATTTACAGTGTGGAAGATGTTTGGAGTGTGATGAAAGATTATGAGCCCTTTGTACAACAGCATGCCCTTAAGCATATGTCTGCTACGCTGATTAGTATTTGGGAGCAGTGTTTTAAGGATGCTGCACCACAGATTTTATATGACATTAAAGATCATGTATATGTTACTAATATGGAGCATGGCCAAGTTTTTGGCAGTGTTACGACATTGATTGCTTACAGGGGTAGGCTACTTGAGAAACGTCCTAGGTCAGTATCTCAGTTTCCGATGAGAGAGGTGCATCCCATATATCACCCGAGATACCGGAACTGCAAGACGGTCGTGGTAATGTTACTCGAGCGGCAGTGGCAGCCAGGTTTCAGGAGCAATGGGTTTATACTCCGTGGAAAAGAAGTGAGGTTCTATCTCTTAAGACTCATTTACCAGATCCTAGGAAGAATCCCACTGCTTACTATAAAGAACTGACTGAAGCTGCTTCTTCTACGGTGATGACTTTTGCTGATATTGAAATGTTTTTTGGTCTTCTTTTTCCAGTTGATATTTGAAGGCATGTTCATACTCAAGATCATGTTCCGGAGTTGGGTGGTACTTGGGACCAAATAAAGGCATGGGATCAGGAAAGGAAGCCCGGTGATAAGCCTTGAGCAGAGATTTTAGTGTTGCCAGGTCGCATAATTACGTACATGCATTCTCTTATTCCGCCACAAAAGGTGGATTTGGATAAATTGTCAGCCTGTAGACAGAAGAAAGATGAGAGTGTGTCTGATTTCTTTACCCGATTCGAAGGTCAATTTTTGGATTATAGCGGACAAGATTTGTCCATCGAGGGGGGTGTTCGATTGTTTGTTAATAGATTTGTTTCTAACTTGCGACTCGATTGCAGGCTTCTGAGAGTACCTGGTCCACCTCTTCTCCCTCTGTTATTTTGAACATGGCACAATATTATGAGCATAGGGATAATGAGGAAAAGGAGAGGACAGAGAAGAGACATAAGGATTTAAAGACGAAGGTGTTGCTACAGCAGGCTTTTAGGGGTATGGGAGAGGACGTGGTGGTCCTGCCTGACAGCTTCCGCGCACTAGTAGACAGCCAGTAACTACGCCTTTAGGTCCGAATCAGTGCGCGTACTGTAAAGAGGAGGGACATTGGCGTAGTGAGTGCCCCGTGCTTCTGCAGAAGGTAGCGGTCCCGAGGGGATGGGTTTCTCATGGAAGGGGTCCTGGAACCAGTGGGGCAGACAGGGCTCAGAATGCTGTGGCTTAACAGGGTCGTTCTGATAATAATTATTTTGATGACCCTCATGAAGGACAGTATTATCATGATGATTATGATATGGAAAAAGTGACAGGGATGTCCTACAGCTAGGACAGCCAGGGGCAGAGTGAGGGACTAGTTCCGATACCTGTAGATTAGTGTGGTCCTTATGTAACAGCAGAACTGCAAGGTTCGATAAAGGAATTTTTGGTGGAAAAAGCTGCGACAAAAAGTTCTATTTCTCGAAATATGGTACTTTTGGCGGCTCTGTCTGGCTATAATAATGTGTCGGTTGGTTTCTCTGGTGTACCGGTTGTAAGCCCCATTTCAAAACCTCTTGCGTTGACTATTGGTCCTTTCACTGTGGATTCGCCATTCTTGTTGACATCTAATTGTGGTGAGAATTTCATGGGTTTGGATTTGTTGAAGAAACTGCATGCCACTATTTACTGTTGTCCGGCAGGTATCTATATGACCATGGGTCCAGATGTAGCCCGCGCTAAGCAGTGTTTGTCCCAAGATGTGCCCCTTCCTGTTGAATTTAAAGATGTGCCACCCACTCTGTGGGCGACGGGCGACACAGATGTGGGATAGTTGCAGATATCGCCGGTCTCAAAATAGGTTAGGGATGTTGCTATTTTGCCCTGTATCCCTCAGTATAAAATACTGCAGGCAGGTGAGCGAGCCTTATTGCAAATGATACAGGATTTGATTAAGAAGGGAGTGATTGATGAGACAACTGCTAATATTTGTTATAGCCCTATCCTTCCAACTCTTAAAAGGACGCCCTCAGGTTCTCCTGGTGACTATGAAGATGTTTATCATTTTGTGATTGATTTGCACAAGGTTAATAAAATAGTGGTCCCTCAGTTTCCAGTGGTTCCTGACATTACCACTCTTCTGACAATTATTCCCTCTACTGCTAAATTTTTCTCTGTCATTGATCAAAAAAATGCTTTCTTTAGTATCCCTATTCATCCAGATAGCAGATATTTGTTCGGGTTTACACTAGCTGGTAAGAGTTTTAGGTTTTGTCGAGCTCCTAAAGGCTATACTGAAAGTCCAGGTATTTAAAGTCATGCTTTGAAAATTCAGTTGTATTCCCTATCTTTTCCCTCAGGTAATGTATTGGTGCAGTATGTTGATGACTTGCTCATCGCTTCAGACACAGAACAAGGCTGCAAAGACGGTACAGTTAAATTATTGTTGCATTTGGCCTAACATGGTCATAAGGTGTCCCTTTCAAAATTTCAATATTGTCGACAGGAGGTTACCTATCTAGGTCACCTACTGTCGAAGGAGGGTAGGAGATTGACCCCGGAGCGCATCAGTACCATTGTTAAAATGCCTGTTCCACAAACTCAGAAAGATGTGCGCACTTTTATAGTTATCACTTCCTACTGTCGGCAGTGGATACCTAGCTACTCGCTACTAATTAAACCCCTGCTTGCACTAACGCTAAAGGATGTGCATGAGCCTCTGCCCTGGACACCTGAATGTCAGCAGTCTTTTGATCGATTGAAAACTGCGCTTTGTTCGGCTCCAGTACTTGGCAACCCCAACTACACTAAACCGTTTGTGATGTACATTCATGAGATGGCTGGTTGTACGCTTTCTGTTTTAACACAAAAATTTGGAGATAAGCAGCAGCTGTGTGCTTATTTCTCTGCTGTTCTTGACCCTGTCGCAAGAGCCCTCCTGAGCTGTCTAAGAGCGGTCGTGACTGTGGCCGTATCCATTAGACAATCAGCTGGACTCGTACTTGATACTGACCTCACAGTTATGGTACCCCATGCTGTGGATACACTTTTAAATAAGACAAAGACACAGCACCTCACCAGTGCATGTCTGACTGGTTATGAGTTAACTTTGTTTGCCAAACACATCATGATTAAAAGATGTGCCACTCTGAATCCAGCCACGTTACTATCCCTCCCTTAAGAGAACGATGCAGTTGATACACATGATTGCATCTTCCAGACGGAAGAAGAGACGAAAGGACGGGTAGACCTGACTGATGTTCCCTTATCTGACCCACAAGGGGAACTATATGTTGATGGCTCTTGTTTTAAATTACCAGATGGCACTACAACTGCTCCGTATGCTGTCACTACGCTGCGTACAGTGATTGAGACATCACAAGTTCCCTATCAGTCAGCCCAAGCTGCTGAGCTTGTTGCCCCAATCCGAGCTTGTGAATTAAGTGAGGGACTGGTTGTCAATATTTATACTGACAGCCAGTACACCTTTGGAGTCGCCCATAATTTTGGGGGACTCTGGGCTGAGAGAGGGTTTCTTACTTCCCATGGCACCAAATCCAGCACAGGCACCTCATATTGAGGCTATTGTCTGCTTTGACCCTCCCTAAGAATTTGACTATAGTGAAGTGTAGTGCCCATCAAAAAGTCACTGACAGTGTAGGTAGGGGAAACGCTTTTGCAGATCAGACAGCTAAGGAAACAGCTCGGACTAAAATGAAAAGAATGTTCGTAGCAGGTCTTGCTAGGTGGGTGCCTGAAATCACCATGTTTGAGGATACACTTAAGAATGTGAAAGAGATACAGAGTGAAACTACAGAAGAGGAATTGGCAGTGTGGCAAGAAAGTACAGCACAATTGAATGATGAGGGATGTTGGATTGACAAGTTAGGGAAGCAAAGATGGATGTTGCCAGATGCATATGTACTCCCTGTAGTTACGATGGCTCATGGCCCAGCCCATCTTAGTGTGAAGGGTATTTGCAAATTGTTAGACCCTGTATAGCAGAATGATAACATTGCAAAAACGGCTGCACATTTAGTAAAGTACTGTATGGTGTGCATGATGCATAATCCTGGGAAAGGTACCCCTACACCTCCTGGTAATTTTGCACCACCCACTTTCCCTTTCGAAGTCCTTCAAATGGACTATATCGAATTGGAAAGGTGCAACAATTTGAAGTATGTTCTGGTGGTGGTTTGTGCATTCAGTAAATGGGTTGAGGCTTATCCCACAAAAGATAATACAGCCATTACGACTGCAAAGGTACTCCTGAAGGAGTTATTTCCTCGTTTTGGCTTGCCTCATTTGATTTGGAGTGATAACGGAAGTCATTTCAATGCTAAGGTTATTCAGTTAATTTGTGATGGTCTGCACATAAAGCAAAAGTTTCATGCTGCAAACCACCCGCAGTCAGCAGGTTTGGTTGAGAAGTACAATGATACTCTCAAACTGAAAATGGCAAAGACTCAGGAGACAACAGGGTTACAGTGGCCAGATGCCCTGCCATTAGCACTTTTGTCATCCAGAACTACAGCACATTCTAGGACAGGATTGTCACCGTATGAGGTTGTGTTTGGATGCCCGGCAAATGCCTGGGCATCCTGCGTCCTCGACGTTTTCTGATATTGATTACCCCATATTAATTGATTACCTCTGCCTGTTAACTGAAGGTTTGCGTTCTATTCACCAACAGGTCCGTGAGTCCCTGCCATATATCCTAGAGGGGCCCGGACACGATATTCAGCCCAGCGACTATATCTTGGTTTGGAATTTTCAGCGGAATAAGAGTTTGGAACCGCTCTGGAAGTGGCCGCTCCAGGTCTTGCTGGCAACCCGCACCGCCATTAAAGTTTCTGGGTGCTAGAACTGGATCCACGCCTCCCATTGTAGGAGGGTGCCCCTGCCGTTACCCTATGATCAGTGGGTTAAGGAGGGGTTAGCTGACCAGGAGTGTGAACAGATTCCTCGTTTTGTTCCATTCAGCGACGCTGTCCTTACATGGACGCAAAGTGATAAGGAGAATGACGACATCCTGAATGAGGCTGTCCCACCAGAGATAAGAGCTATTCAGGAACCCCTTTTTGCTGACCCCTCTGTGCCTGGAGTCACCAGGTACAATCTGCGTCCTCGGCTGAGGAATAGTGCACTGAAAGAGAAGTCAGATTAGTTAGGGATGGACTGTGTAAGTTAGGGTGTACTTTGCCATAGTACCAACGGAGTTAGTTTGAAGTGATGTGAGATTTGTGCACTGTTTTAACATTGGACAGGATAGATTAAGCGTATCCCCTTGGGGGTACATTATCCTGATTGGCGTGGGATACACCAAGAGGTTAGGACTGAGCAAACTCCACCTCCGGTGCTCAAGAGCGCTAACGTTTGATGAACAATAGGAGACTGTACCAGTGAGGCTCTGACGGACACTGGGAACTTGTATATTTCTTTTGCTGGCAATTTGCCCCCTTGCTTTATTAGTTACTATGCACCCCTTTGGTAGAATGGTTGCTGCAGCCAGTAATTCCCCTTGTTCATGTATGAAAATCTTGGTCAACCAAGCAAAAAATACTCTGCGTTGTTCTTGTGTTGTTGTTGTTGTTCATCTTGGGCGGGGTGTTTTGGGTTTTGGAATGTGATCAGAATGCACCATCATGTACTAGACGCAAGATTGTTTCTCAAGTTCGTACAAAAAGGGCAGTCCAGAGGAATGTATTTCTAGACACACATAAAAGGTTCTTTGGGGGAGGTACAGCTTGTTATCCTACCGAATCAGTTACAAGTTTATGGACTGCTTACCCATTGTCGTTGGTCAATTATACGTATGCCCAGCCCAATTTGTAGAGGTAAGGGGTGAGTTTGGACTGGGGTATGCCGGTCCTTGTCTATATTATAGGAAGCCACGAAGAAAGGGATATCCGGGTTGTGACAATAATACTTATTGTGATAATTTGTATATGAGAGAGCAGAACATTACTTTGGTAGGATGGCATTACCAAGATCTGACAGTTACTCGAAAAGCCGGATATTATCCCTCTTGTTGTCCAATAGTAAACAGCACTGATGCATTTCTGTATGTCAATTGTTCCGGGATAATATTGTTCAAAAATACAATGTCTCTAGAAAAAAGGAAGGATCCAAGCATGGTAGGATTGAACACTAGATATGCCCCCGTAGATTATCAAGGTCCACTTTATGCACACCCGGGATTTTATTTTCTGTCCAATGGTACTTATTCAAATGTTCATAATGGCACAGATGATGTTGCTTTAGGAATGGTGCTCCTTTGAGGTGTGCCTTGTAAATATAGTAAACCAAACATACGGTGGGTAAAAAGGACGTTGACAGCTGAATTCTGTGATGGAGTGACAGATTTGAAAGTTAATAACTATAGTAATGGTATCACCTTTGGATATATTCTCTCTACTATTATTACCTTTGGTGGTACTGCCATGGCTAGAGGTCAAAGGGCTAGAGAATATTTTGGATGTAAGTTACAGATACTGTCGAATTCCACAGTGGCAGCCCTGCGTGACATCACCACCCAATTGAAAAGCATGCAAATATATTCTGAGCAAACCAGATAAGCAGTTGATTTCATCTTAGCAAAGAGTGGTGTGTGTGCGCAGTAGTAGGAGACAAGTGTGTAGTCGGGATAACTAATATGGAAAAAAATATTACCCAACACATTCTAGACATCCTAGAAAATGTAAAAGGAATGGAGAGTGGCAATTAGAGTTGGTCATTGTTCGTTGGGTGGGGTTGGATCCTTGAAAAGGTGATCTATTTTATTGTGATCTTGATCTCTTGCTGTGTTTTGGTTCAGTGTCTTCCCTTATGCTGTTCATACTGCACCAACTTTCTCTCCCCTAAAAGAATATCAGTTCATGAAACTAATGCAACAATAATGCTCCAGAAAGAGCTTGATGATCTTATGCAGATAGACGAGGGTAGTTTTGAAACCTCTTCCCTCCTTACCGTTTCCCCCTCGGATGCTGAAGATATGGAATGCTCTTAAATGTATTCATGATTTGCTGCATTATACGTTTTCTTATTATTGCGCCAAAATGGCTTAGCTTATGCTAAAAGGAGGGTCTGTTGGAATAAAAATTATGTTTTTATATTGTTTTACATAAGTTAGCATACGCGGCGCCATTTTGTGTAACAGGCGCCATTTTGTATCATGTTCTAAACTAATTTTTTGCCATTTCTGAGAAATGGCCTTCTCTAGGTTATGTTTCTTCGGAACTGAGTTTCCCCACACTAATGATTGCACTGTTCTTATTAGCACATACCTTTCTTCTGAAATGTAAGCCTTCTCCCACTTGTCTAGTGGTGGGCACAGGCAGAGTATCCTTGAAAGATAGATAATGTGTGCCTGGCCTCAGAATCAAAACTTACTCCTTTGTAATTTACTGTCCAGCTGCATCTTTCTGGAAAATTCCATGATGGGCGTGTTTACTTTGGGTTTGAAAATGTACATAATGTATCGTTAAGCTTGCTGATGTCAGTCCCTCTGCAGCACTCCTTAGCGGCTGGGCAGATTGGGCTCTGCTCTAAGTGTACTTTAAATAAACAATTATTGGTTTGTATCCTCTACTGTCTGCCCGACTCTTCATTTTAGTGGAAGGCTGAGAGGTGGTCATTAGTGACGCAAGTGACCCGATTCGGGCCATTTCCTTCATTAGAAATGGGGTGTCTGGTTGGCTAGAGTGTACACCTAAGCCGCCAGGCAGAACCCACCACTCTATTCAGGGCAAGGGAGTTACCCACTGAAGATAATCCCTGCTCAACCCCATGGTAGCTTGGCAGAGCAGTCAGGCTTATCCCAGAGGCAATGTGTAAAACGTTGTATTATCCATAAAAATACATTAGAACACAATCACATATATTACACTGTGCCACCAGGCACTAGTCATGACTTCACAGGGATTACATAAATCACTAGGCCAATCGGGCCACTGTCAAAGACACATGTTAGAGCGACCAGTAGCTAATGGTCGCTACTGTACTCAGCATAACACATTATGCATACACATCATCAGTAGTCTACCCCGGTCTCTACTCTCCGCTGACCTGACAATGTCGTTCCTTCTCTGCTGCCAGCAGTACTGGGGGCAGCTGCCCGCGACGATGCTGCCAGCGGGACTCGCTCCCTTCATTCCATGGGCTGGCTCGTTACTCTCCCTCCTCGGAGGGAAAACAGCGGTGGTACTGGCGGCCGTGCTGAGGCCTGGAGCTTCAGGGTAGGTGACCGAGGCTGGCTTTTCTGCCCTCACTCGCCCCCGCTTTATTGTTGGGGGATGTGGCCTTACTTTAGCCCTGCCCACAACCAGGTTCGGCCACGCGGCCCGTCCTCTCTGCCTGGCTTCTGGTTACTGCAGCTTCTCCTCATGGCGCGACTGCGCTCTGCACCTGCCGTATTTGGATATTGAGCCCACTTCTTGGGCTCAGAAGACAAATTTGGAAGCGCCCACCATGCGCTTCTGGTGTGTAGGCACCGCACTTCATAGCACAGCAAAAATGAAGTGCTCCACGTGCTCTACTGCAGCAGTAGCCCACAGTTGGGGCTCAGGCAAACTACTCACAACGCTCCCTCAAAGCTTCGGTTCAGGGCCACGAACCCTGATGAATAAAAGCGCACATCTGCACAGACCAGGGGCATAGCAGCACTCCTGGGAGAGCACTGGGGATGAGGTAGCAGGGTGCAGCCAGGCAGGCCAGCACAAGGGTCCCAGGGCACAGTGTCAGTCCTTATCTCAGCCCAATAGGCAGTAGATCAGCCCTCCCAAGAATAGGTCAGTCCCAAGGCGGTTCCTCCTGGCAGTCCAGCAGCCTGCCTGTCACATATCCCATGCAGTGTCACCTCTTTTCAGTTCTCCAAACATGGGGTCACAGCCTCTTTACTTATAGTTCAAATGTCTTTGTTGTAGGGCACCTAAAAATATAATCACAAGTGCACAACACCCTCCATTCATGATGTAAGCCATGGCCCCAGATACACCACAGGTGGGTGGAGCCAGCATTATGGAAGGCAGGCACAGCCCTATTCAGGTGCAGGTGCTACTCCTCCCACCACTGCAAATGCAGACCAAGCCTATTCAGGTGCCAGGGGAAACTCCTCCTGCTACTCTAAATTCAGCCAAGTTCTATTCAGCATAGCGCTGAGTCACCCAGGCAGGGCAGGACACACCTTAACCCGCCCCCCAGGGACTGGCTGGAGTGAATGCACAACCCCTATCCCCCTTTCAGTCAGAACCAGACGGTCAATACACATCCAGCCTGCACAAAGACACATAGCTCACAGAAATGCCCACTTCTAAAAGTGGCATTTCTAAAATAGTAATAATAAATCTGCTCTCACCAATGAGCAGGATTTATCACTACTATTCCAAACATGCCACACATTGTTACGCTACCCCTCTCATGTCAGGAATTACGACTGAAGCACATATCAGGGAATCCCCAATGCATCCCTATTAGAGGCAGCCTCACAGCAGTGAGAAACTAAATAGGCTGTTTGTCACCACAAGGACATGCCACACAGTTAAGGCATATGTCCTACCTTTTACCTACACCGCACCCTGCCCATAGGGCTAGCTAGGGCCTACCTTAGGGGTGACTTATATGTAGTAAAAGGGGGAGTTGCAGACATGGCAACCACTTTATATGCCACGTCACGACGGCAGTAAACTGCGTGCACAGGCCCTGCAGTGGCAGAGGCCTGAGAAAGGTTTGAAAGGCTACTTTGCTGGGTGGCGCAAGCAGCGCTGCAAGCCCACCAGTAGCATTTAATTTACTGGCCCTGGGTATATGGGATACCACTGTACAAGGGACTTATAGGTACATTAAATATGCCAAACAGGTGTAGGCCAATCTTAACAAGCTTACAAGAGAGAGCACATGCACTTTAGCACTGATCAGCAGCGTTAAGGTGCCCAGAGTCACAAAACCGCCAACAACAGGTCAGAAAAAATACAGGAAGAAGGGAAAAAGTTCTGGGTGACCCTGCATAAAGGGCCAAGTCCAACACAACCCCCTTCTAGCCTAAAGCCAGGGTAGATTAATCAATACCTTGATGGGCTTCCCTGCTTGGAGCTACAGAACATGGACCCTGACCTGCAACTGCAGGGGCACATTCTAGTTCTACGCCATTCTGAACCCATGTGGATTCCTCTGTCTCTGCTCTCAGGACCAACTAAGCTAACCCAGGGGGCCCCTTAGCTATCCACGGCCAGGACCAGGTCCCAGACCATTGAGGTGTCTCTGGTCTTTGCCATGTCACTAAGTGGGGGGCGGTAGCCACAGGTACATTGTGTCCTTGCTCCACTCTACCTCTCATCAGTGCAGTTCTATTCTGCCACTGTTCCCTCAACCCAGGGTCTGCACCCTCAGGCTGACCAGGGGTCATGGGCGAGTCTCTCCTCCCTCTACCCCTCCTTCTGGGGTTCCGTACCCTCCTCCTAGGAGAGGTACCCTCAGAACCTAAAACTATCAGGGCACTGGTATCAGCCCTCCAACACAATTCTTTCACCAATTCAGGATTTCTACACTGCAACTGGTCTCCCAAACTAGGGACCAAAGCCTCAGGTTGAACCAGGGCCAGAGGCAAGTACTCCCTCCCCCTGCACCCCCTTCCAGAGTTCTGCACCCTCCCTCCTGAAGTGGCACCCCCAGAAGACAAAATGGTAGGGTCACTGCTAGCAGATGTCTTTCTGTCCAGGTCAGCCATTATTTTCTGAACCAGGCCTCCCAACCCAGGGACTACACCCTGCGGCTGAGCTTTTGCCTGGCAAGCCAGAACTTCGTGGGGAGCACATCTGCCCCCCCAAGGGTAACACATACCTCATGTGTTGCGTGACAGTCTGCCTGGCACTGATCTCCCGACCCCTGCCTATCTGACAGTGCTCGAAGACCCCCCAAACCCAAAGAGGTGTCACCATGGTCATTCCTGGGGAGCTCTACCCTCAGAGCTGGCCCCTGACCCACTGGTTCTCCCACTTGGGACTGCCTCCCCCTCTCACCCCTCCATCTGGGCTTCTGAACCCTCCACTCAGGAGTGGCACCACCAGACACCAGAGCTGGTGGAACGCTGCTTACAGTGACCCTCGAAGTTCTCCTGACTCTAGGAGATCTCCCTGAGCGGCCTACCTTCCAGTACAGACTAGGCTCCCCTCCTGGCGTTCACTCATGAAACCAACCAGGCTCTGTGACTGGGTATTGGGCACGTTGGGGCACACCCCATTCCCACTCCTTCTCTTCTGAGACAGGACGTGGGTCCCTACACCCCTCCCACTACACTGGGACCTATCTGGGCTATCACAAACCTTTCCCACCACCCTCGGTTGGGAAATAACTGAGCCACTCCCTTTAGGATCAATCCCAAATGCCTTTCCAGACCCTCTGGTACCCATCCAGAGGTCTGCCTCCTGTGCACGTTCCCTGGTATCAGAGAACTCACACCCCAACAGGCGTTGGCGTAGCCCTGGAAAACAACAACGGAACATGTGCTCTCTGACAATCAGATTAAACAGCCCTTCAAAATTGTTTGCTGTGCTACCCGTCACCCAACCTTCCAGTGCATCACAACATTCATCCACGAACTCCCACCAAGACTGGTGAGACAGTTTCCAACTGCCCCTGAACTTCAACCTATACCCTTAAGGTGTGACACCCTCTTCCTGGGAACTAGGTACCACGCTCTGGGATCTGGGAGAGGAACTTTTTACCCTGGACACAACATTTCTGCCACCACTGGACTCCACCCTCACTGGCGAATCCAGAACACTAAAACTATGCTCAGGGGACAACCTATCCTCAAGAACTAGTTTCTCTCTGGTGAAGGCCCTCTTTGCCTCCGCCATCCTCTCCTGCGCTAGGACCCTTTCAGCCTCTAGCTACTTCCTTCAATGACCAGCTCCTTGAGACTCAGCTCCTGAGCCCAAAAGGCCTTTTGCTCCTCTATGGCTCTCTGGGCCTCCCCTTGCTCTGCATCCAGCTTGGCATGCTCCAATTTGAGCCTCTGTCACTCCAGCTTTTGCTCCCTTTCTCTCTGCCTGTCCACCAACTCCTCAGAGGACCAAGAAAGGGATGGGGCACTACCCCTGGCACTAGACCCAGGAAGGACTCCCTCTCTACGGGGTCCTCACTACCTACTGGAACCCCTGCCCTGTCATTTCCTCCCTCCCCTTCTGACTCTTCAGGATCTCCCTCAAAACCAACACTTAGGTTTGCAGGTGGGTAAGACACAGGGTCCTCCCTCGTCTCTAAGGCTGCTTCCCTGTGGTCTCTTTCAAAGCAAAACAGATCTAGGGAAAAGTTGCCCTCTACTGGTATCCCTCTTTCTCTGCAGAGACCCTTTACCTCCTCCACAGTGTAGAAATATAGGTCATTTTCATCATAGACTAACCCCCACTGTGGCGCGGTACACAACCAACAGTGCAAAACAAGAGACCTAGGATTAAGAGCTGAAGCAGGAGTACACAATTGAGAATGACAAATGAGAGAAAAAATCAGGAGAAATCCAAAACACGTGATTGTCTAAATGCAGAGTTTGTAGTGCAACCATGCGTCACTGTGGTACTGCGCAAACCCAAGTCCTATCCTCACCGCTGGCAACCAATGTTAGAAATGGGGTGTCTGGTTGGCTAGGGTATGAGCCTAAGGCAGGCACAACCCACCACTCTAGTCAGGGCAAGGAAGTTACACACTGAAGATAACCCCTGCTCACCCCCTTGGTAGCTTGGCAGAGCAGTCAGGCTTATCCTAGAGGCAATGCGTAAAGCGTTTGAGCAACAAACACACAAAACAGTGACACACCAGGCACACCACAAAAGAAATTCCACACAAGGTTATATAAAAATATCCTTTGTATTCTCCATAAAAATACAATAGAATACAATCACATATATTACACTGTGCCACCAGGCACTCGTCATGACTTCACAGGGATTACATAAATCACTAGGCCAATCGGGCCACTGTCATAGACACATGTTAGGGCGACCAGTAGCTACTGGTAAGTACTGTACTTAGCATAACAAATTATGCATACACATCAACAGTAGTGCACTAGAATAAATACTAGTAAGTTGCACATATTATAACCTCATGCCAACCGGAGGCATACCGCCATTACTGCACACATGATGGAGTTACCAAACCCCCTCAGTTATACACACCAGGTGAATGTCCTGCACACCCGCCCTGGACGCTCGTTATCCTGCCACGGCCGTGCCAGGACGTCCTATCCTCTTGGACACCAAAAGGGCAATGGATTGAACCAGGAGGAAACCACCTCCTTCCCACCAGTGGCGGGAAGACTTCACTCAGTCTCCTCCGCCTGAGGAATGGCCGCGGCAGCCCTGCAGGTATGCGGTGCAGCTGCCGGCTTAACATGCAGCGGTAATATTACAGTGGAGACCTACCCCAGTCTCTACCCTCCGCTGACCTGACAACGTTGTTCCTTCTCTGCTGCCAGCAGTACTGGGGGCAGCAGCCCAACATGATGCTGCCAGTGGGACTCGTTCCCTTCTTTCAAAAGGTCAGGCTCGTTACTCTCCCTCCTCGGAGGGAAAACAGTGCTGGTACTGGCGGCCGCACTGAGGACTGGCGCTTCGTGGTAGGCGACCCGGGCTGGCTTCTCCGCCCTCACTCTCCCTCGCTTTACTGTTGGGGGACGCGGTCTCACTTTAGCCCTGCCCACAACCAGGCTCGGCCACGCTGCCCGTCCTCTCTGCCTGGCTTCCGTTTACTGCGGCATCTCCTCTCGGCGTGACTGCGCTCTGCACCCGCCGTATTTGGAGATTGAGCCCACTTCTCTGGCTCAGAAGACAAATTTGGAAGCAACCAATATGTGCTTCTGGTGTGCGTGAAAAAGAAGCACTCCACTCACTCTACTGCAGCAGGAGCCCACACTTGGTGCTCAGGCAAACTACTCACAGCACGCCCTACAAGCTACGGTTCAGGGCCACGAGTCCTGATGAATAAAAGCACACAAGTCTGCACAGACCAAGAGCATAGCAGCACTCCTGGGAGAGCACTGGGGAC
This sequence comes from Calotriton arnoldi, assembly GCA_963921515.1. Taxonomy (NCBI): domain Eukaryota; kingdom Metazoa; phylum Chordata; class Amphibia; order Caudata; family Salamandridae; genus Calotriton; species Calotriton arnoldi. The sequence continues at coordinate 674,335 of CAWUFW010005850.1, forward strand.
GCAATAGCAGGGTGCAGCCAGTCAGGCAAGCACAAGGGTCCCAGGGCACAGTGGTGGTGCTTATCTCAGTCCAATAGGCAGTAGATCAGTCCCCCAGGAATAGGTTAGTCCCAAGGCGGTTCCTCCTGGCAGTCTAGCAGCCTGCTGGTCACACATCCCACACAGTGTCTCCTCTTTTCAGTTCTCCAAACATGGGGTCACAGCACCTTTACTTATAGTTCAAATGTCTTTGTTGTAGGGCACTTAAAAATATAATCACAAGTGCACAACACCCTCCATTCACGGTGTAAGCCTTGGTCCCAGACACACCACAGGGGGGAAGAGCCAGCATTGTGGAAGGCAGGCACAGCCCTATTCAGGTGCAGGTGCCACTCCTCCCACCACTCCAAATGCAGACCAGGACTATTCAAGTGCCTGGGGAAACTCCTAACACTACTCTAAATTCAGCCAAGATCTATTAAGCTTAGTGCTTAGTCACCCAGGCAAGGCAGTACACAATTCACCCCCCCCCCCCAGGGACTGGCTGGAGAGAATGCACATCCCATCTCCCCCTGTCAGTCAGAACCAGACGGTCAATACACATCCAGGCACGCACAAAGACAGATAACACACAGAAATGCCCACTTCTAAAAGTGGCATTTCTAAACTAGTAATACTAAATCCACTGAAGCACATATCAGGGAATCCCTGATGCATCCCTATGAGGGGGCAGCCTCACAGCAGTGAGAAACCAAATAGGCTGTTTGTCACTACCAGGACATGCCACACAGTTAAGGCACATGACCTACCTTTTACCTACATTGCACCCTACCCATAGGTCTAGCTAGGGCCTACCTTAGGGGTGACTGATATGTAGTAAAAGGGGAGTTGCAGACGTGGCAACCACATTTAATGCCACGTCACAGCAGCAGTAAACTGCGCTCGCAGACCCTGCAGTGGCAGAGGCCTGAGACAGGTTTGAAAAGCTACTTTGGTGGGTGGTGCAAGCAGCGCTGCAGGTCCACCAGTAGCATTTAATTTACTGGTCCTGGGTATATGGGATAGCACTGTACAAGGGACTTATAGGTAAATTAAATATGCCAAACAGGTGTAGACCAATCTTACCAAGTTTACAAGAGAGAGTATAAATAGATGTTGGACTTGGCCCTTTTTGCAGGATCATCCCAGATCGTTTTGCCTTCCTCCTGTATTTTTTCTGACCTGTTGTTGGCTGTGTTGTGACTCTGGGCACTTTAGCACTGCTGATCAGTGCTAAAGTGCATGTGCTCTCTCTTGTAAACTTGGTAAGAGTGGTCTACACCTGTTTGGCATATTTAATTTACCTATAAGTCCCTTGTACAGTTTTATCCCATATACCCAGGGCCATTATTTTGTTTAAAGTGTGTGCAATAAAGTGCTTTAATTTTGAAAGTAAAGCATAAACAAGTATTGAGATAGTTGATCATTTTTGGGGTCTCAAGCTCTCCTTCTTACAGTCCATTTCAAGACACCAATTGTGATCTGGAGTCTGAGTCTTTGAAGTTTATGTTGGAGTTCTGCTTCCTTTTTGAAGTGTCCTCTCCTCTCTTCTCTCTTCCTCCAGAAAGCTGTCTGTATCAGCAAGGGTGACTCCAAATTTGATAGCCCCACAACACAGGCCATGGGAGTGACGTCAGCTACTTTGATATGTGTATCAAAAGGTTACTGCACGGCATCAGCCCTACACATTATGATTACCTGAAATGTGCCCGTGCTCCTTCCCTTTAGGTTCGAAATTAAAGCACTTGGGGCCAGATGTACGACCATTTTGCATGCAATTTGATTTGCGCATGCAAATACGGCCGTACGCAATGCACGAAATGCATTCGCAAAACCAAAATTTGCGCTGCGACTGAATACTGAGTCGCAGAAAATCCAACCGCTTTTTGTTTATACTAAATTGCAACTTGCAAGTAGCGACTCGCAAAATAATATGCACGGAGTAGTTGCAAATTGTGACTATGCTCATAATGGGCCATTTGCACATGCAATTTACCACTAACCTGAAACAGGTGGTAACCAGTCCCAAACTATAAAAACAGCCCGAGAACGCACCATAACCTTTCCAAAATGTCTGCCCTGTATGTGATAGCGAGGAGGATGCGGATACTTGCTGCTCTGCAGAGGAGGCGGAGACAGGAGAGGATTTTCAGAGTCAGGCTGACATTGTTTGAGAAGACGGAGGAAGAGATATATGAACAGTACAGGCTGAGTAGCACTGTCATCCTAGACCTCATTGACACCCTGAAGCCACATTTGTAAAGCAGAATCCAGTGCAGCAATGCAATCTCAACACATGTGCAGGTGTTGTGCTCCCTCCACCTATTGGCCACTGGTAGCTATCAAGATGTAATTGCAGTGGCTGGAGGTGTGTCACAGAGTGAGCTTTCGCGTTTCTTCCACAATTTCCTAGATGCCCTGCTACACCACATCCATCAACACATCTATCTGCCAAGGAATGATGAGAAACTTGAAAATACCAAAATGCAATTTTATAGAATAGCATGGTTCCCACAGGTCATAGGGTGCATAGATGGGACCCATGTGCCCATATGTCCACCATCAAGCATAGAATATATATTCCGTAATAGGAAAAGCACACATTCACTCAACATCCAAGTTGTCTGTGACGTAAACCACATCATCACAGACATTGTTGCTAAATTTTCAGGAAGTACCCATGACTCATACATCTTCAGGCACAGTGGCATATACCAGAAATTAGAAAGAGGTGACTTGGATGAAGGATACCTACTAGGTAATGAATCCCCACGCCCACAGAGAGATGCATTTGCACATAAATGTGTGTCTGCATGTTGTCTCAACTTCTTACATCTCCTCACAGGTGACAGTGCGTATGCCCTGCGTACCTGGTCCTCACACTGTACCTGTCTCCCTCCAACACACCTGAAAGGCGATGCACATAGAAGCACCGGGTCAGTTACCGAGCGCACATTTGGCATACTATAATCAAGATTCAGGAGTCTTCACAAGAGTGGCGGGGCCTTGCAGTATATGCCTGTGACAGTCTGCAAAATTGTGGCAAGCTGTGCCATACTCCATAACATTGCATGCAGGCATGGCTTGCCCATGGAGTTGTCATATTCAGACTTGGGAGATGAAGAGCCTGGCCCACCAGCCCACCAGTCAAGCGAGGGAAGCTCAGCAGCAGAGGGGAGAAGGCACATGGACCACATAGCCAGACATTACTTTTGAAGGTACGTCATTACCATTCACAGTATATGCACAATAAACTGCACAAGAAACAGTCAATCTGTGTATTTGAATTTCCCTTTATTTGAAGGGCATATCAATTTAGATTATTGGACAACTTGTCCATCTCAGACAACATAAACATCTTTAACTGTAAAGGTAATGTGGTTACTTCATCACACAATAAAAGGGAAATTAACATCCCAGAAAATCAAATTATTTTTTGCACCTATGTCCAGCATGTGGGGTTCTGGTACTTGGGAGCATAGAATGCTGACTTCTGCTTCGCTGCTGCATTGGTGCATCTGCAGTAGAAACACTGCTGTGGCTGGGCACTTCGCTGTCAGCTGTGTCTGTGGCTCCACCGGTAGCTACCATGTTGGTCTGTATAGCCTCAACTGCAGCAGTGATTTTTTGCAGGCCCCTTGCTACGTCACCCCTGTAGTGGCCCATTTCGACCTGCAGGGCCAGGGTACCCTTACTGTGTTGAGTTGTGGCCGTTGCCAGTCGACCACTTGCCCTGGTCATGGAGTGCATTTTGTGTGCCCTGCTGCTCTCCATCCTCCTGTGCTGAACTCTGTCCTCTTTCAGCTCTGTGCACAGCTGCACAATTGCTCCAGTCATGGCATCAAATTTGGCCTCAATACGTGCTTGATTGTCAGCCAATTGTTGTGTTATACTGGCAAATCCCCTGCTCAACTTCATATTGATCATCCTGATCTTTTTTTGTTGCAGGTGCTGAACCTTTAACATAGAATCCTCAAGGCCAGCAAATGCAGACTGATTGACTGCTCTGGTGTGGGTGGGAGTGTGCCTACAAGCTTGAAGCTGCCGTCCTGCTAGCTGGGTTGGACAGTGTACCCTGACCCTTGTGCCTAGAGTGCAACGGGATGTTGCTTGCGGCTGTGTGGCTGTTGTGTCAAGCGCTGGAGCACTCCCCAATAACATGGAACAACCTGGATCATCCAGCCCTTCATCCATCTAGCCCTGCTCCTGCTCAGAATCTGTCACATCTCCCCTTGGCTCTCCTCCCAAAGGTGTATCTATGTTACAAAAGGGAAAATAAAGGAAATGTTCTGAGTCACTATCTCTGTGGTGGTACTATGTTCACAACTCATGTCAGTCCCTAATTGCAATGTTTGTGTCACATACTACATTTCCCAAGATGCACCAACTGTGACTTTTTTATTGTGTAGACGGAGCATGTAGATGTAGTTGGGCCTGTGCGTGGGGCAAGCATGTGGGGTGCTGGCTTGAGTGTGACATAATATGGCATTCATTTCTCACTTACCTGGGGGTGGTGGAGGTTGAGATGTGTCCAGGCTTCCAATTCCCACTACTGCCTCGGTCTCAAGGGTGGCTTTTACCATTGCCTCTGCTGCTGAGGCTTCCGGGAGACTGGATGGGTCACCTCCTGTTCATTGTGCATCACGCAGCCGTGCAGCCACCCTCTCCTTGGCCCTGGAGCGCAGGTCATACCACCTCTTCTTAATGTCCTCAAGTGACCGGTCAGCCACACCAAGGGCATTCACGCGCAGCTGCATGTCACGCCATATTTTCCTTTTGTCTGATTCTGGCACAGTATGCGAGCTCCTACCGAAAAGCTGCTCATGGTTGTTGCAGCACTCTTTGATGATAATGTCCAGTTTCCTTTCAGAAAACTTTAGTTTGCGCAGCCTCTTTTTGCCTACTATCTCACTTGTCTGGCTGGCCATCTTGATGTGCTGTTCTCTCTTTGGCTATCAGTGTTGTACTGAGCTGCTGCACCTTGCCATGTGCTTTTAATTTTGTTCAGGATTCTCCAGGAACACCACTTCCTGGTTTGGGGTCCTTCTGCTCTACCAGGAAGTGTTTTGTTTCAATTTCTATTCACACTCACTATTTGCGCATGCAAAACGCATGCTATCAGCTGCGAACGCTAATTGCGCATGCAAAATGCATGCTTTCAACCGCGTACGCTATCGTCGAGCGTTTAGTGTGTCGAAATTAGCATCATCGCAATTTAGCATTGCGAGTCATTTGCAAGTCGCTATTTGGGGAACGGTTGTGTTTGTACATTGAATTTAGCAACTTGCAATTTGCGACTCACAATTTGGCGCAAATTGCGAGTCCCTAAATCTTGCGGTTGTACATCTGGCCCTTAATTGCACACACTTTAAACAATATACTACATAGCAAATACTAACAGGTCCAATTAAAGGAACTAATGCTAGGGCTACTGCACCTTCAGGTGCCTCCTACCCCTGCCCTTTACCTGGGTGCCCCTCCTCTGGTAAGGCTAGGTAGGCTCCCCACAGAGTCAAATATTTCATGTAGCACAAAGCAAGGCTCAGAGGCAAATTACACTTGTTCAGAACAAGTACCACTCGTATCAGTAAAGTCCCCTTTAAAGTGCCGCTAGCTGCAGGTCTCCATGTTGAAATCACAGTCAAGGGGGAACTGGAAGCAAATGCCTTGCCTCGCTCTTGCTTCTGGGAGGAGATGCTTAGTTCACAGGAGCAGCCTCTGATGGTCCAGGCAGGCTGCAATGAGAGATGACAGACACAGCCTTACGTTTTCCAACAGAAACATGGGTCTTTGGAGTCACAGAGGCCCCAAAGAATGGGGCATTTCTCTATTTGCTTACAACCCTATTCTGTGTCACTTGGAGATATGTTGCAAGTGTGCCACACTGCACAAAATTAGGTTTATAGCAGCATAACTGGCAGTCACATGTATACTTATTGACCACAGCAACAAGGACTGCTGCTGACTCTCTTTTCTGCCATAGCGGGATAATGGCTGCAGCTGCACTAGGCACACTTGCAAAACTCACCACAGTCACATTTCTTGGCACAGGGTAATGGTCAGCAACAGTCACATTTCATGACACAGTGAAGAGGTTGGCCATAGATTAATGATTCTGGTCAGGAACAACAATATCAGAGAGACTGTCAGCAACCATTCCTGGCACTCGCAGACCACTCACCATTTTCGTCTTCTTGGGCTGTTGCTGTTTCTGGATCTCCCTGGACAGCCACACTCTCCACAGTGTTGGCAGACTTCCTCCTGCTCTCAGCAGACAGGGTGGCTTCCAGGTGTTTCAGATTAACAGCTTCCTCCAGCAAGGCAAGACTTCAGGTGACATCCTTTCACCTCTGTAAAACTGGCTGTCAGGTAGATATCAGCTCTTGTTGCTAAGCAGTCCTCTAAGTACTCTGAAATCACTCCTTAATTGGTCAAAGAAAGCTTAGAAATGGAACAGCAAGTGGACCCCATATTTATACACTCAGAGCAAAGTGGAAAAGTGGATCCACTGTCTGCACTTTCAGAACCAGTTTGGGGTGGCTCTTTCTTCACGTTTTATATCCTATAGCCTAGAGTTCCTAGAACAGAGGCACAAAGAGATGTGAGCCTTTTGCACATAGCTAGTCTCAGCCACACTGAGCATTGATCACAGGAAAGGCAAAAGGCTGGCTTCACCTAGAGGGTCCCTTTCACCCTGAAGAACAGAGAACCAGTCCAAACCTTCACCCCAACACCTAGCAAATAGCAGTATTCCAGGAAGACTAATCAGCAGCTCCTCTCTGAAAAAGACCTAATCAAATTTCTAAAAGGGTCTTATCTCCTTTCTCTCCACTTCACTGTCAGGGTATCCTCTTCCCAGCTTCAGAAATGTTAGCAATACACATCCACTGTCTTTGACAACTCCATCTTGTGCACAGAAACAGACGAGGGGTATCCAACATGGATCCCACACCTCTCAGTTACAATGGCTCCCTCATAGACACAGTCCATATAACATAAGCCATACCCGGAAGCTTAGGAGTGAAACTTAGGGGTGAGCAAAGAATTGAGGATGCTGCTGCTCGAGTAGAACATCTACTTGAGTGGCAGAATAAAGCAACACCCTCATGCCCTTTGCGCAGTGCTGTTCGTGCTCATTTCACCGTGTGGGACAAACTCCTGGTGCTAAAACTCAGTACGAGCAGTGCTACGTGCCAAACTCTGCCACTCGTGAAACTCCACAGAGCACTGCAGAGTTTTGGGTCACTTTGTGGATTATCGCGAGTAGAACTCCGCGAACTCCATCCAGGTCTAGTGGAACTTTGCATAAGTTGACCAATAGACCCAGATATAGAAATCCGGTTACAACAATATATATACAAATTACGGTATAACTCCACCACCGCTCTAAATGCTAAACCAATGCCAGGAACAGTAATGCACTTTCTGTAAAATGAGGACACTCTTGGTGCACCACTCTAGGTCACAGGACATGGCCAGAACATCACTCATGTCAAGTGACAGGCCTAGCCCTCCGCGCACACACTAAATTAGTGTAGGAAATCGCCATCTTTTATGTGGCACATCCCCCGATTTTTGTTTTATCGGTTTTTGCTTGCTGCAAAACTCTACCCATGCTAACCAGTGGTCAAGAGCCTGTGCTCCCTCTTGCAGCACAATGACATTGGTATACCTGTAACTAGCCTATTTAACTTACCTATAAGCCCCTAGTATATGGTGCAAGGTACACCCAGGCCCTATAAGTTAAAGATCACTAGAGCACTAAAGAACCTATTGTGCCATCCACTACAGTGACACATTACTACAGGCATACCATGCGCAGCCTGTCTGTTGCAGTTTTAAATTGCAAATTCGACCTGCCAGAATAACTTCTTTGACATGCCTAAACCTCACTTTAATTATTATTAAGCCACCCCTAAGTATGCCTTACTGCCCATAAGGCAGGGTGCATTGTATTTAAAAGTAGGGCATGTAGAAATTTGATATTACGCATGTCCTTACAGTCAAAATGCCTCAAAAGCTATTTTCACTGTGGCAAGGCTGACTTTTCCATAGGCAAAAAATGGGATGCAATGTTAAAGTTAATAATATTATCTCCAGCTAGGAAACACCTCAAAATGATAGGTACCCACTTGGTAGCCTAAATGAAATAATAGCAATCAGCACATATGATAGAGAAAATGTATTCTAGATGACAAGATAATACAAATACGTGCAGCACGGAAACAGTCAGCATAGCTGCTGAGTGTCCAAAGAAGTGACGTCTCTGACAGCTTTTATTGACACAAACCACAGAGGGTACAGCATCATAATGGAGGTAACACAAATTAAGCATCGAATACTTGACCAATTAGCAAAGGCCTAGGCTGCGCTATACCATTTATGGTCCGAAATATACTGTTGCTGACCACGTGTCTCAAGTAGGCAGCTTTTGGGACTTTCCACTGTAATGCAGTGTAATAGCCTTGGTACTTTTCCATAGAAATAATTGCAATATCATAGCACGTACTAGACATATTTCTAAATGTGATATGCTGAAATACTTGTGGCTAAGCTAGCATCCTGCGCTGTTCTGGTATCTCACTTAGGCAAGCCTTGCGTTACAAAAGAATATTTACTTTCAGCAGTTTCAGTAACTTTTAATTAATTCTTTTGTGTCAACGTTCTACAGGCTTATAAAGTAGATATTTGGTATCACATTATAAATGTGGCTTCTACATTACCACATCTGATACCTAATCACTACATCTTGCTCGCAGGGCCTCCGCAGCATCATGTTGGTACCTCAAAATTACTACTTAGTAGGCAGGGTGTTGTAACTAGTACAGTTGTATTGTGCCCAGTTAGTGCAATTATCCTGACCACAGTGCAACCCACTACTCTGAACCTCCGAGAACTAACACTACCACTGCTATGCAGCACTATCATTGGTGCCCTTTTGCAACATGTTCCCTTTCTATTGTATTCTTTGCATTTGGTGTCCTATAAAACCTAGTCATTTCCTAATTATATTTGCGGTGTGTTCTTTCCCGAACCTTTCCTAATGCTATTTCTAAATGTCGTGGTCTGTAACATTGGCAATGGAACTTCCAGGTAAGCCTATCTATTCTATAGTTGTAGATGACAAAATGTGATGTCCCCTATTACTCTGCATGTTATTATCTACTAGCCACTAGTCATTATAATGGCAGCAATGGGAGTGAATATTGCTAGTAGCACCCATGGCCATTTTCTCTCATTGTTCTGAAAGTCTTGAGGCATTGTTCCAGTCGTTGGTATGTGAGGCTAGTGTGACTAGTTGGAAGAATGTCTTATCTTCTGTTGCTCTTTCACGCTTTTCAAAAGTCTGCTGAGGAAGGATGCAGAGCCTCAGTGATGATATCTGTAAACAGAAAATAACCGTTGGTGCCTGTCTTCAAGTAATTTGAGATGTTAGCAAGCACTTCTATTACACCCGTGAAAGGTTTTGATGTGCACACGTGCAATCAATCATTGAGTGACGTTGACTATGGGTTGGAATATAAAAGAGAACGCCTTCGCAGTAACATGGTTTAATTCGTATTAGAAGCGTTTGCACACGCTGGAAGGGAAGGAAGGAACGATTTGTTTTATACTTAATGGAGTGATTCACAAACCAGGGTAAGCGTTGAGGGACGTATATTTGGCTACATGTGGCACATGGCGTAGCGTACTGGGGGTGAATTGGGTGTTTAACAAACTGAAGATGGAAGGGTAAAAAATGAAATGAACACATCACAACGCTCAGAATATGATTAATGCTATTTATAAATGGTTTGAAACTGTGGCTGTAATTGATAAAGCTATGTAGTTAGTTTAAAATGAAGGATGTTATGAAGCTGATGAAGTTAGCTACACAATTTTATTTCTTGTATATTGTAGATGCCCCTGACGAAGGGAATCGATTTCCCGAAATGCATTGGGTTATTTTAATAAAGCTATGGTTTGTGGAACCCACTTTTGATTCCTGAGCCTTTGTGAGATACCTACGTTTAAAAGATTGAGTAAAATGAATTGAACAGAAAATAAGAGTAAAAAGAGTAAAATGAAAAATGAACGGTGAAATTAAGGTTAAAGTAACATATAAGAAATTGATTCATTTGATTCAAACCAAGATGTGACAGTGCAGCCTGTTGGATTCTGTAAGAAGTTTCCTATTGTGGAGGTATTGCTAGTAGCACCCATGGCCATTTTCTCTCATTGTTCTGAAAGTCTTGAGGCATTGTTCCAGTCGTTGGTACGTGAGGCTAGTGTGACTAGTTGGAAGAATGTCTTATCTTCTGTTGCTCTTTCACGCTTTTCAAAAGTCTGCTGAGGAAGGATGCAGAGCCTCAGTGATGATATCTGTAAACAGAAAATAACCGTTGGTGCCTGTCTTCAAGTAATTTGAGATGTTAGCAAGCACTTCTATTACTTAGGCACTTTCAATACGAAGAAAACAAAGTAATCAGCAAGGTAAAGATGTCTCGTTGTCACAGCTTGTAGACTGAGGTGTTGGGGCATTGATGTTCCAGATGTCTTTAGTCAATGTATCGTTGGGGCCCGCTTGCACACTCTCAATTAATGCCCTCAGTGTCTTACAATCAATATGAGGCTAGGATCAAAATTAAAAACCAGAATGCCAGATACTTGCAGTCGTGCACTTGAGGAAGGGGAACACAACTGCACACCAAGCAAGGAATTTTCCCTTCCCAACCGTGAATTTAGCAGGATAGTTATCTTTCTTTAAGTGTCTACCTGTCAAAGCATAGAAAGGTGGTTATAAAATGATATTGCTAAGGTATGTTACTTCACAATTACTATTATGTTCATTATTACAATGATAAGTTACTTAAGGCATCTCTTTGTCTTATAGAGATTTACTACAATCCATATATATCCTTGTTCTCAGAAAAAATAGAGTATAGAGTCTTGTGTTTCTGATTTACCTCTCATCCTATTGCTCTTTACCCATTTCCACCATTGACCTTATGTTCTAGCATATGTGTTCAATGGTGGGAATGGTGAGAGATGGAACGAAAGATTGATTCCATTGGATCTTGCGCACAGAGTTACTACAAACCTGATAGATTTCCTAGCCCATATTATCATTCAATCCAAGTGATGGATTGAGATACAGATCTGTCTCTAATCCTGGAAGTCATAACCAAATTACAACAAGAAGTCACTTTAGTTAAATCAGAGAATGAAATAGTTTGTTTCAGTTAATTTTTATGACTAAGAGAAGGAAGATGTGAATTAAATTGTCTTGCTTTCTGATGATAAAAGATCAGGTTTATTGACATCTTCACTTTCCTTTAGGGATACAAAGTTATGTAGATAGTTATTTTTCTTTGCCAGTCCAATTACACCCTTAGTTCCCCCAGAGAGGTTTTCTGGGAATGCAAGGAAATACAAAGTGCTTCTTAGATAGTATAAGTTACATTTTTTTGTGTCAAGCAGCAGCATTCCCAAACGATCATACTAAGATGGCCTTTGGGAATGTGGCCAATTGGAGTATTGGCAGAAATAAATAATCCTTTGCTTTACAACCTTTCTGCATTTCGTGACCAAGTTGCTTGACAAGAAATTGCATACATTTTCATTAGCTACAGAGCTATGAAATTTGAAATAAGGCATCAAGATTAATATGACAACTTTCAAATGGTTGGTATTGAGACTGGTTTTCCAGAAGAGGAAAGGATGTCACTATTTTATTAAAGTCTTCGTAGTGAATTTAAGGATGTTGTAGCACAAGTAGTTAATCCTTCTACCTAATGTGATAAGCTTATAGAGGAAGGGGTAACATGTGAACATCATTTACCTAGATGTAAATCCAAATAGATGTGAGTATTAGCAGTGCAGCCTAATTTAGAGAGAGTAGAATAGTGGAATTCACTTAGCCAATGCAGATGGGTGGTACAACGGGTCTCATAACTAAAGAAGCGAGTTACAGAAGGCATGTTAATTGTTTGTGTTTGTACAATGGAAGTTCAGCACATATTGTAAAATACAGCACAAGTTAATCCAAGACATTTAGAAGTGAAGTGGCAGCAGTGCTTCCTCCGAATGAGTTGGAGCTGGTGCCACTTTATCAATAAGGAAGGAAGTTGCCTTGCTGAGTGAACAACTTAAGTCAGCCCCAAATGGGTTGTAAATATTATGCAATCAGATGTACTGCACATGATGTTTTCAGTGAAGATGATTCTCTCCATGCAGTCACAAACTGTGTCTTCACAGCAGTCCATTGCATTCTTTGGATGCGGCGGTCTCAGAGAAATCCAATACCTTGGAGTCACCTTCGTTTTTGCCCATGAAACTCCGGACACTTTTTAGACGGGTCACCTCAGCGCACCAGGTGCTAGTACGCGAAATATCACCAAAAATGACCTCTCCACCAGGAAGCAATCGGAGGGACACTGCTGGTGGGGCGATGAGGTCCTCTTTTGTCCCGAGGACCTCAGGACACAAGTGGACTTCATCCTCCGAGCAGCAGTGCGCCAGGAGCCGCGTTTGCAGAGTGGTGTAAAAAGGGGCGTGGCCTTGGACCACCTCTCTGCAACGCAGCTCTGTGGCACATACTGGAGGTACCTGGTGGGCTAGTTGGCCCCCAGGGACCCTCTGTATTCAAGGGGAATTAATTCCCCAACTTACAACGCGCCAGGGGGCGCGTTTGCAGAGTGGTGCAGGGAGGGGCCGGGGCCTCCGGCGAGATGCCGGCTTTTATTTTTTTTAATTTTTTTTAGAAGGGGGGCTGTGTGGCCCCCCTTCTTTTACCATTTTTGGGGTCCTGGGGACCCCATCCCCCAGGGCCTAACCCCTTTTTATAAAAAAAACAAAAAACGGGAAGGCCCTCCAGAGGCCAATTTCGGCCCCGGGGACCCCATCCGCCGGGGAATGGCCAGTCTTTTTTTTTTTATGTATTTAATTCTTTGGAGGGGGGCCGCTTGGCCCCCCTCCTCAGGCCAATTATGGCCCCGGGGACCCCATTCCCCGGGGGCCTGGCCTCACCATTGGGGACCGTGGGGGGAGCCCCAATGCCCCCACGGTCCCGCCGGCTCCCCGTGTCCTGCAGGAGCCGGCATTGCTTTTGCACAAGGGGAGCTGCTGACATTCAGCTCCCCTTGTGCAAAACCTATTCTGCTTTGGTTTTTGGAAGCAAGAGCAGGTTTCCTGCTCTCGCATCCAAAAACCAAAGCAGAGTTTGCTATGACAGGGCGGGAGCACGTAGCAAACAGCAATGTCCCGGGGGTGGGCACCCCGGGACATTGCAGGAGCCGGGGCTCCAGGAGGGGGGACGCGGCCCCCTCCCTACATTTCAAAGCCCTGGGGAGGGGGTGGTCCCCGGGGCTTGGGGGGCCCACGAGGCCCCCCCCTGTTTAATAGCAGAAGCCCCAGGGAAATCTTTTATTGAAACGCCCGTCTATTCTTTCTGTGTAACTTTGAGAAAAACTAAGCATGCACGATTGAGGTGAGTAAAATAGTTATCTATTGTTTCCACGACTCTGGGACACGTTCTGATTCTAAAAGGGAAACAAAGTTGTCATGTTTTGCGGCTGCCAGAAACTACTCCCTTCTTGTTTATCAAGGAGTTTCTAGTGGCCTCTTAGCTAGCTGGCACAAGTAATTAAGTTTAATGTACTCGATAGGGACATACCGACCTTAGTCCTATGTCAAACCTATAGGGTATATTATTCCAATGCGCAGAGCCTATTAGGGAAATAGGATCTACACTACATGGCGCCCAACGGTTTGGTAAGGCGGTAATTTAACGTTAGATACTGAGTAACTCAGCCGAGCCTTTTCTCTCAGAGACCCCTACCCATATACTCCAAAAGACGTCTGGAGTGGGCAGGGTTAAGTATCCGCCACGGCTACATAGGGAAGCACCCTATATATTAGCTGTTTGGTTTGCTCAACGTTGAAGGATACAGTGTTCCACAATATTGTGCACCTTATCTTTGTTTCCTTGAAACTTGTTCTACATTTTTCGAAAAACAAAATGCCTGACTCCGACAACGGTGAAGTTACGGATCAGCCAGCTTTAAGAGCTTTTAACATTACAGGTTTAGATGGAACCGAGGAGGGTGTTATAGACATCCATCCGAACTTAAGAAGAGCCATCACTCTAAAACTCATAAAACACGGCCTACCACCAAGAGGCGGTAGAGCAGTTTTCGTGATAGAGGCACACGAATCATTTCAGACAGAGGTATTCTATTCATGGGTAATATTTCCTGAATCCAATCCAGTAACAAAACTGTTTCACTTCTACAAAGAAGATGATCCACCAGAGGAATACATTCCTTTCGAGGATATTGAACTTCCATTAACATACCAGGAGCATCAGCTCTGGTTTAAAGGCGCCCTAAAACATCACAGAAACATTACCAGGCTCGGTCCACTAGGTAGACCAGGAGCAACATGGCCGATTCTAGCCGGCTACACACCTCATCCTGAACTGGATATAATGTCAGATGAGGAGTTACTTACTCAAATACAAGAGTTAATAAAAATATACAGACAATTGGTCCAATATGTCATGCGGACTTTCACAGTCCAACCACCATTGACACTTCCAAATCAAACTCCTCAACAGGGGAATACACCAAAAATTACACCACAGACTCTATACGCAGTCATGGGTAAAATGCCCACAAAACGTGAGCAAATTCCATTCCGGATAGCTCAAAAAATTACTCAAATCGAAGCAGTATTTCCAAATACTAGCCCGTATGAGAAACACAGAATCCTAACAATCAGTTTACCAATGGGGATCACATCACAACTGGAAGACTGCACCACTTGGGGCTCAGTCTTTGCTGCCATCTATACTAAAACACATGGCATTCCGTCAATTGCGGTAATACCAGATGTCCTGAAACAAATTCAAAACGAATATGGGGCAGAGCCTGCTCTAAATTTTGGTATGAAATTACTGAAAAATTTCGACCAGGTCTCAACAATAATATTATCTAATATTAAAGGGGAGGCAGCAGCAGTGGCGATCCGCCAAAAATTAAGGGAATTTGATGTTACAGAACATCAATCAATCAATCAATCAATCAAGCATTTGTATAGCGCGCTACTCACCCGGAGGGTCTCAAGGCGCTTGGGGGAGGGGGGTCCGCTACTGTTCGAACAGCCAGGTCTTGAGTTGCTTCCTGAAGGAGAGGTGGTCTTGGGTAAGGCGGAGGTGGATGGGTAGGGAGTTCCACGTCTTGGCGGCCAGGTAGGAGAAGGATCTTCCTCCCGTTGTGGCTCTTCGGATGCGGGGGACGGCGGCGAGGGCGTGGTTGGTCGATCGTAGCTGGCGGGTGGGAGTGTAGAAGGTCAGACGGTCGTTGAGGTATCTGGGGCCTTGGTTGTGGAGAGCTTTGTGTGCGTGGGTGAGGAGTCGGAACGTGATTCTCTTGCTGACGGGGAGCCAGTGCAGGTCTCTCAGGTGTCCGGCGATGTGGCTGTGTCGGGGGATGTCCAGGATGAGTCGAGCTGAGGCGTTCTGGATGCGTTGGAGTCTTTTTTTAAGTTTGGCTGTGGTTCCGGCATAGAGGGAGTTGCCGTAGTCCAGTCGGCTGGTGACGAGGGCCTGGGTGACCGTCTTCCTGGTTTCGGTGGGGATCCACCGGAAGATCTTGCGCAGCATGCGTAGGATGTTGAAGCAAGACGAGGAGACGGCGAGACGACTGAGCTACCCAGAATAATAGAACAATCTTATGCAGAATTAGGCAGAGATAGTTTGGGTGGAAGACCAGTGAAGCCAAAACTATCTGAAAGTCCTGAGAAGGACTCTATTAAACAAACTCCTACATCTTCTAAAAAGAAGTGGGAGACTAACAAACAAAATTTAAACGAGACACGTTCTCAATCCCGAGGTAGGTCTCCTCAAAAGGAGCCCTCTGAAAGGAGGTATAACCTCAGGAATAGGGATAATTTGAAAAAGCCTGACAGGTATCAAGATACTGATACACGTTCCTCTCGTACCTTTCAGATCTCGTCACAGACATCGGAAAGAAGAGGACGGTCAGAACATAGAGAAGAACGCGTGAAATCCAAGGAAGAAAAACACGCTACGAAAAACAAAACCTCAATTCTCCAAAAAGAAAGTAGCAGGTCTAAAGATCAGACATGCCGAGGATACTGAGAACACAACTCAAGAACGGAGAATGGGCTCAGACAATGCTGGACAGTGCAGCAGAAGTCACAATAGCTCGCCAGAACCTGAAGGAACTTCTGGAGATAGTGGACTTGAATGAGTACATTACAGTTGAGACTGTAGACACCAGGGTTAGTACTCCACAAACGTTATATGAAATAACACTCCGGATGGAGGGAGACATACCCAGACAGGTCAAAGCACTTTTTTGGAAAAGACTATCAAGGGGCTATGACATACTTCTAGCAGAAAAAGACTGGCCACCACAATTTGTCAGGGATTGCCCACACGGCGAGGACATTATTATGCCTGCCTTCTCCAACCATATTCCAATTCATCTAAAATATACATATGCCAGGAAATGGGCAGTAGCCCAGGCCCCAGCATTATATAAAAATCATGTAGGATGGGATGAGGACTCACCTCACCATAAAATACATCTGAAACATGAACCTACTGCACAAAGGCAGTACCCAATAAAGCAAGAAGCTAAAAAACAGGTCAGGGAGATCTTAGATCAACTTGAATACCAAGGGGTGATTGAAACATGTACCTCCTCAATGAACAATCCTTTGTTTCCTGTCTCCAAACCAGACAACACATATCGTCTAGTTTTGGATTACAGACACTTAAACACTTGTTCTAAAACATTTGCAGTGCAAAATGCACATAGCACAGCATTAATGAATAACATTGTGCGTAAATAATATAAAACCACATTAGACATCTCAAATAGTTTCTTTTGTCAAAACAAAGCACCTGAAAGCAGGTACTTAACAGATTTCTCCATAATGGGGACCAGCGTCAATTTTGTCGACTCCCACAAGGGTTCAAGAACAGCCCGGGGTTATTCTCAGCGAGGGTAACGGAGTTACTACAAATTTATGACAATGAGGCATTGTCCTATGTCGATGATATCTATCTGACAGACGATGACCTGGACAAACACTTGAACAGGGTGAGCACCATTATATTGGGATTCGCCTCTGAGGGCTACAAATTCAACTTTAAAAAGTCCAGAATTGCCCATCTCAATGTCCTATATCTAGGATATGAGCTTTCAAGTGAAGGCAAGAGCTTGGCAGCTAACTTTCTGGAGAAATGTGCGCTGCTCCAACCTCCAAAAATGCTAAAAAACATACAATCCATCCTGGGTTTCCTCAATTTTGGAAGAACATACATTCTAAATTACGCAGAAAGGGCTAAACCTCTCTACGCATTAATCAAACCTGATTTTTCAATCAAAAACTGGACACAGGAACACACAGAGATCTTGCGTTCACTCCAGGCTAACATGTTAGCAACAAATCACTTACAAACACGTGTAAGTCGACGCAACCTGGTGATCCGAATAATTTCGGGTCAATGCGGATTCACCTACTTAACATTTAACGAGGGTGAAAAAATAACAATTGCATACAAATCTCATTTGTATACACAAGCGGAAATGCGCTTCACTTCAGCTGAAAAAAGTCTGACAGCAGTTCAAACCGCTGTAGCAAAAGAAAGAGCCCTAGCACAAGGGAAACGCATTATTGTCATAACCCCGGTACCAGCTTTAGAATCGTTCACAAAGGCAAGCATTCCAAATGCTAAAGCATTACATCCAAGATGGATACAATGGGTTAATTCTCTTGCTGCAACAGATGTTGAATATGTTTTTGATCCAGATTTAAAAACACAAGCATTCCTGCAATATGAACAAGAATGTCCTCTACCCACTGAAATCCTGCCTCTCAATCAGTACGAATTTATAATTTACACTGACGGATCCGCACAGCCCGCAACAGGGAGTAAGCAAGCTTACAGTGCAGCGTGTGCAATCGTTAAAGGTCGCATGCGAGATGGCATCTTCAGACCTATGGTCACAAAAACTCAATCTCTAGGAGATTGTACAGCTCAGCGAGCTGAACTACAAGCATTCAAACTGGCACTTGAAAGTACAGATCGAGAATTCCCCACACTAATAGAGTGCGATTCCTTTTACTGTGTTCAGTCGTATAATGAATATATACAAAACTGGCTTGAAAATGGTTTCAAAGATGCGAAAGGTGGCATAATAAAGCACAAAACGCTTTGGGAACAAGTAGTTCAGTTGAAAAACAAACTACCAAAGGCTCACGTGATCCACACACTGAGTCATCAACGTGATGGCGTTCACGTTGCAGGGAATTCATTGGCTGATGAAGCCGAAAGGGGGCTGTTCAGACGGCTTCCGTAGCTGCGATCACTTGTTCAAAAACAAAAATAGACAGTGAGATAATGTTGGCTGTCAATGCTACAAGCAAAGGCAGTGGTGCAGCGTTACCAAAAAAGTTTCCACTCAAGTACTCTTATGTAATTGATGCGAACAACGTTCCTTTTGCTCGGATCCCTGGAGTGGGGGATAGGGTAATTCCAAACAAGGAACGTAGATTAGGACTAATCCTAGCAGCACACGAAGGGATAGCTTCTGCCCATGCAGGTGTTTCTGCAACAGTATCTTTACTCAAGCAAAGATATTGGTGGCCTGGCATTCGGAAACAAACAAAGAACTATGTTTTAGAATGTGATATTTGCCAACAGATGAAAGTCTCAACAGTAAAACGTCCTGCGCAGACACCCCTGTTAATTTTAGACAAACCATTAGCTTGTGTTTACCTGGACCACTGCGGTCCCTTGCAAAGGGACGGTAACTATAAATATATCATGGTTGCGGTGGATTCTTGCTCTAGGTTCCTATGGATATGGCCTCAGCACTCGGCTGATGCTCGAACTGTTATAAAAGATTTGCGAGTCTTTATCGGCACATACGCAATAGGCACGCTACATTCTGACCAGGGCCCTGCGTTTAGCTCTCGGGCTTACAAAGAAGCCATGGCCAGTCTGGGCGTTGCATTGCGGTACTCCTCTCCATTCCATCCTGAGGGAAATTCGGTTGTGGAAAGGAAAAACCGGGACATAAAGCAGTCTATAACAGCTAGGGTATTAGGTTCGGGTGATGGGTGGGTCAAACATCTTTATGGGGTCCAACGCTCATTGAATAACCTGCCAAGAAGTTCTCTAGGGGGGGTCACTCCAAATGAGGTCCTATTTGGGGCAAGATTGTGGGTACCAGACCTCGATCACATAGGCACAGTGGTGGAAAATAAACCGTTTGATATAAAAGATCGTTTGGCTGTTTTACAGGAACTCAATGAACTAAGATCGAAGCAAAGCAATGTATTCCTGCAGCCAACCACCACTGGGGAAAAACCGGCGGTCCCAGCAAGGCCTGTCTGGATTCCAAAAGTTGGGGATCTAGTCAGAGAAAAGATTGCGGACAGGACGGAATTTGGACCTTCCTACAGACAACCAGTACCTGTCCTAGCAGTTCAAGGAACTAGAACAGTACTTCTGCCGCCCCTTGCTGGAAGAAAGGAGAAAAGATGTGTGTCCATCGACCTCATCAAACCACAGTATGTGGCCAATACTAAGTAGTAGGCCTCGTGGACTCCGACCTAGTAGCAGGCACACTCCTCTCGCTACTATCCAAGAGGTTCAGACTGAAAGACTGATAACAATTGGGAATTCAGCGGTAACAGATGAAGGACTAAGCAACAATGCAATGGAACTCATCCCTCTTGAAAATCAAGTAACAGTTCGTCCAAATACACCTGTCTACACCAATGTAGCAAGTGATCAACTGGTTCCAGCGATTTCTACAAATCCTGATGCAATTTCAACATTTGACAGAACTGCTTCTGGCTATTTCATTAACTTTGATACGTTCTCAGAAGATCCGAGTGAACCTGAAACGACGCAAGTATCATTAACGTTCAAGCAGCAAGTGCAAGACTTTCTTCACTTTCTGAAAAAGACTTATCTGGTTTCTCCATGGATTGAACTCTGGATTATTTCTGGAATATTTGTTTTCCTGCTTTGGCTAGCTTTGGTTATAACTGTGAGCGTGCTTATAAATGGCAGATACATCCATGTGAACACTGAAGGAAAAGATGTGAACGTACTTTTGAAACCTCATAAATCTTCCCATTGTGAAGCAAGAGACTTGACAACAGTGAACATCACAGCCGTTCCTATACAGGATGGTATAGTGTGGGACAAAACTGATTTTTATATCTTTGGCCCGACGATACAATTGAACATTCCACATTTGTTTAAAATTTCACTAAGTGATTTCATTTTGTCCAGTACCTATTCTGATGATTGGGACTTTGAGACTGTGACAGACATGATGTTTGACCTAGAAAGATCTGCTGCACTTTCTAAAAATGAATATTTAGATGGTTCATCAGACTATGAACAGCTGTATTGCTATAACCACTATGGTCATCATTATTTGCATAAATCTGCAAACCCTAGAAATGTGTTTATGTTTAACCAATGGGAGCATTGTCCTACACCACCAAAAGGTAGTTCAAAAACATTTGCTAACAAGTTTCCATATTTTTCAGGTTACAATACATCTGATCCAGAAACGTTTTACTATAAAAATGTAAACAAACCAGGACTGAAAATTATGTTAACTAATACGAAACAGATTTACTCTGCAACATTTATTGCCCAACTGTCTAGACAGGGTTTCGACTTATGGAAAGACACAATAGACACAAAAACTGTCTGGGGTACAAAAGATTGGCAAGTAAAGGGGATAGAAGCTTTATTTAGAGCCTGTATCATCCCTGAACAAATAATGTTTTTGAATGAAACGGTCCAACAAACATCTTGTCTTGGACTAGCCAAGATCAAAGAGATGAAAACATCTTCTGTACCAACACCTGCAAGTGATAACAATACACAGGCAGCGGTTACAGTTGACAAAATACTACAACTCAACAGATCTAATCCTGATTGGAGAAAATGGTTGATCTGGCCCAGAGACACGAACAACTGTCAGGAAAGATTCCTGAATAAAACTCAGGGATTTACTATTCATAGGCCAGACCCAAGATACGTCCAAAGACAGCATCCGGGGGTGGTAACAACATACAGTGTAGGAACATTATGCCTCGATTGGCTGCAGAAATCTACACTACAGGATGTGAAACAACACTTATCCTTACTTACAGAGGACGCAGACCTAAGGGAATTCTTGCTTGGACCAAGAAAACCGCGTCAAAAACGTTTCATATATGCCGGCATTTATGCTGCCTATAATGAAGCATGGAAAGTGTCACAGATGGAGGCCGCAGAACGAATACGTGAACTTGATCATATTAATTTAGAGAAAACACTCACTGAGGTCGACAATGGGTTAACAACTTTGTCCTCCAGAATATATTCATTGGACGGCATTGTATCCTCTGCTATCGACATACTAGAACAAGATTTGGCGATGTTACAGCAAGGCCAATCTCAATTACGTTCTATTGTGTTATTAAGCTGGACGCTGCAATCTTTGCATGCGGGCTGTGTGCCTTGGCGTTTCATCAACACGTCGGCTCTGTTTGCAGAATACAATCTAACTGATAAACAGATCGAACTGGCACAAAGAGGAGCAAAGTATACAGTGCTGAGCATTGAAAAACTGGAAAAGTTACCATTCACAGTGGCAGAAAAATCAGCTACAGAATGGCTCATTCATGGCAAAATCCCACTACCTGTGACTACTTTTCAGTTTCAGTATTGCCTCAAACAAATGCAAGCAGGCAAATATGAAAGGTTGGGTAAGGAATACATTAAGACATCTTGGGACTTACCGTATACATATAGATGTTGGAGTAGGGATCGTGAAGTGTTTTTGAGCGGTACACACTGTAAAAGTGCACTGAGCGGTTCACTTATATGTCAGGACATTTCTTTACACAGGGCTTGCAATGGTTCTGTGGCAAATTTGTCTTGCCATCAGCAGGGTACACCAGCTGCTGTGATTAATCCAACGTTTGAACAACTTTCTAATGGGAGTTACCTCATGTTGAATGATCAGAGTTGCTGCGGCATGTTGCCAGGCATCCCATATCTAGTAACGGTCAACTCCAGGGTCACTTGCTGTATGCAAGTATTGTTTGCCCCAATAGACACAGTCAGGGAGTCGCCTTTGTGGCCTTCGCTGAACATCTCTTTTATAAGATTTGATACTTTGAGCAGAATGAAATCCATGCTTTTACAGCAAACAGTGCCTTTGACCTCGGCCAAAGAAACCTATGATCTACAAGTAGCAAGGACTTCGGCTGAGATACAGACTTTAATACATACAAACTGCCCTTTACATTTCGTAGAAATGATAGGACGTATCTTTAACATGTCTGATACAACCGGAATTGTACATGTATTTAAGAGAGCATCTGTTCCGGTCTGTTAGCACCTTTCCAGGCAATACTCGGAATCATCCCGAACTTTGCACATTCGGTGTTTGGTGGCATACCATTAATTCTAGCACTTGTTGCCGGAATTCTATTTCTCTTCCTGCTATTACGCTACGGCCAGCCTATTCGCAGACATCACTCCGAGCGAAGTGGAGAAAGCTCTCCTTGAACGAAGGTGCCGTGAGCGAATAGTACAGCTTTTGGGCATGAACCGTCTACGGGAACTTAATACCACGTGGTTCCTGTCATTCAGACCAATCTGGCAAGATTGCATCTTACCTGTCCTACGATGCCTGCTATGCGGTGAAGAATGCGTGTTAGACACCTGTCTAACATTTCCATCAGCAACGCCAACGGATATTAATACTCTGCTGGACCCGATAACGGCCCATGCTCTGTGTTGTCCCCAGAGGCTACCAATCCTGATGACGGCATTCATTGAGATCTCACAGACGCTTCCAGCTGCTGCTGAGGTACGAGATGGATCTACAGGCACACAGGTAACAACGGACGCGGACATTGCTGAGGCATCCTATGCTGAAAGCGGTGCTTCACATCTCTGTGCAATTAATCTACTACACGAGGTGTTCCAACTGACACCAACTTTAGTGGACGATATTTTGTCTACAGAAATAGATGATCTCATGTTTACACCAGACCCGTACACTGACTCTGATTCAACCCACAGTGTACCAGAGACACAGTAAAATTTGGCCTTCATATTTCAAAAACTTGGAACTCTTCCCAAATTGAACTTTTTTTCCGTTTTTTCAAACTAAATGGCAATTCAATCTGCTTGAAGTAGAACTAGTCTTATAGTACGGACTTCACGGTACTTCCTCAAACACTTTGTCATCCTATTTGTCTAAAAAAGTTCATTAATTTTCATGACATGAAATGACTTTGATTTTTGAACAGCTTATCGATCATTTTTTGTCACATGTAAATATTACTGCTTATTTCATTCAAATTGCATTTTATTTCAAAATATATGCCTGAACTGAGAAAAGCAATGCTTAAAATGTACAGTACCTTTTGCATTTTAATACGTTTTCAAATGCTTTTTAAATGCTTTTAAGAAATATTTTTAGCAATATGCGGTACTCCATTTTATGTTTAGCATATTAAATGTTTAGCATTTTATTATTATCGTACACACGAAAGTGGAGTGGGTGTTGTATTCTTCTTAGGGTGTCCATACATGGGCTTTCCTGTATCATGTTCTTATATAGGCACAATTCGCCCTGCCCTTATATAGGCATAAAATCCCAGTCCTTATTTAGGCATTAAACCGTGCACTCCAAATACAGGCATGGTCTCCGACATCCGTCCACCCTAACGTCACAACGAGTTCTTGAAGAACAGACCCTTAGGCTTCGGGAGTTTCCCTAGCACAGGACTATTGATTTCTTCAAGGACTCATCTATTATGCATGAACTGTTAAACCTTGAGGGTTCATTCATGACGTCTTCCCATGTCCGATTCACGTCAATGCTAACATTCTGAGGTACCTCTCAGGTATAAATATACCTTCCCTAGCCCTTGTAATTCAGAGGAGACCTCGACTTCAGAGGAGCCCGTTTCCCAGCCTGACGCACTGAGAAGACGCTGTCATCCCTGCACGCAGAGTCCAGCTTCCAGTGATCTGACTTCCCTCGCGGGGTGTTGGAGTTCGAGTCTGGCAAGAGATTCCCACCTCTCTCATTCTTAAGGTATGGAGCTGACTAGAACCTAGAGGGACTCTTGGCATACTAGGCATACTAGGCATACTAGGGTTAACATACTCTTAGTATACCATAGTAAGGAATACTTCACCTACTTCATACCTCTCCCTACACCTAGGTTAGGTTAGGTACATTGGGGTAGAACTAGCTTATGAGTACTCGCATTTTTAGTCTATGTTATTTATGTAAATGAATATCTACTAAAGATCATGCTAGCACAGTATTATTTATTTCTACTGCTTATGCTGTACATTATTTATCTTGCATACTGTCTTGTGATCGTAACAGCACATATTACTTACACGAGAAACAAGAATGTTCAATAAATCTTTTATTGAAACGCCCGTCTATTCTTTCTGTGTAACTTTGAGAAAAACTAGGCATGCACGATTGAGCTGAGTAAAATAGTTATCTATTGTTTCCACGACTCTGGGACACGTTCTGATTCTAAAAGGGAAACAAAGTTGTCATGTTTTGCGGCTGCCAGAAACTACTCCCTTCTTGTTTATCAAGGAGTTTCTAGTGGCCTCTGAGCTAGCTGGCACAAGTAATTAAGTTTAATATACTCGATAGGGGCATACCGACCTTATTCCTATGTCAAACCTATAGGGTATATTATTCCAATGCGCAGAGCCTATTAGGGAAATAGGAGCTACACTATAATGTTAGTGGATGATGTCATCAGTGATGTCATTTGAGATGTCATCAGTGATGTCATCAGTGATGTCACTGACCATGTCATGAATGATGTAATATGTGACATCATCAGCAGTGCATTGCGGGCGCGAGTTATAGTTAGCTCAACTAACTATAACGGCCTAATTTCTTAGGTTTTGTACGAGTGAAATGTCCAACTAACTATAACGTCCCTGAAACCTATGGTTTTTTCAGTGAATTTCTATGGTTTTTTAAATGCTAATTTCTAACTATAACGTCCCTGAAACCTATGGTTTT
Source organism: Calotriton arnoldi (assembly GCA_963921515.1). Taxonomy (NCBI): domain Eukaryota; kingdom Metazoa; phylum Chordata; class Amphibia; order Caudata; family Salamandridae; genus Calotriton; species Calotriton arnoldi. The sequence continues at coordinate 699,468 of CAWUFW010005850.1, forward strand.
TTCAGTGAATTTCAAGGTTTTTTAAATGCTAATTTCTAACTATAACGTCCCTGAAACATATGTTTTTTGCAGTGAATTTCAAACGTTTTTTCAATGCTATTTTCTAACTATGCCTACAGAGGTAGGACATGTGCAGAAAGAGGAAGAAAGGTGCAGAAAGAAGCAAGAGAAATGCAGAAAGAGGCAACAGAAGTCCAGAAAGACAAAGAAAGGTGCAGAAAGAAGCAAGAGATATGCAGAAAGAACCAACAGAGGTGCAGTTAAGGCCTTGTTGCAAAGTCATCCTGTGCCCCCAACTTTTTGCTGACTGGTACTGGTGGTAACTGACTCTGACTAACCAGGCCCGGAGCCAGTGCTATGCTAAAAGACACTTAGAATACAGTGAAAACACCTACATACACTAGGGTACACCATGGGTTGGGGTACCCCTGTGATTGGCATGACCTCCCCTGTAAGGCCCTAGTACATAATAGGGCAGGGGGATTAAAACTACCTCTAAGTCAGAGGCGCAGAAAGATGCTTCTTTAAGTAGTAGTCACATTTGCAGAGTGGTGGAGAAAGGGTGCTGGGCCTCCGACCAGCGCTCATGAATTCCGCTGCGTAGGACTCACAGGAAGTACCAGAAGGGCTTCTTGGCCCCCACAATCCCTCAGGAGAAAATTGGACTTCATCCCCCATCCCGTAGTCTGCCAGGAGGCGCGTTTGCAGAGTGGTGGAGAAAAAGTGGCATGGCCTCCGAAGACGTCTTAGCAATCCCACTGTGTGGGACTTAATGGAGGTAATAAGAGGGGTAGTTGGCCCCCAAGGACATCCCTGGGGGCCAACTACCCCTCCTATTTCCTCCAGTAAGTCCTACAGAGCAGGATTGCTAGGTTCTTATAGCAGGCCACGCCCCCTTTGCCCACCACTGTGCAAACGCGCTCCCTGGCGTGCTCTTGGATGGGATTGAAGTCCTCTTCGCTGCTGTGGGTCCTTTAGGGGCCAACTAGCCTACCTTGTACCTCCAGTAAGCCCCACACAGTGTGATTGCTGAGAGGTGGACACAGGCCACGTCCCCTTTCTCCACCACTCTGCAGACGCACCTCCTGGCGCGTTCTGAGTTGGGGGATTAAGTCCCCTTGAATCCTGAGGGTCCCTGGGGGCCAACTAGCCCACCACGTATCTCCAGTAAGCACCACAGAGCTGCATTGCAGAGAGGAGGTCCGAGTCCACGCCCCTTTTTACACCACTCTGCAAACGCGACTCTTGGCGCACTGCTGGTGGGGCGATGAGGTCCTCTTTTGTCCCGAGGACCTCAGGACACAAGTGGACTTCATCCTTCAAGCAGCAGTGCGCCAGGAGCCGTGTTTGCAGAGTGGTGTAAAAAGGGGCGTGGCCTTGGACTACCTCTCTGCAACGCAGCTCTGTGGCGCATACTGGAGGTACCTGGTGGGCTAGTTGGCCCCCAGGGACCCTCAGTATTCAAGGGGAATTAATTCCCCAACTTACAATGTGCCAGGGGGCGCGTTTGCAGAGTGGTGCAGGGAGGGGCCGGGGCCTCCGGCGAGATGCCGGCTTTTATTTATTTTTATTTTTTTTAGAAGGGGAGCTGTGTGGCCCCCCTTCTTTTACCATTTTTGGGGCCCTGGGGACCCCATCCCCCAGGGCATAACCCCTTTTTATAAAAAAAACTAAAAACGGGAAGGGGGCCGCGTGGCCCCCCTCCAGAGGCCAATTTCGGCCCCGGGGACCCCAACCGCCGGGGCATGGCCAGTCTTTTTTTTTTAATGTATTTAATTCTTTGGAGGGGGGCTGCGTGGCCCCCCTCCTCAGGCCAATTATGGCCCCGGGGACCCCATCCCCGGGGCCGGCCTTTCCGTTAAAAAAAAAAAAAAAAATTATTTTACAGTCTTTTTTTTTTAATGTATTTAATTCTTTGGAGGGGGGCTGCGTGGCCCCCCTCCTCAGGCCAATTATGGCCCCAGGGACCCCATTCCCCGGGGCCTGGCCTCACCATTGGGGACCGTGGGGGGAGCCCCAATGCCCCCACGGTCCCGCCGGCTCCCCGCGTCCTGCAGGAGCCGGCATTGCTTTTGCACAAGGGGAGCTGCTGACATGCAGCTCCCCTTGTGCAAAAGCAATTCTGCTTTGGTTTTTGGAAGCAAGAGCAGGTTTCCTACTCTCGCGTCCAAAAACCAAAGCAGAGTTTGCTATGACAGGGCGGGAGCACGTAGCAAACAGCAATGTCCCGGGGGTGGGCACCCTGGGACGTTGCAGGAGCCGGCCCTGGGGGGTGGTGGTCCCCAGGGCCATCAAGGGCTCCAGGAGGGGGGCTGCACGGCCCCCTCCCTACATTTCAAAGCCCCGGGGAGGTGATGGTCCCCTGGGCTTGGGGGGCCCATGAGGCCCCCCCTGTTTAATAGCAGAAGCCCCGGGGATTAGTGGGGGGGGCATGTGAGGCCCCCCCACTAATCAAGGAAGCCCCAGGGAGGTGGTGGTCCCTAGGCCTTGGGGAGGCCCGAGAGACCCTCCTCCCCTATTATATAAAAGCCCCGGGGAGGTGGCGGTCCCCGGGGCTGTGGGGGCCCCCGCAAATTAATTACACATTGCCCCCGGGACCTGGCCCACCCGCGCTTCGTTTTTTAAAATTTTCTTGGCTGGATTCGCAAATTCATCGTGAATTCGGCCGTTTAAAAAAAAAAAAAGCTTTTTTTGGCCCTGAGCAGGCCTAGGGGGTCAGGGTGTTTCTACCCTGCCCCCTTTTCTTGTTTTTTACCTTTTTCTTGTGACTCGGTTACCGAGTCACAAGATGACTGCCAACACTTCCTGGTTTGGAGTGTTGGCAGCCAATCAGAAATCAGCTCGTGCTCGGGGAGGAGTCGCGACTCCTCCTCGGTGCTCAGATATCGATATTTCTATTTTTTAAATTGCTCAGCAACTACTGAACGAATTTACACCATTTAAAAAGAAGGGCGCTTTCTGAACCAAGAGCTACCTTTTTGCCAAATTTGGTGTAATTCCGTTAAGCAGCTCAGCCTGTAGCCTGTTCCAAAATCTCCTATGGAAATTAGCATGGAGAAAATGCGGTTTGCAACCCCCCTTTTTTCTTGGCCCCCGCTTGACAAATCACCCCGAAACTTTCAAGACAGGAGCTGACCAGAACACCCCATTAGTTTTGAAAATTTCGCGAAGATTCGTCAAACGGCGCCAAAGATATTGGCAAATCAAAAAATGCTTTTCCTATGGAAACTATGTTCTAACTATAACTACCTACTGGCGACCGCCAGTACGTATATATATATATATATATATATATATATATATATATATATATATATATATATATATATATATATATATATATATATATATATTATCTACTGGCGGTCGCCAGTAGATAGTTATAGTTACAACCTATTATCCATAGGAAATCCGCGACATTCTATTTGAAATAACTCTCTTGCCGGTTGACGTATCTTCGCAAAATTTTCAAACTTTATGGTCCGCTCCGGTCCGCTCCTACCCTGAAAGTCTCGGGGGATTCGTCAAGCGGGGGCCGAGAAAAAGGGGGTCCCAAAACGCGTTTTCCCCATGCAATTTTCCATAGGAAACTTTAGACACGGCTACAGCCCGAACTGCGGAACGGAATTACACCAAATTTGGCAAAGAGGTAGTTCTTGGTTCAGAAAGAACCCTTTTTGTTAAATGGTGTAAATCCGTTCAGTAGTTGCTGAGAAAATCAAAAGTAAAAAGATAGTGATATCTAGGGCCGCGGATCCTCCCGAGCACGAGCTTTATGTTAATTGGCTGTCAACACTCCAAACCAGGAAGTGTTGGCAGCCATTTTGTCCCTCGGTAGAACCGAGGGACAGAAACAAGTGCGCAAAGCGCACAAAGGGGGCAGGGTAGAAACACCCTGACCCCCTAGGTCTGCTCAGGGGGTCCCACAAGGACCCCCTGGGCAAAAATAAATAAATTTTTTTTAAAAAAAATCGGCAGGATGCGCTCAGGGAGCGCGAACCCTGCCGAAAAATAAAATCGAAGCGCGGTCTCCCGCGCTTCGATGTAGTGGCCCCGGGTGGGCCAAGTCCCGGGGGCATGCTGGGGGGGGGTTAATTTTATGTGTGGGGGCCTCTAAGGGCCCCCAAGCCCGAGGGACCACCACCCCCTGGGGCTTTATGTATAATGGTGCGGGAGGGCTCTGAGCCCTCCCGCAGCCCCGGGACCACCACCTCCCCGGGGCTTCTTTTTTATTTAAAAAAACCTGTGTGGGGGCTCCAGCCCCCACACGCCCGGGGACCACCACCTCCCCGGGGCACTAAGAAAAATTAAAATGGGGGTCCGTTTTGGACCCCAGAGCCCGGGGACCACCACCTCCCGGGGCTTTCAAAATGTAGGGAGGGGGGCCGCGCGGCCCCCTCCTGGAGCCCTTGATGGCCCTGGGGACCACCACCCCCAGGGCCGGCTCCTGCAGTGTCCCGGGGTGCCTACCCCGGGACACTGCTGTTTGCAATGACAGGACGGGAGCCTCGCGGCTCCCGTCCTGTCATTGCAAACTTGCTTTGGATATTGGAAGAGAGAGCAGGGAACCTGCTCTCTCTTCCAATATCCAAAGCCGATTGCTTATCCACATGGGGAGCAGCATGTTAGCTGCTCCCCATGTGTAAAAGCAATGCCGGTTCCCGTAGGACACGGGGAGCCGGCGGGACTGTGGGGGTTTGGGGACCCCCACAGTCCCCAACGAGAGGCCAGGCCCCGGGGGATGGGGTCCCCGGGGCCATAAGAGGCCACGGAGGGGGCCCACGCAGCCCCCTCCCCAAAGTAACAAAAATTAAAAAAAAAATAAAAAAGTGCAAGGCCGGCCCCGGGGATGGGGTCCCCAGGGCCTTAAATGGCCTGAGGAGGGGGCCACGCAGCCCCCTCCAGATAAAAAAAAGAGGCCATGCCCCGGGGATGGGGTCCCCGGGGCCAATACAGGCCCAGGGAAGGGGGGCCACGCGGCCCCCTTCCCGTTTTTTATTTTTAATTTTAATTTTTAAAAAAGGGAAAGGCCCTGGGGGATGGGGTCCCCAGGGCCTAAAAATAGGAAAAAGGAAGGGGGCCACACAGCGCCCCTTCAGGGGGAAAAAAACAAAAAACAAAAAAAACGTCGGGCCCATAGGCCCCGCCCCCTTCCTTCACCACTCTGCAAACGCGCCCCTGGCGCGTTTGCAGAGAGGAACAATTCCCCTTGAATACTGGGGGTCCCTGGGGGCCAACTAGCCCACCAGGAACCTCCAGTATGCGCCAGGGGGCTGCCTTGCAGAGAGGTGTACAGAGGCCACGCCCCTTTTACACCTCTCTGCAACGCAGCTCTATGGCACTTTTTGGAGGTATATGGTGGCCTAGTTGCACCCCAGGGACCCTCAGGATTCAAGGGGAGTTAATACCCCGACTTAAAACGCGCCACGGGGCGCGTTTGCACAGTGGTGAAGGGAGGGGCGGGGCTTCAGGTGACATGTGTGCAAACAGGCCCCGTGGCGCGTTTTAAGATGGGGAATTAAATCCTCTTCAATCCTGAGGGTCCCTGGGGGCCAACTAGCCCAACAGGTACGTCCAGAAAGCGCCACAGAGCTGCGTTGCAGAGAGGTGTAAAAGGGGTGTGGCCTCTGTAAATGTCTCTGCAACGCAGCCCCTGGCGCATACTGGAGGTTCCTGGTGGGCTAGTTGGCCCGTAGGGACCCTCATGATTCAAGGGGACTTAATCCCCCAACTTAAAACGCGCCACGGGGCGCGTTTGCACAGATGTCACCTCAGGCCCCGCCCCCTCCCTTCACCATTGTGCAAATATTCCTCTAAAATCAGCCGAAATACGAATTCTGATTTACTCACCTGTTATCAGGAGAGACCTCAGTGCTGCATCTTTCAGCCCAGTACTAATCCTGAAAAGTAATTTTAACCGTACTTACCAGTAACTTGAATTTCCTTCCATAGGCTAACATTGACTGGTTTCACTTGGAAATTCTTCTAAGTGTGGAGTTTTGGAACTTTAAAATATTCCTCTAAAATCAGCCGAAATACGAATTCCGATTTACTCACCTGTTATCAGGAGAGACCTCAGTGCTGCATCTTTCAGCCCAGTACTGATCCTCAAAAGTAATTTTAACCGTACTTACCAGTAACTTGAATTTCCTTCCATAGGATATCATTGCCTGCTTTTTGCTGAAAAAGTTTCTAAGTGTTGATTTTTTAAACATACAAATATTCCTCTAAAATCAGCCGAAATCCGAATTCTGATTTACTCACCTGTTATCAGGAGAGACCTCAGTGCTGCATCTTTCAGCCCAGTACTGGTCCTGAAAAGTAATTTTAACCGTACTTACCGGTAACTTGAATTTCCTTCATAGGCTAACATTGACTGGTTTCACTTGGAAATTCTTCTAAGTGTGGAGTTTTGGAACTTTAAAATATTCCTCTAAAATCAGCCGAAATACGAATTCCGATTTACTCACCTGTTATCAGGAGAGACCTCAGTGCCTCATTTTTCAGCCCAGTACTGATCCTCAAAAGTAATTTTAACCGTACTTACCAGTAACTTGAATTTCCTTCCATAGGATATGATTGCCTGCTTTTTGCTGAAAAAGTTTCTAAGTGTTGATTTTTGAAACATACATATATTCCTCTAAAATCAGCCGAAATCCGAATTCTGATTTACTCACCTGTTATCAGGAGAGACCTCAGTGCTGCATCTTTCAGCCCAGTACTGGTCCTGAAAAGTAATTTTAACCGTACTTACCAGTAACTTGAATTTCCTTCCATAGGCTAACATTGACTGGTTTCACTTGGAAATTCTTCTAAGTGTGGAGTTTTGGAACTTTAAAATATTCCTCTAAAATCAGCCGAAATACGAATTCCGATTTACTCACCTGTTATTAGGAGAGACCTCAGTGCTGCATCTTTCAGCCCAGTACTGATCCTCAAAAGTAATTTTAACCGTACTTACCGGTAACTTGAATTTCCTTCATAGGCTAACATTGACTGGTTTCACTTGGAAATTCTTCTAAGTGTGGAGTTTTGGAACTTTAAAATATTCCTCTAAAATCAGCCGAAATACGAATTCCGATTTACTCACCTGTTATCAGGAGAGACCTCAGTGCTGCATCTTTCAGCCCAGTACTGATCCTCAAAAGTAATTTTAACCGTACTTACCAGTAACTTGAATTTCCTTCCATAGGATATCATTGCCTGCTTTTTGCTGAAAAAGTTTCTAAGTGTTGATTTTTGAAACATACAAATATTCCTCTAAAATCAGCCGAAATCCGAATTCTGATTTACTCACCTGTTATCAGGAGAGACCTCAGTGCTGCATCTTTCAGCCCAGTACTGGTCCTGAAAAGTAATTTTAACCGTACTTACCAGTAACTTGAATTTCCTTCCATAGGCTAACATTGACTGGTTTCACTTGGAAATTCTTCTAAGTGTGGAGTTTTGGAACTTTAAAATATTCCTCTAAAATCAGCCGAAATACGAATTCCGATTTACTCACCTGTTATCAGGAGAGAACCCAGTGCTGCATCTTTTAGCCCAGTACTGATCCTCAAAAGTAATTTTAACCGTACTTACCAGTAACTTGAATTTCCTTCCATAGGTTAACATTGACTGGTTTCACTTGGAAATTCTTCTGTGTGTGGAGTTTTGGAACTTTAAAATATTCCTCTAAAATCAGCCGAAATATGAATTCCGATTTACTCACCTGTTATCAGGAGAGACCTCAGTGCTGCATCTTTCAGCCCAGTACTGATCCTGAAAAGTAATTTTAACCGTACTTACCGGTAACTTGAATTTCCTTCATAGGCTAACATTCACTGGTTTCACTTGGAAATTCTTCTAAGTGTGGAGTTTTGGAACTTTAAAATTTTCCTCTAAAATCAGCCGAAATACGAATTCCGATTTACTCACCTGTTATCAGGAGAGAACCCAGTGCTGCATCTTTTAGCCCAGTACTGATCCTCAAAAGTAATTTTAACCGTACTTACCAGTAACTTGAATTTCCTTCCATAGGATATCATTGCCTGCTTTATGCTGAAAAAGTTTCTAAGTGTTGATTTTTGAAACATACAAATATTCCTCTAAAATCAGCCGAAATCCGAATTCTGATTTACTCACCTGTTATCAGGAGAGACCTCAGTGCTGCATCTTTCAGCCCAGTACTGGTCCTGAAAAGTAATTTTAACCATACTTACCAGTAACTTGAATTTCCTTCCATAGGCTAACATTGACTGGTTTCACTTGGAAATTCTTCTAAGTGTGGAGTTTTGGAACTTTAAAATATTCCTCTAAAATCAGCCGAAATACGAATTCCGATTTACTCACCTGTTATCAGGAGAGACCTCAGTGCTGCATCTTTCAGCCCAGTACTGATCCTCAAAAGTAATTTTAACCGTACTTACCAGTAACTTGAATTTCCTTCCATAGGAATCCATTGTCTGGTTTTCAGCAGAAAAGTATCAAAGTGTCGATTTTCACAAACTACAAATATTCCTAAAAAATCGCCTGTATGACTTAAACGCATTCTTTCAACTGTTTACAGGAGATGCACCAGTGCTGGATCCAGGATCCAACACTGAGTAAGAAAAAGTAACGATAACAGTTTTTAACTTCTAAGTGAATTTCCTTCCATAGGATAACATTGGTGATTCTATGAGAAAAAGTTTCTAAGTGTGAACTTTTAAAGTACAATAATATTCCTTAAAAATCACGACTGTAACCAAAACGCTTTTACTCAACTGTTTACAGGAGATGTCCCAGGACTGAATCTAGGATCCAGTAATGTGGTTAGAAAAGTAATCCATAAAGTAACTAATTGCATTTAACTAGAAATTCACATTGAGCTGAATGTTGCATTGTGTTTGAAAATGTGTTGCCCATTGCAACAACTGTAACTACTGTACTTAAAAGTCTATTGCCTATGTGCAAAGTAATTAAACTAAAGTAATTCATTCTGAGAAAGTATTTTTTGTAATGTAATGTATAATGTAATTACAATGTAATTTAAAAAATAAAATATGTAAAAAAAAATTGTTTCTAAAAAATGTGGAAATCAGTATGAAAAAAATGTATATAACAATTAATACATTTAAAAATTGTCATTTACAAAACCTTTGAAATTCACTGAAAAAACTAGGTTTCAGACATGTTATAGTTACAAATTAGCATTTAAAAAACCTTTGAAATTCACTGAAAAAACCATAGGTTTCAGGGACGTTATAGTTACAAATTAGCATTTAAAAAACCTTTGAAATTCACTGAAAAAACCATAGGTTTTAGGGACAGTTATAGTTAGTTGGACATTGCACTCGTACAAAACCCGTGAAAGTCCCCCGTTATAGTTAGTCCAGCTAACTATAACTCGCGCCCCCGCAATGCACTGCTGATGACGTCACATATTACATCACTCATGACATGGTCAGTGACATCACTCATGACATCACTGATGACATCTCAAATGACATCACTGATGACATCATCCACGTGATAATCTGATGCACCTCCTCACACCCTAATATAACCTTTGATACACCCACTCTAAATTACAGACTGCCATTCGCAAAACCATAGACACTCCAACACCAATAACTACATACCCACTCACTGATTCTTAGGTCTACGCACACATCCACTCACTCACCCATACAGTCACTCATACTTACGGTCACTCAGTACAGGACTATCATATGCACTCATACTCCTATATAGACACTCAAACACCGCCACTCATCCATAGAGGTACTCACACACCTAGTCAGTCATGCAAATAATTAAACACACTACCATTTACTCACCTATACAGTTATACACACACCAGCTCACTTACTCATACAAATAGTAGCACATTCTTACGCTCTTATACAATCACTGATACAAGCACACACTCATCCATACAGCCACTATCACAATCACTCACTTTCGCTTATAGCTATTTATATACTCCAACACACATATATACTGCCTTTCACATATGTAGTTACTCACACATGTACCACTGGGACATACATTCACTCACTAACACACTCTTACACACACTTACCCACCCATACAGTCTATCACAGTTGCACTCTTGAAACCATCCACCCAGTGAATCACCCACTCACACATCTATGCACATAGTTGCACACACCCCTCCCACACAAACACTCAGGCACCCATACAGATACTCAGACAAGCATTCAATAACTCATATAGACACTCATGTAGCTATTCACAAACTCATGCAGCCACTTACACAGCAACAGACAGACGGATACAGACATTCACCCAGTTTAGTCACTAACCCATGCATTCAGTAAGATACGTTAAATCACTCACTTATAGAGTCAGTCACGCACCTACTAAATCATCCATACAGACACTTACACACCCACTCATTCTTCAATACGTCTTTTCCTATATATATTAAAAATATATAAACTTTACAGAAACACACAGTCACTGGATGATGTCATCAGTGGTGTCATCAGTGATGTCATTTGAGATGTCATCAGTGATGTCATCAGTGATGTCACTGACCATGTCATGAGTGATGTAATATGTGACGTCATCAGCAGTGCATTGCGGGGGCGCGAGTAATAGTTAGCTGGACTAAGTATAACGGGGGAATTTCACAGGTTTTGTACGAGTGCAATGTCCAACTAACTATAACTGTCCCTAAAACCTATGGTTTTTTCAGTGAATTTCAAAGGTTTTTTAAATGCTAATTTGTAACTATAACGTCCCTCAAACCTATGGTTTTTTCAGTGAATATATATATATATATATATATTAGGATGATATTTCCATAGGGTGTGCTAATATCCGTTTGACAAATCTTCCCTAAACTTTCCAAAACAAAATTTATCCACCTCAACTTCCTTCTTGAAAGTTTTGGGGTGATCTGTCAATTTGGGGCTGGGAAAATAGGGGGTCCCAAAACGTGTTTGCCCCATTTATCTTTCCATAGGAAAATTAGAAAACACAGCTTGAGCCAAAATGACAAAACAGAATTACACCATATTTGGCAGAAAGTGAATTATTTGTCCAGAGACCATGCTTTTTGTGATTTGGTGTAAATCCACTCAGCAGTTTTTGAGAAATTAAGGCTCAGAAATGTTATATATTTTTTACCTCAGAGGATCCTTGGTGCCCCCAGTTCTTAAGATAAGATCTGATTGGCTGCCTCCAGGTAGGTCAACAAAGATTTCTCAGCAGCCATTCTAGGACACTGGAACTAAGTCTCCCATCCTGAAAAAAAGGTTAAAAAAAACAGAAGAGGCAGGGTAGGGATACCCTGCGCTCTAGGCCTCCCCTCCTTGAGACTCCTTGAGACACTGGGAACCTCATCTACTGGGGCCAATATGTAAAGGGGCTTGGCCATGCAGCCCATGTCCATGACTCTTCTTAAGGACCATGGGTCCCCATCCCATAGTGCCGATATGGTAATTAAAGGGGGGGGGGTGCAGCCCACCTCCCCAAGCCTCCTTGAGGCCCTGAGTACCCCATTCCCTGGGGCTGATTTCTTAAGTAGGAGAAGGGGCATGCAGTCCTCCTCCCCAAGCCTCTTTCAGTCCCTGGAGACCAAATTTCCAGGGGCCAATATGTAAATTAAAAATTATCGCCCCCCCCTTTAGGTGCCTAATTGAGACCCTGGGGACCACATCACATGAGGGCAATTGAAACTTTATTGGGAAGGGGGGCCTGCGGCCTCCCTCCCTGAGCCATACTATGGTCTTGGGGACCTCATACTCTGGGCAGGCTCACTCATCTGCTCCCACCGGGTGGGAGCACAAAAGACTCTCCCTGCCCTCTCTTTTGCAGGCAGGGAGACACAGACAAAGATGCCAGCCCTTACACTCCCTGTGACACCCAACAAAAATTAAAGATGTGAGAGCCCCATGTGGGCACTGGGGCACCCCAAATATAATTAAACAAAACACAAAATAAATGCTCATTTATTGTTCACTGCTCCAAGGAAGGAGCACCCCATAATGCCCTGAAAGGGCTTTCAATGGGTTTTGGAGCCTGATGGTGCCCCATGAATGAGCAGGGGCACCACCTAGCATTCTGTTTAATATTATAGGAAAGTAACAGAAAGTGAAACAACCCCCCCAGCAACAGTAAAAAAAGCTAATTTCCTGGGTTGTTTAATCCATGACCATAGGAAAGCTTACCATCGTTTATTAAAGCACTCCTTGCCGTAGCTCTATGCTCTTTGGCTGGAGTGCAGGTCACTCTTGTCGTTGTTTTTATGGCTTCAATTTGTGACCTAAATATGTTAAAAGAAAAACCCAAAGACATGTTGATATTGCTTTTTACAATAAATGTTTTTTGTTTTTTTTTGACAATCATTTCTATTAAACATTGCACTGGTGAATTAATGAAATATGCAGTCCAGGCCCTGTGCCAAACCACATGCTACCCACCACTGAAATGCACTAATTATAGTTATCTCAAGTAATCTGTGCACATGCACTGCTAATTAACTCACATATTAACTCACTCATGACATGTTCTATGACATCATTGATAACACCAAAGCAACATCTGAAATACATTATTGATGACAACACTGTGCATGGTGGGGGCTCGAGTTATAGCTACTTTAGGGTATAAGTTATAGTTACTTGAGATAAATATAACTGGTGAGTTTGCTTGTGTAAAATAGTAGGTTTTATCTGATATTTTCACCAAACTATAACCCTACTTTAACCTTTGTTTTTCAGTGAATTTCTAAGGGTTCTTTTTTTTAAATGTAATATTTACAATTTCTAACTATAATGTCAATTTAACCTTCGTGTTTTAGTGAATTTCTATGAATTCTTGAAAAAGTCTATTAAACTGTATGAGGTAATGTGCATATATATAGGCCGTGTGTGGCAGAAAGGTTGGCTTTACGTATGGTAAAAACATATTACTTTAAGTTAAAAAAAAAACTAGAAATTCACTGAAAAAACAGAGTAAAGTTATAGTTAAGTGTGACAAAAAGATCTGGTTTAAAAAAACATAGAAATTCACTGAAAAAAACTAAAGGTTAAAGTAACATTATAGTTAGGTTAATGTGTCAGTGACAACATTAACGTTTAGAATTAAAAAAGCACAGAATTTCACCAGTTATGGTTAGCAATGCTAACTATAACTTGCACCCCCGCCATACACTGCTTATGACCTCACATATTACATCACTCATGACATGTTCTATAACTTAGTCACTGAACGACAAGGAAACTGTAAACAAGAAAAAATCTGAAATCAGATGGAAGACAAACAAAAAGCAAATTACAAAATTCCATGCATCCCAGGAGTGTTGATAGTATTGTAGAAGAATAAAACATTATATTTTCTTAAAAAGTGTTGCGTGCTTTTAAATATAAATGCTGGTAATGCTCTTTATATACATTTTGCGGAAGCAGGCACCTTTTAGTTCTTTAAAACAAGAATGCATTTTATTTGAACTTGACCAGTTTCATATAATTGTATAACATGGAATAAGAGTCTTTTTGCTTGATGTAAAAAGTCCTTTTACCATCATAAGACTTGTGCTTTGCAAAATCATAGGGTTTGCAACCACTAAAAAGGCTTTTTACAATGTACAAAAGCCCGGTCCAAATGACAAATCGAAGGCAATTTCAAATGAGTTTTTCCTTCCTATTTATGGGTTAGACTGGTATTTATCAGTGTTTGGCAATGTCACTTGCAGTCACAAAGGATTGCTCAATTAACAACCCCCCAAGTTGGGGGTGGAAACTGATTTGTGAAGGGGAAGCTGGTTGTGTGACAGTTTCTCCTTTTGAGAATTGTGTCAGATGCTGTTAGGCGCCTCATGCAGTGTTTAAGTGCATGCTCCCACTAATGTGCTCCTAAACAAGAAACAATTTTTAAAGCAGCTCTGGTTTCTTTAACGGAAATAGCTGCTCCAAAAAAAACTGCTTCGGAAAGCAAGTGCAGGGACATAGGCCAACTGTCACTTGCAAGCCTCCATTTCACAGCCAAGCTCAAAGGGCCACCAATTGCTAGGTGCCTTTTTAATATTCATTAAGGATGTCACTTTGTGACCTCCTGTGAATGAAATATTTGCAATGCGACCTACTTGTAGATGGGTCATATCGCAAAATGCATCTATGTTTGCAAACCAGTTAATGTGTAATTTGAACATTCCTGGTTTGCGAATCTGGATCACTGCTAGGAATGGTGTTTATGTTTGGCTAAGGTATGCTCCTAAGCCAGGCAGAACCTACCACTCTAGTTAGAGTAAGGGAGATACACATCCAAGATAACCCCTGCTCACCCCTTTTGTAGTTTGGCACGAGCAGTCAGGTTTATCCCAGAGGCAAGGTGCAAAGCATTTACGCAACACATACAGACACCAGTGACACAATAAATACACTGTAGTGTAGCTCCTATTTCCCTAATAGGCTCTGCGCATTGGAATAATATATCCTATAGGTTTGACATAGGACTAAGGTCAGTATGTCCCTATCGAGTATATTAAACGTAATTACTTGTGCCAGCTAGCTCAGAGGCCACTAGAAACTCCTTGACAACAAGAAGGGAGTAGTTTCTGGCAGCCGCAAAACATGACCACTGTGTTTCCCTTTAGAATCAGAACGTGTCCCAGAGTCGTGGAAACAATAGATAACTATTTCACTCAGCTCAGTCGTGCATGCTTAGTTTTCTCCAAGTTACACAGAAAGAAATAGACGGGCGTTTCAATAAAGGATTTATTGAACAGTCTTGTTTCTGGTGTAAGTAAAATGTGCTGTTACGATCACAAGACAGTATGCGAGATAAATAATGTACAGGGTGAGCAGTAGAAATAAATAATACTGCGATAGCATTATCTTTTAGTACATATGCATTTACATTAATAACACAGACTAAAAATGCGAGTACTCATACGATGCGTTGCTAAGCTAGTTCTACCCCAATGTACCTAACCTGACCTAGGTGTAGGAAGAGGGAAGAAGTAGGTGAAGTATTCCTTACTACGGTATACTAAGAGTATGTTAAGTCTAGTATGCCTAGTATGCCAAGAGTCCCTCTAGGTTCTAGTCAGCTCCATACCTGAAGAATGAGAGAGGTAGGAATCTCTTTGCCAGACTCGAACTCCAACACCCCGCAAGGGAAGTCAGATCACTGGAAGCTGGAAGCTGGAAGCTGGGCTCTCTGCGTGCAGGGAAGGCAGCGTCCTCTCAGTGCGTCAGGCCGGGAAACGGGCTCCTCTGAAGTCGAGGTCTCCTCTGGTTTACAGGGGCTAGGGAAGGTATATTTATACCTGAGAGCACCTAAGAATGTTAGTATTGACGTGAGTTGGACAGCGAAAGACGTCATGAATGAACCCCCTAAGGAATAATGGTTCATGCATAATATATGAGTCCTTGAAGAAATCAATAGTCCTGGACTAGGGAAACTCTCGCAGCCTAAGGGTCTGTTCTTCATGAACTCGTTGTGACGTTAGGGTGGACGGATGTCAGAGACCATGCCTGTATTTGGAGTGCATGGTTTAATGCCTAAATAAGGGCTGGGATTTTATGCCTATATAAGGGCAGGGCGAATTGTGCCTATATAAGGACATGATACTGGAAAGCCCGTTTATGGATACCCTAAGAGGAATACAACACCCACTCCTCTTTCGTGTGTACGATAATACTAAAATGCTAAACATTTAAAATGCTAAACATTAAAATGGAGTACCGCATATTTCTAAAATTTTTCATAAAACCATTTAAAAAAGGCATTTAAAAAACCTATTAGAATGCAAAAGGTACTGTACATTTGAAGCATTGCTTTTCATTACAGGTATAAAGTTCGAAAATAAATGCAATTGGAATGAAATAAGCAGTAATATTTACATGTGACAAAAAATGATCGATAAGTTTCTCAAAAATCAAAGTCATTTCATGTCATGAAAATTAATGAACTGTTTTAGACACACAAGATGACTAAGTGTCCGTGGAAGTACCTTGAAGTCTGTATTATAAGGCTAGTTCTACTTTAAGCAGATCGATGTGCCATTTTCGTCCCAAAAAAAAATGGGAAAAAGTTCAATTTTGGTAGAGTTCCAAGTTGTTTAAAAATGAAGGCCAAATTGTCACTGCATATCTGGAACACTGTATGCCGAATCAGAGTTAGTTCACGGGTCTGGTGTAAACATGAGATCATCTATTTCAATAGACAAAACATCATCCACTGTTGTTGGTGTCAGTTGGAACACCTTGTGTAGTAGATTAATTGCACAGAGATGGGAAGCATTGCTTCCAGCATAGGTTGCCGCAGCAATGTTTGCGTCCGTTGTTACCTGTGTGCCTGTAGATCTTTCTCGTACCTCAGCAGCAGCCGGAAGCGTCTGTGAGATCTCAATGAATGCTGACAGCAGGATAGGAAGCCTCTGGGGACAACACAGAGCATGGGCCGTTATCGGGTCCAGCAGAGTATCGACATCCGTTGGCGTTGCTGATGGAAATGTTAGACAGGTGTCCAACACGCATTCTTCACCGCATAGCAGGCATCGTAGAACAGGTAAGATGCAATCTTGCCAGATTGGTCTGAACGACAGGAACCAAGTAGTATTAAGGTCCCGTAGACGAGTCATGCCCAAAAGCTTTACTATTTGCTCACGGCACTTTCGTTCAAGGAGAACTTTCTCCATTTTGCTCGGAGTGATGTCTGCGAGTAGGCTGGCCATAGCGCAATAGCAGGGAGAGAAATAGAATTCCGGCAACAAGTGCTAGAATTAATGGTTTGCCACCAAACACCGAACGTGCAAAGTTCGGGATGAGTCCGAGTATTGCCTGGAAAGGTGCTAACAGACCTGAGCAGATGCTCTTAAATACATGTACAATTCCGGTTGTATCAGACATGTTAAAGATACGTGATATCATTTCCACGAAATGTATAGGGCAGATTGTACGTATTAAAGTCTGTATCTCAGCCGAAGTCCTTGCTACTTGTAGATCATAGGTTTCTTTGGCCGAGGTCAAAGGCACTGTTTGCTGTAAAAGCATGGCTTTCATTCTGCTTAAAGTATCAAATCTTATAAAAGAGACGTTCAGCGAAGGCCATAGAGGCGACTCCCTGACTGTGTCTATTGGGGCAAACAATACTTGCATACAGCAAGTGACCCTGGAGTTGACCGTTACTAGATATGGGATGCCTGGCAGCATTCCGCAGCAGCTCTGATCATTCAACATGAGGTAACTCCCATTAGAAAGTTGTCCAAACGCTGGATTAATCACAGCAGCTGGAGTACCCTGCTGATGGCAAGACAAATTTTCCACTGAACCATTACAAGCCCCGTGCAAGGAAATGTCTTGACATATAAGTGAACCACTCAGTGCAAGTTTACAGTTTGTACCGCTCAAAAACACTTCACGATCCCCACTCCAACATCTATATGTATACGGTAAATCCCAAGATGTCTTAATGTATTCCTTACCCAACCTTTCATATTTGCCTGCTTGCATTTGTCTGAGGCAATACTGAAACTGAAAAGTACTCACAGGTAATGTTATTTTGCCATGAATAAGCCATTCTGTAGCTGGTTCAGCACTGGCTCAGCACTGTATACTTTGCTCCTCTTTGTGCCAGTTCGATCTGTTTATCAGTGAGATTGTATTCTGCAAACAGAGCCGTTGTGTTGATGAAACGCCAAGGCACATAGCCCGCTCGCAAAGATTGCAGCGTCCAGCTTAATAACATAATAGAACGTAATTGAGATTGGCCTTGTTGTAACATCGCCAAATCTTGTTCTAGAATGTCGATAGCAGAGGATACAATGCCATCCAATGAATATATTCTGGAGGACAAAGTTGTTAACCCATTGTCGACCACAGAGAGTGTTTTCTCTAAATTAATACGATCAAGTTCACGTATTCGTTCTGCGGCCTCTATCTGTGATACCTTCCAAGCTTCATTATAAGCAGCATAAATGCCGGCATATATGAAACGTTTTTGACGCGGTTTTCTTGGTCCAAGCAAGAATTCCCTAAGGTCTGCGTCCTTTTTAAGTAAGGTTAAGTGTTGTTTCACATCCTGTAGTGTAGACTTATGCAGACAATTGAGGCATAATTTACCTACACTGTATGTTGTTACTACCCCCGGATGTTGTCTTTGGACGTATCTTGGGTCTGGCCTATTAATAGTAAAGCCCTGAGTTTTATTCAGGAATCTTTCCTGACAGTTATTCGTGTCTGTGGGCCAGATCAACCATTTTTTCCAAGTAGGATTAGATCTGTTGAGTTGTAGTATATTGTCAACTGTCACCACTGCCTTTGTATTATTTTCACTGGCAGGTGTTGGTACAGAAGGTGTGTTCATCTCTTTTATCTTGGCTAATCCAAGACAAGATGTTTGTTGGATAGTTTCATTCAAAAACATTATTTGTTCTGGGATGATGCAGGCTCTAAATAAAGCTTCTATCCCCTGCACTTGCCAATCTTTAGCACCCCACACAGTTTTTGTGTCAATTGTATCTTTCCAAAAGTCGAAACCCTGTCTAGACAGTTGGGCATTAAATAATGCAGAATAAATCTGTTTTGTATTTGTTAACATAATTTTCAGTCCTGTCTTGTTTACATTTTTATAGTAAAACATTTCTGGATCAGATGTATTGTAACCTGAAAAATATGGAAATTTACTAGCAAATGTTTTTGAACTACCTTTAGGTGGTGTAGGACAATGTTCCCATTGGTTAAACATAAACACATTTCTTGGATATGCAGATTTATGCAAATAATGATGACCATAGTGATTATAACAATACAGTTGTTCATAGTCTGATGAACCCTCTAAATATTCATTTTTAGAAAATGCAGCAGATTTTTCTAAGTCAAACATTATGTCATTTACAGTCTCAAAGACCCAATCATCTGAATAGGTACTGGACGTAATTAGATCACTTAGTGAAATTTTAAACAAATGTGGAATGTTCAATTGTTCATTCGGGCCGAAGATTCATAATCTGTTTTGTCCCACACTATACCATCCTGTATAGGAACAGCTGTGATGTTCACTGATGATAAGTCTCTTGCTTCACGATGGGAAGATTTATGAGGTTTCAAAAGTACGTTTACGTCTTTTCCTTCAGTGTTCACATGGATGTATCTGCCACTTATAAGCACGCTTACAGTTGTAACCAAAGCTAGCCAGAGCAGGAAAACAAAAAGTCCAGATGTAATCCAGAGTTCAATCCATGGAGAAACCAAATAAGTCTTTTTCATAAATTGAAGAAAGCTTGTACTTGCTGCTTGAATTTCAATGACATTGGCGTCGTTTCAGGTTCACTTGGATCTTCTGAGAACGTTTCAAAGTTAATGAAATAGCCAGAAGCAGTTCTGTCAATTGTTGGAATTGCATCAGGAGTTGTAGAAATCACTGGAACCAGTTCATCACTTGTTACGTTGGTGTAGACAGGTGTATTTGGACGAACTGTTAGTTGGTGTTCAAGAGGGATGAGTTCCATAGCGTTGTTGCTTAGTCCTCCATCTGTTACAGCTGAATTCTCCATAGTTATCAGTCTTTCAGTCTGAACCTCTTGGATAGTAGCGAGAGGAGTGTGTCTGCTACTAGGTCGGAGTCCACGAGGCCTACTATTTAGTATTGGCCACATACTGTGGTTTGATGAGGTCGATGGACACAAATCTTTTCTCCTTTCTTCCAGCAAGGGGCAGCAGAAGTACTGTTCTTGTTCCTTGAACTGCTAGGACAGGTACTGGTTGTCTGTAAGAAGGTCCAAATTTGTTCTTGTCCGCAATTTTTTCTCTGACTAGATCCCCAACTTTTGGAATCCAGACAGGCCTTGCTGGGACCGCCGATTTTTCCCCAGTGGTGGTTGGCTGTAGGAGTACGTTGCTTTGTTTCGTTCTTAATTTGTTTAAGTCCTGTAAAACAGCCAAACGATCTTTGATATCAAATGGTTTATTTTCCACCACTGTGCCTACGTGTTCAAGGTCTGTTACCCACATTCTTGTCCCAAATAGGATCTCATATGGAGTGACCCCCCCTAGAGAACTTCTTGGCAGGTTGTTCATTGAGCGCTGTACCCCACTAAGGTGTTTGACCCACCCATCACCCGAACCTAATACCCTAGCTGTTATAGACTGCTTTATGTCCCGGTTTTTCCTTTCCACAACCGAATTTCCCTCAGGATGGAATGGAGAGGAGTACCGCAATGCAACGCCCAGACTGGACATGGCTTCTTTGTAAGCCCTAGAGCTAAACGCAGGACCTTGGTCAGAATGTAGCGTGCCTATTGCGTATGTGCCGATAAAGACTCGCAAATCTTTTATAACAGTTCGAGCGTCAGCTGAGCGCTGAGGCCATAACCATAGGAACCTAGATTCAGTATTTGCGGGAATGCCTTTGTCCAGTAGGACGCAGGCGCGTAGATAGTCGAATGCTGTCTAACAGTGGTGTCTGTACTGGGCTGCCGCATTCGCAGCATGAAGTCTGGTGGCTCTCTCGCTGTAATTTACAGTCTTAGCAGTTGTTGATGAATATGTGAATTTCTGTATTCATTCCAGGCCACCAGTACATCTCTTTTAAAGTCAAGATAGTTTTAGAGATCCCTTGGTGTGACAGACCCTCCCCCAAATGTGTTTCATAAATCAAGGCTGCTCTACGTTCCATGTTTGGAATTACCCTATCCCCCACTCCAGGAATTCGAGCAAAAGGAACGTTGTTCGCATCAATTACATAAGAGTACTTGAGTGGAAACTTTTTTGGTAACGCTGCACTGCTGCCTTTGCTTGATGCATTGACAGCCAACATTATCTCACCGTCTATTTTTGTTTTTGAACGAGTGATCGCAGCTACGGAAGCCGTTTGCACAGCCCCCTTTGCGGCTTCGTCAGCCAATGAATTCCCTGCAACGTGAACGCCATCACGTTGATGACTCAGTGTGTGGATCACGTGAGCCTTTGGTAGTTCGTTTTTCAACCGAACTACTTGTTCCCAAAGCAATTTGTGCTTTATTGTGCCACCTTTCGCATCTTTGAAACCATTTTCAAGCCACTTTTGTATATAGTCATTATACGACTGAACACAGTAAAAGGAATCGCACACTATTAGTGTGGGGAATTCTCGATCTGTACTTTCAAGTGCCAGTTTGAATGCTTGTAGTTCAGCTCGCTGAGCTGTACAATCCCCTAGAGATTGTGTTTTTGTGACCATAGGTCTGAAGATGCCATCTCGCATGCGACCTTTAACGATTGCACACGCTGCACTGTAAGCTTGCTTACTCCCTATTGCGGGTTGTGGGGATCCGTCAGTGTAAATTATAAATTCGTACTGATCAAGAGGCAGAATTTCAGTAGGCAGAGGACATTCTTGTTCATATTGTAGGAATGCTTGTGTTTTTAAATCTGGATCAAAAACATATTCAACATCTGTTGCAGCAAGAGAATTAACCCATTGTATCCATCTCGGATGTAATGCTTTAGCATTTGGAATGCTTGCTTTTGTGACCGCTTCTAAAGCTGGTACTGGGGTTACGACAATAATGCGTTTCCCTTGGGCTAAGGCTCTTTCTTTTGCTACAGCGGTTTGAACTGCTGTCAGAATTTTTTCAATTGAACTGAAGCGCATTTCCGCTTGTGTGTACAAATGAGATTTGTATGCTATTGGTATTTGCTCACCCTCATTAAATGTTGAGTAGGTGAATCCACATTGACCCGAAATTATTCGGATCACCAAATTACGTTGACTTACACGTGTTTATAAGTGATTTGTTGCTAACATGTTAGCTTGTAGTGAATGCAAGATTTCTGTGTGTTCCTGTGTCCAGTTTTTGATTGAAAAATCAGGTTTGATTAATGCGTAGAGAGGTTTAACCCTTTCTGCGTAATTTAGTATGTATGTTCTTCCAAAATTTAGGAAACCCAGGATGGATTGTAAGTTTTTTAGCGTTTTTGGAGGTTGGAGCAGCGCACACTTTTCTAAAAGTTAGCTGCCAAGCTCTTGCCTTCACTTGAAAGCTCATATCCTAAAAATAGGACATTGAGATGGGCAATTCTGGACTTTTTAAAGTTGAACTTGTAGCCCTCAGAGGCGAAACCCAGTATAATGGTGCTCACCCTGTTCAAGTGTTTTTCCAGGTCATCGTCTGTCAGATATATGTCATCGACATAGGACAATGCCTCATTGTCATAAATTTGTAGTAACTCCGTTACCCTCGCTGAGAATAAACCTGGGCTGTTCTTGAACCCTTGTGGGAGTCGACAAAAGTGACGCTGGGTCCCCATTATGGAGAATGCTGTTAAGTACCTGCTTTCAGGTGCTATGTTTTGACAAAAGAAACCATTTGAGATATCTAATGTTGTTTTATATTTTTACGCACAATGTTATTCATTAATGCTGTGCTATGTGCATTTTGCACTGCAAAAGTTTTAGAACAAGTGTTTAAATGTCTGTAATCCAAAACTAGACGATATGTATTGTCTGGTTTGGAGACAGGAAACAAAGGATTGTTCATTGAGGAGGTGCATGTTTCAATCACCCCTTGGTATTCAAGTTGATCTAAGATCTCCCTGACCTGTTTTTTAGCTTCTTGCTTTATTGGGTACTGCCTTTGTGCAGTTGGTTCATGTTTCAGATGTATTTTATGGTGAGGTGAGTCCTCATCCCATCCTACATGATTTTTATATAATGCTGGGGCCTGGGCTACTGCCCATTTCCTGGCATATGTATATTTTAGGTGAATTGGAATATGGTTGGAGAAGGCAGGCATAATAATGTCCTCGCCGTGTGGGCACTCCCTGACAAATTGTGGTGGCCAGTCCTTTTCTGCTAGAAGTATGTCATAGCCCCTTGATAGTCTTTCCCAAAAAAGTGCTTTCACCTGTCTAGGTTTGTCTCCCTCCATCCGGAGTGTTATTTCATATAACTTTTGTGGAGTACTAACCCTGGTGTCTACAGTCTCTACTGTGATGTACTCATTCAAGTCCACTATCTCCAGAAGTTCCTTCAGGTTCTGGCGAACTATTGTGACTTCTGCTGCACTGTCCAGCATTATCTGAGCCCATTCTCCGTTCTTGAGTTGTGTTCTCAGTATTCTCGGCATGTCTGATCTTCAGACCTGCTACTTTCTTTTTGGAGAATTGAGGTTTTGCTTTAGTTTTTGGTGCGTGTTTGTCGTCTTTCGATTTCACGCGTTCTTCTTTATGTTCTGATCGTCCTCTTCTTTCCGAAGTCTGTGATGAGATCTGAAAGGGACGAGAGGAACGTGTATCAGTATCTTGATACCTATCAGGTTTTCTCAAATTATCCCTATTCCTGAGGTTATACCTCCTTTCAGAGGGCTCCTTTTGAGGAGACCTACCTCGGGATTGAGAACGTTTCTCATTTGAATTTTGTTTAGTAGACTCCCACTTCTTTTTAGAAGATGTAGGAGTTTGTTTAATTGAGTCCTTCTCAGGACTTTCAGATAGTTTCGGCTTCACTGGTCTTCCACCCAAACTATCTCTGCCTAATTCTGCATAAGATTGTTCTATTATTCTGGGTAGCTCTGTTTGATGTTCTGTAACATCAAATTCCCTTAATTTTTGGCGGATCGCCACTGCTGCTGCCTCCCCTTTAATATTAGATAATATTATTGTTGATACCTGGTCGAAATTTTTCAGTAATTTCATACCTAAATTCAGAGCAGGCTCTGCCCCATATTCGTTTTGAATTTGTTTTAGGACATCAGGTATTACCGCAATTGACGGAATACCATGTGTTTTAGTATAGATGGCAGCAAAGACTGAGCCCCAAGTGGTGCAGTCTTCCAGTTGTGGTGTGATCCCCATTGGTAAACTGATTGTTAGGATTCTGTGTTTCTCATGCGGGCTAGTATTTGGAAATACTGCTTCGATTTGAGTAATTTTTTGAGCTATCCAAAATGGAATTTGCTCACGTTTTGTGGGCATTTTACCCATGACTGCGTATAGAGTCTGTGGTGTAATTTTTAGTGTATTCCCCTGTTGGGGAGTTGGATTTGGATATGTCAATGGTGGTCGGACTGTAAAAGTCCGCATGACATATTGGACCAATTGTCTGTAAATTTTTATTAACTCTGTGAGTTGAGTAAGTAACTCCTCATCTGACATCTCTTCAATGTCTGGATGAGGTGTGTAGCCGGCTAAAATCGGCCTTGTTGCTCCTGGTCTACCTAGTGGACCGAGCCTAGTAATGTTTTTGTGATGTTTTAGGGCGCCTTTAAACCAGAGCTGATGCTCTTGGTATGTTAATGGAATTTCTATATCCTCGAAAGGAATGTATTCCTCTGGTGGTTCATCTTCTTTGTAGAAGTGAAACATGTGTGTTACTGAATTGGATTCAGGAAATATTACCCATGAATAGAATACCTCTGTCTGAAAGGATTCATGTGCCTCTATCACGAAAACTGCTCTACCGCCTCTTGGTGGTAGGCCATGTTTTATAAGTTTTAGAGTGATGGCTCTTCTTAAATTTTGATGGATGTGTATAACACCCTCCTCGGTTTCATTTAAACCTGTAATGTTAAAAACTGCTGCTTGGGCTGGATCAGCCGCAGCTCCACCGTTTCCGGCTTCATTGTCGGAACCAGGCATTTTGTTTTTGAAAAATGTAGAACAAGTTTCAAGGAAACAAAGATAAGGTGCACAATATTTTGGAACACTGTATCCTTCAACGTTGAGCAAACCAAACAGCTAATATATAGGGTACTGCCCTATGTAGCCGTGGTGGATACTTAACCCTGCCCACTCCAGACGTCTTTTGGAGTATATGGGTAGGGGTCTCTTGAGAGAAAAAGCACGGCTGAGTTACTCAGTATCTAACGTTGAATTACTGCCTTACCAAACCGTTGGGCGCCATGTAGTGTAGCTCCTATTTCCCTAATAGGCTCTGCGCATTGGAATAATATATCCTATAGGTTTGACATAGGACTAAGGTCAGTATGTCCCTATCGAGTATATTAAACTTAATTACTTGTGCCAGCTAGCTCAGAGGCCACTAGAAACTCCTTGACAACAAGAAGGGAGTAGTTTCTGGCAGCTGCAAAACATGACCACTGTGTTTCCCTTTAGAATCAGAACGTGTCCCAGAGTCGTGGAAACAATAGATAACTATTTCACTCAGCTCAGTCGTGCATGCTTAGTTTTCTCCAAGTTACACAGAAAGAAATAGACGGGCGTTTCAATAAAGGATTTATTGAACAGTCTTGTTTCTGGTGTAAGTAAAATGTGCTGTTACGATCACAAGACAGTATGCAAGATAAATAATGTACAGGGTGAGCAGTAGAAATAAATAATACTGCGATAGCATTATCTTTTAGTACATATGCATTTACATAAATAACACAGACTAAAAATGCGAGTACTCATACGATGCGTTGCTAAGCTAGTTCTACCCCAATGTACCTAACCTGACCTAGGTGTAGGAAGAGGGAAGAAGTAGGTGAAGTATTCCTTACTACGGTATACTAAGAGTATGTTAAGTCTAGTATGCCTAGTATGCCAAGAGTCCCTCTAGGTTCTAGTCAGCTCCATACCTGAAGAATGAGAGAGGTAGGAATCTCTTTGCCAGACTCGAACTCCAACACCCCGCAAGGGAAGTCAGATCACTGGAAGCTGGAAGCTGGGCTCTCTGCGTGCAGGGAAGGCAGCGTCCTCTCAGTGCGTCAGGCCGGGAAACGGGCTCCTCTGAAGTCGAGGTCTCCTCTGGTTTACAGGGGCTAGGGAAGGTATATTTATACCTGAGAGCACCTAAGAATGTTAGTATTGACGTGAGTTGGACAGCGAAAGACGTCATGAATGAACCCCCTAAGGAATAATGGTTCATGCATAATATATGAGTCCTTGAAGAAATCAATAGTCCTGGACTAGGGAAACTCCCACAGCCTAAGGGTCTGTTCTTCATGAACTCGTTGTGACGTTAGGGTGGACGGATGTCAGAGACCATGCCCGTATTTGGAGTGCATGGTTTAATGCCTAAATAAGGGCTGGGATTTTATGCCTATATAAGGGCAGGGCGAATTGTGCCTACATAAGGACATGATACTGGAAAGCCCGTTTATGGATACCCTAAGAGGAATACAACAGCACCACAAAAGAGACTTCACACTGTAGTATATAAAATTATGTATCTCCATTGCATATAAACATCGACCAAAACAACATAAACCAGTAATCCCTTTGCCAATAAGGCAAATGTCATAACATCACAGTTAGTGCAATAAGATAAAGACGTATATGTTTCACACATCATAAAACCATCATCAATGTGCATACAAGGCCAATCCTGAAATAATACTTGTCATCCTGACAAGACAAGGCAAAAACAACAAAAATCATAAAGAAGTGCATAACAATCCAGCAGTTAGGTTGTAAGCATCACCTGCAAATCACAACATTTCATCAGTTCTACAGAAATCACAAAATATCACCATAAACGCAGCCACATTAGTAAGCCCACGTAGGCAAATATACTTCTGTGCCCCTCTTAGCAAAGGTTACGATAATCTGTATGAGCCCTGGTGAGAAAAGGGATTTGCTGGTTTAAACGTAGGCCACAGGAGCACCTGCACGCCTACTACCAGTGATACAGTAATCTTTCTGGTTAAGTCTTTCAGCTGCCTTTTGTCGTTCTCGTGGTCCTCTCCTGAGGTACCCCCACTGAAGAAAGTAACAAGGCCCCCAAACGTGTGTGTGAACATGAGGGAGGGACACACTCTCACTGCAGACTCGCTGAGTCCCCCTCATACAGGGTAAGCTCCTGCGATTCTTCCTTAAGGACCGACTTCCCGCGTATGCTCAGGGCCGCCATAATCACCCAGTACCTCAGTGTAGTGAGAGTGGTCCTGCCATTCCAAACATGGCAATGCCACTCCTTTCTGATCAGAAATTACCACTGAAAAGCATATCAGGGATTTCACAATGCAAACCTATGAGAGGAGCAGGCCTCACAGCAGTGAGAAAGCAAATAGGCTGTTTGTCACTACCAGGACATGCCACACAATGAAGGCACAAATCCTACCTTTTACCTACACAGCACCCTGCCCATAGGGCTACCTAGGGACTACCTTAGTGGTGACCTATATGTAGACAAAAGGAGTGTTTCAGGCTTGGCAAGTAACTTTAAATAAACAACGTGGGTGGTGAGATGCACACCATTCAACATCATCCCAATTTATTAGAAAGCTTGACTACTTCAGAACTATGAAAGCGTGCATGCTTGATTCGAGCTCTGCCCAATAGCGCTATATTGTAACAGAACACATAAGAACCTTATTCGGTGCCAATTCAAGCTGCACAGCCACGTCGCTGAATGAATCCAATCAATCAAATGTTTGCTGCAATTATTCTTCTTTTAATCCATATTTAACTCGATTTCTTTTTCACCTGTATGTTCAACTATTTTCAATTCATTATACTCATTCCAATGCGAAGTCGTTCACATAAACACCGGAGTCATGATGATTTCCAAATGTCACGTCTTTATTAAAATTACCCAATGCATTTCGGGAATAATCCCTTCATCAGGGGTATCTAAAATGTAATGATTAGTGACCATTAGCATTGTTGTTACACATCAAAATCAGTGAAAAAATAAGTACAAAATAATAACTCAATACGTTGTACTCTAAATATCTTCTGTAAGTAACTCATGCATGCTGAATTTATAACCAACTACTGATAGGCCGCAAAAAGTCGTATAAAAAATTAAATTAGAACAGTATTCCCCTTGAATAACCTTCAACATTTTTTACTGCTATAAGACGAGACCTATTTCACTGGGCTGAACGCCTCTCGTATACACTTCCTCCCTCGTTTAATACCTTAAACTGACTGCGTTTTAAATACGCTTACCATGACCTCTGTGCGTTAACATCCATTATAAAACGCCCCAAACTCGTTTGATGCCGGCACTCCTAAAACAAACGTGTTCTCGCATGGTCCGTCACGTGGACATCCTCAAGAGTGCTGAAGCACTCGTCCCTCTTCATAATGATACAATCTACTGCTTCCAGCTCATATGCCTACTTAGCTCCATTCCAACACTGCCCCCAGGTGTTTAGTCACGTGTATTAGTGCTCAAAGGTTACAATTGAACTAAACAACGGACTCTCGGATTCTTTGCTCACCCGTAATCTCACTTTTTTGAAGAAATACTACTTTTTTTTTTTTTTAAGTTTTATTTATGCTTTTATGAGACAGCATTAAACAGAATTATACAATTACAGAATTGTGATAGCAGTTTGGTCATTGCTCGACACCGTTCACATGTAGCGTAAATCTTACATTGAAGTGCATTCACAATAAATGGCATTGAGAAACAAGAATCAGTAGCGTTAGCAGTTGGACATGCAAAACAGTAATCTGAAAAATAGGAATACCTTTTTATCTTATACTTAGAGTCCCATACATTCGCTGCACGTACAGGGGAACACACCCTAAATTCTCCCGAAGCAGTGTATGAAGTAGAATACGCAGTTAATTAGGCATCGTGTTGAAACGGGGTTCTACGATAGTGTGTGGGGGAACAGTAATAACCGGTGATACATCTCTGGCTCGAAGCCAACTTATGAAGGGCTCCCAAATATTTTTGGGTCTGGAAGCCGTAGGCATGAGGTCCCAGTAAAGTGATAGTTGCTCCTGGCAATAGGCAACGTCCTGTAGCCAATCCTTAACCCTTGGGCCTCTGGTTGGCCCCCAGTGCATAGCAAGACGACGTCTCGCAAGGACCAGCATCATGGCTGTTAAGCGGCGGACTTCTGGGCGTGTCTGTGCTACATACCCTAAAAGCATCACCAGCGGAGAGCGGTCAATGGGATGGCTCGTTACTGCATGTATAACATCAGAGACCTCATGCCAATAGCCAGAAACTACGGGGCAGTCCCAAGCGATATGGAGGAAGGCAGCGCCTTCGCCTACACTTCCAGCAATTTGAATTGTCTTTGAGTTTTATTTTAAATAGTTGTAGAGGGGTTCTATAAAATCTATGAAGAAACTTGAAGTGAATCAACCTCAATTTATAGTTTGGGGATAGATATTTTGTCTGGGAGCAACACTGGGCCCATTGTTCATCAGTTGGTTGGTCACCCAGGTCAAGGCGCCATAGTGCCAAAGCCCCTGGGTCTGACCAAGGGGAGTGCCGCTGTGTGGAGGTGTATAATCTATTGACTAGTTTGCGCGGCGATGGCGTGGTTAACAAATTATCTAGGGACTGAAGTGTCGCTGGCGGGGCTGGGAATGTAGAATGCAGTGCCCGGCATGTCGTTTTGAGCTGGTGGAACAGGAACTGTTCCAATATAGGCGTCGTTTCCTCCACCCGTTCAGTGGGGCCGGTTAGAAAGATACCATCTCGGTAGAGATCCCCCATTGTATTAATACCCATACCTCTTGCTCTGCCAATAGTTCCCTGATCATGAAGGAATGGGAATTGTGGGTGTTTGGCTAGTGGTATGGAGGGGGTATATAACAATGGGATCTGAATGCGCTTCCTCAGGCCCTCCCAAGCCCATCTCACCATTTCGATAGTGTTAATTTCTTTGGGCGTGCGGCGGTAAGGATAATATACGGCCATATGTAGTGGGATAGGGTCTGCTACATCCCTTTCGGTTGCCACATGGGGTTGAAATGGGACAGGGTAGATCCAGTAATGGAGAAATTGGGCTTGAGCACTCAGGGCATACAATTCGAAGTCCGGGGCACCTAGACCTCCTTTATCAATTGGGCGCGTCAGCAATTCCCAGCTTATCCTTGGCTGTTTACCAGCCCATACTATCGAAATGGCCGCCGATCGTAATGTTTTAAAAAAGGCTTGCGTCAAAGGAATCGGGATATTTACAAAGAAGTATAAGAGCTTAGGAAGAACGATCATTTTGAGGATGGCTATTCTTCACGCCAATGACAATGGAAGCGCCGACCAGAATTTAGTTTTCTCCACTAGCCAAGTATACAGTTTACCAAAATTTAGGTTCCATAGAAGTTGTATATCTCTACAGAGCCACACCCCCAAATATTTGACCTCCTCCTCCGCCCACAACAAGGGGAATTCAAGAGTTCTGAGCATAGGTGCATTAGTCAAGGGCATAATGGATGATTTCTTCCAATTGACACTGACCCCGGACAGACCCCCAAATCGTAGTAGCTCTCTAAGCAAAGGGTTTAAGTTCTCATCTTGATGTCTGACGTAGAGTGTCATATCATCAGCATACATTGAGATAGTAAGATTACGATCAGTAAAGATCAGCCCATGAGAAGAGTGATGTTGTCGGATTCGAGCTGCTAGGGGTTCCATTGCGATGGCAAATAGTAACGGAGAGAGGGGGCAACCCTAGTGGGTGCCCCTGGAAATCTGGGAAGGCTTCTGATATGAGACCATTGGCTAGGAGTCT
Organism: Calotriton arnoldi; assembly: GCA_963921515.1. Classification (NCBI taxonomy): domain Eukaryota; kingdom Metazoa; phylum Chordata; class Amphibia; order Caudata; family Salamandridae; genus Calotriton; species Calotriton arnoldi. The sequence continues at coordinate 729,811 of CAWUFW010005850.1, forward strand.
GGCTGTGGGCTTTGTATATAGCAATAGGATCAACTTGATAAAGTTGGTACTAAACCCTAGACGCGGCAGGATGGTGAAAAGGTAAGGCCACTCAAGAGAATCGAACGCCTTAGTTGCGTCTAAAAAAACTACCGCTGCCGGCAGCTTGGGGTCGATTTGGTGGAGGACAGAGAAGAAAGTGCGTAAGTTTTGGGCCGTGGACCTGCCCGGAATGAACCCGGATTGGTCAGGTCGGGCTATGAGGGGCAATAATGGCTGGAGTCTGTTCGCTATCCATTTAGCCAGGATTTTAGTATCAATGTTTATCAGCGATAAGGGTCTGTAAGAGTCGCAGAGTGTGGGTGGTTTGTCCGGTTTCAGCAGAGTGATAATTACAGCCTCCCGCATGGATTGGGGCAGCGCTCCAGTTTCTAATGATTCCTGGTCTATACGTCCAGGAGTCTAGGGGCGAGGGTGTCAGCGTATGTTTTATAGAAAAGTGTTGTGAGCCCATCTAGCCCCGGAGCCTTGCCAGTGGGAAGGGCACCAATCACCCGGGTGATGTCCTCTATCGTAAAAGGGAGGTCTAGATATTCCCTATGTTCTGGGCTCAGCCATAATAATTCTAAGGAGTCTAAGTAGGTGACCAGATCAGGAGAGGCCTCGTGTTGCTTAGCCTCATATAGGGAGTGGTAGAATTTAGTGAGATGCTCGTGCGTGGCCGTTTGGCCATGGATGGGAGCAGAACCATCATCCTGTAATTCAGCTATAAATGTGGGTGCAGTGGATTGTCGCAATAGATGAGCTAGGGTTTTGCCAGCCCTGTCCCCCTCACCGTAACCACGCGCCTCTCTGCCCAGGAACCTAGTCTCCTGCTCTGCCGTTTGTTCGAACTCTGTAATTAAGGTGCGTATAGGAGCTAATATTGTGACGTCATTCGTTGAAAAGAATTGGGCTTCTAGTTCTTTAATCTCCCGTTCCAGTTTAGCTAGTGTCGTGCGAATAGATTTTAGAACCCCCGATTGTTTGGAGATACAAGCCCCCCGTATGACAACTTTAAAAGCTTCCCATAATGTGGACGGAGAGTCTACCGAACCCTCATTAGTAGAAAAATAATGTTCAATTTCTAGGGCTATTTCAGCCTTAAAGGCCTGATCTAGTAGGGCATGTGGGGGGAGTCTCCACGTGAATGCTCGCGGTCGTGTGTCTGGAACCCGCCACTGAAACTGCACCAGGGCATGATCCGAGAGGGTGCGGGGAAGATGGTGTGTATCTATCGCCCAGGTGATCATATTAGCAGATACCCGCCAGTAATCAAGTCGTGACCATGACTGATGAAACGAAGCGACGCATGTGCCCTCTCGTGTAAGTGGGTGGAAATGGCGCCAGGCATCCTGGAGGTTGTTCTCCGAGATGATGGAGTTCAGGAGTGTTGTGGCATTTCGATGGGGGTTACGGGCCGTGCCTTCCCTATCTATTGTATTGTCCAAGACTGCATTGTAGTCGCCTCCCCATATTACCGTGTCACAGCCCATCGAAACAATCTTGGCCCAGACTGTCAAAAAGAATTGAGGGTCGTCTACGTTGGGTCCATATATTGCAGCCAGTGTGACTTGGGTGGATAACAGTTGGCCGCGTAGTATAACAAAGCGCCCATCAGGATCTACCACAGTGAGATGAGTACACCAGCCCAGACCTCGTCTAATGAGTATTGAAACTCCCCTAGCATAATTCGAGAAGGTAGCGGAATGTACCTCACCCCATGATCTGCGGATTAGCCTTGAGTCTTCAGGATTGCGCAGGTGTGTTTCCTGTAGAAAGCATATATCAATATGATGCCTACGCAAATGTGAGTGCACTAGCCTGGCCCTCTTGTGATCATTTAGGCCGCGTATGTTCCACGTGAGGAATTTCGTGTCAGTCATGGTGAGTGGTGGAGGTGCAGACTGACCTAAGTTGTAAAGTGACACGTATCAAATGTTTCCCAAAGTCTTGCCCGATGAGTATGACAATTCTGTCCAGTGAACGCACACAATCTGTATCAATCATTTTGACCAAAACCAACCGTCTCCAACAAGAATAGTAGCTGTCTCTTAAAACATGAACCCCATATACCCCCCTCCCACTCCCACCTCCCAAACAGGTGAAGAACAGATACCTCCCTCCCACCCTCGAAATCCCCTTGGATACCTTGTCGGGTACAAGCCCATGGGAGATCTCCCTGTGGGGCACGGCATGGCGGCGGTCACCTGCCATAAGACAGGGTGGCCGAGCCAGGGTCAAATGAACCGTACTTAGCTAACAGTACATAACTAAACTGGGGTTTCCAGGCCGCAGAGTAAAGTACACACAATCTACGATTGGGAACTTGCCATCTAATCATATAACGTGAATATATCTAACACTGTCAAAGAACAAACAACACCATAGGAGCCAACGTGTAAGCGTATACCTAGGTGACTAAACACATGATAAGCTGGAGGAGCAAACCTCACTCATTGTCACTTAGATTTGTAGATTGGGATGAGTTCTGCGAGGATCTCTGAGGCGACTTGCGCGGGCATATATGTTTGACATATTTCAATGCTGACTTGGCGTCAGTGAAAAAATGTGATTGGCTGTCGTAAGTGATTCTCAGCTTCGCAGGGTACAACATAGCGAAGGGAATGGAGGCCTCGGACAGAAGCTTTTTAGCGGGAACAAACTCTCGACGCGCCGCTTGTACTGACGGGGTATAGTCCGGATAGAAAGAGAGGGTGTTGCCATCATGGGTTATGGGGCTCTTTGCCCGAGCTTCCCTCAAAATTGCGTCTCTGTCTGCATAATTGAGGAGGCGCGCTATAATAGGGCGTGGAGGAGCACCTGGGATGGGCCGGGGACCTAGAGAACGGTGGGCTCTCTCCACTGTCATCACTGAAGACAGCACCGAGCCGAAGAGGGTCCGCAGCAGATTGTCAATGTAGGGCTCCATTTTTGAGATTGCTGTAGACTCCGGAAGTCCAATAATGCGGAGGTTGTTCCTCCTAGAGCGCGCCTCCAAATCCTCATTTTTCATTTTAATTATCCCCAGTTCCTTTTCCAGGCTTAGTATTTGAGTTCTGGATTCCGTCTGATTGTCTTGGGTATCCGAGAGCCTGTTCTCAAGCATGTTGAGGCGGGTTTCGTGTGCTTCCACTTTCTTCTTGACCACCTCGAGGCCCGAGGTCAGGGCATCAATTTTGCCATCAATTGTTTTGAGGCTGGACCTTACATCCAGTAGGATGGAGCGCATATCTTCTACAGGAGTATCTTCAGCCTCCATAGGGGGTTGCGACGTGCCCTGGTCCGCGGACTGTTCCATGGTTCGAGTATGGCGCTTGCTCTCAAACGGGATTTTAGGCTGCTTAGGGTCCGCCTTGCCCATCCTGCAAGAACACATTGGTACGCCTCAGATACAGTGGACAGCACCTCCCACCCGACCACAGACACCTGCAATGCTCTGCACAAGTATAATGTCAATTAGATGTATGTCCCGGTCAAGCAATGAGCCACACAACGACAAGACAAGCAGGCCGCCAGGCCCCCCACCAACGGTGGAGCGCAGCACAGTAGGGCAGCGGAGGGTCAGGTGCGAACGCGGCCCCAGCGCCGCCTGGAGCTGCTCCGGTATTACAAGCACCCCATCTGTGATAAAATCGGTGTTCTCAGGGTAGACACAGCAGAGGGTCCATTTGAGCGCTCTGGTTTGGCCGGCTATTCACTCACTCCTCATGCGGCTCAGTTGAAGTCCAAGCGCCCTGGGCCCGGTGCAGTCAGGTGGCATTAAAGCAAATCAGGGCTCAGCCAGGCAAGCAGATGAAGCGTGGGTCAAGGAATAAGTGCGAGTCTTCCAACGCCCCACCTCGAGCCGGCAGTCACTCGACCCAACCCCCCACCACCACTCCCGACAGTAAGCCTCCACGTTGGAGGGGCAGGTTCACCCAGCACCCCTTTGGACAAGGCAAACCGCTCCCGCTAGCGTTAGCCCGGCCTCAGCAGGCACGTAGCCTGGCAGAACCGCGGCCCCGCAGCGCAAGTCAATCTGGCCCGCACCCAAGGCACCAGTCACCCGCTTACCTTGTTCTTGCTTGGAGATGGGCGAGGCGCGCTCCTCCCGTCTTCTTCCGGCCTCACGAGCCAGCGCAGCCTTCAGCCACCATCCGCCGCCGCACTGCGCCCCTCCGATCACACCAGGCTCACCCGCTCTCCGCTCCCACGGGGCCGCAGCAAGTAGTCTTCTCGGCGCATTGGATCACCGCCGCCGGGCAAAGGAGGCCACTGTCTCTTCCCGCATCCACCTCCAAGACCCTCGAGTAATCGGCAAGGTGGCCAAGAGTCATGCAGCGGGTGAGAGGCTAAAACTACGCCCCGCTCACCGTGCGTGTGGCCGCCATGACAGTCTCGGAGCCCGCCCGTTCACAGCCCATGAAACGTCCGGCTGCCAGCAATGGATCGCGGCTCCAACACGGCATCGCAGTCCCGTCGGGTGCAGCTCCTGGAAACCCCTTCTTCTGGACTTAAAATTACGGCATATTGATGATATTATGCGAATGTATGAGGCTCGGCCGGCAGAGCCTCCACGTTAGGCGGCCAATCTGCAGCGCGCCGTAGCCACACCCCTCAAGAAAGAAAGAAATACTACATTTCCCAAAATCCCTCAGGGCGGATCTTTTCTACTCCCTGTTCTCACCACACCCCGATTCAAAATGCAGTACCCATGTTCGATGAAAATAATAAATCAGCACAACATTCAAACCCCAGCATTACAACTCTGTTGGTTCTACATTCTTCTTTAGTTTTTTAACACAATTAATATTCATAATTATGATAACAACTTTAAAATCATCCAAGTGTCAATTTCGTTCCCTTGCTCATCATGGTCGGCCATGACTGGAAACCCGACTCCTGTGCAAATCATCATTCATCCAGGTCCTTTTAATCCCATTGTTGTTTTTCTTCCTTTTAATCACCAGTATTTAAGGGTGCAATCTTACAATTTATGGACGGCAAAGTCTTGCAATAACCAACGTGGGTGGTTATATGCACACCATTCAACATCATCCCAATTTATTAGAAAGCTTGACTACTTCAGAACTATGAAAGCGTGCATGCTCGATTCGCACTCCGCCCATTAGCGCTATATTCTAACAGAACACATGGGGGAGAAGCCTGCAAAATGGGCCAGGCCCAACAATCACTCATGTGGCCTTTGGATCTGTGATTGCAGGAGCTAGCAGAACCAGTTAAAATGTGTGTACAGAACTGATCATTTTTTTCTTTAAAATGCCCTCTTTTTGAGTGTTCACCCCCAGTTTTTGCTAGCTGATATTGCTGTTTTTTTAACTCTACATATGTTGGCCAGTCCCCAGTGTATGTAGTGTAACCTCTAAAACATCATAAAATTGGCCAATCCAGAGTTTGAATATTTAAATTTCGAGAAAGGACATAGTGAATGGTGCAGCAAAATACTCCAAATGCTTGATAAGTTTAATGTCATCTGTGGACACCTATCCACTAGCCTGACAAAGAAAACATGGGCTTCAGGCCTACCGATGTAGCCTTCCTGCCACAGCTTTTGAACCTGCAGGTGAACCTGTCAAAATTCAATTCTATTCAAAAGCATTTCTTAAGCACACCTACCCAATGGGCTTCCCAGCACTAAATGGTCTATCAGACTCCTAGGAAATCATGATCACACAAACAAGTATGTTTTATGCTGTTTTCTGAAACTGAGTTAATTGTGCCATTCTGCCTGAGCCCAGGAGGAAGGGAATTCCTTAATTTGTGAACCAACTGTGCAAATGAGCACCCCACACCCCTACTCTAGCAAATTTAGGTTCCTAGATCTTACATCTCTTGTGGGACAGTAGGGATGAAACAAATGATGAAGATATTGCAGCATCTTTCTATATAGAGCATGTTGAGCCAGGCACAAAGCTTTAAACTGAAACCTTTTTTGCATTGGCAGCCAATTTAGCTAATGGAGGCAGAGCTGACTGATGCTTTAGGATTCCCAAGAGAATCCAGGCAGCATAATCACTTTTTTTTTTTTTTTTAAAATCTTTATTAGCATTTTCACAGATATAAACAAATCAGATTAAACAAAACAAATTACGTAATTTTATCCAGAACCCTCCCGTCTCCGCCCTTACCCACCCCCCCCCCCCTGGCTGACCAGTACTAGTAAAACCAATTTTATTATCAAATATCTCAAAAGAAAATTACAAAAAGAAGCAAAGCAGGGTATTCAAAATTCATTATTTACAATTCAGATGGGTCCAATTCATTAGGGGAGTCCAAATAGCTAATCCTCTAGCTTTTGCTTGACGGCCTTTTCTAGAGTATACGGCTCTTTCAAATCTATATATTGCTAGAAATCTTTCCAGCCAATGGTGGCCCGATGGAGGGATAGGATCGAGCCAATGAGTGGCTAAACATAGTCTAAAAAATGTCAAAGCAATAAATGAAAAGGACTGGTTCTGACTTGAGAAAAGAGGACATCCCACCCCTAGTACAATCAATTGAGGTGAAAGATCAATTTCTCTACCCAACATAGTTGCCAAAATACTGCTAACACTTTGTTTCAAGGTATCTAAAACTGGACATGTAGCAAACAATATCTGCTGCAGGAAACTGACACCGGGGATGATGAACCTGGTCCTCTACCCCATTTAGCAATCTTGGCAGGTGTAATATACAAACTGAACCATGTTTTGAAGCACTGTAGTTGTAAATTAGCAGCAATAAAAGATGTCTGGGCCAAGCATAATGAGCCTTCTATCTTTCCGGGTTCAATCCCCAGCAAACTTTGCCAACGATCTATATGCTTGGCCAAATCATCAGGTATTAAATCATTCAACATTTTATACAGTCCCCCTAAAGTGCTTGACCCTTTAAATAGTTCATCCACCAACCTCACCCTAGAAAAACCACACGCACCTCCCATCTTTTTGCTTATAAAATCTCTTATTTGGAGATATTTAAAGAACTGTCGATTGTCTAACTCAAACGTATCCCTTATAACATCAAACAATAAAAACTCAGACTCATTTATAAGATCTCCAATTATCCTAACTCCTTTTGTCATACCAATACCCCATATGACCATCATTAAAGATATTAGGAAAACAGTTATTCCTATATTTTGGTGTATAAGCATTAAAACGCCCAAGACCAAGTTTTTTTCTAACCAAGGTCCAGACCTTAAAAGCACAGATTAAGGTTTTAAATTTAACCCTTTTATAATAATTGAATTCTATATGCCGTAAAAGGCACCCCTTAGCCTCAGTTCCTAAAATCAACTCAAAAGTAGAAACCAAGGAGCCTAACCTCATTGTATCGTCCTTTTCATTTAACAATATCCCCATTTTCTGCAGCATTGCCGCCCAATGATATAGTTGAAGATTAGGCAGTAAGGCGGAGACAGCAAAGCCCATAGCGCGTGAGCAGCGTCTAGCAGAAACGCCTGGCTCTGGCTCTGCAAGGCAACGCGTAATACCAGGGATGTTCTCTGGGCTTGGCAAACTAGCGGAGAAGCCGAAGAACGCAGAGAAGGAGCTATCTTCAGTTTTGTCTAAAGGGCTGATAGCGGCGGTAGAAAAGGCGACCCCTGATCCAGTGGAGGACACTGTGAGTAATAACTTGAATGTTAATTCAGATGATGCCTGTGTGGTGGATACTAGGGCTTGCAGCTCAGCACAAGGGGATGCAAAGGGTCATGAAGCCCTAATTAACAAGGAAACAGATAATGTCATTGATAAGGATAGCAGCGTGAAAGAAAATACATATACAAAGGATAATCTAGATAAAAATTCTAAGCCTATTGATACATTGGGGGAGTGTCCTAGCACAGCAGAATATGGAGAAAAGTTTTTTTCTCTTAATGAAGACTCAGAACTGTCTAATCCCAGTGATCTAACAGACTTTGACAATTCTGACATGGACTCCGATAGCTCTATCTCTAATCCCAGTACTCAAAAGCGACTCCCTTCCCTAGCAAAACGTAAGAAAAAGAAAAGAAGTGGTGGAGTAGCACAAGAGATTGGTCAATCAGGATCTGATCATAGTCAGCTAAAATGGGACTATTCAACCACTCAACTTCTGAGTGAGGATGGTGGGCATGATGATGGTGACATTGGAAACGGATCTGTAAAGTCAACTGACAAGCTGGTAAATGCAGCAGAGTCCCCCCCCTCGATGAGTCTAATATATACAACCCTTAAACAGATGCAAGGTGAAGCAAGACAGGAACATAAGCGTGCCCACCTTGCAACAAAGAAGCTTCAAGGAGCAATACGAAAAGTGAACAAGTCCTGTGCTGAGATTACGGAGAGAACGACCGCTTTGGAGGAACGAGTAGTAGCATTAGAGACTGGTGTAGAGAACTCAGTCCGACAAGCTTCCACAGACCAATCTCGTATGATGGACGTTATGTGGAAGCTTGAGGATTTTGAAAATCGTCAGAGACGCAACAATTTAAGACTCCTTGGTATTCCTGAAAATGTGGAGGGGGACGATATTAGAGGCTTTGTGTTGCGTCTATTGAAAGGGGGCTTTCCTGAGCTAGGGCATTGGGATTGGGAAAAGGAGATTCAACGGGTGCATCGTTTCCCTCTCATGCTTAAAAAGAAACTTGATCTTAATAAAACCAATGATAAACCTAGAGCTATTTAAATTTTTTGGGGCAATTTTCTTTTGCGTCAAGCAGTGTTTGACAAAGCTAGGCCTGAGGCACAGCGATCGGCAGAGGGCCTCTCCTTCTTTGTGAGACCTGACTTCTGCCATATTACGGTAGAAAGAAGGTGGAGGCTTCGCCAATTAATTTCGCCTTTTCAAAAGATAGGAGCAGAGGCTTATTTACTTAGCCCAGCGAGACTTAAAATTATTTATAAGGGTACCACCAGAATATTTACATCCGAAGTACAAGCTCAAGACTACCTTCGGGATATTTCAGAAACTAGGAGTTCAAAGGGACCTGAGGGATAGTGGTGTGACTGGACTCGAACAAAGACTATTTTTTGGAAAATTAGATGGAGCTAGTTGCCTAATTATTTAAATTGCTTAATCGTTCTTACTTTTTGGTTTTTTTTTTTTCTTTTCTTTGTGGTTTTTTTCAGTTTGGATTTCTTGTTTGTGGAGCTGGATGGGTGGTGGGGAGAGCAGCGTCATGCAGGAGGCATCACGAGGGTTTGCGGACCTTTTTTGCCTGAGGATAGGGGTAAAGGGCGGAAATGGGGGCGGGTGGGGGAGCTGATCCAGTTGGTTGTATTAAATATGTCAGATATGTTTGTATCAATGGAAAACAGGAAGGGGAGTAGAATGGGAATGTTTTATACTTAAAATGATGTCAAATAAATTGAGGATAGCCTCAGTCAACATCTGTGGTCTTAATAATCCCTTGAAAAAACGAAGGATTAATGTTGATATAAAATATTTGAAGGCAGATATAATCTGTCTCCAAGAGACCCATATAGAGGCCAGCAGACTTGGGATTACTGAACTAGAAGGATATCGCCTGATTTCTGCTACAACAAAGGGGACACGTACGAGAGGGGTGGCGGTTATGGCAAGGAAGGGAATAGGACTCAGGTTCCCGCGTTCCAAATCAGATCAAAATGGTAGTTGGGTTATTACTCAATGTCACTCCGAGGATTACTCTTTTACTTTATGTTCTCTATATGGTTCGATATTTGACGATCCAATCTTATTTGAGTGGTTGAATGTTGAACTAGTGGGCTGGCCTTTACCCCTGATTATTTGTGGGGATGCTAATTTAAATCTAGATAACCGAATGGGGAAAATAGGTGTTAGACCCTATGTTGGACGGAAACCCAAAGTCTTTAAAGCGCTTTCTAATTTACGTAAAACCCACGGTCTCTCTGATGCATGGTCCATATTAAAACCTCAGGATGCGGGATATACCTTTTTTTCAGCTCCACATCAGACCCAATCTAGGCTTGATTATTTCTTTGTGTCCCAGGAGATACTGACAAAATCCAATATATTTAAATTCCCTCGAGTGATGTCCGATCACAACCCACTAGTGTTGGAGGTCTTACTACAGACAGTAAAACCCCTATTTCTCGTTGGACTTTCAATAGAGCTCTATTGTATGAGGAGGACTATGTGCAACATATGAGGGAATGGATTCCTAGATTTTTAGAAGAAAATAGAGAAAGCTCGCAGGTGGAGACAATCTGGGATGCATTCAAAGCTGGGATCAGAGGGGAAACAATGAGATATGGTTGGGCTGCACAAGCAAATGAGAAAAACTATCTCCAGGAACAATATCGGAATCTAAGTGAAGCTGAAACTCAATTGATACAGGCTATCACTAACAATGGAGAAGTAGAACAGGCACAAACCAAGGTTGCTATTGCTAAATCCTCAATCATAGAATTATCATCAAATAAAGCAGCAGGGAAATATTGTGCGTGGCGATCCAAACTATATGAGTGTGGTGAAAGAGTGGGTCATGTGCTGGCGATTCGGGCAAGACAACGGACATCCCAAGGAGGTATACTAGTCATGGAAGATCCGGGGGTAGGGTCGGTCACAGAACCGTGGGAAATTCAAGCTGCCTTTCACCGTTTTTATCAGAAACTTTATAGCGAGGATATTTGCAATGATGAGGAAATAATGCAGAATTATTTGTCGGGAGCTCCAGCGGAGAAATTAAATCCAGAAGAGCGAGAGGCCTTAGAATCTCCAATAACAATAGAAGAGATTCACGGTGCTATTTGCTCATTGGTAAATGGAAAGGCAGTAGGACCAGACGCTATACCTGGTGAGTTTTATACAATTTTTGCCTCTTCCCTCCAAGAAATAATGAAGGACGTGTTTTTGAAAGCCCAAAATGGGCATGGTGCCCCGAGGTCTTGGGGAACAGCTAATATAGTTATCTTTCCCAAAAAAGGAAAGCCTGCTAATGAAATGGGATCTTATCGTCCTATTACTTTAATAAATAGCGCTGTTAAAATATTTGCTAAAATACTCGCTACTCGCCTTGCGGTTTTTATTAAGAAATTAGTTTCCCCAACCCAACATGGTTTTGTACCGGGACGTAGTACAATAGACAACATTCAGAGGGTTATTGCTCTTTTTGATGCGGCAGGTATCACCGGGGACCCTATCGGGCTTATCCTGCTTGATGCGGAGAAAGCCTTCGATAGGGTCTCCTGGTCTTTTTTATGGGCAACCTTAAAGAATAGAGGATTAGGAGAAAACTTCATCACGGCTATTAAATCAATGTATAGAAATCCGACAGCACGAATTTCAATCATGGGGGAGATGTCAGACCCGATATTTATTAGTAGAGGGACCCGGCAGGGGTGTCCCTGCTCCCCTCTATTGTTCGCACTTTATATAGATCCGCTTGTTAGGAGGATTGAAGCTAATAATCTGATTTTTGGAGTGCAGAGCAATGGGGGGACTACGAAAATATTGGCTTACGCTGACGATCTTGCAATAACTACCTCAAACCCCATTAACGCCTTAAGCGAGATTGAGAATGAAGCAGACATTTTTGGGAAACTATCGGGCTATCGCTTAAATCAAAATAAAACTCAAATCCTGGTTGGAAATGGCCTTCAGATAAATGATACACGAGTGGTTCAGAAAGCAGTATACCTGGGTGTAGAAATCATGGCAGATGTTTCCAAAATCAGTGAAAACAACTTAAATCCCCTAATTTTTAAATTCAAAACTGAATTTAGCCGTTTAGAAAACCTTAAACTTACGTTGGTAGGGAGGTGCAATGCCATTAAAATGATTTTTTTACCAAAGATTTTATATTTCTTTAGGGCTATTCCCTTGACCATATGCAATGCCTGGTTTATTACAATGAATCAACTCTTTTCTAAATTTATTTGGGCTAATTGTCGTCCTCGAAGAGCACTTAAACTGCTAACTTTGCCTAGAGATAGAGGGGGTTGGGCAGTACCTAATCAGCATAATCACTTTGACTGTAAAAAATCATTTAAAATATTAAATGAGTCACCCTAAGTAATCCTTAAAGCTGACAGGGTAGGGCGCCGATTATTTAAAAATGGTACGTGCAAGAATTTGGTGTTGCCATGTATTTACAGTGACTAGCTCTCAAGAGCTATTTTCACAATAAAGGGCTTTAGTTGACACTATGAGGAAAACTAAAGTTCAAACATTAAATACTATTTTCTGTTAACATGAATGAATGAACAACTATTTTTAATATTTATAAAAGATCCAGTTCACTGGTTAAGTTAGAGTTTTGATAAATATTTAGGAAGTCATTTTTAAAAAGTTAGACTATTTCTTCCTAAACCTCCACAAGGCTAATTATCATTAGCCTGACAGCAGCTGACCTCTGTCAGTGCTTTCCCTTAATGAGGTACAAAAATGGTTTGCAGAGTAGAAACTATAACTTAAGCCTTTTAGTATAAAGACCTGGGTGTGAGGTATGTGACTCCTCTCAGCTTAGGGAGAGATGCTCAGGAGGGTCCAAGAACTTCATTGGCTTTAAAGGGACTAGGGTGAGGTCTGCTTATTCATAGTTAGTGTAAAGGAAGGTCTGGGGAAGAGAAACCTTTGTTCCTCGGGCCAACTCTTGCTAGTTTGGCACCAGCCCAGTGGGAGGGGGGCTGGTCCCTGAACCTGTTGGGTGTGGTTTAGGAGGAGGAAACTACTCAATCTCTAAACACACCCCTGGCTGAGTCATCACCCTCCTCCAGGTGCAGAAAGATGCTGCCATGATGGATGTTTCTCCAGATAGTGCACTGTGTGATAGTTTTCAGTAATCAAACATGATGTTCTGCAAACGTAAGAAGCAGTTGCCCCAGCAACTTTTTCTCATTGTTTAGGAAATGTCCAGGAGTCCGCTCCATTCACTGACTTGTGAATCCTACAAAATTAGCACCTCAAATCCAGGTCATCAAAACACATCTGGACCTATGAAAGAACCTATGAAAGAACAGAAGATTACTGGAGCTGCTGTCTGTTACTTGTGGTAATACCTGAGGGGCTGGACCTGCTTCAGATTGTACCCAGGACTGAGAAGTGAAGTCCAAGGAGGGAAGCGGCCTTTACAACGTGGGCTAAGCCACGTGTGCAATTTCCCCACAAGCGTTACCACGCTTGCCTTAACCAGGCATATGCATGGTTCAGATATATGCGCGGGCTAGATGCTGGAATGGGCTGTCTCAGGAACACAGGAACAGGAGGATCGGGAGAGGATGCAGTGAGGTACGTGGGGCTGGGGCCTGGATTCTGGGGGGTCGTTTTTAATGGGGTTGTTTTCAGGGCTAGGGGGCTGGGGGCGTTTTTAGGGCTAAAGGGGTTGTTGGGGTAGTTGTTTGGGCTAAATGGGTGTTGGGGTATTTTTTAGGGCTTAGGGAGGTCGGGTACTTTTTAGGGCTCGGGGGAGTCAGGGTAGTTTTTAGGGCTCGGGGGGTCGGGTTAGATTTTTGGTCTCAAGGGGGATGGGGTGGTTCTTAGGGCTCAGGGGGGGTTGGGTAGTTTTCAGGGTCCATGGGCGAGGTAGTTTTTAGTGGTCTGGAGGGAGTTCTCGGGTGGAAACTTTACCAAAAGTATCCCTTTACCAGTCATGCCTTTTCCATGAAATTGCATGGTAAAGGCATGCCTAGTAAAGGCATGCATGGTAAAGGAATGCATTGTTCAGACGCATTCATGGCAGGGTATACCCAGACGTGGGTCCCTTGCTCACTTTGCCACTGGATTCAAGATAGCCTGGCTGATGACGGCTGTAAGCCAGAAACCGGTCCCAGGATGCTTGTTTCCGGTCCAGGGAAGACATGGCTTGGCAGTTCGGGCTGGACTGTTCCCATGAGGCACAGGGTCAGACTAATTTGCATATGGCCATGTCTGAACTGGAGTGGCGGAGTGAGCTAAAGAATGATGATGGATTAAACCCAGATCAGTTGACTGGGGGTGAGTGCTTGCAATGTTCAACACTCCGTTCATCATCCCCTTTGGTTTTGCTATGTTCGCCCTAAGTTGGCAGGGTATACCCAGACGTGGGTCCCTTTCTCCCTTTGCCACTGGATTCAAGATAGCCTGGCTGATGACGGCTGTAAGCCAGAAACCGGTCCCAGCATGCTTGTTTCCGGTCCAGGGAAGACATGGCTTGGCAGTTTGGACTGGACTGTTCCCATGAGGCACAGGGTCAGACTGATTTGCATATGGCCATGTCTGAACTGGGGTGACGGAGTGAGCTAAAGAATGATGATGGATTAAACCCAGATCAGTTGACTGGGGGTGAGTGCTTGCAATGTTCAACACTCCGTCCATCATCCCCTTTGGTTTTGCTATGTTCGCCCTAAGTTGGCAGGGTATACCCAGACGTGGGTCCCTTGCTCACTTTGCCACTGGATTCAAGATAGCCTGGCTGATGACGGCTGTAAGCCAGAAACCGGTCACAGGATGCTTGTTTCCAGTCCAGGGAAGACATGACTTGGCAGTTCGGGCTGGACTGTTCCCATGAGGCATAGGGTCAGACTGATTTGCATATGGCCATGTCTGAACTGGGGTGGCGGAGTGAGCTAAAGAATGATGATGGATTAAACCCAGATCAGTTGACTGGGGGTGAGTGCTTGCAATGTTCAACACTCCGTCCATCATCCCCTTTGGTTTTGCTATGTTCGCCCTAAGTTGGCAGGGTTTACCCAGACGTGGGTCCCTTGCTCACTTTGCCACTGGATTCAAGATAGCCTGGCTGATGACGGCTGTAAGCCAGAAACCGGTCCCAGGATGCTTGTTTCCGGTCCAGGGAAGACATGGCTTGGCAGTTCGGGCTGGACTGTTCCCATGAGGCACAGGGTCAGACTGATTTGCATATGGCCATGTCTGAACTGGGGTGGCGGAGTGAGCTAAAGAATGATGATGGATTAAACCCAGATCAGTTGACTGGGGGTGAGTGCTTGCAATGTTCAACACTCCGTCCATCAACCCCTTTGGTTTTGCTATGTTCGCCCTAAGTTGGCAGGGTATACCCAGACGTGGGTCCCTTGCTCACTTTGCCACAGGATTCAAGATAGCCTGGCTGATGATGGCTGTAAGCCAGAAACCGGTCCCAGGATGTATGTTTCCGGTCCAGGGAAGACATGGCTTGGCAGTTCGGGCTGGACTGTTCCCATGAGGCACAGGGTCAGACTGATTTGCATATGGCCATGTCTGAACTGGGGTGGCGGAGTGAGCTAAAGAATGATGATGGATTAAACCCAGATCAGTTGACTGGGGGTGAGTGCTTGCAATGTTCAACACTCCGTCCATCAACCCCTTTGGTTTTGCTATGTTCGCCCTAAGTTGGCAGGGTATACCCAGACGTGGGTCCCTTGCTCACTTTGCCACTGGATTCAAGATAGCCTGGCTGATGATGGCTGTAAGCCAGAAACCGGTCCCAGGATGTATGTTTCCGGTCCAGGGAAGACATGGCTTGGCAGTTCGGGCTGGACTGTTCCCATGAGGCACAGGGTCAGACTGATTTGCATATGGCCATGTCTGAACTGGGGTGGCGGAGTGAGCTAAAGAATGATGATGGATTAAACCCAGATCAGTTGACTGGGGGTGAGTGCTTGCAATGTTCAACACTCCGTCCATCATCCCCTTTGGTTTTGCTATGTTCGCCCTAAGTTGGCAGGGTATACCCAGACGTGGGTCCCTTGCTCACTTTGCCACTGGATTCAAGATAGCCTGGTTGATGACGGCTGTAAGCCAGAAACCGGTCCCAGGATGCTTGTTTCCGGTCCAGGGAAGACATGGCTTGGCAGTTCGGGCTGGACTGTTCCCATGAGGCACAGGGTCAGACTGATTTACATATGGCCATGTCTGAACTGGGGTGGCGGAGTGAGCTAAAGAATGATGATGGATTAAACCCAGATCAGTTGACTGGGGGTGAGTGCTTGCAATGTTCAACAATCCGTCCATCATCCCCTTTGGTTTTGCTATGTTCACCCTAAGTTGGCAGGGTATACCCAGACGTGGGTCCCTTGCTCACTTTACCACTGGATTCAAGATAGCCTGGCTGATGATGGCTGTAAGCCAGAAACCGGTCCTAGGATGCTTGTTTCCGGTCCAGGGAAGACATGGCTTGGCAGTTCGGGCTGGACTGTTCCCATGAGGCACAGGGTCAGACTGATTTGCATATGGCCATGTCTGAACTGGGGTGGCGGAGTGAGCTAAAGAATGATGATGGATTAAACCCAGATCAGTTGACTGGGGGTGAGTGCTTGCAATGTTCAACACTCCGTCCATCATCCCCTTTGGTTTTGCTACATTCATGGTTAGGGCAGCTTTGTCAAACATGTGTGGTTTAGCCATGCGTGCCTCTATTATACAACTGTCAAAGGGTCAGATGGCTGACCTCCTATGTGATGACATGGACACAACAATCTGTAAGAGGCCTTTTTCCTAGAGTGAACAGCTGACCAGTAGCAACGGGACCTAGATGGAACCCTGCTGGTGTGAATAAAGATGCCAGAATTATTTGTATTGAATATTTGATCTGAAAGTACTTTCTCGGGACATAGTACACTGGACAACTAAATATGAGGATGGTGAAACACTTATATACTTAAAACAGCATGAAGGGTTTGTGCTGCAAGAAATTTTACCTCAGAGGTGGTCTATGGGCAGGGCTATGTCATAGGACGATTGAGCCAAGTACAGTAGAAATGAATCTTACTTGTGCAGTAAACAACTTAACTTACAATAGACCTCATAAGAGGTCCTATCAAATCATCAACATTATCTGTAATCTTAAAGGCTGGTGGATCACATCTCTTTGTATCAGACTTTGTATCCTCCACAGATATTTTTGCAGACCAAAATATGTCTCTACGAAGACATTACCCTTGACAGCTAGCTAGGTTATTTGTTTCTTCCCATTCATCCGCAAAGTGGTATAAGGCAAAGAATAATTTTGCGTTTGAAAGAGATCATACTCACAGGTTTGCTGCATTTTTCACCGAAACCAAATTCCTGTAATGTAGATGGCACGCATTTGATGGCACAGATGAGAGTGCACTCTGAGGTCATCTTTTAAAAACATTCTGGTCAACTCTGCAAAGCAGTGAAATCATAGCGATCCCCACAGAAGCAATACTCTAAGCAAGCTCAAAGTGTACAAAAAAGGGCAATTCGTTTATATGAACTATTTTATGATTGTATTGATTTTAATGTGCTTTTATGATTATTTTTTTATCATAGGATAAAGTATCTCGATGATGATTGGAGGAAAGTAAGTGGACTCAAAAAGCAAGTTCATTACATAAAATTGGCAGTGGAGTATCTGAATCAAAAGAAGAGAAATGAACAAACTTGTATCCTGGATAAAAAAAACAGTACGTCTTCTCTACCCAGTGCGAACTAACAGAAACGTAGAAAAAGCCCAGCATTTTAATGTGCAGTCACAGAGGACCAAACCATCTAGCTGCCTGAGGAATTCCCGACGGCTAAAGGGTCACACTGTGTCTGAGGACCCCAACCAATGGCCATTGAACCACTCAAAAGTGAACAAATTCCTTAAAACTACTTGCAAATGGACAACTTGAATTTCCCACGGCGTTAAAAAAAAATCCAATATCCAGCTACATGTAATACTTTTTGATATATTCCGTATTACTGAAAGCTTAAATTACTCTACCCGTTCACGCTATTTTACATATGTACAAACAGATCACAAACGCGATGCCGATAACATCTTATAAAGTTATGTGTGTCATTTACCTCCACCGAAAGCAGTTAAGCATAAGAAAAAGACAAGACAAATTCTTTGTCCTGATGATGAATGGATTTGCAACGCCAAGGCCTACGTTTTGCAGCACTGGAAGACAGATGTTCCTATGATAGGAAACAAGCACAATGAGAACATCTTGGAAGAAAACAAGGATAAAAGCCCGCTGTGGTTTTGTTCCATTGTACGCCCTGCAGCAATGATTAGCATGGAGACTGCAGGAGTGGAAATGAACTGGTGAACTGAACGCTACTGCGGGCTCGCTACTTGAAATGCACAACAGTTCTCTTAATGTGTCTAAGAGATGTATTCATGTTATCACAGTTATGTAAAATTATAAGTCAAGTTAGAGACTCCAGAGCTCTGTCGTTGATATCGAGTGTCTCTTCAAGACGCAGCTGTACAATGCAAGTTAATATTCATAAACGCTGCGCAATCTAATATATTGAAATGATCCAAAGTCTTTCTGAATTACATAAAACAATCCAACAGAAGGTTTTCAAGCACTCTACAAAAAGCATAATGAAACTCAAACATTCAAAAGATTTTGATCTCCATCTCTTACAATAATCTATCAAAATATTACACTCCTCAGCAAAAATATTGTGCTGCTGCGCACCAGAAGTGATTTGTATACAATCTACTGAAATAACCCGCATAATGCACAATGTTCTCATTTTGATAAAAACAAAAACACTCTCATTAATAACTTTTTTACATTTCCTTGAGGCACGTGTACCTAATAACTAAACCACCTCATGATTATTAAAAATGCACAAAATGTTTGATAAAAATGTTTACAAAGGCAAAATACTGCACACACTTTCACTCTGAAAGTATAAATAAACCAACCCTGATCCCATGAGGATGCATTTAGATAACTCCATGGGACTGCTATGCTTAAACAGACTTAAAGGTACTGGTTCAGATAAGGTTAACCCGAGAGAACAAAGGTGTGTGTTGGGAGGGGGGTCGAGAGGGTGAGGGGTTGGTACTAATTACTGGACAAAGTGGCTTTAGAAGTTTCAAATAAAACAAGCATTGCCCATAGGCCTTTGTTGCACTAAAAGCTGTTCTGCTAAGAGCAGGATCCTGGTTTGCCTATACTTTTAAACGTATAACTTTGAAACATCGTGTGTGGCACCTGAAGGAATAGTACATGTTTTGAATGTGTTAAAGTGCACTGCGTCAGAGATCAACGTATTCTGCCTGTCCAGAACAGTGTAATCTATCGTGCTAATATGTGAAATGGGCTGTATGTGACTCTGTATGTTTTGTGTCTGTACGATTCAGGCTCTCTGGGTGGATTTGTGGTCATGGGTACATGGCGCGACATTACAATGACAGGCATTTATCCTACCGACTCCCATTCCTAACTTACCTCAGGAACAGATTCCTCACACTGTTTATTGCCCCACTTGATTAAACCCTCAAATCTGTCTCGCTCTTCTTTCGTTCTTCTTCAGCCTTTTTTGTTTTCCTGTTTCCTCCGTGCCAATGGTTTACTTCCACCTGTCGCTCTGTTTTGTGTTTTGGGAAGATGATAACATTCACAAGCCTCTTACCTCGGTCCCTCTCGTTTGGTTCCTCCTTATTACCTTTCAGTCACTTTGGTACTTCTAAGTGACCTTACACTTCATAAAACACTATGCAAGCATGCAACATAAAGTAACACAAATCCCTTAGCCTGTGTATCTGGGTTATTGGATGTCAAATGGAGGCTTATATGTCTGTCATGGGTGCATATTTGCCCACTGCTCTATGTGCATGGGCTGTTACAGGCGCTTTGGTTTGTGTGTGCATGGATGTCTATGAATATGTTTTGCTTTTTCTGCATATTTGCATCTATGTGTCACCTATGCCAAAGTGTGTGTTGATGTAGGGCATCTGTGTGCATGCTTGAATGCAGTATGCAACAAGCCTTTGCAATGCAATAGGTCTCGCATTTGGGAGAGTTAGAGCTATTGGCATTGTAAATGATGATGTCGAAGACGAAGAAATGCAACAGTTGGATAAAAAACAGAAAACCTCTGGATAAATTAGGGCTAGAGAGATAGTTGAAAGAGTTCCAAAATTAGGAGATCATTACCCTAAGGCTGAGAGGATGAACAGCAAAAAACGCTCCCTTATCTTTTGGTGTAGAAGAGGACTGAAACTGGCTTTCAGAAAGCAAAGTCTTAGATGATATTGCTTGGGTCAGGACAATGTAGAATGGAGGTCAAAGCTTGGTGGCAGACTGAAATAGCTGCAGTTTGTGGGAGCTTCAGGACACACAATCCTACACTAATCTTATTTTTCTGGCAAACGTGGCCAACCAGATGGGGACACAGAAGCGCATATGATCTGTTCTTTTTGGGATCTTAGACATCATAAAACACTATGCAAGCAAACAACATAAAGTAACACAAATCCCTTAGCCTGTGTATCTGAGTTATTGGTTGTCAAATTGATGCTTATAGGTCTGTCATGGGTGCATATTTGTCCACTGCTCTATGTGCATGGGCTGTTACAGGTGCATTGGTTTGTGTGTGCATGGATGTCTTTGAATATGTTGCTTTTTCTGCATATTTGATTCTATGTGTCACATATGCCAAAGTGTGTGTGGATGTAGGACATATGTGTGCATGCTTGATTGCAGTATGCAACAAGCATTTGCAATGCAATAGATCTCGCTTTCGGGAGAGTTAGAGCTATTGGCATTGTAAATGATGATGTCGAAGACGAAGGAATGCAAAAGTTGGATAAAAAACAGAAAACCTCTGGATAAATGAGGGCTAGAGAGATAGTTGAAAGAGTTCCAAAATTAGGAGACCATTACCCTAAGACTGAGAGGATGAACAGCAAAAAACGCTCCCTTATCTTTTGGTGTAGAAGAGGACTGAAACAGGCTTTCAGAAAGCGAAGTCTTAGATGATATTGCTTGGGTCAGGACGATGTAGAATGGAGCTCAAAGCTTGGTGGCAGGCTGAAATAGCTGCAGTTTGTGGGAGCTTCAGGACACACAATCCTACACTAATCTTATTTTTCTGGCAAACATGGCCAACCAGATGGGGACACAGAAGCGCATATGATCTGTGCTTTTGGGGACCTGAAATTGGAGATAGCACCACAGGAGAAACGGAGAGACAGTCGACAGTTGTAGAAGAATTCACCCCTCCTACCAGTGTGAGAAATGCATCAGTTCCTGACACAGAGGAGCATCTGTGTAGAAGGGAGTTGCCATTTTTGGGTCTATCGATGGGAGTGCTTTGGCCTGGGGCCTGTAGCACTTAGAGAAGGACTGTGACAAGATTCACTATGGTGCAGTACAATACACTCGCTGAGATGAACAAGGCGATAGTGCAGGGGATTGAGGGGGGATAATGATACTGTGAGAAGTGAAAGGCAATAGTCAGGCAAACATGAATCATTGCTATTGCTTTGAGTATTTGGGATAATATCTAATCATTATAAGCAATGTCTCCTGGCGTTAACAAATGGCCTTATCGGAGATATGCCTTTAAAAGCTTTGATGTATTCCGAAGGCTTTCTAATCAGTTTCAAAAGTTGCTAATTGTAGAAGCTTTGCCTGGCAGAACCATAAACAGATAAAGAGTATTGCCTACATTCTCAATATGAGTTGTTAATTTTTACTTAAAAATGCTGTGTTGTGGGTAAAATGACATTGCAGAATAGGCAGTACCGCTGATATATAATGAGGTGTGTTGTTTTTCAGTAGCGCAATTGAATTTTAACCCAGTATGTATACTAAAATGTGTTTGTTTTATACACAGGATTTATTGTAAGGGGCACCAACACAAGTGCCATTTTAAGAGAGTCTTTATTCACTTTGTCTTGATAAAGATGGGATATTAACATTAGTCCATCGAAACGCGTCGACGCATTATCCACATAATTCGTGAAGGCCCCTGGATCTGTAGAGACTACGAGAATTTATCTTTCCTCAGATTCCAGGATAATGTGTCTAAAACGAATGTGTGAAGTTGAATGACAAAATGTACTGTCTGTCCTGTCTCTCTTTTAATTTTTATGGTATATGTTTTCCTTACTGTGTAAGGATACTGTGAGTGTATTAAGTGATTTGGATTTATTGTGTTTTTCTAATTTAAAAAATTTTTATGTGCGGAAAACTAAGAATTGTTTCTTATTGTGTTGACGATATATTTATTTTTATATAATTAAATCTATATCTTTTTCTAAACTTTGCAATATGTTTTTATATTTAATGGATTTGTTGTGTTCACTTGATATCCTGGTTGAATGGTAAGGTGAATGTTGTGTTCCTACCTCTATCTTAGTAAATAGGCACCAAGAGGAAATCTTTCTTTTTACTTGAGAACCATAAACACCACAGGTATCAGCTATATGTAGACCAGGAAAGGCGATGGCATCAAAAACTCTCAATTTCTTTCAGCAAGAGGTGTCTAGATAGGCAGATATGGAATATAGCCCACCAGCTGGCAGTGAACTACACATCTGAGCTAACCAATGGGACAAATGTGAATAAATCACAGTGCGTGCATAAAGACAGAGCGAGGAATTACACAGCCGCACCAAACAATGAACGGCAGATTTACTAGACACACAAACTTTTATCCATAAAGATCAACAGAAAGGGCATGTTGGGGTACAATATATACCCTATGCCCTTCCTTTCATTACTCAACACACTGCTAAAGACGTGTTTGGCTGCAGATCCATCACAGATGCATGTCAACAACTGTAAAGCGCGAGGCACACAATAATGTGTTTATCAATACTGCAAGTCCTATCTCTCCCATAGGATAACATTGAAGTTACCTTATTACATTTTATATGTGTAATCTCTAATTGGGAAGAGATGAATGCTTCAAGTCGTCTGGTGTCCTAATTTAAAATACTCTACTTATGGTGAAGCCAGATTTTAAATAACAATTCTGAAAATGCCACTTTTAGAAAGTTGGCATTTTCTTACCTTAGCTATTTGCTGCCTACTGCCTGTCTCTAATCTCATGTCTGAGGTGGGTGACACTTAGGCTTTGTGTATTCCCCTAGACAGCCACACACAATAGGAGCTTAGGTGTGACTTGATGGGCCATCCTATGAGATTAGGAGGGAGGAGCTGGACCCAGCCTCACTTACACCTCAATATGCTGTGCTCTGTCCCTATACAAAGGACTGCATACCCACCTGTAGTGAGTCTGGAGTCAGAGCTGGAAAGGAAGACCTCTGTGCACTTCAAAGACCTGTCTTTGAAGTCTCCCCCACTTCAAAGGCCAAACTGGTTATAAGTACTGGACCTGTGACACCACCACTTCAGTCCACTTCTGGACCTGTGAAGTTGCTGCCAGGTAGAAGTTCTGCTGTGCTGCTGATGGACTGTCACTCTGTTGGATGGCTGCTTTGCTGTGCTGCCCTGAAGCCTGCTCTTCCCCTACCTGGGTGGGAAGGACTGGACCCACATCACTTGAACCCGGAGTGACTCCAAGTGCTAGCTAGCTGGCCTCCTGATCTGAAGTCACAGGGACATAAAAGACTTCCAACTTACCTGCTTCTGCACCTGGACTCTGCCATATGTGAGTCTGCCCTGCCAAGTGGTGCCACCATAGTCCTGAACGCTTGAAAGTGTGGCCTAAGGTGCTTGCTTCAGTAAAACCCAAGCATCCTCTGTCGGAGTGGTGCATCTGCACCATTGAGTATATCAGAATCGACACACCCCCCTTGTTAAGTGGATCAGAACTGATGCATTGCTCCTGTTGGGGGAGCAGAACCAGCACATGACTCCTGTTGCATGACCAGAACCGGCGCTTCACCTCTGCTGGGTGGATCGTCCCCGACGCATCATCTCAGAACCACCACTGCACAAGATCTCTGTATCTCCGTCGACGGCATCCTCAACAACATCACTGAATCTCCACATCACAGCACTTTGCTCATTGGAGCCGACACATCATCACTGCTGCACGGAAAAGGACAGGTGCATCACCCTCACTGCTGGATCTACACAATGCATCGATTCGACTGTGGCCCACATCTTCGTCATTGATGCAGTCAAAATCAAGTTACTTGTGTTCAGCGGGCCTCACTGGGTCCCTGTATCTGGCCCATGTGCCATCAAGGTCAGACTGAACTACTGACTTTGACCCCGTCCGGCGCAACCAGATATCCCCAGTAATTGCGTATTGCTTCTCAGCGCTATTTTCTATAAAATTCAAATCTCAAGTTCTACTTATTGGATTTTTGTCATTTTGGTCTTGTTTTGCTTATTAAATTAAGTTCTATTTTTCTAACCTAGTGTGGAACCTTTTTTTGTGTTTTTTCACTGATTCACTGTTTGAAGTTTTGCACAAATACTTTACACTTTTCCTGTTAATTAAGCATGACTGCTTTGTGCCAAGTTACCGGAGAGTGAATACAGGTTAATTTAGGGTTTGCCTACATCTTACACTGACAAGGATTGTGGTTGCTGCTTGACTAGGGCTCATAGCCCAGTCAACCTACAACCCAGTTTCTAACATTGGTGAGGATCGAACTTGTGTGTGTGTAGTGCCTTACAGTAGGCTTAGTGTATACTACCAATCCACATCCACAACCGTTTTGAATTTTAAATTCTCCCTGATTGGCTTTTTTTAATTTTTACTCAAAATCACGTCTCTGGCTGCTAGTTCTACAACTGGAACCATGGAACTTGAGCTGGCCATCTTGGAAACCTATACAGTGCCTCAGTTTAAAGACTTTTGCAAGGAGATTGGGCTTCCTGTCTGGAGTGCCACCAAGAAGGTTGAATTGCAAAAGGGGGTGAGGGCCTAGGCAGAAGCCCGCTCTGAGGAGAATGATGGATTGGGGGAGCCTGAGAATGGTTCTTCTGATTAACCACCTGTAGAGGCTGAGGGTGAATACCCTGAATTTGAGCTCCCTGTCAGGGCAGGGAGCAGTATCTCTTCCAGTTGTCTCTCCCCAGAAGAACTGGCAGAGAGGAGGGAGGACAGCGATTTCAAGCTGCAGATGGCTAAATTAAACATGGAGGCAGAGGAGAAAAAGGCTGAAATGAAGGCAAAGAAGGCTGAGACAGAGAGTGCCTTAGCAGAGAAGAAAATCCTACTGGCTAATGAAATGAGTCCGAAGGAGCTGATATCAAGGCCAGGCAGACACATTCCAGCAGAGATGGTGGCTGCATACATGTAATGCCTGAAGGAGAAAAAAGGGTTTACATACCCGAGAATTTAGTTCCTGGTTCTGTGGTGGGAGATGACATTGATAAATATTTTTCTGCTTATGAAGTTGCACTGACGGTTCACAGGGTTCCTGGGGAGCACTGGGGTGTCTGTGGAAAACATGCCTACTCTGGGGAGGGACACACTTCTTACCAAACCAAGTATACCCCTATGAAAGCAATTTAAATGGCCAAATTTGGGCTGACCCCTGAGAAGTATCGCCAAAGATTCAGGGACAGACAGAAGCTCCCCACCCATCCTGGGAAGATTTTATGGACTGCTCCAGTTAGGCCCTGAATGGTTGGTTGGAGGAAGCAAAGTATATAGTTATTTTGAGTTGTACAATTTAATCATGAGAGAAGACATGCTCAGTCATTGCCTTACAGAGCTGTGGCAGCACCTAGTTGACAGTAAGCTGACTGACATCAGGAAGTTTGCAGAAGAGGCGGGCCTTTGGACTAGTACCAGACTGTCCAAGAAGGTACCTGGTAGTGACCCCCAAGAAGGGTGGTTCGGGTTCCTCCCAGCAGTGTGAGGGGAGGTTAAAGATGACCCAGAGTAAGGGGGAAAAAAAGGGTTCCCATGCCCCATCTTAGAAACAGGGGGGTGGTTCTAGTGGGCAGTGGCAGAGTCCTCCCTATTTCCAACCCCACTGATTCAAGTGCTCCCATTTAGGACAGAAGCCGGGGAACTCTGTCTGTCCAAATAAACCACCCACTGGTGGGACTGGTACAGAAGTGGCCAATCTGAACTTAGGGGTAAGTATTCCCCAGGGGCAGGTCAAAGATCATGCCATGATCTCCCTTAGTTGGGAGATAAAGTCAGAGGGCGAGCTGGTGATCCCTGAGGGTAGGAGTCATCACTTGCACCAGGTGAAAGTAAATGGGTTTCTAATAACTGCTCTGGGATTCATCAGGTCTAGCCGGACCATGGTTGTGGAAAGGCTAGTTATCCCAGAGCAGTATACTGGCCAGGTGTATAGGAAAAGTCAGGCTAGTGAGCAGGACTTCTTCCGCCCTATGGTCCTGCTATCGCTGAAGTGGGGTGGAGTGGGGTGGTGACGCAAAGGAGGGTCATTGTTAATCCACAGATGCCCATTGACTGCATTCTGGTCAATTAGTTGCCCCAGGTCCCAGAAGAAGTGGGAGGGGCAGCCACCAAGGGAGCCCTGACAGTTCAATTTTCTGGGGGTACCACTCCCAAGTGGAGGGTATGAGAGCCCAGATGGAGGGGCAGGGTGAGAGAGGACTCAACCTGTCCCCTGTTCAGCCTCAGGGTACAGACCCTGGGTTGAACCACCAGTTTCAGTTTACCACCCCTGAACTGGTGGGAGGTAGAGTGGAAGTAGGGTGCCAAACACCTGGGGCTACTTCCCACCACTCTGAGACACCTCAGAGGTTGGAGAAACGACAGGAGCCCCTAAGGAACCCCTTGCCAGCCCCAAGGCTGCAAGAGAGGCCTACACAGTATCCCCTCTTAGGGCTCCCACCTAGCAGTGGATGACCTGGGCCAGGCTCCTGAAACTGACAGCTGTCAGTGGCCTCTGTTGGTTACTGTGCTTATAGGCAGAGTTTTCCTTGGGTTGGGGACACAAGTCTGATCCAAGCAGTGCAATGGGCCACATCACTTTGTTGGCCATGGTGGTACTATCTGCCTACTAGGATGCATCTGTGAAGAAAGAAAGGTTAGGTGCTGCACAGATGGGGTCCACAGATAAGGAGAAGGTTCCCCATGGGTCATTTAAGTGGCTCCAGAGAGAATAGACAGAAGGATCTGCCGAGTTCAGAGAGGCGTAGAACTTACAAGTGCCCCGGCAGTAGTGGTACATTGTCCATGTTCTATCGCCCTAAGCATGGAAGTCCATCAATGTATTGATTAGGCTATCCTGGTTTTAGGATGGACGGGGTTTGTGTTGGAAAATTGCCCTTACTGCAGGATCACACCCAAAACATTTTGCCTTCCTCTTCCACTTTTTCTGACCTCGTTGTTTTGGCATTAGGACTCTGAACACTTTACCACTGCTAACCAGTGCTAAAGTGCATGTGTTCTTGCCTCTAATCACGGTAATATTAGCTCATACACCAGTGGCATATTTAATTTACTTATAAGTCCCTAATAAAGTGCAGTACATGTGCCCAGGGCCTGTAAATGTAATGCTGCTAGTGGTTCTGCAGCACTCCTTATACCACCCACTTAAGCAGCCCTCTAACCATGTCTCAGATCTGCCACTTCAGAGTCTGTGTGTGCAGTTTAAACTGCCATTATGACCTGACAAACCCCCTAAGGTAGGCCCTGAACAGGACAGAGGACAGGGTGCAATGTATTTAATAAGTAGGAATTGTACTTTCAAGTTTTGCATGTCCTGGTGGTGAAAAATCTTAAATTCGTTTTTCACTACTGCAAGGCCTATCTCTCCCATTGGATAAAATTGGGATTACCTTATTACATTGTATAAGTGTAATTTTCATCTTGTGATGAAGTTGGATTTTAAACTGCAGTTTTAGAAAGTTGGTATTTTATTACTTTAGCTATTTGGTGCCTGCTGCATGTCTCTGATCACATGTCTGGGATGAATGACTGTTGGGCTTTGTGTATTTCCCCTTGACAGTCACACGCAATGGGAGCTTAAGTGTGACTTGATGGACCCTCCTTGGAGGATGGAAGGGAGGAGCTGGACCCAGTCTCACTTATACCTGAATAGGCTATGTCCTGTCCCCACACAAAGGGCTGCATACCCACTTGTAGTGAATCTGGAGCCAGAGCAGGAAGGGAGGACCTCTGTACACTTCAAAGATCTGTCTTTGAAGTCTCCCCAACTTCAAAGGCCAAACTGACACCACCACTTCAGTGCACTTCTCGACCTGTGAAGCCTCAACTAGAAAGAAGAACTGCTGTCCTGCTCAATGACTGCCACTCTAATGCATGGCTGCTTTGCTGTGCTGTCCTGCTGCCTGCTGTTCCCCTGCCTGGGTGAGAACACCTGGACCTGCATTACTTGAACCCAGAATGACTCCAAGGGTCAGCTGGCTGGCCTCCTGATCTGAAGTCTCAGTGACATAAAAGACTTCTAGCTTACCTGCTTCTGCACCTGGACTCTGCTGTCTGTGGATCTTCCCTTATAGGTGGTGCCATCCCAGTACTGGACCCTTGGAAGTGAGGCCTAAGATGCATCTTCTGTCGAACTGGCACATCAACGCCATCAGGGCCGGCTTTAGGGCAGTGCGACTGGTGCGGCCGCACTGGGCGCTGACCTGTGGAGGGGGCGCCGACCTCATGGGAGGAGGGCGTTTGTTTAGCAATAACTTATGATTGGAGAGATGAGGGGCCCTTATGCCTGGTGGTAGTGAGAGAATCGAGGAGGCAGTCATGGGGTGTGGGGCGCCAAAAATTATTCTCGCACCGGGCGCCACCAGCGCTAAAGCCGGCCCTGAACGCTTTTGTGCGGATCAATACTGGTGCATCGCGCGCATTGAATGGATCGGAACAGGTGCATTGCTCCTGCCGCGTGCAATGGAACCAGCACATTTCTCCTGTTGTGTGACCAGGACTGGAGCATCGCCTCTGCTGCTTGGATCAGCCCAGACACATCGCCTCAGAACCACCACCGCACAAGGTCTCTACATCTCCATCAACGGCAACCGCCACGACGAATCTCCGCATCGCAGCTCGTCGCTCATTGGAGCCAACCAATCGTGGCTGCTGTGCGGATCACGATCGGTGCATCACCCTCACAGCGTGGATCTACTCCGACACATCACTTCAACTGTGGCTTGCATCTTTGAGGTCGAGGCAATCAGGATCAAGCTACTTTTGTTCTGCGGGCCTCACTGGGTCCCTGTATCCAGCCCACGCCCCATCGCAGTCTGCCTGTACTTTTTACTTTGTCTCGGTCCGGTGCGACCAGGTGTACCCAGTAATCGCCTATTGCTTCTAAGCATTATTTTACAGTTTATTCTATAAAAATTCATATATAGAAGTTCTTCTTTTTGGATTTTTGACATTTTGGTCTTGTTTTATTTATTCAATTGGATTCTAATTTTCTAACCTAATGTGGAATATTTTTGTGTGGTGTTTTCACTGATCCACTGTTTGAAGTGTTGCACAAATACTTTACACATTGTCTCTAAGTTAGGCCTGACTGTTCTGTGCTAAGCTAGCGGAGGGTGAGCACAGGTTAATTTAGGGTTTGCCTGCTTCTTACTGTGACTAGGATTGTGGTTGCTGCTTGACTATACCCCAGTCAACCTACAAGCCAACTTACCACAGTATTTACATATTGAAATTGATTATGTAGCCATAATTAGCAGACATCTAAAGCTATCTTCAGCGAGACCATAAACAGGATGTGGTCAGTATCTTCATAAGTGAATAGAATAGCTTGCTGTTGTGTAGGTTAAGAAATGCAACTCAACATGGATCATTAACTCACAAGAGACCTGCTACATTAATATTCATGAGGCAGGTTGAAATTTGTGACCCATTGGAAATGGCTGGCACTCACAGGATGATGGCCTGCTGAGCACAAAGCCATTAATGATTGTTTATTGTATTGTATTGTAATTGCGTTTGTATAGCGCTTACTACCCTGACGAGGCGTCGAAGCGCTTTTTGGCGAGTAGCACGCTACTCAGGGATCCATAGAGGATTAGTGTTAAATTAGTATAGTGAAACATGCAAGTAAATTTTAAGTGGTGGATATCTTAGTCAGTTATTTGGATCCGGAAGGATAGCAGAAGGATAGAAGAGGAAAAAAGGTTTGTATTTATATAGCGCGTCTTACCCCTGATGGGGTTTGAAGCGCTTTTTTTTGGTGAGTAGCACGCTACTCCCGCTACTCCAGAAACCCATAAAGGATTAGTGGTGAATTAGTATGGTGAAATATGAAAGTAATTTGAGTGGTGGATATTAGTCAGTTATTTGGAGTGAGAAGGATAGCGGAGGGATAGAAGGGAAAGAAAGGTTTGCATTCATATAGCGCCTGTTACTCCTGATGGGGTGTTGAAGTGCTTTTCTGGCGAGTAGCAGGCTACTCCGGAACCCATAAAGGATTAGTGTTGAAAATTAGTATAGTGAAATATGAAGTAATTTGAGTGGTGGATATGTTAGTCAGTTATTTAGATTGAGAAGGGTTGGGGAGGGGTAAAAAAAGGGAAAAAGGTTTGCATTTATATAGCGTTTGTAACCCTGATGAGGTGTTGAAACGCTTTGTTGGCGAGTAGCAGCTACTCTGGAACCCATAAAGGATTAGTGGTGAATTAGTATAGTGGAATATGGAATTAGAGAAGTGAACATGTTAGTCTGTTATTTGGTTGAAAGGGATAGTGGAGGGATAGAAGAGTGAAGGATTTCTTTTTTAGGTCATAGCAGTAGGAGGAAGAGTTCAGAAAGGTTTGTTTTGGGGGATCAGTATAGTAAAAGAGGTGTCAGATGATGCAAGGAGGGTTAGAGTAGGAGAGAGTCAAGAAAGGGTTATTTTGCGGAACATAGTAGTGGTATGGGGTTTGGGATAAATGAGAGAGTGGGTGTAGAGGATATAATGATAGATGTATAGGGTGAGTAATAGGGTAGTGCATTGGGAAGAGTAGTAGAAAGAAGTTTGAGATGAGTCAGAAAGTTGGGCTAGAAGATATATTGAGAGAAGTATAGGCTGAGAAATAGGGTAGTGCATTGGAAATGCTAAATTAGAAGAAAGTGATAAATATATAGATCCATAAGTACATTGAAAGTATATAGATGCATAAAGGAGGTAAGTATACGCAGATTAAAGATATTGATAGAGGTACAGGATGAGAAATAGGGTAGTGCATTGGATATGCTTTTTCAGGAGAAAAGCAACAGACACACAGATCCAAGTACATGGAGGTACATAGATGCACAATGGACTCAAGTACATGTAGACCAAAGATTTTTTTTTTTTATATAACAACATAATTATTCTACATGTTTATACAAAGCAATACACAAAGATAGGTACATATCTATAGTGAAAATAAATGCTTATATATAGAGGGACAGATACATAGGGTGGGTATTATTGAATGGGAAAATGGGCAGCATTTCTGGCCCAGGTCCCGACCAGTCTCGAACAGGCTCAAACAGGCACTCACCCTTGTCCTCTCCACCCTTAGCCTAGACGCCCGGGCTGAGACGCCCTAAGCCTTGGCCGTTTATAGCCCTAGTAGTCAGGTGACCCCTTCAGCCAATGGGAACCCTAGCCCTAACACTATCCAATCACAACACTAGCCCTAAAATCTAGAACCAATAGGAGACCAGGACCTTACAGCCAATCTTAGCCCTAGTCCAAGCACTCAATCAGTTTCAAAAACCCTGATCTCTACGTCCAAAAGAGGCCCTAGCCCTACCAGTAGTCCCAACCCTAGTCCAAGCAACCAATGGCACAGGAAGCCCTAGTCCCTACTTCCAATAGAAAGCCTAACCCTACTCTTAGTCCCACACCTAGTCCAGCAACCAATAACACCAGAAGCCCTAATCGCTACTTCCAATTAAAGGCCTAACCCTAGGTCTAGTCCCAACCTAGTCCCAACAACCAATAATACAGGAAGCCCTAGTCCCTACTTCCAATAGAAATCCTAACCCTAGCCCTAGTCCCAACCCTACATTGATTGAATCAAAGACCCAGAAACCAATCAGAACCCTCAAATACCCAACCAATGAGGACACTAACCCTAATCCAATAGAAACATCAGATACAACCTCCAATCAGTGTATACATGTACCTACCACTAGCAGACTATATAAGGTCCCAACAACCTCAGACAAGGTTTGCTGGCCAGGGAGTTGGGAGCTGTTTCTCTTGTTCAGAATCTCCTAGGAGACAGACAGGCTCAATCCACACTTTGGACTTCTGCAGGTAAGGGCCTAACTTGTCCTCTGAAAATAGTGTTTGTATTAAACTTTACTCCCTCTCCTGGACAAAAAACGAAGTGCACAGTCCCTATTAAACACAGTTTAAACAGCACACAGAAGATCACTGCTGCCTCAGAGCACACTCTGATGTAGAATATCCCTGTTGCTGGGGGGGGAGGGGCTGGTTTCACTGACTTGTTAACACAAAATGGTGGCTGGGGGTGCACTGTTTAACATACAGGTCTTAGCACAGAGACAAGGGGACATTTGGAGGGAAAACTGATAGTCACAGGGAATGAGAGGGAAAAACTACAGAGATTTAGGACTGCAAATCCCACAATTCAACACGTTAAATTGAAGCAATCATGGGCAGGAAAAACCACAAGTTTGAACACAAAATAGGTAATTAAATATGCAATCACGGGCAGGTTAAAACTACAATTTTAAACTGTAACAACCACAGGCAAAGACAGTAATCACAGATAGGGAAAATCGTTTTTTAACTCTTTTAGAAAAGAGACAGCACTGGTCTGCCTCCTTACCACTTCCTGGACTCTGCTCACTGCAATCTGGGGCACAGGTAGGCTGCAACTCACAAGATGGAGGAGAATGATTTGGGGTGCACCCAGCAAAGCCTTAAGGGGCCTGGGCAGGTGTGAGGGGAGGCCTCAGAGTTGACTGGGAGCTGAATAGCCAATCCCCAGTCCTAGGTCTGCTGGCCTGGGGGTGGGGACTGGGACTGGGGAGCTGCTTCTCTTGTTCAGAATCTCCTAGGAGACAGACAGGCTCAATCCACACTTTGGACTTCTGCAGGTAAGGGCCTAACTTGTCCTCTGAAAATAGTGTTTGTATAAAACTTTACTCCCTCTCCTGGACAAAAAACGAAGTGCACAGTCCCTATTAAACACAGTTTAAACAGCACACAGAAGATCACTGCTGCCTCAGAGCACACTCTGATGTAGAATATCCCTCTTGCTGGGGGGGGGGAGGGAGGGGTTGGTTTCACTGACTTGTTAACACAAAATGGTGGCTGGGGGTGCACTGTTTAACATACAGGTCTTAGCACAGAGACAAGGGGAAATTTGGAGGGAAAACTGATAGTCACCGGGAATGAGAGGGAAAAACTACAGAGATTTAGGACTGCAAATCCCACAATTCAACACGTTAAATGGAAGCAATCATGGTCAGGAAAAACCACAAGTTTGAACACAAAACAGGTAATTAAATATGCAATCACGGGCAGGTTAAAACTACAATTTTAAACTGTAACAACCACAGAGCAAAGACAGTAATCACAGATAGGGAAAATCATTTTTTAACTCTTTTAGGAAAGAGACAGCACTAGTCTGCCTCCTTACCACTTCCTGGCCTGCTGAGCACAAAGCCATTAATGATTGTTTATGTGCAGAAAGGTGTCCCTTCATGAACATAAAAAATCATTAAATAATGATGATTTGCTACTTCTGTGTGTGCTGTAGAATGGAGAACACATTGAAGTAACAAATAGCCATTATGGATTGTTTATGTGCAACAAGGGACACCTTCCTGCACATAAGCAATAATTCCTTGCGATGTAGGCGCCCTTGCACTATGGTGCAAGTGTGCCTGGGTTGGTGATAGGCAGCTAGTTTTAGCACCAGCAGTAGGGAAAACACAGGGGTGTGTTGTATTGTAGTGATTGCAACGCATCCCTGCAGTTTGAAAAGGTCGGATCACGGTGCTGCCAGATTTGGTGCAGCCCCGTGCTCCAAAGTTTTCTAGTAAATATGCCCCTCTGTGTTTCTTTGTGGATCATCGGTTTGTTGCAGTGGCCAAATATCACTTTTAATTCAGGTCTTTATCGATTAAAAATATACATCAAGGGGACGTATTACAGTAAGTGCCCTGAGGCCGCAATGGGTGTTTGCGCCCGCTTTGCACGCCTCTGGGGCACTTTGGTATTACAGAAGGGGGGGAAGACGCTTGTGTGTCGACTTCAGTAATACCGATAGCACTGGTGCACCTAAAGCTACGTTCAGGGGGCGTTCCCTTGTTTTCATGGGGGCATGCACTATGAAAATGAGGGAATTCCTAGGCCTCTGTGCCCACGCCGTATTACCGACACTGGCGCAGAGGCAAAGAAGCTCTCAGGGGGTGCACTCCCAGTGTGCTACCAAGAAGGTGGGGCATTGGGAGTGCACCACCTGGCCCGTAATATGCATTTTCATTGTTTGTGCCGGGTGCACCTATTAAAAGGTGTGCATGGTGCAAACAATTAAAGTGCGCCCTATTACGGTGAATGTGCTGCCCCTCCATGCTTTCAAAGTGCAGGCGGCACCCGCCTGCACTTTTTACAGGGGATTAGAGATCCCCTTGCAGGCAGGTGCAGTCAGTGACTGCACCCGCCTGCAAAGGGATGTCTGGTGGCTCCATAGGACCCCCTTCCCCCCCTCCAGAGGGATGCTCTCAGGGGGCGCACTCACAGTGCACCACATCTTAGGTGGCGCACTGTGCGTGCGCCCCTTGAGAGCTTCTTTGCCTCTGTGCTCAGAACGGTAATATGGCGTGGTTGCAGAGGCAAATAAATTCCCTCATTTGCATAGGGCAGGCCCCCATGCAAATGAGAAAACGCCCCCTGAAGGTATCGCTGGCACTTTAAATGCGCCAGCGCTATCGGTATTACTGAAGGGGACGTACAAGCGTCTGCGCCCCCTTCTGTAATACCAAAGTGCCCCGGGGGTGTGCAAAGTGTGCGTAAACGCCACTTGCACCCCCAGGGCACTTACTGTAATATGGCCCCCTGAGAGGAGCCCTCTGGAGGAGGGATAGAGGGTCCTATGGACCCCCCAGACATCCCCATGCAGGCAGGAGCTGTCACTGACTGCACCCACCTGCAAGGGGATCTCTAATGCCATGTGAAAATGCAGGCAGGTGCCGCCTTTTAATAGGTGAGCCCTGCGCAAACAATGAAAATGCATAACAAGGCCCCAAGGTGAGCAGATAGGTGCTAAATGTTTCCATAGTTCCATTTAACCTCTAGCACGTGTGCGCCTGATAAACCTTAATGCTTAAATGCATTTTTAACAGGATACAGCGAATCACTCGAAAATAGCACCGTCCTTTTTGCTGACTTGGGCTTTGCAGTTCCTATTGATGTGCGTTTAACTGTCATTCTTTTAGGACTAAAGTCTACTTCACTAGTCTTAAAATTCCGATCGCAAATGACCGCAAATCACCCAGGAATATGAATGACTTTCCATCCGTCATTTCATGAAAATATATTCCCCGTGATATAGATATCATATTTATATTAAATACAATAAAACTAAATTGTTGTTATTTGTTTACACAAACGCATACCCCAAAGAGAAAGTGAAAACAGTAATGCAACCAAAGGTATTTCAACTTTATGTATCATTTTGAGTTTTGCTAGTTGTTTATTCAACTTTTTTTTCTGCATTACCGCGATCTTTTGTAATTAATGTTCTCATTACAGACAATATATCATTTGTATGACCCAGGGGCACGTTGATTCCATTGAACGCCTCCGCATGTTCTGATTTTAAAATAATGATTTCGCAAAGAGAATTCATGAAGGGATTTTGATTGATGGAAGTCTGAGACTACCTTTTGTGAGCATGATTAGCTTTGTTTCCTTGCAGGAGCAATAAATTATGAAAACAGGCCAACTAAGAATACCCAGTTGATAAAAGACTTCTGCTTCCTACTTATAAATCACTAAAGTCTATGGCAATTCAACAGGACTCATGTAGAAACTGTAGTTAAAGGTCATCATATTTCTCAAATGTGGTTTCCAAATGCATACACTCCTGAGAAAGAACACATTTTATTGCCTATGTAAAGTTTTGGGTGGTGAGAGGTTTCAACCTGCTGGTCTCTATACTCAATTAAGTGAGCATTATAAATTAGAATTTGGACTTTTGGGATGTATGTCTTCAAACACAAAGCAAAACTTAAGGATTGTTTCTGAAATATATTTTTATTAACTGACATTTTTGATGTAAGAGCTAGTTCTACTCTAAAATAAGGTTTACAGATTTGTAGGATTTTTCAGTCAGTGGAAATGTGACTTGACATAGAGCAAAATGTGTATTTAACTTTTCGCAGGGTGATCCTGTATATTTCGATTTTTGCATCTCCCTATGTTACTATTTTATGACAATGACTTTAATCAAGGACAACTAGGATTACTACTCCATAATGTAGGCTCAAAAAATCAAAAATAAACTAAAGCATATCAATATAGCATCTTTTAACTACAATATTTGTCCAAAGCAATGTATCAAAATCTCCACAATACAAGTCACTCTCATGTAGTAGTAGTTCCTTTGAGGAAATTGTGCTTACTGAAGTTTCCTGTCCCAATACCATATTCACTTACTTATATGTCATTCAAATGACTTGTAGGAAGTGACCATCTTTTGATTAGCGTACCCCCAGTTTTTGGCCCTCTGTTTTTGCTGACTGTAGAACTCTGTGCAATTCATCCATGCTAACCTGTAATAAAGTACATGTCGCCCCCAATTTAACAAACTCAAATGGCATAACCCTAATTGTCACATGTAACTTGGCTATGCGGCCCTAGCAAATGTTACAAGGTCTACCCTGGGCCTGTGAGTTAAATGCTACTAGTGGACTGCAGCACCTATTGTGCCATCCACTACAACAGTACTGCAAACATGACTTTAGACCTGACTGGAGCCACTGAAAATCTTCAATTCGATCTGTGAAAATGAAACATTTGACTGTCCAAAGTTTCCTTTCAAATATTAATAAGTCACACCTAAGAAGGTCTTATGGACCATACGGCACAGTGCTTCCCTTGGTTCTCAAAGCAATTTTTTGCCAAAACCTTTTACAAGTCCCAAGTTTTGGATTTTGTCTATCTTGGCACCATTAACGCTACAACCAAGGATCCAGGACTAGAGGTGCACCACTTGGGGGTTCAGGGCTCACTTAGGCTGGGTTCAGGTGCCGGTTAAAGATGGTGGGAGCATTTTATGTCCCTGTCTGATTAGAAGGCCAGCCAACTAGCCCTTTGATTCACTATGGTAGCACGGGGATCCAGTGATGAAGCAGGATTCAAGCATCAATGCAGGCCTCTGAGGGTTCAAGACAGGCTCCAGGCCGCAAAGCAGTACTTCCAGGTGCAGCAAATCAGTCTTGAGGAGTACAAAGCAGGCCACAGCAGCAGAAAGCCCTTTGAGAGTCCTTCCACAGGTCCAGAAAGTGAACTGAAGAGTGGGTCTTGGGGTCCCTTTTTATACCTGGCACCATCTTTGACGTACAAGAAGTTTCTAGAAGTTGGCCTTTGTAGTGCTTGGAATTTCCTGATTCCCCTGCCCTGGCTCCAAGCTGGCTGCATGGTTAATGCAGTGGTGACAATTCCTTTGTGTAAAGGCAAACACAGCCTATTCAGTGCATTTACCATGTGGACAATTGCACTATTTGGGCACTAGGCCTTGGACGGGAGGCAGAAAGACTGTTAGCGCTTTATGTGTATGAAGCCAAGCATCACGATACCCTCATTAGTGATAGTATGCTTTACAAATACACATAACATAACATCAGTGCTCAGCAGCTGAGATATGCTCCAGAGCACCAATCACAGTAACAGCAGTTGGAGTCTAACTCTTCTAGCTGTTTTCAATTTCAAACTCTGTCATGGCAAAGCACATTGCATGCTGTTCATCACAGAGACCAAACAAAGAATTTTCTACTTGCAATCTGAGGACGAGACAAGGACATGAACGTAATTCCCTATGGACTGCTGAGGTCAAATGAATGTGGCATGGGTTGATTAGATAGAACACTGAGTTGATTTTAGTGAGTGTTTATTTTGTTTCCCCAAGAGCAACTTCAGAAAAAAATCTGAGTATTCTGCCATGAAGAGATTCTGCTTGCTCATAGAGGTTGGAACTATCCTGAACAATTGGTATAGACTGATTACATATAGTTAGAAGAGGGACACTTAAAATGTAAAGAGTTTAAATGTCCTTAAATATACACAATAGTTGAAAACAGTTCTAACACATGATAGGGCAAACTGAACAATAAGGATTTGTTTGGAGTTTTTTAAAGGAGTGGTACCAATATTAAACTGATGAAAAAGTTCAATGTGAACCCCTATTCCTTTTAACTCTCTTAAAATGTACGCCTGTACAGCGTGCAGTGTTTCATTTGATTTTCCTAACTGAAATATATCTGAGCTGGTATTTTAGTTGATTCTGATAAAGTGTGTGAAAAGTTTAGAATACAAATTTTGAATTTTCTTCGGTATAATAAATGCATTCTTAGTTGAATCCTAAGAATATATACGGATTTTGAAATGGCAGGAATTATTCAAAAAACGTGGTCAATCGTTTGGTAGGTTTGAGGGAATAAAACCCATCAGAATCTATTTTAAATGAAATTACCACCCTTTTTGTGATTTGAATTATGGATTGTCTGCACTCAATTGTTGCTAGTTGGCACTATAGACTGACTTGTAAACCTACAACTTGTTTACCGCCTGTTCCTATAATCTCAGGTAACCGATATCTAGCCTCTGCTAGTCAGCAGCATCAGCACCAGAACATCTTCTTTTGTTTTGTGCTGGTTATCACCAGTTACCTCATACATTTGCTGGTTCGTTCTGGATTTGTTTCAAGCTAATTCGATGTTGCTTAACCAATTGATACTAGCACCTACACCTCCCCCCTTGGAATACTCAGAAGAAAAAAAATCATGACAAGATGCATATTCTCTGCATTTAAATGTTTAAATATTGAAGTTAACCCGGAATTGATTGGCTTAAATTTTGACTGGCTTTCTGCGCGTTCAGACAAAGAAGGATAAATACTGGGGGCGTCACTTTTAATATGGGAAAATGTAAGGAACGAACAGCACAAGGGGCTTGTAAATAAGCCCCATAGTTGTCGACCAGTGCACAGGTACTTCATCTAGGCTTAGAAGAAGATTCTGTGCTTCGTCTAGGCTTGGAAGAAGATTTTGCACATGAGCTCAGAGAGATCTTCACACAGGAAAGGGGAGGAAAAAGAAGATATTTATGTTGCATTTAATCGCATTTTACATTTACATGAACTGTCTAGTGTGATGATAAGGGGAGGCTTCCTGACAATGAGAAAGCCCCAGGAGATGATGCTAGCTCGGAGATTCTCTGTTTAATTCGGGTGAAAAATGCAAGGGGTATTTAAATATTTAACTTACTAAACCGAACACAATGCACACAAAATTATCTGCAGATTCAAGTAACTGTTAGGAGTCAGGTAATGTTGTATAAAAGAAAGTAGCACCAAAAAATGAATGGGGTACAGAGCGCAGTCCATTGTTTATTAAATTAATGAAAATAAATATTACGATATCATGAATGCTCTAATGAATTAACAAAACAGAGGGACAAAAAGGGATAGAGAATAATGAGGCAAAGTAAAGCAAAGGAGAAGGCACTGGGAGCCTCGAGCAGAAAATAAAAAGTAATGATAATTATATATATTTTAACATATGGATTAATTATAAATAGATTTATTAAGAAACTTACATATCTCTAGATGATGCAATATTTCCATCATACTACCAAAAAATGGAAAGTCTGAAACTAAAATAAGAACGGATGAAAATAATTCCCATAGTTAATGAGAGCGTAATACAAAAAAATAGGGCTTTGATATTAACTCAATTTGAGATTAAAAGATTAATCTCAAACTGCATAATGATTCGGAGTTAAAACTATGGAACCCTCTAAAAACTGAGTCACCCAAAGGCCATTTTTCTCAGCTGGCCCTGTCTGCCGAAATGGCAGGGATACTTTGTGACCTGAAAAGCTTGCAAACTTGTTGACCTTGCAAAATATACAATTGCCTATACATCCTGCGAAGTGCATGGATACCCTCACAGGTGATTAGCGTGCAATACTAATCCTCATGGTAGAAATCAAAATGAAGAGCGAGGAAGGTAGAAGCCAGTTCACTTCCCCTGGGTATATATGTAAGTATCAAAGGGAACTAACTATTGGATAGGAGCTCCTGATATGAGTATGTAAAGCAACACATATGTGTTTAGAAGACCCTCACTCACCAACCTAGTTGGTGACATGCTATATCATCGGGTCCCACCCAAGGTACAGAGTGTACCTTGGGTGTGATTCGACGCCTGGATGCAGCGGAGCTGGTTCTGTGCAGTGAGTGTGCAGTGAAGGTGAAATGAGTGTGGCCTAGTCTGGCCGCATCGGAACTCCGACCGTCGGAGTTCCGATGCGTCCAGACTAGGTACGGAGACGGGCTTCTGATCTTGAAGAAAGTGTGACAATAGGTCGGGCCCCCCATGGAACTCATGGGGCATTTCTCAGACAATTTCTGAGTATGCGTCGCGAGAGGAAACCATCCTCTATCACATAACGCACCTTAGCGAGTGCGCCACATAGATGGTCTCTAACACATTTAGTTTTAGACCACCATTTTAATCCCACACACATAAGGTCCTGAAGAAAGCCAGCCCAGTACAGAGAGACTGGCTGAAACATGTTGAGCACACAGGATATCGGAGCCTAATTATCTCCGGAGATATCCACCTCTCCTTTTTAATCACTGCCGAGGGCCCACACATTAAAGTAGTCTTTTGTTGTTTAACGGGACCCTAAGGACAGTTTTTTAAGCCACACTCATTTCACCTTCACTGCACACTCACTGCACAGAACCAGCTCCGCTGCATCCAGGCGTCAAAGCACACCCAAGGTACACTCAGTATCTTGGGTGGGACACGATGATGAAGCATGTCACCATCTAGGTTGGTGAGTGAGGGTCTTCTAAACACATATGTGTTGCTTTACATACACATATCAGGAGCTCCTATCCAATAGCTAGTTCCCTTTGATACTTACATACTAATCCTCATAACATAACATGAAAACCCCACCATTTGCCTATTTCAAGCCTGAAGAGACACAGGGCCAGATGTAGAAAGCAAAATACTGATCACAAACGCTGAAATTCGCAGAATTTCAACGTTTGCGACCGCAAAAGAGCCCCGTGAAATGTAGAGAGGGAAAAAGCCAAGCGCAAAATAAGGAATCGCTAAAAACAAGAGAAGTCAGTTAGCGATTCCTTATTTTGCGAATTTGACCCACCGACTCCCAAACTGCGCCTCGCAATTTGCGAAATCGCAAAAATAAATTCACAAAGAAATGTAAGTAAAATCGCAAATAGCGATTTCTCGCAAAATCGCTATTTGCGAGTCGCAAATTACCACCAACTCAAAGCAGGTGGTAACCAGGTGCACTGCATATAAACAGCCCCAGAATGCATCAGTTTCAACACAATGGCAGCCCTCTATATCATTGCAAGGCAGATGCGGATGCAAGCAGCAGCACAGAGGATGAGGAGGCGACAGGAACGCATATACAGAGTGCGCATCACCCTTTTCCAAATCACAGAAGAAGAAATACATGAGAGGTACAGGCTTCACCCCACTACCATCCTAGACCTGATACATGACCTGCACCCAATCCTGGAGCACCAGACACGCAGGGCGCATGCAATTCCACCACATGTGCAGGTTCTTTGTTCCCTCCACCTACTTGCATCAGGTAGTTACCAGGAGGTAATAGCTGTAGCTGGAGGGGTCTCACAAAGTTGCCTGTCACGCTTCTTCAACACCTTCCTGGATGCCATGCTACAACAAATGCACCATTACATCCGGTTTCCCACCACGCAAATAGAACTGCATAAGACCAAGATGGATTTCTATCAGATGGCACAATTCCCACATGTCATTGGGTGCATTGATGGGACACATATTGCAATCTGCCCACCCTCTGCTACTGAGTACATATATCGGAACAGAAAATCATATCACTCAATCAACGTCCAAGTAATCTGTGATGCGTCACACATCATAACTGATATTGTAGCAAAATTCCCAGGAAGCACGCATGACTCCTACATCTTCAGGCACAGTGGAATCTATACACGTCTGGCTGCGGGAGAATTATAGAAGGATACCTGCTAGGTAAATGCATGTGACACACTCTGTTGTACACCTTGGATGTATTGGAAGTGGCCTGTGATTGATGTTTTTACCTTTCTCATTTAGGTGACAGCGCATATGCAGTGCGTGCATTCATACTCACCCCATTCCTCAACCCATCTACCCCAAGTGAGAGGAGATACAATGCTGCCCATAAGTGTACGCGGAATGTGGTGGAGCGGAAATTTGGACTCCAGAAGAGCAGGTTCCGCGGCCTCCACAAAAGTGGAGGTGCACGGCAGTACCGCCCCGAGATAGGCTGCAAAATCATAGCTACCTGTGCCGTGCTACACAACCTGGCCACAAAGAAGGGAACCCCCGTTGAAATCACTGATTCAGACTCAGAGGATGAGGAATGTCCACGGCCACTGCACAGCGCAGCAGGTGTTATAGGAGCGGCAGATGGGAGACACAGACGTGCTGAGATCACATGCAACTATTTCTAAGTAAGTGATGACACAAAGCCGATACTGATATTTGTATAACGGTGTTTTATTGTCCTTACATCAGGCAATATGTATGCACGCCGCCTCACAATACTGGCCTCTGTGTGCCTTGAGTTGCCCATCATGGCATGTCCACGTTGCATGCACATTGTCATCCACTATTTAAATATCAAGAGGAGAGAGAGGATTAGAGAACTAGTCCTTATCCCCAAAGTTAATATGTATCATCAAGAGGGACTAGTCTGAGGGTACGTGATAACGCAACACTGTATGATTTTTGTAAAAAGAAAAAGATTTTTTCTTTTTATGAAGCCCTCACCCACCAACCTAGTTGGTGGCATGCTTCATCATCGGGCCCACCTGGTGACACCGAGTGTGTCCCTGGTGTGCTTCAATGCCTGATTTACAGCAGAGCAGGTATCTTAACTGAGTGTGCAGTGAAG
The DNA here is from genome assembly GCA_963921515.1 of Calotriton arnoldi. Classification (NCBI taxonomy): domain Eukaryota; kingdom Metazoa; phylum Chordata; class Amphibia; order Caudata; family Salamandridae; genus Calotriton; species Calotriton arnoldi. Next base: position 772,505 of record CAWUFW010005850.1, read on the forward strand.
TGATGTGAAAGTGAACTTAAAAACTGTACAGTGGTCCCATTACCCACAGGGTTTGTTTTAATGTTTGGGCCTCTGGCAGCAATAAAAACAAGGCAGTGGATGTGCGTGGAGTGGTAATTAAGAACTCCTACATCCGAAAACGGTCTACATGTTTCAGCCAGGCCTTGGATGTACACTGGCTTTCCTCAGGACCTAGAAATATATGTGAGATGTGAGATCTAAACTGGGCTTGTGTGTTAGATCAAAAATGTGTGGCACGCTCTAAGCTGCACTATGTGTAAGAGGGGAATTCCCTCTTAAGGCATTCCTGTAAAGCAAAAACATAAAACGAGACATACAAACAAACATACAGTTGAATTGCGAAATTAGGCAGGGTTGGTTTTAGTCACGTGCACAATTATGCTGGTGTGGTGACCATCAGAAACGCGGCAAAAAGCGGTGGTGTAATGCCGATGTGGCGGCAATGTGTGGCGAATACCGGTATATGCGCTACAGTGAAAAAGATTGTGCATATAGGTAAATGAGTATACTTATATTGAGGCCTTTCTTACACTTGCGATTAGCGGAATTGCCTCATCTTTTTCATGTATGTCTCGTTTTATGTTTTTGCTTTACAGGAATGCCTGCCACTTTCACATCACTTCACTGCACACTCAGTTAAGATACCTGCTCCGCTGTAAATCAGGCGTTGAAGCACACCAGGGACACACTCGATGTCACCAGGTGGGCCAGATGATGAAGCATGCCACCAACTAGGTTGGTGGGTGAGGGCTTCATAAAAGAAAAAATCTTTTTCTTTTTACAAAAATCATACAGTGTTGCGTTATAACGTACCCTCAGACTAGTCCCTCTTGATGATACATTGTCATCCACTGTCATTGGGTCACATGGGTTACCTCACCCATCAGCAAATGTCAGCCACAGCATGGACTTATTTCCTGCACCCATGCCCAGCAGTGCTTCGCTCAGTGTGCACACTTCCCTCCCTTGACGACAGTTCTGCTGATGGCCCTTGCCTTGCACTACGCCATCTGGGCTCAGCGACGGGTGGAGTAATGCTGCTGCGGCTGGTGACCTCCTCACTGTCTCCACCATCCCCAGACCCTGTGGCAGCTATGTTGGCTGTCTGGAGCAGTTCAACAGCAGTGGTGACCTGCACCAACCCTCTAGCAACATCCTGGCTGGCCATTTCCAACTGCATGGCCACTGTGCGTCTGCTCAGGACAGATGTGGCATTGCATAGGCGGTTGACCGCCTTTGTGTATCCCTCCATGCGCTGTTTTTCCCTGCGCCTTGCGCCATGTTCACTGTCCAATTTGCTGCATAACTGCCGTACTGCCTCAGTCATGTCCCGCATGCCCTCAGCAACAGTGGTGTTCAGTCCATTGATGCCCTCCTTAATGTCCCTCATGTTCTTGTTCATGGACACCATCTGGCGTTGCATTAATCGCATTGTCTTCATTTGAAGCCGCTGCACCTTCACCATGGTGCCCTCAAGACCTGCGAAGACACTGGATTCATCACCCTGCTCAGACGGACTGTGTGCCCTTGGTCTGCGTCGGAGACCACTGGTGTGGCTATGCTGCATGGGTGACTGTGTTTCGGGCAACTGTGCTGGCTCTTCGGGCATGGTCTGTGGAGCTCCTGTGCTCTCCTCCTCTGCCCCCTCCATCTCCTGTAGTGTTTCCACTGTGTACCTCCTAGGTCTGGGTGGTGGTGTAGGTGTGTCATCTGTGGGTATCTGGGACTCTTCCTCCTGAATATGTTGTTGCAGAGGTGCCTCATGTGTCTCCCTCTCTTCTGTCTGGGGCGCAGGTTCGCCTGTGGAGACAGAATGTCCATTTACTGACTTGCCTTGCAGCATTTGTGTAACATTAAATTACATGAGTTGCTATTCACACTAACAGTCCTCCGCTTGGTAATTGACTGATGTGAGGCCCCTGCAAATGTGTTCACAAATCTCACTGATATGCTATATGAGTTTTGGGACTACATCTCCCATGATGCATTGCTGGTTGTTTGCAAAATATGGACTGGAGTGGAATTCTAACTTGCTCATGGGGGATTGGGGATTGGGGATTGGGGAGGGGGTGGGTTCAGGCCATGCTGTGCATGCATCTTATCTTGTCTGGTGTTGTCTCGGGCTGAGCTGTCCACGTCTCCTATACCACTGATGGTCTCAGGCTGGAGGGTGGACTCCACCAAATCATCCAGGGGTGTGGTTGCAGGCGCTGTGGATGGTCCTCCACCTGTCTTCTTTGCTTGTTTCAGCCTGTCTGCTACCCTCTCCTTCGCCCTGGAGCGCAAGTCATACCAGCCCTTCTTCAGGTCGTCGATGGAGCGCTGGGTGACCCCAATGGCATTGATCGTGCCTTGTATTTCCAGCCAGATCTTTCTCTTCTGGGATTCCGGGACATGCAGGGATTTCTTTCCAAATAACTGGTCATGTGTCTTCACCACCTCTTCAATGAGGACCTCCAACCCTTTTTCGCTAAACTTCTGCTTCCTTTTCCTTTCTGCAGGCTCCTTTCCCTTCTCCTGTGTGTCCATCCTGTCAGTTGGTGTCTGCCTGAAAACACTCCTGTACAGCTCCTGGGTGTGTGCTTCTGCTCTCTGCCTCTCCCACAGCCTCAGGCACTCAGAAACAGCATGGGTGTGGCCACTTCCTGAGTGTGATGTCATCAGAATGCACCTGAATGGCAGATTCGCAAAATTGCGATTTTTTAAAATTGCGATTTCACTAATTCCGAATCAGTAATACCAATTCGGTATGGGGGTTTGCGAGTTTTAGGGAATCGCAATTTATTTGCGATTTTTTATCTACATGGCGGTTTGCGATTTATTAATAGCGATTTGGTAAAAATCGCTATTAAGAAATCGCAAATATCTTTTTACCTACATCTGCCCGACAGACTTTTATTTAATTTCCACACAACTTCTTAGCATAGTGTCCCATTGACTATGGGAAATGTTCTGATTCTGGAATCATTAGAATTGTCATCAATCCTTTATAGATCTGGAAATATCATGAGCAGAAATCATGATTGGACCTAAAAAGATAAATGATAAATGAATTTTCCCCACTTAGGAAACAGTGGAGAGCTGGTGCGTCCTAGGGGTGCTCCTATGTTGCTTGCTTCTGTGGAAGAAAAGTCTTCATCACCTTTGCCATTTTTAAGATGCATACCACAAGAACCTGTTTAGGTTGTGAGCTCTATTCATTGGCACTGAACTGTGACTCAAAGACCATATTAGTTCTAAGATGGCTTCTCTCTGAATTGTTTTGCAATCCTGAAGACGGACTACTGATCTTTAGTACTCTAGAACTCTTGCCCGTTATCACAATAATGCTTGGATGGGACACTTGTTTATTTTCAGTGGCAGGTTTCTGTGTGGGTTTGTGGACTATTTCCTGCATTATTTCCTACCTAGTTTTGAATCTATTGGATTGTCCAGACTTGCATTCCATGTGACCAAGAACCAAGCCATAACCAGATTAATATTTATTGCATTCTCTGCTGCACCTCTAACCCAATGATTTAACACTTCAAAAACAACTTTAAACCTGACAGTTCAAAGAATTTGCTGAGGATACCTTAAACTTTCCTCCATCATATGTCATTAACCACAGTGCCCTCTGTTATTTGTTGTCACATCTTAGTTATCAAGAGCTACAATAGCATCAGACAGTCCTGTGTCAGTCACAAAACGAATCCAAAGACCTTGGGGCTTATTTACAAGGCCCTTGCGCCACTTTTGCGTCATTTTTTACATGGGAAAAGTGACACAAAAGTGGCGCAAGGGGCTTGTAAATCTGCCCCTTTGTGTTTTTGTGTTCTTCGTTGTTATAAATATCATTATTCTCCCAGTCAATAAAAGACCAATGGCCTGGTGGGTGTGCCTCCACCCTCCTAGAGAAGCATCTTCTGCCCCTTGTAAAGTGTGGGCAGTGTAGATGGGGAGCTTTTGCCAAAATTTTATTTGCTTGGGTAGCGGGTGCCTTTTCAACAAAATGGCCTGCTGACCAGGCTACCATGTTGTTACGGCTAGATCGGAGTGCCATTTTATCTTTTATCAAAAATTAGCACATGGAATTGTGGTTTGTTTCTTGAAATGAAAAAAAATGTCCCTGACCAGCAGGAACTCTCCTCCCTGTTTGCAGGGGCTTTTGTTGTTTTCCCTGCCTGGGTCCACTTGATGACGCCATTGATTAAGGAAGTCACACTGATTGTCAATAAGCAGTTCAGCTAGAATCCAATGGGTATGACAGCATGATTTCTTCTTTCAGTGAAATATTAGAATTCTAAACTTTATGTTACTTCTTGGGGTAAGTAAGCTTTAACACCTTTCCTTGTTGACCTTTCGAGACTCAAATGGGCAAAAGGCACATTGGTTATTGTATCGGAGTCCAGTAGCTCCTAAGGCCCTGAGACATCTTTGGTACACAAAGATAGCCACAATTGATACAAATCAATAACCAATGACACTCACTTGACCCAGAGAAAAGGCCTTATAATGGGAGTAAAATAGTCCATTAAGACAAGCGAGGATGTTGCCCACGGACTTTGTTAGACGAAACACAAGCAATAAATAACAAATAACAAACTACATTGTGAAATTATTACTTTGTCATGAAATAAGGTAGTTTATTTTATTAGAAAGTGCCCTGAAAGAAAACGACCAGATCCCTCCACCAAATCTGAAATATCAAACAAAGCACCTTGGTAATGCAAGAGGATGTTCTTTGAGCTAAATGCATTGAATGCAGTGACACTGAAGAAAGGGCATGATATGGTGGCACCTTGAAAAATAGGAGCACCATATTCGTTTTACATATTAGGTATGTGTTAGCTGACAGCTGTAGATTGCTGATGCCGGTAAGACCCATAGACTTAGCGGGCATTTAAATTCATTGAATGATCTGCGCACTTCCCTGCAAACATTGGAAGGCGGTGGCATTTTACTGCAGTCACACTTAAAGGGAACTCAATCAGACATGCACTGTTAATGGTGACAAATTGATTTCATTTCAAGCAGTAAACAATGGAATCCATCAGGCTTGAATGGAGCGAAAGACTGTCAAGCACCCTCCATGGGGCCAGGATGGGAACTGCCATAGATGGATCAAGGCTGATTGAACTAAAGAAAGTATAATCACCTTTAATAGGTGTATCATTGCAAGCCATGAAGTGACAAATCACTCCTGGCTTAAGCATACACAAGGGGAAGAAATTCCGTATGGGCGGGAAGAAGCGTGGCCAATCACAGCAAAGTTGTGAAATGTGCTACAAGCTAATTTTACGCCTTTATGGAAACCTCGCAGAGCTGTCCGAATTTACAAATACCGATGTTTAACCATAGATTTCATTTAGGGGTCACAAAGGGTTACAGGTGAGATCTCTGGCTTGCCTCTTGTGGCCACTTGCATTGCGACCCATGGTCTCTGAGGGGAATAACAAGCATGCACAAAAAATAGTGGGGCATATTTACGTTCCCTGGCGCATCCCTGCAAATCAGCAGGGATGCGCCAGGGAAAATGCGTCACGCAAGTTTACCCTTGCGCCACCTCCGATGCACCGCATTTACAATGCGGCGCATCGTGGCGCAAGGATAAGCAGATGCGTGACGCATCTGCCGGCGAAAGGTTGGCGCAGTGCTGAAGTTGTGTCGCAAGCGCGACGCAACTCCAGCACTGTGCCAACCTTCCCTATCCCTAACATGGTGCGTCAATCCTTACGCCTGCTTTAAGCAGGCGTAAGGATTTGACGCACCAGCGTCGGAAAAGTGACTGCGTGAAGTCTTGTAGATTTCACTGCGTCACTTTTCCGAGGCGTCCTGCGCGGAACGCCCCCTGCGCAGGAACGCCCACATGAAACCTGACGCAGGTTTCATGTGGCGCAGGGGTTTACTACGTGACGCATCTCCCTAGATGCGTCACGTTGTAAATATTGCGCAACGCGGCGCATGGTTTGCGTCGCCGCTGCGTCACGTGCGTGACGCAACGGCGGCGCAAAAGTGGCGCAAGGGGCTTGTAAATATGCCCCAGTGTTTCCAAAGGAGCGAAAGCCAGTAAAAAGTTACCTCTTTGTCTTCTGATACCCCGAGCATGTGAAAGGAGCAAAGGACATAGGAGAGAGTAGAGGGGAAAGACGAAGGAAGAGCTGGAAGAGGACACTACTAACAGACATGTGAGACAACAAAAGACAAAGGTAGTGGTGTCTAAGTGTGTGAGAGAGAGAGGGATTAAAGAGACATCGGATAGAGGTGACAGGTGTTAGAGAGAAGCTGACAGGTGTGAAAGAGAGTGAGACATGAGAGAATGATTGGTGATAGGCAGGTGACAAAGAGACAGCTGAGAGTTAGAGAGAGGGGTGGCCTTTGAAAGGGAATGACAGTCTTAGATGTGTGCCATGGATAGGGCAGAGAAGAAGGTAACTAAGAGAGGCAGAAAGAGAGGGGGTGTGAGAAAAGTAAAAATAGGGCAGCTGGCAACATAAATCTGAGAGAAAGATGGCGGTAGGTAAGAGTTGCACCAAAGATACAGCCCGGAGATGGACAGGTAAGTCAAGTAATATAGAGGCAGCTAAGAAATAGTGGGGTATATTCACAAGAATGTGTGATAACTACCGCAAGAGTAGCGTAACGCAACTTTCAATATCGCAGCCTATCACGGGAAAATAACCCGGTGTCAACGTGGAATTCACAACAAGTCGGTACCATGCGATAGTCACCAGATGACACATCAAATGTCAGTGTGAAAATCAACGCCACGCCGAAAAAATGCGAAACGCGAGAAATCATGCGTTGAGGCCAATCGCGGTACAAAAAGTAGCGAAAAGCAGCCTCAGGCCTGCAAATCCCACGCATCTGGCAGGAAATTGCACCATAAAAACCACACACACAACACACCAGAAACAAGCCAAAGCACGTAGCAACATGGATGCACCCTGACCCAGCGCAGAGGACAACGCGAACCCCACAACCCCCACAGACCACCAGCAAGGAACTACTGGCTCGGGGAAGGCCAAGGAGAAAAGGGAGAGGAAGACGGGGTGCAGACCGTAGGAAAACAAGACCAAGGCCACGGAGGCGACAGAACACTACCAGCAACTGACCCACAAGCAGACCACCTGGAATGCAGTCGGAGTGCCCAGGAGGCCAATCCAGGAGGCCAAGAGGCGCCGGCAGGACGTGACAACCTAAACCAGGTACAAACCCGCTGCCAACAGGAAGGCAGCAACGGCGACAGGAGGTGGCAGTCCAGCGCCACAGGAGGAGCTGGAGGAAACCCAGGCCACAGTCATCAGTGTGGAGAGGGTGCAAGGAGTAGGGAGTACGGACACAGCTCGAGAGGACCTGACACAACAACAACAGGGTGAGGATCCAACAGGGACTGGGGAGACGGGGGTGATGGGCACAATGCCACACATGCACAATGAAGTGTAACACACTGCACACCCACAATTACCCAGGGACATGTCCCCCATCCCCCTGGCACACTGCAGCACACACACATAGCATTCACAGCACATACCATGACAATGTGGCACAAAGTGCAACACCCACACTGCAGAACAGGGGACACAACTGGGTCCACCCAGGCGCAGAAACAGAACAATCACATTTGACAGAGCAGGGAACTGTGAGATGCACATCTACCCCTACAGCCCCACATCAGCCATGTAGGCCAAATGTACACCGTCCCAACTCAAATAGCCACCACCGCCCAAACAGTCACAATGTACATTGTCACACAGTCTGCATGTCGACAAGAACAAGGCGCCTACACAATGCCAACATGCACCTCCCATTCACAATGCAGAGGGACAAACAACACCTCCAGTAGATAAGAACAGACAACCCATCAGTGATGCCTGAGATGAACACCACACCCCCGACACCGACGCCCTACAACAGCCCATGGACATCCCACACAACCCACCACCAGGACCAGGGCAGACAAGCTACTCAGAGGAGAATCCAGCCCCTGCAACAGACCACACAGCATGAAGCACCCGCAATCACGGCTGCCTCACAACACTTCACCCACCCACACATAGCACCCCAATGCCAGGTGGCAGAATGCCAAAAGGAGGTGGCCCAACAGGTGAGGGTGTTGCCGAACCCATGGAATGTGAACTAGAACACAGACAGGGGTGTCCAATACCCTTCAGGGACCACCTACACCCCACAAAGGAGACCCACACCACCACAGAGACACATCACATATCATGTTGAACTGGCTACGGGCACGTGCGCCTGGCCCCTTTATTGGCAGGGCCACATGTACAGTGACGCCTGTGCTGGATGTGTGTGTGGTGAGTATAAGCCAGCCCGCACGGAGTGCTTGGTGCTGCCAACAACCTGAACAGTGGACACCAGTGTAATGGAAACAGAAAACACCAGCATAACAGAGTCAAATGCAGAGCAACATGGAGGGATCCGGAGTAAGGACAGAAGTCACCCAATATTCAGTCAGGAGGTTCCGTGAGTTGCAGTGCACTGAGGTAGGGGCACTAGAGAAGAGCGAGCTCATGTGAAGAAATTGCTAGGATTGTGTCCCTTCGGGTTAGTCCTGATGCACATGCAGTGGGGTGTGTTACACCTGCATCAACTTCCTCATCAACGTCCCAGGTCTCCCACACTGCCTGAGGTGCCAGTTGCGCCAGCAGTCCACAGCGCAATACGCAGTATTAGATCCGGGTGTGTAGCTTGACTACCGCCACCAGTCTGCATTCCTGCCTTGGGGCTGTTGCCACCTGCCCTCCCAATGTCTGTGCCTTCTCCCGTCCGCACACTTGACACATCCTCCTCATCATGGTCCCAGGTCTTCCCCACTGCATGAGGTGACATTGCTGCGCAACCTCACAACAGCACAAAACTCAATCAGTAACGGACAATGGCTTGCGGTGCACTGAGTCACTGGCACCTGGAGTGCTGAGCAGGGTATCAGGCCGATGATGGCATCCACGACAGGTCTGAGCAACTCCGTAGGTCTGTTAGGACCACCGTTTCGACTCTGGCAGATGGCAGTTGGATGTGGTCCTTGCGGTGGTGGCGTGTGCCTCCTGTGGTGATGCGACGTCCGGGCCGGTCAAGACTTGATTCTTTGTGTGGGCCCTGGTGGCCCGCAGTTGAGGCCGGAGGATGCGGACAGCGCAGAGCCACAGACAGATGACCCCAAGACCATCGCTACAGAGGCCATTCAATATCCCAGAAGGAGGGGTCCCAGGCCTGAGCACCACAGAGTTAGTGGCCCCGGATGCACTGCGGCCGACACAGGCACCCAGCCACGGGACGGTGACTTGCGGTGCAGCCAGATGATCCATGCGACCTGAGCGGGTCCCCATCAATGTCCAAGGTGTATGTTGCGAAGGGTTTCGGGGGACAGTTGAAGGTGTCCTCCAGGGCATGATGCGGAAGGTCTGATGTTATCTGGAAGCAGCAAATGGAGGAGCGTAAAGCGCAACCCTCGTTTCCACCAACAATTCGGTATCAGCTACATGAGGATGAATACTAGCCCCTAGTCCATAGACTCAAACACCACCAATGTGCGACCAGTGAGTGTCCATGAATGTCGGGGGACACGCTTAGTGGCACAGGTGCAGAGAGGGGATGCAGTCTGCGATGATGCCTGTACACAGATGTGAACTCCAACATTGCCAAATCAAGACTCTGTGACCTACTGGACCGCAGTGTATGCCAGAGGCAGCGGTCAGCATGGGCCCACAGACACGTGTCGTGTGCCTGTGATGCATTGGTTTGCTTCACTGAAAGCAGGGAGTTCAGTGATATCACCCCTGCAGTAGGCATCCGGTCACTGCCATGGTGTAATCAAGACTCAGTTCCAAATGTGTGACCTACCTGTCCGTGGTGTAGGCCTGAGACAGTGGTCAGCACGGCCCATTCGCCGAGTGTCGCCGGCATAGGTTGGATGGCCCCACCGGCCTGCGTAGTTCAGGTTCAGTGGTACCACGTGTAGCCGGCTGGCGTTGAACAGGGTTAGTGGCACCACGTGTAGCTGGCTGGCATTGAACAGTGTTAGTGGCACCACGTGTAGCCGGCTGGCGTTGAACAGGGTTAGTGGCACCACGTGTCGCAAGATGCCCATATGGAACTATGCCTCAATGATTGGGGGGGTCTGGTGCTGTGGCCGCTGGCCCGGATTTGGGGTCACTGCCATTCATGACTCAGGACACAGTTTCACATATGGGACCTACTGGTCTGAAGAGTAGGCCGGGGGCGGCAGTGGAGTACGTCAACGAAAAAGGAATAAAGCGGGCCGGTGTCATGGAGGCCGTGATGGTCTGAGGTGGCTGCCAAGGTCTCGGGCCTTGGGCTTGGGGCTTGCGCCGGCACGTGGTGGGCCCTCCTTGACACACGCCAGTGTCGGAAGGTGATCAGTGTGGCCTGGCTGCGCAGGGGCTGGCCTGACGGGTTCGTGGTCCAGCATGCCGGGGTCCGGCAGGCGCACGGCATTGCAGGCAACTCCGCTCACGAGGATGGCATTGGCCTCGTGGCGAGGTGGGAGACGCCACCCTGGCAGAGACGTGGGTCTTTCCGGAAGAGGACCACGCCCAGGCCTACATGCTTTTTATTCACACCCCTTCGCTGGCGTGGCGTACGCCGGGCCATCCCACTCCGCTGACGCTTAGGGGGGGTGTAACAGGCAACATTTCCGCGAGGTCCCCCACTGGCTGGGGTGACATGGTGGTGTCCACTGTCCACTACACTCCATACACCAGCGGTGTATGTTGCCATGGATTTGGGTGTTTTCTGCATACTGCGGTGTGTCCAGCACATCACCGGCACTCTTGGCATTGTGTACTTTCTGAATCATGGTTCTACTGCATCCTTCACACATGCCTGGTTGCCACCTCTCCCCACATTCTGCTATTATGTGGCTGAGGTACCATGCCTTTGCTGGCTCATGTTCAGGGCTTGCCCATGTGGACATTGTAAGTTGTTCTGTCGTGTCTGGTGGGTGGGCATATTGTTGTGCCTGTTGTATGTGATTTTATGACGTGTGCATTGCCAGCGTTGTGAGTTGCATGGTTGTGGAGTTGAGGTGTGTGGGGTGTTCATTTGTATATTGCCAAGGGGCTCTGCATTTCCCTTGTTGCCATCCTGGGAACGCTGGTTGATGATGGACTGTCGGAGGATGTAGGTATCATGCACACTGGCTGTGTATTTGAAGGCGACATTGTTGGGTGTTCCACGGTGTTCTGTTGTTGCCTGCACATTGGTGTGAGACGTGTGCTTCCTGTTGTGGTGATTGTGTGCTGTGTCACCAGGGGGCACAGGTAGTACATGTGTGCTGTGTATTGCCCCCAACACGTGCGTGCATCCTGCTATGGCGTATGGTCCTTGCTTGGTCTCCAGCGGATCCTGCGCATTGTGTTGTACATATGGGCGCTGGGGTACCATGGTGATGGTGATGCCCAGGACAGGTGTGGGGTACTTGGATGTGGCTGGCTGTGAGACTCCTCCGACACTGGTGGGTGTTGGATGGGTGGGTCCCAGGGGCCAACAGGTGCAGCCACGCCATCAGCTTTGTGTGGGGTGGGATGTTGGTTGTCCGCTGTGTTGTTGCCGTAGGCCTGTTAGGCGATGATGGTCAGGAGGCGTAGGTTGGTTGTCCCTTTCAGCCTGTAGTGGATGGTGACATTGTCAGATGTTGGGTCTGTGCGGCTGGTACGTTTCCTGGGGTTCCGCTGTCTTTGTCTGCGCTGCGTCTGTGGTGGTCCGGAGGGGGGAGTGTTCCTGGTGTGGGTTGGGGTCCTGGGGGGGTGGAGGTGGGTGTTGTGGCCCTCTTGGGTGTCCGGGCAGCATGATGGGTGGCTCCATGGCATCTGTTGCCCTTCGGATGTGGCCCTGGGCTGTGCTCCCTTTTGTGGTGCTGGCTGCCGTCCGACTTTACACCAGGTCAGAGCAGGTGTAGATTTCCTGGTGCTAACGCGCCTTATCGCCTGTTTTGTGTTTTTATCGCGGATGTGGCTGGTCGTTGTGAATGTTGAGGTGTGCTGTTGTCTCAGCTTTTGTCACGGGAACGCCTACTCTGCATCTCATCAGCGATATTTGCGGGGGTCCTCTTTGGCGATGTTTTTTGCGGCTGCTATCGCGAGTAAACTGGTGCTGTGGGCTGTTTAAACAGGCTTCTGAATGGGGGGTACATTTATCACGACTTTGGCTGCGGTAAAGTGCCATTAATTTGGCGATAGCTCCTTGTGAATATGCCCCAGTGTGTGGGGGCAGTTGAGAGAGGTGAGAGACTACTGAGAAACAGCCTGTTCAGAGAAAAGGAGAGGCAGAGGGTGGGTGAGACAGTTGAGAGAGGGAATAGAGAAAAGTATGAGAGAGATAACTTAGAGAGAAGGGAAGAGAGGTGTGAGAGAAGCACAATAAAGAGACAGGTTTAAAACAAACGGCTAAGAGCAGTGTTGAGATAGATGAGAAAGTGACAGCTGAAAGACGGGAGACAATGGAGACAGTGGTGATAAATTGACAGAGGTGAATGGGAGACAGAGCATTTATACAGTTCAGAGAGGGACATAGCCAGGTTAGAAAAAACAGCTGAGGGAGAGGTGAGAAGAAGGATTGGTGAGCAAAAGGAGGTGATTTTAAGACATAGGCCAGCGAGAAAGAGACAGGCAAGGGAGTAAGAGAGGTGTGAGACAGGTGAAGAAGTGGTGCAAAAGAGAAATAGCAGGTGAGAAAGTCAGGTGGGAATTGGAAACACATGAGATATTATGGGGAGATCAGTGAGGAAGACATATTTGACATAGATGAGGAGACAGAGGGATGAGAAAGAGACAGCAATAGGTGAAAAGACAGGTGACAGAGAGGGAATATAAAAGACAGTTGAGAGACAGCTGAGAGGAGGGTGACAGCGGATCAAAGGTCATGAGATGTCACTTTTTGTCATTGTTATTGGGGTCAAAACACATGTATGTCACTTCCACTACCCCTGACATTTTGGTTAATTGACGTCAATGTGTTTAACACAAACATTTATCTTATGAACTACCACTGTAAAAAGGTTTTGCGATGGGCGATTATGGGTTTGTAATCATGTTTCTCGTCTGTGTATAACGTGAAGACAGACAGCTTTCAGAAGTGCGAGAAGGAGATGGAAGACAAGAGGCTGACCCTGGAACACAAAGATCTAAGTTGTAATCCTGGCTTTGACAAGAAACTGTACCCAGAGCTATGAGCACTTAAATGTAAACATTCCATAGATTTTAACAGGCACACCAGTTGTGTGACATTTATAGGAGGTTAAAAGATTAGCAATAACGTAATACAGACTTTATTTAACAGAGATGTGACCACCTTAAACTTCTGTTCCAAAGCATGCGCCATATGCTAAGCAAGAATTATGATAAAACTGGGGTTTCTGAACACTCTCACCTCAATGTACAGAGGAAGTGTCCCTCCCACTAGCTGAACCGCAGAATCGCCCCAGAACTGCTGGGAACCGATACGGTTGCCGAAGCTACCAAAGCCACCAAAGCTGTGTTGGGGGACTGCGGTATTGCGGCACTGTGGGTCCGTGGCCACATTTGGGGAGCTTTTTTTGTAAGCTCCTGTCTCTGCCTGTCTCCCACTGCTGCTGCCGGAGCAGCGGGGGGTTGCGGCTCTGCAGTTCCACGGCTTGCCATGGCCATCACCAGGCCACCTGTAGGAGGTGTTTGGCCTTTGTTTGCTGTAGCTTGCTGTGGCTCTGCTGTTGCTCTGTTGCGGCTTCCAATTGCCACAGGAAATCTGTCCCTTTTCTGCTGTTTTGCTGACGTGACCGGTATGAGCAGTCTTGAAGACACCTCAACACCACAGCTCCTCAACATCACGTGACATTTGGAGGAGAGGTGAGTAGAGGGAGGTGAAGAGAAGGGAGGAGAGCATCTGACTTAAGTGCAGCAAGAAGCTATATGAATATTTATCCAGTATTTATTCAGTATTGCTTTTTTGGGGTGTGGAAAGAGCGTTTAGTGCTCTGTTCTGAGGTAGAGCCGATAGAGCCGGTGGAGTGCATAAGCGACCCAGCTAGCTCTTTGGTGCAGCTTGCTTTCTACTATGTGCTCCCCCCAGCCTGAGTTTACACCAGCAGACATTGGTATTACCTACCTACCGACCTATTTACCATCCTATGCCTGCCTCCACAAGCCCCTACAAGCCTCCTATAAGGGGCTAGTGCAACAAGCATAATTGGAGGGGATATTGACATTAGCCCCACGGGCCATCTACTGAGCACACCCCCTTGGCAAAAGGTGTGCGGTCTGGAAGATTGGATGCTTATGCGGGTGCTCTGTTCGGTTTAAGCACTGGACATAGGATCTGCTGTACAATCTTTTGGCCTCCCTCAGCCAGCATTCATCCATCTGTCTGTGCATCCAGACAGGCGCCTAGCTGAGCGCTCATGGCCTTCCATAGCCGCACTATTTTAGGAGGTGAGGTGGCACAGCCAACGTTACACAGTCTCCCCAGCCCAGGCCATATTCTAGGAAATGGTGAGACAGAAGCAGCCATCAAGTAAAAAGGCTCTGGCAGGCAAATTAATGGATGACCGGACATCACAAGTTTTAGCCTCAGACCAAGTTACTTTCACTGGCCCTTAACTAGTGTCTATGGTGGACTGGTGCAAGAGTTCTGCCTCGTCACCATCTCAGTGCACCCTTCTACAAAGAACTTAATCAACCAATTATTTTATGGCAATAAAAACAGTTCCAAAGGAGCAGAAAATACTCCAGACGTGGTACATACAGATATTATCCTGAATAGTTAGGGATGTTCTGCCAGCAGTCTGCCCAGTACACCTCAGGTAGCCACAATAAAGTCAAGCAAAGAATCTGTCTGCATAGGGCTCCTCACCATGCACAGAACACAATCATGCACCAGTTTAAGACTGTGTGGCTCAATTATTGATTTGACAACAGATTCCTGTCCCTAGTTTGTTCCCCCTTATTTGAGCCTGAGGATCCTTTTACAGGAGGGTAGGAGCAATCATGAGAAACACTGTCTACTGCTAGCCCCAGTACTACTCGTAAAACAGGTAATCTCCTAGTCCCCATAAGTGTAATCCCAAAATCAAATATGATACTGACAACTGCACAAGTTTATCGATACTTGGAACAGTCCTTGGAACCGACGAGCCCCATGGTTTTGCCACCCCACTCAAGTGAATCTCCTCCAAACCAAAAGGCTGTTTGTTCTCTACCCAGAAGGGAGATCTTCACTGACCAGGAACTGGGAATCCTGACTGACTGTTTCTCTCTAACATTGAGACACAAATAGTTGAATCACTGGGGCAAACCCCGTTGGTGATGCAGGGACCAGTGGAAAAATCCACCGAAAAAGCTCTGATACTGAAGGCCACTCTGCTTTTAAAAGAAATGGTAGTAATAACAGCCATGCAGTACACTATTGCCAGGTCTCGACTCTGGCAGGTAAGTAAAATGGAACTGCAATTAGAACTGCTCCAACCTCTGGCAACTCACGTTGAAGAAATTGGTTCCAAGCTCAATCTCCTGGAAACAGGGATACAATCCCTTGCGAAACATAACTCCTGTCCATGCTTACCAATCATTAACAAGTTGAATTCATTACCAGAGATATTGAGGAATTTGGTTGGCACATTTAAGTCCTCTACAACTAATAAAGCACCCCTTGATGGAGGATGTCTATCAAATGAAACATGGCGCACCCAAACTGGCCCTTCCCCTGGCAGTCTCCCAGCAATCATCTGTCACCCAGGGTCAGGTGACCTACTCTTCTTCTAACAGGCAAATGGATCATCAAGGGCAGCCTTTGGTCAAGACCAATTCAGTGTGTGATGTGGCCGATTCCACAAGATGGTCACATGCGATACCAGAATCCGAAATTCTACCTGAGCCACTTTCGTCTTTCTGCCTGTCAAGAAGGGGAAAAAAAGTCTGACAAAACAGACAAAAAAAGCAGTGTCTACTAAATTCAACCTCCTCACCTCCATAATCACCTAGAACTGATACAGTGCAAGACCCGACAAATTCTGGAAATCTCTTTCCAATCTTTGCCCCTCCGATACAGACTATACCTCAACCCCCCTCCCCATCCACACGTCCATCGTAATCCCCGTGGCCATACCTGCACCAACTGAAACATAACAGATAAAAAACGCCTCAGGGGGGCTCTAGGATTGTCACCCATTCAGTGTAAAAGACAACTCGAGGAACGCAAACGCTAGAGTATGGAACATCAGGACAAGGGGCTTGCTTGATAAGGAAGGGAAGCAGACAGGAGCGGATGGGATGTCAGGCACGCTAAATGAAAGGGTGGATCAAGGCACGAAATCTGAAGGGAGACTCCGTAATTTTCAAGCTCTGATTCCAGAGGCCCACAAATGAGGCCACATATCTACAGTACCATAACTGACCATTAACATAACATGTGTATTTGTAAAGCGCACGTCCACCCTTGGGTATCTTGGCGCTGAATAACAGATATTTATTGTTACCCAACTCAATGGTACTCATTTTATCGACCTCAGAAAGGATGAGAGGCTGAGTGGACCCGCTGGAATTTAAACCTGTGACCATGAGGTTGAACACAGGCCACTGCAGTGGATGCCTTAGTCCACTAAGCCACCAGACCCACCAGAAGCACCTGGAAGGGAGAGACTATCGACTTGCTGGAGCATACCTGCACCTCTAGCGCATGGAAGAGAGAATGCTTTTACAGCACACTGAAAAGGCCCCAACTGGTTCCAACTTGCCAGGAAGCTTTACTTTTTCAGTAATAGAGAGGTGAGCCCATTAGCTCTGTTGGAAATAGGTCTCCAGCCCAGCATTTGTCTCGTTTCACAGGCCCTCCTATAGCCCAGTTTGATGAGCTGAAATATTCCAATTACCGTAAGGCAATGAAGAGGAGAGTTCTCACTCATTCCAGCTCTTCATCCCTCGATATACCCCAGAGGGCTCTATGGACTCCCTCAACAGAGGTGGAATCTGTTGAGGTTGTTTGCTCATATCTCAGCACTTCAGAACATAACCACGGATGACCTGGATTGGGACCAATTTGAGCCACCACTGTTAAACTGAACCGGGGATGTGACCAAGACCATCTGGAAAAGAATGGCCCAACAGAATCCTGTATGGGCTGAAAGGGCTGTTTTTGAAGAATGGGGCATTGACGTCCACATTCCTGCTCTAGCTAAATATCCCTAGTCCTTTTAAAACCACACTCGGTCCAAACTCCAGCCTGTGTGTTGAAGTGTGCAATTGGGGAAAATCATAGAGGGGCCCCAATTTCAGAGAGCCCATGGTCCATCACTATTCATCGAAGGCCTAATTGAAGAGAGGTTTGCTTTGCGACCCCAAGGAAGGGGAGGTAGCAGTTGGCTGAGTTTAGCATCCAGGATCCCTGCAGTAACGCCCTTTACTCCTATGAACAATCTGACAATGATTTCTTGGAACATTGTGAGGCTGGGCAGCAAGCTTACTCAAGAGGGCTAGGGGGAATTCCTAGAAACAACTAATTCTTCCCTAAAAATCTTTGTAAGTTTTATTAGATCAACTCGTTATTTGCGTCACAGAAAATACAATTTTAACCCAGTTTCAGGCTGCATTTTGCACCCAAATTAGCACAATCAATCAGGCTTTTAGGTTTCAATTAATAAGGTGGAAAGAAGGAGACATAAAAAGTGGTAGCCCTTATGTCGCTTTTGTTGGTCTCAAGACGGCATTTGATATGGTCCTTAGGGATAGGTTATGGGGTGCAATAGGTGACCTTAGGCTTCCCCACCCTCTTCATGATTTATTTAAAAGGCTTCACCACAATAATTTTGCTCAAATCAAATGGAGTACAATGGAGAAAACAGCAATACCTTTAAGGTTGCAAAAGGAGTCAGGCAAGGAGGCGTCCTTGCCCCCACATTGTTCCTGCTGTTTATAAATGGCTGCATTGAATGCATCTTGGGTTGTTAAAATGACTCTCTGGTTCCAGGGCGAACTAAAATACATACCCTATTGTTTGCAGATGATACATTATCAGTATCAAAAACTCCATGGGCCAAGAGACCCTTTGAGTAAATTTAACGTATTGCACCTAGATCATGGGCTGGCAATCAATGCGTGTAAGACAAAATGTATGGCTGTCCACCCCTATAGAGGATTTAGAGGATCAATAATGCTGGTGGGGGATGAGCTGGAGAAAGTGCTAGATTTTGATTATCTTGGCATTTGCCTCTCTATTGCAAATACCTGGGGTTCCCAGGTCACCACAAGTACCCTTATATTAAAGCACTGGGAGGCAACATTTCTAAACTTTGCAAACAAGACCTAATTCCATCCAATTTCCTCCCTTCTTGAAGTTGGGAGGGCCAAAACTGTAGCTGCTGCTATATATGGAGCCGAACTCTGGGTATATGTGAACTTAAAAGCCCTGGAGGTGGCTGGGAATACATTTTAAGAGCAGCCCTTTGTTTGTCCCAAAGCACGCCACTGATTTTAAAACATGTCTTAGGCTTCTGGTCTATTGTACCCCTAGCGCATCTGAAACCTATTCTGTTCTGGGTACAGATTTGATCTAAGCCTGAGCTGTCAGAATATAGGGTGGGATTAAGAGATGTTCTCAATAAATCACAGAGAGGTGTTCTATTTTGCAAGGTGTTCTGGTTAGACTATGTAAAACAGTCCCTATACTCTATGAATCTATAGGAGTATTGGTTGTACCTTGAAACTATTCCATCTTCTGCAAATATGAGAGTGAAGACCATATACTGGGAGCTTGAGGAGGGTACATATTCTAAACATGTGGACTTGGGCAAAATGAATGATTGTTTCATAGGATTTAAGCCCACCGCTCATTTTGAAAACTACATGAATGGTATCAAACCTCCATTCACAAAATCCCTTTATATAAGGTTCAGGTTAGGTTAATTACTGCTTGCTACCTTTACCGCTACATAGAATAGTCAACAAGGTGGAAACAAAATTTGCCCTGTCTGCAGAAGTGCTGAAAAACTGATGATCACCTCCTCTTTTTCTGCCCAAGGTATTATAAGTAGCCTAGGTGTTGAATTGCTCCTTTGTGCCACCTTTTAGGTGTCATCAAATACAGGGTAGCGATAAGGATATGTAGAGCAGACACATCCCCAGTTATTGTTTTCTCCATTGCCACATTTTTGGAGAGCATAGAGCATATGATCAATTTTAAAAAATGGCTCTTTTACCCTATCTTCACTCTTTGTATAATGTATATCCCCTCCCTCTCGTGTATCATGAGTGTACTGATTTTAGAACTTGTTTCTAATTACAATGTAAGCTGAAGCACTTGCACTTTATTCAGCTAGGTTGTTTGTGCGACAGGGAAAGGTATGTAACCCCAGTTGTATTCCTGTATCCATACCATCCTGCTCCACAATGGATAAATCCCTAAGCTCTATGTGTTAAATGTAGATCTAGCAATGATTTTATCAGGGTACCCACGTTTTAAAGTATATTATTTTGGTACGAAGTTTTTCAAACACCCTTATTACAGTATGACATGTATAAAACTATACTTTTAGGCATGCTGGACCATAATAGGTTTTTGTCTATGGTGAAGTTTTTGTATGTCTGCTTTGTGTTTTTAGGTCAAAAGTGGATACTTCTATGAATATTTTATGCCCTGTATTTTTTGCCCCGTATTTGTATATTTTCTGGCCATATTGTATTGTGCTTCCTTTTTAATTGTATTGTTTTTACGACTATGGGCCGAAATAAAGTAAATAAAGAATGAAAGAAAGATATAACCGCATGCCAAATAAATATTTTAGAAGAATAGCCAAAAAGTTACCAGTGGTTAACAGCCACTGGGTTTTTATTTTGCCGTTATCCTTTTCTTGTTTTGAGTTATGAAAAATGTAGACCTATGTGTGTTTATTCATGGCTGGTTTTGTGGCAAGTAATTTCTTGTTGGACATTTAGAGAGACATCAATAGAGGGGTGGGAGATTCAGGGGAAAACCAAAGTTTTAGATTGCTGATAGCGAATAAAATATAATATGCATGAACTCAGGGCACCATTAGGAGGAGTCTGTATTTTCATGCGGTAAGACAGCACCCCATTAAACCGATGCCGCGGGTAGAGATATTTAATAGATGTAGTATCAATCTGCAGTTCCAAGTTTTTCATGTAATAAGGCACACCTTGCAAAACTAAAGTTTTGCACACTGATTCCCATAAGTTTTGCCTCTAATGAAACAGTTATCCCTGATCACATATTCAGGCTTCTCCTGATGAAATATAAGTGGGAAATTTATGTCATATGTTTTTTCCTGCACAGTTTCTAATCTAGATTTGGCAGAATCTCCTGCTTCCACTCAAATCAATTTATTGACTAGTCTCAGAATAAGGGCCTCAGACATGACAGTTGTACAATTCTACATGTTTCAATGTCCTCTATTCTCTGCATTTAGATGGCAGAGCTATCATCCATGAGAGGGTCCGACACCTCAATGCAAACCAGTTCCACTGGTGACACCTATGTTAGATGCTTTTGCTTGAAACAGTTGAGATATCTCAATAAATACCTTATTATTGAGGTATTAGATTTCAGACTGCTGAGCAGTATTTCAGCAATCAGAAATCTTCCAGATTCAAGTGTCAAACCACACTGTCATGCTCTAAGCATTATAAGATTAGGTCGTTAGGTAGCAGAGCAGTTACAGACACTCACACAAATGCACAGATGCACACATACACAAATACACAACCACACTATCCCTCAGGTGACAAAGAAATGACACGCTTCAGCAATAAACAACAGACATTTCTCTGAGGATACAAAGAACTCGATTACGACTATGGTGGTAAATACCACCAAATTTGCACAAAGGGCAAATACAGATTCTAAGGGGTTCAGTAGATAACATATGCATTAAATAATGCTGATTATACGTTTTTACCATGTACCGCAGAATCATTATTTCGCATATTAGCACATGTGGTAAATAACGCATCCGATAAATAGCACATGCATAAAACATTAGGAGTGGATAATCGTGGAGCGGTGCACCACCCGGCTGCCTTTCCTGATAACAAAAGACTGACCAATTCCTTTGTGAGAAGAATTCCTTTATTTCAATGACATCAAAAATGTAGACTCCAGCCAACGCATTTCATTCAATAGAGATTGAACTTCATCAGGGCAGATTCTCAAAATGGTGGCGCAACGCAGGATACCGACGTATTCCATGGAATCGTGGGTAAAGGTAGATATCAGATAGGTCTTGGCATGCGTCCTGTCTCGGCCTCCCTGATAAGGGCCCGGTATATGAACCTTAAGCGAGGGTCGTCAGCGTCTAGGACCTGGATCCATGGTTAGAACATTAGGAGTGGCCATTTTGAGAATTTGGAACTTCCTGGAGTGAGGAAATGAATCACTAGACAAAGCAACACATAAATGGACCTTTATACACCGTAAAGGTACACCAACATCTCCATCCTGTGCAGGCATTCATTTTGTATGAACAAAGCATATTGAAACAAGACAGAGAGAATGCAATCCTCTGATATCACTCAGTTATCATAAGCATAAATATTCCTGGTTCTTCCATCTAGGATTAAGGCAAGGAAAGGAAGTACAAGTTTGTTAGAAATTGGGTTTTTGGTTGACTGTGATGTAAGCCCTGGTCAAGCAGCAACTACAATCCCAGTCAGGGTAAGGGCAGACAAACTCTAAATTAACCTGTGCTCTCCCTCTGGTAGCTTGGCATGGAGCAGTCAGACTTAACTTAGAGGCAGTGTGTGAAGTATGAGCAACACTTCAAATGGTAAAACATTCAAAACACCTTACAAAACATTCCACACTAGTTAGAAAGCTAGATTTGACTTTAATAAATAAAACAAGACAAAAATTACACAAATCCAAGTAGTGGAATGGGAGATATTGATTAGTAAAGTTTATAGTGAAAAAAAGGCCAGGAAGCATAAAGCACTATGGGGGATACCTGGTCGTGCCGGACCGTGACAAAGTCCCAAGTTAAGGACAACTGCGATGGAGCGCGGGGCAGCTACAGTGACCCAATTAGGCCAGCTTAACAAAGTAGCTTAAATCCTGGTTAAGGAGGGCTGCGTGGATCGGTGTTAAAGGCTCGTCGTGCAGCAGAGGCGATGCGTCAGTTCCAAAATCCAGTGAGGCTGCGATGCGAGGTCCTGTTGCGTCAATGTCAACGATCTTTTTAATAGGGCTTGCGATGCAAAGTCCGGTGTTGATGATATGAGGTGCAGAAGAGGCGATTCGTTGATTCCAATGAGCGGTAAAACTGCGATGCGAAGTGTTGTCATCGAGGTTGCTGTTGACGATGAATGCAAGTTGCTTGCACATAGAAAAGCATTGTGCAGTGGTGATTCCGAATGCGATGCATCGGTCCCAAGATGTGGGAGGCGCCAGCGATGCAAGTCTTTTGCGACAGGTCCAATCCATGTAGCAGCGGCAATTCATCTGTTCTGCTCATCCGAAGAGATGCGTCTGTTCTGCTCGGGGATGCATCGCTCAGCAGAGAATATGCGTTGGTTCCACTGACAAGCACCTCAGGCCCACCTCCAAGGGTCCAGGACTGGGGTGGCACCACTTGCCAGGGTAGCCTCACAGATGGCAGAGTCTAGGTGCAGGAGTTGGAAGCCTATTATATCCCGGGGATTCGGATCAGGAGGATAGCCAACTATTCTCTGGGTTCTGGGGTCAAGTGATGCAGATCCAGTCCTTCTCACCCAGGCAAGAGGGCAGCATGCAGCAGATCAGCACAGCAAAGCAGGAGTCCAGAACAGGGTAAGTCCTTCAGCAGGACAGCAGTCCTTCTTCCTGGTAGAGTATCCTCTGGTCCAGAAGTGTACTTAAGTGGTGGTGTCGGAGGTCCAGTACGTATACCCACTGGTACCTTTGAAGTGGGGGAGACTTTAAAGACATAAGACATGCCTTTGAAGTACACAGAGTTCCTCCCTTCAGGATATGGCTCCAGACTCACTACAGGGGGTATGCAGCCCTTTGAGTGTGTACAGGACACCGCATAGTCAGGTGTAAGTGAGGTTGTGCCAAGCTCCTCTCTCCCATCCTGACAGAGATGGCCCACTGAGACAAATTTAAGCTCTGATTGTGTGTGTCTGCCTAGAAGGAATACACAAAGCCCAACTGCCAACAGCACCCAGTCATGTGATCCAAGACAGGCTACAGGTACCAAATGGCTAAAGCAAGAAACTGCCAACTTTCTAAGTGGCCTTTTTAGAATTGGAATTTAAAAATCAAATCTGACTTCACCATGAGTTTGTATTTAAATTGTGTTTCCAGAGACACCAGACTTGAAGGGTTTGTCTCTCCCCAATTTGAAATTGCACTTATAAAATGTAATAAGGTAATCTGAATGTTACCCTATGGAAGAGATAGGCCTTGCAGTAGTGAAAAACAGATGTGAGAGTTTTTCACTACCAGGACATGTAAAACTTAAAAGTACATGTCCTGAATTTTAAATACATTGCACCTTGCTCTCTGAGTTATGCACGGCCTACCTTAGCGGTGACTTATATGTGTAAAAAGGATGGTTTGGGCCTGACAAAAGGTTTTTTTTTGCCAATTTGACACAGCAGTATACACTGCACACACATGCTTTGCAATGAAGGGCCTGAGACATGGTTACAGGGTTACTTAAGTAGGTAGCACAATCAGTGCTGCAGGCACTTAAGTAGTAGCATTTACTTTACAGGCCCTGGGTACATGTATCACCATTTTTACTAGGGACTTATAAACAAATTAAATATGCCAATTGGGAATGAACCAAAATTACCATTTTTAGCAGAGAGAGCACAAGTACATTAGCACTGATTAGCAGTGTTAAAGTGTGTAGAGTCCTATTACCAGCGAAAACGAGGTCAGAAAAGTGAAGGAGGAAGGCAAAAAGCTGGGCTGTCAGGTCTATAAATGTTCATGGATCCTGAGCTGGAGGTCCAGGTCAAGGAGGCAGTAAGACCCCATGAAAGTCTAATGTGCCATCTCGTGCTGAAGATACCAACATAAACAAACAAAACATGCCTGTGAAAGGAGATAATGGACAAAATCAATACTGAATCAACACATCCACATAGTGTTGAGAGCATTAGAAAACAGGTTCAAAACCTTGAATTTCACTTAAGCAAGTTGCTAATGACAAGCACTAAAGGATGGTAACTGGTGGTCATTCTGCACTTCAGTCGTACCTCAAGTTGTAGGAAGAAAAACATTATGACCACCCTCAACGTGTCTGGAGTGGAAGTCATAAAAGAAGGTCCCAAGGTCGGTGGAATACTAGGTAAGAGATATGAGAGTTGAGATGGAAGTACATAGGGTTAGTTAAAAGGTGACTTTGCTTAGAAGTATCATCATTGTGAAGAGTCACCAATGTCATTTGTAACACATATTCACACTGATCCATGTATCTGATGTCGTACAGGCTGACAACTCACTAATGGTAGTGCTGACATGTATTGAGGTTGGACTACAACAATCACAATGCATTGTAATCTTAATGATGAAGGGTCGATTTGGCTGCCCAGTGCCACAAGGGAGATGTGTTGCCATAATATGACTAATGTTGCTTATTATCAGAATCATGACATTGGGTTTTGGTCCAGAGAACCTAACGTAACAGTTCAGTATATTCATATCCACATTACACAGCATTTACACATAAATAGTGTGCTTCATTTTATGGTTTCAAAAGACACACACATGATGGATGGAATGCAAGACCTGGCCTGGCAGTTCGGGCCGGACTGTTCCCATGGGGAGCAGGGTCAAGAATGATTTGCATATGGCTGGGTTTGAATTGGAATGGCATGGGGTGCAAAAAAATGATGGATTTAGGTCCAGATCACTGTAGGGGGTGAATGTTTGACATTGTGCAGCATTATGTCTATCAAATGTTCTTTTTGCATTTGTGCCCGCGAGTGGGACGGGTATGCCCAGACGTGGGTCCCGTGCTCTCCATGCCACTGGAGTCAAGCTAGCCTGCCTGATGAGGGGTGATGCCCCGAAACTGGTCCCAGGATGCTTGTTTCCAGTCTAGGGAGGACCTGGCCTGGCAGTTCGGGCTGGACTGTTCCCATGGGAACAGTGTCAAGACTGATTTGCATATGGCTGGGTTTAAACTGGAATGTCATGGGGAGCAAAAAAAATGATGGATGTTGGCCCAGATCACAGTACTGGGGTGAATGTTTGACATTGTGCAGCATTCTGTCCATTAATTTTTCTTTTTTCATTTTATGGTTTCAGCACTTGTGTTTCTGCCTATATGAGTCCACCAGGTGTACATGAGTGCACTCAGTTGACCCTAGGATGTCAGGAAATGCTGCCTGAGCATAGATGTTTGCTTTGCTGGCATTATCAGTGTGGGTGTTCAAGGGTAACTATGTATGCTGCTCACTCACTCTCTGCAAAGCATCCTTTACTTGGCAGAGTGTTGATTGGGGAATGCCACACACCAGTCCTACTTTTTGCTGCGGGGTGCCTGTTGCAAAGAATTCTTGCACTGTTAGCACTTTCAGGAAGGAGGGATGGTAGTGGATCCCTATGTTGGACTTCAGGATATTCCTAATAATGAAAATATGTGTTGTATAGTACCCATATCAAGTGTGTGTATCCCCACATCTCAAGCTGGCTCATGTTTAAAGATTCCAGCCTTACTCTGTCAATTGTGACTCTTGTCCTGCATTGCTGTGCCATTTGAGGTAATTGATAAGTGACCTGGTTTCCACCCTCATGCCTCATGGTTTGTTGTTGAAGAAAATGGTTCTGGCATAGCATGAAATTGTGGCCCAGTAGTGCTGCATTCATGGCGGTGTACTTCAGAATGAAATAGTGAGCTACTACAATTAACCTGTGAAACCTTCACCTCTACATGGCTGTTTATATAGGTGTGGCTCTAAGTGCAGGTGTGTGTGCAATCACATTTTTTCAGCCCAAAAATTGCTACTTTTTTGCATTATAGTTTTGGTACTGTTTTTTTATATTGTTTTATAGCTTTTCTTTCAATCACAACAGTTTATGGAATGTTTGCCACCTGCTTTTAACTGGAGGTATTTTCCACTGGTATTTAATCACCTCTCATACTTGTTATTGGGTATTATTTACCACATCCTTTATTTTTTGCATGGGGTAAATATCAAATGAGGTAAATAGCATGTGTTACATAGCTTATGTGGTCTACATGCAAACAGAATTTACCACATGTGCTAAATATCAAATACGGTTTTTAAATCGTGTCCAGATGAGTTGTTAAAGTCATGCACTAGTTACCATAGTATGTGGGAATTACCATTACTCCTAACTTGTAATCAGGGCCACAGCATTTAATGGTTCTGGCCTCAGACAGCAGAGCAATCCCTCAAGTAGGACTATGCTTATAAAGTCATGCCCCTGACTGCTGAGCTATCTTATAGAGGCTTGGGCCACACATTTTTAAATTACAAATAATTTTGCACACCTAAATTCGGACTAGAAAACGACCAGTTGTGCACGGAAATATATAATCTCGATTCCCAACATTTAACATGCACAAAATGCTTTTCTGAAAGCTGAAATTATGCACTCTATTATAAATTCTCTATTTGCACTTCAAATATAAGGTATGGGTTTGTGTCTGGTTCTTGTTGGGCCTATTAGCAATAATAATTGAAGAGGGACAAACTAGAAAGTGAGTAGTTACTCACATATCTCTTGTGGGTAGCTACTCATCCTGGAAATTCAGACATATTTACTCTTAGCAAGGCCAGAAGTAATTTGATTTCCAGCTTTTTGAGAGCAATCCCTCTCATATTCAACACAGCTGTGGTGGAGTGTCTTTCCTCTTAAGTTAAATGTTTAAATAAAATTGAGTTCGATTTTCGCATTTAGATTTCTTCATTTAGTTGTAATTCTGCATATGTACATTTTACAGATTTAATTGTTGAAGGAAATCTGTGAATGGTGTAGATTTCTTTTGGTACTACTGTTGTACTTTTTAAAAGTCTTGGAAACTGGCAAATCAATAAACTTATGAGCAGTACAAAGGAAGCAAAACTTTCAAAACCAGACCTTTGTGAACAGAATGCAGAAAGGGGACCTGAAATTCTCTAGTTGGAGTCGTTGTCTGGGTATAGTGGGAATGTGGCCTCATAAACAGGAAAGGTGGTGACAAAATAACACGTCCTCTGCTTGAACCTTGCATTTCCCACACCTTGAAGCTTTTTTAAGGAGAGAAGTCATAGCAATGCTTCACTGTCTGCCCACGTATTTTATTATTAGATGCAGCAGTGTGTAGTACTGCACCTGCACGGCCCAGAAATAAATTTGATTGTACACTAAATGTGACAGTAACAGCGAAGAAGGAAGAGGACACTAAAATCACCGCAGTAGAATCCGCACATCAACCATAAATTATAGAACCAAAGCAAGATTGCACTGCTGACGTTTCTGGCACTCAGTTTGCATATAGAATTTAAAATATTGAAAATCAACACCGATTTAATATTGTACGCATCTTGATCATTAAAGAGATGGAAGGGAAAAGCTTTTGCATATTTGTGGTGGCATTATTTCAGATGGCACGGATCTAACTGATTGGGACCTAGCTAGGCGAATCCAGAGATCACACACACCACATCCCCATTTAACCGATCGTCTAAAAACAAATCCGCATTCAAGCACTATCTGTATGTGTGCACCTTTCTCCTGGGGCAAGCTATCTTTCCAAAGTATGCTCTTCCGCACCTAAAACTGATGGCGACTCTACATTCTTTGAGGTCAGACATTCACCGGGCTACTATTAACAGGAAGTGGAAAGTGTGCAACTTCACTGGGCCTCTACAGGAGCTATGTGCTCGCGCCTCTCAGCTGGAACATGCGGAATTAAAAAATAATAACACATGTCAACTATCTTCTGCAAAGACGAAGTAGAGGTCAGAATGTTTATTGAGCAATGGACTGCTGGTAGAGATACAAGCTAGGGACACTCTGAATAAGAACTCGCATTGATGTAATCCCTGATGCGCTTCTCTGATGAGTTTGGTATTTGCTCGCATTCTTTTAGGACATTTTTTGGGGGTATGCGGCTCACACACAATTCTAGCCATTGACTATATGTTGGTGTGGGTGGATGGTTGAGAGGGTTAGACCGACATGTTGTCCAGTCAGGCAGCTTTATAGGGCTGATTATGCAGGGGGGAAGGTTAAGCATTTTTTCGAAACATTTGCATATGCACTATTTCCTATCATGCAAAAATGAGTAAGATCAGTGGAATTAGAGAAGGTCAAGGTGAATAAAGTATCCCATATCCTATAGTGTAGGGTCTTTAGTCATTGTTAGACATACTGGCAGCTTATTCATCACTGGTTTTACAACCATGATGGTAGTGGCAGTGAACTTGGATAAAACATTCCAATATCGGGTAGTATGTTTAGAATTATGAGCTGGAATGCAAGAGGCTTAAATATCCGACTAAAAAGGAAGATTATACAGACTGATATTGCAGAATACGACCCCAACCATATCTGCCTCATTGAGGCACACATTGCTTATAAATATCGGTCACTGCTTAAACAGATTTGGTATGATTTGATTGTATGTACTACACAACAGACATACGAGGTGTTGCCATTTGGAACTGTAAAGCTAAAATATTCAACACAATGGCTGATAATAGGGGTCTCTGGGAGGCTACACAATCCCCCAGGGACAGAGAAAATGTAAAATATGACTATAGACAGAGCCAACTCAAATGACCCAGAAATATTTGAGTCTTTATTAGTAACCTTATCACACTGGGAGGGTGAAATGATCCCCATTGGTAACTTTAATGTCATTATGAAAGGCAATCTGGATATTATAAGTAAAACAGAAACACATCATATATGTAAGGTCCGTAGAACTATAGAATATTTCTGTCAGGACTTTAGGCTAATAGATGCATAGAGCATTTTGAATGCAGATCTGCCTGGATGCACATAATATTCTACTGTGGATAAACATTATATATGTTTTGACATTGCCTTTATATCACATGATCTTATATCCAAGGGAGATATCACAGTGAGATCTATGCTTATATGAGATCACAACCCCATAATTCTCAAGCTTAACATTATTGCATGGAGTGGACTAGACAGACTGATAACGCTGATTCTTATCTTATCCTTTCTAAGAATCTTCAAGTCGCCAGGATCTTTTTACCTGCTGAATAGTGTGAAGGGAAAAATCTTTTCGGTTATGCGACAATTTAGAATCCTGTTTACCTTAAAAGACCAATGACTCCGAATTCAATTTTGTGGGTTTATTACAGCCAAGAATAACTGCACGTGCAAGCACCTCAACACGAGGTTAAAGAAATAAATGGGCACTAATACAAATAGCATCCTACGCAGGAGTCTCATCCGGCTCAGGATAAGAAGAATCATTAGCTCCAGAAGTATTAGACAAGCAATAACAGCTCCAATCTCTATGTTATTCCTCATTTATCTAAATAAGCATAAAACCATTGGCTGTCCCTATTCTACCACTTAGATGACATACCTACTTAACGAATTTCCCAGGCAAGAGTAAATGAAAAAGAAAAGGTGTCAGCTGTGAAGACTTCCTAGGAAGTGCACTCACATAGCATTTCGAGCTCGTTCTAAGATGCTCCTTCACAGAATCCCTCTCTGACCTCTTCTCTGGTCTCCCCTACCTCTTCTCTACCCTCCACCCTCGGGGCACTGTCCCTAATGCAAAACCCAAATACAATTGAACACGCCTTTTGTCACGCCTCTTCGGCCAGGTCTTCCTTCTCGTACTTTTCCATCGAAACTCTTACTTCAACCTGGACGGTTACGATGACCTTGAGTCCCAGGCACCTTCTCCGCTGAAAGTATCATCCCTTCATTCCAGAGTACTCCCGTCTTCATGCCTCCCACCACCCTAACTCGTGAAACAAAGAGCCAGTCTTTCGCTAACGAGGCATATGTCCTTGCACCTGCAACAGAAGATACGTTTCAAGAACCTTTTTCCCTCTACATGAATTTACCAACTGTACCCAGAGAGCCTTTCCAAGAGAAACATTTCTTCCTGCTAAATAAGCTAACATAAGAATGAATCAGGCCTTTCCTTTTCGTATATGCAGTCAGGCCTTTACACCTTTTAAACACACATTTATAATCACTTTTATAAGCATTAATCCATTACATTTCATATGCGGAAGATGAACTACACGTGTAACTTAATATGGTACACGTTTAACTACTGCATCTCGATTATACATGGCCTACTCCATTAATGCCTCATTTTGAACACGTTTCAGTTAAGCATTACATTTTACAAAATCATAATAGCACAACTACCCTTCTATTCACTTTAATAATGCGATTTACGACTACATTAACTAGCCATTCATATATATATATATCGTGATATATGCGGGTACAGACTAACAATGATTATAATGCACCCCTAAAATTTTTACGAGAACATAGCGCTCTATCAGTTCCCCCCTTTGATGACTCCTGTCATCACATCTTTTCAACTCCCTTGGAGAAAGAACCGACCTAAACAGAACTCGTTGCCACTCTCCCTTGCCGGAAACTCTCCAAACTCTTAAGATTTCGATAGTGACTGTCCTGCAGTCTAGCCATTCTCGTCTCGTTTGCTCTCAGAGCTCTCTCAGCTCTGCCTGCTCGATACCATTTGTATGCTTTGATCAGACCCCACAAACAAACCACACAAACCACCACAATAAGGAGAGGTCTCAGAACATATCCAAGGAATCCCTTTCCCAAATTTGCAAACCAGCTCCCCACTTGACCAAATCCCTTGCCAACCTTTTCCCAGGCTCCCTCTTCAGTCAAATCCGCTATTTTCGTGTGGATGGTAGTGATGTTACTTATATATTTCTCCAGATCCTTACTGCGGTCTGGTATATAAGTACAGCACTCTTGAACCTTCAATAATTTACAGACTCCGCCCTCTTTTGCCAATAGGACATCCAAAGCAAGGCGATTCTGCAAAACCATTGTCCTTTTCGACAACATCTCTCCCTCCACAAGTACCAACGACTTTGCTGTATTCATTGATAGTTCATCTATCACGGTCGCCAACCTCCGGATCTTCACATCATTCAAGATCACTCCCAAACTTGCTTTCATTGCTCCAAAGATATCTCCCACTATGACCCCTGCACTCGCACCTCTTCTCACTCTTGAATGCTTTCCACCTTCCAAAAGTTCCAAATCCTCTGTATGGTAAATCTTTGGGAAGATTATCCCCAAGTAACACGTACCATACCAGTTCGCAGGCAATCTCACATAAGCATTCCTCCCACACACGAAATACACCGTAGGTATCACTTGTACAGGGCCTTGGAGAAATTCTTTGCTGCATCTGCCATGGTGAAAACATGGTCACACGTACTCTGTCCCACTGGAACCTTTTCATAGTAGGTCTGATAACGTCTCACACACAGCTTTCCCCTCTGCTCCTTGTCCAAGGCTATAGGACCAAAACTTCCTTTTGTTCGGTGCAATCTTTCCTCCTCGGTCCAATCTACTGGACTATGCCCTGTGTCCCGTGCCTGTGTTAGTTTTCTATATCTATCTTCTACCTGATCTACAAATTTCTTTTCTACATCTGATAGTGAGCACGTCAAATTATGCCGGTGAGCATATGCTGTGTCCAGTTCCAAAGACGGTATGAAGAACTTCCTAAGTCTATCCTCTGACTTATAGTAATCGTACTTATTCAAATGTTTGTAAGCTGGGACTTCAGGAAGCACTGCATCGTAATTGGAAAAGAAATACTCAAACTGATCTCTTTCATAAAAGATACTAAGCAACAGACTACATGAAATTCCATATGTCAGTGGAAGATGGTGATATCTAATACCCTCATCCACTGAAGCAGGCAACTGCATACACACATAACAATCCTTCGCATCCATCGCATCTACGTACTCATACAGCAGCTTGGCGTATGCATTAAGCTTAAAATCACTTCTAGACAAATCTACATGCAATCTACGACTTTCTTCTATCAGCAACGCCTTGTCAGCTCCTATGTTTCCCTCTTTTTGGCTAGGTGTAGTAGGTGTAGGAGTCCCTGGCACCCTCTCCACTGCTAGCTCGTGTGGAACTGTATATGAGACTACAATTACTATGATTATAGAAACTATCACACCCCCTATAAGTATGCCTACAATCAATTTGGATCTACGATTTGGATCTCCAGCCTCCATGATCTCGAAAGTTCTCAAAAGTTCTTGGTTTCAGCAATGAGCACTCGAAAGTCTCTGTCTTCTCCACACGTGACTTGCTTAACCAACTTCGAAACCTCTGGAAATCCCCTTTCTCAGCTACAGTCTTATTTACACAGTCCAGAAAAAGACTTCCCTAAGTTTTTTGTTCCTCTTCGGTGGAAAGTCCCTAAATGTATTCTTCTTCCACTCGGACCTAGGTTATCTTCTTCTTTAGACTTTTTATTTACAACAGGTTATATTTAATCCACAATAAGATCATCTGTAAGTGCTTCTAAAACATGATACAAAAGTTCAAGGCGAAGGATTACCACTTCATGTGAAGACGGCTCAAATCCAAAAGATGGAAATTCGAGTGGCTGCAAAACCAATTCTCGGACTTTACTCAGAAGCGGGGGATTCGGAACCGTGAGGGTCAGTATTCCTTCGACTTCGAGTCCTGGTGTCAACAGCACCACCTAGAGCACCACGCTTGGACTCTTGCTGACCACCTGCACAGACCTTAGTCTCCCCGAACTCACTTCCCCCTGCATCAGTCACTGCGTAAGTCCACTAGGGGCAGGGTATCTCTGGCAAGGTACCCTCGTTCTTTTCGACCTCCTCCAACCCTCTTGAGTCTGCTCTTCATCACTTGCTTCCGTTTCAGATGTTACAGACACTGGAGCAAGTTCTCTTTCGGGTGCCAACCTCAGATTCAGTCGTCTCTGTCTTTCAGGCCAAACCTCCTCAATTCTGGTCGTTCTTCCGCCTTCCCCTTCTATACCCTGTGCACCACTTCCTTCTTCTGCTGAATCTGACTCCACTCCACCCACTGCACCACCTTCATCCGAGTCAGAGTCGAGGTTCTGGTTGTCGGAACCCCCTTCAGCTTGCTCTGGTGCACCACCAGCTATGTCAGCGGCCCTCACAGCTTGACTTGTCCTCTCATGTGGCCCCGCCATATCAGCTGGATTTTCATTTATGAGAGGAGCTGTTTCTTCTGAGGGTGCTGAAACTCTGCGGGTATGGGAAGCATGTACCCAGTTCGGCAATCCTCCACACTTCACTGCTGTGTTCGTTACCAGTATCACCTGGTACGGGCCTCGCCACCGAACATCCAGACAGCTCTTCCTCACGTGCTTTCGAACAAGCACCCAGTCGCCTGGACAGAGGTCGTGGCACAGATCACTCGAGGCCGGAACAGCTGCCGCTTGTACCTGCTGAGACACAGAATGGACCACATCAGATAGTCCTTTACAGTAATCGAGAATCAAGTCATCAGTGATGTTTATCAAAGCTGTAGCCGGTACTGCTGGCAACCGCATTGCCCTTCCCATCAAAATTTCATGCGGGGACAACCCAGTCCTCCTGTCTGGGACACTTCGCATGCTCATCAGCACAAGTGGCAATGCGTCAGGCCACTTCAGAGACGTTGATGAACACATTTTTGCCATCCGGGCTTTCAAAGTCCCATTAACCTGCTCCACCATCCCAGAAGCCTCTGGTCGGTAACTGCAATGGAGTCTCTGATCAACGTTCAATGCGGCACAAAGTAACTTCATGATTTCACTGTGGAAGTGTTTTCCTCTATCAGATTCCAAAGAGGTTGGAATCCCAAACCTCGGGATGAGTTCCCTCAGCAATAATTTTGCCACTGTGAGAGTGTCACACCTGCGTGTTGGGTAAGCTTCCACCCACCGTGAGAATACACATACCAGCACCAAAATGTATCTCAACCCATTGCACCTAGGCATTTCCACAAAATCTAACTGTATTCTATTGAAGGGCCCTCCTGACCTCCCAATATGACTCAAGGTGGCTACTGTTTTCTTTCCGGCATTCATCTGCTGACACGTAACACACCTCTGACAAACTGCTTCAGCAATCGCACGAAATCGTGGGTTATACCACGTCTGTCTAAACACACGCATCATTGCATCTCTACCAAGGTGTACCGGTCCATGTATTAGTCTCACCAATGGGCTCAGCAGACTTTCTGGCAACACAGCTCTCCCATCACTGGAGACCCACACATCCACATCCCCTCTTTCACATCCTGCTTTGACCCATCCGTTCCGTTCCTGGTCTGAGACAACATCCTGCAGTCGCTTGAGCTCCTCCCAAGTGTCTGCCATGGCCAACATCATGTTGAGCTCGGTTCTTTCTTGGCTCTCTCCTGTGTAACCCTCTGTAAATATGCATCCTTGTTCTGCACAGAAGCGGGCGACTTCGTCCGCATAATTATTCCCCAAAGACACAAAATCCTCCCCCTTTCCATGCGCAGTGCACTTGACAACTGCGATTTCCTTCGGATATTGCAATGCACATAACAGTTGTCTTACATGTTCTCCATTCCTAATGGGTGAGCCAGATGATGTCAAAAATCCCCTCTGGGACCTTAACTGTCCGAAGTCATGAACCACACCAAACCCGTACTTGCTGTCAGTGTAAATCGTGATTCGAATTTTATCAGCGGCTAAACAGGCACGAGTCAAAGCAATGATCTCAGCTACCTGCGCGTAGTGTACTCCTTCTAGGCAAGCAGCCTCAACCACCCGGAAATGGTACATACAGCAAATGCTGCTCTTAGTTGGCCGACACTGTCTCTTAGACATGAACCATCGACAAAGAAAATTTCATCTGGTCAGTCAGTGGCTCATCGACAATGTCAGGTCTCGGTTTGTTGCAGAGTTCAGTCACGTCAAGACAATCATGGTTCGCACAATCTTCATCATCTGCATTCGGTATGGGCATTAATGTCGCAGGGTTTAAGACGGAGCACCTTTTCAGAGTCACATTCTCTGCGGCAAGTATGACTTGCTCACACCTTGTTAACCTGGTATTAGTGCTGAATCTTAGTCCTGGTCATCAACAATTCAACCGAGTGTGGCACATAAACAGTCAAAGGATGGCCCATTACAATGCTTTCACATCTTTCAATGCTGACACCTGTTGCAGCAACGGACCTTAGACATCCGGGCAACGCAGAAGCTACTGCATCTAGAGTAGCTGAAAAATAGGCAACTGGTCTACGGACACCTCCATGGTTCTGAGCTAAGACTGCTAATGCACAACCCTCCCTCTCACAACAGAACAGTGAAAAAGACTTGTTGTAGTCAGGCATTCCCAGAGCCGGAGCACGACACAAGCCCTCTCTCAACTCCAAGAACGCAATCAGACAGTCATTGTCCCATGGTACCGGATCACTAACATCCTTGTGCGTAAGTCTCTGTAAAGGCTTTGCTCTCAAGGAAAAATTGGGTATCCACTGACGACAATAGCCGACGATTCCCAAAAACATCCTGACTTCTCTCTGGGTGGTGGGCACTGCCATGTTCATTATTGCCTCAATTCGATCTTGTGACACCTTCCTCTTGCCTTTTTCTAATCTGTGACCCAAGTACTGTACTTCGTTTAGGCAGTACTGCAACTTGTTTGGAGACACCTTGTGCCCGTTCTCAGCTAAATGGTTCAATAGGGCTACTGTGTCTATCCTGCAAGCATCTTCCGTTCCTGAGGCGACAAGCAGATCGTCTATGTACTGCACGAGAACTGAATTCTGCGGCAATACAAGACTCTCAAGATTCTTCTTCAAGATCTGATTAAAGATCGATGGACTTTCTGTATACCCTTGAGGGATACGACACCATGTTAACACACGATTTTCCAGCCGGAACGCAAAAAGAAATTGGCTTTCCTCATGGAGCGGTA
Source organism: Calotriton arnoldi (assembly GCA_963921515.1). Lineage (NCBI taxonomy): Eukaryota > Metazoa > Chordata > Amphibia > Caudata > Salamandridae > Calotriton > Calotriton arnoldi. The sequence goes on from CAWUFW010005850.1 coordinate 808,432, forward strand.
TCGAGAAGAATGCTTGGCACAAATCAATGACAATAAACCACTCGGCTTCACATGGGATCTGAAACAGTATCACTGATGGATTCGGTACCACTGGACAACATGGAATAACTATTGTGTTGACCTTTCGCAGGTCTTGCACGATCCTGAATTTCCCACTCGGTTTATGTAGTCCCATAATAGGTGAATTACATGGGCTACCTCTGATCTCCTTCAGAATGCCTTGCTTGATCATAGACTCGATTACAGGTTTGATTCCTGCGATCGTTTCAGGCGACAGATTGTACTGGGGCGTCCTAGGGAAATCAACATTCTGTTTTACCTGGATCTGCACAGGTTCAACCCCCTTGATCAGTCCGATCTCTTCTCCTGTGAAATCCCACACTTCCTGTGACACCGAATCTCTCAAGTCCAGTGGAAGTTCTTCCACTGTCACTGCTGGATACATTTCTATACACAAGTGCTGATTAGCGACCTTAAAGGTGGCATCGTCATCTTCCGTCTGCACCTCCACTCCCCGTGGTGTGCAATAGATAGTGCAGTTCAATTTACATAACAGATCTCTTCCCAAAAGACAAACTGGACTCGTATCGCACACCACAAACTGATGTCTAGTTTGGAAGGAACCTATCCTCACTGGAATCGGTTCGGTCAAGGGGCTGTTTATTCTTTTGTTCGCTACTCCAACAACTTGGATCGATTGTCCCGAGAGGGGTAGGTTAGGGACTACTGCTGATCTTACAGTAGACCGGGTAGCACCAGTGTCAACCAAGAGTGTGGTAGGATGACCATCAATGTCTGCCTCCACAAAAGGTCCTCTCTGGTCTACCTCCAAAACTGCTCCAAGGGTGCAGTCCTCCTCCCCCCTCAGGCACCGTCATGATAACGGGTCTGGACTGTAGTCATCATACCCTTCGAAAAGGGGCATCTGCTGGTAAGTCCGTATTCCCTGCGAGATCCTTGGTGGCTGGGGAACCGATACTTGTGGGTTATACGTCCCCCCTTTCATCGATCTGGGCCTCATCACAGTGTTGACTACCTCCGGCACAGGTGCCTGAACCACTTCTACCTCCTGCTGCACTTGGTTGGCTGGGTTCAAGGGGCACTCGCGCTTCCAATGTCCGATCTGGTGACAAAGATGACACGCAGTGGTCTTCTTCAGTGTCGCCACATCCACCCCCGTCTTGGGATCTATGGGTTTCCCCTGGCCTTGCCCATTCTGGTTCCCCTGGTAATTTCCCTGTCTTCTTCCCAGCGTCCCTCCACTAGGCTGGATCTGAGCAGTCTGCATCTGAACGAGCATCAGTTTGTCCTTTAGCTTCCGGTGCTTCGAGTCCACTTCATCGCTACAGTACCTCGCATACCGCAAGATTTCATCTACTGGCTTGCTCTGCCAACAGATCAAATGATGCTGTATCATGAGGCTGACCTCTGGTCTCAGTCCTAAAACAAACTTTGAGACAAACTGTCCCATATCCTTGGGGTCTAAGGCATCTAATCCACTATACTGTTTAAAAGCTTGCAAGAGTCTTTCATAATATTCATGCACTGTCTCCTTGGGTTCCTGCACAGTTCGATCTATCTTAACCCAATCGATATCTTGAGGCGAAATCTTCAGCTTCAACCATGTAATCACTTGCTCAAATTTTTTCATAACCATGGGTGACGGACCGTTTGTGACAGCATCCCTTTCTGGTTCAAAGGTCGGCCACTCAACTGCGATTTTACAAGCTGTCCACAAATCTCCCGGCACCACTATATCAAACAAGGTGTTCAAATCAGTCCACAGCACCTTCGAGATTTTAACAAACCGCTCAACCTGTTTGTACCACTCTACGGGTTTTTCCCTCAGCCGAGGAAAATCATTTGTAAATGCAGCCAAGTCACCTCTACTCCACGGCACATGCACGTACCCTCCGTTCTGTACTTCCGTAAAGGAAAGTTCCAGACGCCCGTCGCTCCTCCCCCCGGAGGTGGCGTTTCGCCTACAATTTTCTTTGCCATTTTTTTCTTTGACCACCTTTCTTCCCATTTGTCTAACAAATTCCATATACGCATCCCTACAATCAGATCTTTTGTATGCGTCCTTAATCCTGTGATCCTTTTCTCTTCCAATTCCTGATCACTATACTAACCTATGCGGTCCTTGCAATGATTTTGTTTTATTCAAATCCACCTCATATCTCCTAGCCAATGCTGTCAATTTCTCATGTGCGATCCTTGCTTTACGAGTCACATCTTTTGCTATGAAAAGCAGCTAATCTGGCCCATACATCTCTATTCTCTCCAAAGGCAGGCTCCCATTAATCATTTCGTCTACCTCCGCTTTTAGTCTTACTACGTCTAGCAACCTTGCCTGTACTGCACTCTTCAGTATTTCTTGGCAAGCTGCGCCATTCCGCTCATCATAGTCACTACTTTGTTCTTGTGACTTGTTCTCTTCTATCGTATTCCTGGAACTTGGTCTACTTTCTAAAATTTCTCGTTCCCTATCGCCTGGCATTCTATCACTTTGGTTCCTTACTGATGGTGTCCACATTCTCAAAGCCGACTTGGACTCGTATAAAGATCTTGGTCTGACTGGTCTCTCATCCTCCTGCCTAAAAGAGGAGTCTGCGGTGGCTGGTACCGGCATGCTTGTTTCTAAGGGCTTCGGGAAGTGAACCACTTGTACTCCTAAGCCATTCCCTCCAGTACTGGTCCCCTCTCCCCCTGTCGTCTGCATTGGACTTCCTTCCCTTATTCGATCTGGGTCATATACCGATACTATAGGACCAATGGTAACAGGTACCATCAAGGAGTCCGGTAACCGCATATTCCCAATGGAAGGCTGGTTTCCCGCTCTCTCTGTTCCTGTGGAAATTTTTCCCACTACCCTCATGTTAGTCTGATTCCGTAACTCGCCAGTTTCTACTGCTGAAGCTGATTTTCCCTCTTCTGAATCTGGATTAAATGGAGGTGGTTTCTCTGCTAGCAACCTATCTAACAGGCTGTCATCTGTATCACTGTCGTCTTCTTCAGCCCACCTCTTCTTTGCTTCTCCTACATTTATCAACAGTGGAAACAGCCTATCCCCTTCAATAGTTTCCACTCTCCACCTTTTCTCCAATGCATCCCATCTCGCATCTTGAAATGCCCTGATCGATTTCTTCACCCTTTCCTGACTTTTGTCTCTTTTCCTGTCATACGCTGCCCTAATCCATGCATGTAGCGCCTCAAACTGTGTGGGCCTGATTCACAGAACTAACTTACGTCAAAAACGTAAAGTTAGTACTTTTTGGTATTCACAGAATACACTTACTTATTTTGGTATTCACAGAATGAACTTACTCATTTCAGTATTCACAGAAGTTAGTAGTCCTAACTTTAGGACTCCTAAATGCCTTCTGTGAATACCGAAAGTCTTAAAGTTAGGATTTTCTCAGTTTAGGAGTAGTAAAGTTAGGACTCCTAACTTTAGGACTCCTAAATGCCTTCTGTGAATACCGAAAGTCTTAAAGTTAGGATTTTTCTCAGTTTAGGAGTAGTAAAGTGACTCCTAACTTTACTACTCCTAAACTGAGAAAAATCCTAACTTTAGGACTTTCGGTATTCACAGAAGGCATTTAGGAGTCCTAAAGTTAGGAGTCCTAACTTTACTACTCCTAAACTGAGAAAAATCCTAACTTTAAGACTTTCGGTATTCACAGAAGGCATTTAGGAGTCCTAAAGTTAGGACTACTAACTTCTGTGAATACGAAATGAGTAAGTTCATTCTGTGAATACCAAAATGAGTAAGTGTATTCTGTGAATACCAAAAAGTACTAACTTTATGTTTTTGACGTAAGTTAGTTCTGTGAATCAGGCCCTGTCGGTCTAGGCAGTGGTCGTAAAGAAGCCATTATAGTTTTTAGCTGGTACAACACTTCCAACCTGAAAGTGCCATAGCGTGGGAAAGTCAATTCTCCTTCTCCTTCCGTCATTTTATGCCAGTTCTCAAGCCAAATTATAGTATGCAATCCTACATTCTTAACCATATAATGTGCTGGCGTATCCTCGGGAGGAGCTTCTTCTCCACCCCGAGTAACCACATGTCTATCACCTCTGCAAAGTTCTCGTAAAACTTTAAAACATTTCATGATGAAACAGATTTTCGTTCCCGCACAAGTTTTTCGTTTTACTTCCTGATTTCAATCCATCAATGCCAGCGCGGCTCACACCAACCAACCTATCGCAGCGCGGCTCTTGTCTGACGTCACTCTTCCTCCGCTCGCAGCAGTTCCCCTCCTTACTAATTCTCTCGTTCGCACGTGTCCCAATCACACTCTGAAGCAATTGTCCGTCCTACCGAACAATTACCTCTCTGACTGTCAGTCCACCAATGACCGATCAGCCTCTCGAAATTGTTGACCTCAATCTGGCAACTGTCTGTCCGCGAAACGACCGGAGAGTCACCTCTGACACAATCGATAGGATTCAACCGCTCAATTTCTGCAAACAACAACCTACGACCTGCGTCAGTTATCCACACACTCACACATGTGCTCCCTATCTTCAGTGGGTTGATCAACGACGTCTCATGACCCCCACAACCTCTGGTCAACAATCTCAGCTCTGGGTGTCTTCTACACCACAATAATCAAATCTCTCGGTCCAGCGCGTGCTCACGGTCCGATCCTCAATCACACGACTCTCATTCCAACTCCACAAGACATCACACAACAATTAAACACTGCAATCTAACAAGTGTCACCCTGTTCATACTCACTCTACCACGAACTGCTACTTCCGCCGCACCGTCACTCTCCGTCAGTTTTCAGCGACCGCCGACGTCCTTCTTATCCACTGGATCACCATCACTCGGGCTCTATGGGGCAACTAATCCCTTATCCTAACCTAGATCTCCCCTTACTATCAGAGGAAACCATCCTACTCTGCTACCAACTGATAACGCTGATTCTTATCTTATCTTTTCTAAGGATCTTCAAGCCGCCAGGATCTTTTTACCTGCTGAATAGTGTGAAGGGAAAAATCTTTTCGGTTATGCGACAATTTAGAATCCCGTTTACCTTAAAAGACCAATGACTCCGAATTCAATTTTGTGGGTTTATTACAGCCAAGAATAACTGCACGTGCAAGCACCTCAACACGAAGTTAAAGAAATAAATGGGCCCTAATACAAATAGCATCCTACGCAGGAGTCTCATCCGACTCAGGATAAGAAGAATCGTTAGCTCCAGAAGTATTAGACAAGCAATAACAGCTCCAATCTCTATGTTATTCCTCATTTATCTAAATAAGCATAAAACCATTGGCTGTCCCTATTCTACCACTTAGATGACATACCTACTTAACGAATTTCCCAGGCAAGAGTAAATGAAAAAGAAAAGGTGTCAGCTGTGAAGACTTCCTAGGAAGTGCACTCACATAGCATTTCGAGCTCGTTCTAAGATGCTCCTTCACAGAATCCCTCTCTGACCTCTCTCTCTGGTCTCCCCTACCTCTTCTCTACCCTCCACCCTCGGGGCACTGTCCCTAATGCAAAACCCAAATACAATTGAACACGCCTTTTGTCACGCCTCTTCGGCCAGGTCTTCCTTCTCTTACTTTTCCATCGAAACTCTTACTTCATCCTGGGCGGTTACGATGACCTTGAGTCCCAGGCACCTTCTCCGCTGAAAGTATCATCCCTTCATTCCAGAGTACTCCCGTCTTCATGCCTCCCACCACCCTAACTCGTGAAACAAAGAGCCAGTCTTTCGCTAACGAGGCATATGTCCTTGCACCTGCAACAGAAGATACTTTTCAAGAACCTTTTCCCTCTACATGAATTTACCAACTGTACCCAGAGAGCCTTTCCAAGAGAAACATTTCTTCCTGCTAAATAAGCTAACATAAGAATGAATCAGGCCTTTCCTTTTCGTATATGCAGTCAGGCCTTTACACCTTTTAAACACACATTTATAATCACTTCTATAAGCATTAATCCATTACATTTCATATGCGGAAGATGAACTACACGTGCAACTTAATATGGTACACGTTTAACTACTGCATCTCGATTATACATGGCCTACTCCATTAATGCATCATTTTGAACATGTTTCAGTTAAGCATTACATTTTACAAAATCATAATAGCACAACTACCCTTCTATTCACTTTAATAATGCGATTTACGACTACATTAACTAACCATTCATATATATATATATCGTGATATATGCGGGTACAGACTAACAATTATTATAATGCACCCCTACAATTTTTACGAGAACATAGCGCTCTATCAGTTCCCCCCTTTGATGACTCCTGTCATCACATCTTTTCAACTCCCTTGGAGAAAGAACCGACCTAAACAGAACTCTTTGCCACTCTCCCTTGCCGGAAACTCTCCAAACTCTTAAGATTTCGATAGTGACTGTCCTGCAGTCTAGCCATTCTCGTCTCGTTTGCTCTCAGAGCTCTCTCAGCTCTGCCTGCTCGATACCATTTGTATGCTTTGATCAGACCCCACAAACAAACCACACAAACCACCACAATAAGGAGAGGTCTCAGAACATATCCAAGGAATCCCTTTCCCAAATTGCAAACCAGCTCCCCACTTGACCAAATCCCTTGCCAACCTTTTCCCAGGCTCCCTCTTCAGTCAAATCCGCTATTGTCGTGTGGATGGTAGTGATGTTACTTATATATTTCTCCAGATCCTTACTGCGGTCTGGTATATAAGTACAGCACTCTTGAACCTTCAATAATTTACAGACTCCGCCCTCTTTTGCCAATAGGACATCCAAAGCAAGGCGATTCTGCAAAACCATTGTCCTTATCGACAACATCTCTCCCTCCACAAGTACCAACGACTTTGCTGTATTCATTGATAGTTCATCTATCACGGTCGCCAACCACCGGATCTTCACATCATTCAAGATCACTCCCAAACTTGGTATCATTGCTCCAAAGATATCTCCCACTATGACCCCTGCACTCGCACCTCTTCTCACTCTTGAATGCTTTCCACCTTCCAAAAGTTCCAAATCCTCTGTATGGTAAATCTTTGGGAAGATTATCCCCAAGTAACACGTACCATACCAGTTCGCAGGCAATCTCACATAAGCATTCCTCCCACACACGAAATACACCGTAGGTATCACTTGTACAGGGCCTTGGAGAAAATTCTTTGCTGCATCTGCCATGGTGAAAACATGGTCACACGTACTCTGTCCCACTGGAACCTTTTCATAGTAGGTCTGATAACGTCTCACACACAGCTTTCCCCTCTGCTCCTTGTCCAAGGCTATAGGACCATAACTTCCTTTTGTTCGGTGCAATCTTTCCTCCTCGGTCCAATCTACTGGACTATGCCCTGTGTCCCGTGCCTGTGTTAGTTTTCTATATCTATCTTCTACCTGATCTACAAATTTCTTTTCTACATCTGATAGTGAGCACGTCAAATTATGCCGGTGAGCATATGCTGTGTCCAGTTCCAAAGACGGTATGAAGAACTTCCTAAGTCTATCCTCTGACTTATAGTAATCGTACTTATTCAAATGTTTGTAAGCTGGGACTTCAGGAAGCACTGCATCGTAATTGGAAAAGAAATACTCAAACTGATCTCTTTCATAAAAGATACTAAGCAACAGACTACATGAAATTCCATATGTCAGTGGAAGATGGTGATATCTAATACCCTCATCCACTGAAGCAGGCAACTGCATACACACATAACAATCCTTCGCATCCATCGCATCTACGTACTCATACAGCAGCTTGGCGTATGCATTAAGCTTAAAATCACTTCTAGACAAATCTACATGCAATCTACGACTTTCTTCTATCAGCAACGCCTTGTCAGCTCCTATGTTTCCCTCTTTTTGGCTAGGTGTAGTAGGTGTAGGAGTCCCTGGCACCCCCTCCACTGCTAGCTCGTGTGGAACTGTATATGAGACTACAATTACTATGATTATAGAAACTATCACACCCCCTATAAGTATGCCTACAATCAATTTGGATCTACGATTTGGATCTCCAGCCTCCATGATCTCGAAAGTTCTCAAAAGTTCTTGGTTTCAGCAATGAGCACTCGAAAGTCTCTGTCTTCTCCACACGTGACTTGCTTAACCAACTGAGCAACACTTCGAAACCTCTGGAAATCCCCTTTCTCAGCTACAGTCTTATTTACATAGTCCAGAAAAAGACTTCCCTAAGTTTTTGTTCCTCTTCGGTGGAAAGTCCCTAAATGTATTCTTCTTCCTCTCGGACCTAGGTTATCTTCTTCTTTAGACTTTTTATTTACAACAGGTTATATTTCATCCACAATAAGATCATCTGTAAGTGCTTCTAAAACATGATACAAAAGTTCAAGGCGAAGGATTACCACTTCATGTGAAGACGGCTCAAATCCAAAAGATGGAAATTCGAGTCGATGCAAAACCAATTCTCGGACTTTACTCAGAAGCGGGGGATTCGGAACCGTGAGGGTCAGTATTCCTTCGACTTCGAGTCCTGGTATCAACAGCACCACCTTCAGCACCACGCTTGGACTCTTGGTGACCACCTGCACAGACCTTAGTCTCCCCGAACTCACTACCCCCTGCATCAGTCACTGCGTAAGTCCACTCAGGGGTAGGGTATCTCTGGCAAGGTACCCTCGTTCTTTTCGACCTCCTCCGACCCTCTTGAGTCTGCTCTTCGTCACTTGCTTCCGTTTCAGACGTTACAGACACTGGAGCAAGTTCTCTTTCGTGTGCCAACCTCAGATTCAGTCGTCTCTGTCTTTCAGGCCAAACCTCCTCAATTCTGGTCGTTCTTCCGCCTTCCCCTTCTATACCCTGTGCACCACTTCCTTCTTCTGCTGAATCTGACTCCACTCCACCCACTGCACCACCTCTGTCATCCGAGTCAGAGTCGAGGTTCTGGTTGTCGGAACCCCCTTCAGCTTGCTCTGGTGCACCACCAGCTACGTCAGCGGCCCTCACAGCTTGACTTGTCCTCTCATGTGGCCCTGCCACATCAGCTGGATTTTCATTTACGAGAGGAGCTGTTTCTTCTGAGGGTGCTGAAACTCTGCGGGTATGGGAAGCATGTACCCAGTTCGGCAATCCTCCACACTTCACTGCTGTGTTCGGTACCAGTATCACCTGGTACGGGCCTCGCCACCGAACATCCAGACAGCTCTTCCTCACGTGCTTTCGAACAAGCACCCAGTCGCCTGGACACAGGTCGTGGCACAGATCACTCGAGGCCGGAACAGCTGCCGCTTGTACCTGCTGAGACACAGAATGGACCACATCAGATAGTCCTTTACAGTAATCGAGAATCAAGTCATCAGTGATGTTTATCAAAGCTGTAGCCGGTACTGCTGGCAACCGCATTGCCCTTCCCATCAAGATTTCGTGAGGGGACAACCCAGTCCTCCTGTCTGGGACACTTCGCATGCTCATCAGCACAAGTGGCAATGCGTCAGGCCACTTCAGAGACGTTGATGAACACATTTTTGCCATCCGGGCTTTCAAAGTCCCATTAACCTGCTCCACCATCCCAGAAGCCTCTGGTCGGTAACTGCAATGGAGTCTCTGATCAACGTTCAATGCGGCACAAAGTAACTTCATGATTTCACTGTGGAAGTGTTTTCCTCTATCAGATTCCAAAGAGGTTGGAATCCCAAACCTCGGGATGAGTTCCCTCAGCAATAATTTTGCCACTGTGAGAGTGTCACACCTGCGTGTTGGGTAAGCTTCCACCCACCGTGAGAATACACATACCAGCACCAAAATGTATCTCAACCCATTGCACCTAGGCATTTCCACAAAATCTAACTGTATTCTATTGAAGGGCCCTCCTGACCTCCCAATATGACTCAAGGTGACTACTGTTTTCTTTCCGGCATTCATCTGCTGACACGTAACACACCTCTGACAAACTGCTTCAGCAATCGCACGAAATCGTGGGTTATACCACGTCTGTCTAAACACACGCATCATTGCATCTCTACCAAGGTGTACCGGTCCATGTATTAGTCTCGCCATTGGGCTCAGCAGACTTTCTGGCAACACAGCTTTTCCATACTGGAGACCCACACATCCACATCCACTCTTTCACATCCTGCTTTGACCCATCCATTCCGTTCCTGGTCTGAGACATCATCCTGCAGTCGCTTGAGCTCCTCCCAAGTGTCTGCCATGGCCAACATCATGTTGAGCTCGGTTCTTTCTTGGCTCTCTCCTGTGTAACCCTCTGTAAATATGCATCCTTGTTCTGCACAGAAGCGGGCGACTTCGTCCGCATAATTATTCCCCAAAGACACAACATCCTCCCCCTTTCCATGCGCAGTGCACTTGACAACTGCGATTTCCTTCGGATATTGCAATGCACATAACAGTTGTCTTACATGTTCTCCATTCCTAATGGGTGAGCCAGATGATGTCAAAAATCCCCTCTGGGACCATAACTGTCCGAAGTCATGAACCACACCAAACCCGTACTGGCTGTCCGTGTAAATCGTGATTCGAATTTTATCAGCGGCCAAACAGGCACGAGTCAAAGCAATGATCTCAGCTACCTGCGCGTAGTGTACTCCTTCTAGGCAAGCAGCCTCAACCACCCCGGAAATGGTACATACAGCAAACGCTGCTCTTAGTTGGCCGACACTGTCTCTTAGACATGAACCATCGACAAAGAAAATTTCATCTGGGTCAGTCAGTGGCTCATCGACAATGTCAGGTCTCGGTTTGGTGCAGAGTTCAGTCACGTCAAGACAATCATGGTCCGCACAATGTTCATCATCTGCATTCGGTATGGGCATTAATGTCGCAGGGTTTAAGACGGAGCACCTTTTCAGAGTCACATTCTCTGCGGCAAGTATGACTTGCTCATACCTTGTTAACCTGGTATTAGTGCTGAGTCTTAGTCCTGGTCATCAACAATTCAACCGAGTGTGGCACATAAACAGTCAAAGGATGGCCCATTACAATGCTTTCACATCTTTCAATGCTGACACCTGTTGCAGCAACGGACCTTAGACATCCTGGCAACGCAGAAGCTACTGGATCTAGAGTAGCTGAAAAATAGGCAACTGGTCTACGGACACCTCCATGGTTCTGAGCTAAGACTGCTAATGCACAACCCTCCCTCTCACAACAGAACAGTGAAAAAGACTTGTTGTAGTCAGGCATTCCCAGAGCCGGAGCACGACACAAGCCCTCTCTCAACTCCAAGAACGCAATCAGACAGTCATTGTCCCATGGTACCGGATCACTCAACATCCTTGTGCGTAAGTCTCTGTAAAGGCTTTGCTCTCAAGGAAAAATTGGGTATCCACTGACGACAATAGCCGACGATTCCCAAAAACATCCTGACTTCTCTCTGGGTGGTGGGCACTGCCATGTTCATTATTGCCTCAATTCGATCTGGTGACACCTTCCTCTTGCCTTTTTCTAATCTGTGACCCAAGTACTGTACTTCGTTTAGGCAGTACTGCAACTTGTTTGGAGACACCTTGTGCCCGTTCTCAGCTAAATGGTTCAATAGGGCTACTGTGTCTATCCTGCAAGCATCTTCCGTTTCTGAGGCGACAAGCAGATCGTCTATGTACTGCACGAGAACTGAATTCTGCGGCAATACAAGACTCTCAAGATTCTTCTTCAAGATCTGATTAAAGATCGATGGACTTTCTGTATACCCTTGAGGGATACGACACCATGTTAACACACGATTTTCCAGCCGGAACGCAAAAAGAAATTGGCTTTCCTCATGGAGCGGTATCGAGAAGAATGCTTGGCACAAATCAATGACAATAAACCACTCGGCTTCACATGGGATCTGAAACAGTATCACTGATGGATTCGGTACGACTGGACAACATGGAATAACTATCGTGTTGACCTTTCGCAGGTCTTGCACGATCCTGAATTTCCCGCTCGGTTTCTGTAGTCCCATAATAGGTGAATTACATGGGCTACCTCTGATCTCCTTCAGAATGCCTTGCTTGATCATAGACTCGATTACAGGTTTGATTCCTGCGATCGTTTCAGGCGACAGATTGTACTGGGGCGTCCTAGGGAAATCAACATTCTGTTTTACCTGGATCTGCACAGGTTCAACCCCTTGATCAGTCCGATCTCTTCTCCTGTGAAATCCCACACTTCCTGTGACACCGAATCTCTCAAGTCCAGTGGAAGTTCTTCCACTGTCACTGCTGGATACATTTCTATACACAAGTGCTGATTAGCGACCTTAAAGGTGGCATCGTCATCTTCCGTCTGAACCTCCACTCCCCGTGGTGTGCAATAGATAGTGCAGTTCAATTTACATAACAGATCTCTTCCCAAAAGACAAACTGGACTCGTATCGCACACCACAAACTGATGTCTAGTTTGGAAGGAACCTATCCTCACTGGAATCGGTTCGGTCAAGGGGCTGTTTATTCTTTTGTTCGCCACTCCAACAACTTGGATCGATTGTCCCGAGAGGGGTAGGTTAGGGACTACTGCTGATCTTACAGTAGACCGGGTAGCACCAGTGTCAACCAAGAGTGTGGTAGGATGACCATCAATATCTGCCTCCACAAAAGGTCCTCTCTGGTCTACCTCCAAAACTGCTCCGAGGGTGCAGTCCTCCTCCCCCCTCAGGCACCGTCATGATAACGGGTCTGGACTATAGTCATCATACCCTTCGAAAAGGGGCATCTGCTGGTAAGTCCGTATTCCCTGCGAGATCCTTGGTGGCTGGGGAACCGATACTTGTGGTTTATACGTCCCCCCTTTCATCGATCTGGGCCTCATCACAGTGTTGACTACCTCCGGCACAGGTGCCTGAACCACTTCTACCTCCTGCTGCACTTGGTTGGCTGGGTGCAAGGGGCACTCGCGCTTCCAATGTCCGATCTGGTGACAAAGATGACACGCAGTGGTCTTCTTCAGTGTCGCCACATCCACCCCCGTCTTGGGATCTATGGGTTTCCCCTTTCCCTGGCCTTGCCCATTCTGGTTCCCCTGGTAATTTCCCTGTCTTCTTCCCAGCGTCCCTCCACTAGGCTGGATCTGAGCAGTCTGCATCTGAACGAGCATCAGTTTGTCCTTTAGCTTCCGGTGCTTCGAGTCCACTTCATCGCTACAGTACCTCGCATACCGCAAGATTTCATCTACCGGCTTGCTCTGCCAACAGATCAAATGATGCTGTATCATGAGGCTGACCTCTGGTCTCAGTCCTAAAACAAACTTTGAGACAAACTGTCCCATATCCTTGGGGTCTTAAGCATCTAATCCCCTATACTGTTTAAAAGCTTGCAAGAGTCTTTCATAATATTCATGCACTGTCTCCTTGGGTTCCTGCACAGTTCGATCTATCTTAACCCAATCGATATCTTGAGGCGAAATCTTCAGCTTCAACCATGTAAGCACTTGCTCAAATTTTTTCATAACCATGGGTGACGGACCGTTTGTGACAGCATCCCTTTCTGGTTCAAAGTTCGGCCACTCAACTGCGATTTTACAAGCTGTCCACAAATCTCCCGGCACCACTATATCAAACAAGGTGTTCAAATCAGTCCACAGCACCTTCGAGATTTTAACAAACCGCTCAACCTGTTTGTACCACTCTACGGGTTTTTCCCTCAGCCGAGGAAAATCATTTGTAAACGCAGCCAAGTCACCTCTACTCCACGGCACATGCACGTACCCTCCGTTCTGTACTTCCCGTAAAGGAAAGTTCCAGATGCCCGTCGCTCCTCCCCCCGGAGGTGGCGTTTCTCCTACAATTTTCTTTGCCATTTTTTTCTTTGACCACCTTTCTTCCCATTTGTCTAAGAAATTCCATATACGCATCCCTACAATCAGATCTTTAGTATGCGTCCTTAATCCTGTGATCCTTTTCTCTTCCAATTCCTGATCACTATACTAACCTATGCGGTCCTTGCAATGATTTTGTTTTATTCAAATCCACCTCATATCTCCTAGCCAATGCTGTCAATTTCTCATGTGCGATCCTTGCTTTACGAGTCACATCTTTTGCTATGAAAAGCAGCTCATCTGGCCCATACATCTCTATTCTCTCCAAAGGCAGGCTCCCATTAATCATTTTGTCTACCTCCGCTTTTAGTCTTACTACGTCTAGCAACCTTGCCTGTACTGCACTCTTCAGTATTTTTTGGCAAGCTGCGCCATTCCGCTCATCATAGTCACTACTTTGTTCTTGTGACTTGTTCTCTTCTATCGTATTCCTGGAACTTGGTCTACTTTCTAAAATTTCTCGTTCCCTATCGCCTGGCATTCTATCACTTTGGTTCCTTACTGATGGTGTCCACATTCTCAAAACTGACTTGGACTCGTATAAAGATCTTGGTCTGACTGGTCTCTCATCCTCCTGCCTAAAAGAGGAGTCTGCGGTGGCTGGTACCGGCATGCTTGTTTCTAAGGGCTTCGGGAAGTGAACCACTTGTACTCCTAAGCCATTCCCTCCAGCACTGGTCCCCTCTCCCCCTGTCGTCTGCATTGGACTTCCTTCCCTTATTCGATCTGGGTCATATACCGATACTATTGGACCAATGGTAACAGGTACCGTCAAGGAGTCCGGTAACCGCATATTCCCAATGGAAGGCTGGTTTCCCGCTCCCTCTGTTCCTGTGGAAATTTTTCCCACTACCCTCATGTTAGTCTGATTCCGTAACTCGCCAGTTTCTACTGCTGAAGCTGATTTTCCCTCTTCTGAATCTGGATTAAATGGAGGTGGTCTATCTGCTAGCAACCTATCTAACAGGCTGTCATCTGTATCACTGTCGTCTTCTTCAGCCCACCTCTTCTTTGCTTCTCCTACATTTATCAACAGTGGAAACAGCCTATCCCCTTCAATAGTTTCCACTCTCCACCTTTTCTCCAATGCATCCCATCTCGCATCTTGAAATGCCCTGATCGATTTCTTCACCCTTTCCTGACTTTTGTCTCTTTTCCTGTCATACGCTGCCCTAATCCATGCATGTAGCGCCTCAAACTGTGTGGGCCTGATTCACAGAACTAACTTACGTCAAAAACGTAAAGTTAGTACTTTTTGGTATTCACAGAATACACTTACTTATTTTGGTATTCACAGAATGAACTTACTCATTTCGGTATTCACAGAAGTTAGTAGTCCTAACTTTAGGACTCCTAAATGCCTTCTGTGAATACCGAAAGTCTTAAAGTTAGGATTTTCTCAGTTTAGGAGTAGTAAAGTTAGGACTCCTAACTTTAGGACTCCTAAATGCCTTCTGTGAATACCGAAAGTCTTAAGTTAGGATTTTCTCAGTTTAGGAGTAGTACAGTGACTCCTAACTTTACTACTCCTAAACTGAGAAAATCCTAACTTTAGGACTTTCGGTATTCACAGAAGGCATTTAGGAGTCCTAAAGTTAGGAGTCCTAACTTTACTACTCCTAAACTGAGAAAATCCTAACTTTAAGACTTTCGGTATTCACAGAAGGCATTTAGGAGTCCTAAAGTTAGGACTACTAACTTCTGTGAATACCGAAATGAGTAAGTTCATTCTGTGAATACCAAATGAGTAAGTGTATTCTGTGAATACCAAAAGTACTAACTTTATGTTTTTGACGTAAGTTAGTTCTATGAATCAGGCCCTGTCGGTCTAGGCAGTGGTCGTAAAGAAGCCATTATAGTTTTTAGCTGGTACAACACTTCCAACCTGAAAGTGCCATAGCGTGGGAAAGTCAATTCTCCTTCTCCTTCCGTCATTTTATGCCAGTTCTCAAGCCAAATTATAGTATGCAATCCTACATTCTTAACCATATAATGTGCTGGCGTATCCTCGGGAGGGGCTTCTTCTCCACCCCGAGTAACCACATGTCTATCACCTCTGCAAAGTTCTCGTAAAACTTTAAAACATTTCATGATGAAACAGATTTTCGTTCCCGCACAAGTTTTTCGTTTTACTTCCTGATTTCAATCCACCAATGCCAGCGCGGCTCACACCAACCAACCTATCGCAGCGCGGCACTTGTCTGACGTCACTCTTCCTCCGCTCTTAGCAGTTCCCCTCCTTACTAATTCTCTCGTTCTCGTTCGCACGTGTCCCAATCACACTCTGAAGCAATTGTCCATCCTACCGAACAATTACCTCTCTGACTGTCGGTCCACCAATGACCGATCAGCCTCTCGAAATTGTTGACCTCAATCTGGCAACTGTCTGTCCGCGAAACGACCGGAAAGTCACCTCTGACACAATCGATAGGATTCAACCGCTCAATTTCTGCAAACAACAACCTACGACCTGCGTCAGTTATCCACACACTCACACATGTGCTCCCTATCTTCAGTGGGTTGATCAACGACGTCTCATGACCCCCACAACCTCTGGTCAACAATCTCAGCTCTGGGTGTCTTCTACACCACAATAATCAAATCTCTCGGTCCAGCGCGCGCTCACGGTCCGATCCTCAATCACACGACTCTCATTCCAACTCCGCAAGACATCACACAACAATTAAACACTGCAATCTAACAAGCGTCACCCTGTTCATACTCACTCTACCATGAACTGCTACTTCCGCCGCACCGTCACTCTCTGTCAGTTTTCTGCGACCGCCGACGTCCTTCTTATCCACTGGATCACCATCACTCGGGCTCTATGGGGCAACTTATCCCTTATCCTAACCTAGATCTCCCCTTACTATCAGAGGAAACCATCCTACTCTGCTTCCAACTGATAACGCTGATTCTTATCTTATCTTTTCTAAGGATCTTCAAGCCGCCAGGATCTTTTTACCTGCTGAATAGTGTGAAGGGAAAAATCTTTTCGGTTATGCGACAATTTAGAATCCCGTTTACCTTAAAAGACCAGTGACTCCGAATTCAATTTTGTGGGTTTATTACAGCCAAGAATAACTGCACGTGCAAGCACCTCAACACGAGGTTAAAGAAATAAATGGGCACTAATACAAATAGCATCCTACGCAGGAGTCTCATCCGACTCAGGATAAGAAGAATCGTTAGCTCCAGAAGTATTAGACAAGCAATAACAGCTCCAATCTCTATGTTATTCCTCATTTATCTAAATAAGCATAAAACCATTGGCTGTCCCTATTCTACCACTTAGATGACATACCTACTTAACGAATTTCCCAGGCAAGAGTAAAAGAAAAAGAAAAGGTGTCAGCTGTGAAGACTTCCTAGGAAGTGCACTCACATAGCATTTCGAGCTCGTTCTAAGATGCTCATTCACAGAATCCCTCTCTGACCTCTTCTCTGGTCTCCCCTACCTCTTCTCTACCCTCCACCCTCGGGGCACTGTCCCTAATACAAAACCCAAATACAATTGAACACGCCATTTGTCACGCCTCTTCTACCAGGTCTTCCTTCTCGTACTTTTCCATCGAAACTCTTACTTCATCCTGGACGGTAACGATGACCTTGAGTCCCAGGCACCTTCTCCGCTGAAAGTATCATCCCTTCATTCCAGAGTACTCCCGTCTTCATGCCTCCCACCACCCTAACTCGTGAAACAAAGAGCCAGTCTTTCGCTAATGAGGCATATGTCCTTGCACCTGCAACAGAAGATACGTTTCAAGAACCTTTTTCCCTCTACATGAATTTACCAACTGTACCCAGAGAGCCTTTCCAAGAGAAACATATCTTCCTGCTAAATGAGCTAACATAAGAATGAATCAGGCCTTTCCTTTTCATATATGCAGTCAGGCCTTTACACCTTTTAAACACACATTTATAATCACTTCTATAAGCATTAATCCATTACATTTCATATGCGGAAGATGAACTACACGTGTAACTTAATATGGTACACGTTTAACTACTGCATCTCGATTATACATGGCCTACTCCATTAATGCATCTTTTTGAACATGTTTCAGTTAAGCATTACATTTTACAAAATCATAATAGCACAACTACCCTTCTATTCACTTTAATAATGCGATTTACGACTACATTAACTAACCATTCATATATATATATATCGTGATATATGCGGGTACAGACTAACAATGATTATAATGCACCCCTAAAATTTTTACGAGAACATAGCGCTCTATCAAGACTGTGGAAGTTTGAATGGTCATTACTAAATAAAGAAAAACATTGTTTATTTATATCTACAATTACATCAGAATTCTTAAATATCAGTCTTGGTTCTGCTCCCTTAAAAACGGTATGGGTTATGGTCAAAACATACCTGGGGGCCAAACTATTCAATATGTGACTGTTCGTAACCATACCCAAAGAAGTAGACATAATTCTGACCTAGAACAGCTGTGCAGTCTGGAAACCTCACACACTAATGCAAGGCAATATGGTTTGCAGGGCAGGACTGGCTGTAGCGGGCACCAGGAGTTTTTTCAAGTGGGCCGGAAGGGTAGGGGCTTGATTTTGATCAGTGGGGGGTGGTTTTTCTTTCTAGGGGCTGGTTTTGCAGCAGTGCTGCAATATCAGCCCCTGTAATAAAAGCGGCAGCAGTGGTGCTAAAGCGGCTGGCAGCAGTGCTAAAGCAGCAGCACTGCTTCTCAGTAGCACCACCACCCTCCGGGGCCGGCCCGACTGAATTGCCAGGGCTGGTTTGTGCTCCCAGTCTGGCCCTGATCGTTTGAACACAGAATGTTATATATTTAAAGAAGTGAAACACCATCGAGCCACAATAAGACAGGCATATTGAGTCAAGGTAGCCACTATTCGAAAGCCTAGAAAGTTTTGAGGTTGAAATATGGTGAATCAGTGGTGAGGCTACTTGTCCTAAAAGTTAGAGAAAACGTATTTTATTTTTTGATTTTTATTTATAAAGTCTTATACGCGCAAACTAGGCCCTGGAAGGGAATCAGAGCGCTTTACAAACTAGAAATCAGGATAAACTAGAAACATATATGTGAGTAGCTACCAGGAAACCTAAATGTTGTCAATACTCGTTGTAGATTCGGAAGGTACCCAAGAGTACGTTAGCCATCCGCACGTAGAGTCAAGTGCAGATCCTGGTTGGTGAACTGCATCTGATTAGTACCCAGCTAAATCAAGCATTGGGATCAGGGTAAAGTTTTGTTCATTAAAAGCAGTTTGACTTCTTTTTTGAAGGAAGTGCTTGAAGGGTTCATTCTGATTTCCAGGGGCAGGGCGTTCCAGATCCTAGGTGCTAGTCCGGAGAAAATATGGTTGTAGGTTTTCTTTTTCCGAAGTTTTTGAGGTTTCAATAGAAAGGTGCTGGTGCTTCTCGACATTCTGCCACCACCTGAAAAATCAAGTTTATCGGCTGGATACCTTGGTGTGTTGAAGTGCATGGTTTATGTGTCATGCAAGCAATTTTCAACTGTGTTCTTGCCTCATAAGTGAGCCAGTTCAGTGCCTTTAGATCAGGAGTTATGTGGTTGTTCTTTTGGGAGCCAGTGACGAGGCTTGCAGCAGAGTTGAGGGAAGTTCTTAGTGAAGACAGTCTAGATCTCAGCAAACTACATAGGGTTGTATTCCCATAGTCTATTCTGGGGATCACTAGACTTCGCACGGCAGATTTGAGGTAGCCGGCAGGGAGGAAGGGTTTTAGCTTTCTAAGAATGTTCGTATGAAAGTTTGCTCCTCTGGTGGCTGCGCTGGTGTGTTCTTGCATGGTAAGATTCTAGTTGAATGTTATTCCCAGTGATTTTGTGGAATCTATGATGTGTGGTGTGCAATTGAAAGCTCTTAAGTGTTCCATCCAGTCTTTAATGTCGATGTGCCTTTGTGGTGGGGAAATTAAGAGGAATTCGGTTTAGAGCGAGTTGAGTTTGAGGTCGTTTCTGTCTGGTCAGCCAGTTTTGGGGTTTTTGCAAAGTTGTGTTGAGTACATGGATATCATCAGGAGATGATATTTTTAGGTATAGTTGGGTATCATCTGCATACATGTGATAATGAACATTGGATAATTTCAGTATTTCAATTAAGGTCTCCATGAATAGATTGAAGAGGGTAGGTGATAAGGAGGAACCCAGAGGGACTCCCAGGGTGACTGGAGTGGTAGTGGACAGTGATTGGTTAATCTTGATTCTTTGAGTTCGGTTGTCTAAGAAAGAGGCGAACCACTGTCGGACAGCCCCTGATAAACCCATCTGTGTTCAAGTAAGTCCAGAAGACTGTTATGTTTGACCGTATTGAAGGCTGAGACTAGGTCTAGGAGGATTAGGAGGCAGAATTTGTTTTGATCTAGTATTCTGAGCGCTTCATCGACAATGTGTGTCAGGGTTGTTTCCTTGCTATGGCCCTGATGGAAGCCTGATTGGAACTGGTGAATAAGGTGGAATTGAGCTATGTGGTTGCATAGTTGGGAATGGACGCATTTCTCCAGTAGCTTTGCTAGGGCAGGTATAGTAAATATTGGACGGTAGTTATCTGGGATTGTGTGGTCAGCTGTGGGTTTTTTTAGAATGGGGATTACCTGTCCTGCTTTTAGGAAGTTTGTAAGGGTTTCTTACAGTAGTGAAGCATTCACTATCTTGGTCCAGATGGGTATTAGAGAAGTTTTGATGTCGTTGAAGATGTTGACTGGAAGAGGGTTGCAGAAGTGATTTGATGGTTTAAGTGTTATTAGGATCTTAAGAATGGCATTTTCGTCAAAGGTTTTGAAAGTTTTCCATGACGCTTTGTTTTTGAGGGTGAGTCCATGTTGGTTAGGGATTTGTACAGTCAGCGATATGTAGGGTCTATATTGAGGTATCATTGTGAGGTGTTCTATTGCTGTTTGGAGGTCACTTTCTATCTTTTTAGATTTTTCAATGAAGTAGGAGCAAATATGTTGCAGTTTGGTTGCGTATTGGGACCTAATGTGGAGGTGTTGGTAGGTTGAGTGGATTGATGTTTGATAATTTCAAACAGTTTTTCTTGGGCGACTTCTGGCTTTGTTTAATTGAACTTTGAAGAAATTTTCTTTTGAGATTCTAATGTGTTTGTTGTAGGTGCACGTCAGAGATCTCAGGTGCTTAAGGTGTTCTAGGGATGGTGAGGATCTCCATGCACGCTCAGCACGTCTCATGTTGCGTCCTGGTTCTTTAAGAACATTGTACCATGGTTTGGAGTCTTTAGAGGACAGTCTTTTCAGCTAAAAGAGCTCAAGTATGCTAGTCATGGAGTTGTTATAATGGGTTGTGAGCTCGTGGACATCTGTCATGTCTGCTGGAGGAGGCAGTACGTTGTTGCAGAGGGTTGTCAAATCCTTGAGGTTTATGTCGCAAGTGTTCCTTTCCCATTGTTTGGGTTTCTTAAGGTGGGGTTTATGTGTCTTCGTTTGCTCAGTGATAAGGAAGGTGATGCAGTGGTGGTCCGTCCAGTCACATGGGACGATCGATACAAGTTTGATGGAGTTTGTCCTAGCAATGACTAGATCCAGTGTTGCACCCAGGTTGTGCATAGGGCTGTCACAGATTTGGTCCAGGTTGATGTCAGCTAGGAAGGTTTTTAGGCTCTTAACAGAGGGGTCATTATGGTCGTTCCAATGAAGGTTGAAGTTTCCGAGGAAGATTTGGGAGCAGTGTTGCCCTACGTTGGAGATGGTGATTTCCATGATTTGTTCGATGAATGCGGGTTTGATGCCTGGAGGATGGTAGATCACATGTAATTTGCATAGTGGACTGCTGTTGCTCACATTGTTTATGCATAGGTATTTGCAAGTGGAAAGGCCGATGGTTCCTAACTGATTCACCATAAGGTTATTGCAGTGTATACAGGCTATGCCACCCCCTGATCTTTTTGGTCTGTCTGCTCTTATAATGCAATAGCTGGGTGGGACTAAAATGGCGTTAATTTGACATGTTTAAGTTAGGGGAACTAGGTCAAGATCATGCTTAAGGTTGAGGTCAGCTATGTCCGCTGTGTGTTTCATGGCCGATCTGCAATCTAGGAGCATGCACTTCAGGTGAGGTTTGGTGTCCGCTGAGGTTTTCTCTGTGAAGGGTACTGGTTTGAGGTTGGCCTTATTTACATCTCTAGAATTTGGTCTCTGTTCTCTGTGTGGGATCGAGGCAATTGTTAGGATGTGATTCAGGCTATGTGGGAGGTCATGGAGTGCAGTCTTGTACGTGAGGCGAAGGAAGTAGATGTCATTGTCTGATAGAGAATCCTTGGTCCTGACCGGTCTTGAGGAAGCGTTAGGGTAGGGTGTAGATCGCCATCTTGTGACAAGCGGTAACTGGATGGTAGCGGACCAGTTGTAAGTGTTTGTTGGTAGGTGTGATTGGTACATGTTATTATTAGGGTGGATCGGCCTATTACTTATAGGAATCTTTGTGGGCCATCTGTTGTAGGCCAACTCTTTTATGATGCTCGTTAGATTCTGTAGGTCAGATTTGAGTTGCTGTAGTTCCTGTGTAATTTCCCCAAGTCTGGACTCTATCTCGTCATGGTAACATGAGATTGGGGATTAGGGCATGATGTATGGGGTGTGTGGGTGATCTGAGTTTCGTTGTTGTTCAGGTTTTTGTCAGGATGGGTAGGAGGGGGAGAGGTACGTGTGGTGGAGCTTTTGGGCTTGTAATTTGGGCTTGGTGTGGGGATGAGTTGGTGGATATAGTTTTGTCATTGTGTCGCTCTGAGGCCCTTCTAGTAGTGATGAGAGGGCATGGATTGTTGTGGTGATTCGGGGATGCCTCTACACCGTCAGGAGGAGTGGCAGAGTTGGTATTGTGTGGTCTGATTGCTGTGGTGGTGCATGGGAGGGAAAGGGGTGGACAGTCTATAGTGGTCAGGCTGTGAGCAGACAAAACTTGGGGCACCAGCTGGTCGAGTGTAGACCTGGAGTGCTCTAGAGAGGGGTCGGTCTTATTATTAGGTACCGCCTGTTTGATGATAGGGAAGAATTCATTGAATAAGTCGAGGTTGTGGTCAGATGACTGGACGAGTATAATCCCATTGTTAAAAATGGAGATGGTTAATTTTGCATTGAGGGCGGGTGAGGGGGCTACTGATAGTCTTAGGCTGTGTGATGTTTTCCTGGATGTAGAGATAGATAGCATCGAGTAGAGGATTTTTCTCCATTGAGCTCTTTTTTTGTGTAAAATATGAGATCATTAGTTGTGGTTCCTTTAGATGTGCAGAAGTATGGGTTGAGTATTAATGTTTCTGGGTGCATTTCGAGAAGTCGGTGATGAGGGCTTTGAAGATCTTTTCTGTTAAATTAGGAGGGTATTTAATTTTATGGGTGTTACGGCCGTCTGATTGTAAGTTGTTGTCGAGTGAGAAGTGTGATGCGGGATCCATGTCTGATGGGAGCTAGCGTGATCCTCACAGGGTTGCAATATTCATAGTAGAAATAGGCATGTAGGAATCCAATGATCTTTACTTATATTTTTGGTCTGAGAAACTATTTCTGATGGAGTGTTAGGAAGGTGGGTATTAGGGAAGTGACTTCATGCATCAATGACAACTCATCATAAACTATATTCATGGTGGGAGTCATCAGTTACGCCGGAGGGAAGGATGAAGGTGAGAGCTTGCGATGTACTAGTTGTGCGTAGATTATCATGAAAATAGTAAACTGGGAGGCAGAATCATCTAACGCTTAAAAGGTGGGCATTACATTAGCATTTAGGGAACAACTCAGTTTTGGGGGGGTGTCAGGGATCATCTTACTTACAATTCTGTTGCAGTTAATGAGTTTCATATGTGATCAGCCAGTATTGCTCCAAGATGGCTGATACATTAGACCAGGACGTTCCTGCCTTGGTGGAGTGCCAGTAGTCCTATTTTGCTTTTTTCCTATATGACTGTCTAAGTCCTTCTTTTACTGGTGTGAGTCTGGGAAAGGCCAGTCCTCTTTCGCTTTCACTTGTAGGGAGGGCCTTCACCATAGACTGAAGACAGTAAAGAGTTTTGGAACAAGGGGTCCGAAAATGGCTGACTGGGAATATTCTTTTGAGTCAGACAGACCCATGATGAATGAAACTGAGCACTGTGGTCACGGCTGATCAGGCTCTGCCACCTTTCTAGACAATGGTAATCTCAGTCAGAAACACTGGGGCGGGACCCATACCCATGTTGCAGTGCCGTTAAAATGATACTCCTCTCTAACCCTCACAGTGAAGAGAACTGTTCAGCCCCCCTCTGGATGGGGGAACGTATTGGCAACTGCGATTCAGTGGTGCAGTCGCTCTTTATTGTAGAGTCATCAGGACCGTCTAGCCGGACCTCCGTATTACCCCCCAGGCTGACAAAGATAGCAGAACGCCAGCCTCAGGGAAAGGGATGATGCCAGAGACGGTGTGCTGCAGACGACTGCACACAGGGCTGGAGTCCTCCAAGCAGGGGTCACCCCATCCGCAGGAGAGGTTCGCTGTCCCCGGCCAGCACTAATTTGATCAGATTTACTAAGGATAATCAGGATGACAACTACTTGGACCATCTGCCAGTCATGGTCAGTTTAAAAAATGCTATACATATTTCTATGCAGATGATGCAGAATATGAAGGAGTGTGAGGAGGAGCTATCAGGACAAGGTAACTTCGCCTATACTGGGTACAAAGATATTGTTATTTTCCATATAGGTACCCTTTATAGGCACAGGTAACATTGCAACCTTTCACCTATATTCTTCGCTACATTACATACATAACGGTTCTTAGGGACTGACCTTTTACCTAGATACGACACTGCATTCAGAACGCGGGTTTCCCCTAGTTCGAATCTCATACATTATGCATGAGGCTTCTTGGAAGCACAGCAGGACTAACATCTCCTGTATAATATCTCTGTATAAAGTTCAGGCCTGACGTCATCCTTTAGGCCGACACAGTAACACAGCAAGGTAGGACCCCTTGGGAGACCTATGGGTGTATATACGTCACATCTTGCTTAGAAGGACAGAGGAGACCGAGACTTCCCGGCTGACACACTGACCAGAGACGCTGAGGTTCCTGCATGCAGACCCTCCAGCTCGCAGTGGTCTAACATCCCTCGCGGGGTGTCCAACTCGAGACCAGGATGGGGTCCCATATTCTCTCATTCTCAGGTAATGGGTTTGACTAGATCCTAGAGGGATTCTTGGCATAACACCTACACAGATGCTAGGTACATTTAGGTACATCTAGTTAGGGGGCATTGTAGGAGTACACACTTTTTATCATGTGTTTCATGTACTTGTATATATTCATGATTTCTGCAAGATGGTAGAACTTTACCTTCCCTTTACTTTCGTAGTACTTTTAATCATATATCTCTGCTACTGTCTAATGGTTGTTGCAGCTCATCATTTCTACACTAGAATAACAACTGTTGATTAAATACTTATTGAAAACGCCCAGCCTGTTTATTCTGTGTATCTCTCTGAGACAAACTAAGTGAGCACGAGTGACTGAGCGAAAGGTAGTATATTGTTTCCACGATTCTGAGGGATCAGGCTTGTCATGTTCTGAGGTTGCCAGAATCTATTCTCTCCTTGGTAAGAGGAGATTATAGTGGCACTGTGAGCTAGCTGATACAGACATGCTAACGTATCCGGTGGGGGTGCACGGAATCAGTCCGCCACCAATCCCACAGTTTATGTTATCCAAACGCGCAGATCCTGTATAGGTTATATAGGAACTACATGACAATATGAGACATCCTTGATCACCTAATCATGTTTGGAAGTTCAGGCAGCTATCTCCCGGCTAGCATCTGGTAAGGTCAGAGGGGAAGACAGAATCCCTTTGGAATTCTATAGTACTTTGGGGTAAAAACTGGCACCAATATTTACTTTAATCTTACAGGATATTGCAGGTATATCACAAATTCTTTATAACGGAATATGATTACATTAAAGAGTTTCTGAAAAAGGAAAAGCCATCAAATGAATGTGGTTCATAGCAACCAACTCCACTTATTAATGCTGATGCCAATATATATGCGAAAGAGTTACCCATATGTTTAGCAAAATACATACATTATTTAGTATCCAAACATATAATTTGCTAGCCCTGAGGAATGTGTGGTTACACCTGCCACATCTCTCTGTGTCAAACTCTGGCCAGATATAGACCTATTAACATCAATGAATTAGGATAAACTGCTTAAAAATGTGTTACTACACTACGAAGATGGTACAGATCATCCCTATGCCTGATTGACAGGTGCAATCTGATAAAGATGAATATTCTCCCTAAGTTTTTATATCTGTTCTGAGTGGTGCCACTAACGTTATCTAATTCATATTTCCAAAAAATACTCTATCTCATAAATAGATTCATATGTGTTAATCGGAGAGCAAAGAAATTGTTACCATTTATGAAACTACCCATTTATATAGAGAGCTGGTCTAGCAGTACTGATTTTAATTTGTAATATAAGGCTACAGTAGCTCATCACATAAAATGTTTGATTATGAAAGCACCAGTGGGTCAATTTGATCTCAATCAATCAATCAATCAGGGGTTTGTTAAAGCGCGACTACTCACCCGTAAGGGTCTCAAGGCGCTAGGGGTGGGGGGTGCAGGTTCCATCCATCAAGGAGGGGTCTGTCGAAGAGCCAGGTTTTGAGGTTTCTTGCGAAGATGGGGAGCGATGTTGTCTGTCTGAGGTGGAGCGGAAGGGCGTTCCATGCTTTGGCAGCGAGGAAGGAGAAGGAGCGGCCTCCCGATCTGGTCTTTCTGGTGCGGGGGACCACGGCGTAGGAGAGCTGGGCTGATCGTAGGGTCCTTTGGGGTGCGTGGAATTTGAGTCGGCTGTTCAGGTATGCTGGTCCGGTGCCGTGGAGGGCCTTGTGTGCGTGGGTGAGCATCTTGAAGGTGATTCTCGCCTCGACAGGGAGCCAGTGGAGTGTGCGCAGGTGCTGGGAGATGTGGCAGTGTTTTGGTAGGTTGAGGACCAGTCTTGCGGCGGCGTTCTGGATGTTCTGTAGCTTGCGGGTGAGGTTTTTGTTTATTCCGGCGTAGAGTGCGTTGCCGTAGTCGAGTCTGCTGGTGACCAGGGCGTGAGTGACGGTCTTTCGGTGTTCGAGGGGGATCCATTTGAAGGTCTTACGAAGGAGGCGGAGGGTGTGGAAGCAGGAAGACGAGACAGAGTTGATCTGGCGGTCCATTTTGAGCTCGGAGTCCAGGATGATTCCCAGGTTGCGTGCGTGGTCCGTGGGGGTTGGCGGGTTTCCGAGGGCGGGGGGCCACCAGGTGTCACTCCAGGCATCGGGGTTTGGGCCCATGATGAGTACTTCTGTTTTGTTGGTGTTTAGTTGTAGGCAGCTGTTTTTCATCCATTTGGCGACGGGTTCCATGCCTTCTCGATCTGTTTGTTTGAATGAGTTTTGGGGATAAAATTAGCAAGTTCTTTTTTAAACTTCTTGACCCAAACTATCATAAGTGAGTAAGAACTAACATGCTAGAAACTGATGGGACTATTCAGCAAAAATGGTTTACTAATTTTAACATAATTCCTGTTGACCGATACACATATATCTTGGGACAACCTTCATTTTCAGAAATTATTTTATGAGGCAATATCAAAGATATTAATATTATGTTTCATTATCAGGAATGGGCAACTCCTTTAAAATGGTATTTTCAAATCCTTTAAAAATCAACATATATCTCTTTTACACAGGTAATTTAATCTTCTGAAAAGATGGGATTTAAATACCTTTTGATTCATGAATACCTCATTAAATATGAAGTCAAAACTAATAGGTTTGAGGAAATTGAATGGATCAATGTGATTAATAAATATGACAACAATCAAAGGGCTACATAGTGTCAAAAATCTATATCAGTTTTTTATGCAATGAACTTCAGACATTTGGTCCCTTGCTGTTTGATGATTTGCTAAATGTGGAATATCAATTACTAGAAAAAACATTGAAAACAGCTGAGAGATAAGTTATAGGTCACCTACTGTTTGTAACTTGCAACTGCAATATTTCAAGGTACTGAATAGGTTATGGTATACTCCTTACAAAATGCACTTGTAAAAATGGAGGATATATTGGCTGTATCCGAGGTGTCATATTGAACAAGCTGAAGACATACATATATTCGGTGCATGTAATTGGTTTAAGCCCTTCTGGAATGACATTGCAAAAGTAATCACAACTCTTCTTCAGACAGACATTGCAATCAAGGTGTATATTTTTGTTATTGATACACATTTTCAGAATTGTTATTTTCATTTTATTTTCATTTGTATAACCATAGCTAGATTATGTGTAGCTCTAAATTGGATCACTGCATTAATACCACTGGTTGAGAAATGGTGGAATCCTATGTGGCATTACTTCCTACTTTCTGTGACACTCTATGGGGTGCATGGAGCATTAGGCAAAAGACAATTTGATCAGAGAAGGGGTCCCATGCTGGGTATGAATAGAAAATGAATTGACATTTTTGCTCTGTTTGTATTGACTAATATATGTTTTTATATTGGAATGCTTGTATATTATAATGATTTTTTGTTTGTTTAATGTTTATAATTATATTTTTCCATTGATTTGCTTTAATAGCAATAGAAAATAAATAACCCTTTCTGATGTGGGAAATCCTGCTTTTAAATATGAATTAGTCACCCCTAGGTAGTCCTTGTTGCCCACACGGTTGGTTTACTGACATTTAAACGTGGAGCATGTATGAAATTGAAGTTGGCATGTCCCTTCAGTGATTGCCCCAAAAGCAAATTTCATTGGAATGGATGTAATTGGACCATGGAAAATGTCAAAGTACAGATTATAAACTTGAATCTGTAACTTTTGATAGGAAAAGGCTAGAAAAAAATGTCAAAGTCTATTTGTTGTATTTATAAAAAATCTAGGGGCATATTTATGAGAGTGTTATGTCTTGTTTGCACCACGCAACCTGGTACATGCATGACGCAAACCTATAAGTCAGATTTTTGAAGCCACGCAAAGGAGTATCTTCAAAATCTGGAGTAATGCAATGCACCACAAATCGCTGCGTCATGTTACTCTGCTCTGGGAAGGTGCTCCATGGGTGCTGAGAGGTTGTTCCCACACACAACTCCCATGGATTTTGGTGCATCCCCAGATTTGCAAGAACTTGTAAACCTGGGTATGCACCAAAATTTTACACCTTAGCAGGGGTAACGAGAAGAAATATCTCTACTTCTCCTCGTTGTTTCCTCTTTCTATATGTGCTGAATTCTGCAGCACACCTAGAAAGAGGAATATGCCTCCCAGGATTGTTTTAGTGCAGGAAAGTGCCCCTTGCTGCACAAAAACATTCTGCATACAACACAAGCACCGTTGCACCATGGTCCAAGGGTGCCTGCGCTGGTGCTAGGCTGCCAAAAGGGTACCAGTGCTAGAGAAAGGACAGGAATGTGCTGTGTTGCCTTAAATGCAGTTCATTCCTGCCCTTTTCCTGTTACTCAGTGCAGCGCAGCAAGGTGACTTGCTGCACTGCACTGTATCACAATCTCATAAATAATCCCCCCAATTTATTGGTGAAGTTAGATTTTTAATAACTATTTAGGAAAAACACTGTCCCTATTTCCTGGCTGAAGCTCCTGGAGACTGATTTGCACTAGCCAACCAGCAGCTGCTCAGCCAATGCTTGGCTATAATGAGGTGTGAAAATTGCTCACAGAGCAGAACAATGGATTAGGCCTAGTACCAGGATAGGCTGGGTGTGGAACATGTGATCTCATTCAGCTCCAGAAGGACAGCTCAGGAGGGTCCATGAACTTCATTAACTTGAATGGGTTGGTGGTGAAGCCTGTCCATTCATAGTTTATTGTAAGGAGAGACCTGGGAACGGGACAGCCTTTGTTCAACAGACCCACATTAGCCAAACTACCCCAGAACCAGTTTTGAGTAGACACAGGGCAGGGGACTTCTCATTTCACTGCCCACATTTCTGGGGAACAAAGGGGCTCTGCACAAGGGAGAAAGTGCTCCCCCATTTTGGATTTTTGGAGGAAGATGCACTGTGGGATTGTTTGTGGTAGGACAAATAGAAACTGCTGAAAAAGTAGGTAGTGTTACCCTTTGAGAACTTTTACCCCATTTGTTAGGGAATGGCCTGGAGTCACTCCCACTCACTGGCTAGTGCAAACCATTAATGTGATACCCCTGGGAATCCTCTTCAGGCCACTTGCTGGAACTACAGAAGATCACAAGTGGACTAGACCATGCTTGCTGTAACCTGAGAGGATCCATGAAGGCCTTGAGGAGCACCCTTTTGTTCCTAGGACAAAGAACTAGGCACCAAGAATCAGTTGTATGATCGATTCACTGTGTGGCTACAGAGACACAACAAGCTGAAAGAGACATTTTTCCTGCCTTGACCAGTTGGCCACTACCAACTGGACCTGGACTGGACCCTGTTCGTCTTCTCCCTGAGAACATTAGAAGTGGCCCACAGGAGCTGGAAATTTGGGATTTATAACATTTTTGGACCTCCAGAGCATCAGCTGGAACTCACAGCTAAGTGTCCAATTTAAGTGCTTTTTCTTTAGCTACAGATCCAGGCTTGCCCAGTTGGAGAATTATTTTCAGCTCCATAAAAAAAGACTAATTCAGAAGGTAACATCTTTTGCCGGCATTAACCTGCTTGGTGTATCTGACCCATGCTCCATCAAGGTTGACTTGAAATTGCACCTATGTCCTGCTTCGATAGACTATCATTGGAGCGTAGTCCTTTTTGATGCAATTTTCACTTAAATCTTTAAAATTTCATTCCACCAGTTCTCCACATTATATTTTTGTTATTTTGATACAATTAGTTTCATTAAAATGTACTCTATGGGCCACATGTATCAAGCAATTTTGCGTTCGCAAACAGGCAAATTCGGCCTGTTTGCAAATGCAAAAAAAGGATTTTCCCATGTATCAAACCCTAATAGGTTTGCAAATCGGTATTTGGAAGGGGCGTGTTTAGGGGGTCCCTTCCAAGTACTGAATCACTGCAGTATGTATGAATATTTTGTGACTGTGAATGCAGTCGCAAAACATTTGCATTTTACCAACAACTTCAAGTTGGTGGTAACCAAATTCCCATGGACCGCTGCCTCCTCTTAAAAAGTGAAGAAAAACCTTTTCATTTTTCTTTTTTAAACGCAACTCATTTTACTTTAAGGAAAACGGGCTGCATTTAAAGCAAGCATTTGCAATGCAATCAGTCTCGCCTTTCGGACCTTATATGTATTTAGCTATGCAGCACATTAGCCTGGGTGCTGAAACATCTACTGTTCTTTAACATGGAGGGAAAGTATGCACCAAACTGCGTGACACGCCAGGTATGGGAACACATGGAGAGAAATATTGCTGTTCAGCGGGAAGTGTTATGGACCAAAGCTCTGTTTTTAATATAAAATCAGGGCCTTCGGTGGTCATATCACTGAAAATACAAGATTTTAAAAACATATTATTGTCTACGGGTGCTCGTGGAAGACAATTTCCATGGACTGGATTCTAGAGAATGCTAAAATGATTCTGGTATTTTACTGACCTCTGCTGGTCGTTTTCTATCAAGACAGTTACATAGAGGCAGTTGAGCAGAAAAAAAAGTCCCTAAGCGGAAGCAGACAAGTCCTAGGGCTGATCTCCAGAGCCCACAAAGTACATACACATATAAGTATATAATAAGTATATACTAAAGTATATACAAAAGGCCTCGAATGCTCGACCTAAAAAGTGATTGCTTTATTTACAAGCAATCCCGGACATGGTGGTCTGCTGACCTTGCAGACCACCATCCCTGTGATTTTAGCAATTCCTATGGGATCACAAATTGTGACCTACCCCATAAATATTAATGAGGTAAGTCGATTTGCAAACCCCTAGTAATTGCTAAATGAAACTCTTGGAGTTTCATACATTAGAAATAGCGATTACCGAATTGCGATTCGCAGGAAATCCCAATTAGGTAATCGCTATTCCTAATGTTGATACATGTGGCCCTATGTTTCCAATTTTGTTTGGTATTTTCATTATTGGGGTATTGACTATATTACAGTTTTGTTACTGAATAAATACATTGCTCTAAGTTAAGCCTGCCGGTTCTGTGCCATAGGTTCCAGAAGGTTGAGCTCAGTTAATTGAGTGACATTTGGGGTTCACCTTGGCAAGTAAATGTTATTTTCCCCTGAGATGGCCTAAACCTGAACCCAGGCCCTTTGTCGTACTGTCTGGCAGAAATACACAAGCCCCAGCAGAGCTATTCACAGTTATGCGAACCTAACACTGGCCGAAGGCGCAAAATGTTAGGACAAGAAAATGCCTATTTTTTAAAAGGGGCATTTTTAGAATTGCGACTTAAAAATCTGATTATACAATTGCAGAGGATTTTAAATTACAATTCGTACAATTCTAAACAGCATATCTCTATCTGCTCCAAATCAAATGCAAGGTAACTCCATGTTAGTCAATGAGAGAGATAGGTCTTACAGTAGTGAAAAACAACTTTAGGAGTTTTTCACTAGCTGGACACGTAAAACGTACTTAAGTACACATGTTATATTTGTTAAATACAATGCACCCTGCCCTATGAGTCAGGGGTGACGTATGAGTGTTGAAAAGGAAGGCTTGCACCTGGCAAACAGTTTATTTTGCCAGGTCAAACTGACAGTCTACAACTGCACTACAATCTGCATTGGCAGGTCAGAGCCATGTTTAAAAATGCTACTTTAGGGGGTGGCACAGTGAGTGCTGCAGGCCCCTGTGTTGTAGCATTTAATTTTTAGGCCCTGGGTACATGCAGTACTATTTACTAGGGTCTTACAAGTAAATTAAAGCTGGCAATTAGGTTTAAGCCAATTTTATCATGCTTTAGGGAGAGAGCACATGCATTTTAGCACTGGTTAGGGGTGGTAATGTGTGCAGAGTCCTAACGCCAACGAAAGCGAATTCTGCAAACAGGAGGAAGGAAAGCAAAACATTTGGGGTAATACCATGCCAAGGATATCAGGTCTAACAGGGCCTGATTTATAGTTTCGAGGACAGAGGTAAATCTATCTGTATGGTGGAGGACATTTACCCCAGCCATACTGAGGTGCTGTGGCTGCCAAATTTAGAGTAGTAGACCAGCCCTGAAGACATCTTTGAAGATTGGCAGGAGCTGCTGTCATGGTGGTTTCACTCAATGTAAAATCTTGGCTCCATCAGACATGACAGTCACCCATCAAACTTTTACAAATGTCGACATTTTTTAAAAACACAGTTTCAAATCAGTTACTGGCAAATGTAAAACTAGTGACAACTTCCATGATGTAGACCTTTTTTTACTGTCCTATGCGATGACGCACAGCAAAAAAAAACCTGTCCACTCTAAACCAGGCAGGTGGTGGTATATAGAAACCTCTGATGGCTCATACTCCGTTGGAGGAGTATGTTAATGAAAGAGCCTGAATGTGCTCCATCACTGACATACTTAAGGTCCATCCACCTGTAAATCAGTTGGGCAGACCAAGGGGTTGGCACAGTGGCCCCAACCTATAAATCAGTCCCTAACTTGCCTTTTCTGTCAGTTTTTTGTTTGCAGGGAAATTTACCTTTGTTAGGTCTGCAATATCTACTGTCCATGTTATTTCTATATACAAGTATAGAGTTAACGTTCTCCTATTGACCTCATCTTTGTGAGTTTAGTAGTTTGTAATGATGAGTCCCTGGGATACCTGAGAATATGCACTGATGGTGGTGTCATTGCAGTAAGACTGAACAAGAGCTTTTAAATATATTACCTGGCAGTGAAGCCTTCATCTCTTTCATGTGATTACTCATGGAGGTATGAGCACAGGATAGGAGAAATGTGCACTTTGTTCTGCAGGAAGTCAGCTTTGCATAATAGCCTGGAGGCTTTGATTCTGAAATCATATTTGATCTCACAGCTAAACGTTAGAGTAGTGTCTCACAAATCTCATGAATTGTCACTCCTGCAATTTCTACATCTCTCATGAAAAGAGGAAGAGTTGTTGCAGATCTCATTCATTTGAAAAACGGTTGTGTAATTCAGGCAATCAAACATTGTTTAACTCTAAGGAAAACAGTCATCCTTGCTATCCCAAAGCTACTCTGTCAAATCAATGATTTACTATGTGCAGTGAATCCACCTTTTCTGGATCGTCACTTCAAAATATTTTGTCCTTTGATGGACCATATTTTTACTGGAATTATAACTCTGCACTTTGACACAGCCATTCCGTGCTAGCATATCATGTTTTGGAGGTCCATTTGACCTACCAAAGTCACCAAAACTACTTTGGTGGTTGTAAGAAGCTGGCCTAGTATACGATGTCCACTTATGTAAGTGGGCACCCTGCACCAGTCCAGACAACCCTTATGGTGATTTATGAGGTCTTAGACAACCTTAGAAAGCTATCTAAGTGGTAGCCGTGGAGAGCAGGCTTCAGGCTTAGTCCGGAAGGAGTGTAAAGCAGCTTGTTTTACCAGAATGCAATCTTATAGTATAGATTAAGTGAAAAAGAACCACAAAAGGTATTTATAAAGAGATGTATTTATTATATAATACTCTCTAACACATAGAAATATCTCCTACCCGGAGATATACACAATTCAACACATTAAATAGCAAAGTATACACAGTGGACCCCGGGGGGGGGGGACCAAACCATATAATAAGAAAGTGGTATAAGAACCACGACTCGGGTCAAGACAATGTCGAGAGGATGTAGAAGTTCTGGGGAACAAAGGAACCACCCAAGTTGAGTGACTAGGAACCCCACGGAGAGTGTGTGCAGTGTGGGAACACGACTGCGTGCTCCGAACAACTCTACGTGAAAGTCGCGGTTGGATTTTTAAAGATTAAGGACCCTTCCCAGGGGACCCTGAAGAAACCCTGTGGAAGACAGAAGGTTGGAGAGCCACCCCACCCGTGGATACCCTAGTACACACATTACCTACACCAGGGAAGCCAGGTGCATAGGTGTGAATTGGTGTCGGAACCCGCTGTCAAACCCAATGGAGGACTTCAGGGAAGTTCCACTGCTGAAGAAGGAGAAAGTGTCCGGTGGAATCCGAAGGTGTGTTCTAGATGAGAGGTACCTGCAGAGGGGACAAAGTCTATGTCACTCAGGAGTGACCAGGAGACTTGGAAGACGAATGCCGTCCGATGTCGGATGTTGCAGGAGAGATGACAACGACCTTGACTCTGCAGCTGTGAGGACCAGGTGACGCTGAGGAAGACAAGGAGCAATGCACGAGCTGTCCCATGTCGGATGTCAAGTGCTGAAGGGCCAGTGTCCGGGGGGAGCACCAACAAGCCTTGGCAAAGGCAACTCATGCAGAAGTCAAAGAAGGTGCAATGTCGGGACCAGGTCCATGGGACTCACCACAAACAGGGGAGTCAGGGCAGGCCCGAGCAATCAGGCGAGCCCAAAAGATGCAAAGGTGACCCTCAAATGGACCCACAGGCCGGGGGCACTGGAGTCGCAAGAGGACCTCTAGCAGCTCACCATAAGATGCAGGCCACGATGCATACAATGTGGTGTGGCTGAAGATTCTGGTCACTGGGGGTGCTTGAGGTTGGGGCTACTAGGAGCCCGAAGATCTTCTTGGAAGGAAGCCAACAAGCCTTTGCAACTGCAGGTTGATGCGGTGCACAGGGGTTCGGTTATTGCAGCCCCCACAAGGGATACTGGCCTCAAACTTGGTAAGAGGGCAGGGCAGGCCTCAAGAGATGTGGAGAACCACCACCTGTGTTGCAGAACCTTACGGAGTCCGGAGGAACTCAGGATCAGCAGACCGGTTGACTTAGTTGCGGTGACAGTGAATGCAGGGGAGTGACTCCTTCACTCCAAGGGAGATTCCTTCAGGTGTCTTTGATGGCCACTGGCCTTGCAAGGTACCTGTATGGTGCACAGGCGCAGACAATTCAGCAGACTGAAAGGGGGACGAAGTTGAGCCCAAACAAAGTCCAGCAAAGTCCAGAGTGCCCAGACAGTAGAAGAAGAAGTGGTGTCGGATCTGAATCTTGTCCCATGACGAATCTAGGGACCTACACCCAGGTAAGCCCTTAAGTACCCTGAAGAAAGGGTTGGGATGATTCAGGGGACCCTCCCAGGAGAGGGTCTGGACAGGGGGGTGGTAACTCCCATGTCCTTTGTCCACTTTCGTGCCAGAGCGGGAGCCAAGGGCTCCCAGAACTGGTTTGAACTGGACTATGCATGGGGACACCAAATGTGCCCCTCATGCAGACTTAGTGGTGCTGGCAAGCACACCAACCCGGTCCCCATACACTAAATCCTGTCTGGGAGGTGGTCACAACCCCCTGTGACAGGATGCCAATTGTTCTGCCTTCCCCTGCTCAAGCTTGGCTCAGTAGCAGGGGGGCATAATTGTGTCTCAATCAATCAATCAGGGAATTGTAAGCACGCTACTCACCCGTGAGGGTCTCAAGGCGCTGAGGGGAGGGGGGTCCGCAGATCTGTTTAGCCGAAGAGCCAGGTCTTGAGGGTCTTCCTGAAGGTGTTCAGGGAGGAGGCGCGTCTGATGTCTGCCGGTAGCTCGTTCCAGGTCTTGGCTGCAATGTGAGAGAAGGATCTTCCGCCTGCTCTGGCTCTGTGGATGCGCGGGGTTTCGGCCAGTGCGAGGTTGGAAGATCGGAGGTTTCTTTTGGGTACGTGGAAGTTGATTCTGTCGTTGAGGTATTTGGGTCCGTTGTTGTGTAGGCATTTGTAGGCGTGAGTGAGGATTTTGAAAGTGACTCTTTTCTCCACGGAGAGCCAGTGGAGACTTCGTAGGTGTTGGCTGATGTGTTTGTGTCGGGGATGCCGAGGGACGAGTCTGGCGGCGGTGTTTTGTACTGTCTGGAGTTTGCGGAGTAGGGACTTGTTGATGCCGGCGTAGAGTGTGTTTCCATAGTCCAGTCTGCTGGTGATGAGTGCGTGGGTGACTGTCTTCCTTGACTCAGGGGGATCCACTTGAAGGTCTTGCGGAGGATGCGGAGGGTGTTGAAGCAGCTGGAGGTGACGGCGTTGACCTGTCGGTTCATGGAGAGTGATGAGTCGAGTACGATGCCAAGGTTCTTGGCGTGGTCTGAGGGGGTAGGTGGGCTTCCGAGGGCGGTCGGCCACCAGGTGCTGTCCCATGCAGAAGGGGTGGTACCGAGGACGAGGACTTCTGTCGACTCGGCATTGAGCTTCAGGCAGCTGTTGGTCATCCAGACTGCGACGTCTTGCATTCCTTTCTGGAAGTTGAGTTTAGCAGTTGTGGGGTCTTTGGTGAGGGAGAGGATGAGCTGGGTGTCGTTAGCGTAGGATACGATGTTGAGGCCGTGTTGTCGGACGATGGCTGCGAGGGGGGCCATGTAAATGTTGAAGAGGGTGGGGCTCAGTGATGAACCCTGTGGGACTCTGCAGGTGATTTTCGTGGGGTCGGAGAGGAAGGGTGGGAGTCTGATCCTTTGGCTTCTTCCGGTGAGGAATGATCGGATCCAGTCCAGGGCTGTTCCTTGTATGCCTGCGTCGTGTAGTCTGACGACTAGTGTGCGATGGGAGACGGTGTCGAAGGCCGCTGATAGGTCGAGTAGGATGAGGGCTGCGGAGTGGCCTTGGTCCAGGAGGGTGCGGATGTCGTCTGTGGCGGCGAGTAGGGCGGTCTCTGTGCTGTGGTTGCTTTGGAATCCAGATTGGGCGGGTCGAGGACAGCGTTCTCTTCAATGAATCGTGTCAGTTTCCTGTTGACTGTTTTCTCTGCAACTTTGGCTGCGCAGGGGAGGAGCGAGATGGGCCAATAGTTCTTGAGGTCGGTGGGGTCAGCTGTGGGCTTCTAGAGCAGGGGTCTGACTTCTGCGCGCTTCCAGTCGTCTGGGAAGGTGCCTGTTTTGAAGGTGGTGTTGATGGTGCGTTGTAGTTTGGGTGCGATGGTGGCCACGGCTCTGTGGTAGATGTGAGGGGGCAGGGGTCGGTGGGGCCCCCGAGTGGATGCTTTTCATGGTCGAGGCGGTGTCTTCGGCCGTGATCGGTGTCCAGTTGGAGATGGTGGGCTGGCTGGTGTTTCTGGGGGGCGGGGGGCTGTCTGTGGTGCCTGGTGGATGGTCGATTAAGTTGTTGTAGAGGTTTTTGATCTTGAGGTGGAAATAGGTTCCAAGCTTGTTGCAGAGGTCTTGGGATGGGGTGATGTCTGTGGCTTTGCTGCGTGGGTTGGGGACTTCTTGAATGACACTGAAAAGTTCCTTGGAGTTGGTGGAGTTGGCCAGGATTTTGTTGTGGATGAAGTTCCTTTTGGTGGCTCTGATCTGGTTGTGGTAGTCCGTCATGGCGTCCTTGTAGGTGGTATGGTTTTGGGTTGTCTTGGTGTTTCTCCAGTTCTTCTCCAGGCGTCTGCAGGTGCGTCTGGCTTCTTGGAGAGCGGTTGTGAACCAGGCGGCTTTCCTGGGGCGTTGTCTGTCGGGGTTGCGTAGCGGGGCGAGCTCATCTGCGCAGTTGGAGATCCAGGTGTGGAGTTCTCTGGCTGCGTCGTTTGCGCTGTTTGCGTCGGGTGCCCAGGTGTGGTTGTCTCGGGTGAGGGTGGAGTTAAGTTGCTCGTCGGTAACCTTGCTCCAGTTCCTTCATGGTGGGCGTGGGGCTGGTTTGGGTGCCTTGGGTTTGTTGATGGCGAAGTGTACACAGTGGTGGTCGGTCCATGGCGGCTGCGTTGTGTGGCTGAAATGGACGCTGTTTGCTGCCGCGAAGATGGGATCGAGGGTGTGTCCTGCTCTGTGGGTCGGTGTGTTGACGAGTTGTTTAAGTCCGATGCTGGTGAGGTTGTCACGAAGGATAGTGGAGTTGGGGTCGCTGGGGTTGTCGAGGTGGAAGTTCAGGTCTCCAATGAGTATGTAGTTTGTTGAGGCGATCGCATGGGGTGCGATGAAGTCAGTGATGGTGGTGGCGAAGGGTGTTCGGGGGCCGGGGGTCTGTAGACAAGGGTTCCTCGGAGTGTGGCTTTGGGGGTGGTCTGGATCTTGAAGTGCAGGTGTTCGGCGGAGGGGAAGGTTTTGCTGGTCTCTCTGGTCAAAAGCAACCATTTTGTGCTGTCCAGGTCAAGAAGGTTGACACCGGGAACACAGAGACTAACGGAGGGCTCTTCCAGTGCTTGGAATAAGATGTGGGGGGTTTGATTCCAACATGTTTGATACCAAACATGATAGGATTCTTTGCAGCCAGTTACAAGATGGTCATCGCGTTATTACGCGATGCCCCTCTATATAGTATATGGCTGCTTCACTTACAACTCGGGAGAATGGACCCGGTAGGCTGTAGGGGTGTCCTGCTCATGCAGGGGCACCCTCATACTTAGAACCAAGCACCCTGCCTTCAGTATTGATAAGGCCTGCTTTAGAGGTGACTTATAGGTTTTAAGTGCAGTGACCCTAGATATAGGAAACTTTAGTTAGTGGTTCAAGCACTAGCTTACACAGGCTGCAATGGCAGGCCTGTAGTTCCATTTTGAATGGTCTCCCCTGGGTGGCATAATGCATGCTTCAGCCCATGGGGGACCTCTGGGGTACCTTTGCCCTGAGTACCTTAGTACCATATACTGGGACTGGGACTGATAAGGGTACCCCAGTATCCAATGTGGAATGTATCTAAGTATTGAACATAACAACAGAAAGCAGATATACTGTGGTCCTGATTAGCAGGATCTCAGTCAGACTAGTCAATACCAGCTTAGCACCAGGCAAAAAGTGGGGGTAACCAAGGAAAGCTATGCTAAATCAGGCAGTAACATTCTATAAGAGACTTTGACTGTATATACTGAAGAGCATAGTGGGCAGAGCAGTTCTAGCTAGAACTGCACTGCTGGCACAGATCGCCATACAGGCAATGGGAATTGTTTTAACAGTTTTTAGTCATCATTCTCAGAGAAATGGCAGCTTAGGCCGTATGCCATACACTTGAAGTGGTTCCTGTTCAAGAGCATGAAAGGGAGGTACCTGAAATCATTTCTGAAACATTTACATCTGTGGGTTGGGATATGCTGGGATCACGAGCCTTAAAACCACATCTCAAAGCTAAAAATTAGACTGAGGGTTCTGGTAAAGAAAAAGCTATACCAGAAGCTAAGAAGAAACACAGAGTAAAACAGCAGGAAATAACCGGCTCTCCATCAACTCAGGAGTCCAGCAGTTGTGGAGGACTTTGACAGTAAAATCCCAGAGAGGACTGGACAGACCAAGTAACACAGAAAAGACAAGAATGCCAAGCAGAAAGGTGAATCAAGACGTGAAGTTACTGAAGGTTAGTGTGAATGGTTCAGACTCCAGGCTCACATTAAAAATAAAAAGGTAGCCAGATTATCTAAAAAAAATATGCCCTGCCAACTACGAATACTTCTGAGGAACGGAAATTAGGCAACAGGGCTTCTGGGCAGTGCATATAAGTGATGATAGTGCACCAGACTGTCAAAGCAGTTTTGGTGGTCAACCAGACTAAAGAATATATGCAGGCTGAAACTCCAGATAGACAAGAAAATCATCCAGGAAAGGGTTATAATGTAAAATACAGATTGAAGGGATATACCACAAACAATGAAAGCAATATTCTGTCTGCATTTTTCAGATGAATACAACATTATTCTTGCAGAACATTACTGACCATCAGCCTTTATGAGGGATGTGCCCTGAGGGGAGGAGATAATCATGTTAGGATTTTCCTCCTTCTAACCTTCAGACCTCAGGAAAACATGTACATGCAAGTGGCCTTTAAAAGAGGCCCTAGTGCAGTGTAGAAACCCAGCAGGATGAGATAAAGACTACCTCCTTTAGAGAGTGAGCCACAAATACAAACTCAATATCC
The DNA here is from genome assembly GCA_963921515.1 of Calotriton arnoldi. Classification (NCBI taxonomy): domain Eukaryota; kingdom Metazoa; phylum Chordata; class Amphibia; order Caudata; family Salamandridae; genus Calotriton; species Calotriton arnoldi. The sequence continues at coordinate 849,053 of CAWUFW010005850.1, forward strand.
TCTGAAGCCAGAAGCAAAATGCAACATAAAAGTTATCTTAGATCATTTGCAATAAGAAGGCATCATAGTGCCTTGTAGTTCTAAAATGAACATCCCTCTTTTCCCGGTTTTAAAACCTGATGGATCATATAGAAAAGCTTTAGACTATAGAAACTTAAACTCTCACAAACGCACACGCACACACACACTTATTCTTTACAAAACGCTAATCACACAGGACTCATCATGAATCTGCTCTGGAAAAAAATATAAAACAGCCCTGGACATTTTCAATGAGTTTTTCAATCAAAACAGTCCCTGAAAGGGAGTATCTAACAATTTTACCATTTAACGGATTTCAGTTCTGTTTTGCACAATTGCCAATGGGCTATGAGACTAGCCATAGTTTATTTACAGCAAGCATGATGGAGATCCTACAGGAAGATCCCTAGGAGCTATTAAATGTTGAAGAAGTTTATTTCAAGGATGGCCACTTAGAACATCATCTGACTAGGGTGTGACAATGCTGACGACACATGGTCCCAAAATTAACTTTAAAAATCTAAGATAACTTACATGAATATGATTTTTCTCGGATATGAATTATTTAGTGAGGGTAAGGAGCTGATGCTGTACTTCTTGCAGAAGTATGCCACCTTACAGCTTTCAAATACATTCAGAAAGTTACAAGCCTGTGCAGCACGCATACAACATGGGAAAAGCTTTCCCTTTTGTCTAGGCATAGTATTTTGTACAGGCAGGGTACCCTTCTTGTGCAAAACCTATGCTAGACTCACACACACACACCATAGCGCTAAGGCGCTATGGTGGTGCATGGTGCACGGCTGCTATAATCAGCGCCGGTGCAAGGGAAAGGGGAGGAGAGAGCCATATCTCTGAAGATATGGCGCTCTCCTGCTCCCTCCAAGTCGCGCAATACAGCGCAGCCTCGCGGGAGGCTGTGCTGCATTGCGGGGAGATTTGGTAAATCTCCCCCTAAATATTTACAGACTAGGGAAAACAAAGCAAACCTAATGTTCATGCCCTACACCTACTTTGGGTAAAGTGGGCTGCAACTTTAAGTGCAGCTGGTATAAAATTTGAGAATGATCCTACTCTCCGCACTCAAAAATTTCTACAATATACACAAAGCATACCACAAACACCTAATGTATACTGATGTAGGTTTATAAGACTATCTTCTTTACATACAGCTCTCCAGAGCTTGTAGTTGGTACTAAACAAAATACTTTGCAGCTTGCGTTGCACTGCAGGGAATTTTTGTAAATGGAGAATCAACCCACTGTATACACACACCAAACCTCTAGGTGATTGCACTGCACAGCTCACAGAAATGCATTCCTTGTTGATTGCATTTCTAAGGGCTAATCCATCAGTTCCCACACATTATAGGGTCTTCTTCACAATGGTAAACGTACACTTTTGTCTAAGTTTACATTTTTTGTGGTATTTACTAAATATGGGTCTCATTCAGATTGGTAAACTTACGCTTTTGTGTAAGTTTACTATTATTTGGGGTGTTCACACTCTATGTATTTAATTGTAGTAATAGTAATTTTACGACTGTGGAGACTCTGCAGTCAGGGCAAAGTAATCTGCACATAAAAAGACAGGACATGCCTATCACCTGTGAGCAAATAAAACATTCGACTATGTCAAACTCATCAGAGAAAGTTTCCCGATAACATTGGGCTAATCAATCCAGCAAACCAATATAAGTATATATTAGTTGCTGTTGATTCATATTCTGAATTCCTGTGGGTGTGGCTGCAAAGGAATGCTGATGCTCGAGCTATCAAAGAAGACTTGACGTGCTTCGTAGCAATGAGGGCATTTCATAACTTTCTTCTAGACAATGGTCCTGAGTTTACCACAAAGGCTTTCCAGGATACTATGTCTGCTCTCGTGATTCTACGTCTTGGGCGCTGTTGATATTTAAGTGCCCTTTTCTCATTCCAAATTGGTTCCGCATTTGGAATCATAGGTTTTATTGGTTTTCTCTTTCTTTTAGGTCAATATGTTTCATTCATATGTCGAGTCGCATTTGGAGACCATCTTATTTTGGTTGTGGTTGGATCCCCCTGGCATCCTGTTTTACAGTGTAAACTGAGGTAAGTTCACAATTAACCTCATAATTCAACACTCAACGGAGCCGCCCCACCTCCCTCCTAGCGCATTGGGACACTCACGGGTGAGTAGTTGCGCTTTACCAACCCTGATTGATTGATTGATAATTTGAAAAGTCAGATACAAAGAGTCATAATTGCCCTTATAATTTGAAGAATCAGACACGATTGGGAATCAGACATGGCTGGTTGTGAATACTTTGTACTCTTTCATTGAGAGTTTGCATTTATTTTTCTAGGCATCAGTCATTAATTTGTAGGAACAGTCCCTATGTTTGGCATCTTTGGACCTCCTAGTCAACTATCATTAGGCTGACAAGTGGATTGAGACCATACTATTGTGTTATATTAGTCAGTCCTTTTTTGAATATTGGCAGTAAATTGGTTTATTGCTTAGGAAGTGTGAATCTTACACAAGTTATTTGTTTTCTAAATATTTAAAACTTGAACGCCTCCATTGGAGCCACCTCTAAGGATTGTTGTTTCAGGAGTGTTTCTAGTTGTCACCTTAACTAGCCTTGACCATCGAGTCTGTTCTTTTGATATTTTTATCAGGTTGGTTCCTTGAGCATTTATATTTTTCTAACAAAGCCCCATTCTTCCTCAATGGTTATCAGCTAATTTCTTTTACTTCCTCAGCAGCACTACATTATCTTCCGCATTATTGTCCAGATGATGGCCCTTAGTAATTCGGGCCGAAACGCCGTTAACACTGGAGGCAGCAAGTATGTGTCTCTATTGACTTATTACATGGGTATATTAATTTCTACTTCATCACTGAGCTCATGTACTAAGATCTTGTTAAAGTCTTTATTTATGCTGGGTTTGTTTTTTAATGTGTTTCACATGCACCGTTTACAAGCACTAAGTGTTCACTTTGTTATATTCACTGCACCCATTGTTGAATAATGTTGATGCTGCTTTTTCATTGATTTGCACTTTGGGATATTCATATAAATTCAGTAATATATTTGGTACTTCCCTTTTTGTGTTCTTATTAACTAAGTGTGTAATCATGTTTGTACTAATACCTTCTGAGACATTGTTGCAGATACCATGTCTGCTCTGGGAGCATGACTGCATAACCCACAGCCATATTGCACAGACAGCAACAGGTTAATAGAGTGTGCCAACAGTGCAATTAAGCAAGCCTTGAATGCTAGGTACTAAGTACAGGACTCAGTTAACTACATCGCCTGCATGGAATACAGAGAGCAATACATGATTTGCCTATAAGACTATTACTTTGTTGGACTACATATAACATGCTCTTTGGAGGATCTATGTATGTACCTAATCTGAATAGTTCTATAAAGGTGGCAAAAGAAAAAGAATTTGACCTGGGACAATGTTTGAATGTCTTGCAGAGCGTCGAAGACATTAGAGATAAGAAATCTAATTTGAAGCATTTCAACTCCGCCACTAGCAAAAATAAGGTTCCTAAAGTTGCTGACAGGTGGTTGCCCAAAGTGGGTGATCAAGTTTAAGCAATAATCCCTAATGAAAAAGTGTTTGGGCCATGTTACCGACCACCCTTTCCAGTTCTTGGGATAGAAGGAACAAAACTGTAATCCTGCCTCCACTGCCTGGTTCAAAGCAAAACAGAAAGGTGTCCATCAATCACATTAAAAAGTATTATGTGACAGATTCTGTTTAGCAGATCCTCCCTTGACAACAAAATTCCTTTGTAATAGAGCATTACAAGAATCTCGAATCCTAATCGGGGGACTGTAGAGTCTACTGTGTCTCCAATACCAACTTCCACGGAAGAACCCAGTGCTGCAATTTCAATAATCCCAGCAGTTTCATCTACTGCTACTGCTTACTATGAACCACCAAATGAGTCAATATCAATTGAAATGAAGTCTTTGCTAGAAATAACACTTTATGAAAACAAATCTGGCATTGAATTTGTTGAAGTGCTGAAACACTCCCCAATTGCTCAGTGTCACCGCTGGCTCTTTTTTTTACTACTGGTTTCGTGACAGGTATCTTATACTACCATGGTCAGGGCCGGACTGGCTACCGGGCGTTTTGGCATGCTGCCGAGCTGGGGGCTGATTTCATTGATGGGGACCTGCGTGTGCTGAACGAAATTCGTTTTGCTTTGTTTATTTCAAAGCACACGCAGGTCTCAATCAACGAAATTAGTCCCCACCGCAGTGACATCAGACCCAGCTCGGTAGCATGCCAAAACGCCCGGAAGCCAGTCCGGCCCTGACCATGGTCATATTTCTGGATTGCTTCTGGAGTGTTTTTCCTCTTAACGAGTATCCTTATGCTGATCACAGTATTGCTGTTAATAAATGGACATAACAATCCTGACAAAACTGTGCTGCTTCCTGTAGTTCAAGAACTACAGCCGTATTCTTCTTCTCACAAAGCATGTCAGGATCATCATTAGGCCCGGGCGGAGTTCGCGTAGCCACGCTACGTGGAACTCTGCGAAGTTGTAAAAACACTCTGCCACGCTATGCGAAATTCCGTGATTGGGTGGAGCTCCTTGTCCCACCCGTTCATGTGACGTTTACACTATTAATTAATGCACAGTGCATTCACAGGTGTAAATCTCATGCAAACTGCACAACGCAGTGCGCATGGGCACAGCCATCTTGCTTCTCACTATTTTTATGATGCTGGGTCCTACTTTTTCATCCTTTCTCAATCTATTTAAGCCTTGTCTTCCTTAAACTTTTTCCCCTCATTTTTATTTATTATCTTACCTTTTGTCTTTTTGAGTGTGTATTTTAAATGTTTTCAAATTTTTGGTGTGTTTTTTTATTTTTTATTTTTCTTGCTTTACTTCCTTATTTTATTCCTGTCCATAGTTCTTTTTCCTGCTTCTTTTTTTTATCTCTACCCTCCCCCCCCCAGCGCCATGGCAGAGCAGGGCACCAAAAAAAGGGCAGCTTGCAGAAGATGGCACCAGGAAGGGGTACAGCCTTGTTCCTTGTTTTCAGAGGTGGAGGTGGCAGCACTGTTTTTTTATGTCCAGCACCACCTCCCCTCCACCCTGACAGCAGGCGGCAGGCCTGGATCTGGGTACAGACTAACAGAGTGCTGGCAGCACTGGGTGAGGGTGTGCCAGGTAGTGTACCGCTGCTCCCAGGTCTGGCTCACCGAGCAGCAGCTGATGCACCGGTGGTCTGATGTCCTCGACTGAGACCAGGACCTGCTGGGCCTGCTAGTAGTGGAGGTTGTGGGGATCGGTGAGTAATTGTTAATATTATTACTTGTGTTCTATGCTATTGCTAATATTTTTTCCCAAATAGCAAGCATGCTGCTCACATGCAGGTAAGTTAAGGTAAGTTTAGTTTACAAATATTATGTGATCGTTATTCTAGATAGGTGCTCAGTACTACCTAATCATACTTGTTGGCATTCACCTGAGCTGTAAGAAGTAATGCAGAGACTCCTTTGTCCTGTCACCAAGATAGTGGTAGTTAGTATTAGTAATGTAGCGTCACGCATCCTCTCACAGTTCTTTGAGCCTTTTTTGTAGCTTGTACAGTGGCAAGCAAACACTTTGGTGTATATGCACGCGTCCATCTATGCATTTAAAGAAAAATGCAGACTTAGTGAATTGGCCCGTCAAAGGGAGTTGAGATTGCAAATGAGATAAGAAGAAGCAAACATCATTTATTGCAATTTATTAGTAATTCCAAAATCTAGTTTACTAAATTTGGAATAGAGCTGGGTAGGTTTAGGAAATTTAGAATAGGATAGAACCGTCTGCGATACTACTAGTCGATCTGATTTAGAAATGTTCAATGATTGCCTTTTCCTGCCCAAAAATATTTTTGGAGAGAATATTTATTTACCACCAATATTTTTTGGTCTTTATGTCTTACATCAGCATCCAGGGGCAAGAAGGGGGCTCAGGCGTGTGAGGGAGGTGCCTCCAAGTCTCAAAGTTTATCGGCCGATGGCTCTGCTGACCCCAGTAAGTCCTCCTGTTGATAACATTAATATTTATTTCCCTAACTTTTACCACTCCTTATTTTGAATTATTATTTCTACCTATTTCCAATTTTTTTTCCAAATCGTCTTCGATCTGTCAGTTTCTAAATTATTGTTATCCCTTCATTAACCTATGTACTTATTTTCTATATTCACAAGTTTCTGTACTTTACTTCAAACTGTCTCTGTACTAGTTTGTCTGTAGCTTCCTTTCTGATGCTTTGTCAGTCAGCTTTCCCTCTCCCCTTATATATTTTGTGGACTGCCTAGTAGTGGCACTGTAAGACTCAGAGAACCCATTGGCCACTTACTACTAATCTGCTGTGAAGATTGCAAGCCCAAGTAAGGTATTCTAAGCATGTTTGTTGAGATGAGAAGGCGTTCTTTACTTGTTCATGCTCAATCAGTAAAACGAGAGAGTGGCCATGGTCACGCTGGACACCCCAAAGTTATGTCTTAGCTAGGCCTAGTATTATTAGCAGCAAAGTCAAAGTGAAAGTGTTCTTTATTGTTTTAGTTCATTAAAACCATAACAATATACCAATAAAACTAAATATAATACACAATTAAAATACATATTAAAAATGTTTTTGATTTGCTACGATGCGACTACTATACAATTCTGATATTCCTGTTAAAAGTTAGAGTTTGCAATGGTGATAGAAGATGGAAGAAGAAGTGGTAGACAGATTTATGAGACATTAACTCAGAAGTGCTATAGTGCTTTTCCACTTGGTCCATTTTTTGATAATTTCTCATACAGAGTGAAAAACTTTACTAGATTACAGTTGAGCTGTGGGTCATTCGGACCAAAACATTTTATTATTGCTGATCTACAGGTGCGAATGGCCCTTGTATTGAATAGATTGTTTGGTAATAAGAGACCTGTTGGTTTTAAGACTGGACAAATACAAATTAAATGGATGAGGTCCTGCTTTAGCGCTCCACAAAGGCTGCATGACTTAGGGCCCTTGTATTGCCAGCTTGGTTGGTCTGCGTTGGATGGTAACGATTCGAGGCATTTGGCTAGGAACTTTGGGGCATATTATCAAGCCCATTATCGCCGCTTTAGCGGCCGTTTTCGGCCGAAAAGCGGCGATAATGGCATCGCACTATTAGCAAGGACACGCTAGCGCGTGTTTCCTTGTCTCAGCACCGGTTTGCCTTACGCCTTGCATCGCATCTCTAATGAGATGCAAAGTAGGCGTTCCCAAAAAAACAACATAAAAAATATCGCTATCTGTCCTTCGCAGTATTTACAAGCCCGCCCAGGACACCCATAGCGATATGAAAAGTTGCGCTAACCGCGGTTATCGCCGGTATTTTACGTCTGAGAAAATCCTGACTTCACTATCTTTTACATGGGAGGTGGATTGTACGGCTAAATCCACATCTCCCTATTACTAAGGATTCCCCTATCGCTGCAGGTTTATCGCTGGATTCACAGCGATAAACCTGCATTTCGCCGCTATCGCCGGATTTTTCATCGCCGTGGAGATAAGCGTTGTAAATAACGCGATATCTCGGCGATCAAATCCGGCGATAGCCGGCGTTAAACAAAATCGCGCTAAGCGCGCTCGGCGATATTTATCGCTGCTCGTTGATGATATGCCCCTCAGTTTTCAAGTAAGGAGAAAAGGCCAGATCCAAGTATATTGCCGGTTGCAATTTTGTGTATGACTGCAGGACCATCCATGCATGGGCTCATTTGCTTAATCTGATTTTGTCTTCTGTTAGCGATTGCTTTCTTGCTGATTTCTTCAGTATTTGTTGAAAGGAGGAAAATGATAAATTCAGTTGCCAAAGTCCTGTTGTGTTCGTGAGCTTTAATGATGATTGTAGGTACTTGGTGTAGACTGACTGAGAGTCATCATTTAGTGCCCTGCAGAGCGCATTATTGATTGGGTTTTGTCGGTTGGTCCAGATTTTATACCATGTTTTTATTGTAGCGTATCTTCAGTGTAGGTGCTGCTGCTGCAGCCCAAATTCCAGCCGGACCTGTGCCGGAGATGAGTTACGTGGTAATGAGAATACTGTTTTTTATGTCCGTATTTGATGACTCTCCAGGATCGCCACATCTTTCCCGTTCTGGATTTTGCTGCGTAGGTCACTGTTGGCAGAAGTTTAGCTTTGATGACTGCTAAGAGCAGTGTAAACGATGGACCTTTTAGGGCCCTTGCAACTGAGCATAATTCAAATATTAGTCAGTTCCCTCTTTTCATAAAGTTCATATTGTGTTTTTAAAAGGTAAGTCTGTTATCCATATAAACACCTAGGTACTTATAGCTACTGACCACTTCCAGTTTTGTGTTACTGATTTTAAATGGTGGTAAATTCTGGGGACGGCGACGTATGATCATAGCTTTTGGTTTTGTTGTATTTATTTCTAGCATGTTTGCTTTAGCAAAGTACCCCATTTCATTGATTGCCCTATGTAGCCCTATTCTTGTGTGACTTAGTAATACTATGTCATCTGCATAAGATAGATGAGTGCTAGGCAGTGTACCCAGGCGTGGCGGATGTGAGTTAACCTCCTCTAGCCTTGGCAAGAGATCAGCCATGTATAGGTTGAACAGATGTGGCACTAAAATGCAGCCTTGTTTTAGTCCAGTGTTTGTATAAATTTTCCTGGTTAGTCTCTTTCCGTCTGCTATTTTAACTTGCATCCACGTGTTTGTGTAGTGTTGCATTATGGCTCTAAGTATTGGTTCTAGTTATTAGCAGCAGTTGGTGAACTGGTGACCGTGCACCATGGTTAGAAGAAAGTATGAGGAGGATGGCTTCATTGCATTTGCCAACCAAGACCATATGTCCAGTTGTCCACTCTTTTATTTCTTTTCAAAAACTCAGATTCATCAATAGCCCTGCCACTCCATTACAGTTTGTCTTAACTGAGGCTTTTCAAATATTGCCACCAACAAAATTCCCAACCTGATATTTTTGATAGAAGATACTGTAACCGAATAGTAGTGCTGTGTGTGGTTGTATCTTGCAATATAAAAAATGAATAGGGGGAGGGGTATCTGGGATCTAAAAAATTTGTAATGTTTTCTAGCCGCACTGACCACCCGTGCCGTGGCCAGCAGCGACAGCGTCAGCCAGTCTGAAGGTGTGGCAGTGGTAGGAGGTGAGCCAGCAGCAGTGGTGGGCAGTGGTAAGTCATATTGCTTGTTTATTGACAATTAATTATATACTCACTGCAAGGGTGTACTGTTGACTTGTGAACAGTTAAACACACCCCTCTTTAGAAAATACAGCTGGGGTTGAGTAATGGCATCTTCTATTTACAAATCAACAGACAAAGTTTCATAAAGACCTTTAACTATGATGGGTTGATGGAAAAGGGAAAGAAGGATGGAAGGAGAAAGGATGGGTGAAATGTAATATGATTGAAAGAGAAGGATGCATGGGTGAAAGGATGCATATAGGTGACTGATAGGATGCATGGGTAGGTGAAGGATGGATGAAAGGGTATACAGGTGAAAGGATGCCTGCCTAGGTGGTGAAAGTGTATGGGTTAAAGGATGCCTGCCTGGGTGGGTGAAATGAATCCTTGGGTGGGTTTGAAGGGTGAAAGGATACATGGGTGGGTAAATGTATGTTGGTGAGAGGTTCGTTGAGACTGAGAGCCATGTTTGGATGGATGGATATATGGATGGTCGGATGGTTTTCAATGGTAAAGAGTAGACTAGATTGAGAGAATGTAAAACTTAAATGGTGAGTAACAAAGCCGAGGGTGAAGAATAATAATATTAGAAGAACAATGCAATGATGAATGGAAAAATCCTTCGAATGAAGAAAAAACAAGGGACTAGGGTGCTCCTCTGGAGTGGCGTTCTTCTCACCTTTACTTGCTTGGAATGGTTTTATCAAGTTTTTGATTCAAAGGGTTGAGGTGGTATTTCAGACTACTCCCTTGACTCACAGTAGTTTTCAAGCGCAACATATATTATGTATATTCCTACCTACCCACCTATCATCAATCACCTCCCTCCCTCCTTACCCATGGCATTTCATCAGTGACACCCATGGTGAGTGACCTAATGGCTACATGGTTACATTGGTGGCACTGCTTTGTTGGCTGTTCAATGTGCGTCTGCCTCAGTTAATGTGTAGTCCCATTTACAAATTTCATGGCAAGGCAAAAAATAGTTGAGCTTCCTTTCACTCCCAGTGCCCACTCAGTCTCTTCCTAGCACATTACTCCTTTCCTAAGTTCCTTCTGTCCCAGCCTTCTGTAAAATTTGAAAAAAGCATTCTTTGCATGTGCCACATTCCTCTGGCCAAGTGATATATTTTATTATAGCTTCCATAATAGATTAGGTCTGTTAAAATGTTTCCGTTTCACAATTGCAGAACAAAGTGATTCACTACTAGCAAAAGCTTAGGCACTTGATGATGATGATCAGTAAGATGTCTACCTACCCTGCCTAATCCCTCTAACTTACCCACAGTAGAGTAAGTTAATAATTATTTTCCTTCCTGCCAAGCAAATCTATTTTGTTGGAAAAAAGTAATGTCAAAATGTGGTGATGGAGGGAGTAAACTGGGACTAAGAGTAAATGCCATTTCATTTTGTGGAAGGGATAGTCTGTGACGAACGTGCCAAATACAATGTCCTGTTCCTTAATCCTTTTCCTGTACTGTAGTTCATTGCTTTTCCGACCATCTACTTACGGGCAGACAGGAGGATGTCTGTCTGCATGATTGTTTTTATACAGTACCTCACGTGATGTATAGCGTTCATAGTAACTATTCATCTGCCTTGTAGTCAGGGTGAAATTGAAAGGCATTTAACAGAGCATGGCCATGATGATAGGAATAAGATAATTGTCTAGTACAGCTGCCCCACCTGCAGACAGTAGCAAAGTAACATGAGTATGTCTAGGGCGCCAGCTGAGCTAGCATGCCTCCATTAATTTAGCTCAATAAGAGAGAGAAGAATACTTGTGTACTCCATAGTGCATAATGCCTGAAACCTTAATCACATCAAAATCGAATGGCCCGAGGATACCAGCAAATGTACTGCTACTGTGCCACTATATAGTTTTATGTGTTTTGCTAAGGGCATTGTTTACAATTTATCTTTTTTCTTTCTTGATATACCAACTCCTGCTGATCCAACTCCTAACAGGCAGTAGAAAGCAGCCCAGACCCGGCAGAGGAAACTGGAGGCCATCAGGCCTGAATACCAGTGGCTGGTGGTCCTGGAGGAGCAGGAGTAGAAGGTGGAAGCTGCAGCTGCAGATGCCCCGGACCCCAGCCAAGCCCGAGAGCCTCCAGTACACCATCGCCGCAGTCCAATGGCAGCCGTCGGCCGCCATTCCACCACTGCTGCTCCCCCCTATTTCCATGCATTTCAGCACCGCATTATGCAGAGGCTGTCCAGGATGGAAGCCAGGCAGGAGGTTTGGATGGAGAGGCACATGAACACCGTTAAGAAGCTCCTAGCCCACCATTAGTGCCCTCTTATGCCCCTTTTTTAATCCTTTTTTTGGTGGCTGGGACTTGTTGTTGGGAGAGGGTGGGAATGTGGGAGTTGGGGCATTTTGGGGATTTTCTTTATGGACAATTTCGTTTTTGAGTTTACTTTGTTGGACACTACATGGGACATTGGTTGGGGACAGGGAGAGGGCTGGGCCAGTTGTGAGTTTAGTTTATATTGTTAGGAGAATACATTTTTTATAGATTTACATTATGATATACATCTTTTTCGAGGTGTTACTGTTTCAATTCACACTGCTGCCTTTGCAGTTCAACAATCAACCACAGTTCTCTTACCTGAATAGATGAAGCAAGGGCTGCATGGTTTCCCAAGGTGCCATGGTAGTGGTAGTAGTAGCATGCTAGCGCACTAACAGTGAAGGCATCAGAAGCGAGGTCCTATTCCCACGTAGGCAAACTCAAATTCTAGGATAAGGATAATTAATTAAAGGGAACTAACTAAATTAAAATAAAAAATTTGTTAATGCCCTTATTATATGCAAGCGTTAAAAAAAATTGAGAGAGTCACTAGACTAGACTACTAGTACATAAGAAGAGAGACAATAGAGAAAATATGATAGGCAATGCTGCATCGAATTAATCAGAAAAATGGTGAGCTAGTAAAAGTTACAAAATGAAGTCAAATCAAACTACCAAGTGGATAAGGGTAAGCTTTGACGCAATACAGTGCCTGAATGATGATATTGGCAATGATGTTCCTCTTAAAATATCAAACACTGTTTTTATGCATGGGTGAGTGAATAATAAATATGGCCAGCGTGGGCTATACTTAGAGCTGAAGATCCTCATCCTGCACCGAGTTGGTGTTGCTTTCACCACATTCGTCCCACAAGTGTGTGATCAATTAATGGTGTAAATTATTAAATCACACCACAATCAATCACACAGACCAGGGGAAGAGGGTTAAGGGATTGATTAATGGATGGAAAGGGGGATTTGTGGAAAGGTTTCACAAAGACAAATCCTACACAAAGACAACATTCATGTCTGTGTGATGTGTGGGTCACGCGTCACATCGTGCACAGACCTTCTGTCTGCCAGTACTGTGGATGATGTTGTCTCTTGTGCACGAAAAAAGAAAAGAAGCAAGAAGAACAACAGTGAAACGTGGCATTGTTGCAGTTCAATTAGTAGTACAAACAAACAATATCATTTAGTCTGGTCACTGGTTGCTCTTATTTCAAATAATTAACAATACAGTGTATCCATTTGTAAAACGGAAAAATACCCCCTCAATCAAAAACCCAATTTCATACATCGGTGCTTAGTGGTGGGATTCAGTACATGTATTTGTGCAGTGCCACTCAATGAATTTTCTTTTGTAACACTAAATCCCAGAAATAAATATTTTTCTAAATTCTCCTTAATTTTTGATTTGGCAATTTTTTCTATTTCCAAATGTAAGTTGCCTCACCTCCTTTTTGCTCACAATGGAGATGGAACTGATCAACCTGGATTACCTCAGCAAGGCAGAGCCGCAGAAGCTTTGAGAGGAGAGCAGACTGAATGTGGGGAAGACAGCCACAAAGGTGGATCTCCAGGAGAATGCAGCGCACATAGAGAGAAGAAAGAAAGAGGAGAAATACAAATATTTCTCCTTGTTACACCTCTCCTGAGGAGGCATATCTTTTTGGCTCATTCCCACCTTTGAGGAGGTCCAAAGGATGCCGTCCACCCCAGATGAGAAGAGAAAGGATAGTCCTGAGGAGGAACAGGTGTCCTTGTAGTAAGAGGAGGAGGAGGGCCTGGCACAGGAATGGAGCTCCCTGTCAGGGCAGGGAGCAGCGTGGCCTTTCAAATCCAGTCCCCTGAGGAGCTGGTGGACAAGAAGGCTGAGAGGGAGTTCAGACTGCAGTTAGCTAAGTTGAAACTGCAAGAAGCTAAGGAGGAGGTTGCTGCGTAGAGGGCCTTAGAGAAGAAAACGCTGGCCTTGAAAGTAATGAGAACGGCTCATGAAATGAATCTGAATTAGCTGGATCTTACAGCTAAGCAAGCAGCAGAATCCAGCAGCAATTGTGGCAGCAGGTTAATGTCCCATGGAGAGGTGAGGATCGCCTTGCCCAAGACCTGGGGTCTAGCTTTATGGTTGGGAATAATATAGACAAATGTAGAAACATGTGCCCTCAGTGGGGAGGTCTACCCTTCTTACAGTAGAGGTGGGGGATCAAGTGAGGTGCTGTAATGAAGGCCATTCTGCTCAAACAGCTTGGACTCACTACAGAGAAATACGTATAAGGTTCAGGGACAGCCACATGTGGTCATACCGGTCTTGGGTGGATTTCTTAGACTACTCCAGCAAGGCACTGAGGACCAGATTTAAGAAAAAGTTGTGCAGCGCAGCAAGTCACCTTGCTGTGTTGCACTGCGTCACTAGAAAATGGCAGGAATGCACTGTATTTAAGGCAATACAGTGCACATCTGTCCTTTCCCCTGGGCTGGTGCCAATGGTCTGCCTAGTGCCAATGCAGGCACCGTTGCACCATGGTGCACAGGTGCCTGTGTTGCACACAGGATTGTTTTTGCCCCATGGTGCACAGGTGCCTGTGTTGCACACAGGATTGTTTTTGTGCAGGAAGGAGCACCTTTCTGCACAAAAACAATCCTGAGAGAATGTTTCCTCTTTCTATGTGTGCTGGAGACTGCAACACACATAGAAAGAGGAACGAATGAGGAGAAATAAAAATATTTTTCCTCATTATGCCTCTCCTGGGAGGCGGATCTTTTTGGTGCATTCCTGGATTCACAAAAAGAAAAGATGAGGGACAGAATGCTGAACAAATCAAACATTCACCTCCAGTCACATATCTGGTTTAAATCCATCATTTGTTCTGCTCGCCATGCAATTCTAGTTTGGACACAGGCATATGCAAATCAGTCTTGAAACTGCTCCCCTGGGAACATTCCAGCCCGAACTACCATGCCAGGTCCTCCCTGGACCAGAAACATGCATCCTGGGACCGGTTTCAGGGTATCATCCCTCACACGCCAGGCAAGCTTGAATCTGGTGGCATAGCGAGCACGGGACACACGTCTGGGCATACCCTTTCCACTTAGGGCGGCCAATGCAAAAAGAACAGTGCACTGTGTTGGCTTGTACATCAAATGCTACTAGTGGGCCTGCAGCACTGGTTGTGCCACGCACACAAGTAGCCATTTCAAAGGTGTCCCAGACCTGCCATTGTAGGGTCTGCTCGCAGTTTTAACTGCCCTGTCGACCTCGCAAGTGCACCCACTTCCCAGGCCCTGACCTTCCCTCTTACTACATGAATGGTACCCCTGTGGGCAGGGTGCAGTGTATGTGAAAGGTAGGACATGTGCTGGAGTGTTTTACATGTCCTGATAGTGAAATACAGCCAATATTGTTTTTCACTATTGAAATGCTGTTTCTTCCATTGGTGATCATTGGAGCTGCCTTGTAACATTTCACAAGTGTAACTTTCAATTGGGAAAAGATAGAGAAATGGAGTTTAGGTTCCCTGAGCTCAGGATTTAATAACACATCTTTTAGTAAAGGTGATTTTTAAATTGTGTGTTTGAAAATGCCACTTTTAGAAGGTGGGCATTTTCTTGCTTAACCATACTGTATGCCTCCGCATGCTTGTGGACTCCCTGTCTGGGTTTAGACTGACAGGGAATGTTTCTGCATTCACTCCAGACACTCACACAAAGGGAGTTGAGGTGTGCCCTGCATATGCTGATGCGCCATCCTGGTATAGAGTGGTGGGAGAAGTTGTCACTGGGGCTGCTCTGCACAATGCTGTCTCCACCTCCTGTAGTGAACATGGACCAGGGAGGGACTTTCTGCCTAAAACCTCAAAGGTAAATGTAGTATAAATAGTGGGGCCCTGACCCCAAAACTTTAGAACACTTTTAGACTAAGGACACTACCAGGAAGAAGAGCTGGAAATGCTTTCCAAGAGGAGTACTGCCCCTTTGCTGTGTGTTGCATTGTTGGTTTGGCCTGCAGTTGATGCTTCTGTCTTGGGCAGTGAAAGGACTGGACTGAACTTTCTTAAATCCTGCTGGTAAAGTTTCTCCAAGGGCTTGAAGTAGAGCTTGCCTCTTGTTGGAAGTCTCAGGCACACCAACGACTTCCCCAACCTCTGGGTACCTGCACCTGGAACTGTGTATGTCAGCTGCCACCCAGGAAAAAGCAACCCAATGCTGTCAACGACACCGCTGTTGGCTCCATGACCCGTTAGCCCTGTAACTAGCACTGCTGCACTTCACACCGCAACCCTGGTCTCACCGATACTGTCCGACGCCATCACCGAGCTGCTGCTTGCACCTTGGCCTGTGGGCACTGCACGCCACACTGCCTTGCTTTACATCGCCGCCCTGGTCTCACCGACGATGACACTCCAAGGTGACCTCGATGGCTCTGCCTGCACTGTGGCCTGGGGGCACTGCTCATAAGTTACATGAAGCACTGCCCCATTCCACACCGTAGCCTTGGTCCACTGGCGCCAGCGCCATCAGCTCCAGATCATCTACCGACAGCATCGCTTCAGCAACAATGACGCTGTTGCTTACACCATGACCTCTCCGAACTGCAACAAGCATTGCCCCCTTTGCACTACAGCCCAGGTCACACTGATGCAGCTGGATGCTGTCACTGAACTGCTGCCTGCACAAAGACCTGAGGGCACCACACGCAACATCGCTCCACTTCGCACTACAGCCCAGACGCCTACCGATGCCAGCGCTCCTGACTTCAACCCCATGGAGTTCGATCTGCAACATGTGTGACTTCAAGGGCCCGACGACTCCTGCACAGACCTCCAGAACCAACTCCTGCCGGTGCCTGCCTATGACTACGCGCCTTTGGAGCTCATCATATGGTCCACAACGACCTTCATTTCCAAGGTACTGTCTGTGGGTCTTCCCTACACCGTAGCTGACCCGCGACCTAGTGGTTGGCCTTAACTGTTGGATTTGTTTGTTTGCGATGCCATGGTAGTCCTGGACGGAGCTATCGACTTCAATGAACTGTCTTTTAAGTTTATTCTTGCAAAATGTATATCTTTATTACTTTATGTTGGCATTTTATCGTTTTGGTCTTATTTTACACACATACATATTGGCTATTTTTCCAAAACTGGTGTGGTGTTCTTTTGTAGCGTTTTCACTGTATTACTGTGTATTATGTGCAAATTCTTTACACATTGCCTCTGAGATAAGCCTGACTGCTCATGCCAAGCTACCAAGAGGGCGGGCAGGGGTTATTTTAGAAGTGTAAATCCCACTTACCCTTACTAGTTGGAAGGGTCCTCACTTAGACAGGGTACAAACCTGCCAACCAGAGACCCCCAAATCTAACAGGGATGGTTCTCCCAGTAGAGGACTGCACCATATGGGCTACAGTCTTTGCTGCAGTATACACCAGAACTCATGGTAAACTCTCATTAGCTGTTTTGCCAGAGGTGCTTAAACAGATCCAAAATGAGTATGAGGCAGCCCCTGCCCTGGATTTGTAGATGAAACTGATGGGCAATTTTGCCACAGTATCTGCCATTATGTTAAGCAAAATTAAAGAGGAAGCAGCAGCGTTGGCTATATGCCAGCGCCTTAGGGACTTGGCTCCGGGAGAACAGGAGTTTGAATTACCTAAAATAAAAGAAACCTACGCATTGGGTAGAGATAATTTGGGAGACAGACCTAGTAAACCACAGATTGAGAGTAATTCTGAAAAGGATAATTCTAAGCAGTCACCCAATTCTTCAAACAAGAAGTGGGATAATAAAAATAAAAAAAGACTAAGTCATTTTCTCAACAGGAGGCCCTGAAAAGCCTGATAGGTATCAGCATACTGATACTCCTTCATCTTGTTCCTTTTAAGATTCATCCAAAAAACTCTTTGAGAGAAGTGGACGGTCAGAGTGCAGACCAGAAGAGTTTGTGAAACCAAAGAAGGACTCACAATGCTCATCTGACTACATAATAAGAAATGAAGACAAGCCTAAACAGTCAAAGCCTCAATTTAAAAAAAGAAGGTAGCTGGACTCAAAGTCAAGCATGCCACATACATTGAAGACACTGCTTCTGATCATGCTTGACAGTGCAGCAGAAGTCACGATAGTTCACCAGAACCTGACTTATTGTCTGGTGGCAGTAGCGTTGAGTGACTATACCCAGCTTGAAATGCAGGATACAAGAGAAATCGTCCCACATCGTTTAAACGAAATGCAACTCCAATTGGAGGGGGATGTACCGCGATATATTAATGCTCCCTTTTGGGAGAACTTTTTATTCAGCTACGATATTCTCTTGCCTGAAAAGGATTGGCTATCTGAGTTTGTGATGGATTTCCCAGAGGGAGAAATGGTAACTTTACCTGCCTTCTCTGACCTCGTCCAGACTCAGTAAAAAATTAATTTGCCAAGGAATGAGCGTTAGCGCTAGCTACTGCATTATTCTGCAACCATGTGGGGTGGGATGACGGTTCCGCTTATCACGTAATACCAGTGAGGTTGACCTCACAACCTCAAAGACAATGCCCCATAAAAATGTGGCTCAAACACAAGTTAGAGAGATGCTCACACAACTTGAATACCAAGTGTAATAGAAAGTTGCACCTCTCCTATGAATAACCCTTTGTTTCCAGTTATGAAACCAGATCATTCATATTGTTTAGTATTAGATTACAGACACCTGAACACAGCTACATGTACATTCACTGTATAAAACATGCCTAGCGCAGCACTAATGAACAACATAGTTAGGAAAAAATAAAAAATAATAGATATCTCAAAAGGATTTTTCTGCAAAAATATAGCCCCTGAAATTAGGTATTTGACAGCATTCAGGACTCTCAGTTCTCAAAAACAGTTCGGATGATTACCTCAAGGGTATAAGAATAGCCCTGGACTGTTCTCAGCACAGTTCACAGAACTTATGCAAGAATTTGATGACCAGGCATTATCCTCTGTTGATGACATATATTTGACGGTTGATGACCTTTCTACACACTTGACAAGAGTAGATCGCATAGTTCTGGGATTTGCTCAAGTGCGCTACAAATTTAATTTTAGGAAATCAAAAATAGCCCACCTCAGTATCCAATTCTTGGGATATGAGCTGTCAAGTGAAGGCAAAAGCCTTGTGACACACTTCTTAGAGATGTGTATGCTCTCATAACCACCAAACACATTGAAGAAACTTCAATCACTATTGGGATTCCTCAAGTTTGGCAGAACTTACATTACAGATTACGCAGAACAGATTAAACTGACTCCACGACTTTATTCAACAAGACTTTACAAGCACACACTGGAAAACCGAACACGCACATATCTTACGTTCAGTACAAGATGACATGCTAGCTTCAAAACACGTGTAAACACAACGAGCCTGGTGATCCATATAAGGGTCATTGGGATATACCTATATTATATTCAATGAAGGTGACACTGTACCAGTTGCATATAAATCACATTTATACAACAATGCAGAGATGCATTTTGTACAAACAGAAAAGATGCTGATGGCGGTACAGATTGCTGTGGTGAGAGAAAGAGCATTTGCTCAAGGTAAACGAATAATTGTCGTGACTCCACTGCCGGCCTTAGAGGCTGTCATGAAAGCCAGCTTTCCCAACGTTAAAGCATCACATCCAAGATGGATACAGTGAGCCTCTACAGTACAAACACAAGAATACCTGCAGTACAAAAATGTATACCCACTGCCTAATGAAATCAAGACTCTTGATCAGTATGATTTCATCATCTATACTAAATGGTTTTGCGCAGCCTGCCGTACGGACAAAACACAAATACTCAGCAGCATGCGCCGATGTTAAGGGTAGAATGCAGGATGGTGAATTCCACCCTGAAAAGACCTACATGCAGTTAATAGGTGATTGCACAATGCAGATGGCAGAACTCAGAGCTCTAATTCTGGTACTTGAGAGTACAGATCTCGGATTCCACACTCTCATAACGTGTGATTCGTATTATTACTTCCAGCCTTACAGTGAGTATCTACACTACTGGAGTCAGAATGGATTTAGAGATTCCAAAGGTACACCATAAAGCACAAACACTTTGGAGACAAGTGGCTTGTGTCATCAACCTGTAGGAATACACAATGTAGGGAATTCCATGGCTGATTAAGCCGCAAAACCAACAAAACATTGCAACTGTTGCTGCGATTACTCGTTCCAGTATGAGGATAGATAGACACATTATGAAGGCTGTCAATGCGGCATGCGATGACACCCACTTGCCGAAAGGCTTTCCAGTTAAATACTCCTACCACTTAAGTGCATAAAACATACCATTTGCTTATATTCCTGGTGTGGGGAATAGAGCAATACCAAATTCAGATCGCAGGTTAGGATTGATCCTAGCAGCACATGAGGGCCTAGCATCTGCACACGTATGTGTGGTGGCTACAATTTCATTATTGCAGCAACGTTATTGGTGGCCAGGTCTATATAAATAGACTAAGGACTTAAATGCGACATCTGCCAGCAGATGGAGGGTTTCACCATAGCATGTCCAGTACAGACACCTCTATTGATCTCGAACAAGCCTCTCGCTTATATTTATCTAGACCACTCTTACCCCTTACAATCAGATGGGGCTTACAAATACATCTTGGTAGCAGTGGATTCCTGCTCTCGATTCCTATGGGTTTGGCCACAGCGATCGGCTGACACCCAAACTGTTATTAAAGACCTGCAAGTCTTCATCGGAACATATGCAGTTGGTACATTCCATTCAGAGCAGGGGCAGGCGTTTACCTCTAAAGCTTACAAAGACACCATGGGAAAATTGAGTGTGACCATACTGTACTCCTACCATCCCGAAGGAAACACAGTAGTGGAGAGGAAGAACCAGGACTTAAAGCAGTCTTTAACAGCTAGGGTACTAGGTTCAGGTCGCATTTTGGTCCATCATCTATATGGGGTCCAGAGAGCCCTCAACAATCTGGCTAAAAATTCCCTGGGAAGTTGGACTCCCTGTGAGATCTTGTTTGGGGTTAAGATGTGGGTACCAGACCTCTACAGTCCCAGTACAGTGGTAGCTAAAAGACCATTTGACATCAATGAACGTTTGGATGTGTTACAGGTACTGAACAGTTTCTGGGACGCACAGAGTAACGTCCATGTAAAATGTACCACCACTGGTGAAGTGAAGGAAGCACAAGTAACTCCTGTTTGGATCCCGAAGGGGCCAACTTACAGAGCATCCGCACCTGTCCTGGCTATTGAAGGTACCAGAACTGTACTTTTGCCACCCCTTGCTGGCTGCAAGAACACGAGATTTGTGTCAATAGATCTCATCAAACCACATTATGTGGCCGGTTTTGCACACTAGGCCATGCGGGATCCTGGGTGGTTACCTGTCTCCTCTCACTACTGAACAGCAAGTACCATCAAGCCTGCAGGAAGTCCCATCACCCCTCATTAGCCAGACAAGCTTGAATCCAGTGGCAAAGTGAGAATGGGAGCTAGGTCTGTGGGAAGGGCATGCCCAGATATGGGGCCCATGCTCGCTTAGCTTCTGAATTTAAGCTAGCGGGGCTGATGAGGGGTGATAGCCTGATACCAGTCCGAGGATGCTTGTTTTCCCGTCCATGGAGGACCTGGCCTGGCAGTTCAGGTTGGACTGTGCCCATAGGGAGCAGTGTCAAGACTGATTTTCATATGGCTGGGTCCAAACTGGGGTGGCATCGTGAGGAGAAAAACTATTCATTTAACCCAGATCTGTGACTGGGGGTGAATGTATGACAATGTTCAGCATTCCGTCCATCATCTTTTTGTGTTGCATTCCCAAGTTTACCACTTCTTGTAAATATGGGAAATTGTCAAAATCCATGGATGTTGCATGGGAACACCCAGGCAACTCCCATGGAAAGCCTCCCTGGTGTAGAGTAATGCAGCGCAGTAATTTGTGTTGTGTTACATTACTCAAAATGTATGAAGCCATGCAGGGCCACTTAAGGTGGGCTTGTGTGGCTTCATAAATCTCATTTTTCATTTGTGTCACTCTTGCACCACATTGCATGGTGCAAGAGTGATGCGCCTGAGTGGTTTACTAAGGGACAATAAAGTAAGCAGCTTCAATGGACTGTCTGTCCTGATTTGGGAGAGCACATGCTCAGTACTTGCTTTACAGAGTTGTGCCAGCACATGATTGGCAGCAACCTATCTAACCCCAAGGATCTTGCAAAGTATGCATACCTCTGGTTTAGCAAGAGAGTCTCCAAGAAGGCATCGGGGGGGAAAGAGGAGGGAGACAAAAATGAAAGTAAGGAATTCTCAAAAGGCCCCAGAATAGTTCACAGTGGACGAATACCCAGCCCCAATCTGACCAGAAATAGAATGGGTTTACAGGGATGGGAAAGTAAAGGGGGATGCCAAGTGTCCAAAAGGGGCAAGGCCTCCACTGGTGGGTAGATCCAAGGGTTGACTAGTGTAGCGCTTGGGGAGTAGATTGCACCAGTTAGTATGGGGTAGAACAGAGGTTAACCTAGTGTCACTGGGTGACAACAATATGGTTTCCAAAGCCTGCATGCCTGCTAAAACTTCCAAGAATAGGCCTTGGGTCACAATCAATGTGCAGAGAGTGAAGGCTCTGAGGGATACAGGAGTCAGTATGACTACTATAAGGTGTTACCTGAAGTCCCTAGAGAAGGTCATACCTAGTACATTCCACTAGATTGTGGAAACAGACAACAGTGAGAGTCACTACCCAGTGGCTCTGGCTTCCTTAAAGTGGGGGGGTTGCAGGTTCTCTAAAAGTAGCTCTGAGTCCTGCCATTTCTATAGATTGTCTGCTAGGGAATGATCTGGAGCCCACTCTTTCAAAGGAAGGTCCCATCTCGAGAATTTAGGGTTGCCTGAGTGGGTGTGCCTGACCACAAGGTCCATGGTAGCCTGAGAGGATAGTCAAGGAAGCATGAAGTTTGGAAAATGGCCCAGACAGCTGCTGCAAAGGGGAAAGGCAAGGGACATGGAAAATCAGCATCTGAAACTCCCATGGTCCAGGAGGAGGATGAGCCTGGGGGCCATGCCCGAACCTAAAGGGCTGGATATTACAGCCCTTAGAGACCTGCTCAAGCTGCCTGGATGGCAAGTTGAGGGTGGGCTCACCAGGGAGGAGTTCTGTAGAGCTCAGAAAGAGTGCCCAACTCTAGAGGGATTGAGGGACAAGCTGCGGCTCAGGCAGCTGATGACACCTTTGGAGATCACCATATCGCTTGAGTGAATGACCTCCTATATAGTGAGCCTAAGGTTGTTGTGCCTCGGGCAACCCATGTGTTGGTAGTCCTTCAGTGCCACAGAGCCTTCCTACTGGGCCTGGCTCATGACACATCCCTGGCAGGAAACCTGGAGAAGGACAGGACATTTGCCAGGCTTGTCATCCACTTCTATTGCTCACTTGTCACCCATTTCTATTGCTCCCAGATGAAGACAGCCTCAGATGCATTCAGCCGGTCTTGTCTCACCTGCCAGGCCAATGGGAAGCTAGGGTAGAAGTTCAGGGCTCCCCTGGTTCCCTTATCTGTTGTTGCCACCCCTTTTGGAAGAGTGGGCATCAACACTGTGTGGCCCCTGAACCACAAGACTGCCTTAGGCAGCATGTTTATCCTGGTCTTGGTGCACTCTGCCACCGGATACCCAGAGGCCATACCTCTGAGGACTGTTACTTCATCTGCAGTGGCTAGGGCCTTGATAGGGATTTTTATCCGGGTGGGGTTTCTGAAAGAAGTAAGTATCTGACAGGGGCACAAACTTCATATCTGCCTACATAAGGGCAATATGAGATGAGTGTGGTGTGAATTACAGTTCTCCTTACCCTATAACCCTCAGACCAATGGGTTTGTTGAAAGATTCAACAAGACCCTTAAGGACATGATAATGAAACTAGTAGAGCACATAAGGCAGAAGTAGGACATCCTCTTGCCATGCATTCCGTTTGCCTACAGGGAGGCGCCACAGAAAGGGGTTGGCTTTAGTCATTTTAGCTCCTTTATGGCCATCCTGCTAGGGGACAGCTCAATCTGGTAAAGTAGGGGTGGGAGCAAGCTCCCAAGAGCCCCCCCAGGATGTAGTTAGCTACATGCTGACTCTCAGAAACAAAATGCAATACTTCTGGAGGAAGGCCTCTGAGAATATGGAAGGCAGTCAGGAAGTAATAAAGCTCTGGCATGAGAAAAAGCCCACTCTGATTGAGTTTCAGACTGGAAAAAGGTGTGGCTTATGGAGCCAGTGGATCCCAGGGCCCTCCAAAGCCACTGGTTAAGGCCTTATGAGGTGAAGGAGAGAGAGAGGGAGAGGTCACCTACCTGGTGGACCTCAAGAACCCTACAAACCCCTTAAGTGTCTCAAACCTCACTGTAAGATGTCTGAAGTTATCATGTTCCTGGTGACTGATGATGGGGTGCACGATTCGAGTGAAAATCTCCCCGTCCTCTTGTCTTCCATGGAGCATTGTGGGTCAGTGGAGGGTGTGAACCTCTTACCAACCCTGACCCCAAACAGCAGAGGGGCTGTTGCAACTTGCTGGAGCAGTTTGCCATTTTGTTCTCCCCCACACCTGGGCTTACACATTTGTGTAGACATTACATTGATATGGGAGACAGTATGTAAAAAATAAAATGTATGGGCTATCTTACAATGTGAGGATTAGCATCAAGGAAGAAGTATCCATGATGCTTGAATTGGGGATGATTGAACACTTCAATAGCTGATGAGCTCATAGATAGGCTAGGCTGCCAAGTTCCTCGGTGCTTTTGGTCTGATATCTGGGTACTAGCAGATTGCTCTAACAGAGGGAGGCAAGGAGGGGTTGACGTTCTCCACCCCAGAGGGTGATTTTCAATTTATGTGATGCCCTTTGGATTAAAGAATGCCCCTGCAATCTTTCAGAGGTTGATCAACAGTTTCCTGGCTGGGATCGAGGCTTTCAATGCAGGCTACCTTGATGACATCGCTGTCTTCAGTTCCAGCTGGAACTTTGGAATTTTGTTTCACCTCCAGGAGATGCCCCAGGGGGATCATTACCAGGCAGGTCTGACTCTCAGGGCCAGTGAGTTCCAGAAAGGGCAGGGATTTGTGGTGTATCTGGGAAACTGGTGGGGTGGGTGCAAGGTGCAGCCCCTCCAAGCCAAGATTGAGACTATCCTGACCAGGGAACTCCATAAATCTCTGACTGAAGTGAGGGCCTTTCTGGGCTTCACTGGTTACTTTAGGCGGTTTGTCAAGGGATATGGCATCATTGTTTCCCCCTTGATTGAGCTGACTTTCAAGAAGCAGCCCTAAAAATTGATCTGGTCAGAGGCCTGCTAGAAAGCTTTTGAAGCCCTCAAGGGGGTCATGTGTACAGCACCAGAACTCAAGGCCCTTGACCTCTCCAATGAGTTTACACTGCAGACTGATGCTTCAGAGAATGGCATTTTATGAGGAGGGCCTAAATCAATCTTCAAAAATAAGAGGTTACTGTCCAGGAACAGAGATGGAGAGCTACTGAAAGAGAAGCATTTGCTGTGATTTGGGCAGGGAAAAAGCTGAGGCCATACCTGTTTGGGACTCACGTCCAAGTTCAGACAGACCACAGGCTCCTCTGATGTCTCATGTACATAAGGAGTATGAATCTTAAACTGTTCGGGTGGTCCATCTCTTTACAGAAAATTGACTTTATGGTGGAACACCGCTCTGGGCCAAACCACTCCAATGCTGATGGTATACAGGATATTCTGCCTTAGCGATGAGAACTCCAATGAGGGTTGGACATTCTCCCCCTTTCAGCTTAAGGGGGCACATGTTAGACCTGACAGCCTTTAGTGTGGTTCTTTTCCCTAACTTTTTGACTTATCACTTTCTGTTTTCTGAAATTCATTTTTATTGGCTTCAGGACTCTGTACACTTTACCACTACTAACCAGTGCAAAAGGGCTCGTGCTCTCTCCTTAAAACATGATGAAATTGGCCTACTTCAGATTGCCACATTTAACTCACTTATAGGTCCCTAGTAAAGTAGTACAACATGTACCCCAGGCCTGTAAATTAAATACTACCAGTGGGTCTGAAGTACTTATTTTGCCACCCACTTAAGTAACCATTTAAAACATGTCTCAGGCCTGACTTTACAGCTTGTGTACAGTTTTAAACGGCCAATTTAACCTGGCAAAATAAACATTTTGCCAGGGCAAACCTCCCTTTTTAATACATATAAGTAGGGTTCCCGGTTTTCTGGTATTTAATTTTTTGACATTTTTGTCTGTATTTATCCATATTTATTTTTTGCTACTTTTATCGATATTTATCGATATTTATTTCGGGTTTTGTGAAAATATACACTCATGCTTGAATGCCTGCCAGTTTTCAATGCTGTGAACACCTGCAGAAGATAAATCAATGCACTTATTTGGAAAAAGTGCATATTTCTGTTGCAGGGATTCTGCACATATACAGAACTATGCGCAGGAAAACGGGACCTCAGTGAATAGGAGTGTACCAACCTACCACATTAGTACCCAAAATCCCAAACCGACTAGCTATAGTGTCTCATTTGTTCTCCGACTAACAGCGAAGCTACCAATGTTTAGACAACCCAGAACACGACACTCCCGACTCTCTCAAGAATCGCGGGAGCCAGACAACTCTTTCGCTCACTCACTCATACTTGTCCACAATGCGAGTAATCAGAGTCACGGTATAGTTTAAAATGTTTATTTTAACTAACACGCTCTATGGTACAGTACACGTGCCATTACTAGCAGCAAAATGCATAAACACAATATAGTCAGCATTGTCACAATTCCATAGAATATAAACAGGGATATCATTTTATAAAGACAGTGGAAAAGGGCTACAATACCTAACCACCCTCCCCGTGGTAAGAAATAGTTTATTATAAAAAAGAAGACCTCTGGGCTTTGTCAGCAGACCCCATACCTCAAGGCCTAGATGAAAGGTTTACATCTCAGGACAAGCACAGCTCTCCTCTCCGGAAAGGAATCTCTCCAAGTGCCTGTAGGTCCTGTAACATAGTAGAATGATTATTTACGTCAAAAGTCGCGGCTGCCGCCGCAACGTCTAGACCATCAACGTCTGGCACAAACATTTTGATGCCAAAGAGCATCTCGTATGGGGTCCGCCCACCCAGAGGTCTTCTAGGGAGATTATTAAGTGCACGTTGAACCCCATACAAGTGGGTCAGCCAGTTCCTGCCAGTACCTAAGACTCTAGCTGTCAAGGATTGCTTTAAGTCACGGTTCATTCGCTCCACAATTGAATTGCCCTCAGGCCTGTATAGAGACGAAAACTGCACCAGCACCCCCAAAGGCTTCATCGCATCCCTGTATGCCTTAGAGGCGAACGCAGGACCTTGGTCTGAATGAAAGGGGCCACAGGCCAAAATCCCTACAAAGACACGCAAATCCCTGATGACATTTCGAGCGCCAGCACTGCGTTGTGGCCAAACCCAAAGGAATCTAGTGCACGAATCAACTGCAACCAAAATGTATTTATATGCAGTATCAGAAGTAAAAGGACCGCAGTGATCAAGATAAACAGAGGCAAAGGGGCGATTCGCAATGCAAAGCTGTGTTTGTGGCGGACGTGTCACCGTAGATGGCTTGATTTGTTGACAGATGTCACATGAAAGCACATAAGTACGGTCTGTTTATATAAACCACGCCACCAATAACGTTGCTGCAAGATAGAAACAGTTGCGGACACTCCAGCATGGGCCGAAGCCATACCTTCGTGTGCGGTTTTGATCAAAAAGTGTCTGCTGTCCGCGTTGGGAATCATCCGATCTCCAACGTCAGGTATTCTAGCAAAAGGAATATTTTCAGGAGTTACCTGATAAGAATACTTTGAAGGGAAACCCTGTGGATAATTAAAGCCCTCCACAGTTGCAGCAATTGCTGCAAAAATGTCATTATCAATTTTAGTCATGGACCTTGTAACTGCTGCTACGGAACACGTGGCTACTGCAGATTTGGCTGCTTCATCAGCCAAAGAATTTCCAAGAGCGTGTGCTCCCACACGCTGATGGCAAAGAGTATGTATAACATGTGTGAGTGGCAGATGTTGTTTAAGATCCGCCACTCGAACCCAAAGCGTTTTATGCTTAATTGTGCTGCCTTTAGAATCTCGATAATCATTTTGAGACCAAAAGAATAAGTTGTCATTGAAAGACTGAACACAGTAGTAAGAATCGCACACAATGAGTGTAGAAACACTTGGATCTGCAAACTCGAGAGCAAGAATCAAATCGCGCAGCTTGGCCAATTGGGCGGTACAGTCCCCTAGCGCCTGTGTATGCACTATACTAGACTTGAATTCTCCATTCACCATCGTACCAGCCACAATAGCGCAAACAGCTGAATAAGCATGTTTAGAACCAGTGGCCGGTTGCGCTGAACCATCGGTGTAGATGATACATGTGTACTCCTCTAAGGGAAGCAAAGACAGAGGAGGTGGATGAACGTGTTCATGCTGTAAGAACTCCTGTGTCTGAAGAGAGGGGTCAAAGATAAACGAGACATCCTGAGACGTCAAAGAAGTAGCCCATTGTATCCAACGGGGATGTAATGCTTTAGAGTTTGGTACACTCGCCTTTGTTACTGCTTCCAAAGCAGGGAAAGCTGTAACCACTAAAACGCGTTTCCCTTGTGCCAGTGCGCGTTCCTTCAAGACCGCCACCTGCACAGCTGTCAAAACCTTTTCGACAGAGGAAAACCGCATTTCGGCCGCAGTGTACAAATGTGATTTGTATGCAATAGGCACTGTGTCGCCTTCATTGTACGTCAAGTAAGTGAAACCCACCACGCCTGGCACTATTCGTATCACCAGGTTTGTGTGGTTTGTGTGGTTGTCATGTGTCAACAAGTACAAGACAGTGGAAAAGGGCTACAATACCTAACCACCTTCCCCGTGGTAAGAAATAGTTTATTATAAAAAAGAAGACCTCTGGGCTTTCTCAGCAGACCCCATACCTCAAGGCCTAGATGAAAGGTTTACATCTCAGGACAAGCACAGCTCTTCTCTCCGGAAAGGAATCTCTCCAAGTGCCTGCACCACATGTGTTGCTTGCAATATTAAAGCATACGATTTACAGTAGTGCAGCTGGGTGTCATGTTATGTCTAGGGGCGAGGGACTAACCAGAACAGAATAACAAGGGGCATTGTTGATCGACCTTGTACATCGTGTGCAGACTAAACATCAGAGCACAGCAGAGAACGCGAAAAGCAGACAGTTCTCATGTGAAAGGGCACAAACAGAGTCTTGCGAAATCTATGCATGCAGTGTTGTGCGCAAAAGCAGCCTCATGGCAGCGAAGCTCATGCTAACTTAGCAGATGTCAACAATGGACCCACAATCCATACTACATTTCGGTATCAACCTTGTGCATATCTACTGCTGTTTAAGCCTCTTTCTTTACTAAAATTATTTTCTTTTCAACCCCCTTACTTATCATTCCATACAGCTATTGGCCTTGCAGTCATGGCAGACAGTATTTAGAATCACTCAAAAGCATCCCAATTTCCGTTTTCATTTAAAAATAAATACAGGAAAGAAAATAAATGGTCTGTATTTATCCGTAAAAATCTGTGAAAATGGAAAACAGGGAGCCTTACATATAAGTCATCCCAAAGGTAGACCCTAAACAGCCCATAGAGCAGGGTGCAGTGTATTTAAAAATTTAGACATGTACTTTTAAGTTTCATATGTTCTGATGATAAAAAATCTCCCAAATTCATTTTTTACTACTGTGAGGCCTACCTCTCTCATATGATAACATTGGGTTACCTTATTGCATTTCATAAGTGCTAACTTTTGATTGGGATAGGTAAAATTGTCATGATTGTTCTCACATTAATTGAAACTTTAAGAGTGAAGTAGGATTTTAGGTCACAATTCTGAAAATGCCACTTTTCTTGTCTCGTCCTGTTGCTGCCTGGAGGCTGTGTCCTGGGTCTCATGACTGGGAATAGTATGGCAGTTAGGCTTTGTGTAGTGCTTTGTGAGCTACACGGGCACAACAAGCTTCAACAACATTGATCCCTCTGCCTGAGGTGAGTCCTACCCTCCAAGTGGTGCCCACACAGTCCTGGACCCTTGGAAGTGGTGCTAAAGGTATCCACACATATTATTTAAAGACAAGGTAACCCAATAGGATTGGTCAGGGACCTTGGGTATCAGTATGCTATGAACACAGTGGTCCCTCACAAGGACAATGAGAGAGAAGGAATAAATATAGAAATACAATTAGATCTATATTATGCTGTCCAGCCGGACAGGAATATTTTTAATGTAACAACATTTAGGACAAGCAATGAAGTGGGAGTAAAGTCTTGCGTCAAGCAAGAAATGGACAGAACGAAAAAGGCTCAGGAAAAACTTAGTGCTCGAAATAATTTCAACAATTCGAAAAGCACCATTACACATTTGAAATAATAAGTATGATTGTGTTAGGGTGTCGAGGAGCAGACGACATTTCGATCCATACATAGAATTAAGGATCATCATCAGGACATTAGGTTACATGCCTGAGTAATTGCCAACTGCAAGATAACGAAGACCTGCAGTGGGGCGGTGAGCAGATTTCCAACCGGGTTAGGATGGCTTGTAAACCTAACCGATAATAGGTCAGGATCCACGGTAATAGGCAGGGATCCATAAGGAACGGAAGAGTGCGGTCACTCCAACCGGCGTACGAAGGTTATGGCGGGGCGTGGGTAATACATGCCTCTTTGCGTGTCCAGATCGGGTGCTGATGTGAAGGTACCCACACAGTCACAACCTGAAACTTGTGACTTAGAACATTTTCAATCATAAAGTGGCCTGAGAACCGACAGGAGAAAGGAACGTATCTGCTTGTTGATTCGCCCAAGGTGTATCGCCAGTCGGCCTGACTTTGCAGTAGCTCCAGCTATATTCTTTTCCACAGCAGGAAATACAGTTCAGCGGATGATCTCGGAAGGGTTATCTGCACTCATAGAGTCCTTGTTGGTTGCAGCCTGCCCCTTCTTCCCGCTGAAGATTTTTGACTTCTAAAGACCAAGAGTAGAAATCGTCACCTCGACTGCATACAGTGGCTTCCTAATGACGACGCCTCCTCCTCAGACACCTCTGGCTGCCTTGCCATGCTGAACTTTAACTTCTTGGCAACTTTTTCTTCAAATTACTTTTAAGTCCGAGTGTAAGCAGAGACTGGGCACAATCCTCTCCATGTAGCCAAACTGCACAGTATGCGGTCACCTTTAACTTTTGACTTTACCTCGGTCTCGCACAGCCAAATACTTGTGATTGTCACTTTCATCTTTTAAGCACTATTTGCCCTAAAAACTTTAAAAACATTTTAAAAAATCACAACTCTGGATCTACTGATTGGATTTAATTTTTTGGGTGTCATTATTTAGTCACATTTTCTCTATTTTTCTAAACTGGTGTGGGTAAATTTAGTGACTTTTGTGGTTCACCCTGACAGGAATTCGGTTATTGCTTGAGAAGGGTCTTCAACGCACTCAATCAAAAATCCAAAGAATCCAGGAGTATTAAATGGAGCGGAACCCATTTCTCACAACCCCTATAGGGTGCCTTATGAACCTGGGTTGGGTACTCAATGCATAAAAACTGGGTTCAAGAGATTCAGAAAAGTACACCCTCACAGTGAAAAATTGCAAAAAGCTGTTTCCAGTATGTGTAGCTAAAGCTAATGAACAGAGCTATTTATGAATAAAATCAAATTTTTATATATTTGTGTGCAAAAATACTACTGGGGTCATTAAAAGTAGAAAAATAACTAAGAAAGATGCACTTTGTCCTGCTTGTGAGTAAACTGGCCTACTAATGAATTGCCTCTTAGCCCTGCTCCAGAGACTAAATACACATCCTTTACTAGCTTGTGAATGGCTCCTGTCAGCAGGAATACCAGAGAGGTGTTAACAACTGTCCACATAGGAGGGATTAGTCATCTGAGTGGAAGCAGGACCAGCCAGCAGCAGAGAGGGCTGCTTCCATGAAAGTGGAAATTTGAATGAGGCTGCCAGTAACTTCAACAGGTGTTTTCCAGAGCCATCCTCACCTTTCTGTCTGCCTCAGGAGCAGGAGAGAAAACCAGATCCAGAACTGATAGAGGAAAGGATCTCTCACCTTTATAGGGGTGTGGCTAGAATGGTCAAAGAAGGCTAGGGATATTTTATTTGAGGGATTGAAGAAGAACTGGAGTCAACTGAGAAAGAAAGTGCTGAACAAGCCGGTGGGAATTATGCGAGACAGTTACCAGGTTTAGGTATAGGGAATACTACAATCACTAGTTAAAGCACAGAATAAGACTGACACAGCATCCTTACCTATACAGAAAACTCTTAGACTTGAAAAGATAACATCTTGTTGGAGGAGCACTTGGCCTAACTACTTGAATGAGGCATAGGGCCTCCTAATACATGCAGGTACCCAGGGACTGAAATGCTCTCCAAGTGTCCAGTGGTTGACCTCCTGTTACCTGCTACAGGCACACATAATGCAGAAGGATGCCTGACTCCATTTAGATACTCCTGACGACTGCATGAGCCCTGCCTACAGAGGGTCTGGAGGCGTTACCTGAAGGAACAGTTTCATCAGTTGAAGCGAAGTAGGATTATGTCATTGTGGCCACCTCTGCAGGACCAGGAATATGTTTTGAGGCTTTCCCAGGCGTGGCATCCACCCAGTAGGCCAGAAATGGTGCTTTGCCCAGCTCAGAGCTTTCTGCTGTACTGAAAACAGCCTCAGTGAGCACTCACATTGAAGACATACTGCATCGTAGAGGCCTTCCCAGTTAGAGCTGCAAGCTTTACCCTGCTGTTGGATTTTGAGAACCTAAAAAGTGAATTAAAAACCTTGGACCAATCTACTTCAGTGACAAAGCAACCTCAGCAGTTACAGAATCCATTGTTGCCCTGCTTGTAAAATCAAATCAAATCAAACTTTATTCGGATTTTAGCAAGAAATCCATAAAAGCACAGCAAACCAAATACATACATTAAAAAATCTCGCCCATATACAGTGTAAAATAAATCAATATCGTAAAACACAATATAAAACAAAATTGCCAATAGGTTATATAAAACATACATATATATCGATTACTTTAGAAATCGCACTCCTAGCGCCATATGAGATTTGCAAACATGTAAAATAGTACGCACTCCATGTGAGCTCATGAATGGTAATATAGTCGTTGGAGCGCAACAGAATTAAAATGATAAAATCAATCTAAACTCTTAGAAAAAGTGTTCATAATAATCATGAAAGGCATAGCAAAGAGAAAAAAATTAAAAACCCTCCAGCTAAAAAAAGGATATTGTAAACCCAGTCTTCATTTTGTGGCTACACATTTGGTCTTGCACGTTCGTTGTCAAAGTAGACAAGGGAGTAGGCTTAAAGATCTGGGCCTATTATTTAAACTGCCTCTTAACACAGCCCATCTATGTACCTTAATAATTTGCGTCTCCTGATTGCGTTCTTGATATAGGTTACAATGGCGTGATAATGTGTAAACATCTGGCAATGTCCCGAGAAAATCTATGTCCACCTGATGATAAATGAGATCCTGGAATAGGAATAAGGGCCGGTTTACTCTTAATCTGATGTCTTTATAAAATTTACAGAACAGCATGAAATGCATAGTGGATTGACCGTCGCATGGGCACTTGGGTAGATTTGATAACTATGCCTTTGATTTGGGAAATGCAACAATATGATGCATTAGTTGGAAGCATAGTCTAGTCAAATAAAATCTGTGCTGATTATTAATTATAATAGTCAGGTAATCTTGTATCCCTTGTTCTATCAGTCCCTTGCAATACCTTTCCACTGATGCCTTAGTTCTTTCACATGAATCTCTGTGTGTCCCCCTGATTCCCCAAAAAACGGTTCTCAACTCCTTCTTACTGAATTGTAAAATACTTGCAGGGACCCGAACACTACAATTTTCTTCCACTACTTTCAAGAGGCTGTTTACATACCTAAACCAGGGTATTTTTTCATACTGGTCAAGTTCTAGGCAATCCCTTATGATGTCTCGAGTAAAATGTATGCCTTGTTTGGACCAGATACTATACAATTTAGTAATACTGCTAAGATGAATGTGATCTGCAATATACAAGAGGTCTGGGGGCACATGCATCAACAAAAATACCGATCACAAACGGGCCGATTCGCAGAATCGGCCCCTTTGCGACCGGTATTTTGGCATTTGGGATGCATCAACCCAAATGCAAATTCGCAAAATAGGTAATCGCAAAACTTGCGATTACCTAAATTGCAAATGCATTTAGGGAATCGCAAATTGCGATTAGCTATTTGGGATGCAACAAGCCTTTCCTAAATGCGACTTCGCATTTAGGAAACGCTAATTACCATCAACTGCAAGTTGATGGTAATTTACAAACACTTTGAAAAATGCACAAAAGTGCATTTTTCAAAGTGCTATGTGGCCCACACACATGCTCTTGGGGCATGTGTGTGCGCCACATGTGCACACATGCCAATTTCGGGGGTGCATCAGGGTGGCCTTTTGGCCCCCTTGCACCCTTGAAATTGCATGCACAATTTGCAAGTACCTATTTGGTACTCGCAAATTGCGCATGCAATTCCCATTTATTCCAATAGGCATGAAGGCCCATAGGAATGAATGGGAAGCTATTCCTTAATTGCGAATCGCAATTTGCTATTCGCAATTAAGGAATATGTAGGAATCGCTAATATTTTAGCGAAACCTACATGCATAGGCAATTGCGATTCCATAATTGCGATTCCTTAATAATCGCAATTAAGGAATCGCAATTGCCGACCTTGATGCATGTGCCCCCAAGTTCTTTATGGATTATGTAAGATGGGGTCGAACGCGGGACTGCTAGTAGTCTGCTTAACCCCTTCGGTGCGCGGCCGATTTTCGCCCTGTGCGGGGCGTTTCATTAAGCGGGCGGGTTCATGACGAGCTCAGCTCGTCATGCGCACACGAGCACTGCGCAGCATGACGAGCTGAGCTCGTCATGAGCACCGAAGGGGTTAAAGTGGAATTTTTTCCTGTGTCTGGATCTGTTTGCTATTTGCTATGCCCCAGATTGGTGCCCCATATATTGCACCTGGGAGGCATTTGCTTTTTTACAATTTTACCATTTCTCTGATGGGTTTCATTCCTATTTTATTGGCAAATCTAAAGAGAGCATCAGAAGCTCAAGAATATTTTAAGTTGGCGTTCTTTAGATGGGTCCCCATAACCCATCTTGTGAAAATAGGATGCCTAGGTAGCTAAATGTTTTTACCTAATCAATCTTTTGTCCTGTTACAAAGTGTGCCCTGTCCTTCTTCCTTCCCTTGCTTAGACAATTGTATATATTTTTTAGTCAGCTTAAGTTTTAATCTTCTGCCTTCCATGAAGGACACGAAATAATCTATTAAATACTGGAGGCCATTAGCTGGTCTTGATATCAGCACCGCATCATCTGCGTATAGTAAAAACGGGGTAAGGCGTGGACCAATTTTGGGTGCATCTGCATTTAAGCTTTGGAGCATAGTGTCAACCCCATTGATGTATAACAAAAATAAAAAAGGGGCCAAGACACAACCCTGCCTAATGCCTTTTGTTACCCTGAATTTATCTGTGAGTTTCCCATTTTTCCCAAAGCGCATGCAAGCTGCTAGGGAGGCGTACAGCTGTGGGCACCCATTTTGGCTAAAGTCTGCTACAATATACTGCGATTCACTAAATCAAATGCACTGCTCAGATCTGCAAAGCAGAAATTGAGCGTATACTGTGTATTTGCTTATTATCAGATGTAAATGATTGCCCTGCTCCACTGTCCCAATTTCTCTCCTAAACCCAAAATGGCAATCAGACAATATATGGCTATCCCTAGCCCAGGATTCCAGTCTGGCCAAAATTGGCCTCCCCATTATTTTCACAGAGGAGTCTAAAAGAGATATAGGGCGATAGCACCTAGGGTCTCCCCTGTCCCCTTTTTTAAAAGTTGGTACTATGGACTATCGCTCTTTGTTTTGGGGAAATGGCCATGTGCTGCTGCATTGCATACTTGGGTTAATATGGGCATCCATAATGATTCCACAGACTTAAAAATGTCGACGGGTACCACATCTGGCCTTGTCGCTTTTCCAAGGGCACTATTTTTAATTGCAATAGTAACCTCCTCAATGCTGATTTGCTTCAGGTGTTCAAAGCCTGCCATGTTAAATAAAGCCACAGTAGAACCAATGTCAATGAAATTCGGGTTAAAAATCCTTCCAAAGTGGCTCATCCATGTTTCAAGACTAACTGAGACCTCCATGGTAGGAATGAGATTATCATTTAGAAAAGGGGAATTAACGGTCTTCCAAAGCAAGGTGCAGTTCCCTGTATCTGCAGCCCTTATTAGGTTCTTTCAAGCCTGCTCCTGGAGTTCCTTTTTCATGGTAGTAAGGACCAACTTATAGTTCCTTTTTAGTTCTTGGATCTGCCCCTAGTTTCTGTAGTGCTATCCTTACTGGCTTTGAAACAATGTTTATCAAACCAACCATGAGTCCTTTGGTCCTTGATTGGGTCAATCAGTTTGTCGACTACTGTGACTGCAATGTCCTGAAATGCTATTAGCAGTCTTTCATAGTTCACTCCCCATTTGGTACAGATGTCAAAAGCTTCGGAGTTCTCCTTAACTTCAGATTCTAAAATCCTGTTTCTGTTAATGCCTGCCCATTTTAGACTTACCCTGTTTGTACCCACTGGTCTAATGGGCATAGCTTATTTAGTACCCTTTGTCTTTCTGGAGGATATATTAAGTGTAAGCTTAGCACCGAATGGCCACTTAGTATAGATGGTTCTATCTTACGTCATCTAACCAAATTGGACTTGGTTACCTAGATGAGTATATAAACTATGATGGAGCAGTGCCCATTCACATGGAAAGTAGGTATCAAAACGTTCTTGCTCTAACAATTCCATGTTTAAGCTATAGAGTAGTTCATTTAAGGATTCCCTATACAGGTAATGAGGAAAATGGGATTGGTCATTCCCATAAAAGTCTGCGTAACCACACACTGAGCTGTTGGGACACTGACATTTACTCTTGTTAAAATTCCCAGCCCAAACAAACGTAGTCAAGTCCATTTGTGTCCTCATGTAATGCAATTGGTGCTATGTAAGGCGCTCTGATACCCGATTCGGGTCAAGTTCGTGCTATATAAAACTCTGTAAAAAAAAAGACCTAATGTCCTTACCCAATTGTACCACAACCATATTCCGCTAGTTATTAAAAACTATGTTATAGAAGTTGATCAGGACAACCTCAAGATTCCGCTCTAACCCCAGGAACACCAGCTTATAATATGGTGAACTATGAAGTTGTTTTCTAATTACAATAGGGACTAAAATTTAAATAAACGTAGCCAACCCCCCCTTTGCTATCCCGCTACCAGAAGGAGTACTGGAGTTATGATGGATACAAAACAGTTTAAGTGAACATCTTCCCTATGCCATGTTTCCTGCAAACAAATAATGTGAGCAGAGTCTATGGTGTTCAGCCAGTCAGGGTTCCCAATTTTACTTTTTATCCCTGCAACAGTCCATGATTTGATGACCATGTGTTTAGTCGGTCTCATTTCGTGCAGAATTCAGATGTACTCGTGCCTTCCTGCATGTACCCTGCCCTGCTGACTCCTTCTGTCAATCCTGCTCATCAAGATGGAATGATGGGGCAAATCTATTTGATGTTGTAAAGGGAGAGTAAGAGTAACCATCAAGGAGAGGGGTCGTATTGTCTGGCATGTGGGTGTCACATTCACTTGTGAGATGGTCGGAGCTCTGGGAGTGTTTGACTAAGGGGAGGTCTTGGTCTTGGTCTATAGAAGAACCCTAATGGGAGGGCTTCGATCTCACAAAAGGAAGATGTCATCTGGACAAGGTCATGTAATAGAATTTCTGCTAAACGGGGGTTCCTTATGTTGATAATAATATGGTCCCCTGCTCTATCCTTTGGATGTGTGCCAAGCCAGGCCAATCTTCTTACATGTACCAGCTCGTGTGTCAGGTCGCCCGCCCATCCCGAGTTCATTTTTAACCAATACATTGCCTTATTTTTTGGTGTCATGTAGTCTTCCGTAGATTCCATAGATAGTTCTGGGACATTTGTTAAGATGATTATGTACTGTGTGCATTCTGATGGTAGTTGTGGGTAGCATGATGGATCTACGCAGGAGAGGACGTTGGCTTGTGAGTAGGGAAATGAGCCTTGCTTTTTTATTCTGTGTTGCTGGTGCTTGCACCTTGGGGTGGAGCTATATGGTCTAAGGAAGGTATAGCTGTGCAAGATGCAGGGAGAGCATTTAGTTGATTCCCCCCCGTCCCCCCCCTTGCTCTGAGATTATGGCCTTAGTGGTGTTTTGCGCCTCTAACTGTTGTACTTGTACTTGTCTTGGCAGTGCCCCGAGTGAGTCATTTCCCATTATTTGCTGTTCCCCTTGTCCTCTTGACTGCAAATGTTTTAAGGTTGCTAAGTGAGTCTCAATTGCATCAAAGCGTGCATGTATAGGGCAGCGTTCCTGCATTAAGAGAAATTTGAAGTGCTCTAAGCAGTTTTCCAAGAGAGAGCTCCAGCGAACCTTGTCCTTGGGGAAGGATCCTTTCTTCCTTCAGACACTACTGATAAATCCCTGCTTGGTTCCCGGGTTTCGAGCGAGGGATTTGTTTTAGCAATTTTATGTTTTCTTTGGCTTTGATTTCGAACTATAGGCTTATTTTGGGTTGGTCCCTTAGTCTTTCACTGTAGTTTTGGGCGAGTACTGGGGTTTATTTTATGTGGATTTCCCTTCACAGGCGATGTTCCATTGGGTTCAGCTGTATCGGCATGCAGTGCAGGCTGAGAGCATGTGCAGAGGGCTCGGAATGGAAGCTGAGATTAATTGGCAATGTACATTCAGGGGTATATTCTCAAGGAGCCATCGCCGAGTTAACAGCACTTTATCGCAGCCAAAGTTGCGATACATTTATCCCCCCATTCACAAGCTGGTGTTAACAGCCCATAACACCAGTTTACCCGCGATAGCAGCCGCAAAAAACATCGCCACAGATGACCCCCGCAACTATCGCTAATGAGATGCAGAGTAGGCGTTCCCTTGCAAAAAGCCCCAAAAACACCACTCCGCAACATTCTCAATGACCAGCCAGATCGGCGATAAGACCACAAAACAGGCGATAAAGCACGTTAGCAGCAGGAAATTAACACCTGCTCTGACCTGGTGCAAAGTCAGACCACAGCCTGCACCACAAAATGGAGCCCAGCCCAGAGCCACACCTGAAGGGCAACAGATGCCATGGAGCCACTGATCATGCAGCTCGGAGCCCCAACAGGGCCACAACACCCACTGCCACCAACCCCAGGACCCCCCTTCCCCGCCCCCCCTTGCCAAAGACATGCCACATCAACTACACGGAATCATGTACCAAATAATCCGCCTGATGTTGCACAATCACATTTGGTGACATGCATGTGTCGTCACAAAAATGAGCATCACACATTCACCTTCGATGTAACAAATGAAAATGTATTCAAAGAAACACAGAACAGAAATGAAGACACATGGCGGCTCCCCTCGGGACAATCTGTATGTCACAGCCTGCAAGACAAAAATCATGATGAGAAGGTGAGTCTTGCGCACATCAAAGGACAGAGAGAGAGCGAAGGAGAGGGATAGAGAAAGAGAGGGAGCGAGAGAAAGACAGACAGAGAGGGGGAGCGAGAGAAAGACGGACAGAGAGGGGGAGCGAGAGAAAGACGGAAAGAGAGG
The DNA here is from genome assembly GCA_963921515.1 of Calotriton arnoldi. Taxonomy (NCBI): domain Eukaryota; kingdom Metazoa; phylum Chordata; class Amphibia; order Caudata; family Salamandridae; genus Calotriton; species Calotriton arnoldi. Next base: position 888,428 of record CAWUFW010005850.1, read on the forward strand.
GGGAGCGAGAGAAAGATGGACAGAGAGGGGGAGCGAGAGAAAGACGGACAGAGAGGGGGAGCGAGACACAGATAACAGAAGAGATGGACAGGGAGAGAGAGTGCCGACAATGCGCACCCAGGCCACACTGCTCACCTGCTGCCATTGGTGTGTCTCCAACCACGTGCCGGTATGTAGTGCAGTTCACCAGGTCACACATCTGAAACAGATCCATCATCTGTCCAGATACATGAATGGCAAAGTACATACAATTGCACAAGACATCATCGCCTGTCCGCCCCTGCGCACCCAGGCAGATGTACCCCAGCCCCTCCTGCCACCCAGCAGTGTATGCCCGCCCCTGCGCACCCAGGCCTCACTGCTCACCTTCCGCCCTTGGTGTGTAGCAATGAGGGCCCACCACGTGCCGCTGCAAGCCACATGCCTGGGGCCTAGGGACATGGCACGCTCCACATCATGCAGCCCCGCTCCGCAGGCCACCAGGTCTCACATATGATTCTGGGTCTTGATTTTGCCATGGCAGAGGACATACCAGTGCACCCGGCATCATCGCAGGCTGCACACCCGCACAGCACTTAAGGTGCCCCTACCTCAGTGCACCCAAAGTCACCGTCCCGTGGCGGTGTGCCTGTGCCGGCTGCAATGTACCCGGTGTCACCAAGTGTGTTTCCCAAAGTCATGGACCCTGTATGATTGGGTATCGTGTTGTGGACGCCATCATGTCACCTCCGGTCCTGGGGAATGTGATGTTGCAGGGCCCAAGGCCCTCATGCCTACATTAACACCACACGGATGCACCCAGATAGAGAATGGTAATGACGTCAAGCATGTGCGCCTGGCCCTTTTTATTGGCAGGGTCACATGTCCTGTGATGCGTGTGCTGGATGGGTGTGGTGTGGGTGTAAACCAGCCATGAGGGAGTGGCTGTGGCATGCTGACAACTAGACCTGTGAGCAGCAGATCACTACAGGAAAGACATGGGACATGTAGCATTGCTGTCCCCCCGTGTGAGCGTAAGTGGAGTGGGCTGGCCTGGCGTATGCCAGTCCAGCGTAAGGGTTTGTAAATGACCCTGGGGCCCTGGGCGTGCTCCGTACTGGGCTGGACAAGGAAGTTACTCATGCGTGTGTCCCTGTTGTTGTGTCAGCGCCACCCGGACCGCATTGGGCAATGTGTCACCCTGTGACCCCTGTTCTATGACATGAGCCACATGGACGTAAGAGGAGTCCAGTGAGCCTACATTCATCCATACTTCCACACTTGAAAGACCATAGACATGACACATCTGTGTGAATATGAATGTTTAATGCACATTCAGTGGAGTGTTGCATCTGGAGCTGTACAGGGCCATGCAAACCCCACATGACGATGTTGTCCCGTGGAGGGCCAGCCAGGGTCCTTCAGGGAATGACAAGTCCAGAGGAAGAGGAAGAGTTCAGTCCACAGTCTGATTGCTGTGTCAATGGCGATCAAACAGCATATGGCAGTCCATGTCGAGGTCCAAGGTGAGTGTCGCAGAGTGTATCGGGGGACAGTGGAAGGTGATGATGCAGAGGGCAGTACCAAGCTGAAGCCGGGCCTATGGATGAGATGCATGCTGCTGCGTCCTTCTTACCATGAGGGCAGAATCATCCGCATCTTCATCTTCTGCTGTTTCATGTGCCTCACGTGTGGGTGGTGGTGTTCTGTCTCCAGCACTGTGTGGCAGTGACACATCAGTGGCCGGAGGTGGAAGGTCTGCCGCACTGTGTGGCACTGACACTTCAGGGGGCGGAGATGTGGATGGAGTGGTGGCAGCAGCATGCATCCGCGCCAGGCCTTGTGGCAGCAATGCCATGAGGATGGTACTGAGGTCATTGAGGAACCCAGCTACCTCTCACTGGTGTGCAGCCGTGGCAGCCGCTCGTTCCCCATTCGCCTGCTCCATGGTCTCCATTAACCTCCGCATGTTTCCCAACTCCCGTGTGACATCGCTAGAGCAACTCTGACTGGACAGTTGTACTATTCTCTGAGTCAGGGCTCCAGCGATGTCAGCCATGGTCCGTTGGAGAGCATTGAGTGGACTGTGGGTGTCCGTTAGGGACCGTGAGTGGTCCCTGATGGGACTTAGACACCCACGTATGGCATCTAGTTTGTCTGCCATGCGGTCGAAGCCCACCCGCACCTGTTAAGCCAGATTCTCCTGGCACCCCAAAACACGGTGTTGGAAGGCCATGTGTTCTTCGTGGGGGTCCTGGGAGGCAGCAGTGGTGGTGGGTGCTGCCTGCTGTGTGGTCTGTGCAGGGGGTGGGGTCTCCTCGTAGCAGCTGGGCTGCCCAGCTCCTGGAAGTGGGCTGCGTAGGCTGTCCACGAGCAGTTGGAGGGCGTCAGAGTCGAAGCTGTGGTGGTCCTCTTCGTCTCCAGAGAAGAGAGGGTCGGGCTGCTCTGCAGGAGGTGTTGATTCTCCCTCTGCAATGTGAAGGGGAGATGCAGTTTAACAATGTGTCCACATGTATGTTGTCGCATTGTACATGTTTTCATACAGACTGCATGACTGGGTACATTGTGGCTGTTTGGGAGGAGCTGCCTATTTGATGGGGGACAGTGGACATTTCGACAACAGACGTGTGTGTGTTTGTACTTGTACATTATCAACTCACATTTCCCTGCAATGCCAAATGTGATTGGCCAGTGTCTGCACCCCAGCGGCACCAGTTGTGTCCTGTGTTCTGTTGTAGGTGTTTTGCGGATTGTGTCACATCGTTGTCAATGTAGATGTGCTCTGCATGTGATGTGTGTGCTGCATTTTGGGGGAGTCGCCCCTGCAGCTCAGATTTTGCTGCCCCTTATCCCTTTCATGAGGTGGCCCTTTGACTTCTGTGCTTGTACAGTGCTGACATGTTGCATACTTGGGTACATTGGTCTGTTGGTGGGAGTTGGTGGTCTGGGGCATGGTTTGTCCGCAGATGTGCTCAACTTAATTGTGCATGTGTGCCATTGTGCCCATCTCCCCCCAGGCCCTGGTCATTACTCACCCTGTTGCTGTTGTGTCGGGTCCTGTTGAGCAGTGTCCGGCCCCCAACTCCTGCCACCGTCTCCCCACTGATGACTGTGGACACCATTTCCTCCATGTCGTCCAGCTCCTCCTGTGGCGCTGGGCTCCCACCTCCAGTCTGCATTGATGCCTTCAGGTTGTTGGCGATTTTCAGCTTGGTTTTGCGCTTGACATCATTCCAGCGCCTCTTGACCTCGTCCATTGTCCTCTTCAGCACTCCGACTGCATTCACCTTGTCCACGATGGACTGCCATGTTCCATTTTTTGTTGCCAATGACACAGTGGAGGTGACGAACAGTTGTTGATGGTGTTCTATCACCTCCGTTATCAGGATCCTGTTTTCCTGCGGACTGAATCGCTTCTTCCTACTCGTCTTGTCCTTGCCCTTCCCTGACCCCGAAGTCCCAGGATGGTCCTCCAGGGGGCTTGTGGGGTTCTGGTTCTCCTCCGTACTTGCTCCGGCAACGTCCATTGTGCTTCGCTGTTGTTTGGCATTTGTTTGTCTGTTTTTTTTCTACTTTTATGGTGATTGTTCCCGCCTGACGCGTGTGAATTGCAGGCCTGTAGCTGGTTTTTGCTGATTTTCGTATCGCGATTGGCCTCATCGCAGCTTTTTTTGCGTTCGTGTTTCGCATTTTTGCGGCGGGCGTTGATTTTAACACGGTCAATTGATGCGTTATCTGGAGACTATCACATGATACCGCTGTGTTGTGAATACTTGGTTAACACGGCGTAAATTTCCCGCGATAGACTGCGATGTTGAAGGTTGCGTTAAGTTACTTTTGCGATGGTTATCACACGTTCTTGAAAATATGCCCCTCAGTGTTTTGTTCTGGTTCTGATACTGGATCTGGAGAGCAAACTGGGGGCACTAGCGGTGCAGAGCCAAGATTTAATGACATTCTTCTTTCTGAAAGTTAAATTTCTGCATTTACTACCCCTATACCCCTTTCCAGCATCCGATCTATGGCGGTGTGCTTAATGAAAGGGCTTGGTGCAGGCTCCCCCCCAGGTAGTCTTTTTTTTTACCATTCTCTCCTCAGAGTTCAGGATCTTTGGTATTTTACTTGGCAATGAAGGTGACAAATTGAAAAACCAACCTCTGTTAAGGAGCTCCACAAGATACTTCTCCGGCAGGGCGGACTTGAAACAAGTCTAACTACATCTGGCTATCTCATGCCCGCTCAACGTATGACACATGTGGGTGGGCACTGGCCCGGCATCAGGGGAAGGGCAGTCTACAGTAGTGTTGGTCCTGCTTGTAGCTTTGGACACCAAAACCAACAGCTTTAGCTGGGGCTTCAAGAAGCACTTACCAACTTCAGCTTCTTCATATGCCCAGTGGAAGACTTACAGCACCAGAAAAAAATCTAAGGTAAAAACATTTAACATTGTAAACCTCTTGCCCTACTTATTCCCCTTCCAGACTAATAATCCAACCTGTAACAAGTCATCCATTCGTTGGAGCAGATTCCTCTTCGAGCTATTCTTCATGTGTAGAGGGAGGCAATCTCCTAGGCAAAAGTCATACCAGTAGTATTTACTGGAGAAAGGCTTGAGAGCAGTCTGTTTTGGGTTTGGGGTTCTGGAGTCTATTAAATTATTATTTTTTCTTTCTCTGATTTGACAGTGTCAATGTTGCTGTCTCTGCACTTGTTTTGATTCTTGTGGAGGTCAAACAGAACCTAAGCCAGCAACTGGGTTTTATCCCTAGATTACTAAACAATAATCTTCATTACTTCTGGAACTACTGTTCCATGTCTGTCTATACAGAGAGAGCATTCAGAGCTTTGGTATAACACATGGTCTAGTTATTTTCAGATATTTTCTGGGACTACCCACTTGAATTTTTCTAATGGGGTTGGTGAAGCTAGATTTTCATGGAAAAGACAATCAGGGGTTCTAGTTTTTTGGAGGAAAGTTCTATTTCAGATGTCAGAACTGCATCAAAAATGAAACAGACTAAGGATAGTTATAATTACATGCATGTAATCCTGGCAGGGCAAAGAATCACTGAGGGAGTTATATTTTTTCTGCTGAAATATCAGCTGCTCTAGAGGCCACAGCATAAATCCTACCAAAATCCTAGCAAGACCGACATTGCCCTCAGTGTTTAGTACACTGAGTTCCATTACATTAGATATGTATAACAAGATCCTGGTATTTATAGGGGTGTGAGGAATTAGCATCATTTTCTCTTGTATAGTTATAGAGTATCTCAGAAAAATTACGCAAAATTACAAGTAATTACGTGAAATACAAATCCTTCATATGTGCAATAATTTAGCATGAAAAATTGTTAAGAGGATATAATTCACACTAACCAAATAGTGAAAAAAACAGCACATCGAGCAACAGCTGCTGACTTTTTGTTGTTTCGGTACATTTGCAAATGATGTGTTTCTGGTAATTTTACCTCAAATTGCGCATAATAAAGTGGAGAAATGGTGTGACTTTGGGAACTTCGTGTAACAAGTGAAATGCAAAATTCCTAAAATAACGTGAAAGAAGTTTGGGTAATTTAAATGTCACCGAGAACTAGTTATTTACTGTTCTTACAAAAGGCAGAAGTGTGCAAAGTTAAAAAATATTGGTCCAGATGTAGTAAGTATTTCTAAGGCCGCAAACTCTGATTTGGCATTTGCGATTGTAAAAATGCTTCCCATTTTAGGAGTCGGAAACGTTTTTGCCAATGCCTAAAATAGGATTCCGAATAGATACCAATTCAGTATCTGATTCAGTATCTGGAATGGATGTGTTGTAGGCATCCCTTACAGATACTGAATCAATATGACATGTAACATTGTTTTGCAACCGAAATTTGGTTTCAAAAACATTGAAAACTTACAAACACTTCAAAGTAGGTGGTAAAACATCATTTTCAAAAGGAAAGGAGTCCCCTTGCAACCCCTTCCTCGATGTCAATGTGAAAAAAGTATGTTGAAGAGTCGGTGTTGGTCTACAGGACCACTTCCAACTCGTAAAAAAACTCAAAAAATAGAAAACGTAATTTTAAACCCAGCCCACGTTTCCTGTAAGGAAAAGGGGCTGAATTAAAAAAAATGCTTTTTAAAAAATCAATTGCAGACCTGGTAGTCTGCTTCCCCCCCAGCAGGCCACCATTCCTGTGATGGCCTCCAATTGTAGTGAGCTGCACTTTGTGATCCACTTCAGTAATATTCATACTGTGGTCAGATTGCCACCCATTTCGATTGAGATTTTTAAGTACTGAGGGGCAGATTTACAAGCCCCTTGCAACACTTTTGTGCCGCCGTTGCATCACTTTTGTGATGCAGCGGCGGCGTAAACAATGCGGCCAATTTACAATGTGACGTATCTAGGGAGATACTTCACGTTGTAAAGCCCTGTGTCACATTATACCTGCATCAGTTATAATGTATGCAGGGTGGGCGTTCCCATGCAGGAAAGCCTCGAAAAAGTGACGCAGTGAAATCTACAAAATTTCACTGCGTCACTTCTAGGACGCCAATGAGTCAAAACCTTACGCCTGCTTGAAGTGTAGTGAGAATAGGCCTCAACATGCAGTGTTGGAGTTGCGTCATGCTTGTGACACGACTCCAGCAATGCGTGACTTTTGCACCAACAGATACGTCAGAATTTCTGACACATCTCTCAGTCCTTGCGCCATGGTGCGCCGTATTGTAAATACAAAAGACACACAAATTAATGTACGGAATGCAGAACAAATCAAAACATTCACCCGAGTCAAGAGATCTGGGTTAAATCCATCATTTTTTTGCTCACCATGCCACCCCAGTTTAGACCTGGCCATGTGCAAATGAGTCTTGACCCTGTGCCTCATGGGAACAGTCCAGCCCGAACTGCGAGTGAGTGTCTGAAAAGTTTTAGCACTCCGTCCATCATCTCCCTGTGTTTGCACTGTATTGTAAATACGGCACATCCATGGTGGCGCAAGGGTTTTGCAGGCTGGCGCAGGGAAAGTGACGCATCTCTACAGAGGCGCCAGTTTCTTGTAAATCTGCCCCTGGGTTATTAGTACCATTGGTGGGTTCTTGAAAATCTTTACTGGTCATAAAAATACTGGTCACGATTTGCGATCAGATGTTTGCGACGATATAGCCACCAAATATTCGTACATATCTCGTGGTGATTAATTGCAAATGCAACAAAGCATTTATCATTATTTGAATGGCAGTATTTTCGCACATCGCAGTCTTCGCACAATTATATTTGAAATCATTAATGTTTACTCACAATAATAGGTTTTTAAAAATGTATTGCATAATTAAACTAGGCTAAAAGGAAAAATGCAGTCTTTGACCACAACATTTCATTATCTTAAATAATTTATTTATTCACGCCTCATCCGTCTCCACTGTGGATGGCACCTGAAGCCGGCACATCTGTGAACGTCTGAATATGACTCACATCTGCTCCAAGGCGAAGGTGGGAGACAAGAAAGATAGACCGTTGAATACCCGTGTGTTTCTCTGCTGTTTTTATTTTTGTGACTTCCCAATGGAGCTTCCTCCTCGTTGCCAGAGGCTTTTGCAGGTTGCTGGGAAAGGTTCGAGCCTGATACCTTTTCAGTGTCGGACCTATCCACGGCGCGTGCAATGACATTTCCCTCTTTCAGCCTCGAAGCTTTTTGTAACGTTGAACTTCGTCTTCAGATGGAAACCAGGCAACGTGCAACATTCGCAACTGACACTATTGCAGATGCTGTCATCAAACAGACACTGGACTGGCCGTACCTTGGAGACTGAAAGTCGGATTTCTCTTCTCAGTTCTCTACTGCGATCACTTATGACTCATGTTCTTAAATTACCTATAGATGTAGAATCAACATTTCAATTCCCAGATACATTAAGAAAACATTAAAACAACAAACGAGTTTATGTAAATTAATGTATTAATAACAATAACGTATTGTAACTATTGAAATGCTGGCTGTAAAACACTATCAAACCAAGAACATCCTTTTGTTTAGTTTCTAATCCGACATTTCTGGATGACTCCAGCAATTTAATTATTCTGACCGTTTTTCCTTGCCCTAATCCTTACAGACATACAATTCTACACTTCCCCTGCAGGATTCTCTATGTGGTTGAAAGTGATGTCATCAAGAAAATTGTAGAGTACTAATTCTGGGGTAATATTTCGGTGAAACTGATTCCGATAGCGTTTCTGTACTGATTAGAAATGTCACAGAAAAGTTTCTGTTCTTATATTTGGTTTTAAGGAGATTTAATTTGAAGACTCTCTAGGCAGGCTATTTTACAATGTCGGTCAAGCTCACCAACGGATCCATGCCCAGCCAGTCTTCTAGCTTCCGACGTTGAGATTATTGACCCTATTTTTAATAAAATCTTTACTGTCTCACTGGCCTCTGGTGTGTTTCCTGAGGAATGGAAACAGGCAATGCTGATCTCTTTGCTAAAAATCCTTCAGCAGACACCACCAAGATGCACAATTTTAGACCTATCTCTCTGCTACCAGCTGCATCTAAAATGCTTGACAAGCTAGTGACTCAGCAACTGAATAAATATCTGGAATAACATGAGTTATTGCATCCTTCTCAGCCCGGCTTTCCTCCTAAACATAGTACTGAAGCAGCTCTGCTGGAGGTCTCTGAATCAATTAAGATCTATCTTGCTCAGGGTCAGAGGGTCACCTTAATCCTTTCAGATCGGTCTGTAGCATTCAATACCATCTCTCCAATGGCATAACGAAACTTGAGGGGGCCCCCCTGCAAAGTATATGGAGGGGCCGCCCTCCAGACTCAATCTGGAGCTCTCAGGCCAGGGTACTGTGCTCAGGGGGGCCCCTGCAGCTCGGGGCCCCCTGCACCACAGGGACTGAGGAGGCCTATGTTACATCACTGCATCTCACATCAAATATTGCTGACCAGCCTAGCGGCATTGGGGTGGGCCTTACTGCCTTGCAATGGATCCAGTCCTTTCTGTTGGACAGGGGCAATCAGTCATGCTGGAGCATTTTTTCTCCACTTCTAAGGGGCATATTATCAAGGGCAGTATCGCCACTTTAGCGGCACTTTTTGCCGTTAAAGCGGCAATATTTTTATCGCCCTATTAGCAAGCTGTCGCTAACAGCTGTTAGCGCCAGCTTTATGGCGAAAGCGGCCGTTTTCTTGCCGCTTTGCATGTCAGCGATAATTATCGCTAATGACATGCAAAATAGGCGTTCCCAACTAAAAGCGACTGAAAACAGTCGCAAACACAACTACCCCCTATTAGCAATGCCCGCGAAGCGATAAAATAAGTCATACTATCCGCGATTATCGCTGGAATCTAACACCTCTTTAAAACTTGACTTAACCATTCTAGTCAATGGGAGGTGGATTGTAAGGTCTCCTGCCTATTAGCAAGCTTTTCATTAGCGCGTGGAATTTATCGCTGGATTTCGCGCACTATTGCTGGGTTTCGCCGCTATCGCTGGATTTTCTATCGCCTTGGAGATAAGCGTTGATAATAACGCGGTATCTCCGCGATGTAATCCAGCGATAGCCGGCGATAAAAAAAACAGCGCTAAGTGCGCTTTGCGATAATTATCGCACATCCTTGGTAATATGCCCCTAAATCTCTTAAATATGGTGTCCTTTAGGGGTCTTCCCTGAACCCTACATTATTTAATGTGTATTTGTCACCTTTGGCCTCCATTGTCGAGGCCGTTTGTATTCAGCTTATCTCCTTTGTGGATGATGCTCAACTTATCTTCTCGGGTGAAAACTCAGCAGTTCGATCGCAGGCCTTTAGGAACTGGCTACTGGAGGTGGTAAATTGGATGAACAAGAATTGCTTGCACTGTAATTCCTCTAAAACTGAGATTCTTCTTTTTGGCCCCAAGGTGACCAGCTGGTCTAATGACTGGTGGGCAATTGAATTCAGCCCGGCCCAAACTACTTCAGCTGTAGCAAAAATCATGGGATTAAATTTGATGATAGACTTCCATTACATCCCTATCAGCGGCAGGGATGTTTTTTTCTCTGATTCGATCGGCGAAGAAGTTGCTAAACTTTGTCCTGCTTGAATCTCGGAAAACTATAGTGCATGCTGTGATCACTTCCAGATTTGATTATGCAAATGCTTTGTTTTGGGGCCTTCCTAGCTATCATATTAGGCATTTGCAAGTTGTTCAAAATGTCGCTACTAGGCTGATACTGGGGGTTCCCAGACACCATTTGGTATCTGCATGTCTTAAAGATCTATATTGGCTCCCGATTGAGAAATACATTACTTTTAAAGTTTTTAATATAGCATTTTATTCCTTTTACAGGGTGGCTCCCAACTATCTATGTAGAAGGCTCTGTTCCATTGTGCGGTCTCACTGTCTTAGATCAAAGGACCCCCTCCTGCTTAAACCCCTAAGTTTTGTCTCAAGACCAGGGGTGTCCACTCTTTCACTTATCTGGCTGCACAGGTCGTCAAGAGGAAGCGGAAGGATCTCTTCGCTCCTCTAATGATGCCGATGGCCTACACCACGCAGGTGTCTTTACCACCGTTACCAGCATATGCCCTCACCACATATGTTGTAAAAAAATGCGTGGTGAAGGCTATGCGTTGTAACGCATGCATGGTAAAGGCTTTGCATGGAAACAGCCATGTTGTAATGGCTGTTTCCCCATCATAAACAGTTTTAAGCCTTTTCATTTATGATTCTTTTTGTCTGCTCAAACATTCAATTCTCTTTTCATGAATTGCAAAACATGTTTCTGTTTTGATAAAATTAAAAATATATTTGCTGGGGCAGTGGCTTGCAGCCGCCTAAAATGTCCACACTTTAGTGGAGCTCCGGACCCACTAGCATTGTTGCCCTAAATCCGTACCTTGATCCGGCCCTGCACAGGGCAAATAAAATCAACATTTCACCCAGTAACTCCCCCCGATCTAAATCGGAATCGACCAGTAACCCGCGGACTGCCGGAAGAAGCGAGCGGAAGAAGCGCTCATCAGGACGGGGAAGTCACACCCACAGTGCCGTAGGCCACGGCCTAGAGCGAGGAATGAGGCAGCCGGAATTGATCTAGCTACAGCGGGCCCTGGGGAACAGATCAGCGCCGGACCTGTGCAGACCAGAGGAAGGACTGGGTGGTCCCGGGACGCTGGCGCTGCCCGGGATAGGAATCCAGATAGATAAAAGGAACCCCCGGACAGCTGGCAGAAGCGAGAGGAAGCAGTGATCATTGAGATGGGTGAGGCCTGCAGGGAGGAGAGTCAGGATCCAGGGTGGCCGCGCCCATGGTGCCGAAGGCCGAGAGCGAGGAGTGAAGTGGCCGGAACGAATCCTGCCGCAGGGGGCCCCGGGCACAGAGCAACACTGGACCAGTGAAGACCAGAGGAAAGACCGGGAGGTCCTGGGATGGCGGTGCCGCCCGGGATAGGCAACAGGAAAGAAAAGTGAGGAAGTAGTAATCGGGGGCCCCCGTGGCGGAGAGCTGCCGCAAGAGGAAAACTAAATCCCAGGCCCCGGGAGCGGAGAGAAGGCCTAAGTCTAGGCGTGGGGCTGACCTCCAGGGCCACGAGGGGCAATACTTCAGGTACCAAACGGAGACAAGGGGGAAACTGCAGAGGGAGCGACAGAACATTGAACTCACAGCAGATCGTGAAAGCATGGAATCCCGAGGCTGAGAGCAGCAGAGAGAACGCAGAACCAGCCCGCACCACTGTGCTGTCATGCTGTTGCGTGAGGGGACAGTGAGTTAACATAGCCCTAAGCAGGCGATCAGGGGGGGGTGGACTTGCTCACACGGATAGCCAGAGGCCTGCAAAAGAAAACAAAGGGGCCCGTGGCTCCAAGTAGAAGACTGAGGCAAAGGTCAAGAGGGGCCTGGAAGAGCAAGGTGAGACAGTCGAACTAAAAACACAGGGCGCTTCTTGGACAGGAAATGGTGAAACCAAAGGCCCCGTCCATAATTCAAGCAAATAAAATGGACAAATACGCAGTCACAAAGCCCCACGAGGTGGCTCTGGGAGCACTGACGGAAGAGACAGAGGTGGAGGAACCCTCCTTGATGGCCATTATGGCGGCCATAACGGATCTCAAAGGCATGACCAAACCCAAAATTGACACTGTAACTGTCGAAGTAAATTTATTGAGAGCAGATTTTCGTAAAATAACGGAAAAAGTAACGACTGCAGAAGGAAACATAACACAGCTACAAACCACTACAAAGTCGTTGGAAGGCCAAGTTAAACACTTTCAGCAGCAAGGGTTTATGGCAGCAAGGCTCGAAGACCAGGAGGGGCGCGTCCGACGGAACAACACATGGGTGGTGGGCGTCCCGGAGGAAATGGAGGGGCAAGTGTTGATCTCTTTCTGGAGGACCTTATTCTAAACCATCTACACCCTGTGCGCTTGTCAAACTTCTTTACTGTGGAACCTGCGCATGAAGCCCCAATACCGAAACTGAGACCAGGAGCACTGCCTCGAACGATTATTGCAAGGATCCTTAATTATAGAGACAGGGATGCGATTCTACAAGCAATAAGGATCCATGGAGACCTTGTGCATGAGAATGCGATGATACGCTTCTTCCCTGACTTTACATTACAAGTACAAAATTTGCGTCGAAGCTTTGAAACCATGAAACGAGAACTGAGGAACAAGGACATTAAATATATGATGCTTTATCCTGCAAGACTAAGAATAATGGCGGAAGGAAAGTCCTGGCTTTTCTCCACGTCTGAAGAGGCCTGGGAGTCGTTAAAGGGGTGGAGAGTGATACAACAGAAGCTACCCAGGGCAGGGGCCAGCGCACACCCCCTGGCTCTGAAGGGAGTGACAGAGGAGAAAGAACTGGATCGGAGACGCCAAAAGAAAAATGAGGCCAACTTGGTAAAGAAGGCGAACTGGACTCAGAGTGGACAGATCGGCTTTATTAAACTTGCTCCTGTTGATCTGGTGAGAGGGTCCGGTGGGGAGTAGAGGAAGAGAGTGGGGGGGGCGGGGGTAGAAGGATTAACGGTCAGAAACCCCGTGGAGGGGAATGGTATAAATGTGTATGAAAGGGCAGGTTGTAATATTGGAGTCGAAGACCAACAGGGTACTCTAGCCCACCCAGGCAAGAAGCATGTATATATGGGGCGACAGGCTCTCTGCAAGTTGGGGTGGTGGGTGGTTTTAGACCTGTCAAGCAGGGTAGCAGGGTGGGGGTGGAGGGGTTACGGAGACTAATTAGCCATGTTGGGCGGGTTTGTATTGTTGTTTTTTCTACATGTTCAGACACTATCGATATAAAACGACACAAACACACAGTGACACCAACCCACAAGGATTTAGACGGTCCTCATTCAGTAGCTAACGAGGCGATTGCCACATGGGAACTTGGGGCTGTAAATTACAAGTAGGGACTAATCCGAGCTGTACTACCAGGAAATTAATTTTACTATGACACTGAAAATTTGGACGTGGAACATCAATGGTCTGGGAAGTAAAACAAAACGTAACTTGGTACTTCAGTATCTATGACGACATGCCCCGGATGTGCTACTCCTACAGGAGACCCATTTGAGGGGAAACCATTGCAAAGCTTTAGACCGGTGGGGATACAAACTCATAGCACACATCTGGATTTACATTAGGCTCCCGAGGAGTGGGGATCTTAGTAAAGACATCGGTTCCATTTATTCCTGGCAGTATTTGGTGCGACAACTTGAGCCGATATACTGCACTGACTGGCACATGGGAGGGTATAAAATTAAACCAGTGCTCCGTTTACGCTCCCCCAAAAATGCATACAGATACCCTTCCAGCACTAGGGTATACGCTGCTTGAACTGCCCCTGGGCACGCTTATCCTGGGGGAGACATTAACTCAGTAATGGACCCGCAGATCGATAGATTATCAGGGGCAGTAGGGATAGGTGGAAGGGAACCCCTGGAGGCATTCATAACAGCGATGGGAATGATTGATCTGTGGCGTACACATAACCCAAAAAGCGAGCAATATACGCACACCTCAGCCAAGCATAACAGTCACTCTCTGATAGATTATCTGTTTACATTTAAGATGTAGGTGGGTGAATTTCGGAACACATCTCAAAAGGCACGAGGTATCTCAGACCACTCCCCAGTGGAGGTACAGGTACAAGGACCAGATAAAAGAAACGTTCTGCCCCTGATACTGGATCCATGACATTTCAAGGACAAAAAGTTTGTACAAAAGGTACAGGCACGTACGGTGCAATACTTCCAAGAGAATGAAGGATCAGTAGAAGCGGTATCCTGCCTCTGGGAGGCATATAAAACAGTGATTCCGGGATACATCCAAGCACAAATATGCATAAAAAAGAAAGAACAAATTAGAGAGACCGAAGAGCTCGAAGGAGAGATAAGGCAACTAGAAAGAGAGGTATGGGGAGGGAGGGGCTCGGATGAGTCCATAAAGCAGGAGTAAAGGGTGAGGGCACAAGCATTAGCAACTCTGAGGAAACTTTATGATATTGGCGATAAAGCAAATAAAATGATTGCATGGCTTCAAAAAAGAGACAGGGAACGAAGTTGGGTCCTGGAAATAAATACATTGAAGGGAATAACACATCGTACAGGGGAGGAGATAGCGGAGGCATTCGCATAATACTACGAAACACTCTATACCCCCTCCTCAAAGCGCACTGCAGAACTGGTGCAAGAAATTAACCTCCCTACACTAACCGAAGAAGACAGAGAGACACTAGACCAAGAATTCACAGTGGAAGAGATAAAACATGCTCTTACTGATCTCCAATCAGGGAAGGCAGCAGGCCCTAATGGCCTGCCAGTAGAAATGTACAAGAGTGTAGCGAGTACAATCGCACCTCACTTGCTGAATATGTACCAGGAATCTAGAGAGAGAGGGGAATTGACCGTGGACATCTGAACGGCAACGATAGTGGTGATACCTAAGAAATGAAAATCCCCTTCCGATTGTGGGTCCTACAGACCAATATCGTTATTAAACACTGAGGCAAAAGTGCTTGCCAAGGCACTAGCGACTAGACTACAAACGGTCATTACTAATCTGGTCCATCCGGACCAGTCAGGATTTATGCTGCATAGGGGCACAAGACTTAATTTAAGGAGATTGTATGGGGTGCTACATTGGACTAAAACAGAATACACTGAAGATGCAGTGCTCCTTTCCCTGGATGCACAAATGGCAATCAACAGTATTGAATGGCAGTACATGTTTGCAACATTGAACAGACTGGGCTTCGGTCCTAAGTTCTGTTCATGGGTAAAGCTTTTATACCAGGACCCACAGGCAAGGGTAAAGGTTAATGGCGCTCTTTCTCACTAAGAAAGGGTACGAGGCAAGGTTGCCCGCTCTCACCTATTATCTTCGCATTGGCACTGGAGCCCCTGGCAGCTTGGGTCCGCAATGATTCCATAATATCAGGCATAAAAGGAGGAGGCGACTGGGATGACAGAATATCCCTGTATGCGGATGATGTGCTCCTCTATCTGGCAAACTCATATAGATCAGTGCACAGGGTGCTACACATATTCCAGTTATTCGGTAGCTACTCCAGATACATGATAAACTGGGACAAGTCCCTGATATTTCCTTTAACGGGGGATATCCCTCAGAGACTGATTGGCACGACTCCGCTAGTAGTCAAACATACATTTACATACCTTGGCTTAAGAATATCCATGAAAGAAGAAGATTTCCTGACAGGGATTCTATATCTTCAGATTCAGCGTTTGAAGAGTGATGTGGAATGCTGGAGAAAACTACCGATATCACTGATGGGCAGGGCTGTGCTTTATAAATGATGTCTCTGCCCAGACTGCTCTATATCCTGCAAAATACCCCATATAAAATACCAAAGTCTGTGTTTTAGGGTATCGAGAGGGAACTGCAAAAACTCCTATGGGACAGAGGCTGCGCTAGAATAGCTCTGTGTAAGCTACAAAGAGGAGTATAGGAAGGGGGGTTTGCAGTTCCAGATATCCGAAAATATTACTGGGCCTCGCAACTGATAGTAGTGAATGACTGGGCATTCTCAGATCGCAATGACCCGTCCTTTCAAGGAGATCATTGGGCTATGGGAGAAAGGGGCTATCCAGCCACACTATATCGCAGAAATAAAGAAAGACTGCTCCCACCACATACGCAGACTGTCGTGCGCTTCTGGCGGGAGACCTCCAAGCACCAAGGATAGGAGGGGAAGTTGACGGGGATGACTCCACTATGGGACAGTGATCATCTACGAGAGGTTGGGAACTTGTCAGGGTTTAAAAAATGGGAGTTGCCGGGGATTGAAAGCCTGGGAGATATCTGGAGGGGACATGCACAGCTTACATTTGAGAATCTACATACCAAATACGATTTGGCAGATACAGAAAGGTATAGATACTTACAATTGGGCCCTGCACCAGCATATTATGGGAGGGAAAACCCTGGTGGAATATTCCCCGCTAGAAGAAAAACTGTTAATTGACCCCATGGTAACCAAGGCCACCTCATTAACGTATAAGAAAATCGTATACAACTCGCCCAACCCGATAGATCCCCTGAGAGGGACATGGGAAATGGAGCTGGGACTCCTAGAGAATGATGACTGGGAGGAGGCACTGCAGAGTCCTCGAGAGGTAGCTGTGAGGGCTAGGTTCTGTCTCATTCAATTGCATATCCTACACAGGTCTTATGCCTCCAGAATACTGCTACTGCGATTGGGCCATGGGGCATCTCAGTTCTGTGCGAGAGGGTGTGGAGATGTGGGCTCCTTCCTTCATATTTTTTGGGAGTGTAGCTACATTCATAATTATTGGAAGGAAGTAACACAAATTATGTCGGCTGTCGCTGAGGTAGAGATCCCACTGGAACTGCAATGGCCACTACTGTGTGTGACAGGTGAGATAAAATGGCCCAAGTACACATTGATATTGCTCAAAGTAATGGCAATAGTGGCAAAAAGGAATATAGCCAAAAAGTGGGGGGCATCCAGACCACCAGATCTCCGGGAATGGGAGGAAGATTTATATTGGTGCTCAGGGGCGGAGAAAGTAACATAGATAGCTAGAGGATGCCCACGAAAATGGGGGAGAATTTGGGGGCAGTGGAATACATACAGAGGAATTTAAAAGTGTATGGAGCAACGAAGGAGAAAACAATGCTTGAGTAGAAGATATATAGAAAATGAAGAGCTCTGCTTCCCGTATGCGTAACAACATCAGATGGCAAAATGATGGGAGACTAATAATAGAATTAAGAATTCATTGTATTGGAAATGTCAGTTTGAATTTATTGTAATATTTGTGTAAGGAAAGATGTACTGAGCGAATATTAATAAAAAGATTTAAAAAATATATATTTATATATATATTTGCTGATCTTGACTCAATATAGGGTCCCCAACTATTTGATTTCTTTTAAAAACAGTTGTTTTCAAGTATGTTTTCAATTGTTAATGTATTAATTATTTTTAAATGTTCGTTTGAGTTTTTATTTTTACTCACACTGTATTTATATGTATTTGATATTTATTTCAAAGGGTTTTCCACTATTTGGATTCCTGTAGACGGGCTTCAGTTATTTTGCTTTACAGTCTACATGTTTATTCACCTCTACATTGGATTCTCAGGACCTGACGATAAAAACACCATAACAAACAGTGAATATGTTGATGAGATAGTTTGTAAGGACTGTCATGAGACGAAGCTTCCAAATAACTTTAAAAAATTCAAATGTTATCTAATCAAACCATCACTGTTAGACCTGACAGTCTTAGGGTGGTCTTCCCCCAACTTTTTGCCTCCATCCTCTTCTTTTCCTACCTCGTTTTTGCTGGAATTCGGATTCTGCACACTTTAACACTGCTAACCAGTGCTAAAGTTTTTGTGCACTCTCCCCTAAACATAGTAATATTTACTCATATCCAATTGCAATATTTTATTTACCTATAAGGTCCCAGTAAAGTGCACTACATGTGCCCAGGGTCTGTAAATGAAATTCTACTAGTGGTCCTGCAGCACTGTTGTGCCACTCACTTAAGTAGCCCTCTAGCAATGTCTCAGGCCTGCCATTGCAGGGCTTGTGTGTGCATTTTACACTGCCATGTCGACTTGGCAAAATAAACCTTTAGCCAGAACCAAACCTTCCCTTTTTATACATATATGTCACCCATAAGATAGGCCCTGGACAACACAGAGGGCAGGGTGCAAAGTATTCAAAGGGCAGGACATGTACTTTTAAGTTTTACATGACCTGGTAGTGAAAACTCCTGAAATTTATTTTTCACTACTGAAAGGCCTATATCTCCCATAAGCTAACATGGGATTACCTCCTTACATTTTATAAATGTAATTTCCAAAGGGAAAGATATACCTCATTCAAGTTTGGTGTGTTTGGAATCCTAATTTAAAATCCTACATTATGGGGAAGTCAGATTTTAAATTACAATTCTGAGAATTTACACTGTTAGAAATTTTGCATTTTCTTGCTTTAGCCATTTGGTGCCTGTAGCCTGTCACTGATTACAAAACTGGGTGTAGTTGGCAGTTGGGCTTTGTGTATTCCTCCAAGACAGCCACACACAATGGGAGCCTAGATGTGTCTCAATGGGCCATCTCTGGCAGGATGGAAGGGAGGAGCTGGGCACAGCCTCACTTACCCCTGAATGGACTGTGTCCTGTCCACACAAAAAAGGGATGCATACCCCCTCTCGGTGAGGCTGGAGTCAGGGCAGGTAGGGAGAACCTCAGTGCACTTCAAAGGCATGTCTTTGAAGTCTCTCCCACTTCAAAAGCACCACTGGGTATGAGTACTGGACCTCAGGCACTGCCACTTTAGTACACTTATGGACCTGTGGATACTCAGCCAGGAAGAAGGACTGTTGTGCTTCTGAAAAACTGCCACTCTGCTGGAGTGCACTCTACTGTACTCCTGCTTTGCTGTGCTGATCTGCTGCCTGCTGCCCTCTTGTCCAGGGAGAAGGACTGGACCTACATCACTTCACTCCAGAACCTAGAGTGACTCCATGGGCTAGCTGGCTGGCTTCCTAACCGGAAGCCTCAGCGGCAAAACAGGCTTCCAACCCCGGCACCTGGACTCTGCCATCTGAGAGCCTACCCTGCCAAATGGTGCCACCCCAGTCCTGGACCCCTGCAAGCGGGCCTAAGGTATTTGCCACCGGAACTGACACATCTTCTCTGCTGAGTGGCACATCCCCGGGCAGAACCGACACATCTCCTCGGCTGAGCAGTGCATCCCTGGGCAGAATCAACACATCACTGCTGCTGCGTGGATTGGACCAGTCGCAAAAGACTTTTGCAGCCAGCACCTCCTCATCTTGGGACTGATGCATCAGCCTGGGAACCGCCGCCACGCATTGCTTCTCCCGGCACAAGCTCCTCGCATCCCTCATTGACCGCACCCTCGACTCCGAAACTCCTCATTGCATTGTCTCTACTTATTGGACTTGATGCATCACCTCAGCTGCGCCTCTCATCCTCGACTCTAAACTTCACATCGCAAGCCCCATCAACAGAATTCTTAGTGTTGATGTAACAAGACCTTGCACCTCAGCCTCGCCGCACCTCGAAACTGACGCATTGCCTCTGCTACATGACGCATCTTTGACACAGATCCACGAAATGCTCTGCAACTAGGACTTTAGGTAATTTGCTCAGAGGGCCTAATTGAGTCCCTGTAGCCGGCCCATGCTCCTTTGTGGTCAGCCTAAACTTGTGACTTGGTCATGGTGCATGGCAACCAGATATCCCCAGTAGCTCTTTGTGCTTTTTTACGCTATTTTTCCCTTTGAAAATCAATATTTCCAGTTATACTAATTGGATTCTTGTTGATTGGTTGTGTTTTATTTATTAAAATCAGAGATATTTTTCTAACGTAGTGTGGAATTATTCTTTGGGGTGTTTTCACTGTTTTTCTGTTTGAAGAGTTGCACAGACACTTACACACTGTCTCTAAGTTAAGCCTGGCTGCTCTGTGCAAAGCTACCAGAGGGTGAGCACAGGTTAATTTAGTATTTGCCAGCTTTTTACCCGGACTAGGATAGTGGTTGCTGTTTGACCAGGGGTCATACCCCAGTCAACCAGTAACCCAATTTCTAACAATCACCTACACTTCCCTTGCTCATACAAGGCCTCTGAACAGGAAACACAAAACCCAACAATAAGACTGGAAGGATAAGACATAGAAGGCCGAAACAGAACCTATGCCAAAGTAAGCAAACGACAAAGCAAAACTAGAAGGCATGACAAAAAATATCAGGTCCCCAGAAAATTGAAGGCTGGAAGGTACTAATGCCCAAATTCCTTTAAAGTGCAGAGTATAGAACATATTTTCCTAGTTATTTGGTGAAAACCATGCTATTTGGAGACTGAATCTGAGAATATGAAATGAAATATGTTAAGAGACTTCTCACCAAGCACTAGATCAGAATACCTATTTTAAAAATGCAAAATTAACCCAAAGTCCCAGGGAACTTTCTTTAACAGTTCAGGTCTCTGTAGCTAGCTGATATAGGTACAGCAATGATAGGCAGTTTAAAAACCTGGAATCGTATTATGCATGTATACCATCCACTTTGGTGGATTCTGTTTAGTTCTGTCAGGTGGTAATTCCTGAGTGGGGAGGTATTAGAAAATGTTGGAAAATCGGTTCAGTGGGAGATCTTGTCCTCTGACATGCATTTTCATCCAACCATCTACTAGACAGCCACTGTTCAAAAATATCTGCTGGTCAGAGGGCTACTATTTTCATTTACCAGAGGTTGGGTGATTCAGTGCCTGCCTCTTCAATGGTGGATGCATTGTCCAGGAACCCTTGACAACTACTGGCATATAACAGCGAAATGTACTCGGTGAGTTTACATCCTATGCAGTAGATGCATTATCACCGCCAACATTTTGATGCCAAATTAGCATAAAGAGTGAACCATTGACAACTACTGCCAAATAGCTGGGAGATGCACATCTTTTTCAGTGGATGCAGTGCCACCACCAACAGTTTAATGCCGAATTGGCATTAATAGCGAAGCACCAAACTAATGAGTATAAATTGTATTAGAAGGTTGAGTCCTCCTACCCCCAGGGCCCGGATGTCCAACAAACGAGACAACGTTTGCACTGTACTTCACTAATATCTAAGGTAGTATCACTGCACTAAACAAATCTGTAATGCAATACATTACTATTTCAGTGATTTCCAAAATTCTAAACTATGAAATAACACACCTTCAATCATAATGGCAATGTATTAAGAGGACTGACTTTCTTTCATTTAATTGTGCAGTTCACCTGGTGAGATTTAGGTTTTGAAGTTAACACGTTAAAGTGTACACTGAGAGTCACATACAGAATATTTGAGTCTAATTAGGCACCTAGATACCACCACGGGTGACAAGCAGCACTCTACAAATCTACTGATTGACATACAAAAGTTTGACCTGGCACATGAGTGGTAAAAGCATCAAAAGGCAATAAAAACAATGCATGTGCTATGGCTCAGCAACCACAAGAACCTGATCAAAAGTATGACCCAGAGGAAAACTAACTTCTCCACAAATTGCATCTGGCGGAGCATCTTTGATTTCTTGAAGAAGCCCAAAAACATATTTCTCACATTTGTGATAGAGACTTAAAAAATTATATTTTAATCAATGACACCAACAAGCAATTATGTACTCATTTCTTAATGTAGATATCAAAAGAGATTACAAATTAAATATCTAGAAAGAACAAACATGAGGGAAATTAAAAGTGGCACACTTTTAGGTGCTTAACCAAGCACAAAGCTACTTTTATAAATACATTATATTTATACAATACAATATATGTGAGGATTGTATACTTTAAACAACCACACAAATAAGAGATAAGGAACCCACAAGCCCAATATTGCATTTAATATAAAAGTACGCATTTATCGATATTTACATTGATCTATAAACTACAATAGTTAGGGAATTGGAATTAAGATAAAAAGATAAAATTAAGGCTAAGCCTGGGAAATTCTAGACAAAATATCTTGGGGACTACAGAAACGTTTTGATCTTGAAAATAAACTGAACAATATGACAGAGAGGAAGGTAAATAAAAAAGGCATCTCATTTACTCCTATGAATTCAGCTACACTTTTTCAAAATTAAAGTTCAGATATCACGGCGCCACTGGAACTAAGCTACACCTGACTGAAGAGCCCCAATCAGGACCAATCTGGTCTTCGGCTGCCTGTGTTCCAGCTTGAAGAGGACGTGGCTTGGCAGTTCTGGGTGGACTGTCCATATTGGAGAGGGTCAAAACTGATTTGCATATGGCTGGGTCTAATCTAAGGTGACATGGTGGGTAAAAGAACAATGGTTTGGAATGCTACCCGTAGCGATTGCCAGTATTTAGACTTATTGCAAGCGTCCTCCTATCACCTTTTGTGTGTTTGATGTACTGCTCTAAGCAGCCAAGTGTATGCCCGCAAGTGTGTTCTTTGCTCACTATGTCACTGAAACCCAAGCTACACCTGATTGAAGAGCCCCAATCATGGCAAAACTTGTTATGAGTTGCTTGTCTTCCGGTTTGGAGAGGACCTGGCTTACCACTTCCGGCTGTACTGTTCCTATTAGAGCAGGGTCAAGACTGATTTGCTTATGACCAGGTCTTATTTGAGGTGGTATGGTGGGCAAATAATGTTGGTTTGGAATGCTACCCTGAGCGATTGCCAGTGGCTAGACTTATAGCAAGCATCCCCCCATCACCTTTGCTGTACTGCCCTAAGTGGCCAGACATGGGTCCTTTGCTCATTGTGTCACTCGAACCAAGCTACACCTGATTGAAGAGCCCCAATCAGGGTGAAACCAGTCTTGGGCTGCTTGTGTTCTGATTCAGAGAGGACCTGGGTTGTCAGTTCGGGCTGGACTATTCCTATTTGGAGCAGGGTCAAGACTGATTGGTATATGGATGGGTCTAATCTGAGGTGGCAAAGAGGGCAAAAGAACGATGGGTTTGAATGCTACCCCAAGCGATTAACAGTGGTTAGACTTATGCAAGATCCTCTTATCACCATTTGTGCATTTGAATTATTTAGGTTCAGCAGACAGCTATTATTGCAAGTTTTTTTGGATCAAGTTAAAGACGTCAACCATAATGCATCCAGCAACTAAAAAAGAAATAAGAAATGTTTGAAAAGAAAATGGAAAGACAATTAACATGGACCAAAATTGGAAATGCTAAACAAAGGCAAAACTTTCCAAGCAGAGAATGGCTGTTTCTGTAAATGTTATGAGATGCCTGCTAGGCCGGTAGACATCTCAAAATTTGGCAGGTGGAGGACCCTGGGTATGGTGGGAGTAAAGTACTTTTCAATACCGATTAATGTACCTCAGTCTGCCAAAGTCTATATCAGACTCCAAGTAAAGACCAGCCATTCCATCCAATAATATCTGTGATTAATTCTCTATTACAACAGATTAAGTATTCATGCTGACAAAAATGTACAGACACTACTACAAACAAGCAATCTAACTTAAACCTTTTTCATTGCTGATAGCACATTCAAAATATCTCTTACATACTTGCCCTCATCACCATTTCACTTAGACACACATAACACTGTCAAACCCACAATGTTCATTTTCACAAAAATAAGAATGTTATTGTGTTGGTAGTGGTAGCAGCAGGAGTGGTGATGGTGGTGGTACTAGTGATAGAAATATAAATAGTTGTAGTAGAGGTGGTGGTAGTAGTACTGCTGGTAGTGGCAGTAGGATTAGAAGTATAGATTGTGGTTATAATTGTAGTAGTGCAGAGGGCTGTGATGGTGGTTGAATTGGCCCTTGTGTTTCTAGTGATGATGGAGGTAGTGGTGGTGTTGGTGGTTAGTGATGTTGATAGTACACCGGTGGTGGAAATGGTGGTGCTGGTAATGGTGGTGGTGCTGATAGTAGTGGTGGTGGTGCCAATGATTATGGAATGGTGGTGGCAAAGGTGCAATGGTGCTTGTAATGTTGATATTGTTGGTCATAGTAGGAGTCATTTTTAGTTTTAATTGTAATGATGGTGATAGTAATATTTTTGGGGTGCTAATCCTAGTATTGTTGGGTGTTGTTGAAGGTGATGGATATGGTGATTAACTTGCCTAGTGAAAGAGGAAGTGTTCTCCCCGAGAAAGCAATAATATGCAATGCTTCCAGACATTAGTGTTTTCCATTTGCCTGCGGAGTGAATATCAGATCAAAAAGCAAGTATCCTTTCAACTCCACATAGGTAACCAAAAGAGTCTGGATTTGAAAGTGCCTGTTAAGAGAACCCACCAACGTTGGTAAGTAGAATATTAAAGTGTGGCTGCTGCAAAAGAATGAGGTTGCTATTTAAAACATCCTGCACAGAACAGTGGACAAAACTTCCTTCCCAAAGCAGAAGGGTGGACATGGAGCTCCTGGTGCTGTCTCTGCCTCACTGATCCAAAAGGGAAACTGAACAAATGACTAAAGTAACAAATCCATTCAAAAGGGACCAAAATATACACCATGGTTCCAAATATTAAAATCCATAAAGGAAATAAAGGGGGTGTGTGCTTGATAGAAATGGGATAATGGGTCACTTATTGTGTCTTATCAGACCTAGCGGAAGAAGCTGCATCTCCAGTGAAGGGACATCAATATTTATCAGTGATGGGGTAAGATGTGAGAGGGTAATTGAAAGTGCATAAATGGGGGAGCTGACCTTTCATCAGAGCTTGTTTACAAGAATGGACATAAATGAGACAGGTTGAAAATGGAAAATAAACACAGCTCACATTGGAAATAAGCCCAAAGACGGACATTACAATACAAGGTTAGGAAAGATCTATGTCCCTAACTTTGCTAGTTCCAAAGGGCAAGGTCTGTGCTGAAAAAACAGCCTGCTCTCCATGTAGTGTTTACTATTTCTCATAATGCATACCCAGTGGGGCCTATTCGCAAACTGCATTTTGTAGCACATTTTAGTAGTACTACAATAGTACAACATACGGACTACAAAATGCAATTAGCAAACCTACATACAGAAGTCTTCACCTCTGCTATCTTCTTTGTGCAGAGAGCTCTAAAGTGACGATGGAGATCTCGACACATGTTCCTATGCTTTAGTGTCGGAGGGATGAGGGAGTGGCTTTAAAATGATATGGATTTATAGAGAGGTAAGAAGGGGTTAAGAGAGGGTTAGGGAGAGGTTTAGGGAGGGACATGCACACACCCACAGTAAACAAATTGCTATCCACAAGCTGCACTTTTAGTTACTATACCCAACATGGTGCCAAAACAGTTGCAAATGTACTCCAGCTCAGACCTGGTATAGGTCCAGTACCAAACATGTTCAATCACAGGGTCAAGACTGATTTGCATATGACTTTGTCCAAACTGGGGTGGCGTGGTGAGCAAAAGAAAGATGGATTAAACCCAGATCTTTGTGACTGGGGGTGAATGTTTGCATTGTTCAACATTCTGTCCATCAGTTGTTCCTTTTGCTTTTGTGAACCTAAGGGGAAGGGTATGCCCAGATGTGGGTCCCATACTCACTGCACCACTGGATTCAAGCTAGCCTGGCTGATGAGGGGTGATGCCCCGAAACCGGTCCCAGGATGCTTGTTTCTGGTCCAGGGAGGACCTGGCTTGGCAGTTTGGGCTGGACTGTTCCTATGAGGGGCAGGGTCAAGACTGATTTGCATATGGCTGGGTCCAAACTGGGGTGGTGTGGTGAGCAAAAGAACAATGGATTAAACCCAGACCTTTGTGACTGGGGGTGAATTGTGCATTGCTCAGCATTCTGCCCATCATTTGTTGCTTTTACTAATGGGTCTGCAGCACTGATTGTGCTACCCACTTAAGTATCCCTTTAAATGTATTTCAGGCCTGCCATTGCAGAGCCCATCTGCGCAGTTTAAACTGCCATGTCGACCTGGAAATTTAAACCTCTTACCGGGCACACACCTTCCTTTTTAATACATTACCTTATTACATTTTAGAAGTGTAATTTCCAAATGGAAATAGATTTTACCCCCAAGTTTGGTGTCTCTGGAATCACAATTTAAAATCACAACTTATGGAGAAGTCAAATTTTAAATTGCAATTCTGGAAGCGCCACTTTTAAAAAGTTGTGTGAATTGGGGTGTTTGGCCCTTACCTACAACCACCTTGGGCCTTAGACAATTGTATACACAAAATAACATCAGGTGGTTGTGAGATTTAAACACATCTTTACTTGTGCATGAGGTATATTTTACTCAATAATCATGACCTCAAATTTGTTTTAGTAATGATTGAACACGAACGTTTTTTAAACTTTCACATTTGGTGCGATAAAAAAAGGACAATCCACATTCAACTCGATGGATATACAGTGAAAAATATTTGAAAAACGTGTGAAATATGGAAAGATAAATCAAATATACATTGTGATAATGCAAAATTTATACATGACAGGGATCAATAGGGGATCCTAGTTCAACCAGTATCAATATGGACGTATAAATTCATTTGTCTAAAGAAACTATTGGAAGCCCATATTAGATACCTTTGGACCCTTTATATGTTCCAGTACTAAGAGCACTTTCTGTGAATGTAATGCTCTGGTCCTGTAAAATCTTGGACTGGTGAAGATGCAATTTTAGCCTAGTTCATGTATAAATTTTGTGTTATCACAATGTATATTTGATTTATCTTTCCATATTGATGTTGTTTTGTGTATACAACTTTTAAAAAGTTGGCAGTTTCTTACTTTAGCCATTTGGTACCTGCTGCCTGTCTTTGATCACATGTCTGGGGTGGGTGGTAGCTGGGATTTGTGTATTCCCCCAAGAATCAGACACAATGGGATCTTAGGTGTGACTTGACAGGCCATCCTAGGAGGATGGAAGGGAGGAGCTGAGCATGGCCTCACACTTACACCTGAATCGGCTGTCTCCTGTTCACACACAAAGGGCTGCATCCCCCCTGTAGTGAGTCTTGAGCCAGGGCAGAAAGGCAGGACCTCTGTGCACTTCAAAGACCCTTCTTTGAAGTCTCCTCCACTTCAAAGGCACAACTGGGTATAAGAACTGGATCTCAGACACGATCACAGCAGTACACTTGTGGGCCTGTGGATACTCTGTCAAGGAGAAGGATTGCTATGCTGCTGAAGGACTATCACGCTGCTGGACTGCTGCTCTGGAGCGACTGCTGCCTGCAACCCTCTTGCCTGGAGAAGAAGTACTGGACCAGGAACCCATCTTGAATGGTAAACAGCCCTTACAACGAACCCGTCACTCCCGCATGCAATTACAACGCGGTTGTTACAACGACCGGGTTGTAACAACGCTTACCATTACCCCGCAAGTCGTAACAACGACTTGTGGAGGGGGGAGAAGGTGTTGGATTTAAAATCCAACACCTTCCCTATTGTCCGCACAGACTGGAGTTGGAATAGTAAATTATACTATTCCAACAACCAGTGCCCCCCTCCGCAAGTCATTGTTACGACTTGCGGGGTAATGGTATGCGTTGTTACAATGCAGTCGTTGTAACGACTGTGTTGTAATTGCATGCAGAGTGAAGGCATGCGTAATAAGGAGGCATATTCATCTTGAACCCATGACCCCAGAGTGACTAAAAGGGTTAGTCTGCTGGCCTCCTGGCCTGAGCCTCAGGGGCATAACAGGCTCCCCACAGCTCTTGGACCTGTCTTCAACACATAACATAATATAACATAACGTGTATTTGTAAAGCACACATTCACCAAAGGGTATTTTGATGCTGAAAAACAGATGTTTATTGTTACCCAACTCAATGGTACTCATTTTATCGACCTCGGAAGGATGAGAGGACAAGTGGACCCACGAGGATTTGAACCTGTGACCATGAGGTTGAACACAGGCCCCTACAGTGGAATAATTAGTCAAGTAAGCCACCAGAGCTGGCACAGACAATGATCTCCCGACCCCCAAGAGGGTCCTCTCAAGTCCTTGGCCCTTGTAAGTGGTTTTTGGCTCCTTAAATCAAGGTTTTGGGCTCTTTGCGAGCATAACGGTTTGTTACAGAACTGCGCCATTCACAAAAAGGATCAGTGCGAGCCGCTGCAAATTCATCTCTTCCCACAGAAAATATTGCCGTTGACAACTGTGAGACTCCAGCCCATCCGCTCACAATGCCGAGTGGCTTTTCGCGCCCCTCTGACCACTGCCAGCTATGCTTTCCTTGCTCCCTGTGAACTTCTTACCTGCGAACGGGACTCTTGGCACAATTCTTGAGAAGGTAAAACTTCAGCAGGACTTATCTGGGACTATATTCGACCTACGCTCCATCGCAGTTGGCCTGAACCTTTCCATTTGATCCAGTCCAGCACGACCAGATATCCGTTGTTGGTGCTTAATGCTTTTTAGCTCTATTTTCTTATAGTATCTTTAAAATCAATATCTCCGGTTCTTCGTGTTTGATATTTGTCGTTTTAGTCTTGTTTTATTTATTAAATTACGCTCTATGTTTCCAACCAGGTATGGTATCGTTTTGTGTGGTGTTTTCACTGTTTTACTGTTTGAAGTGTTTCGCAAATACTTTACAAATTACCTCTGAAGTTAAGCCTGACTGCTCTCTGCCAAGCGTCTATGGGGAGAGCAAAGGTTAATTTAGGGTGTGTTTGTGACTTACCCTGATTAGTAATGTGGTTCCTGTTTGAACAGGTTGAATACCTCTGCCAACCAGAAACCCAATTTCTAACACTTGTCTTCAGTCATAGGGCCTCAGACCCCAAACATCCAATGGCTGTCTAGTGGACCTATCGACTTGTCCCTCTGTGTCTGTGTCTGTATATGTGTAATATTCTGTACTGTTTTTATTATTACTAGAACCTGGCAGATAGCTATTGTCATGAAAGCACTTTATATGTCCGCTCCCATCAAGAAGGATTACCTGCCCTGAAATGGAATATACTGAGAGTGGCATAGAAGGTGCCAATGAGTTATTTACATTGGAGGTAACGAAATGTATACTGAATCACAACTTTCTCGCATAGAGGAGCAAAGATTCCATATAGGTTACAGGATCATCCATGGGGTTCAATGTGCCCCCCTCAATCAAAAGATTGAAATATCAATGCATACAAATGAAATAGATCATAAGTACGTATTACTATATATTTTAGTTCATAGCCAAGTTCACTTAAGAAACAACTTAGAGTCTATCCTTAGGAGATATTGGCAGATGCCAATAATAAGATATACGTGATCAACAGAAGACACATTTTAGAGAGTCTACTAAAGAAAAGTAATAATCGCATGGTCTTTGTGTCTAGGTATAATGTGGAATCGAAACAGAGTACAATGATCCTTTTATAAAATCTGGCCAAAATTACAGAATGATTGTGATTTGCAGCATTTAATTGAGAGCAATTGCTCTTAAATGAATGGTATTCGCATCGGACTTAGAGACAAAGGAAGCAGACAAATGTTTTTGGGAAAGCTGCAGAAGGGTATTTTTCTAAGCTTGAACCACAATATATCTAACAACATTCTGAAGTCAAAAGTAATCATACCCCCACATACAGCAAATGGATCAAACACAGAGGATACAGTACGTGTAGAGATTGACATACTCTATAAAATGCCATTGTGCGTTACTCTACATTTGGAAAAAAATTAGGCATGCAAATGAAGATGAGAGAGACATAAAACTAATGAGGAGGGTAAGAACATGAATAGACCATCAAAGATCTATTATGGTAAGCACAAATGCAATGTTAATGTCAAATAAAATCTTTAACCTCAAAAGAAAATGTGGAAATAAATACATGTTTGCAAAGAGAGAAGCACATTACATTTTCACATTGGATGCAGTGACACCTAGAACATAACAGATACGAATTTATAGCACTTTTTAAGTTGAGTGGGATTACAAAGGTAATTGACAAAAGAGGCAGGATGGGAACATAGATAATAAACATTAAAACCTTGTAGAACAAGCATTGGAAATGCAATAGGTCTCGCATTTTTTTTAAGTTAGAGCTATTGGCATTGTAAATGGCAATGCCTTTTACTTATGTTTATGGAGTGGATGTATGTGGTGTGAGGTGGAATTATGTGAGTTGGATAGAAATGTGTGGCGTGGAATAGTGTGGTGTGGAGTGGATTTGTGTAGAGGAATTATGTGGCATGGTGTTTAGTGGAATTATGTGGATAGTAATTATGTGGTATTGAGTGTACTGGAATTATGTAGAGTGGGATTGTGTGGCATGGAGTGTAAATATGTGGATTGGTATTTTGTGTTGTGGAGGGAAGTTTAATTATGTGGTATGCTGTTGAGTTATGTGGCATGATGTAGAGTTTTGTGGTGTGGATTGGATACATGTGGTGTGTTGTGTAATCATGTGGTTGAGTTGAATTATGTGGTTTGTTGTTGATTTAGGTAATGTGGAATGGAAATGTGTGGAGCTGAATTTAAGGAGGGGGGACGTAAGGGAACGGGGTGCTGGGTAGGTGGTAGCCGTTTCCTCACTGGCCACTGGTTGTAGGTGGGTGGGTGTGCTTAATTGCCTGCACTGGAAAAAAAAAATTAACTATAAGGGATTGGTTAGCCATTTTTTCACACCCAGACACTATTAAAAAAGTATTTGCAATGCAACAGGTCTCGCATTTGCAAGAGTTAGAGCTATTGGCGTTGTAAATGACAATGTTTTTTTACCTATGTGTTTTGGTTTGGAGTGTAGTGGATGTTTGTGGTTTGGCGTGGAATTATTTGGGTTGTATTGGAATTATTAGTTGTGGGATGACGCATACATTTGTGATGTGTTTTGGATGTATGTGGTGTGTTGTGGAATCGGGTTGTGCATTTGGAATATGTGGTTTGTGTAGAATTATGTGGTGTGTTTTGCAAATGTGTGGAGTTGAATTGTGTGCCATTGAGTGTAATTATGCATATTAGATTTATGTGTTATGGTGTGGAGTGCATTTATGTGGATTGCTGGTATGTGGCATAGAGTGCATTTATGTGGGGTCTATTTATGTTGTATTGAGTAGAGTGTAATTATGTGTAGAGTAATTATGTGGAGCTGAGTGGTATTATGTGGAGTGTAATTATGTTGTGTGGTGCAGAACAGTGTGGCATTGAATCGTGTTGTGTGGAATTATATGGCATGGTTTGTAGTGGTACTATGTGCTGTGGAATAGCATGTTATGGTGTGGAATTATGTGGCATGTTGCAAAGTTGACTTCTTTTTGTAGAGTGTAATTATGTGTTTTGGAATTCGAGTGGATATATGTGCAGTGTAAATATGTTGTGTGGAATGTAGGTTGGAGTGTAATTACGTGTAGTGAAATTATATGGAGTTGAATTGTGTTGTGTGGAGTGTAATTATATGGTTTGGAGTGGAGTGGAAATATGTGTAGTTTTTGTGATTGACAACGGCGGAAGTTTTTTTGCTTTTTAAATGAAATTACAAACTTTACAACTGTGCTTTTTTCAAAAATAATTATTTTGTTAATAGTCACTCTTATCTATTCAGTAGGCGCTGCAGACAAAGGAGTTCTACAACTGAAAATAATAAAATGTGATAAAAGCAATTCATGATTAAACAAATCATAAATGTGCTGCAATGTTTGTCTTTTTTACTGTCAACAACTGTCTTTGTTACATAATAACGACATCCAATAAATGTTCAACAAGTAACCACTTGCTTTTAATTTGTTAAACTCAAACGTCTGAATTGAATAATTGAGGGTATTTTTCTTTAATATAAATCAACGGCCGGTGAACATTAGTTTTAATTATTCATCTTCTGATAGGTAAGTAAAAGAGCATTGAGTGAAGCCAAACACCTAAAATTTCAGCCGATCCTGAGCCAAAATAATACCTTTAGTAGGCCAACATTCAGTACAAACAGAGTTGTGAAGGAAGTAGAATATTTAAATAACCCATATTACTTTTGTTTTTTGCGAAAGCAAATTAAACATTTTCCACTGGCTGCTTCCACAAAATAACTACTGTAACCGCCTCCCAATAAAAATAAAGGTCACAACTTGAGGAATAACTAACACCCCTTCACCCCCAACCCTGCTGGCATCCATGCGGCCCTGGGTCAAACCACAGACCATACCTCTTGGCCCACCCAAGGGAAAATGTTTGAGTATGTTGAAGTAGTGACCCTCTACTACAGCCATAGGCGGGTCTGGGAATCGGGCTGCTTTTGAGAAAACTGTTGAAGGCCCAGATTAAGAGGATACCCGAGGGAGAGGGGAGAACATCCTTCAACTACACGGCAGGCACTCTCAGTCGCATTGTAGATCACTCTGCTAATAGGAGGGGTTCAAGCCGTGATCACGTGACCTTCCTTACTACGTGATGGGCAAACTAATAAAAACACGGAACGATGCCTCCTATCTGAAACTAATAAAAACACGGAACGATGCCTCCTATTTGAACCCGCTTCGATGTACACAGTCGCCATTTCCAAAATATAAAGGATCATTACCTCCTGCAGCTAACTTGATGAAAATGCAATTATTAAACATTTCATAAATGTAACGGAGTACAGCATTCCTGTGGGCTGAAGGAGCTTTGTCACAGCGAGCCCATTTTGGATCTTTAAAAACAAACGAACCTGTACATTTTATTTCTTGCAGGTAAAAGCTAACGGAGGCTGGCTCAGGCATGAATCCCTCACTCCTACTCGAGAACGCTGACAAACTCGATAAATATGTACCTTAGAACTAAAAGTTCGAGTCCCAGCTTCGGCTCAAACCCCTGGGCTTCCGGACAAATCACGTTATCTACATATGCCAGTTCGCGCTACATAAAACATGCAAAAAGTTACCCAATGTACAGAGATGTAGCCCTCTGTGCTGTGGCTTACAGCTCGTTCATATATGCCCAGTGAGATTCACGCAAAGAGAGAGTCTATTATTTCCCTGTTTAGCACTCGCCTGACAAGTGGACTAGGTGTTTTATGTCTTGGGTAAACAGAAAAGTGTTTGCACAGCACTCACCCCCAGTGATGAGGAAATAGGACACGACCACCAGAGCGTATACTGTCATGGCAGAGGG
Organism: Calotriton arnoldi; assembly: GCA_963921515.1. NCBI lineage: Eukaryota > Metazoa > Chordata > Amphibia > Caudata > Salamandridae > Calotriton > Calotriton arnoldi. The sequence continues at coordinate 921,445 of CAWUFW010005850.1, forward strand.
CATATGTAACCAGGACGGCTTTTTGAGCTTGATGTTGGGGCATTCCAGCACCGCAAACGGGATTCGGTAAAGCGACTCCATACCGCTCAATTCCAGAGACTCACAGAACCGGGAACATGAGAGAGGCATCGGTGCCACCTACCAGCACACACACCCCTGCCTCTGATAGAGAGAGAAAAGAGACTACATTTCGCTATGCGAACAACTCGGCCCTCTCAAAACCAAAAGATTTCTCCTTCGCGGACACACGTTTACCACCAATATAACGTAAAACACGTTTTTTATTTGTAATAGAAGAAACTTGACAGTCGCCCACAAAGCCCTCGGCTAGTGCCACGGACTGTTCTTCGCGCGCGCACCAGGATGACCTGATGCGCGGCTCAAGTTATCAGCAGCAGCTGCTGCAAGTCACATGAGCGGGTCACGTTGCCTCGAAGAGCATAATTAAATACAAAAAATGGCGGCCGCGCGGTAAAAAGAAAATAAACAGTGGTGCGCGCGCACCACAGAGGAGGGGGGGAGGGAGCGCGGCAGCGAGGCGAATGCGCGCTGCTGCGGGTTCTGCCCACCGTCGGGAATGGGAGGAGCAAAGGCGGGACATGCGCCTGCCTTTGCCCAATCGCGTGCCGTCTCCGTAAAAAAAACGCACGCTCCAGCCAATGTGGGCTTCCAAAAGCAAAACCACACGCACGAGCGTGTGGGTAGCTTTCAGAAGCCCTTTCTAAACGTCTCGCGCTGCGCGAGCAGTGCTTCGCACTGCAACGCTAGGCGCGAGACCTAAAAAGCACCGCCAACATTTCAAAACTAGTGGGCCGAAAAAAATAGAAACAGGAGCAAAGTTACCAGATGAGCAAAGAACGGCCAGTGAAGGAACTCTGACTGTAAGAGTGGCCAGTGTCTCAAATATGTATGTATTAGCAAATTTCATTGTTCAATATAGGCAATTAGAAGCGTTATTTTTGTTGTGTGAATCATGAAAACTGAGCCTAATTAGCACATTTAGCATAAAAGGCATAATGTGAAGCTTATTATTCTGAAATGTGCACCAATTAAAACACTCAGAATTTCTTTTATGGATGAATCTGAAAGAAATGTATTTAAATAAAAGGTTTTTTGACATAGAACAGGCCAAGGGTGTCCTAAACCAAAATGGATATAACAGTAGCTAGATGACACTAACAGCATTTCTGTTACAGAAATATACACCAGGCCCAAATGGATTAACAAATTATAAAGCTTTTTGACATCTACATATTTTGCCTCAGTTTTTAGAAAGAATGGCCAGAAATATTAGTCCCCTTCATTGCTTCTAAAGGTATGTAAACAACTTTGACAAATATAATTTTTCTAATACCTTCTGTGCAATGGGCTTTAGCGTATGATGAATAGGTGGTGCCAAGTTACAAGAAGTGGATCATAACAATAATTCTGGGGAGAAATCTTGTCTGTGGGGCATATTGTATAAAACACAGTGGCACACATATTTTTTTCTTCCTGGGTACCTGTTGAACACTGAAAAGCAGCATCATTTTTTTATTTGTGGTGTTGTTTAGTGTCGACATGAATTGAGGGTGTCAGCATGCTTTGCATAGGTGGAATTGTGAAAATATTAACATACAACAACAATTTGCAGAGTGGGATACTTGTATAAATGGGGCTACAGGGAGATACAGTTAATAGAAGAGTAATTTACAAACCATGGACATTTATCTGAGCAATTTTACTCAGAAGCAGAATGCACAAATCGTCCAATCTGTCTAAATTGTTGGAATTCCAGCGTCATGATCAGAGAATTATTGTTTTAGTGTCCTTCTGTTTCCACAGATCGAAGTTTACAGTAGAAGCGTGTCCATGCTTTGTAAAACCTGTTGCCCACCTTAGATGATTAGTTACTTATATAGGTAGTTTGTGGTCAGAGTGGAGGAGTTTGTGAATAATGCAGAGCATTTTGACATGCTCCTTGCTTCATTCAGGAGTGACATTAGAGAGATCAGAATTGGAGTGATGTGGTCAAAATTCCTTGTTCCTTGTTCCATTGGCCACGCTGGCTGTGGGATGCAGTGCTGATTTCAAGGGAGTAAAGTGGATATTTGGAGTACCTGCCACAAGGTTGTTCCCAGGGTCTAATCTGGGTAAGACTGATGATTCAACTGCGTATTTGACATCCTCGGAGGAGATAAATAGTTTAATAGCCCAGGAACATCATGTGAGCATGGAAGCAGTAATTCTTGTTTTGGAAGAAGTCTAGCGTTTGGTCTGCTCCACAAGGGTTGGGTGGTAATCTACAATGTTGAGGGCATTGCGCCACAGTTGTGCTGGGGTTAAGCTGTGGTAGCAAGATGTTAGAAATCATTTTGTTTTTGCTTCTTTCAAGGTGCTGGTGGGTCATGTATGACTGAATCTTTTTCCAGAATCTGTGCAACACATGTAATGCCTTGAGGGTAACATTTATCTATAGCTGGAATTTGAAATTGGTACACAATTTTGAAATTGTTTAGCAGCGCTGCAAGTTGTTCAATATGTAAGTTAAAGGGTGTAGGAGAGAGAATATACCCTTGGGAGACCCCTTGTGTGGTGGGAGAAAGGCAAGAGTGAGAGTTCTCTATATTTACACATTGTGTGGTGAAGGAATGGGAGATGGAAGTGAGAGGTGAAGTTCCCCCTGAGAGTTGTGTACCATGTGAGACAATGTGTCATGCTATTATAGGAGAGAAGGGAGTAAAATAGGTGTCTGGAAGCATAGGCTTCGGTGGAGAAAAAGGAGGAGGTGAAATAGGTTTCTTGGAAGTGGTAAGAATGTTTGTGAAGGAGATGATGAAATTTGTAAGAGAGTAGGTGGTTCAGTTATCAAAGATGGCAGCAAAGGGGTTAAAATGGGCTGACCGGAGTGTGCAGGGATAGGGTTTTACAAAGCTTCATGTAAGGAGTGGGAAGTGGAGACTATATCGTGCCAGGTTCTGCTCTGAGAATCAAATCAGAATTGTCCCGTTGTTGTAGATGGTTATCGTAGCATTAACTCAGAAACAACACAAATGAAATATTTATACATGGTGTCTTCATAAGAGCTTAGCATTTTTAGATAGATTCGGTACCTTTGAGAATGTTTCACTCCAGGAGGAAATGTAGAAAAAAACGATAATGGGGCATGTTTACTAACTTTCACACAAAGCAGGGCTGCAAGCAAAGTTGCTGCACTGCATTGCATGAAAGGGAGAGAACAGAAATGCTCCATATTCCCAAAGATATGGAGCATTTCTACTTTTTCTTTATGTTTGAACACTATGTTTGAGGCACCTTTGCACCATGGTGTACGGGTGTCTATGTTACAGGCAGGATTTTTTTTGTGCTGCAAGGGACACCTCACTGCACAAAAACAATCCTTAGAAACATTTCCTTCCTTCTAGGTGTGCTGCAGAATACATGGAAAGAGGAAATAACAAGGAGAAATAAATATATTTTTGCATCACTCCTCACTACGGACGGTGTAGCATTTTGATGCATTCCAGGTTTACTAGTTTTACTAAATCTGGGAATGCGCCAAAATCCATGGGTGGGTGCATGGGAACATCCATGGTCCACCCATGGAATGCCTCCCAAGCTGAAATGTAACATAAGACAGCGCAAGCAGATGCATTGCGTTACATTTCTTCATAAAGCCACACAAGGCCATGAAAAATGCCCCTCGCGTGGCTTTGTAAGTATTACTGAAGCCATTGCATTGTCCTTGTGTTGCCTTGAGTAGCGTAAAGACAACACAAAGACTTGATATTCTCGGCTGACACGCTTTAGTTTTCCATTTTTCATACAATGGTACTGGTCAGGAATGAGTGTCTCTGGCATTTCTCTCAGTACCCACTGTTTGAGGTTCTTGGAGAAATTATGAAGGTATTGGATTTTGAAGGAGGTGGGCCCATATTTAGTAAGAACATTGGGCATGGGATTTTAGGAGTCATGCCACCTTTTCATTTATCAAACAGAACAAACATGCACGTGCTATCCTTTCCTTGCCTTCATGTTTATGTTTGACAGATCTAGGGGCATATTCACAAGGACTTATCGCTGAGTTATCGGCACTTTAGCGCATCAAAAGTGGAGATAGAATTACGCCTCATTCACAAGCGGTTGCAAATTGCAGACATCGCCAGTATTCCCGCGATAACGGCCGCAAAATTTATCTCCATGGGTGACACCACCAACTAACCCTAATGAGATGCAGAGTAGGCGTTCCCGTGCAAAAACACACAAAAACACCACTTCGCCACATTCACAACGAACTGCCAGATCCGCGATACCAGTCAAAACCACGCGATAAGCCGCGGTACTAGCAGGTATTTAACACCTGCCTATTGCTGGTGTTAAGCAGGACGACTACCTGCAGTAGGTAACGGAGCCCCGCCCACAGCCACACCCGAAGAACAACCGACGCCATGGAGCTACTCATCATGCAGCTTGGAGCCCCAACAGGGCCACAACACCCACCGCCACCACCCCTAGGACCGCCACCACCCCCAGGACCCGGACCGCCCCCCCCCCCTCCGGACTACCACAGAGGCAGCGCAGAGTAAGACAGCGGACCTACCGAAAACGCACTAGTCTCACAGACCTAACGCCCGAGGAAGTCATTGCCCACTACAGGCTCAAAAGGACAACCATCCTCTGCATCATGACCCACATCGGCCACAGGCTGACAGCCCAAACACAGCGGACAACCAACATCCCTCCGCAGACAAAGCTGCTGGCTGTGCTGCACATGTTGGCCTCTGGTACCTTCCAACCAACAACGGCCAGAGTCGGAGGAGTCTCACAGCCAGCCCTATCAAAGTCCATCACACCTGTCCTGGATGCCATCATCAGCTTCATACCCCAGTACCTTCACTTCCCCCACACTGCGCAGGAACAGCTGGAGACCAAGCAAGGCTTCTACGCCATTGCTGGATTCCCTCACGTGTTGGGGGCTATTGACTGCACACATGTCCTACTTGTGCCCCCTGCCGACACTGCACACATCTACCGCAACAGAAAGCACATGCATTCCATCAATGTGCAGGCAATAGTGTACCACCGGGGAATGTTCACCAATTTCGTCGCAAAATACCCAGGCAGTGTGCTCGATTCCTACATCTTCCGACAGTCCATCATCAACCAGCGCTTCCAGGATGGCACCTATGGAAATGCACTGCTCGTTGGTAAGTACCAAATCAACACACCACACACCTCAAGTCCACCATCACACAACGCACAACTGTGGGAATGCACACGTGACAAAACCACATACAGCATGTCAATCAACATGCCCACCTACCAGACACGACAACACAACTCCATTGGGATCCTGGGCTTCCCATGTACACAAGCCAGCCTCATCATGGCACCACAGCCACACAACAGCTGAACGTGTGGAGAGGCGGAAAGCAGGCATGTGCGAAGGAGGCAAGTGACCCATGAATGGGAATGTACACAACGACAAGTGTGGTGTGAATGTGCTGGACAGACCTGGGTATGCAATCCACAGATATGTCCATGCAGACATTAACTGCTGGTGTCTGGAGAGTAGTGGACAGTGGACGCAACCATGTCACCTCAGGTTGTGGGGTAGATCACGGAAATGTCGCTCGCTGCATCCCCCCTGTGTGCGTGAGCGTAGTGGGTTGGCCCGGCTTACGCCAGGCCTGCGCAGGGGTGTGGATAAAAACACTGTGGCGCTGAGCGTGGTGCTCTCCCAGAATGGCCAACGTGACTGCCAGGGCGGTGCTTCTCAGCCCGCCACGAGGCCGATGCCGTGAGCAGCGGGCCTGCGAGCCAGTGCGCCTGCTGCACCCCAGGTCGCTGATACCCAGACCCGGCTTACCCGCCCCAGCGCACCCAGGCCGCACTGCTCAGCTGCTGACACCGGCGTGTGTCAAAGAGGGCCCACCACGTGCCGGTGCAAGCTCCAAACCCCATGCCTGCGACCTTGGCAGCCTCCTCAGACCTTCGCTGTCCTCCGTGACACAGGCCCCCAGGAGTCCTTATTCGTTGACATACTCCACCGCTGCAGTCGGCCTACACTGCAGTCCAGTAGGTCCCACATCTATAACTGAGTCTTGATTAATCAATGGCAGAGTTCATGCCAGTGAACGCAGGGAGAGGAGTGAGAGGAAGATGCGGTTCAGTCCGGTGGAAACACGGATCACCGTTTCGAGGAGGTCGACCACTAGCAAGGACTGACCTGGTGCCACTAACCCTGTGCGCCGTGAGTCACTGTCAGCCTCCGGCAGAACATTGTTGGTGTCTGAGCCTGTAGCCTGGGGGTTGTCATCAGCAACTGGCAGGTACGGACTTGTTGTTTGGCATGAGTCTGTGGCATTCATATCCGCCATGTTGCCGGACACAGCTGGTATGTGCCCTCTGCATCATGCCCTGGGGGTACACTTTCCACTCTCCCCCGAGACACTCCGCGAAAACCACCTTTGATACCTATGAGACCCTGCTCTGCTCTCATGACCCTACCCCAGTGCCCCGCAAGTCAGCGTCCCATGGCGGTAGGCCCGTGTCGGCCGCTGTGCATCCGGGGCCACTAACTCTGTGCAACTCAAGTCATGGTCCCTTGCTGGTCAAACATTGAATTTCTGAGTGCCTGATGACTGTTGTAGTTTTTGCCAGCACCAGCCACTCCCTGAGGGCTGGCTTACACTCACCCCACACACAGCCAGCACAGGCGTCACTGGACCAGTGGGCCTGCCAACACATCATGCCGAACCAAGTATTGACTCTTTTCTCTCTGCACTGTCACAGGTGATCAAGGATATGCACTCTGCCCTTGGATGATGACACCCCTCCGAGACCCGAACACACCCGCCCAGAGGCAGTACAATGTGGCCACTGTGTTTGCATACGCCAAAGAAACTGGGGTATGTCCCCCGGGCACTGGATTAATGTGCTCTAGTTAGTGCCTTCTATCTTATACTTTCCAAAGAAGGTTTCTCCAATTTTTGATTCGATATATTGTTTTATTCACAATATTTCATCTTTTTTAAGGCATATACTTCATTTCCCAAAATGCATCTTAATACATTTTCACGCTTTATTTTCTCCCACTCCCTATGCATTTCGGCCCACTGGCCTTCTTCCGGGGAGTACCTACGAATTCAAAGATAACATCATGTTGGCTAGTTTTTTGATCACCACTGAATATTACAATAACAATTTTCAACTAAGTTTATGACTGTTACGAAAAAAATGACTAGGCTAACAATAAGTTAGTTGTTCGTGTGTCTTAATGGTTTATCCCTCTATTTAATGCAGTGAATCACTACCCGCTTCCAATTCATGCTTTTCGGTTCCCCGTGACTAGTTTTGCGCTACCAGTTACCTTTCTGTGCACGTTGGTTAAGCGATGTTAGTGAACCATTATACGCATATTCACACTGCGCATGCAAGCGCTTGTTTATATTCGGTCACCTACTGCTTTTCTCCCCGCTCCCGTTGTTATTTTAAGCATTGGCCTACCGTTTTACCGCTACTGATTTCGCTTCAAACAGCGTTTCGCCGAGTGTGTACGCTCGGGTTGCGCGTAACGTGTAGTAGATAAAGTGAGACGCTCTTCGTCTCGACGTGCGTTTAATAGATATAGAAAGAGGGTTAGTGAAGTGTGTTAACGCTTCCTATGCAAGTGGTTGGTTAATGCATTAATATGAATTTCAACCTGCTCAGACCAGTAAATCTGAGTGTTTTAAAATCTCTTCATAACATGGAATATCGTAGCGTTTCAACATCAAGCTAATAAAATCAAGGAAAGTCTCGATATGAATACAAATTATGCTGTAAATTACAAACATTATTCAGTCCCTTCTTCAAAGGCAGCATAGAAATTCAACCCGGTTGTTCATCCCATTAGGTTTTAGGGTATTCAGATGGTATATCCAGTAGTTTTCCCTCTGTAACAGTCTATTGCGGTTGTCTACCCCTTCTTGTTTCTTAATGATTTCCAGTATACACCATTTAAGTTGGCTTGTGTTGTGACTGGCTTCATCAAAATGATTCGCTACTGTGGATTTCGTCTGATGGATTCTAATGTTGCTTTTGTGCTCATTCAAGCGTGTTTTCAATTTTCTTTCAGTTTGTCCTATATACCCCATTCTACATGGACATTTAAGCATATAGATCGCATTTGATGTATCGCATGTAGCATTGACTTTCAAGTTAATTCTATGTCCTTTCATCGGATGCGTAATAAAGGAACCTTTGATAATACTATTGCAACTATTGCAATTCCAGCATGGTGATGTACCTTTGTATGTGGTTTGTGAGGATTTTTTGATGGTGTGTTTTATTATTTCCCCTACATTTTATTCCTTGTGTACGCAAATATGGGTTCCTGGTCAAATATATGATTAAACTCCTGTTCCAGCTTTAACATTGGCCAATGTTTTCTTATTATTTTTTTGAACGCTTGACTTTTTGTGGAGTATTTGCACACACATGTTGTTAGATCTTCCTTTGGTTTCTTTTGTATTGTCAATAGTTCATTTCTAGTTTTTCTGTCACTACGTTTTGTGGCTTCTGTTAATACTTCATTCGGATATCCTCGTTCTTTGAATCTTTGTAACATGTTCTCCCTTTGTGCTGATTCTCTAGATGGGTCTGATACTATCCTTTTTACTCTTAACAACTGTGAGTATGGGAGATGGTTCTTTAGCGATTGTGGGTGGTAACTGGCATATGCCAAGGTGTTGTTTCTGTCTGTATCTTTTCTGTATAGATCGGTGTTAAATCCTGTTTGTGTCTTTGTGATTCTTACATCCAAGAATGTTATTGTGTGTCCATTTATTTCAGAAGTAAATTGGATTCTCTCATCAATTTGATTGAGTTTAAGTACTTCTTCGTTCAATGTCTCACTCGTTCCTTTCCAAATGATGAATATATCATCTATGAATCGTAAATATAGTTCAGTATGTGTTTGCCACGTATGTGAATTGAATATATGTTCTTCCTCATAATGGTCCATAAAGATATTAGCATACGTGGGAGCTGCACAATTTCCCATTGATGTTCCAGTCTTCTGTTGGTACCACCTGTCTTTCCACTTAAAATAACTGTGCATGAGAGTAAATTCTAAGAGTTCCATAAGAAATATTTTCATCCCTTGTTCATATTCCATGTTTAATAATGCTTTCTCCACTGCTTCAATTCCTAGTTGATGCGGAATAGATGTATATAAGGATTTTACGTCTATAGTGCACAGTAACAACTGATCTTCTTTTTTTATTGTGACTTGACTCAGTTTGTTTATGAAATCCATCGTATCTTTAAGGTAGGTTCTCATTTTGGATACATATGGTTGTAGGTATCGATCTAAATACTTTCCTACTGGTTCATGAACACTACCCCTTGTCGACACTATAGGTCGGCACGGGGGTCTCTCAAAGTCTTTATGTACCTTGGGTACCATGTAAAACGTCGGGCTTCTGGGATTTGTTAGGGTTAGGTACTTCTTCACTTTTTCATTAATGATGCCTCCTTCATATGCTTTTTCAACAATGCTCTGAAGAGTTTTCTTGAATTCATCCGTTGGATTTGAATCGAGAATCATATAGGTGTTTTGATCTGACAGATGTGTTTCCACTTGTTCTTGGTAGTAACTGGTGTTTAGAATCACTAAGGCACCTCCCTTATCCGCTTTTTGACATGTGACTTCAGTGTTGGCTGCTATGGATTTTAGAATGCCCATTTCTTTAACCATTAAGTTCTTTTGTTTTTGCCTCTTTTGGAAGTTGAGTTTTCCTATGTCCTGTTTAACCAGTAGTTCAAATGTGTCCAAACTTTTGTGGCTAATTGGCGCTAGATACGTGCTTCTTAACTTTAAACCTTTCAGTAGGTCTTCACCTTCCTCTTGGCGCTCAGTGATTACATTCTTGAAAAAATGGCGGTCTTAACTTTCTCATTAGTTTATAAAAACTAATTTCAAGTTCCAACCGGTTAGTGTATGTTGTCGGTACAAAGGATGTGCCCTTTTGAAGCGTGCGTAACTCACATTCATTGAAATGAAAATCCGAGATATTAATCACTAAGTTTTCCGTTGTCGTTCTTATTTGCCCCTGCCCTTTTTCCCAGTTACTGTGCGAGTTTGTGGCTGTTCCTTTTCTTTTTCCTTGTCTTTTTCTTTGACCCCGCCTGGGTTGTCCTGTTCGGTTCGGCCTACTTCTAAAAAAGAAGAGGATGAGGCATTGCTTGTAGATACTGATTGTGGTCCCTCCGTTGGTGCTGTCCTTTCTTTGTTTCTCGATGAGGTTACTGTCTCTCCCTCTGAAGAGGAGGTATCCGTATTAGCACTGTATGGTTTAGTCTGTCTACTTTTGGCATATAAGTCAGCCCATGTGTAGACTTCTCCCAGTTTATAATCAATCGTATCTCTACGAAACTTCCTGATTTTTCTATCATTCACTTCTTGTGTGTGTTTTAATAATTGGTTGTTGATGTCTTCTAATGTCTTTGTTAACTCTTCTGGGCTCATTGTTTTATCAAGTTCTGACTTCACTGCCGATATTTCTTTACTGAGTTCCTCTAAAATGTTCGATAAATAAATAAAATGAATTTCGTTGCACGCGCTGCATCGCCAAATGCGATGCAGTGCGCACAACGAAATTTGTTTTATTTATTTATATGTTTACTTACCTCTATTCGGCCGAATTCCGTAGTTTACTACCCCCCACCCTGCCCCTCCCCCACCCCACGTCACCGCCCGGCAGCACTCCCACCACGGGCCGCTACTGCGTGGGACTACTTGGTGTTTGTGTGTGTGCTGAAGTGTTCCCGTGGGATCAGGGACATGATCCAGAGTCATTGTGGGTGTGCAGTGTGCTCTGCTTAATTGTGCATGTGTGCCATTGTGCCCATCTCCCCCCGTCCCCCCACTCCCTGGTCGGTACGCACCCTGTTGATGTAGTGTCGGGTCATGTTGAGCAGTGTCCGGATCCCCAACTCCTGTCACCATCTCCCGACTGATGACTGTGGCCACAATTTTCTCCAAGTCATTCAGCTCCTGGTGTTCTGCTGGCCCCCCTCCTCCGAAGTGTGTTGCTGCTTTCATGTTGGCAGCGAGTTTCTGCTTGGTTTTGCCATTCGCATCAATCCAGCGCCTCTTGTCCTCTTCCATTGTCCTCCTCGGCGCTGCGACGGCATTCACATGGTCCAAGATGGTGTGCCATCTTTGCCTCTTTGTTGCCAATGACACGTTGGAGGTGACGTACAGTTGGTGGTGGTGTTCTATCTCATCCGTGACGATAATCGGGTTTTCCTGCAGACTGTACCCCGTCTTCCTCTTCCTCTTCTCATTGCCCTTCCACGACCCCTGGATTCCTGGCTTTTCCTCCGTGGGGCTTGTGGGGTTCATGTTGTCCTCTGCAGTCGGTCAGGGTGCATCCGTAGTACTCCGCGGTTCATTTCCTTTTTAGTGGCATTTTCCGTATGCTGGTCTTGTGCTTTTTTCCCCGCATTACGCGTGGGTTTTCCTGGCCTCTCGCTGGTTATCACTGTTTTCTTATCGCGTTTGGGCCCATCACGACTTTTTACGCATTGGGGTTTGTGTTTTTATCTCCGTCGCAGTGGTTGTATCGCGGACATTGGCCGCGGTTTCGGGAGACTATCACATGGTACCGGCGTGTTGTGAATTCCACGTTAACACAGGGTTATTTTCCCGCGATAGGCTGCGATGTGTGAAGTTGCTTTAACCTTTTTTGGCGATGTTTAGCGCACGTTCTTATGAATATACCCCCTAGTTGGAAGTGGACAGAATATTCTGAATGTTTCTAGGCTGGTTTGAGTATAATACTGATCATGTAAAGCATTTTTCTCCTTTACTATTAGGATTTTTCTCCCTTTCATTCAGGTGAGATCAAGTTACTGTGAATGGCCCATTTGTGGCAACTTCTTACTGCGAATAATGTGCTATTATGCAAAGAAGTGCAATGGCGTCAGAAATTTCACCTAACAAGTGCAAGACAGATCCACCAATTTCTGCAGGATCACTGAGGCCAAGGATAATCCTCTTTGACCACCACTGGTTTGCAGGGAGCTGTCTGGTGAGATGTTCAATGAGGCACAGGTATCTTGGCGGTTGCAGTTTGCTGGCAGTTAAGGATGGTTCATATACAGACAATTACAATGGATCTGTCCCCAATGCAAGGACCACTCTCCAGTACAAATCAGGGCTGGCGCTAGGCATGGGCAATGTGGGCAGCTGCCTAGGGCCAAACACCTGCTCACACTCAGGGGGGCCTCACACCACTGTGCCACGTTTTCAAGGACTTTTGTGTTAGGAAGCCCAGAGGACAGATACAGCCGCCCGCTTTAGGCTTCCCAATCATGGTTAAGCTATGTGAGGCCCAAAAGAAGGGGCTCCATCCCCTGGGCCCCACAGCAGTTGAGAGAAAGGGCAAAAGCCCATTGCCAGGTGCTTGGCTTTGGCTTCTGGCTGGTATTCTAGTCCATTGACCAACTTTCAGCCACCTCCTTTGAGAAATTTCAGCTCAACAAGTTTAGATTTTTTTGTTTTTTATCACCTTCCCTTCTTGGCCCATCTCTCTAGGCCTTATCGCTGTATATGCATAACAACTGCGATTCTTAGATGGGTACTTAAAGTGCCCCTAAGTGTTAAGAGCTCCTTGACCCTGCATAAATGAAATGCACGTTGTATCCGACAGGGCTCGCAATCTTAACAAAGGATGACATTGCATCACAATGGGCACTGCTCACCAAGGATGATGGAAAAGGGAGTGGACAGGGGCATAGCCAGATCAGTTTATTATAAAATGGGTAAGATAAATGGTAGAAGGTGCAAGGAGGGGGAGAGCTGATAGGTGATAGTGAAGTAGAAAAGAGAGATGGGCAGAATCAGCATGGAAGAGTAAATGGATGAGGGAAAGAGGTGGCTGAAGCAGGCAGAATCAGTGAGAGAAGGGAAGAGGCTGGGAGAGAGCAGTAGTGTAGCAAATGTGTCATTGGCCCTGGTGAAAGGAAGGGAAATGCCCCCTTTGACTGCTGCTAGGGTTGTAAAATCCAGCAATTATCAGGGCTGAGGAGGCCCATTATAATTCTGGACCCTGGTGCCACTGCACCTGCTGCACAAAATGGTAGCTACGTTCCTGGAAGAGAGATAAGATGAAGAGAGTATCATGCACAGGAGAGGAGTGTAAGAAGGGCAGAATCTGCTAAAAAATGTATGAGGATTGGGGAGTGCAGAAGTGGAGAGGTGGATATAAAGGAGGAGAACAGGTGAAGTGAGGTAAGAGGCTGGGGAGAAAAGTGATGAAGATCAGCACACAGAGGGGACAAGTAGATGTTATAGGGTCAGAACCAGCGGGAGGATGGTACAGTGAGGAGAGAAGAAATATGAAGAGAAGAGCATGGAGGGGAGAGATGCATGCTAGGAGGGCAGAACAAGCAAGAGGAGGGAAGAGGCAGGAGAGAGATGATACATAAAGACTAGACCATACCAGAAAGAGGTGATGTAAAAGTGGCAGAACCAGCAAAAAATGTTGAGGCTGAAGGGAAAGATAAAAGCTGAAAGGTAGAGCATGGATTGGAGAGGCAAGATCATAAGAACTTAAGTAGTGGGAGGGGGAATGGTGAGAGGTAAATCATGATGCTAGTGGATAGGACCACCAAGAACAGGTAAGAGGCTGTGGGAGAGACGCATGGGAGAGATAGATGTAAGAGGGGCAGAACCACCAAGATAAGGTTAGAAGCTGGAGAGAGATGAGAGGTGAAGTGCACAGCAGACAAGAGGGAGAGGTAAGAGGACCAGAATCAGAGAGACAGGTAAAAGCAGTGCTTAATTTCAGCTGGTGGTTGCCGAATGGGGGCTGCCAGTGCTTATTTATCTGAATCAGGCATTTACTGAGACCAAGAGAGGGAAAAACACACAAACAGGAAAGAACTAGAAAGAGAAATACAGAAAAACAGTAAACATTGCAGAAAGCAAGAAGCTCTAAGAGTGAGAAAAAATGGTTGTCACTGTCTAGCAGTGGATTAAAGAAGCTTGAGGTAGATTCAGCATTATGCATCCTTGGTCTGCGCCACGCTGATATTTGACCTTGCTGATCGCAGGTTTCTGAGAAGTGCTTTGGGCACCGGCACACATTATTTTATAAATTAAGGTAAGAGGCAGAAGGAGGGATGAAATGAAGTGTAAATCATGGAAGTCAAAGGTGGATGTAAGAGGGGCAGAAACTGTGAGAAAAGGTAAGAGGGAAGAGCTTGAAAGGGAGAGGTGGGTGTGACGGGGATACACCAAGAAAGACATTTAAGCAGCTGGAAGGAGAGATGAAAGGTGAATGACAGTACATCAATGGGAGAAGTAGATGTCAAAGAGGCAGAAAAGCTAAGTGGAGAGAAGATGGGGGAAAGAAATTGTGAAAGGTGGATGTAAGAGGGGCAGAATCAATGAGAACGGTAAGAGGCAGAGAGATGAGTTGAACTGTAGAGAATGGAGGAGAAATGTAGATATCTGAGGGTGCAGAACCAGTAAGAGAAGGGACAAGGGTTGGAGAGAGGAGAGAGATGGGTGTAAGAGGGGTAGAATACACAAGATAAGGAAAGAGTCTGGGGAGAGACGAGAAGAAGAGCAGAGTATAGAAGGGGAGGTGGGTGTAAGGGGGTAAAATCCACAAGAAAGGATAAGACACTTCAGGAGAATGATAGGGGAGAGGTGGGTGTAAATGGGGTAGAACCAGTGAAAGACATTATTGACTTGGAGGGATGAGAAGTGAAAGTTAGAATATGAATAAGAGGAGTTAATATAAGAGAAGCAGAACCATCTATAGAACATAAGCAGAGTGGACAGGACAAAGGAGCAGTTCTGAGAGGTGGATGGAAGAGAGCAGAATCACTAAAATATGGCAATAGGTTGGGGGAAGGGAGAAAGGGGAAGGTTGATATTAGATCAGCAGAACCAGCAAGAGAAATTGAAAGGGTTGGTGAGAGAGGAGAGATGAAAAGTCGATCAGGGGGTAGAGTTCAAAGAGGGGCAGAACCAGTCAGAGAAGGCAAGTGGAGAGAGGGAAGGAGGAAGAGGAGAGGTTATGCAGCAGGGGCAGAACCAGAAAAAGCAGATAAAGTAAAGGGGAAACGGAAAATGGATAGGTGGATTTAGGAGGGCTGAAACAGCAGAAAAGATGAGAGGCTTGGGAGAGAGTTGACATGTGAAGCGTTCAGCAGAAAAGGGAGATGTGTATGTAAGAGGGGCAGGAATAACAAGGAAAGTTTAGAGGCTCGATGGAAAATTGAGAGGTAAAGAGCAGATCATGGAGAGAAAAGATGGATGTAAAAGAGGCAGAACCAGTAAGAGGCAGGGAGAGAGATAGAAGTACCTTATCCAGCCATTCAATTTCCATCTTTTAAAAGGATCAGATTTAGAGAAGGTGTTAATGGAATGAAATACCCCAAAATTTTCTATGTGACTAATAGTCCCCCAATCCTCAACAAGCATCTTATTATGTCTCTGTGTGCTGAAAGTGTCCTGAGAAGTGATAAGTAATATGCGCCACCTTGCAAGACTCAAGTATTGTGAGGCTAAGGGAAAGGGGCCAGGCTCGGTTAGGCAAGGAGTTGGAAAAATCCAAAGTTGGCCGATGGGCCTATGGTCGGGTAAATTGGCCCCTGGCCTGGACAGCCTTGGTCATTGGTGCTCAACTCAACAGGCTGCTGCAGACTTAGGGTTGGTGTGCACAGAGTAAGTTTGACAGTGTTCACAAAGTCATTCAGCTCATTCTCATGTGCAAAGGTCTAACCTGTTCTCTCACAACAAAGAATCCCAAAACTCTGGGAGTGACAGCAAGGCCTGGGGAAATTGCTGCTTTCAAACATCAGAGTTACAATTGGCCTCCCGTGGGAGGTGAAGTAAAAAAGGGTGAGTGTACAAGGAGAGGGGGGGGGGCAGCTGAGGAGTGGGGGGTATTCCAAAGAGTAAATAAAAGGACATGGAGTGATCTGTCAATTATTGAGCCCTTATGAGTAAGTGTACAGACGGTTCAAGGAGTCTGAACTTGCAGTGGAGGTTGGACGGACCAAACGTATTTGGTTAGAAAGTTTGGTGCTTGGCTTGAGTGACTTGTGACTCTGGCAAGAGTCTTGATTCAGTTATCTCTTTAAGCAACATCCGGGTGAAATTTGGTTATTACATCTTAGGCTTAATATGAGCTGAGCAGCTTGGTTCTTAACCATTTGCATTATGGCAAGTGTCTTCCCTTTTAAAATTGTAAATGTCTGAGATTTTGGTAGCTTTATTTTGCTTTATTTTGCAAGTCACACCCCCACCTCCACCAACCTATAGATATTTCACCTTGCTGGATTTCCTGTACTTATAGATGTAAATTGCACAGAGTCTACTATATTAAGTCCCTATTGTTTTGTTTCTTTAATGTATTATTTGCCTGCTTAGTGACTGGCTCAGTATAACTTTTGGGAGTTTTTTGTTTTCTCTGATGACAATTTGTAGCTATTTCTTTTATATCTTAAAGTTAGCTCAGCTCTTTGTATCTTTTAAACATTGAGTTTGAGAGCAATTGGTGTGTTTAGGTGCTCCAGCATTTGGTGCTTTTGCCTGCCAATATTTCAACCACCCCACCTGTTTAAGGCATTCTGTGCCATATCCTCCTCTTATCTCTGGCAATCTGTGCTTTCTGTTCTTTACTGCAGCATTTGTAGTTCACTCACTTTAGCCAGCACATATCTCTTTGTGTTTATCCCCCATGCCTGCTAAAATCCAAAATGCGTTATCCATCGATCTCATTGGCATAAAGCGAAGTTTAGGGTGTCACTTGAAGATCTGCAGTATAGTTTTGGGACAATCTGTCCTAAAATTTTAATCATGCACTAATCTGGAAACAATCAGTGAACATTGCAGCAATTATATGAGTTTTGAAAAGATATATGCTTAGTTTTTCCACCTAGTTTGATCAATGTAATGTATTTCACTTAATAGAGCTTTACATTATGTGTACTTGTTTTATTAGCATTATTATTTATATTTTTAGCCTTTTACTGTTATCCACACTAGGTAAGTAGCTTCTTGCAAACTTGCTTCCGTGATGCCAGAGAATTAGTTGTCAATTGATGTCGCTTCCTTTGATGTAACTGCCTCTGATGTCACTCCTGAAAGGTGACATCTTATAAAAATTATAGGGGTCCCTCATGTTCTTATTCTGCAGGGACCCCCAAAATTCTAGGGCCATATTACTGCAGGACAAATACTGCAGGACATATTAGAATATTGGGTTATTTCCGTAGGTTTTCTTAAGTTTATGGGGCATATTTTCAAAGAGTTCATGCAACAAAGCGCAGCAAGTTGCATTAATGGGAAAGAGCAGAACTGTGGCATTTTTTCAAACAAATGGCACACTTCTGCTTGTTCCATGTGCTGGTGCAATTGTGGCTACCTAGCGTCAACACAGTCACCCATGCGAGATGTTTCCATTATGGCCAGGATAGTTTTTGTGCTGGAGAGTGTTACCTTCCTACACAAAAAACTATCCTTTGAGGCAATTTCCCCTCTGTATGTGTGCAAAGAGGAAATATCAAGGCGAAATAAAGATATTTCTCCTTGTTACACCAGCCTCAGACTGTCAACTTGTTTTGGTGCATACTCATGTCCTCAAGTTTTTATAGATAAGGATTTGCATTTAAATGTATGGGTGGATGCACAGTAACACCCATTCACTAGCAATGGAATGCCTAACAGACACAAAGGGGCCGATTCCGATCTCGCTCGGACAGCCTTACGAGAGCTGTCCGTAGCGTTACCTGCCGACCGACACGTTCCGGGAGCCGGTCCGTCCGAACGATGAAGTACGATGCGCAAATGTGTCCAAATCCCGAACGACACGTACGCTCCGATTCCAGCCACATTTCCCGTACGAGCCGGCTCCGTAAACGTCGAATCGAGTCGTCCGGAAGCATTTTCACAGCACTTTCCGGCCGGCCAAGTACGATGCGTACTTCCTACGCGCTGAACACGTCGCCACCTCCAGCACGTCTCAGCATCCGGAAGAGCAGTATTTCAGGTCCGATTCGCGCCACAACACGATCTACGCCTACGAGACGAACCAACGATCTACGCCTACAAGACGAACCAACGAACAATGTCTACGAGACAACCCACTGATCAACGCCTACGAGATGAACCAACCATGGATCCGATCGCGCATGTCATTCCTGTACTGTACATCTATGACCGGATCAACAACCGGAACCGACGCGTACGTCGCAGACGGTAAGTCAGACACCCACCACACACAAAAACGTCACGATCCCGCGAAATGTAACACACACATAGGGGGTGGATATCTATCTCTACTAGCATTGCCCACCCCATAGGGGGTGGATTGCTATCACTACCAGCAGTCTCTACCCATCGGGGGATGGATGGCTATCAATACCAGCAGTCTCTACCCATAGGGGGATGGATGGCTATCACTCCCAGCATTGTCCAGCCCATAGGGGGGTGGATGGCTACCACTACCAGCATTGTCCAGCCCATAGGGGGGTGGATGGCTACCACTACCAGCAGTCTCTACCCATAAGGGGGTGGATGCCTATCACTCCCAGCATTGCCCACCCCATAGGGGGTGGATGCCTATCACTCCCAGCATTGTCCAGCCCATAGGGGGTAGATGGCTATCACTCCCAGCATTGTCCAGCCCATAGGGGGGTGGATGGCTATCACTAACAGCAGTCCCTACCCATAGGGGGATGGATGGCTACCACTACCAGCAGTCAGCAGTCTCTACCCATAGGGGGATGGATGGCTATCACTACCAGCATTGTCCAGCCCATAGGGGGATGGATGGCTATCACTACCAGCATTGTCCAGCCCATAGGGGGGTGGATGGTTATCACTACCAGCAGTCTCTACCCATAGGGGTCGTAGGCCGAACACTCCCCCACTGCTATCATATCCTGCCAAGATTGTGTTTTGTGTGTAAACTGTTCTCCAACAGTGACACTGAAAGGGAAAACTTACTGAAACTCCCATCACAGGTGTGACCAAAAGGTGAGTGTGGGGTACAAACCCCCAGCATTGTCAGGGACATCTGTGAAATGAGGTTTAACCCCCCCCCGCCCCCTCACTGCAGTGACCAAAAGGTGAGTGTGGGGTTCAAACCCTTATGTAATGTCAGGAACATTTGTGAAATGGGGTTTAACCCCCCTCACTGCAGTGAACAAAAGGTGAGTGTGGGGTTCAAACCCTCATGTATTGTCAGGAACATATGTGAAATGGGGTTTAACCCCCACCTCACTGCAATGAACAAAAGGTGAGTGAGGGGTTCAAAATACCAGAATGTGCAAACTATCATGTAGGATTCCTGGTCCTAAAACCACTAGCCATGTAGTGACAAAGTAGTGGTTGTGTGCCAAACAAACATAGATCTGTTGAGGGAAACATTGTTGTGGCTTCAAAAATACCCTCAGCCATGTGCAGACAATCATCGCCCATGGGGGCTGACAATGCCTCCAATGTTCAAGTGGACAATGTAAGAAGTGACCATCATAATGCCTAAACACACTTGTTCACAAACAGACACACATACAAAGGAATCCTTCGGAGACCACAGCATTTAGGAGATCACGTTCCATACTGTGGCAGCAATGGGAAGTAGTGAACATGATGAATGTGCAGACTGATGATGTAGGAGTCCCATGGTCAGTAGATAAAAAACCTCTAACCAACATCCACTCAATGCCCTACAAGCCCAATATAAATGCATGGGTGCAGATGCACTAACACACCCACCCAGCCACACACTGCAGAACAAACACAACATGTGTGTGTGTGTGTGTGTGTAAGTGTCCCCAGGCTACAACAACACACATGATGGGGGGCTGAACTCCATTGAGACATATGTGTATTCAGTACAATCCAGAGGTATCTCATGAATTGGGTTCCTGTTTGTGGGCAAACGGGCATTGTTAGATGAGCGGGTCCACAACAGACACATGTGCAACAAGCTGGGTGGGACAACAACCAACACATCAAGAGACAGACCCACTCCAGCAGTACCCTCAAGGAACCTAGCCCTCAAGGCTACTGTCACTGTGGTGACAGCAGCCTGTATGATGATCCCTCTGTGATGACATTTTTGGATGTTGCCCATACTGTGGAGCACATTCACCTGTGCGCACTGTGTCATGTGTCTTGACAGACCAAAGTCCATCACACATACACAAACACAACTCACTGGGCATGGCCTGTAATGTAAGGCCACAATGTAGGTAGGGGCCTAGCTATGAGACAACTCACAATTGGCCATTCTCAATACCACACACCTTGATCTGCACCAAAGTGCATCAGCTCAGCCCACATTGACTGGTGACATTGCACATGCACACATGATAATCACAGGGGTGGTGGTGGTATCTAAGGTGTTCAAACACATTACACATGGCCAGTCATCAAACCTTGTGATTGTCTGTCACACTGCATAGTATGAGGTACATGTGCATGAGGTGAAATGTATCAGACACATTGGGATCTCTGTCACAGTCCCAGACCAATAAAAACCCCCAGGAGACCCACACATAGCACATGTTGACATCATCCAACATTGAAGGCTAGGATCTGATGAGTGGGAGCAGTCACACACACATACAAGTGACTAAGTCACAGAAAGATACCACATAGTGAAAACAAGCTGACGTTGGAAACACAAATGTGACTTGGTGAATCCTGAATATGTCAAATGTGCGTTTGCACACAGTGCAGGCCCTCACATCAACCACACCCAGGGATGACACCCTAATGACTAGTAGTTTGCCCTGCACCTACATCCCAGCAACCCAAGGTCAAAGATGTTGACAAAGCACAGGACAACACAGCAAGCATCACAAACAGGAACATCTGCAGGGACTACAGGCTGTGTAGAAAAAGGGATAGGAACACACAGAGTCATGCTCACAGAACACACACCATGGGCTCAGGCAATGTCACCTAATAACACACTGCCATGAGGTGACTGCACTCATGTGGAAGGTCAGCTGTGTCAAACGTTGTCTGTGCAGGGCTCTGTCATGTCAGAATAAAACTCAGACATTGAGCCACCAATTACAACACACTTAAAGCTCTGGTCACATCAGCCTGTGTACAGGAGTGTCTATTAAGTTATCTGCACATACTCCAAACACATGTATAGCAAGTTGCACTGATGACACAGATGACTTGTTCATCATCAATGTACTACTGTGCATGTCCAGTGGAGACGGGCCTACAGTCAGAAAAAAGTACATTGTGCACAGATGTCAGCCCAACATATGTGCAACAGTGTACGCCAAAGATGGGAAGTGGTGAAAAGAAGGTTATACTCCCAGTGCCAAATTTTTGGGATCATGACTGCCTCAAATTGCAGCAAATGATGACATGGATACATACTGTTATAGGACACATACCATGGACCACATGCAGTCCATCACCTCACCACATCACTTATTGTCAACAAACACCATTACAACAGCAACTTCAGGACATTCATCAGCAACATCATGTACATTAAATGCAATTCAAATAAATAAAAAAAATAAGCTTTATTCAGCTGGTCCAAAACAAAATTATTGCAAGATCAATCAAAAGGCCAATGGCCAGTCCATTTCAATTGTCCGTCATGGGTGACACATAACAAGTTGTCACACATTGCTTGCCTGCACTGCTATAACTAAGGGACATCTCCCCTTGGAGGGGCATCCATAAGGGCAGGCCAGGCCAGGCACCGCAGGGACAGGATCAGGGGATAGCAGTATGGGGCAGGGGAGGGGTGGTGGGTACAGGAGTCTCAGTGGCAACTGCAGTGGACCTGTCGGACTGAGTGGGCGGGGTCTCCACTGCAGTGCCCATGTCCGACGGAGTGGGCGGGGTCTCCACTGCAGTGCCCATGTCCGACGGATTGGGCGGGGTCTCCACTGCACTGCCCATGTTTGACAGAGTGGGCGGGGTCTCCACTGCAGAGGCAATGTCCGAAGGAGTGGGCGGGGGCTCAAATGAAGTGGGCAGGACAGATTGTGGGGACACGGTCTCCACTGCAGTAGCAGGAACAGACTGAGGTTGTGATGTGGGAGTGGAAGTGATTATGGTAGGGGGGAGGGCCTAATCATCTTGGGGATGATGTAACGGTGTGTGGAGAAACCTGGGACAGGGTGTGGCGTGGGAACTTCTGGAGTGGTGGCCTGGGGGATGGAGGACGGAGACTGTCTGGTGGAAGTGTGGGATTGTGGTGGGGTTTTGCTTTTTCTGGTCCTGGGGGATTTTCGGGTGGGGGCCTCAGTGTTCCTGCTCCTGGGGGAGGGTGTGCATGTGGCGGGGGATCTCCTCTCTGTGTGTGGTGACTTCCTCTTCCCCTTGTGAGTTGGTTCAGATGGATCTGTGGGGAAGAGGCCAAGGTCACAGAGGAAGACTTTCTGGGAAGGGGGGGCTGCAGGTGAGGCAAGGGAAGGGGTCTTGGAGGGAGAGGAATCTGAGGACTGCGGAGTGGTTGTGGATGGCTGTGTGTGTTTTTGTACCCTATCCCCTGTGTGTGTGCTATCAGTCCCCTGAGTGTGCGTACTTCTACGTTTTGCCTTTGACTGACGTTGCTGTGTGCTGCTTGTGTCTGTTGTGGTGCGTGCATGTGCCTGTGTGAGTGTGCGTTGGGCAGGTAGGGTAGTGGGGATTGTGGATGGGGCAGAGGTAGGAGGGGTGAGGGACTGTTGGAGGAGGGACACTGCTGCCATCAGTGAGGAGGCCATGGACTGATTGGTCCGCTGTAGGGCAGACATGTCTGATGAAATGCCCTCCATGTATGACACCAATTACGTCAAAAGACTGGTGTGGGCATGGAGGACACTCAGCATCGATGTCTGCCCCACATGGATCTGCTTTAGCAAGTCCACAGACTCCACACTCAGGGCAGCAGGGGAGACAGAGGCAGGGGGTGCGGTGCCTGGACCGAAGGAGACATGCTCCCTAACACGGGAGGCTCCACGGACATCTGGGATGGGAGCAGCTGGGAGGGTGGAGATGGTGGTGGTGGTGGTGGTGGTGGGGACAGACTTGCTAGCTGTGGTCTGTGGTCTTGTAATACCCGCCTCCACAAGGTAGTCGTCACTGGAGCTGGAGTTTTCCGCAGCTGAGGTAGATGTTGCTGAGTGTCCCTCAGTGTGGCTCCCATCACCCTCCATGCCACTGGGTCCCTCCGCCTCCTCCACAGCAGACCCAGTCTGGCTCTTCACCTCCTCTCGGTCCGTGGAGCAGTCTCCTCCAGTAGCCGTAGATGATGCTGTGAACAAGGAGGAGAAACAGAATCACATCAATCACCTGTATTGACTTGACACATGAGTTTAATTGCAACACATCACAGAGCAATCCCTGGCATAATCTATAAACCACTGCTAAATTGACTGACACATATGTGAACCAGGCACTTGTCAGTCTGCCAGTCAACCATGCTTCTCGTACACATGCTGGCAATGGACCCATCTGCCAGATGTATGTATGATGTCACTAATTACATGGGCAAGCATGCACTATTTTGCCAGTTGTCTGATCTGCAATGATTGTGAGTGTCATGTGTCATTACACACGTCTCATCTCATGGTAGTGACTCTGTAATTGGGACAGAAAATGGGATGGCCAAAGTTACTGTTGACATGATGAACATACTTCCATCCCCAGACACCATGATGGGCTCATGTCTTGAAAGTCAATGCTAGGATGGTGTGCATGCAGGACAACAGACAAGTGACAATACTGCATGCTCCAGATTTGCATGTGGCACACCATGCCAGAGGCCTGTCTGGCCAATCAGTCAGTACTGACTCCTGTCACAGGGGCAGTGCATCCCGACTCTACAGTCAGCACCGTGTCACACTCATGTATTCACTGTGAATGCAACCTCTGTAGTGGTCAAGTATACATGTCCACCACATGCTACACACATTTGAAAGAATGTGATAATCCCACGTTCTCCTAATGAGACATTTGAGTTTGTGAGTCAACAAAACTGTATACATGAACACATTACAGGCTCCCAAGGCCAAAGAAGAGCTGCTTACACATATATGTTGAATCCACCACTAGGCACAGTCAAGTGATTACACACACATATGTTTACTCATGTGTGCAGATCCAATAGCCACATGTTAGATGTCTGTCCATGACAAACATATTTCACACTTTTGTAATCCAAAAAGCTATGCCAGTCCACACTGACACAGAGTCAGACACATGATTACCAATTTCACAATGGGCAAACTGTTGGATGACACCCAAGATTAGGAGGCCAGAGTGTCTCAGATGGCCAGAGTTGGCATACCTGTGCAAGGTCAATGTGAAACATGGGTTTAATAGGAGCACTAGGCAGGTGGCTATGCATTTGTCACTCATACATTTCATTTGTCTGAGGCCTCAACATTGGTCTTACCTGCTGCCTGGGTGTGTAGTAGATACCTCAGATACCTATGCTGACCCAGATCAGCAATTTGCACGTTTATGTATGGCTCACACAGAGTACAGGTCATATTTCTATCAATGTGCTGACACATGTCAGACAATTGCCTCACTCATGATGCTCAACTCAATGCACCTGTTGCAGATGTTGTTCTCTACATTAACCTTGGCCAACAGCAAGAACACACAACCCAAGTGACACAAGTCACAGACGGAAAGGGACACACCTGGTTATCAGATGAGAATGGGGCATCACCAAATTTAGCCACATGAGTCTTTTCTCAGCAGACAGACGAACTGTGGGAGTGTTACCAGGCTGAAAGAGTGCAAATTGCATGTTAGACATAGTTCACCAAAAAGGCATGGACTTACCCCCTCCTTGCTGCGGTCTGTCCTTCAACTGCCCATCCAGGTCAGGGAAGACCACTGTCAGTATCCAGAGCATGTGGGGGGTCAGGGTCCGTCGTCCGCCCCTTCTGCGAGGAGGCGACAGCTTGAGCTGGACTCTGGCAATCCTCCGGGTCCAGCCACGAAGGTCCTGCAACCTCTTCTGGCAGTGGCGGATGCGGCGTTTGAAGACCCCCACAGATCTTACTGCCCGGACGATGGTCAGCCAAATCTCCTGCTTCTGATGGGCATCAACCTGTATGGATGACAAAGTAAGACACCATTGATACACATGCAACATGTTTGTTCATCACACAGTTGGACATACATGTCATTGGCAGAAGGGCATATGATGTATACAGGTAGTGCAACTATGGTCATGGGCAGTTGTCCTGTGTGCAAGCCTGCATTAACAACATGAAAACAGTGCCTGGAAATTCCAAGCAGGAAAAAATACACTTTTTCATCACTGTACCTGTACAGTACATGTATCTACACACTTTGAGACTTACAATTACTCGGTGTGCATGCTTGCCCTTGGTGATCACAATGCTAGTGGTGCCAGTCAGACAACATGTACAATTGAAAAGGCAGTGGACTGAACACTCACCTGCTCCCCTGGTTTCCCATACAGCTTGCTGTACTGTGGAAGGAGGCTGTCCAGCAGGGCCTGGTTCTCCTCCTCGGTGAATGCTGGGGCCCTCTTCACAGTACGTGCCATTGCAGAACACAGAGGATGCAGAGACAGCAGCAGTGGTAGTGAGAGATGTAATCCTATAACATGTAGTGCAGGCAAGTGAAGTCTCTGGGGAACAGATAGCCTTATATCTGTGCTGCAGAGGCAAATTCTGTTCCATGCGTACAAAGAGATAGGTCTGAGACGTTCGCATTATCCGAAATTGGCCAATCCATGACATTGCACGCATCGTACACGCCTTCCGCGTCGTTCAAATATTCCGCATCATGACACCATTGACTTTGATACATTGTTTTTGGGAGCCAACGGAATTTGTTTGCACGCGATTCGTACACGTAGCAAAACCGCGTCCGTGACAGTCAATAGCCAATGCGTGCGTCCCGATCGGTCCATAAGTGTACGACGAGTCTTTTGAATACTCACCCGCGTCCATCTCCACGACAGTCAATAGCCAATGTGTGTGTCCGGATCGGTCCATAAGTGTACGACGTGTCTTTTGAATACTCACCGCGTCCGTCTCCATGACAGTCAATAGCCAATGCGTGCGTCCGGATCGGTCCATAAGTGTACGACGCGTCTTTTGAATACTCACCCGCGTCTGTCTCCATGACAGTCAATAGCCAATGCGTGCGTCCGGATCGGTCCATAAGTGTACGACGTGTCTTTTGAATACTCACCCGCGTCCGTCTCCATGACAGTCAATAGACAATGCGTGCGTCCGGATCGGTCCATAAGTGTACGACGCTTCTTTTGAATACTCACCCAAGTCTGTCACCATTACAGATAACAGCCAAAGGATGCCACCCACAATATTTTGGCTGAGACTCAGGTGCTTTACAACAGACAAACAGCCTGTCATACAGTATATAACAACACATTTCATGCCTCATAACATGTGTGTACATGGCTTCACATGCCATAGTGTAGGGAGCACATTGTAGCACACACTCCCAGGATATGCCATGTTTCATGGGGACAAAAACCATTGTGTGTGATGCACATCACTACTGTGAGTGACAACTTTTCAGATCACCACCTGAGGCCTGTACACAGTTCCAGGTGCCCATTGTGTGATGACATGATTACATACACCATGAAATACAGCTGAAATTGACTTTGTGTAACAAAGTGTTCCTGAGCTACCAATGGGAGGTTAATCCAGAGTATTTGCGTATTGTGCTATGCACATGTGTCTTTTTGTATGTGGCAGATGTAAATCGTTTCCAACATCTTTCTGATTTTGGCATGTTAGTTGCTGTTGTGTCTGTGTGTCACAGATATCCATGTTTGCCATGCAAACAAATCTGGGAGCACATCATGTGTGTTTCATGGGTGTGATGGTACGTGTACATCAGACGTTACATGATAACAGTGGCCATGTGGCATTACAAGATCCCTGTGTGTGGAACTTACAAACACCTGTCATTTGGACAGCACATCTATCCTCACTAGTTACTGAGGTGTGTGTTTGGTATGTGGCATTTGTTCAGATGTACTGTGACAGACTCCATAGATTGTTCACAGCACAGCATTGCACTTGTTGTGTAACCCTCTGGAGCTGAAATGTTAGATGAGGGGCACATAGCTGGCATGAGCATGTCTTTTTGTCTGCATCCTTAGGTCCGCTTATAGCGCCTTGATGCCCTTGGGCTTAGTTCGCGCTTTACAAATTTCATATTCATTCATTCATTCATTCATGCTCAACAGCACACACCTGACTTAATTGTGTCTTGCTATGATGTAGCATGTGATATTTAGCATGGTCATTACCACATATGTAGGGGAACTGACAATCTTTCTTTGATCACCTATGTACTGCAGGAGACTAGCTGTCCACAGACCCTTCCTAGACTTTGCAACCATGGCTGAACGTGACTGCATCCGACGGTACCGCTTCACCAGACCACTAATTGAGGAGGTGGCGGAGCAGTTGGCCCCACATTTACAACCTGGATGGCCATATCCATCAGCGCTGACCCCCAAGGTGAATGTGATGGCAGCCCTACACTTCTTTGCCACCGGAACCTTCCAGTACACTGTGGTTACTGCTGGTGGGATGTCAAGGACCATGTTCAGCCGTGTGCTTCGCGATGTATTGGAGGCGATGTTGTATTTCCTGAACCGGTACATCCAATTCCCGACCCCACGACAATTTACTGACATAAAGAGTGACTTTTATGCACTGGGAAGGATGCCACATGTCATAGGCTCCATAGATGGGACACATTTGGCTTTGGTACCACCACAAGCACATGAGCAGACTTACCGGAACAGAAAACATTTTCATTCCATAAATGCCCTGGTGGTATGTCTGCCGGACATGACAATATCACATGTCTGTGCACGTTTCCCTGGTTCGAGAAAACTTAGGGTTGCCTCTGCATTTATGCCAACAGTGCTGATATAACTGTTATGTATGATTTGTGTTTCAAATATATGATGCCATGAGCACATTCAACAAATTACTTGGAGTCTCCCCTCTTTTGTTTCCTTCCTGTAATGTCTTGTACATACATATATATTAGTTTCTATTAAATCCGGTTGAGACATTGTTGCTAGTTTTCTCGTACTCACCCAGATCTCAACCTGGTCTATGGGTTATACTCCTGTGGTTTTTTACTACTACTGTTTCCCCGGTTCGGCACACAACGCTTACATCTGTCGGGTCCCACAGATGATGTCACAGCTGCAGAACCAGCGTGCCTGGCTTGTCGGTGTGTAATATCTGTTTACCTTGTGTGCTTTTTGTATCTTGGAATTTAACCCTCTTTTCAGACCCAT
Source organism: Calotriton arnoldi (assembly GCA_963921515.1). Lineage (NCBI taxonomy): Eukaryota > Metazoa > Chordata > Amphibia > Caudata > Salamandridae > Calotriton > Calotriton arnoldi. Next base: position 949,755 of record CAWUFW010005850.1, read on the forward strand.
GATATGTTTGTTTGTTTGTATGTAGGTGATTCCGGATACCCCAACATGCTGTGGTTGCTGACACCACTCAGGAACCCTGTGACACCTGCGGAGATACATTACAATGAGGCACATGGGCGGACCAGGAGAGTGATAGAGCGGACATTTGGTCTATTTAAAAGCAGATTCTGCTGCCTGGACCGGACAGGAGGGGCCCTCCAATATGCACCAGAAAAGGTGTGCAATATCATAATTGTGTGCTGCATGCTACACAACCTGGCAGTGAGGGAGGAGTTGCCTCTCATCCAGGATGATGACGACCAGCAGCCGCCAGCCATGGAGGATCCTGCCCTGGGTCATGTTGCGAGTGATGATGAGGGTGAGGGGGATGTTCGCACACAGCTCATCAACAACTTTTTCGCATGATTGTGAGTATACAGTGATGAGTTGTCTACGTTTTTTCATTGCCTGATATGTGTATGTAGTGCAATGTCGCTGCATACGTGTGGCTGAATGCTACTTGACAGGATCCTTGCAGTTATGTGTCCGTTGAGTTAGTATGTTCCCCCAAACAGTGTTGACATGATTACTAGGTTGTTTTCACGTATCGTAAGAATTGTGTATGGAATGTCTATAGGAGATGTATGCAGTTATTTTGTGATTTAAATACTGTTGTATGTCTGTCCTTCACAGGGTCCTTTGGCTGTTGTCTGGTGACATGTGACCTCCAAAACACACAATCCTGTTACAGAGTGCAAGTTTTCGTGGAGAACAGATACAGTGCCACACACCCACGTACTGACATTTCTTGCCCACTTGGTTACTTTGTGCTCACTGTCACGTGAGGTTACCTTGCATCTGTTGTGGAGTTCACATGTTGTGATTGTGTAATAAACCTGTGCTTCACTTTGGAATGTGCTTCATCTGTATGCACACATCCGACATTCATTTGCATACTGTACCTGTGGGCTGATTGCCACTGCCTCAGAATGAGTGTTGTGCATGTGCATTCCACTGTATTTTCAGTTCACAATAGTGGAGGCAATGAGTATGATGCCCATGGGAAATTTGTGTTGTGTTGACCTAGTAGTGTGTATCTCTCATATGTGTCACATCACCATGACTCACAAAACAGTGTTTACATTGCTGTAGTAGTTTTCCTGCACAGTCTTTGTTTAGCAGGTCATCATCTCTATGTCACAAACCAAGTATAATTCTCAACAGAGGCAAGTATTGTGTGATAATGAATGTATTTACATGCATGTGTGAGAATAGTAAACGTAATTGAAAGTGCTGGACAGTGTGATAGAAATCCAAAGTTCACAGAGGAGTTGGTAGTGTGGGTAGATGAAATTTCCTGAGTAAAGTCCACAGTCATTTAATTCATTGTTCCGACTTAGACCCTCCATCACATGTGGGAGAGTTCAGTGACAGTCAACAAGGTGAACGCTTTGCACACAATAAAGGATGTCATGAGCAGGTGTTCACTTCCTGGGGGGTATGCATGGCCATCTGCCTCTCACTTGTCCTTGTTCGGACGACCCCTCTTCTTCTTTTCAGGGGGACCCTCAGGTGCAGGCTGCTGTGGTGACGGGGACTCTCCGCCAGAGTCCTCATCCTTCCCTGTGGCAGTTATAGTGGGCACACAGGGAGGTGTGGTCATGTTGCCAGCAATCTGGCGGAGGCATGTGAGTATGTCCCTATGCACCGCTGTGAGTTCATCAATTTTGTCCATTTTGGATTCCATTCGGGACATGTGTGTCTCCACCCGGGACATGTGGGAGTCCAATCTGGCATGATGGGCAGCCTGCTGTTGTTGGATGTCCCTGAGGATCCCCACTACCTGGCCAAAGCCTCCGGTGCTTTCCTGGTACGCATCTATGATGCGTACCAACTGTGGATCATCTTGCAGTGCAGACTCATCTTGAGGCCGTGGCCTCACCCTGCCCACCCTCCCACCACCCCTACCCACACGAGCAGGACCTGCTGTTGCAGGCACAGATGACACTGGGCCTCCTTCTGTGTTGGCACTGGTGGTGTTGTCCGCCACCTCCAGCGTGCCCTGTGTAGCTCTGCCGTCGATGTTATGTTGACTTGGTTTGTCCGTGTTGGTAGAGGTCATCTGGGTGTTTGCAGATGTAGCAGGAGTGGTGGCAGGGGGTGCTGATGTTACAGCTGCTGGTGCTGCACGCTGACCCACACCGGAGGGGCCAGGTCATTCGTCATCGTCCGAAGTGGACTGAGAGACATCCTCATCGGAGAGCTCAGGGTCAACCAGAGTCTGGGACTGGGATTCCTCTTCTGTTCCTGCAGTGTCCCCAGCATCCCCTGTGGGTGGAAGAGACACACAATGTATGTTGTGGTTGTGGTTCAGCACACATCAACGGATCACACACATTTAAGTTGCTACTGTACTTCATAATGAGTGTATCTACCTTGCATTGTCCTCAATTGTCACAGACAGAGGTCTATATTGGTTAATCACATTGTCATGACAACCTGAAGAGTTTTGATGGGCACATGGAGCTGTGTGCATGAACAGCTCATGTATTGATTCATTGACTGTACATGGCCATTGCTACTCAAGTGAAATCCCGTGCCTGACACAGGTGTGTTGTCTTTGTCAACATTTGTGCTTTAACAAGGACATATGTGCGCTTCCTCTTATGGTGTGTTGCAAGATTGGGGCATGTGTACTGGCATTTGTGCATGTATTTTTGAGTCACATTGGTGTGTCTATTCGACATGGTCAGAGTACGGTATGTCTGAGATTTCTTGAGAGATACTATTTTGTTGTATGTGTTCCTAGTTTACATCTCATTGCACACATGTGATGGTGTTACCATAGCAAATGATGTAGCTGCTGAGCTTTGTACGTGATAACGTCATTTATCTTGTCAATGTCCTCCATGGAAAGAGGAGTTAACCAAGGCAGCTCTCTTGATTTTCCATGCTCATGACAGTGAGGGCCAGAGGTTTGTGTGTTTGAGTTATGCTGCTGTAAGTTGTATGCCTCCTCCAACCCAGTCCAGGTTACTCCTTGTGTTGCAAGTGTCAATGACAGTGAGTGGAGTGTTGTGTCAAGGATGCTGACAATGCTGCATGATGTAGGAGTAGGATGCAGCTCACAACCACCTTGTGTAAATGACACCATGCAACAGTGTCAGCTATCTTGCTGTGGCCATTCCATTCACTGTCAGGTGTCCCCTGACAATGATGTATATGTAGCTTCGTGTGTGTGTTTTGATATGTGCTATGTCTGCATCTCCCCAATTGTCATAGAACCCACACACCTTCACAGCCAGGCCAGGGAGCACCCCTGGGACACTGCATCCCCAGACAGTGAGTGGAAACATACAGTTGAGATGGCTGTGAGTGTGAACGTGTGGGAGGGGGCCAGTGCCTAGTTGTGACTTGCAGCCAATTCATACATCAGGCCCATGTGTCAGCCATCTTTCCAGGGCATTTACTTTCACTGTCATGGAGTGACTGGTCCCAAGAGTGCTATTTGTTCTGGCTGAGAAGGTGTGTGTAGAGCCGGCCTTGATAGCATTTGGAGGCATTGCAGGACCTCCTTCTCCCCCAGAGGCCAGGTAATCACCCATGACGCATGTTTCCATTGCAGGGAGTCACAGTCAACTTTCAGGATGTCAGGCAGTGGTGTCCTGTTGTTTGTTGGAGCACAAGTCCCACCAGGGCCTTGTACTCCCCACAGCAGAGCCCAGTGTCAGCCATCTTGGCAGTTCTTTTCCACTCCCTGTGAGGTGAGCTTGGTTCAGGGTGGGCTTGATGGGCCCTGTTGGAGGAGGACTGTTGGCTGTGACCACGACTCCCATCATGCTATCGGATACACCCACCTTCCCAGAATACCCAAGCTTCCTTCCTGTGAATCAGCTTCCCTGTGAGGTAGTGTAACGGTGCTGGCAAGATGGCTGACAGTGGTGTCCTGGTGTTTGTTTGAACACAAGTCCCAACAGGGCCTTGTGCTTCACACAGCAGAGCCCAGTGTGTGGCATCTTTGTAGGAGATTTTACTTGGCTCTGAGGGAGTGCATTATCCCAGGTGAGTTGTGTGGAGTTTGTGGGAGTGTGTGTCACAGGGCCTGCTGGTAGATGTAGTCAGAGCTGGCAGTTCTCCTCCCCCCCAGACCAGATGGGCCACCATGAAGCATGCTTCCATTGCAGGGAGTCACAGTACACTTTCAGGATGTCAGGCAGCGGTGTCCTGTTGTTTGTTGGAGTACAAGTCCCACCAGGGCCTTGTGCTCCCCACAGCAGAGCCCAGTGTCAGCCATCTTGGCAGTACTTTTCCACTCCCTGTGAGGTGAGCATGGTTCAGGGTGGGCTTGATGGGCCATGTGGGATGGGAACTATTGGCTGTGACTACGACTCCCAACCTTCCTTCCTGTGAATCAGCTTCCCTGTGAGGTAGTGTGACAGTGCTTGCAAAATGGCTGACAGTGTTTGTTGGTGTTCTGGGCCAATTCCTTGCTGTATTTGTTAGTAAGCTTGTACATGTTAGGACATAGTTATGTTATGTTAATTAGATTTATAGAGCGCAGCGGTTACCCTGAGGTGTCCTGGCGCTATGCACTGCCTGCAGGTTAACGGGGAATATGATCAATGAGTGAACAGCCAAGTCTTCAGTCCCTTTCTAAAAGAAAGAAGATCCGCTACATTCCTCAGATGGAACGGCAGATCGTTCCAGGCCTTGGATGTGCATGTGATAAAACTCCTACCTCCCCAACTAGCCTTTAGTTCTATATTACTCTGAGATTGCAGGTATTGTGTTTGTCTAACTGGCATACACATCACAGGATAATTGGCTTTCGGTTGATGTGGCTTTGCTAACAGTGATTAGTTTCACTGTCCCCTTGACAGTGATGTGTGTGTATTGGCTCACAATATTGGCTAGTTGGTTAAGTACTCACCAGGCTCTGATATTCCTGTTAATCCATGGATGCCCTCCGGTGGAAGGATGGCTCGCACCTTCTCCTCCCAGGAAGTGAAGTGCGTAGGTTTTGCAGGAGGGCCACCGCCGGTCTGCTGGCTCAGGGCATGGTCTCTGCCAATCAGCTTCTTGACCCTCCTTCGCACATCATAGTACCTGTTCCTGATATCCTCCATTGTGCGCAGGCAAGGTTCTTGTGCGTTCACCTTGTTGACAATCCTCTCCTACATCTTTGTTTTCTGGGACATGTGGGTCTGTTGGACCAATGTGCCAAATAACTGTGGCTCTACTCTGAGGATTTCATCTACCATGACTTCCAACTCACTATCTGTGAAGTTTGGATTCTTCTTTGGGGGCATGGTGATGGGTGGTGGAGGAGATTGATGTGTGTGTGAGGGTGCAAGTGAGGGTGAGTGGGTGTCAGTTTAGCTGGGTGTTTGTGAGTGTGCTTTTGAGAGGTGCTAATGGTGTAAAGGTTGTGTGGTGGGTGAGTTGTGAGTGTGTCTCTGAGTGCAGTGTGGTAGTGTTCTCTGCTGGCAGATCTGTAGAATTTGCAAAGGATCATGGTAGGGATTTTGGCCCTTTATGTAGGTAGAATTGTGGGTGTGTCTTTGTTTTATTTGTTTTTTTTTAAATTGACTTTGACAATGCTTGTTTGGTCTTTTTCAGTCTGTTTTTATTTTATTTTGTTGAGCATGATGGAGACGTTCAGTTGTCCGGGACGGACGCTTACAGCGGCAATTGCGGGCTAATCCGAGTCTGTCACACTCACATTATGCTATGTTGCAGCGTTCGCGTCGGTCGCGACGGGCTCTTTTACGTGGTAGTCACTGTGTTCCGTACGTTACGGTCATACGGATTGTGCTCCGTGCGAGTCGGTTTAGTTTCACACGCATTGCATCGTACTACGCCGGTCGTACAGCGCGTGTTCGTGGCGGTCGGAACCATTCCCGGTCCGTGTCGTTTGGAGCGGTTCCCGGTCCGTTTACGGGCGAATCACTATTTTCCGTACGTTTCGGTCTTGCGGATTGTGCTCCGTGCGAGTCGTTTGTATTTCACACACATTGCATCGTACTACGCCGGTCGTACGGCGCGTGTACGTGTTGGTCGGAATCCAGTCCTGGTCCGTGTCGGTCGGAACGGTTTACAACCGAGATCGGAATCGGCCCCAAAGTATTGCAAGCCAGCACATTGCGCTGTGTTACACTTCTTTTTTTTTTTTTTTAAAGCGACACAAACAACCATTGGCATTGCAATTATCACAAATATTTTTGCACCAGGTGTACATTACAAAATTGACACAAACCAGATGCAACATCTTTGAAAATCTGGTTCTATGTTTTAACTGATGTGTGCAACATAGGTGCTTTAAAATGCACAGTTATTCCAAGTTACATGTAAACAAAACCACACTTAAAAGAGATGCCTTCAATTCTGCCGTTTGAGGATTAATGCCACAGCTTATGTTTTGGTGAAGTGACACTGTTGGCAAATGGGTTACTGGTTGAGGGAAGTGAAACCCTACTCAAGCAGCAGCCACAATTCCTGTCAGGGTCAAGTCACAAACAAGTACCAAATTAACCAGTGCTTAACCCTCTTGTAGCTTATCACAAAGCAGTCAGGCTTAACATAGAGGTAATGTGTAATGTATTCATGCAGCATATTAAACAGTAATGAAGTGGTAGCACAACACAAGAAAAATCCCACTCCAAATTAAATAAATAGACTAAAATGTAATAACTGATTTGACAGCAAAATGGCAAAAATCCAATCAGTAGAACCAGAGATATGCCATTTTTGAAAGACTTAAGTGAAAACACCCTAGAAGCACAAAGTGCCAACTGTGGTTATCTGGTCACGGTGGACCGGTACAAAGTCACATGTTCAGGCTAACCACCGTGGAGTGTGGACTGGATACAGGAACCTAGGGGGTCATTATGATGGCGGGCGGATCGCCCCCGCCGGGCCGGCGGTGGTCACCGCCGGCCCGGCGGGGGCGATCCGCCCGCCATCCACACAGCAAAGACCCCCACCATATTTTGATGGCTGGGGGTCCGCGGCGGACGGAAAGACCGTCCGCCGCTGCACTGGTCGACTCGTCGACCGGCGGAAAACAAGGATAATATGGTGGCGGTGTCTGCAAGACACCGCCATCCATATTAAGATGAATGCGGAGAGCAGCCTTTCGCCGCCATGGAAAGGCATACGATGTTTGCTCTTGGGGGCACGTTGCGTGCCCCCAGGGTGTTGAGGGGGTGGGGGTGCACATGGGAGGTACCCCCTGCATTTGTATGTACAAGGTGGCAGGCACCGTGCGGTGCCTGTCACGTTGTGCATGCAAATGCACGACGTGCATTCACAGCATTGTGGCGGGCGGTGCTGTGAGCACCGCCTGCCACAATGCTGGGAATAGGGTGTCCCACCGCCACAGTGGTGGTGGCATCCTAATGTTAGGTGCGGGACCGCCGCACCCCTTGCGGACGGTCCCGCATTCCGTTACGGTGGCGGGCGGACCCACCCGCCATTGTAATGACCCCCCTAGTTAGGCCCATTGAACAGGGGGTACCTTAAATTCTGGTTGCAGAGTGATGCCAAGTCCCACGTTGAAGATACGTCAAGCAGCAGAGATGATGCAAAGTCTTGGTGGGGAGATGCATCACGCAGAGGTGGGTCGGGGAAGCTGTGAGGCTGTGATGTGAAATCCTGCATCATCGTCAAAGATGCCATTGATGAGGGGCTTGAGATGCGAAGTCCTGCATCAAAAATGCTTTGCGCAGCGACTCATTCTAAAAAAGTTGCAGGGCTTGCGCTGCAGAGACCTGCCTTGTCCACAAGTATGGTGTCGACGAGGGGACTTCTGATGTGAAGGCCTGCATCGAGAATACGTTGCGCAGGCGCAGTTCTGAGGAGGCTGTGACATGAAGTTCTGCATCGGAGATGTGTTGCGCAGTGGTTGCGATGCAGATTTTTGAGAGGTGATGCATCACACTGCGTCGATTCTGCTGGGATCACAGTTGGGCTGGCAGGCCCACTTCCAAGGGTCCAGGACTGGAGTAGCACCACTTGAGAGAGTAGGACTCATAGCAGGTATAGTACTGGCGATGGGTTCAGGGTGGTTGGAGCCATGTGTCTGGTCAGGAGGCCAGTCAACTAGCCCTTGGAGTCTCTCTGGTGATTGTGGGTTCAAGATGCACATTCAATTCTTTCACTCAGGAGGCAGAGCAACAGGTAGCAGGGCAGCAGGGCAGCAGAGTAGCAGTACTTTTTGCAGAGCGGCACAGCAGTCCTTCTGAGTCTTCCATAGGTCTAGAGGTGTACTGAAGTGTTGAGGCTGAGGGTCCAATATTTATACTTGGTGCCCACTTTGAAGTTGGAGAAGATTCTGGAGGTTTCCACCCCTAGAGGTGCTTGGAAATTTCTGCCTTTCTGCTCTGGCCCCGCATTATTTGGGGTCGCAATAAGCTAGTAATAGACTTGGTGATTGTGTTTAGGAAGAATGTTTGTGATTTGTAAGTGTGGTAGGCGACAGTTCCTCCCCCTCATCAAGTCAGAGATGGCCCATCCTGCCAGCAGATCACTGACAGAATATCGACAACACTAATATCAACCTACAGAAATATCGTGACATGAATATCGTTGTCAAAAATATCGACCTCCTATCTTCATGATGGTAGGTACAAAAATATCGCAAAAAAAATATCGTTGTTAAAAATATCGAAGTACAAAATATCGTTTTTTTTATATGTATTATAAATAATGTAAAATAAATTAAATAATACATATTACTTAAAAAAATATGTAGATGTATTTGTAAATTTTAACAATTATAAGTAATAAAGGTAATATAAAAATAAATGAAACATACAAATATAAAATGTAATATATATATATTTACTTAAAAATAATTAATAAATAATAATTTTAATTAATTATAAAATGTTAGAAATATATTAAAAAATAAAAGTAAATATATATATATATATTATCTACTGGCGGTCGCCAGTAGATAGTTATAGTTACAACCTATTATCCATAGGAAATCCGCGACATTCTATTTGAAATAACTCTCTTGCCGGTTGACGTATCTTCGCAAAATTTTCAAACTTTGTGGCCCGCTCCGGTCCACTCCTACCCTGAAAGTCTCGGGGGGATTCGTCAAGCAGGGGCCGAGAAAAAAGGGGGGTCCCAAAACGCGTTTTCCCCATGCAATTTTCCATAGGACACTTTAGACACGGCTACAGCCCGAACTGCTGAACGGAATTACACCAAATTTGGCAAAGAGGTAGTTCTTGGTTCAGAAAGAACCCTTTTGTTAAATGGTGTAAATCCGTTCAGTAGTTGCTGAGAAAATCAAAAGTAAAAAGATAGTGATATCTATGGCCGCGTCGGATTCGCGCACCCTCCCGATCACGAGCTGCATGTTAATTGGCTGTCAGCTGGCTGTCAACATTCCGATTCAGGAAATGTTGGCAGCCATTTTGTCCCTCGGTAGAACCGAGGGACAGAAACAAGTGCGCAAAGCGCACAAAGGGGGCAGGGTAGAAACACCCTGACCCCCTAGGTTTGCTCAGGGGTCCCACAAGGACCCCCTGGGCAAAAAATAAAAAAATATTTTTTTAAAAATCGGCAGGATGCGCTCAGGGTGCGCGAATCCTGCCGAAAAAATCGAGCGCGGTCTCCCGCGCTCGACTGTATTTTGCCCCGGGTGGCCCAAGTCCCGGGGGCATGGTGGGGGTTTAATTTTATGTGTGGGGGCCTCAAGGGCTCTCAAGCCCGGGGACCGCTACCCCCGGGGCTTTTTTAAGAATGGTGCGGGAGGGCTCTGAGCCCTTCCGCAGCCCCGGGACCACCACCTCCCCGGGGCTTTTTTTTATTAATTGATCAACCTGTGTGGGGGCTCCAGCCCCCACACGCCCCGGGACCGCCACCTCCCCGGGGCACTAACAAATTAAAATGGGGGTCCGTTTTGGACCCCCGAAGCCCCGGGGACCACCACCTCCCCGGGGCTGTGCTGATGTAGGGAGGGGGCCGTGCGGCCCCCTCCTGGAGCCCTTGATGGCCCTGGGGACCACCACCCCCAGGGCCGGCTCCTGCAGTGTCCCGGGGTGCCTACCCCGGGACACTGTAGTTTGCTATGGCAGGACGGAGCCTCGCGGCTCCCGTCCTGCCATAGCAAACTGCTTTGGATATTGGAAGAGAGAGCAGGAAACTTGCTCTCTCTTCCAATATCCAAAGAACATTGCTTTCCACATGGGGAGCAGCATGTCAGCTGCTCCCCATGTGGAAAGCAATGCCGGCTCCCAAGGGACGTGGGGAGCCGGCGGGACTGTGGGGGATTGGGGACCCCCCACAGTCCCCAACGGAGAGGGCCAGCCCCGGGGATGGGGTTCCCGGGGCAAGTAGTGGCCCAGGAGGGGGCCACGCGGCCCCCTCCCCAAAAAGAAAAAAAAAAAAATGGAAAGGCCGGCCCCGGGGATGGGGTCCCCGGGGCCTTAAATGGCCTGAGCAGGGGGCCACGCAGCCCCCTCCCAAGAAAATAAAAAAGGCCATGCCCCGGGGATGGGGTCCCCGGGGCCAATACAGGCCCAGGGAAGGGGGGCCACGCGGCCCCTTCCTGTTTTTTTTTTTTTTAATTAAATTTAAAAGAAGGGTAAGGCCCTGGGGGATGGGGTCCCCAGGGCCCAAAAACAAGAAAAAGGAAGGGGGCTACACAGCTCCCCTTCAGGGGACAACAAATTTTTTTTTTTTTAAACGATCGGGCCCGCAGGCCCCGCCCTTCCTTCACCACTCTGCAAACGCGCCCCTGGCGCGTTTGCAGAGGGGGAACGAATTCCCCTTGAATACTGGGGGTCCCTAGGGGCCAACTAGCCCACCAGGAACCTCCAATATGCGCCAGGGGCTGCGTTGCAGAGACGTGTAGAGAGGCCACACCCCTTTACACCTCTCTGCAACGCAGCTCTGTGGCGCTTTTGGAGGTATATGGTGGTCTAGTTGGACTCCGGGGACCCTCAGGATTCAAGGGGACTTAATCCCCAACTTAAAACGCGCCACGGGGCGCGTTTGCACAGTGGTGAAGGGAGGGGCGGGGCTTCAGGTGACATGTGTGCAAACAGGCCCCGTGGCGCGTTTTAAGATGGGGAATTAAATCCCCTTCAATCCTGAGGGTCCCTGGGGGCCAACTAGCCCAACAGGTACATCCAGAAAGTGCCACAGAGCTGCGTTGCAGAGAGTTGTAAAAAGGAGTGTGGCCTCTCTACACGTCTCTGCAACGCAGCCCCCTGGCGCATATTGGAGGTTCCTGGTGGGCTAGTTGGCCCCTAGGGACCCTCAGGATTCAAGGGGACTTAATCCCCCAACTTAAAACGCGCCACGGGGCGGGTTTGCACAGATGTCACCTCAGGCCCCGCCCCTCCCTTCACCATTGTGCAAATATTCTTCTAAAATCATCCGAAATACGAATTCCGATTTACTCACCTGTTATCAGGAGAGACCTCAGTGCTGTATCTTTCAGCCCAGTACTGGTCCTGAAAAGTAATTTTAACCGTACTTACCAGTAACTTGAATTTCCTTCCATAGGCTAACATTGACTGGTTTCACTTGGAAATTCTTCTAAGTGTGGAGTTTTGGAACTTTAAAATATTCCTCTAAAATCAGCCGAAATACGAATTCAGATTTACTCACCTGTTATCAGGAGAGACCTCAGTGCTGCATCTTTCAGCCCAGTACTGGTCCTGAAAAGTAATTTTAACCGTACTTACCGGTAACTTGAATTTCCTTCATAGGCTAACATTGACTGGTTTCACTTGGAAATTCTTCTAAGTGTTGATTTTTGAAACATACAAATATTCCTCTAAAATCAGCCGAAATACGAATTCCGATTTACTCACCTGTTATAAGGAGAGACCTCAGTGCTGTATCTTTCAGCCCAGTACTGGTCCTGAAAAGTAATTTTAACCGTACTTACCAGTAACTTGAATTTCCTTCCATAGGCTAACATTGACTGCTTTTTGTTGAAAAAGTTTCTAAGTGTTGATTTTTGAAACATACAAATATTCCTCTAAAATCAGCCGAAATACGAATTCCGATTTACTCACCTGTTATCAGGAGAGACCTCAGTGCTGCATCTTTCAGCCCAGTACTAATCCTGAAAAGTAATTTTAACCGTACTTACCAGTAACTTGAATTTCCTTCCATAGGCTAACATTGACTGGTTTCACTTGGAAATTCTTCTAAGTGTGGAGTTTTGGAACTTTAAAATATTTTTCTAAAATCAGCCGAAATACGAATTCCGATTTACTCACCTGTTATAAGGAGAGACCTCAGTGCTGCATCTTTCAGCCCAGTACTGGTCCTGAAAAGTAATTTTAACCGTACTTACCAGTAACTTGAATTTCCTTCCATAGGATATCATTGCCTGCTTTTTGTTGAAAAAGTTTCTAAGTGTTGATTTTTGAAACATACAAATATTCCTCTAAAATCACCCGAAAAACGAATTCCGATTTACTCACCTGTTATCAGGAGAGACCTCAGTGCTGCATCTTTCAGCCCAGTACTAATCCTGAAAAGTAATTTTAACCGTACTTACCAGTAACTTGAATTTCCTTCCATAGGATATCATTGCCTGCTTTTTGTTGAAAAAGTTTCTATTTGTTGATTTTTGAAACATACAAATATTCCTCTAAAATCAGCCGAAATACGAATTCCGATTTACTCACCTGTTATAAGGAGAGACCTCAGTGCTGTATCTTTCAGCCCAGTACTGGTCCTGAAAGGTAATTTTAACCGTACTTACCAGTAACTTGAATTTCCTTCCATAGGCTAACATTGACTGGTTTCACTTGGAAATTCTTCTAAGTGTGGAGTTTTGGAACTTTAAAATATTCCTCTAAAATCAGCCGAAATACGAATTCCGATTTACTCACCTGTTATAAGGAGAGACCTCAGTGCTGCATCTTTCAGCCCAGTACTGGTCCTGAAAAGTAATTTTAACCGTACTTACCAGTAACTTGAATTTCCTTCCATAGGATATCATTGCCTGCTTTTTGTTGAAAAAGTTTCTAAGTGTTGATTTTTGAAACATACAAATATTCCTCTAAAATCAGCCGAAATACGAATTCCGATTTACTCACCTGTTATAAGGAGAGACCTCAGTGCTGTATCTTTCAGCCCAGTACTGGTCCTGAAAAGTAATTTTAACCGTACTTACCAGTAACTTGAATTTCCTTCCATAGGCTAACATTGACTGGTTTCACTTGGAAATTCTTCTAAGTGTGGAGTTTTGGAACTTTAAAATATTCCTCTAAAATCAACCAAAGTACGAATTCCAATTTACTCACCTGTTATCAGGAGAGACCTCAGTGCTGCATCTTTCAGCCCAGTACTGATCATCAAAAGTAATTTTAACCGTACTTACCAGTAACTTGAATTTCCTTCCATAGGATATCATTGCCTGCTTTTTGCTGAAAAAGTTTCTGTGTTGATTTTTGAAACATACAAATATTCCTCTAAAATCAGCCGAAATCCGAATTCTGATTTACTCACCTGTTATCAGGAGAGACCTCAGTGCTGCATCTTTCAGCCCAGTACTGGTCCTGAAAAGTAATTTTAACCGTACTTACCGGTAACTTGAATTTCCTTCATAGGCTAACATTGACTGGTTTCACTTGGAAATTCTTCTAAGTGTGGAGTTTTGGAACTTTATAATATTCCTCTAAAATCAACCAAAGTACGAATTCCAATTTACTCACCTGTTATCAGGAGAGACCTCAGTGCTGCATCTTTCAGCCCAGTACTGATCCTCAAAAGTAATTTTAACCGTACTTACCAGTAACTTGAATTTCCTTCCATAGGATATCATTGCCTGCTTTTTGCTGAAAAAGTTTCTGTGTTGATTTTTGAAACATACAAATATTCCTCTAAAATCAGCCGAAATCCGAATTCTGATTTACTCACCTGTTATCAGGAGAGACCTCAGTGCTGCATCTTTCAGCCCAGTACTGGTCCTGAAAAGTAATTTTAACCGTACTTACCGGTAACTTGAATTTCCTTCATAGGCTAACATTGACTGGTTTCACTTGGAAATTCTTCTAAGTGTGGAGTTTTGGAACTTTATAATATTCCTCTAAAATCAACCAAAGTACGAATTCCAATTTACTCACCTGTTATCAGGAGAGACCTCAGTGCTGCATCTTTCAGCCCAGTACTGATCCTCAAAAGTAATTTTAACCGTACTTACCAGTAACTTGAATTTCCTTCCATAGGATATCATTGCCTGCTTTTTGCTGAAAAAGTTTCTAAGTGTTGATTTTTGAAACATACAAATATTCCTCTAAAATCAGCCGAAATCCGAATTCTGATTTACTCACCTGTTATCAGGAGAGACCTCAGTGCTACATCTTTCAGCCCAGTACTGGTCCTGAAAAGTAATTTTAACCGTACTTACCGGTAACTTGGATTTCCTTCATAGGCTAACATTGACTGGTTTCACTTGAAAATTCTTCTAAGTGTGGAGTTTTGGAACTTTATAATATTCCTCTAAAATCAACCAAAGTACGAATTCCAATTTACTCACCTGTTATCAGGAGAGAACCCAGTGCTGCATCTTTTAGCCCAGCACTGACCCTGAAAAGTAATTTTAACCGTACTTACCAGTAACTTATATTTTCTTCCATAGGAATCCATTGTCTGGTTTTCAGCAGAAAAGTTTCAAAGTGTCGATTTTCACAAACTACAAATATTCCTAAAAAATCGCCTGTATGACTTAAACGCATTCTTTCAACTGTTTACAGGAGATGCACCAGTGCTGGATCCAGGATCCAACACTGAGTAAGAAAAAGTAACGATAACAGTTTTTACCTTCTAAGTGAATTTCCTTCCATAGGATAACATTGGTGATTCTATGAGAAAAAGTTTCTGTGTCAACTTTTAAAGTACAATAATATTCCTTAAGAATCACGACTGTAACCAAAACGCTTTTACTCAACTGTTTACAGGAGATGTCCCAGGACTGAATCTAGGATCCAGTCCTGTGGTTAGAAAAGTAATCCATAAAGTAACTAATTGCATTTAACTAGAAATTCACATTGAGCTGAATGTTGCATTGTGATTGAAAATGTGTTGCCCATTGCAACAACTGTAACTACTGTACTTAAAAGTGTATTGCCTATGTGCAAAGTATTTAAACTAAAGTAATTCATTCTGAGAAAGTATTTTTTGTAATGTAATGTATAATGTAATTACAATGTAATTTAAAAAATAAAATATGTAAAAAAAAATTGTTTCTAAAAATGTAGTAAATCAGTATGAAAAAAATGTATATAACAATTAATACATTTAAAAATTGTCATTTACAAAACCTTTGAAATTCACTGAAAAAACCGTAGGTTTCAGACATGTTATAGTTACAAATTAGCATTTAAAAAACCTTTGAAATTCACTGAAAAAACCATAGGTTTCAGGGACGTTATAGTTACAAATTAGCATTTAAAAAACCTTTGAAATTCACTGAAAAAACCATAGGTTTTAGGGACAGTTATAGTTAGTTGGACATTGCACTCGTACAAAACCCGTGAAATTCCCCGTTATAGTTAGTCCAGCTAACTAGAACTCGCGCCCCGCAATGCACTGCTGATGACGTCACATATTACATCACTCATGACATGGTCAGTGACATCACTGATGAAATCACTGATGACATCTCAAATGACATCACTGATGACATCATCCACGTGATAATCTGATGCAGCTCCTCACACCCTAATATAACCTTTGATACACCCACTCTAAATTACAGACTGCCATTCGCAAAACCATAGACACTCCAACACCAATAACTACATACCCACTCACTGATTCTTAGGTCTACGCACACATCCACTCACTCACCCGTACAGTCACTCATACTTACGGTCACTCAGTACAGGACTATCATATGCACTCATACTCCTTTATAGACACTCAAACACCGCCACTCATCCATAGAGGTACTCACACACCTAGTCAGTCATGCAAATAATTAAACACACTACCATTTACTCACCTATACAGTTATACACACACCAGCTCACTTACTCATACAAATACTAGCACATTCTTACGCTCTTATACAATCACTGATACAAGCACACACTCATCCATACAGCCACTATCACAATCACTCACTCTCGCTTATAGCTATTTATATACTCCAACACACAAATATACTGCCTTTCACATATGTAGTTACTCACACATGTACCACTGGGACATACATTCACTCACTAACACACTCTTACACACACTTACCCACCCATACAGTCTATCACAGATGCACTCTTGAAACCATCCACCCAGTGAATCACCCACTCACACATCTATGCACAGAGTCGCACACACCCCTCCCACACAAACACTCAGGCACCCATACAGATACTCAGACAAGCATTCAATAACTCATATAGACACTCATGTAGCTATTCACAAACACATGCAGCCATTTCCACAGCAACAGACAGACGGATACAGACATTCACCCAGTTTAGTCACTAACCCATGCATTCAGTAAGATACGTTAAATCACTCACTTATACAGTCAGTCATGCACCTACTAAATCATCCATACAGACACTTACACACCCACTCATTCTTCAATACGTCTTTTCCTATATATATTAAAAATATTTAAACTTTACAGAAACACACAGTCACTGGATGATGTCATCAGTGATGTCATCAGTGATGTCATTTGAGATGTCATCAGTGATGTCATCAGTGATGTCACTGACCATGTCATGAGTGATGTAATATGTGACGTCATCAGCAGTGCATTGCGGGGGCGCGAGTTATAGTTAGCTGGACTAACTATAACGGGGGAATTTCACGGGTTTTGTACGAGTGCAATGTCCAACTAACTATAACTGTCCCTAAAACCTATGGTTTTTTCAGTGAATTTCAAAGTTTTTTTAAATGCTAATTTGTAACTATAACGTCCCTGAAACCTATGGTTTTTTCAGTGAATATATATATATATATATATATATACATACACCTGTAACATCAATTTAAAAAAAAAATTATAATATAAATTAAAATATTAAAATATGTAATATTTTTTAAACATACATTTTAAACTACATTTAGTGCAACAGTAGGGAAAGTGTTGGATAGCGGAGGGTAAAAGATTACTATTCCCACTCCAGCGAGGGCAACAGTAGGGAAAGTGTTGGATAGCGGAGGGGAATAATTTACTATTCCCACTCCAGTGAGTGCAACAGTAGGGAAAGTGTTGGATAGCAGAGGGAAATAATTTTCTATTCCCACTCAAGCAAGTGCAACAGTAGGGAAAGTGTTGGATAGCAAAGGGGTAAAAATTACTATTCCCACTCCAGTGAGGAGTGCAACAGTAGGGAAAGTGTTGGATAGCGGAGGGAAATTATTTACTATTCCCACTCCAGCAAGTGCAACAGTAGGGAAAGTGTTGGATAGCGGAGTGATAAAAATTACTATTCCCACTCCAGCGAGTGCAACAGTAGGGAAAGTGTTGGATAGCAAAGGGGATAAAATTACTATTACCACTCCAGGGAGTGCAACAGCAGGGAAAGTGTTGGATAGCGGAGGGGTACAAATTACTATTCCCACCCCAATGAGTGCAACAGTTGGGAAACTGTTGGATAGCGGAGGGTATTAATTTACTATTCCCACTCCAATGAGTGCAACAGTAGGGAAAGTGTTGGATAGCGGATGGGAGAAAAATACTATTCCCGCTCCTGCAAGTGCAACAGTAGGGAAAGTGTTGGATAGCGGAGGGGTAAAATTTACTATTCCCACTCCAGCAAGTGCAACAGTAGGGAAAGTGTTGGATAGCGGAGAGGTAAAAATTACTATTCCCACAGAACAAAATTCAAATTTAAAAACAAACAAAATATTAACTACAATACAAAATATAATAAAAAACCCAAAAACAAAACATATATAAAAATATAAAAATTAACAAAACATATAAAAGCATTTTAATGTAGCAAAAATCTAAAATTGACATACAAATATTAATTTTTTTAATTTAACAAACAATTTACAAACAAATAAATATTTTGTAATAGAAATTTATCTTAATCAAAAAATTAAAAAATACATAAATGTAATATTTATTTTCTACCCTATAACACCACACAATTTACAACACACATCTAAATTAAACAAAAAAGTGTACCTCTATAATTAACACAATGAATTATCAATTTAACAAATATTAATAATTATAAAACACATTTAAAAATGTAAAAATAATGTACAAACCAAACGTTACAGCTATTAAACCTAAATCCCCAAACAAAATAAAAACTAAACAATTACCAAAAATATTTATCAATTAATAAATGAATATTAATGATCAAGTAATGATTAATTAATTTAATCTAAATTACTTTCCACCCTCTACCCCAAAAACACCAAGACACACACCTAAAACTATTTACACAATTTCCATAACTAATTTTATATTAATCAATTATTATCAATTAACAACAAATCATTAATTAATTTTAAAAAATGACTTCCCACCATTTACCACTATAAACCCCACAACTCACAACTCGAAATAATTACACAACTGGCATATTTAAAATGCAATTAATTAATTAGCATTAATTAACAAATAATTCATTATAAATAAATTACCTCCCACCATATTCCCCTATAAATACCATCACCAATTTCGAAAAACATGACACAATTAACATTATTAATTAACAATTAATTAATTAATTAATAAGAATTAACAAGCAAAATATAAATAATTATTAATAAATTAATTCACACAATTAACACTATAAAATAAAATAAATTAAATATTTTATTAAAAATATTAATAAATATATTAAGATTAAATTACTTCCCACCCTACTCCCTATCAACCCACAACCCGCTCCTAAAAACAATAACACAATTAACATAATTACCAATTAATTAATAATAATTAACAACCAATTAATACATAATTAATAATACATTAATTCCCACAATTAACTATATATAACATAAAATCAATAAATATAAATTAATAAAAAATATTAATAAATTAATTATAATTAAATTACTTCCCACCCTATTCCCCTATAAACCCACAACCCGCTCCTAAAAAAATGACACATTTAACATATTTACCAATTAATTAATCAATAAAAATTAACAGCCAATTATTAATTACTTAATTAATTATAAATTAATTCCCACAATTAACACTATAAAATCAAAAATAAATAAATACTAATAAATAAAAATGAATATTCAATTTATTATAATTAAATTACTTCCCACCCTATTCCCCTATAAACCCACAACCTGCTACGGAACTAAACCGCAAACTTTAATTAAAATAAAATTAATAACTTCAAAAAATTTAACACATATATTAAAAAACAAATGCAATACTTAGACAAAAAAATAGAGCACATACATTTAAAATACATACTAAAATATATAACACTAACTAAAAAAATGATATTTTTTACAACTATATTTTTGCAAACGATATTAATTACTTTGATATTTTAGAAAACGATATTTCTTACCTGAAACTCGATATTCTTGACCACGATATTCTTGCAGTCGATATTTATGTATCTCGATATTTTGCACTCGATATTAGTGCAAGTCGACATTTCCTACTCGATATTCTGACTCTTTACCCCTGCCAGAACCTATGGCCCTATGGTTCACTGTCAGGGAGAAATACACAAAGTACAACTGTCAGCTACACCCAGACATGTGACCCAGTAAACAGGCTGCAGGCACCAAATGGTCAGGACAAAAAAATCAAAACTTTTTAAAGTGGCATTTTTAGAATTGTGATTTAAAATCCAAAATTGCCAATAAAACAGTTCTTTAGATACCAAACACAACATTTCTACCACCCCCAATTGAAGGATACCGCTTATTAAATGTAATAAGTTAACCCAGTGTTGTCCTATGGGAGAGGGAGGCCTCAAAGTAGTGAAAAGTAGCTTTTCACTACCAGGACATGTAAAACTTGATGTACATGCGCAACCTTTTAAACAAACTGCACCATGCCCTCTGTGTGGTCCAGGGGCCTAACCTCAGGGTGACTTACTTGTAATGAAAAGTGAAGTTTGAGCATGGCAAGCGGTTTATTGTCAGCTCAAAAGGGCAGTTTAAAACTGCACACACAGGCTGCAGTGGCCTGCCTGAAACAGGTTAAAAGTCTACTTAAGTGGGTGGCTAAATGAGTGCTGCAGACCCACTAGTATAATGTTATTTTACAGGCCCTGGGTACATGTAGTACAACTTTACTAGAGACAAGTAAATAAATGTCCCAATTGGGTGTATGTGAGAAAGTCATCTTTTTTGCCCTGATCAAGCCCGTTTTTTGACTGATGCTGGTGGTAACTGACTCTGGCTGTGCCCTGGGCTCTACTAGCCAGGCCCAGGGTCAATGCTCTGATTGAAAAGGTAGATGGTAATTAGGTGTAATTACAGTTAGCACTGACAACCTACCAGTAAGTCACTTGTATATATTAGGGCATGCACGTCTAGAGGCCCAGCAGCTTTGAGGCACTTAAATGTGTACTGCTGTAATGTAATGTAAATAGGTACTTGTAGAGCGCACAGCTACTCAATAGAGTGTCCCGGCGCTGAGAGACCTCAGGACAGACACTAACAGAGAATTTACCGGAGCACAGGCTCATTGGCTATTGCTGGAATAGCCAAGTTTTCAGCCGCTTCCTGAAGGTGAGTAGGTCCTGCACCTGTCTAAGTGACAGTGGCAGATTATTCCAGAGACGGGAGGCCTGCACTTGGAAGGACCACCCGCCTATGCGGGCGCCGGAGAACCTGGGGATGGACAACTGCTGCTGCGATGAGGACCTCAGAGTTCTACGTGGGATGTAACGCTGAACTATTTTCCTAATATTGAAGGCACCAGTGTCGTGTAGAGCTTTAAAGGCCAGAACCAGAGCTTTGAATCGAATCCTCTTACGAACCGGCAGCCAGTGCAGGGCTTTCAAATGGGGGGATACCCGCGTTCTAGGTCCTAACTTGAGAATTGCCCTCGCCGCCGCATTCTGGACTACTTGAAGACGTGTCAATAAATATTCCAGGAGGCCCAGGTACAGGACGTTCACGTAGTCCAGCCTTGACACAATCAAAGCCTGGACCACCATCTTTCTGTGGGTAACCGGAAGTAGGGGCAGAAAGTGCTTTCGCATTTTTAACAAGCCGAAACAGGACCCAGCTACTGTTTGGATCTGAGCTTTCATGGATAAATTATCATCCAACTTGACCCCTAAGTTCTTGACTGTTGCCGGTGGGGACATGTCCAGAGGCCACCATTGGCGCCACGCATCACAGGGAGAAGGACCAAAGAAAATGATCTCTGATTTCTCCGAATTACATTTTAATTGGTTTAGTTGTAACCAAGAGAACACCTCTGACAGGCAGGTGTTGATCACATCCGCTCTAAAATCAGCGCCCTTGTCACAAGTAAACAACAATTGAGTATCATCTGCGTATGATACTATTGTCACACTGTGTGCCTCCGCTAGGTGCGCAAGGGGGACCATATACAAGTTGAAAAGTGTCAGGCTCAGAGTCGAGCCCTGAGGAACCCCTACCTTCATGGGTGGACGGGGGCAGCAAAGGGCGGGGACCAAATCATTTGCTAGCGGTTTTCCAAGAAAGACGAGAACCACTTGAGTACTGTGCCTCCAAGGCTGCACTCCTGAAGTCTGTGTAGGAGCTGGTCGTGGGGCACGGTATCAAAGGCAGCAGATAGGTCAACAGAATCAGCACCGCTTTGCCTCCTTTATCTAATGTCTCCTTGATGACCTCAGAGACTTCCAATAGAGCTTTTTCTGTACTAAAATTTGCTCTAAAACCAGACTGGCTATGGTGGAGCACATGGTTAACTTCCACATATTCCGTGGTGACAAGATTCACATATTTCTCCAGTGCTTTGGAGAAGAAGCGGAGTAAAGATATTGACCTATAATTTGAGGCTATCAAGGGGTCGGCCGAAGGCTTTTTCAGTAGAGGGAGAATTTCTGCATTCTTCCATCTGTCTGGCACCTGCCCATTCTGCAGTGAAGTATTGAGATTCAGATTCACAGCTGGATTGATAATCCCGGCTATAGAAGCCAACACTTTAAGGCCCATTACGATACCGGGCGTGAAAAAATCCGCCAGGCATGAAAGCGGCAAAAATCCGCCCGCACACACCGTCTGAACACCGACCACGCCATTACGAATACACAAACCGAAAACCGCCATCGGCGGAAAAACCACACAAGATACCGCCCGCCCTCGTCCGAGTCGGAGTCAAACCGCCCGCCACGGACGGAAACACGCACGACAACACAAAACCGCCCGCCCTCACGGCCGACACACCGCACGTGAAATTACGATCGCACCGCCATGAGCGCGGGTAAACCACAAATATACCGCCCGCCAGCGCAAACAACGCCGATGAGAATTGACACGGCAGAAGCCATGGCGCCCACGTCCCTGCACAGAAACCATCCGCTGACAAAAACAATCGCACACAACATGGCCAACAAGTCCACACAGCAAGGCACGCACAAATACACAAGCACAGTACACATCCCGAAAACACCCCCCTGGACAAACAAAAAATACAAAGGCCAGAACACCAGACACAACACACCTGAAAACAACAGACCATGAGGACACACCCACATAGGTAAGTACAAAAGCAGCACTCCCACAGACCACAACCCCTTGCAACATTGCAAACTAGAGAGGAGAGGAGAGGACACAGTGACACAGCAAGGACAGCAGCACACCACAGAAACGCACACATCACAACCACCACCACCACCACCAAACACCGGCACCACAAACCCCCTGCACACTACACAACACACACCGCACCAGCACCACAAACACCATGGCAGCACAAAGAATGCCCAAGTTCACGCCCATTGAGCTGACGGTCATGGTCGACGAGATTATCAAGGTGCACCCACAAATCTATGGGAATCTGGTCCAGCACACACCACTAGCCACCAGAAACAGAATGTGGAACCGGATCGTAGACCAGGTCAATGCAGTCGGGACCCTGCCCAGGAACAGAGTTGAAATCAACAAACGGTGGAATGACGTCAAGAGCCTGGTCAAGAAGAAGGAGAGCAAGAACAGAGAGCTGGCTGCCGTCACTGGCGGAGGGAATCCCGCGCTCTTCAAGACCTTCAAAGCGTGGGAGGAGAAGGTGCGAGTCATTATACATCCGGAGATCCTCGCCGGATTAGCAGGGGAGTGGAGGCTGGTAAGTACAAACTAATGTATACCAGCACACCGCTATGTACTCACATGCACTACCACCATGCCACAGCTCCCAGGGACAAACACCCCCATGTCCAGCACACAATACACAACACATCACACACACATGCAACAGACACCACCACACACAGCCCAAACCTAACAACTGTAAGATACGTGGGGGCATGTGTACACTCAGCCAGCCACGTAACCACCAACAGGTCCCCAAGTATGCCAGAAGCGCCACAACGAGCACCCACCACACCCATGTGTCCGCCATAGCTGCACTAACCGACAAGTAACAGGTAAGTGGCAGGAACACAAAGTGCAGTGGGTGGGAGGGTGGACAGCTCAAGTACAACACACACCAGGCCCCTAGTCCCACAGCACAGCAAGGAGGGGCATCCCCCACACCCCACACCCATGTGTCAGCCACCGCAGTGCACACCGACAGCCGAAAGGTAGACATCACGGTCCACAACAATCGGTGTCAGTGGGTGTCCAGCCATCACCCCGACCCACAACACCGCCCCCCCCCCCACAGACCTGCAACATGGAGCACCCCCCGCTTAGAACCATGTGGCATCCAGTACAGTGCACGCACGAACAACCTGCAGGTGGGAAACTGGACAGGGCTGGATTACTGGAGGCATGAGGACCGTAACACGACCAACACATGGGACATGTTACGTAGCAGACGAACACGCAGCACCGCCCACTGTCACGAACGAGTGAACAATGTGCACACGGACATTAACCACAGACTCACACCCCACATGACCCATCACAGACACAGCAACACCCAAGGAGCCACGTCTGCATGCACAAGCCACACTGAATATAGTACCACACGGCAGCCACTGTGCAACCCATCACACACAACCGAAATACCATTGAAGTCCTGTCCATGTAGCCCCTACTGCCTGTCAACCACACACCCCACAACTACGCCTATGTAAGACAAACAACACTAGACGCAACAGAGCGGAACAACATAAATGCACACGAACACCACTGAACCCATCAAACACACAGACACACCATGCACATACAACATACCATCCATCCCATCCGTCAGCCCCAGTCTCATGAAAGGCATGTCATCCGCACAGCTGCCACACATACAGCAGTCACGCTAAGATACATGCCCATGACCAACCATGTGCCAGAAGTCAATGAAGCGCACGCCACACTGTGAGCAACAACACACAACATGGGCCACACCCCCCCGAGCACTGCAGTGATGCACATGGCACAGGGCAGCACGCACACCAAGGAGATGGGACAACTGCAATACGTCGGGTGGCACACAACCATCACACACTCATAACGATGCGTCCAATGCCATGTCCAGTAATCACAACAGACAGCAAATATGCAGGGTATGTCAGGCATGCACACACCTCAGACCATGCACTGTCATGCTGCCACAACACATGTCACGTTCGGCACCCATGGCTCACAGCATGTAGCCCAAAAGCATATTCCATCCCAAATGCGTTTCTGGGGCATGACCCCCATGTTGCCATATGCGTTCCTAAGCGTTCCATTTGCACCCCAAAAGCATATTCCATCCCAAATGCGTTTCTGGGGCATGACCCCCACGTTGCCATATTCGTTCCTAAGCGTTCCATTTGCACCCCAAAAGCATATTCCATCCCAAATGCGTTTCTGGGGCATGACCCCCATGTTGCCATATGCGTTCCTAAGCGTTCCATTTGCACCCCAAAAGCATATTCCATCCCAAATGCGTTTCTGGGGCATGACCCCCATGTTGCCATATGCGTTCCTAAGCGTTCCATTTGCACCCCAAAAGCATATTGCATCCCAAATGCGTTTCTGGGGCATGACCCCCATGTTGCCATATGCGTTCCTAAGCGTTCCATTTGCACCCCAAAAGCATATTCCATCCCAAATGCGTTTCTGGGGCATGACCCCCATGTTGCCATATGCGTTCCTAAGCGTTCCATTTGCACCCCAAAAGCATATTCCATCCCAAATGCGTTTCTGGGGCATGACCCCCATGTTGCCATATGCGTTCCTAAGCGTTCCATTTGCACCCCAAAAGCATATTCCATCCCAAATGCGTTCCTGGGGCATGACCCCCATGTTGCCAAATGCGTTCCTAAGCGCTCCATATGCACCCCAAAAGCAAAGTACAAACCAGACCCAGGATGGGCCTGGAGCCCGCATACACCAGAGTCACAATAAGTAGGAGCACAGCAACACACCCATCGGCATAGCCAATCCGTCCCATGCCACATGTGCACAGCACACAGTCCCATTGCCAAGCACACACAACAACAGATTGTACAGCCACACACCCGCCTCCGGGACACACGTGCACGAGAGTGCACGAACGGAGAATGTCAGACAACCAATACAGACTTCGCCAGGTGCAACACAATAACAAATCTCATTCTCTCCACAGGTGACGAACTGCTGGATGCTGGGGATGGAGACAGCAGCCAGCACAGCCAGCCTACAAGCCCCCAACGAGGACACACGGATGTGGAGGATCTGTCCTTCTCTTCGGACACGGACCACCAAGCAGGCCCATCTAGTGTGGCAGGGCCCAGCCGCTCCCCAGGACCCCTCCTACCCACCAACCCATCATCCAGGGCTGCTGAACATTCCCAGCCCCCTGCTGCCACTGTCGTTGTGGCCACACCCACGGTCATTGCGGCCACACCCACGGGCATTGCGGCCACACCCACGGTCATTGCGGCCACACCCACGGTCATTGCGGCCACTACCACTGCCGCAACCGCCACCACGTCTTTGCTGGCCCCAGCCCCAGCGCAGGTGGTGGCCCGGACGACTGGATCCACCCTGGGAGCCAGGGCGAGGACCGTGGTGAGCAATGTGGCTAGTGGGCAGGCCGGTGGCAGCAGGACTGGTAGGAGGAGCAGGGTCAGGGAAACGCCAGCCTCCCCTGGGAGCCATGCCCTGCCTCAAATGGCCAGAGTCCTTGGGGCCTATGAAGAGGCCCAAGGACAATGGGCCAGGTCAGCTACAGACACGCGTGAGGTGCTGGGGGTGCTGAAGTCCATGGACGCCCGTATGGGCCAACTCGTGGACCTCATGGGCCAGCTGGTGGTGGCGGTGAGGTCACAGCCAGGGACAGCAGCTCCCCTCCGCCACCACCTGCCGGGGCGCAGGGTCGAGCAGCAGTGTCCAGTTCCCCTGCGTCCACAGCCAGTGAGCACACCTCAACCACCAGCATGTCGCAAGCAGGCACCCCCTCGCAAACGTGGAAGGGGCCGTCCGAAGTGGAAACAGATCTCCCGGGAGGATTTTGCACGCTCCAGACGCAAGTGAGGCAGCCAGCCAGCCTTCCTTGACCACCCACTGCATTGACTTGGACTACGATCCCACTCCACACAGCCATCTGGATGGCATGTGTGTGTTGGACTATGGACATAGAACCAGTGGGTACACCCTGAGCATCACGCAGCCATGACCGACAGCTCATTGTCACTGCACGCACCACTTTTGTCATCACCTTACACACAATCACATGTCACAGTTTGAAATAAATGCACCTCTTCCACAAACTGCTGTCTGTGCCCTGTGTTTTAATTGTACGGAATACAACGGCCACCTTGAGCGGAACGGCACCTGATGCGTGGTATGGCAATGGAACCGGAGGGCCTGTAGGGACCTAGGGGTGGGAGACAGAACAGGAGCACATTCAATGAGTGTGTCACACACCCATCACACAGTACATGTCAACAACTACAAGCAATGTACACACATCGCACAGAGCAATAGGGCACAATGCCACAGCCACCATCAGTGGCATACTAACCTGGGCATGGAGCGTTGACACACAGCACGCAGTGAACAAAAGGCCACCCTGACACAGCACACACACACCTGCACAAATACAGACACATCAGCCGTCGTACATGGACACTCACCGTTAAGTGAAGTAGCGGGCGATGAGCTGCTGGCGCACATTCCCAGCTTCCTCCTCTCCGCTGCCCTCCTCACTCGAGCTGTCCTGGTCTGCGGGCTGGGGCCCTGGTTGATCTCCGTCATCCACAATGAGGGGGATCTGCTTCCGAATGGCCAGATTGTGCAGCATGCAGCACGCCACCACTATCTGGCACACCTTCTGTGGGGAGTACGCCAGTGCACCCCCGGTGCGGTCCAGGCACCTGAATCTGGACTTGAGGAGGCCAAAGGTACGCTCGACCACACGTCTGGTCCTCCCATGTGCCTCATTGTAGCGATCGTCTGCTGGGGTGTGAGGATTCCTCAATGGACTGAGCAGCCATGCCCCATTCGGGTACGCAGAGTCACCTGGGTGTGAGGGACACAGAGAACCGTTGCTATTCCAACTGGACAGGGGACAGCATCGCACAACCAGCACGCTACACCACTCCACATACTCACCGACAATACAGCCATGATCCTGTTGCAGATTGGACATCAGTCGTGGCAAGATGCTGTTGCGCATTACGTGTGCGTCATGGGCCGAGCCTGGGAACTTTGCACACACGTGGGTTATCACCATGTCCGCAAGGCACACCACTTGCACATTCAGGGAGTGCGTGTGCTTCCTGTTGCGGTACAGGTGCTCAGTGGCCTTCGGTGGAACAAGGCCAACATGTGTGCAATGAATGGCACCAACGACGTGTGGGATCCTGCCAAGGGCATAGAATGCACCCTTCACTGCCGCCAATTCACGAGCCCTGGGGAATCTGATGTACCTGTTTCGGTACAGCATCATGGCTGCCACTACATCCCTCAGCACCTTGCTGAACATGGGCTGGGACATCCCTCCTCCACTGCCCACTGTGTGCTGGAATGACCCAGTGGCGAAGAAATGCATGGCGGCCATCACCTTAGCCGTGGGGGTGAATGCTGTCGGATACACCCTGCGGGGACGGAGATGGGGTTCCAACATGGCACACAGTCGATGCAGGGTTGGTCTGTCCAGCCGAAACTTCCTTATGACCTCAGTATCCTCCATGTCCGCCAGCAATTGGTATGGGCGGTCAATGTTCGGTCTCCGCCTAGGGAAGATGGCAGTGGACACATGTCAAAGCAACACAACACATAGCAATTTCGCATTCACATCACTGACATGACTGAGCAAGCACATGAGTCACAGCCCAGCTGTCAAGCAGGGACGGCACGGCCACAATACACTTACACAGGTCTCCCACCAATGGCAATGGCTAGTGATGCAAACCACTGCCATGGTCATGCACATGGGGATCTAGGCCCCAATGACTTGCGGGGCGTGCTGATGGGGACTGACTGCATATTCGTCAAGCGGCAACGCCACGGCAACATGAATGTCTGCTGAGCATGGCACTGCTTCCGAGGCTGGATGAGTATGGCACACGACGACGACGATGTGGGCACAGGCTGAGCGGCCAAAACAAGTGGGACCTGTGGCACGAGGGGATATGAGACAGTAGTAGGTGTCAGCACTGCACCCTATGTACAGCACTGTACGGATCACACCTCCCGAAACATTGACAGGTGTCCACATTGACAGCCCCATGCCAAGACGGCTGTGTGCTTGCAGTCACACGTCACAGGTGAGAGGTTACATTGCACGTGCCAGGTGGCAGACGTACATAGTGGGAGCTATCATGTGTGTGCATGTGTCTCCTGTTCAGGATCCACCAGATGGGCGCTGACTCTGTACTGACCATTGGACACAGCATGTTCCGTGGAAGGCTTGTGTGTGTGGGATGGTGGCACTGGATGTGCCTCCGTTGGGTGGGGGGCCATGCACAGGGCGGGTACGTCGATGATTGCGCATTGTTGGTCACGGTGGGTGCACCCACTAAGATGTGTTGCCCTGTGTACAATTCCTATGTCCGCATGATGATGGACTGTAGATGTGGGCAGACTACACATTGGTCGATGTGCTGTCCATGTGCATGTGCCTTCACACCAGGCACAGCTGCCCCTGCACATGTGACCCCTGCTGGACTCGCTGCTGGGTCTGTGGAGCTGATGCACCTTCTGTGCGTGGGGCGGACAGCTCACCTCACTTCCCTCATTGCGCATGTCATGACTTTGCCGCAGGTGACATGGATCATGGAGGGCCCACATGTACGCGTGGGTAGGCTACACATGTTTGTTCAATGGTCGCCACCCCCAGTCAGTGTTTCGAATGGGAAGGTTGTTGTGCTGGTGGTATATTCGATGTGGCGGATGGGCGGGCCTAGGTGCGGGCTTACATTCCGGACATGGGGGTAGTTGGATTGGCGACTAGTTGCAGTACACACGGGACACGTCTCTTCCTTTCCACATCTGGGTCATCCCTTGTACTCACTGACAGTGATACAGTCATCTTCGCCCCAGCCCTCATGTCCTCCCCTCGCTCCCCCAATATGCATGTGCACCTGCGAGGCTAGCGCTTGCACAGGCAGCCCCAAGCTCGCACCAGAGAGGGCAAGGAGTGTATGTGTGGGTCCAGTTGCACGAGTGGGCTGTCTCAGGGTATGATGTGTGGCGGGACGCCGTCCACCTGCGTGGCGCCCCAAATGGAGACCCGGCCTGCATGGACTATGCATCACAGTCTTCGCCTTCCGGATCCGCCACCTGCGACACCCAGTGGCAGTGGCTGCCCTTGCGGCCAGGCCGCGTCCGTCTGTGACTGATGTCCCACACATTCACTCTTTGGCCTCTCTGGGGAGGGCTCTGGGGTGGTGGCGCACGCGCTTGCACTTAGTCGCAATGGCATGTGGCGTGGTTGGTATAATGGGCAATGGATGGGATGGTGCGAGCCACCTCCCGTGACGTCAGTGCTGCTCGTGCTGAGGTGCGTCCCCCCTACACTTCCATTTGACTTGTGCCATGCTACACGTTGAGGTTCTATTGCCTGCGTGATATGACCAGGAGGAGCGCGAGGAGACCTCTCACACACCATGCTCCACTGCCATCCCGTGCCCTGTATCGCCTGTGCATATTGACTATGTTGGGGTTACACCTGGTCGACTGGGGCTGTGTGCCTTGTCAAGGGGCATGGCGGGCGCACAACAGGATCCAGCTAGTCCAGGGTGGGCTGACGTGTGCGCCTGGTTCCGCATTGTTCGTGTGCCCGGCTGCTGTGCACACACGTGTTTACTTCCCCCCCGACAGGTGTCCTCTCACAATGCCCAGGGAAGTGGTGGTGTGCTGTTCATGACCCCTCCCAACACGGCGTGCTCCAACTTGGCATGTGCGCATCTACCCGTCGCACCCACCCACCTGAGCACTGCGTCCATACGACTTCACACGACACATGTGTGTCTTCCACAGTAGTGCTACTCATTTGCGTTGACATCCAATACCAGTGGACTACATGGTCATGTCACGACTGCCGTGTACTTCACATACTCTCATCCTCACTCATTCGTACTTGTGAAATGAGTCAGCGGAGACAGTTTTGGTTTCAAACATTATATTGAGTCTTCTGTCCTCTGTGATGCAGTATAGTGGACACTACTGGCAGCGGAATACATGTTGAGGATATACTGAGCATGATTACAAATGGGATAGGGTGTGGGGTTACATGTGATTGGCTGTTGCATGTGGGATGTGGGCTTCAGAGTTACATCTGCTTGGCCAAGGCTGTGCTAATGTACATTTACGTATAGTTGCGGAGCTGCGGACTTTGACACAGACGGTATACAAGTAGCCTACCAGACCGCTTGGCATCATGGGCACAGTCCATCTCAGTTCCATGTGACAGGTTTGCTGCGGTTGTTCCTCATGCACGCGTGCATGTGAGATGACATCAGGGCATGTGCTTGCGTGCATGCAGCGGCGTGCCACTTGTTGTTGCACTGTGGTGGTTACTGGACATGTCACAGTCACTGGGGTCGTGTTGTTGTTGTTTGCACTTGTCGTCCGTGCAAAGGTCCTGGTATGGGATTTCCGGGGCGGGGGTGGGAGGGGTGCAGCACCCACAGACTCCAGGCGACCTATTCATGTCCACTGAGCGGTGTGTGTGTCCATGGGCGCTGGATCCATGTCGTGTCCTGGTTGTTCGTGCAGTTCCGTCCATGTGGGTGCGATACACAGACCCCATGCCACTGCCTCCCACGATGCATGCGGTGTTCCTGGATGTGATGGGGAACAGTGTGCATGTCCCGGTCATATCCGATGTCATGGCGATGTCGTTGATGGTGTGGTAATTGTTGCCGGTCGTTTGGTATGGCTGTTGTGGTGGTGACTGGCCAGTCCGTGCGGAAGCTAAGCATGGGTGCGGGGTTGGACATCATAGGTCAATCGGGGAACCTGCGTTGGGGTCCGACGAATTTACAGGTTGTCAGGTATGCGATGCCGTCCAGCAGGGCTTCCATGTCATTGGTGGTGTTTATGTTTGCCAGCCAATGTAGCGGATGGTGGCTGTCAAGGTGTTGTTCGTAAGTTGTCCCTTGGAGGACCATGATGGGGCATGCTGGGTGACATTCGATGTAGCTGTGCTCGATGATCCGTCGTGTGGAGGCACAGTGGTCCCATTTCAGTGCGGGTGCGATGTTGGCCACATACGCCATGCCCCCATAGGCAGAGCAGGCCCTGTCGTGTGCGTCCAGAGGGAGGAATAGTGCTAGCAGGTCCGCCTTTAGACATGCCGGGTTGGAGAGACACATCTCCACGGGATGCTGGTAGGGACACCTCCGACAGTAGAAGACGGGTATGACGCAGCTGAACAATGTGATGCGGTAAGTCAGTCGGTAACTTACGTTCAGCAGGGACAGGAGTTCGCATCCCAATATATGTATCAGGTTGGTTTTGTACAGCTTGACCTGTCCGGCGTAGTTGGGTAGGTGTGTTGCGGTTGCCATTTTGCAGCGGTGCGTTGTGGTGGCGTGCTCCGGCTGTGTGTGCAGTCTGCAATGTGCACGCTCCGAGGTTGCTGTGAGCTCTGTGTAGTCGTAGGGAGACAGGACTTGTGTTCTGTTGGCTTGTGCGGAGGACACGGGCCCTCATCCCACATGCTTCTCAGACAGTTCAAGGTCAGTGATGTGTGACTCCTTCCAATTAACTTGCATGGGGCCGACATGGGGGAGTGTTTTCTTTATTCTTTCCCGTCCGTTGTGTTCTTCTGTGATATGCGCTATCTGCCCTGTGGTCGGTCTCCTCTGCATGCCTGTGTTGGTCTTTTATTGGACAATGGCTGTATTCACCAGCTTCTTTCGTAGGGCTGTGGTTTCGGAGTTGGAATGGAAGGTCATTCAGTGCTGTCTGCTCTCCCTTGTGTGGGCAGCAGGCTGCCTTTCCGCTCTGCGTTGGGCCTTGTGTGTGAGTGTTATTCTTGGGCCACCTGTTGTCGGTCCCCGGGCTCTTTGGTGTTCCGTTTTGTATGTCTTGTTCATATGTGCAGGGTGGTATGGGTGTTTCAGTGTGGTACTGGCGTTCCTCTTCCCGAAGGGGCCCTGCTTCTCCTAGTTGGTGTTGCCGCCGCTGTGTGCTTCGCCATGTTTGTTGCACTGGGGTGTGTCCTGCTGTTGCGTGACTTCACTGACATGTGTGCGTCGGTTGTGTGACGTTGGGTGTTGTCCGTGAATTGGGCGTTGGGGACATGTCTGTGGCAGGCCTGTCACGTGTCATGTGCGTTCGGGGTGGGGCTGGTGTGTGTGCTGCTTGGTTGTGTCCCTGTGTCTGTGTGCGACGCATGCATGGCGCTGCGGTTGGCCTCTGCGTTGTGCGCATGTGTGGCAGCGTCATCGCCGCTTTGGGGCCGTGACGGGGTGGTTGGTTCCTAGTCCCAGGTGGTGTGTACACATGTGTTACGAGATGTTACAATTTGGCCTGTGTGTCATATGTGGATGCTATGGTAGATGTGTCGTGTACACGCGGGGTGGGGGGTTGTCCGCTTTTTCCGCCCTTGCACTGTGTGCGCTGTTTGCGTGCACTTGTTGTATGTGTGCCTACCTGCGTCTTCGCGGTACGTTGCGTCCTTGGTGGTGCATCAGATAGAGCATAGGGAGGGCCTGCAGTGCTGGATTCATGCTTGGGGGTGCCGCTTCTTCGGTGTCCGTGCTCGGCGTTCGTGTTACCGCTTCGGTTTGACGTACGGTGTCTCTTAGCCGTGGGTTCAGTTTGTGTGCGGCATCGTAATTTGTACGCCGGGCGGTACGTGTTTCGTCGGACGGTGTGTGTCAATTGTGCTGCGCCGCTACGTGTACGGGCGCACTTTGATGGCGGACGGTGTCGCTGGCTTGCCGGTGGTGTTTGGCTGACTTTTCGCATCGTAATCGGGCGGGCGTGTGGACTGCTGCGTGCAGGCGGTGACTGGTGGTTTTTGCATCCGCCAGCACGGCGGTAGTGCTTCCGCCCGACATCCTAATGGGCCCCTTTAGCTGGGCATGGGTCAGTGGGTGAGCCTGACTTGAGGGCTTTCATGATCTCCAAAGATTTTTCCAGGGGAATTGGAGGAAACGGCGTGAGAGGCGGGCCTGTCACCAGAGTGGAAGGGGTCGGGGGCCCTAAAAACCCTCCCATGGCCCGGGACGGGTCCTTGAAAGAGTCTTGAATGATTTTAATTTTTTCATGGAAATAAGAGGCCAGATGGCTGGTCCATTCCTCCGGGGGGGGGGTAAAAGGCCTATCGGCAGCACTCGGGGCCGAAAACTCTCTTACTATTTTGAAGATTTCTTTGCTTTTATTTTTCGACGACTCAATTTTGGACGCAAAAAAGTGATTCTTTTCCACATAAATGTTATTATAATGGACTTTCAAAGCCTGTGTATAAATTATTTTATCTTCGAGATTAAAAAATTTCCGCCAAGCCCTCTCCAGATGTTTATAGGCACTTTTACTCTTTCTAAGGGCTTCTGTAAACCAGGGGGCAGAGGCTCGGGTGGACTTTGCTGAGCGAGAGGTGGGGGGTGCTAGCTCCCAGGACCAGACCTGTAGCCAGTTCTCCAGACAGACTACATCATTCTCAAGGTTGCCACTGATGGAGATCGGATGATGACTGAGGGCAGCACTCCTAGCGTCCGGGGTAATCTGAAGGAAAGGTCTAAAACTGCTGTGTGGCCTGCTGTCAATTTAAAAATCAGCCCTGCATTGCAAGATGCTTTTAAACTGAAATTAAATGCAAATTTGATTTAAAGGTACTCCCAAAGCATGAAACTACCTTATTTTTACATATAAGTCACTGGAGTAGCTAATTTCCCTTAACACTCCCTTTCCAGATGTCCAGCAAATTCCACTCTTGGGGCTGCCATCTGGCTGGGGGGTACAGGAAGAGGGGGTAGGAAGAGAATGCTCCATGTAAGGATGTTGGCTCTCCCTGAGTTGGTATGTGCTGTGACTAGGTCGCAGACTCACAGAAGTGAAATGCTGGACCTTTGGACCCTGGAACAATGGACCAAGCATCAAATGGCAAGAGAAAGAGCATCGGGTCTGGTGAGCCAGCCCAAAGAACTCCAGAGGTGCAGGAAGAATCTATCCTCTGAGGTAGGGATACTACCCCTGCAAGATCTGTCTGACTTGGCAGAATTGCAAGAAGGAGGTGGACCCTCCAGAGAGGAGTTGTATCAGGGAGAGATATAGTGTCCCACTCTTGGGAGCCTAAGTCAGACTGCCTCCAAACAAGAGAAGGGTGATGTTAGTGGCTTTCACAAAGTTTACTTGAAGGATGGAGTTCTTAACACTGAGGTTAGACATCTCAAAGAAGGGGCTACCAGGAGGTTGGTGGTTACCCAGGAGTACAGAGTATTCCTTCTGATTTTAAGTCATGACATCCCGTTAGCAGGTCATTTGGGTCAGAGTAAGACATGGAAAAGTTTGGTTAACCATTTATTTTGGCCCAATAAGACTGCCAAAGTGAAAGAGTTTTGCAGCTTCTGTGCAGCCTGTCAGGCCAGTGGCAAGACAGGGGACAAGGCAAAGGTTCCCCTGATACCACTGCCAGTGGTTGGGACTCCCTTTGAAAGGGTGGGGGTGACCTTGTTGGTCCCCTCGACTTCAGGGAACAGATATATCTTAGTGGTACCCCTGAGAACAGTTGCAGCTCCTTTAGTGGCTAGGGCCCTAATTGCTGTGTTCACCAGAGTGGGTTTCCCAAAGGAGGCTGTTTCAGATAGGGGCACAAATTTCATGTCTGTCTAACTGAACGCGATGTGGGATGAATGTGGTGTTATGTACAACTTTCCTACCCCATATTATCCTCAGACTAATGGTCTGGTGGAAAGGTTCAATAAGACCTTAAAGGGTATGATCATAGGTTTGTCTGATAAACTCAGGAGAAGATGGTGTTTTCTCTTCCCATACCTACTTTTTGTATACAGGGAGGTTCCACAAAAAGGGGTTGGCTTCAACCCCTTTGGATTGTTGTTTGGGCACCCCGTAAGAAGTCCATTGTGCTTGGTGAGAGAGTCTTGGGTAAAGCCTAACAAGGAAACCAAGGTCAATGTGCTGGACTATGTGCTAGGCCTGTGATCACGCATGGCAGAGTACATGTACAAAGCAAGCAGGAAACTGGAGGCCAGCCAACAGCTCATGAAGCTCTGGTTTGACTAAAAGGTTACCATGCCTGACTATATTATTGTAATTGTATTTATATAGCTCTTACTACCCCTGACGAGGCATCAAAGCGCTTTTTGGTGAGTAGCACCCTACTCCAGAACCCAAAAAGGATAGTGGTGGGTTAGCATAGGGAAATAGGAAAATATATGCTAATTTGAGTGGTGGACGTGTGAGTCTGTTAGTTGGATTGAATAGGATAGTTGAGGGATAGAAGAGGCAAGAGTCTAGAAGGTTTTATTTGGGAGATCATAGTACTAAGACCCCTGACAAGGTGTCAAAGTGCTTTTCTACGAGCAGCATGCTGCTCCGGAACTAAAGAGGATTAGTGTAGGAAAATATGTGTTAATTTGAGTAGTTGGCATTGGAGCCTGTTAGTTTGATTGAATAGGGTAATGGAGGGATGGAATAGGGAAGAGTAAAAAAAAGTGTTATTTAGGAGCTGTTAGTAGTGAGATGCGGTTCGCGATTAGTAAAAAGAAAAGATGGAGGAATGAGAAGTCTCTAGAAAGGAATTAGGGAAATCACAGTAGTAAAATACGGTTTTGGGTGAGCCAAGCAAGGATAGAGGAGGAAGAGTCTAGAAAGGTTTATTTTGGAGAACATAGTAGTAGAATGAGGTTTGGGATGAGTCAGAGAGTGGAGAAAGAGGATATATGATATATATTTATGATGTTTTGATAATGCTATTTCTTTATGTTTGTTTCTAATTTGTGTTTTAGGTTTTCTTTGTACCAGTATAATTATCTTTATTTTTTATATATTGGTAAGTCAATTGCTTAAGAACAACTAAGCTGATTTCACAGAGCATTTGTGCTAACTAGCTCACTGAATGAGAAAATATACACAAATCTGCACAATAATTAGGGAACTGGTATCCACTAGGGCAGTTTAAGGTCAGTCTTCTGGCCAGCACCCAGGGTCAGTGCTCTGATTAAAAAAAAGGTAGATGGTAATTAGATGAAATTACAATTGGCACAGACAACCTACCTGTAAGAACCCAGTATATGGTAGGGCATGTAGGTTTGGAGGCCCTGCAGCTTTGAGGCAGTTAAGTGTGCACTGCTGTGCGGACTGCTGTCATTTTAAAAGTTAGTCCTGCATTGCAAGCTGCTTTTAAACTGAAATTATATGAAAATTCGACTTTGATATTTAAAGGTACTTCAAAAGTATGAAACTACCTTATTTTTATATATAAGTTACCCCTAAGATCTACCCTAGGAGGCCACAGGGTAGGGTACCATGTAAAAATAAGCGGGGACATTTAAAACATGTTTTATATGCCCTGGTGAGAGAATAACTACCAATTTCGTTTTCCCCATTGTATCCCTTTTATCTCCATAGGTTAACATGGGAATACTGGAATACAGTGTATCTATTGACTGGAGTGAGCAAAAATAATATTTCAAGGACTTGACAGATTGTAATGATAAATCCAAGAACTTGTCACTGTTGAAATTATCATAACTAATACAGAAAAGAAGATATAGAACTTCCAGCATCCTCTCCTGATTGGCCAGCCTTAACAGGCTTAGCCCAACTGCTTTGAAGAGGTGATAAGTGGCCTGCATAGAGACAGAGGTTATCTGACGGGGAGCTCTGAAGCTGCACAGAACAGGCCAGGATGTGGGCTGGGTAAATCAAACTGGGCTTCAAAGACAGCAAGACAGTAAGGAATGCCATCCAGTCCCACCCCCTCTTCCTGTACCCCCAGCCAGATGGCAGCCACAAGACCCTGGAAAGGGAGTGTTAAGGGAAATGAGCCACTCCAATAGTTTCGCTTAGCCAGGTCTTCACTCCACAGAGAAAGATTTTCCATGTTGATATTTAAAATGCAGTGCTTTGTGAGACAAGTATATGCCACACTTTGGAGGAAGCTGTATTGCTATTGGGTGGCCCCCTGCACCCCCCTGGTCATCCGTGCCCCCATACTTGTCACCCCACCAAATTGGATAAATATGTGAGCTGCATAGCAACTCAGATCTGCTGCCTGAAACTACAAGAAGAAGAAGGACTGCCCTGCTGGAACCTTGACCTCCATGAAGAGGACTGCACTCTGTATGACAATGACTGCTGCACACAAAGGAACTACAGCCCTAAGGACTTTGCCTTGCTTCCAAACCAGAAGGAGTGGACTCCTTGAAAGCAACAGGTTAAAAGAGCTTCACCTGCACCATCTCTAGCTAGGAGAACCTAGCTGACTGCCTTCAGCTGGACTTTAAAGGATTTGGCCAGGTGCATTGTCGGATCTGTAGTCCCAACTTCTGAGGAGCAACTCAGAGACTCTGGAACCTTGGACTTTGTTTGTGGACACTTTGAACCCCCCAAAAGGAACTTGAGGAAGCACCTCCTGAAGTTTGGAAAACTGACAGCAGCACCCGCCGCGATGTTAAAATCGCATGTCTGGCATTCCGATGCACCACATGGCAGGCACCACACGGTGCCTGCCACTTGGCGCAGTGAAATGTAGGGGAGTACCATAGGTACCCCCCAAGAGCACCCCACCTCCCCCCGACACAAGGGGTCCTGCAACGGGCCCCCGAACCCAATCCCCGCCATCCTTTCCATGGCGGCCTTGCCGCCATGGAAAGGCCTTTATTTTCCCACATCCTAATATGGTGGATGGTGCCTGCTAGGCACTGCCACCATATTAGTGGCCCTGCTCCGCCCACCAGGCAATCGGTGCGATTGCCACCGGCAGTAAAGCGGAGGACGGACTTTGCGTCCGCCGCGATACCCACCGTCATCCTAATATGGCGGTGGGTAAATCTCATTGTGATGGGGGAACGATCGCCACCGCCAGCCTGGCGGTGGCGATCGTTCCGCCATCATAATGAGCCCCTAGGTTCCTCTTACTTCCATCTTTCTGCTCCTCTTCCTTGCCAGTGGTGGTGGGGCCCCCGGCTTGTACCCAATATCTTTGATTGCCCCCCACAGTCTTGCTGCTCTTCTTTTGCCTGCATGCAGCCCACTCTCAAGAATGAGGTAGAGAGAGACAAAGAGAAAGAGAGAGAAAATAGAAAATAGAAAATAGAGCGAGGGAGACAAACCCATCAGTTCAGTTGTGTATATAATTCAGTGATACAAATGACAGAGTAAAAATGCATGTTGTACACCAGTATCTTGTACATCACTGTAAAACATGTACTTACCACATCACAAAGGGTGCTCTTGCTCATACCGTATTGTCACAGGGGAAGCAGAATCTATTGAATGACCTGCCCTCAAGCGAGCATTTTTTATTTTCTTCTGCATGATCAGTTTACACAATCAATGACATTAGGTAAACATATGAATGTAGAAAGCAAAATGGCTATGCATACCCAAGCTATGTTGAACTTCAGTTTTGTTACTTTTCTACAAAAGTATGATTGCTCAGGTAGAAACTATCCACATGAGCATGCATGAAGGTTTCAAACGTATCTGACCTTTTGATATAAACATTTGAAAACAAAGACATGTTGCAGTTTTACTGACCACAAATTTCATTAGAGTATAGGATTTGTACCTTGCTATACATGACATGGACCATGTAAGGTTTCGTAGGACATTTCCAAGCACCCTTATTTGCAGTGGGGTGAATGATTTTTCATGTGGCACTGGGTGAACCTCTCCAGGATTTCAAGAATTTTTATCCTGGACTAATGATGGAGATTGAACCACACTTGCATATTCCATTGGTTATTGTCGTGCACATCTTCACCGTAGGGCAATTCTTGGTGATACCACGCTGCCTGATGATATCTTGCAAGATCGCTAGGCATGCACTCTGAACTGCTTTGTGTCAAGCCTCATGAAGAGCAGATGGAACCTTTTGAGATTCCCTAGGCAATAGTGTTCTCTAGAAGAAAGTTGGGGGTCTCCTCTGTCCCATCAGCACAGGATAAAGATAGATGCAATTCGGTGACAGAATGGTTCAGGAATGGCTAATTTTGCTCTTCCATTTCTTTATTTCAGGGGACACCTAGGTGGCAAATTAATCTGTCCGAGCTGCAAGTACACACTATACTGTGCATGCTTTGCAGCATCTACAAAAGGCAAAAATAGCTGACAGAAAGATGCAAGAGTGTGGCATCACCCCTTAACACATTGAGGGATCCCTACGAATACCATACGGACAAACATCCTTTAGTTGCTGCTTGCTTGAATTTTTAACTAGCTAGATTATTATGCCATTTAAGTGTACTTATATGCACTGATGGCAAATTATTAAACACACAATTAACGTGAATGAAATATATTTTGACAGATTTATGCCACATTCCTCTGAAGTGACATTTCACACAAGTGGTAATGTGCATGTACATATCTGTGTTCTTCATTCATATGACCATGTGCAACTATTGCTTTTTGACGTAGCTGACAATGGAGTTCCAGCATATTAAGGAAGAAAGAGATAAGGACCTTTTCTTTCATTATTGGCTAAACACTGTGCTAAAACTGTGATGTGGCAACACAATATGGTGAAGTCCGAAATAAAAAGATGCTACACATATACAGTAACATGGATGGTTCCACAGTTCTTAGTTATGATCTATTCATAAAACCTGTTCCAAGATGATATTTTTCAACATGCTGTCAAGGATGATCTTGCACACCACTTCAGGAGAATGTTTTAGTACCATCCATGTGTGAACAAGACATCTGAGGCATGACTTGGGAATTCCAAATGTGCTCTTAAGGATGTCAGTAGGCATACTCTGTTTTGCATCTGATGAGGCTTAGTGTTTGCATATCTGCATTGGTGAGTAGATAGGAGAACAGCTATATGAATCATCAACTCTAAAAAACTTGGATACAAGATTTACAAGTGTTCTGCATTCACATAACTTTACATTTCACCCATGTCTGCTTTGACAAATTGCTTCAGCTGTCATATGGGGAAGTGTGTTTTGAAGTGTGCCAGTCACACTGATGTTCCGCCCCAAGAGATCATGAATTCTCTATGAGAGTTTGCTATACCCACCTAACTACGTCATCATAGTCCCTGCAGTCAACTGACATGAAATCATAACTGACAGTCAATGGAGCTGTTATGTATTTTAACAGGAAAGGAAGAGTACCTATGAATGAAGCACCTGTGAAAGAAGACAGCCTGCACATTGATAGTGTCAGCATTGTCAATAGCAAACATTGTGTGCCCTGTGCTAGTGTGGTAGGAGTGCCACATGTGTGCTGTCAATGGGTCTTAGTACACTGGGAAAATGGGCACAGTATATAAATCTTTAACACCTATTGCACATACTACATTGACTGCAGAACTGTGATGTGCTGCTTCATTCAACTAGTAATTGTCTTAACACTTGGTGCAAGCATAGATATTGGCAGGACTGTGAAATTTCAGCCATGGTCCCTCTTGTCCTATGTAATGAACTAGTGAACAGGAATTTGAATGAAGCCCGTACCTTGTTTTGGACAGGGATAGGGATTTCTGAAGTGAGCTACTGCTCCCATTCTACATCCATGTCCAGGATCTCTGGTGCAGTTAAGCAGTATGTCTTTACTACCTCTTCTTCAGACATGCAAAGAGTGTGGTCCTCTGTCAGTATATCCTCTCGCTCCTCTGCAGTCAGATGTTTCACAAGAT
Source organism: Calotriton arnoldi (assembly GCA_963921515.1). Classification (NCBI taxonomy): domain Eukaryota; kingdom Metazoa; phylum Chordata; class Amphibia; order Caudata; family Salamandridae; genus Calotriton; species Calotriton arnoldi. The sequence continues at coordinate 991,033 of CAWUFW010005850.1, forward strand.
GAGGGCAGTAGAGAACGACACATATATTGTGTAAAAATTATTGTGCCTCTGGTTGCCTTTCTTGTGGTGCTGAACTTCATGTGATTGGTTTGTTAGGTGGTCAAGGGTCTGGTGCAGGTGCGAAGTTAGAAGATGTTACGCTTATGCAGACTCTTGTCACAATGACTCCCCTTGCCCTTTGCATTTGCAGGTGTTTAAAAATGTTGAGATGTTGTTTTATTGGATTTGCATGTACTGTGTATACACTTCGCAGTGTTCTTATATATGCGAATGTCATTTGCCTTTTTTTGTATATTCATGTGGCTAGCATGATGTAATTAATTGTTTGTTATTGTAATGTTTCCAGGGACAATGTTGGACAGTTCTATAATATTGTTTTATTATATACGCCACTTGTGTTTGTGCATGTTCTGATGGTGCCAACAGGGAATTTGCGAACAGCTGTTTAACTAAATTTTAGTTTACCTTGTGAATGGATGGATAGATGACTGAAAAAGATTTGTAAAAGTGCGCTGCTACCTCATAGGCATCCTGGCACTGCAGGTTCAGTCAAGAATGGAGAGAGAAGAAATTACAGGTTGAGCTGCCATAACTACGTTTTTTTAAAGTTTTAAAACTGAGTTTATTGAGAACATAATAAAGCATAGGAATGTGGAACAACATAGTACAAATAATTATGCAACGAATTATACATAACTAAGAAGTACAGTTCATCTATGAAAGAGAAAAACTATACACGATCTGAAATAAGAAAAAGTTTGGTCATACAAGCAGAAGAAAACAAGGTCATTACACATGAGTTTACATACATAACTAAATTAACAAGCAGGATTGATAATTATATTACACGAAAATAAAAGGAATGTCAAGGGGCCTAATTCACAGAACTAACTTACGTCAATAACGTAAACGTAAACGTAAAGTTAGTACTTTTTAGGTATTCACAGAATACACTTACTCATTTTGGTATTCACTGAAGTTAGTAGTCCTAAAGTTAGGACTACTAACTTCTGTGAATACCGAAATGAGTAAGTTCATTCTGTGAATACCAAAATGAGTAAGTGTATTCTGTGAATACCTAAGAAGTACTAACTTTACGTTTACGTTTACGTTTTTGACGTAAGTTAGTTCTGTGAATCAGGCCCAAGGAGGTTGAGGAACTTCTTGTTGGGCGGGAGTGCATGCAAAGGAACGCTGTGCACAATCATCTAAGAACTATGTAACGGTAGACCACAAGGTCTGGCGCTTTAGAATTAAAGACATGGGTGAAATGTAACTTGTGTCCAATCTATGATTATAGCAAAACGCATACCACCAAGCTTGAAAAGATAACTTAGAAAAATCTTTCCAATTCTTGGTGATCTGTTGAAAAGCAGCTGCCAACATTAGATCCAAGATACGAGTATCACATGAGAGTGAACGCCAAGCTTCAGATAGTCTACCGAAAAAGACAGTAGAGAAAGAAAAGGGAACTGTAGTGTGAAAAATTAAGTTAATCTGAGCCCAAACCTGTTTCCAAAAACATAACACAGAAGGGCATGTAAAAAGTAGATGCTTTAAATCCACCTGTCCTAAAGAACATGTCCAGCATGATTCAGATGTAACTAGATACATTGTATGCAAAAGAGTAGGAGTCAGTAAGAGTCTATTATATATAAAGAAAGGGATTGTGTGGTATTTGCTGCTCTAGACAATTTTCTGATTTTGGTCCAAATTTTTGTCCAGACAGGAATTGACCAGTTAACATCAAAATCAGACTCCCAAGATAATTCCACCTTTGTTTTGGTCCTATTAGAATTGGAGTGTAAGTAGGAGTGAATGGACACACTCTGGGGGAAGAGTGCAACAGACTCGACCAGAGATTAATAGCGGACAATGTTGAAGACAGAGAAGGTTGACTTCATTCGTAAGCACTACAAAGGGCACTATGCAATATTCTATATTTGCTCTCGAATGCTAAGGAAAGATCAAATTGATGACAGACTTGAGAAAAGGATAAAAAAGTATCATGCTCAAAAAGTTGATGCACCCAAATTAAACCTTTGTTTCTCCAGGACTTCCAGCAAATGGGTTTATTGTTAATTAATATAGCTTTATTGTGCCACATGGTAGATCTGAGAAAGGTATCGAGATCCGTGGAAGTGTCATGAAAAGTAGAATCTAGTAATTTACATGAATGCTTGATAACAGGTGTAGAAAGAGATTGTGGCTTGCGAGTAAAGGATAAATATTCCTTAAGAAAGAAGGGGAGGAGGAAAGACTTTTCCACATCAACCCATAATGGGCCTACTAATGTGGAGTTGGAGAGCCACCTGGAAGATTGACGCAGTGAAAATGCCTTATGATAATTAGGAAAGTCCAGGAATGTAACACCTCCTTCCAACTTAGGAGGAGTTATTTTAAGTAGGGACATGCAAGATTTTTTATGATTCCAAAGGAACAAAATAAGGATCGAGTTAATATTCTGAAAGTGTTCAAGAGGTATGGACACCGGGAGATTAGATATGGTAAACAATACAATGGGGCTCAGCATAATTTTAATGGCATCCAAATGAGCCCACCAGGAAACATGCAGAGGATGCCATCTAGTAGTTAAAGTGGTTAATTTATGTACACATTTTTCTAAATTTATAGAAACTGTAGGGGAAATAGAGGGAGTGAACCACAAACCGAGATATTTAATGTGCTGAGGACTCCAGTCAAAATTGGACACAACAAAGTCTTCTTTAAGCGTAAATTTAGTAGGTCTGGGCGGTGAACTCGGCTCCTCTCGCGGAGTTTGCGGAGTTTTCTGCACTTCGCGTTACGCGAAGCTCGCCGGAGTTCCGAAAAACTCAGCTTCGTGCTGCGGAGCGGAGTTTTTTTCCTTGCTCGCGTTCGTCAACGTCAAGTTGGCGAGTGCGAGTGAGGAAAATCCCCCTCCCAGTGACATTTTTCCTTGTTTGCGATCGTCAACATCAAGTTGGCGAGCGCGAGCGTGGAAAATCAACCTCCCGGCAAGATTTCTCAACGCGGGTGGTCAGATTTCTCATTGCGAGTGGTCGCGTATGCTCGCGACCGCTCGCGTTGAGAAACCATCCGTTCGCGTTGAGAAAAGCTGCCGCTCGAGTAAATATCTACTCGAGCGGCAGAAAGGAAGCAGCGCCTGCTTGCACTGTGCATGGTGCCGTTCGCGATGATTGCACAGTGCGGACAAGCACCTGGCACTGAAAATCACCGCAAACTGGCATTTATCTAATGCACTCCGCTGCTCGCAGAGCTTTGCGTAGTGCGGCAGAGTTTTTTTCGCACTTTATATAACCATAATAACTCTGAATCAAAGATTCCTAAGAGAAAAAAAAAACAAGGTTACATAAAAGAACATCACTTAAGAAGCATATGGTCCTGAGGTGTCCATCAATCTTGCACACGTTGATGAAGCTCCTCAGTTTGACCGTATCTTCATATGTAGTAGTCTTGTTTTTGCACGTGACTTTAAACTGGCATGTGTGAAATAAGCCAAAACGAGCTCCAAGTGAGCGAAGGTCAGATCTCAAATTAAGGAAATCTTTGTGCCTGTCAGTAGTAGTCTTAGCGTAGTCCTGGGAGAAAAATAAAAGGTTCCCTGACCAAGAAATATGCTTCAGTAACTTGACAGCAGCAAGGATTTTATGGAGGTCAGTATATTTAAGAAAGTACATGATGACTCCTCTTGGGTTACGTGCATGGGAAACAGATGTTGACTGATGGCCCAACCTATGAGTTCACTGAATATTAAGATGAATATCCACAGGCAAATTCAAAAGTTTGGGAAGGAAGGAAGCTCCTGTTTTCCAGGTTTTTGACCTGCTGTTGAAGAGAAGAGACCTGGGTTTGAAGAGATTGAATTCTGAAGGTAGCGAAACCAAAGGATGCATTGCTCTGCGGTATCAAGCCTTTCCTCCATTTGGGACCATTTATCAGTAATATGCTGCGATTTAGAGGTGGTTTGTTCTATAAATGGTCTAAGGCATGTATCTCTTCCAACAAGAGCTCCATGGATACAGCTGGAGGAGATTTTGTGGGAGAGGGTGGGTTCTTTTTCAGATGTTTGGTAGTAGCCTTCCCAATGCTGGATAAAACAGGGGTTCCGTTGGATCCAGATGAAGAGCTACCTTTGTGTAAAGAAACCAAAAAGTCCTCCATATTAGAAAAATGTTGAGAAAATAGTGGAGTTCTTAATGAACTTATGAGCCGAGGATGGAAATAAGGAGTTTGCCTTTTTCAAAAAATCCCATAAATGTACTGGTATATGGGATAGCGAGTGTTAAAAACTGAAATATCACCAAAATACAGCACCTTGGCGCAAAAACATAAACTCCGGCATTATATATTTGAGGGGACTATAAAAGAACTGCTCATAAAGATGAAAGTTATGAGGAGAAAATCACCTTGACGACGAAAATGCGAGGAAAATCCATGAAAAGACAGGCGAGAAGCAATACACAAAATAAAAGCCAAAAAGCAGGAGCAGAGCGAACCAAAGAGATTTCCTTATCCTTAGGCATTAAGAGGAAAAAGTAATTGTTGGCTCTTGAAGGAATTCACTTCATCACGGAGTTAAAACATTTCCTAATGCAGCAGCAGAGCAGACAAAATGGCACCTGGCTTGGTGAGGAGATTCGAGCTGTCAGCCAAAACAGAAGCTTTGCGGCACAATGGAAAACCACTGAATAACGAGAAAAGATGTCAGATCTCACCGCATCTGTGACGCTCATGCTGGACTTACAGAAGTCACAGGGAGAGCTTTAAATACGCTCACATCCTGCGCCGATTCCTGGAGGTCTACCCGGACGCCGCCATCTTCTGTGGGCTCCAAGCCACGCCCCGCCATAACTAAGTTTTGATGTTTTACCTGAATAAAACGTAGTTTGAATTGACTCACAGGTGGGGGTTAGTATGTTTCACAGTTTAGCAGCGAGATAGGAGAAAGCCCTACCTCCTAGTTTGCACCCTGCGATACTAAAAATGACAAGTACATTTCCAACTAATTGATCAAAGGTTTCGAGTGGGCACATTTATGAGTCTTAAACATAATTCGCTTCCACACCTGAAGCCAAAGCAGAGCATTCCGAAGCTGTTTAACTGATTTCTGTTTAGGAATACCAAGAATTAGTCAAGCTGCCGCATTTTGGTAAAGAGAGTTGCAAGAATCAATTCGCGATGAGCTAAGAGCATGGAGCACTCATTTCCAAGAGGAGGTGGGGAAAGCAGAAATCTCTTGTAAAGAAATTTCAAAATCAAGTGCAGTTCCTATAAGTGGCCTTGTGTAATGTGGGAATTGCAGGGCTGTATTACAGCACATTTAAACCTAGTTGGCAATAATTGAAAGTGTCAATTTAGTGATGCTTTTTTAGGTGTGTTGCTGGATTTAAATCTCCTTCTCTGTGACCCTCCTTAACCTTTCCCTGGTGCCTCTTGTAGTACATATCCCCTACCCTCAATTGCCCCAGAGTAGTACTTTTTCATTGAGTTTTTCACACTAGTGGTAACGTAATACGCATGATGGGGTGGGGGAGGGGGAATGGACTAAGCCTCCACCATGAGTGCATTTCCAATGACCAAGTGAATTGCGGTTGTTCGCTTAGAATACTGTTCTTCGTGTATTTAAATGGCTTCGTGAAAGTGCCCCTTGAATTAAAATGCCTAACTTCTTTTAGTTGTGAAGCATGAATTTAAGACAGAAAAAACACGAAAATGATTACAATCAAACTTATCAAAACAAAGCCTCTCTCTATGACAGAAACTTTAAGAAAATAACCAGAGCTGTGCTTTTATAAAAGCATCCATTAAATGAACCCGTTGGTATACACTTGAGTCATGCTTACTACAAACATGTTCTTTTTTCGCGTAAAACATCACAATAATATTTTGGTATAAATAGTACTTAGTGTAGGTGCCATGCTTCTTCGGGAGAGCTCTAGTTACAGTTGATCGGTGTGGTCATCATGTTAGGTGAGCTATCCTCTGTCAAGATAACTCTTCTTTACTGAGTCAATAACTCTATCGATGACTGTGTTTTTTATTACAGAAGACTAATATAAATTTTACTTACAGGAAGATCTAGGTAAATGGATGCTTTATTTATACCTCCTGAAATGCTTTATGCTCACATACAATTTCGCTGAGAATCATGCTGTTTACGTGAACTCCTCCTGTACCCGGTACGAGAAATAAACCATTTATTGTATCCCTGTGCATGTCTGAAATATAATAGGCAGCGCTGAGTTATATGGGGAATATTTCAAGCTGTTTTAATTTACTGGCTCTCTCCTCTAAAGGTTGGTAAATTCTTGGTTTGAACCCCTTATTTTAAAATAAGTAGCCCTAATGTTGTTTTTTTCTTTACAGATTTCAGTTCAACTGTATTTATAGGACAAAACGCACTTAAGAATACGTGCTCCATTGAAATGTATAGCCGGTAAGTAAACAAACTTAGTGGCCTCTGCACAAAGGTAACTTTACATGCAGTGGGGGCTGCCTTGAATAAAAAATGGTGAGCCGCGAAGGCGTTACTCATCATTAACTCGGAGCTGGGGCACGACCTCTGCAGCACTTCTCCCTTCCACGAGCAGGAAACGGAACTCCAGCCAATACTGGAGCTGCTTTCATGTTGTGAAAGCAGCTTCAGGATTGGTGGGAGCAGACTCACCAGCGCTCATTTTGAGGATGGGGGCCTGTGCCAGCAATCCCCAGGATGTTTCACAGCCTTTCGATTGCTGGGTCCGCACTACGAATGTTGGATAGGACTGCTGTAGACAGACGGCCAAATCCATCATGCGAACTGTAGAACAGTGCTGTAATCCTGCATTTGCAGGATTCAGCTCCACTTACACAGCGTGAGCCTGTGCGATGGCAAATAAATAAAATGGCATTAAAATGCCATTTTATTAATTTGTGTATGCTCCCCCGCTCCTGAGGAGGAGCCGTCCCTGTTTACACGCGTAGATGTACTACTCACATGTAAACTTATTACTACTGCACCTAATACATTTATGATTGTATATTTACTACCATGTGCAGGTGCAGGTCCAGCTCCAGCCCCTAAAAATAAGGGCCGAACCTGCTCTAACAGAATTTACGAGTGTAAAGTTACTATCATCACATTTTCACATGTAATCAGAGACCTCATTTAAAAAATATATATATTTTAATTTAAAACAAGCAACTAATATAACTTAAAATAATTATCATTATCCTAAAATTAAAAATACATTGTTACAGCACATTAACTTATTAAATTAAGGGGCTTATTTATGAGAACCCTGCGTCACTTTTGCACCACGTAAAGTGGTACATGCATGACGCAGGGCTCTCATAACATTCATGAAGCCACGTAAAACCACCCTGCGTGGCTTTGAGTGGCCCTATAAATCATAAGTAAAGTGATACAGCGCAAATCACTGTGGTTCCTTAATCTGCAAACTGGAGGCGTTCCATGGGCGTTGCAGTGGGTTGTCTCATCACAACACCCGTGAAATTTGATTCTGCCCCAGATTTACAAAGTGATGTAAACCTGGGGAAGCGTCAAATCTGTACGCCTCCTGAGGTGAAGCGTAACAAGGAGAAATATGTTAATTTCTACTTCTTTTTTTCTCTTTCCATGTGAACTGCATTTTGCAGCACACATGGAAAGTGGAAAATGCCTCGCAGAATTGTTTTTGTGCCCCTTCCTTCACAAAAACAACCCTGCCTGCAACTGATGCACCCTCGCAACCATGGTGCAATGGTGCCTACATTAGCACTAGGCTGCAAAAACGGCATAAGCGCAGGCAGAAAGGACAGGAATGCACCATCTTGCTTCAATGAGATGCATTCCTGCCCTTTCAGTTTTACGTAGGGCAGCACAGCAAGGTGCCTTGCTGCACTGCCCTACGCCAACATGTCTTAAATGAGGCCCTAAATGTTTATTATTAATTGAGTAAATAAAATATATTCATTTAATGCATAATCATTATTATTTAAAATAAGCGTAATTATTATTTAGTACATTTTATTACAGCATATTTGTTTAAAAATGTATTTTTTTAGTCAGGGTTAAGATGTTTTATTTAATTATTTTTAAAACAAAAAATAATTATTCATTCATATAATTAAAATATAATTTTAAATTTAATTCAACTGTTTACACTTAAAAAATTATATGTATGTAATTTAAAATTCGAAATGATGTATTTTTCTAACATTATTTCTTCTTGGGTGTTAGTGTAAGTCCCAACCTCCATTTTTCTTTTTTATAGAAATGTGTGGCAATGTTTGGATGTGGACTTACTCCAGTGCTGAGCTGTAGTACATGTATGGCTCTTGTGGCTATTTTTTGGCTGTAATAACGTTTCAAGTGCAGTTTATGAATAACAGTGGGATTACTCCTTTGTGGGTGGCTGTTAGCCTGTTCCTCCCTAAACCCTTCCTTAATGTCTCTAGCCCATTCCCAATTTCCAATAAAAATTCTCCATTTTCCTATCAATCCCCTGCTCCCTCTCACACTGAATACTATGGGGCCGATTCCGATCTCGGCCGGAAATCTCCCCGACCGAGCCGGACCCGGAGAGAATTCCGACCGAATCGGACCCTAGCAGTCCGACCGAACGAGTACGATGCGCACGCATGCTATCGGACTCGAGTCGGTCGGACTCCCATTGAAGTCAATGGGAGCCTGTCGTACAACACGTACGCGGGCTCCCATTGACTCAATGGGTGCGAGGCGGTCAAGGGCGCCCCTACAGCGTGTACGCGTCCATGCGCATCGCGGCGTACATGCACAGGTAGGGGGACCCATGGGTCCCCCTGTGTGCGACTCGCGCGCCTACGCGTACAGGGGGTCCGACGCGGACCCCCAAAGTCCGGCTCCGACAGCTTTTTCGAGCCGGACGGCGCGAGTCGATCGGACTGCTCGCGGCGCGCATCGTACTTACCCGGCCGGGAAACGTCTCCATAGCGCGGTGCGAGTCGTGTCCATGCGAGTCGGTCGGAGCGTGTTGAAGCCGCGTTCGAGTCGGTCGGCGATTTCGCGGGTGCTTGCATCGTACTCGCTCAGCCGGACCCGCGTACGATTCGGTCGGTAAACAGGGCTCCGAATCGGATCCAGTGAATCCGAATCCGATTAGGAGCACTACCGGCCGAGATCGGAATCGGCCCCTATGTAGTATGAACTGCATTTTATAGTTAGTAAGTAGTACTACTGTAGTATTACTTCACGCACTACTTAATGCCATCAGTGAATCACACCCGTAGTTTGTGAATAAAAATGGTCTTACTCTTTTGTGGATGTGTTTGTATAAGCATGCCCTTTCCTAAACCCGCCCTTACATTTCCCTAAACCACTCTCAGGTAGTAGTAAGTGTAGCTCATTTTCCATTCAAGTCCCCTGTCCCTCCTACATTTAATAAAAACATGTCTATCTATGTTTGTTGAGATCTCTGCCACCTTAGCAGAAATCTCCTCATAGATTAAATAGGCGAGATGGCTGGTCATAGGTTTGTGGTTTTCATGTTTTAGTACATGAGCAGTACTACTGTAGTACTACTTAACATACTGAAAATACAGTTTGTCAATAGGCCTCTAAATTTCTATCATTAAAAATCAATGCAATCATTGGTCTTGCATAATGGGTATCAGAAACCAATTAGCAAATGTTTCATTTTGTGCATAGAAAAATTTGAAGCCAAGCAATGCCAAGTCGCTCAACTTTGAGGCATCAAACAAATACATTCCAAACTATTAATAAAAGTCCTAAAAAGGGCAATGGAAGTATAACATGGAAATACATATAGATTAAAGCATAAAAAATAAAGAGCTAATGCATAAAATATGAAGACATCATTGGTCAGGTGAGGCCAGTGGCTACACCGAGATGCTGGTAGGTATTGGGCCACCTATTTTCCGTGTGAACCATCAAAAACAATTGCCACATTGCTCCCATAGGCTTTGTCTACGTTTTTGCTTTCAGTTTACCATTTGTAGACTGCCATCTTGCCTGCTTGCTAACAACGTCAGCCATTGAAAACAGACTACTCCATGGGCTGACTGCTGGTAATTAGGTTGCATGAAATCTTCAACCATGGAAGACTGCACTCCCACTAATTTGTATGCTAGATGAAAAAAAGCATCAATATGCCTCCAGATCAGAGTTCACATTATATATGGATCCTCGCACAATTGTGGTAATTTGCAGATGCAATGCTTTGAAGGACAATACATTTTTTTTATTTCCTTCTAGCCCATTCTCAAATAACCTGTTTCTCAACTAGGAGGAGGTAAGGCAAGACCCTACACACTTTGCAGGGGTGCCCTTTTGCCTCAATATGCCATCTGAGGGTCTTCTACTTGAGATGCCCTCTCTAAATAAGGATTAGGATCATCCCATTTGCCAAAACAGTGTAACACACAAGGCTAGGCTCAGATCCATTCTGCATTGAGAAGAGATGTCCGATAGTCCTATTTCCAGTCCTGCCTGTTAGGACGAATTGAACTGCTGGGCCTGCTAGGCTCTAATCGTGACACTCCTTCGGACTCCATCTCCCCATGTTACCCTAGAAGACATTCTCACAAAAGTATCTCTGATCCCACTGTGTAGAACCTGCATCTCAGTGAAAGCTTATCCTATCCAACCATTCTTCGAGGCGCCAACATGGCATGCTCTACTATGTACATGATTAGGCAATATGCAGTCTTTACAAAGTGGGTATTACCACATGTTAGTTTTACAACGCAGAAGTTACCATGCAAGTAAGTACCACGCATGCCATTTTCTGGTAATGTACAACATAATACTTTAACATGCTAATAGGTGTGTTTTCAAGGGAATTAAAGGGATGTATGGAGTAGAAGGGATTTTAGGGTTTAGAAATGGATAATGGCAGGGGTAGTGAGGAGCAGTAAGGGATTTCTAGGGTTCAGGTATGGGTAAGGGTACCAAGTTGATAGGGTTTTTTAGGGTTCAGGGATGGTTAAAGGTAGGGGGTAATAAGTGGTAGCAAGTGGTTTTTAGAGTTCATGGACGGGTAAGGGTAATGGTAATGGATAGTAAGGGGTTCTTAGGGTTAAGGGATGGGTAAGGGTATGGGCTTGTTAGGGTTTTTAAGGTTCAGGGATGGGTAGAGTTAGGGGTATTAAGTAGTAGTAAGCAGACATTATGGTTTAGGGCTGGTAAAAGTTAATAAGGGGTTATAAGTGAGCCTGGAGCTCCGCAAGCAGCGGAGTGCTTAGATAAATGCTGTTCGCTGTGATTTTCAGTGCCAGGTGCTTGTCCGCACTGTGCAATCATCACGAACAGCACCATGCACAGCGCAAGCGGGAGCTGCTTCCTTTCTGCTGCTTGAGTAGATTTTTACTCAAACGGCAGCTTTCTCAACGCGAACGGACGGTTTCTCAACGCGAGCGGTCTCGAGCATACACGACCACTCGCAATGAGAAATCTGACCGCCCGCGTTGAGAAATCTCACTGGGACGTTGATTTTCCACGTTCGCGCTCGCCAACTTGATGTTGCCGATCGCGAACGAGGAAAAATCTTGCCGGGAGGTTGATTTTCCTCGCTCGCCAACTTGACGTTGACGAACGCGAGCGAGGAAAAAAACTCCGCTCTGCATTACGAAGTGGAGTTTTTCACCCAGACTTAGTTATAAGAGCTCAGGGATGGGTTAGGGTATGGGGTAGTAAGGGCTTTCTAGGGTTCAAGGAAGAGTAAGGGCATGGCTGTTAAAGGGATTTAAGGTTCAAGGAAGGGTAGGGGTAGTGTAGGTTCAGAAAGGGTACTTACGGCTCAGGGATTGATACAGGTGAAGTGTTATTAGGTTTTAAGCTTAAAGATATGGGGTAGTAAAGTGGGGTCTAGAGGAATAGAAGAATTAAAATGTATATGCGAGGTAAAAACCACCTTATTGACTTGAGAATTAGTTTATTAGTCAATTAAAACCATAAACAAAATCACACAGTTCATAATGTTTAAAAATGCATACAAAATTAATTAAAAGGAGATTTATCATACAGCTAATACGGCCACTGGGCATCGCGCCACAAGCCCTCGCTTGCTTCAACTTTCCTTCCTAGGTATTTTAGTCGAGATGCCAAATCCAAAGCTACATTGGACAAAGTGGCTAAACAGGGGCTGATCTTTTCCCTAATATCTAACAATGCTAAATTGCCATACAGATGGCTGAAGTTCCCTTAAGTATATTAATATAAGTAATTAAGGTGCATATAAGCAGGACCGAGGTGGGTATGTATGCAGTGCTGGCTGGGCTATGAGTCCCACTGTAAAAGTGCAAATGTGCGAAACTTTACATCATTAAAAATACCAGAATAGACAAAGTAGTTATCTGAGCGAGGCGGGATATTTAGCAGCCCGTCCTTGCCGATTATCTGTGCATGTTAAATTTGCCTAAGAGGTTTTTGGTTTATCACGTTTTAAAATTGGATTCGGGAGCCCCCTCCAGATTACTCATCGCATAACCTGTTCGCTGATCATCCTTTTAAAAATATTCAAGAACTGAGTCAGTCTAATGTTCAGCATTGTGTTGCATGGGTCCATGGACTCCACCAGAGCAGGCCTGCATGCCCTAATTCCCCGTTCAAGTAACTCCCATTTTAATAGAGATCTTCGTTGAACCATCGATACAGGACATACAATGTGAAGCAATGTTTCATTCCCCTGGTGGCATAGACGGCAGGACCGATCTTCACTTGGACCGGTCATTCTCCATTTTGGCATGAGGTCTAGTGTGGGTATTTCTCCAAATCTTAAGGCCAGAAATGACTGTTTGATCTTCCGGTGGAAGGGTGCGGCCAACAGGGCTGATTCTCCTAGAATGGAATATGATTTCAACACCCATGGCGACGTCTAGACAGGCTTTCTTTGTCTGCCACCCAACTTTGTAGTTTAGTTGATTTATTTACTAGTTTCTGAAAGATCTGCCCAGAAGTAGAAGAGGTCCAAAGGTCACCCAGTTCAAGCATCCTAATGCTGTTTAAATATTTCTTGTGAGCACTATTGCCCCGTTGTAGGTTAATTTCTATCCAGAATAGATTAGCCAGGGTGTTTTCAGCTGCTGCTCGCAGGTTTATGACAAAGCTTTAGGAACACCGCCGGTCTCGCAAGTGTCTGTTTTGCAAGCAGGAATTCTAGCCGGATCTGTGCAGGAGAGTCCGACCTGGGGAGCCTAAATGTATGTTTATAGGCTCTTATCATCAATTTATCTAACAGAAGAGCATCGTTCCCCAGCATGATCTCCGATCCGTATGCAAGGGTTGGCAACAATTTTGCTTTCATCACTGATCCCATGGGCTTTAGATCATGGCCTCGAATGGATCTGGCCAGTGACGACAAGCCATAACTAATGGTCTGTGCTTTCGCCTTTATCGCCTTCTTCTGGGAACAAAGGAGCCATTTGCGTCTATTTTCACTCCTAGGTATACGTACAGTTTGACCTCGTCAATTCTGTTTCCCTTAATAAGCCATTTTTGATTGGTCTTAGAAGGACGAATGCACACCATCACACTTGTTTTTCAAAACAAGTGTTCCAGGCCATTCTTTTCAGTGTAAACTCCAAGAGTGTTAAGCAGCCTTTGAAGGCCTATTTGAGTGTTGCTAAACAGCACCAGGTCATCAGCATAAAGGATATGCGACATTTGTTGTCCTCCAATGCTCGGTGCGTGAGCCTTCTGTTCGTCTAGCTCAGTAGAGAGATCTGCCAAAAATAGATTAAAGAGGAAGGGGGCTAGGACACAGCCCTGTTTTACACCAGAAGTTGTTTGCACCTTCCTTGATATGAATGAGCCATCTCCAATTTCAATCTTGACCCAGGTATCTAAATATACCAGCCTAATTGCTCATAGAATGTTCGGTGGGATATCCCATCGCTGAAGCTTGGCCCATAGTTTGTCCCGAGGGAGATCATCAAATGATGTTTTAAAATCACCAAAGCACATATAAAGAGGTGTCCCATTTGCTTTTGCTCTGTTCCTGATTAGGCTCAGAATCATAAGATTGGTTGAAGTACCTTGGCCCCTTAGGAAGCCAGTTTGGTTTAAGGGGATTCTTCCTTTGTCGTACGACCAGGATTCCAGATCATGCAATAACAGCGTTGAAAAATATTTTAACTCAACATCCATCAATGCTATTAATCTATAGTTGCTGGGTGAACATGCGCAGCCTTTTTTAAAAATGGGATGGAGTATGGAGCCCCTCCAGCTGCCAGGAATAACATTGTTCTCCAAAAATTAAATTAAACATTGATGCTTGGAAGTCCGCCCATTGTGGGGCAAGATGTTTGAATAATGCCTGTGGTAGCCCATTTGGGCCGGGGGCACAGTCCGCCCGGTACTTTTTGATGACCTTCTCTACTTCGGTTGCTGTAACTATCCGCTGTGCCACAGTAGTTTTACTAGGACAGTAAGGACTAGCTGGAAGCATCAAACTGCTCTTGAAGTGTGACTTTAGGTAATATACCCATTCTGTCTCACTGATATTTGCGTTATTTTCAGCTGCAGGACCTTTCTCATTCCTATTAATTAACTGCCAGAATCTTTTCGAGTCGTGGGTTTTTGAAGCATGTAATAGCTGGGACCATAGTGTTTCTTGTTTCGCTTAATTGTACTTCCAGATCTCTTTTTTTAGCCGCTGTCTCTCATTGCAGAGTTGTTGTAATAGATCCAGGTCTCCTGGATGTTGACGTGATTGCCGGAAAAGTTTGCCTGTTTCCTTTTTTATGTTCCGAATATGGGCGGGCATAGTCGACAATTTGCCATGATCAAGTCGAGTTCCCTTTTTGTGGCTGTTCTCACTGTGGATTTTAGTCATATTAATGGCAAGAGCCTCCCATGTTGCCATAGGGTTGAGATCTAGTTGAGCTAGGACCTGTAAACTTGAGACGGCATCCTCTGCTATTGAGTTGATGGAGCCAGAGTTCCACTTCAGGCGTTTCAGGTTTTCTGAGTGTGTTTCTCCCGACAACGTGCAAAATGCCTCAAGTTTGCGCAGGGATGCGTTCATCATGATGACCTGAGGATTGTGATCGCTTTCCACATGATGGCATATACTGTAGTCGCAAACCTGGTTGAAAAGGGGCATTTAAACGAGGGTGTAATCTATGATGGAAACCGCGTTACCACAGACCCTTGACCAGACAGGTGGAATGTCAGATGGTTTTCATGCCAGCAGACCCAATAGTTCACAGGCCTTTATGAGTTCTTCTCCTGAATTGTCCCTCCGTATTTTTTATGGTTTTGCTTGCTCGGGTAGGGGGCCACTGCGTCCATATGTTCCTCCGAGGGACAATGAAAAAGGTTGAGGTTAAAGTCTCCGGAAACTAGCCAATGTGCCTTACTATGGCTATCTTTCAACTGGGATAAGTGAGCTGCTATTCTCCAGGATGAGATCGCTTTCTGCTTTGGATTAATGTACAGATTGAGGACGATGATTGGATCTTTAGAATTATTAGCCCAACCTTCCAGTTTTAAAACCAGCATATTTGGGTCATCCACGAACACTTCCACCGTTTCACTTGTTATGATAGTGTTTATATAAATTGCCAAGCCCCCTTTTGCCCTCCCATAGGCGCTCTTTCTTTCTGCTGGTTTCATGTATTCTTTGTAGCAAATAAGAGGGATAGTAGTCTGCGCCCAGGTTTCCTGGAACATTAAGATATCAAAGGATCTCAGGAATCCTATGAATTCTGGATCCAAGAGTTTTGTCTGTAAACCATTGATGTTCCAAGAACAGACTACCAGGCAGCCCGGAACCTTTTCTAGTGGTCTTCCCTCGCCTCAATCTTGACCTCTCCTGATTCGAGACAGAGCCTACGGTAACCAGCCCCAAGAGGTTTGTTGCTCATTGGTTGTTACCAGTCTTCCAGCCAGAGGCTGTTTCGTTAGATACTTTGATGGTCATTTCATTGAAATCTGAGTCCGATTGGTGATGGACCGCAGTGGGAGACCTCCCACCAGCTCCTCTTAGTACAGACCAGTTGGGCGCCAGTTGCTCACTTATTGAAGGCCCCACTAGAAGGACATGGGGATATCTATCCCCGTGATAGGAGATTACTTCAATGCCCCGGGCTTTTAGGTGCTTTTTCTTTTCCAAAATCAGAGCCGGGGGCACCGAGGATGAGAAGGTGACTAAAGTGGGGTCCGTGAGCTGACGTCTTCTAGCCGGCAGGAATTTGATTGAAATCATGTCATCTGACTTTACGTGGGCCAGGTCCGGCAGGGCTTTGAGCAATTTCAGGATGTTTGAACGGTTTAAGATGTCTTGTGAGTCCCTCAATTTAAATTCTGGGATCCACAGCAGCATCTGACTAGAGTTGTTTAGACCAAAATGTTAATCGGGACCGACACTACCTCTTGAAGTCAGTTGATTGTCATCAATTTCCGCCTGCAACTGAGGTTCCAGAAGAGGCTGTTCACTTGAGGGCTGTGTCTGGGTTTCTTCTGCCATGCATTCTTTTGCTTGCGGTTTCACGGTGCGCGGTATTTTGTCATCACGGCCAGCATGGTGGACTCCGGGAATTCCCTCTGGATGGGGACCGCGTAACGGTAAGGGTCTACTGGGTGTGGTACAAGATGCCCTCCAATTTTTAGGGGATACTACCTGGTTGTGAACAACATCGTGGGAAGGAGCAACGGTGGTACCATGTGTCTTCAGGTCCGTTTGAGCCATCCCTAGACAATCCCGGTCTTCCTGTTGAGTAGTTTGGGAGGGATAAATGCGCTCTAAGTCACCCGAGCGGATTTTATTCCTTCTTTTTCTCGCTCATTTCCTTTCCCTTTTAGTTTGTCGGGGAAAATCAGGAGCGTTAGCTTTTATGCTCCAATCCACAGATGATTCATGGTGGACCCTGGATGGAGTTTCGAAATTGTCCTCCACTATATCCACAGAGTCTTCTTCTGCCGGCTTTTCAATTTGAACCACTGGCTCCATGCAGTTATGTTCTTTCGACTGGCAATTTCCTCTTTCAATGTTGTACCGGGCCGAAACTTGGGGCCAATGTTGTTTTTGACTTCACCTAGTATTGCTTGCATGATAGCCGGGAGTTGCACTAGTTCCTCGACTACCTCCTTGCAGGAACACACTTTAAAATCATTTAAATGGTTTAATTGGGCCCTTGTGACTAGTGCGTTTAATTTTTCGAGTTTCTCGTCATTTCCAGACACAAAGATTGCCATTATGTTCAGTATGTCCACCTTAATGTCCATTTTGTTAGAGTGGTGAGTTAGGGCCGGTACTGTTACTTGCATAGAATTCAATATAGCAGACCACAGGTTCGGAGGGTTTTCTCCAGGTGTCACTGTCCGAGCCCTTTTGGCTAACTCCTCTTCTGTAGTTGTTCCCTGGGTGATTATATTTGGCCCCTCCTCTGGGACTAGCAGGGGGGGATTCTCATAATTGTTTAATTTGAATTCAGGAAACACGAAAAATTGAGGTGCCCACCCATCCGCGCCTGCTGTAGTTATATCTGTATACACCACATCTTTTGGGGCATACACCGAATCTTCTGGGGCATACACAGGTGACCTACTTGATGGTTACAAGTTTGTAGAGATACCGAGTTAGGAAATGGAAAGGTGTGAACATGGCAAATAGCGTCCGTCACTTCTGGTTGACATATTTTGTTCTTATTTGCTTGTTCAATTGTGACGTGTTTGCTTGATGGCAGGAAGTAATCTGTTATTTTTGGCAGATTATGCTGCTCCAATGATTTTTTATCTTCTTTATCACTGTCTTTGTCTGCAATCTGGCCTGGCCTTGAGCCCACAGTGCGGAGTAGGGTGGTTAGAACCTTGGGGCTACCTTCTAGGCGAAACTGCGGGATCAGGTCCAGGTCCGGGTCTGGGTCCGAGTCATAGGTGGCACTACGATTCCTCTGAGCGGGGGGGTCGTTGACATTGACAACAGACCTGCACAATTGGATTTGTGGTTTCCTTTTTGCGGAAAGGTTTCCCAGTGCGTTGTTTTTTCTTTGCTTCCTTTTAATTGGGGCTTGAGCCTTACACCACACCTTACCGGATCTCATCCTTGCTAAAATTAGTAGACTCTTGTTGGTTTCGGGCTAGCGGTCTCAGAACTGATTTTGGCTGTTGTCTTGCTATATTGTCTTGCTATGTTAACTCTACAATTCCACAATTCCACAAAAAAGACTCTCCAAAAATATCCTCGGGTGCCTTTTCCAGTATTTGACGTTCTCTTTTTGTGATTACTCAGAGAGTAATACAGCTCTTTACTGGGCAGTAACAGTTACAAGATGGCTCCCTAGCCTGTAAGCCTGGTGGTTGGTGGCTGGAAGCTGGAAGCCAAATATACCTCCAAGTGTTCGCCCGATGCCTGAGGCCTGGGACTGTGGGGTTGTAGCAGGAGCAAAAAAACACATGTGAAGAGGAATTGAGGAGCTTCAGGGGCTGGGGAAGTGCTAGGTACCACCCGAGCGGGAGCTCACAAGACCTCCCTGCAGGCCGCACCCAAACCTAGCTGGGCCACTTCCGCAGGGTCCTGGGCTCACACTCTGCAACAGCTGCTAAAAGCTGCCGCACTCAGGATATGGGTGCACGCCACACCACACCACACTGACTCACGCTTTCCCCCACTTTGTCCACTTGGTCGCACTTAGTTTCTCACCAGAGATCTGCCAAAATTAGCTGAAATATTGCTGCTGCCATTGGGGTGCTTCCGTATTTGAACAACGAGAAACTCTAAGAAGATCTTAAAACTGCCACAGTTTCAAGAGGCTAAAAACCACCTTATAATACAATGTGTTAAGAAGGTCAGTGCTTTTTAATACATGCTAGTAAAGGCATGCAGGATAAATGCATGCGTGGCAGCAATTGATATTTGAATATGTTGTGTAGATCACCATCTTGCCCATTTTTCCTGTCCTGTTTTCCATTACCATCTCCATGCTCTACTCCCCTGATAGTTATGCTTCTAGCCTCATCACCCTCCTCTCATCGTAATACTTTCTTGTTTCCTTCTTGCACGGGCAGGTGTTCTTACTGCAGTTTCTCCTCAGGCTGCAGTGCTCTCTTCCCCTATCCAACCAAATAACATAAATTATGGTCTAGGAAACTCTCTGCTTCTCTTCTTGGTCCTGTATTAGACCATACTCGATGCCAATCATCCTTATGGCTCTCCTTTGCTCAGTGTATTTTTGTCCTCAGAAATTCCTACAACTTTGACATACATGATTTATCCCTGGTTATTCTGCATGTGGTAATGCTTTATGAGATTTTACCCCTGACCTCAAAATACCTATTTGAGGAAGACCTGCTCTTTCAGATCAAATCTGTATTAAGATGCCAGTTACAGTGTGGGCCATGAAGAGAGGTATGACTGTGCTCCACATTGCCTATAGAAAAGAACCCATAGGCGAAAACCAATGTTTCTCCAAGGGTATGGCTGGCAAGTCTTCGGCAGTTTATCCTGCGTAGCAAGATGCATCTGCAGAGAAACATGCACATTGTATAACATGTAACCAACCAATTAAATACAAATTCAATTAATACATTGAAAACTTACATGTGTAAACAAAGGCATACTAAGAAGAGAAACAGTCAATGGGAAAACCTATTGTAATGATTTAGGATGCATTAACCCTCATAAAGTATTCCCTTAAGAAGCATTTGGAACCCAGGCACTCAAGTGTAAGCTGCAGGAATTCCTAGTAATGCTCAAAATAAAAAAGAAACCATGACCAAATCTTAATGGGTCTAAATGAACAAATGAGAGTGGTGATATAGACTTGTAAGAGATGGAAATCATGCAAACATGTCAAAGCACCCCTCCTCTGTGACTGGATTGATTCTTTTTTAGATGGGTAATGCTTGATACCTTCTGCAGACGTCTAAAAAAGTGGAGGTGTTTCCATCAAAAAAATCCACATAAGTTGATAAAATTGCACTATTACACAAAAGATATTCCAATGAACCCAGTTCACTTCATATCAGTTCTACTTCCCCAAGTAACACAATAGGTCCCAAACTCCTTGCTGTACTTCCGTACTTAAATGGCATTCCTTTCACTGGTGTGCTACCCTGTCCAATGGTATGAGGCCAGGCTGAAAACATGTTCTACGATCCCCTGACAGATCAAATCTCAACTATTATAAGAGTCTGTTAATAAACATATCTTCAACAATTCTTTGACAAGCTGGTAAAGGAAATTATTCAAACGTTTTTTAGACCAGGTTAATCAGAGTTTCACTAAGGTATCAGGCTGAAGCCAACACTTGAAGAAACAAGCAGCACACAGCCTCATATTCGAGGGGCATGACAGCAGTGTTGATGCTAATATGAAAAATGCTACATTCATTTACGAGAACAAAATTGTGTCTTTATTCACGAAGTTGCCCGTTGTGAACTCCACATCAATGCCAACTCACAAATACATAGTCAGGCAAGCACTAAGAAATAGGCCTGAGGTCATTGATTGATATGTCACAGGTGGGGTGGCACGTAGCCGGCAGCAAATGCACGAACAGGAAACCTTAGATCGCTCTCACAGATAGGCGCAGGTACTTTGCAATGGTCAAAGGAGATTGGCCTCAAAAAAGCACAAATGGCCGAAGGGGATACACGTGCTCCTAAAACACCATAAAGTCAGATGCCACATGAGTTAGGAACATATAGCAAATCAGGACAGAGGACACGCAGTGATCACATGCTCCCCATGCCGGACATCTGGACACATTACCCACTGATCACATTGTGTCCATGCAAGGTCGAGCCCCATCTGTATTTTCCATCAGACAATTAATTTATGACTCCAAAGGCAGCAACTTACATTCCTCATCAAACATGGATCACTGGAAACATTTTACTGCCTACGATGAACTATATTTATATTTATTTATTTATTCAGTGTTTTCTATAGCGTGAACATGACCCAAAAACTTGGTTGTCAGAGCACTTTACAGTTCAACCGCATTCAAATTCAGATGATATCCCATTCTTTAACACCTACTACAGGGAATAGGTAAACATATAACAGTGGCATATTCTAAAACTTACAATAACACACAATTAATATTTCTAGATATCCACTAGAATTACCATAATATAATTTACTTCACACTTAATTTCAAAACAGAACAACTACTGGAAATTACTAGGTATCCACAATGGTTGTAGTATTGCATGACATGTCCAGAACGAAGGTGGATTGGTCAAGGTACCTGACATTAGACCTCATCGCTATTGACGGGAGCAGGGCCTTAAAGTTTCAAACATCGCAGCTTGTAGACAGTAGAGCCCAATCAATGAAGGCAAACTGGTTTGCACAGACCCCGTTTCATTGTTCTGTGTATTAGCAGGCCATTACTCCTGCTTACAGTCGCCTACTTGAACGATTGGATGTATTAGATCACGGGTACTCATAGTACGGACCGCGGGCCGCCAGCGGCCCGGCAAGCCTTCCCTGGCGGCCCGCGGACCTTGCAGATATCCTACCTGTGTATTTTCTTTAAGTGTCAGCAAACAGCGCCTGTTGCAGCAGCGCTCTATGGGGGCCGGGCGATTCTTTAAAAGACCATTCACTTGTTAATGAGGCTTTGTTGTATTTCACCTCTTCTTAGCGCCCCTGCATCTCTGAGTGGAGATGCAGGGGCGCTAAGAAGAGGTGAAATACAACAAAGCCTCATTAACAAGTGAATGGTCTTTTAAAGACCTGTGAAGTACTCGGGTGCGGCTGTGTGTGTGTGTGTGTGGGGGGGGGGAAGCTGTCTCAGCCCGGGCTGACACGCGCGGGGTGAGGTGACAGAGGGAGGGAGACAGACAGAGGGAGGGAGACAGACAGAGGGAGGGAGACAGAGAGGGGGAGACAGAGGGTGACAGAGGGAGACAGACAGAGAGAGGGAGACAGACAGAGAGAGGGAGACAGACAGAGAGAGGGACAGACAGAGAGGGAGACAGACAGACAGACAGAGGGAGACAGACAGAGGGAGACAGACAGAGGGAGACAGACAGAGGGAGGGAGACAGAGGGAGAGGGAAACAGAGGGAGGTAGACAGAGGGAGACGGGCAGAGGGAGACGGGCAGAGGGAGACGGGCAGGCAGAGGGAGACAGAGGGAGAGAGAGAGGGAAACAGACAGAGAGAGAGGGAGAGAGAGAGGGAGACAGACAGAGAGAGAGAGAGGGAGATGAGAGAGAGAGACGAGAGAGGGAGACGAGAGAGACAGAGGGAGGGAGACAGAGAGGGAAACAGAGGGAGGGAGACAGAGAGGGAGACAGACAGACAGCAGAGGGAGGGAGGGAGACAGAGGGAGGGGGAGACAGAGGGAGGGGGAGACAGAGTGAGAGGGAGACAGAGGGAGAGGGTGACAGAGGGAGAGAGTCAGGGGGAGACAGAGGGAGACAGAGAGAGAGGGAGACAGAGAGAGAGGGAAACAGAGGGAGGGAGACAGAGGGAGACGGGCAGAGGGAGACGGGCAGGCAGAGGGAGACAGACAGAGGGAGACAGAGGGAGACAGACAGAGGGAGGGAGACAGAGGGAGAGGGAAACAGAGGGAGGGAGACAGAGGGAGACGGGCAGAGGGAGACGGGCAGAGGGAGACGGGCAGGCAGAGGGAGACAGAGGGAGAGAGAGGGAGACAGACAGAGAGAGAGAGGGAGAGAGAGAGAGAGGGAGACAGACAGAGAGAGAGAGAGGGAGACGAGAGAGGGAGACGAGAGAGGGAGACGAGAGAGGGAGACGAGAGAGGGAGAGGGAGGGAGACAGAGAGGGAAACAGAGGGAGGGAGACAGAGAGGGAGACAGACAGACAGAGGGAGGGAGGGAGACAGAGGGAGGGGGAGACAGAGGGAGGGGGAGGGGGAGACAGAGGGAGAGGGAGACAGAGGGAGAGGGAGACAGAGGGAGAGGGAGACAGAGGGAGAGAGTCAGGGGGAGACAGAGGGAGACAGAGAGAGAGGGAGACAGAGAGAGAGGGAGACAGAGAGAGAGGGAGACCTAGGGAGGGAGGAGGGTGACAGACAGAGGGAGACAGACAGAGGGAGGAGGGCGACAGACAGAGGGAGGGAGACAGACAGAGGGAGGAGGGCGACAGACAGGGGGAGACAGACAGAGGGATGAGGGCGACAGACAGAGGGAGGGAGACAGAGGGAGGGAGACAGAGGGAGGGAGACAGACGGAGGGAGAGAGAGGGAGGGAGACAGACGGAGACAGAGAGAGAGGGAGGGAGACAGACGGAGACAGAGAGAGAGAGAGGGAGACAGAGGGAGGGAGAGGGAGGGAGAGGGAGGGAGACAGAGAGAGAGGGAGAGGGAGGGAGACAGAGAGAGAGGGAGGGAGACAGAGAGAGAGGGAGGGAGACAGAGAGAGAGGGAGGGAGACGGAGACAAACAGAAGGAGACAGAGAGAGGGAGAGAGGGAGGGAGAGAGAAAGGGAGAGAGGGAGGGAGAGGGAGAGAGGGAGAGAGAGAGGGAGCGAGAGAGAGAGAGGGAGGGAGAGATAGAGAGAGGGAGGGAGAGCTAGAGAGAGGGAGAGAGAGAGAGATAGAGAGAGAGAGATCTGTGTATGCCGGGTCTGGTGGCTCAGTGGACGAAGGCGTCCGCTGCAGGGGCCTGTGTTCAACCTCATGGTCATAGTTTTTTTTGTTGCTCTAGCCCTGCCCCCTCCACCACTGACCCCGCCCCCACCGGTGCGGCCCTCGGCCACAAACCACACTGTAAATTTGGCCCCTGAGAGAAAGTTTGTGAGTACCCATGTATTAGATCAAAGGATTGTCAGTAGGTCTCGTACAGATCCCTAGTATTGACCGCTGATTGTTATGCGAGGAATTTACTCAGCAGAAAGGACTTAGTCTCCTTCTCGAATTGAGGAGTGTAGGTGATCCTTCTAATATTCGGTAGGAGTGAATTCCAAATTCTAGGTGCAGCTCCAGCAAATGCTCTATCATATGTTCTCTTCTTTCGGAAGAAAGCTGATTTCAGTAAAAAATCTCCGGCACCCCTAAAGGATCTATTACCTCCAGACAACGTACTTTTCTGGGCAAGGTAACATGGAGTTGTGTGGTGTAGTGCCTTGTGTGTTATACATGCAAACTTTAGCTGTATTCTTGCCTTGTACGGTAGCCAATTGAGGGCTTTCAGGTGTGGTGTGATATGGTCACATTTTTTGGAGCCCGTTATAAGTCTAGCTGCGGCATTGAGACAAACTTTTAGGGGAGCTATTGAAATCTTAGGAAGACCAGATAAAGTTGAGCAACAATACTCAATTCTAGATATGACCAGTGGCTGGACTGCCGTTTTCATGTCATCTGTATCAATAAATGGCTTCAATTTTCTAAGGTAGCTCAGATGGAAGCGGGCATTTTTTGCCATTGTGTTGATGTGGGTATGCATGTTTAATTCCTTATCCAGCGTGATTCCTAGAGACTTAGTTGAATCTACCAGAATCGGGGAGCCGTTTAGCGCAGTGATCATCTTGGTCCATTCCTTAATCCTGGTGGAGCTTTTAGGAGGGGAGATCAGAAGGAAATCTGTTTTCTGCAGGTTAAGCTTGAGATGATTGCCCGATAGCCATTGAACCGTCATCTGTAGTGCTTGGTTCATTATGTTGATCTCTTCCAATGATGTAATCTTCATACACAGCTGAGTGTCGTCTGCATACATGTGGAAGGAAATGTTAGCCTGTTGTAATACTTCTGTTAATGGTTCGATGTACAGATTGTAAAGGTAAGGGGAAAGAGTTGATCCTTGTAGAACTCCAATTTGAATTGGGGATGGCGGAGATAGCTTGTGGTTCACCACGAATCTCTGCAATCTGTTCTCTAAGAAGGAATAAAACCATTTTAATACTGTTCCCGATAAGCCCATCCTGTTCTCCAGACGGTCTAAAAGTTTGGCATGATTTACAGTGTCAAATGCGGACTATAGGTCTAGAAGGAGAAGGGGACAAGTTTTGTTACGGTCAAGAGCAAGAAGAGCATCATCTACTATGTGAGGAATAGCTGTTTCAATACTGTGATCTGGTCTGAACCCTGATTGGCAATCGTTTAGTAACTTAAATTCAGTAATGTGTTGGCCCAATTGTTGTTGAGTGCATTTTTCTAGTACTTTGGCTAGTAAGGGAATGTTTGTTACTGGCTGAAAGTTCATAGGATCCGAAGGGTTCTCAGTAGGTTTTTTCAATAGAGGGAGAACCTGGCCAGTGTTTAGACAGTCAGGAAAGAATCCTTGGTCTATCAAAGCATTGATTATCTTAGTCCAAAGTGGGATGACCTTGTGGTTGATTGAAGGCCAACATTTTGCAGAAAGAGGATCATTGTAATGGTTGTTCGGTTTCAAAGTTAGTATGGTTTTGGATAAGTCATTCTGGGGGTATAGTTCGAATGTTGACCAATAAGCATTATTTTTAGGCATTGTATGTGCAGGTTGTTCTAAATGCTCCTCTAGTGTACTCCTTAGATTCAAGGCTTTGTCAGCGGTATTCGTGAGTTCTCTCTCAAGTGAGCTGGCTTTAGCTGTAAAGAATGATGAAAAGTCTTCACAGCTCAATTCCAATTTATGTGTTAGGAGGGAGGATTTGGCCAACTTGTTAGATTTATCTTTTATTTGTTTGAAGAGTTTTCCATGGTCTGTTCTTTGCGTTATCCGGTTCACTTCTAAACAATTATTTTTTAGAATTAAGTACCCTTTTATTGTAGGCTTTCCTGGTCTTTCTTAACTGTTTTAGATGGGGGGATAATGGGTGTTGTCTCCAATTCCATTCTGTTAGTCTGAGTATCCGTCTTTCTTCACTAGGAGAACTGTTGAAACATGGATGTTTATCCTTAACCTACATTCTTTTAAGTTTTAGAGGGGCTATATTATCAATTATTTTAGACATCGTAAGATTGTAATGATCCGTAAGCTCACTGACGTCCTCCAGTTCAGAAGGAGGTAGAAGTTTATGCTCGCAATGTGCGCTGACAGACTCTCTATGTTCAGGCCCTTACGGGCACATGCATCAATGTAGGCTTTTGCGATTCCTTAATTGCGATTATTAAGGAATCGCAATTAAGGAATTGCAAAAGCCTATGCATGTAGGAATCCCTATAAAATTAGCGATTCCCAAACATTCCTTAATTGCGACTCGCAAATTGCGAATCGCAATTAGGGAATGCCTTCCCATCCATTCCTATGGGTCTCCAGGCCCATAGGAATGAATGGGAGATTGCATGCGCAATTTGCGAGTACCAATAGGTACTCCCAAATTGCGCATGCAATTTCAAGGGTGTCAAAAGGACACCCTGTTGCACCCCTGAAATTGAACTGTGCACACATGTTGCGCACACACATGCCCCAAGGGCATGTGTGTGTGTAACCTACGACTTTGAAAAATGCACTTTAGTGCATTTTTCAAAGTTTTTGCAAATTACCATCAAGTTCAAATTGATGGTAATTTGCACCCCCTATTAGCAAAATCACTATTTGCAATTTCATCATGCATCGCATTTAAGGAATCGCAATTTGCGATTCCTTAAATGCAATCGCAATTTAAGAAATCACAATAAATTGCGATTTCTTAAATTGCGAGAGCCTTACAGTTTCATGCATCGCAGAGGACCTTTTTGCGGGCGCAAGCGGCCGATTTTTGCAAATCGCACCGTTTGCGCTCGCAAAAAAGGTTGATGCATGTGCCTGTAAGTGTCTCTAACCCACTGCTTGGGTTTGACTAATTATGACGCTGTTTTCTTCTTTCTGGATGGTATTTGGAAAGTGATGATGTGGTGATCTAACCAGTCACAAGGAGCAATTGAAATTGATTCAACCACGTTTTCTTTGGAGATGAGCCTTCAGAATGAGTTGGAAGGGCACAAGCCTGCACTAGAGCGTGGTCAGCTAGGAGTTATTTAAGAAAATTGACCTGATTGTCCTTGAGGTCATTCCAATGAAGATTGAAGTCCCCAAGGAAAATTTCATTGGAGTGAGGTTCTGAATTTGCTGTAATAATTTCCATTAGCTGGTCTATGAAAATTATGATTTTACCTGAGGGGTGGTAGAAAGCATGTATTTTGTAGAGTTGATTATCGGTAAATCTTAATGAGAGCCTGAGGTATTCACATGAATCCATGGGGTCTGAGAGAACTTTAGAGATTACTATGTCTGATCTGTGGATACAGGCTACACCTCCACCCATTTTATTTAGCCTGTCTAGTCATACAATGTTGTATATTGGGGGCACAAGTAAGTCAAGGCATGGGGAAGAAGATTCTGAGAGCCACGATTCCGTTAGAATAACAACGTCAATGTCCTAGTTCAAGATTAGGTCGGCAATGTCAGCAGCATGTTTTACTGCTGAAAGGCAATTTAGTAGTAGGCAGGAAATTGATTTTGGAGGGTTGTCTTGGTTAGTGTCATGCCCCACGCGGATTAGCGTAATTTCTTTCAGGTTGCTGGGGTTTAGCTTCCTGCAATTAGATTGTGTTATTCTGTTTACATTAATTGGGACAACTCTAATTTTCTGATCAATTATCTTAGCAGGTAGAATGGATGTCGACTCGTAAGATAGTAGAAAGGATTGTGTTTCAGTGTCCGTCAGATAACTCAGGAAATTACGTGGATGATAAATCCTATTAGACAAAGGCAGAGGGGTAGTGTTAATGCTTATTGGGGAATGTGTGAACTGATTTTTGGATATAAATAATTTTGAAGAGATAGCTTTCAGAGAGAATTAAAATGTTCTTCACATTCATAATGGCATTTTGCAAGTCCATAGCTAACCTATCTGTCTGGGCAATGAGACTTTCTAGCTCCTTACTTGAAGGAGGAGAGAGATGATGCTTTTGCAGTGTGGCTGCTGGCCTGTGGACGGTATGCTGGCTGGTTCAAGTTCAGCGTGCTTGTGGATACTATTAGTTCCATCTGTAGTTTTTTTCTTTAATCTGAGGGGCTAGCCCGGAATTATTAGTGGTATTGTTATTTATCCTCCTGAAGTTCTGATCGATGAATGCTGCATCCGAGAGATCAACTATTTGTAAAGTTGTGGGGTTATTTGCTCCAGACATTTGAAGATTGGACGGCAAGCTAGAACTTAATTGGTTTGCTTCTAGGGAAATATTGCTAACTGTTTTACGTATGCCCAATAACGGATTGGTGGCTATACGGAATTACCTTGAACTGTGACTTGTACTGGGGGTTGATGTATGCTGACTCTCCTGATTAGTACTGCTTTCACTCTTAGCCAGTGCTTTCCTTGGAGTGTGGGTGATAGTGTTTGGGGTGCTGCCATGCTGGTGAATTGAATGAGGGATGTTATGAACATGATCTTTTAACATGGCAAAGTAGTCATCAAATAATTCAAGATCCTTGTTGGAAGCTTGAACGAGTACCGTGCCATTTCTGTAGTATGCTATATTCAGTGTGGCCCTTAAATTGTTTTGAGGGTGTTATAAGCAACTTAGTGCCGTATGGGATGTTTCTTGACTCCTTAATGTATAGCAGTTTAGACACCGTAGAGCACCATTTAGCCGGATATCTAGTGAAGAAAATTAGGTCGTTAAGGATTACACCATTTTTAGAGTTGAAGGAGAAATCTGTAATGAGAGTTTCAGGGGTTTTTCTGAGCAGGTTGTATTTAAAGGTTTTGGTTGCATTTCTAGAGAGCTTGGAAGGGTATACTATAGAGTAGGAATTGTTACCTACAGGTAACAGATTCGACCCTTTCATTTTGTAGTTAGTATGTACAATTCCTGCTTTGAAGTTGCCTCCGCTACCTTGTCTGAGATTTTTGTTCTAAGGCAGGTGATTAAAGAATGATTACTACTATGGGTGTGCAGCGCTGATTGTGATTATCTAAGATGTTGATCAATGTCATTAGAACTGAGAACGTCAGCCACTATGTTAGCATATCATGGCCAAATTATTACATTTAATCAAACTTTCCTCATTCACTCAATGTTTGTACTCTTATGTGTTACAAATATTTATTTATTTGTTACAAATTTCTCTGATGACAATCTTCATTCATAATTATTTAATCTGTTTATATAGTTATTTCTTCTGCTGCAGCTCTTCTTTCCTATTTATTTAATTATTTATCTGTAAATGTATTTATTCTGGTTCGTCCTAAAAAGCTTATATTAGTAGACCTATTACAACCTCTCTTTCTATACTGGGTTCGGATAATATTTGTCCCTTATCAGTTTCATTGGTACCAGTCCTCTTTCAGTTTCTCTCCCCCTACCTCCCTTATACTTAGTCCTCTTTCTGTGACTGTTGTGAGGGGGGCTAACTCCAACCTTAATTGTTAACTAGTCTTTCTTTTTATTTATTTAATTCTTGCTGGTGAAATGATAGAGAGCACTGAAAGTGTCAGGGTGTAGGGATCAGGACAGAGGCTCCTATCGCTTTACCTTCCCTAAATCGCACCGATCACCCGGTTGCCCTGCAACACCATAGGTCGACTCCAGAAACTTGCCACGTTTTCCAGAACTCTCAATCCACAATGCTAGAGCAGGAGTACGGCTCTCTCGAGATGACCCCCATGCAGTGCAATGCCACGCCTCACCTCACCTCGTCTCGCACGTTCCCGATCTGGACAGGAGCTGAGCTATGGCTCTACTTCCTGATCAAAGTGCGATCTCCCTTAGCTGCGAGGGTGGTGCCGATTGGCACCCTCGCCTGCTCCCAACTCTTATGGTGGGCGAGGGGGGACCACCCCCAACCTCCCAACGACACGATGGAGACTCGGGCGTAGGATCCCACCGAGCTGGCTCTTCCTGGATCCAGCCCTATGCCCCGGGCAGTCCTCCCAGCAGACTCCACTGAGGGATCGATCCTCCTCTCACCCTCCCCTCTTCCGCGATCCAGATGAAGCGTCGCCGTTCCCATCTGCCCCAAGGACCGCCTAGGTGCCAATGGCGGTGAGTAGCTTATTCATCACATAATTGTTGGTGTGGATAAGTGTGTGATCTGGCTTCGCACGGATTTTCGCTAAAAAGCTATCCCCTACCCAGGAGCTCCTTCATCAAGCTCCTCTCCGACTCGCCACCATCTTGATGGCCCCCAAATATATAAATAGAAGCTGCAGACTGACTGTAAATTGAGACAGTTCTCAGACCCTGCACCTGTAACTGTTCTCCCAGCCAAAATATTGAATTAAACAAACTATTCCTGTGTTGCCAAGTGCCTTGTCTCTTGTTTTTTCAAGGTATTTAATGTTCAAGTAACATTTTGGCGAGCCACCATTGAAGCTGATTGGTACCTTAACCCGACTGCAGCCAAAGTTAGGAGATCCTGCCCTGATGGATTCACATTTGCACATCAAGGAAGGTGAGAAGTCACTGCAATTGATTGGCAGTTTGGCTGAATCCAAAGGCAGAGGTCCATCCTGAAAGCAGCCATCACAGAGGGTAAGAGACTACATCAGAACTTAATTTAAAGCATTTGGCATATGATAAACTAGGGAGAAGCTTAAAAACATAACCTGAACACCCTGTCACTGACAGAATCGGGCATATTACCTATTTTATATGTTCTATTTTATATGTTCTAGCTGAGTAGTCGCAAGGTGAGGCGATCCTGCAGAAGTCACCTTTTTTCGATAGCATGCTAGGAAAGGTGAATATTTATTGTATAGCCCTTGATAACTCCCAAAATGCTGTTTTTGTGATAGAGCTATCCTGATTGGGGGCAATTAGCCCCTCAACCTCATTTTTTAGATTAAAAGGTTTTCTCAGTGTTATTGGTTTCTTAACACCGTTTGTATCTGAAAGGAGTGATAGGTATTAGCAGCTTGGACCGCTGGGTGTAACACAGATGGTATGATATTTCCGCTGGGCATGACACAGATGGTACACTTGACCCCTGAGTGAGATATAGGGTGTGATTTGGACATTAGGGAAAAATATTTGGACCTGGGAAACTAGGTGTAACTTGCGTTTGGCCAAGAGGGGCCTGAGGTTCCTGAGGTACTCTCTTTTTCTGTATCTATTACTAATACCTGTGTTCCGGAGCCGATATTGGCAGACTATCAGGCTCGCTTTGTACAGTGTACCGCGCAGAGCTTCCTCTGTTTACAAGATAGCATGCTCTAAGAGCAGGCTCAGAACTTTTTGACAAAGCAATCTTTTTTTTCTGTCAACCTTTGTTGAGCTGGTGTAATGTACATATGATGTTATGGTGCTATTATTTATTACAAACTGTATATTGTGCAAGAATTGATATCATACAGATACTGTCCTAATGTAGCATGTTTTTTGACCCATGTTTCAATACTTCATATGAGGGTACTGTTATTCATTGCAAACTGCATTTTGCGCAAAAGTTGATACCGCGCAGATGCTGTTTTTATAAGGCATCTTTTTCACCTATGTTGCAACCTTTCATATGCATTGCCATCTATGTTATCTATGTTTATTGATATTTTAAAGTTGAATTGTTTGATGCATTGGGAATATCACTGAGCTCATAGTATGTATACTTGTAAGAGTGCACAACATACATTTGTCCCCACAATTAGAGCAAACAAAAACTCCCGAAAGATTTGAGTCGTATTTTGTACACAAAACCAATAAAATTGTCATTGATTCCCCATTAACACACATGAAAACCAGGTTCCCCACACAGACAAAAAAGCTTAATAAGTTCTGCCAAGAATGGCATGCACATATGAAGGCACACACATTTCCCTGGCCTAGGGAGGGAACATTTGACACTAACACACTTGAGCATACTAAAACACATAAAAACTAAATATGCAGGTCAAAAGAGAGACAGGAGAGAGGCATTACTAGAGTTATAGGCCATCTTCGAAGAAGCCCAGAGTGATAGCCCAACACTGCCAAAAGCAAGCAAGGTGTCAGTGCCTCCCCCACCATATGCAAGAATGGAGGTGCTCAGGCCAGCCCCCCTGCTTTAGAATATTCCAATCCGCCAATAGTAGGAGCTGACAGGCTCCCCATCGAAAGACAGACCGTTAAGCCCAGGCATGATAAACCATAAGGCCAGTGAGCACAGATGCTTACAGCTCAAGCCAAGTCCCTTGAAAAAGTCCCCAAAAACTTGACCCCCGTCTACCATGTCCAACACATAGGACCTCAGCAGCCAGGGAAACACACACTCCCACTGGTTCGATTGAACATACATGAGTGACACATAGGTTTGTGGTGGTTCTAGATAGTGAGAGGAAGGGATTCCCAGTCCCCCAGGAAGCAATGACGAGGGTGAGGCTACAGAATTTGCCCAGGTAGCAAAGGAGATGACAGAGAGCGAGTTTGAGGGCGAAGCTTGGCCAAAAAGAACAGCACATAGCTCAGAGCGAAGGAGGCAAACTAAACAAGGCGAGGACGAAAGGCATGAGCTGAGGCTGGAGAGAGAAAGAGCACACACCCAGGAAGTACAGCGAGAACACAGGGCAGCGTGCTCTTCATATGAGGAAAGCGGGGGTAGGAACAGGGCACCGATCAGGGAAGAATCAGAGGCACAATTAAATGAAAGGTTTTTAGCAGGGATCAGAGCCTTACCAATCAGTTGACAAAGGAGAGGGGCTGACCAGGAAATAAAAGACCAAGGCAGCCTGATACCAGCCCAACCAAGATGCAGGAAAAATGGATGGCTCCTTTGCGTGCACACAAGGGTAGCAATGACAAGGATGCGCGCTGCTCCGCATGAGCGCACGACAAAGAGAAGTTAATCCAGAGAGACACAGTAGCAAGTGAGGAAGGTGCGATCATTGTGTACCCGTTCTACTGCAGGAACACCTAAAAAGATGGAAACACCATGTAAGGGAGTACCTTGTAAAGTCACCGGAAGTAAGAATTTACCCATTACTACAGAGGGGCATGTCAGAGATCATATATGTGCCATGGGCTCAGATGAATAAAGAGGGGTTAAGGACAAAGTTACCATCATTGCTGGATGGAGCAGTGAAATGGATTGAATGCTTCGAGAAGAACACCGCAGGAATCAACCTAGTGATAGGAGACATCGCGAGCCTGCTAAGTAGCCTTATTGGAAAAAAGGCCAATGTGGATTTCGTCCATGCCCACATTCCAGCAATTACACTAACAGATTCCGAGTATGATGGGACTGCTTTAATTCATACAGGCACCGGATATGGACAACCCTGAGAGATATGTTCGCTGACCACCCGGATGTAGGAGGGATAATGGCAGAGACTATGAAGCCAGGAGAGAGTATAACCGATTTCTTGGATAGAATGAGAGAACAATGGGGACAAAAGGTAGCGCAACCATGGATCGATACATGCACAGAAGTTGCAATCTTCTACAATAGTCTCAAAAAAGGGCTACCCAGTGATATAGAGAGCAGGCTGGACAGTGTGGTTGGGTTAGATACCAAACCCTGGCGGGATATACAAGCCATATATTACATTACCAAAACATGAAGCAAGAAAAGGATAGAGAAAAACAGGAGCAAGCCCAGAGAGACACCGCTAAATTGGTCCAACAGAAATCAAAAAATACCGCCCTCGATGATGGCCACGTTGGCCGCGACCTTGCAAATGCCACCAGTCTCAAGAGGAACTCCATCGCGAAACCACAGAGGGTTCCAGCCCAGATATGGCGGTAGAGGTCAGGGAGTTTTGCAGCAACCAGACCCTAGGGAGTGCTACTTTTGCCATGGGCTGGGCCACCTGACAGACAAATGCCAGTTAAAGGCATACCATGAGCAGAGATCGATGAGCCAGAGCCAGCCACTACAAAGCCCCACGATTTTCCATCCACAAAACCAAGCCCAGGGAAATCAGAATGCACCCTACACTCACCCTCAGGGAAGTCTGCCATCTACCATCTGCCCCACCCCAACAGCAGGGATCAGATAGTGGGACAAACACATGGTAGCAACAACCACAGACAGGGAACTCAGCACATGAGGGACCAGGCCACAGTCTCTGCAGGGAGGGGTAACAGTCAGAGGTGGTAGTATCCTCATGCAACCTCAGAATCAAAAATCACAGTAGATTTAGAAAAGTAATATCAATACCACTGACAAAAACCCTAGCAGATACAACCAATATCCCCCTCCCTTTGAAAAGTGTAAAAAAGATAAACCTGCAGCAATAGCAATCCATAGATTTGATTGGGGTTCAAGATCTTTGTGCCGCTATATGTATTCTGTCGACCGGGTGTCCTCACTAGAGGTCGACATCAAGGGGTGCCTCCGGGAGCTAGGACCCAACTCTGCTGCTAATCCTCCAGGGTTGGCTGACCACATCCCAGGGAGAGGGCAGTCTGACAAGGGGGCAGGGCGGCACCCAAAGAATGTATTTAAAAAGCAGACACCCAGCTTCCCACATCCAAAGTGAATAGGGACCAGTTCCAATCACCAAGTCAAAATGTCCCCATTCTCAGGCATCCAGCCTGGGTCCAATGTTTCCTGTATGGCGTGTAGTCCCAACAGCTCCTCCAATGACCTAGAAGCCTCTGCCCAATGAAGGTCCCCTTTCAGTTCTAAAACAAATCTTTCTTCAGTGGCAGGAACCAGGACTCCCATGTTCCTAGGATGTTAGAACCCCAAACACTCCACAGGGCATTCACCAATAAGCTGCGAGGCATCCGCATGAGTCCAGGCCTCCAGTTGGGAGGGAGGTTCACCAGGGTGACCAGGCATCCTGGAATTACTGAGGCAGTCCCAGGTTTTTGTTTTTATTGTCACCCAGCAGACTCTTTTTTTGATCAAAAGTCCTGAGTTCCACAAGGCAAATACTAACATAGCCAGACTTCTATGCCTTATGAACTATCCCACTTTTCCAAAGCTCAGTCACTGTGCCTTGCCCTTACAATGCGCAACCATAGATATCTTAGCTGCCAGCTAGGGACAGGAGGCCCGAGTGCACTAAAAGACAGCAGGGGGTGGTCAGAGGGGGAGGGAGTACTTGGGTAGAGGGATCCCAAATGTCCACTGCAGTTCCAGATGAAGGTAAAGCACCAGATGCGCCTACCCCCAGATCAAGCTTGGCTGGGTAGGTACCAGGCTGTCTTGGTCTTTTATTTCCTGGTCAGCCCCTCTCGTTTGTCAACTGATTGGTAAGGATCTGATCCCTGCTAAAAGCCTTTAATTTAATTCTGCCTCTGATTCTTCCCTGATCGGTGCCCTGTTCCTACCCCTGCTTCCCTCATATGAAGAACAAGCTGTCCTGCGTTCTCGCTGCACTTTCTGGGTGTGTGCTCATTCTCTCTCTAGCCTCAGCTCATGCCTTTCTTCCTCGCCTTGTTTAGTTGGTCTCCTTCGCTCTGAGCTATGTGCTGTTCTTTTTGGCCATGCTTCGCCCTCAAACTCGCTCTCTGTCGTCTCCTTTGCTACCTGGGCAAATTCTGTAGCCTCACCCTCGTCACAGATTCCTGGGGTACTGGGAATCCCTTCCTCTCACTAGGTGCAAGATACCGACTAACAAATGCTCCAAATATTGCATGCACATCCATGGAAAGCAGTTGGCCCAACCTCAGACACCACAAGGAAGCATAGGTAGGGGTAAAAAGGGGGCCATGAAGTAGCCGGTGACCCCCTTCCACACATGGGAAATGAGGCAGTAGATCACGCAAGACTTAGGGAAATGACCATAACTATAAAAATAGCCCAAAAATAAGTTTCCAGATAAAAGTCAGGTAGAGATACCTGGCACCACAAGGGAGAGTCACATGGCATGCCACATACCGGGAATTGAGAGATACATACACACATGATCTCAGAGCAGGTCACAGTCACCATCGGCACTAAATAGTGACACGCCCCCTCATCACATGTTCCCACGCACATGTAGACAAAAACGGTACAACTCACACCAACAGCACCTCCATGCATACACCACCACGTTCCTGGAAAACTAGTGACACCCACGGAACTCCTGCGAAAGCATGATGCTATCCATCTAAATGCTCCTGAGACCACCCTACAAATATCTTGCCCTGACCTAAGCATCCAGTTGGTAATGAAGGGGAGGGGGGGCTCAACGGCTCATAAAGAGATTAGACTGCCTAGATAACCAATAATCCACCTTATTCCCCCAAAACTATCAAAAAGATATTAGACAGGTGCCACCTTCCGGTGCCTCACTAAAATAGCGACTCGTGGAATGTGGAAGACACACCCCTAGAGTAAAAATACGGTAACTCTGGAAACCATCAGTTATGGTGCACATGTAATATTAACAATGAACCAAGTTCTTATCCAAACTGGTTAACCACTGAACCTTTAAGTGTACTAACACCCACCTGCAACATCAAATACCACAGTCCAAATAAGAAGTTTACATTTGGAAGTTTAACATCACAAACTTTTTGTTCCAACTGATATGGGAAACCACAGCCACCAGAGGACCACAGACCCTCCGAGGGGACCCATACCAAAACCTGCATTATCAAATAAAAAGTTATGTATGATTGCATTGTTATGTACCCTCTGTCTACTATGGGTGATACCACAAGTATTCACTGCCGAGGAACTGCTGAGTAAAATGGAATCTATTCAAAAGCTACCACAGTGCTTGAGTAGGGACTGCTCCCATGTCACCTTCAATTACATTAAGCAGAACACCAGCATCCCACATGCACTATTAAGCACCATTTTGCACAACACATAGTACCACCACATGACCGCAGTTGTCTCCCAAACATCAGCCAGGTCATGTTACGTTTGTTGATTGATTCCACATGCAGTAGGAACAGACAGACTACTTATCCCATGAGGTAGCCCAGAGAAAGCAAAATGCCTTCTTCACCTATGTCTATGTAGAATAAGGCCCAGGATCCAACCCAACAAGGTGGAACCACATTGGATAGTAATACATTTGACTCAATATGACACCAACCCAACTGCCTTATACCTCTTCACTGAACAGGATGATATCCAAATTGAGCTTGACAGGATGCGTAGAAAAGGCATCATAGAGGAGGAAACTGTTTGGCCCCGAGACTTCTCAGAGAAGTGATTCCTGGAGGTAGCAAACCCCCCAACTCAATGCACAAACACATCCACTCCAGCATCTATCTGTGGACAGAGGGTGGCCCTTAGTGTATATGGGGCAGTGTTCTTTACCAACAAGTGGGCCCCCGACATGGAGTTCCTGTGTAGGGCTGTCCAGCGTGAGGATACAAAGGGTAATCAGTCACATGGGGGAGGGTTGAATAAGAGCATGACCACCACATGTCAGAAAATCTGGGACACCGAGGTGGGCGGATAACCTTGGGTAGAAGGGAGGGGACAACCCCTAATTCTACAGAAACTTACATTGTATTCCTTAAGTTCCAGAGGTAAAGGAGCACTTCCAATGGGCACGAATGCTAACTGCGGAGCGATCATGCACATTTGGGATATGCAATGGGGCACCTCCATGCTGATGGATTATTACTGGCAGTGCAGTGAGTTTGTCTACACTCAGCTCATCCCTGGAAGCCACAGAGTTTGTTTCCTGGTCACCATACACAACCGGACCCTGGTCATTCCTGGAGAATAACTATCGGACTTATACCAACACTCATGAAGGAAGAAGACAACCTTGCTGCACCAGGCTTGTGAGAAGAGAACTGTGTACAATTTTGGCTGGGCTCAGTACAAAGACATTGCAGAAGAATTCAGACTGTTTAGTGATGCACAAGTGTCGGCAGGAGGGTCGATACCTTTCTTCACCCTGCAGACAAAAACCAACGCCCACTTATTACAGACAACCAGGTGGAAAATGCTCAAAATTATGAACTGAGCTCGGCCTCAATTTGATCAAGGAAGAACTGCAAGCAATTTGCCTCAAGGTAATGCAGCGCCGATATATATTGGACTTAATGACCGTGATGGAGAGAGGGGTGTTTGCCAAGATCGGTGAAGCCTGCTGCACCTTTATTCCAGGGAATGATATGGATAATGGGACATTGACACTTGCCAT
Organism: Calotriton arnoldi; assembly: GCA_963921515.1. Lineage (NCBI taxonomy): Eukaryota > Metazoa > Chordata > Amphibia > Caudata > Salamandridae > Calotriton > Calotriton arnoldi. Next base: position 1,028,857 of record CAWUFW010005850.1, read on the forward strand.
CAAAGAATTGCATCACTTACAAAGAGACATGTATGAGGAGGGAGGTGCCCCTGAGCAGGAATGGTTTTCAAATTGGTTCTCCTGGCTCCCCCGGTAGATCTTCGGTCTGTTCAAATAGCTATTGCTAGTTTTCATTGTGTTTCTATTTGTGTGCAGGTCTGTACAATTGGGGATACCTGCTGTAAAAAAGAAGTCCTCAAACTGCGAAAAATGCAAGTAACTAGGTAGGTAGTGGTTGTTGAAAGTGAGCATAAAGAGCATCAGGTCCCAAATAAAGTGACTGTCAAAAGTTACGAGTTGGACAGTGTAGTTAAAAAATCAACTAAAAGGTGGAATGTTAATATGGAAAAAGTTGACACTAATATGAAAAACGATGCATTTATTTATGAGAATGAAATTGCTTCTTTATTAACGAATTTGCCCATTGTGAACACCACATCAACCCCGAGTTTCAAATACATAGTCAGGCAAGCACTAAGACCTAGTCCCGAGGTCACTGATTGATAGGTCACAGGTGGGGTGGCATGTAGCCGACAGACAAATGCATGAACAGGAAACCTTAGATTAATCCCACAGATAGGCCTGCTACACAATAGTGGTCAAGGGAGATTAGCCCCAATTAAGCCCCGATGCGCACTTCTAAAACACCATAAAGTCAGATGTCACATGAGTTAGGAACATATAGGCAATCAGGACACAGCACATGCAGTGATCACGCACTCCCCATGCCGGACATCTGGACACGTTACCCACTGGCCACATTGTGTCCATGCAAGGTCGAGTCCCGCCAGTATTTGAAATGTATGAATGGAGGCCGCACACTGATTGTAAATTGAGACAGTCCTCTGGCCCTGTGCCTGTAACTGTTCTCCCGGCTGCAATGTTTAATTAAACAAACTGTTACTGTTTTGCCTAACGCGTCTTACCTCTTGTTTTTTCAAGACTTTTCATGTTCAAGCAACAAGGATATCAAGGAAACTTTGCAGGCCATCACTTGTACTTGAGCCTACAATTAAATTACAGACCCTTTATCAGACATGGGGGTCTCTTGTTGACAGAGGTAGGTACCTTTGTCCAAGTAGGGACACTTCTTCAAAGTCAGGGTAAGGGAGTTACCCTCCTAAAATAACCCCTGCTCACCCCCTTGGTAGCTTGGCACAAGCAGTCAGGCTTATCTCAGAGGCAGTGTGTAAAGTATTTGCACATAATCAACAGTAATACAGTGAAAACACTACAAACTGACACCACACCAGTTCAGAAAAATATCAAATACTTTATATATTTTAAAACAAGACCAAAAGAATAAAAATCCAACATACAGTTACTTAAAAATATGCACTTTGCAACAATACTTCAAATTGCAAATATAACTTGAAAACATAGTTCTTCCAAGTCGGTAGCTCAGTCCGGGGCTACCACGGTGCTGTAAACAACAGAATCCAACAGTTCCGTCTGACCGCATCGGTCAGGGGCATCAACAGACTCGTAAACAGTACCTTTTGTGTTGTGGTCGACACCCTGGTGTGGGCCGGTCATGGCAACTGTCGCTGTTGAGATGTGAAGTAAAGCGGTGCAGAATGTGGTGCACTCAAGGTGCGGTATAGGCAGCGGCTCGGTAACGGTCATCCAGTGGCGTCAGTGAGACAAAGGCTACAATGCGGAGTGAGGCAGTGCTCGTTGCTGTGCTGGCAGGTCACGGTGCAAGCGACAGGGCCGGTTAGCGGGAGCTTGCGTCGGTCGGCCCAGACTGCGGTGTGGGGTGAGGCAGTGTGTTGTAAGGCTTAAGAGCGGTCCTCCTGTCATGATGCTGTCACGGTTGTCGAAGTCAACAGGCAGCAATGGCATGCGGTGCCCTCAGGTCACGGTGCAAGTAGCGGCTCGGTGGCGGCGGTGTCGGTGAGATCAGGGTAGCGGTGTGAGATGCGGCGGTGCCCTCCTCGGTTCCTTCAGGATACGGAGCCATCAACGGAGTCGTTGATGGAGTCAGTTGCCTTTCCTTTCTCTGTGGCAACTGAAACAACGGTTCCAGAAGTGGTACCCATAGGTTGGTGAAGTCTTTGCAGTCCCTGAGACTTCCGAACAGGAGGCAAACTCTACTTCAACCCCTTGGAGAGACTCAGCACAAGTAAAGTAAGTTCAGTCCAGTCCTTTCACTGCCCAAGGCAGAATCAGCAACTGCAGGCCAACCCAACAAAGCACCAACACAGCAAAGGGGCAGTACTCCTCCTGGCAGCTCTTCCAGCTCTTCTTCTTGGCAGGTTCCTTGATTACAGTGACTTCTAAAGTTCTGGGATCTGGACCCCAATATTTATACTCAAAATTCCTTTGTTCTCTTGTGGCAGAGAGTGTCTGTGCTCAGCAAAAACCAGTTCTGTCCTCTCTGGCCCAGCTTCCCGGCAGGAGTTGGAGACAGCATTGTCCAAGGCAGACCAGGCCCATTCAGGTGCAAGGAAATCTCCTCCCACTACTCTAAATACAGCCCAGGTCTATTCAGACCAGCCCTGACTCATCCAGGAAAGGCAGGACACACCTCGACCCCCTCCTGTGGCTGTCTGAAGAGAATGCACATCCCCAGCCCCTGTCACTCCAAAGCCAGAAAGTCAATCCACACACCCAGCAGAGGCACACAAGATGGCTGAGCAAGAAAATACTTACTTTCTAAAAGTGGTATTTCAAACACAGAACATAAAAATCATCTTTACTAAAAGGTGCATTTTTACTTTCTGAGTCGAGGCATGCTAAACTCCACTTTCCTATCTTGCCCCAATGGGAAGTTATGCTTATAAGATGTTATTAGTAAACTCCCATTCTATCCTATCAGACAGATAGCCTTTCCATAGTGAAAAACGAAATACACTGTAATTCACTACCAGGACATGTCACACACACCAGTACATGTCCTACCTTTAACTTGCACAGCACCTTGCCCACTGGGGTACCTTGGGCCTACCCTAGGGGTGACTTATATGTAGGAAAAGGGAAGATTAGGGCCTGGCAAGTGGGGACACTTGCCAGGTCGACATGGCAGTTACAACCTGCGCGCAGACACTGCAGTGGCAGGTCTGAGGCCCCTTTTCAGGGCTGCTTGGGTGGGAAGCACAATCAGTGCTGCAAGCCCACTAGCAGAATTTGATTTACAGGCCCTGGCACTCTCAGTGCATTTTACTAGGGACTTACTAGTAATCCAAATATGCCAATCATGGAAACACCAATCCATAACACAATTTACAACAGGACCACTTGCACTTTAACACTGATCAGCAGTGAGACAGTGCGCAGAGATATAAAACCAGCAAAAACAGAGTCAAAACTGGGAGGTCAGAAAGGAAAAAGCCTGGGGAAACACGCCAAAAGATGCCAGGTCTAACACCCTTCATTTAAATGATATTCTGCATGAATTCTTTAGAGTGGCATAGATCCAACTCAATAATCACAAGAGTACACAGTGGAATGTGAAACTATAGAGCTTGCTTGGAAATGTAGATGAAGAAAATACATCTTAAAGGTATTTTTAGAGGATATATGAAGACTGAATATGTAACCAGAAATTATGAACTTAAGATGTATATGACATTTAATCAAATTCCACTGTCGAAGCTTTGACTATTTGCCCTGGTAATAAAATCAGACCTGTTCCATACTGCATTTAAAGTATTGTAACTGGATGCTGGTCCTGAAGGAGATGATGACATTAAAAGTTCAGCCACTGACATGTGTACCGCCCTGTTTGCTTTAGACTTCATCAGATATGGAAAGCCAGTGTTAAAATGGTTAATACAGTATGATGTGTTTTGGAGATCTTTGGTGCTATCTGGAACCCATAGTTTTTAAGATGATTGAGCATGAGTATGTGAATGATGGGAGTTAGAGTTCAAGAGCTAGTATATAAAATAAATTTTGTAAATTACTTTTGTACACTTAAATGAATATTTATTCATCATACAATGTATTGAGGTTGAAATGATTTATGATATAGACTTGTGAAGAATAATAAGCATTTGCTGAGAAATTATATGTGCTAAAGATGTGTCAAAGATCATGCAATGTTGTGCTATTATATATAGCTATAGACGTTACATAGAAAGTATTACCTTTTGATTTGGTTATTTGGTTCTATAACCCCTGTCCCTGACATAAAAGTAATATTTGGGGGTACCCTCTGATATGTGTTGTGTCAGATTGAAAGACACATCTACTATAGAAATCTCTGCTTCCCTGTAAGACTGTAAGACTTTTTCTGGCTTTTACTTTTGGGTTTGGTTACAGCTCATTATTGTGACTCAGCATAAATGTTACACCCTGTCTGGATCTCTCTGCTTGCCATTGAGATGCCTGAAGAGGAGGCATTAGCTTCTCTTCAGGCTCCAGCTCTTCAGAATTCAGAACAGCTAATATCAGCACTTCATCTACATTTGTGCAGCACTTCATTGTGCTTGCAAGTGTCGAGGTGCTAGGACTCATCAGCTCCAGAGTTACAATTTCAGCAACTGCCTGACTACAGGAACGACAAGATCTAAGTAAGTATAGATAGTTGGCCAGTTAGGGATTCAGTTAGGGGTTCAGTTAGTTTACTTTCCATGCATTTTGCAGCTTGCCAGTTGCACAATGCATGCAAAGTGCAAGCTAATGCACAGACATCAGAATTTAATGTTGTCTTACTTGTTATATGAACTTGGTCTTGTGGTGCGACATTCAACTCTTCCCTTCATCTGTGCTGTTTTTCTAGGTGTGCTAGATGTTTCATTTGACTCTGTATTTTTAGTCTTTCATCCAGATTATGTTCAGTTGAGATTACTATGGAAGTTGTGAGTTGTCACAAAGTTGTGCTTTAAAACTACAGTTCTCTCAATTTTCTTCTCAGTTCATGAGGTAATGTGTAAAGGCAAAGGCTATTATAGAAGCATGCACCAATTGTGTGTACGGTACAGGTGATAGCTTGTGTATAAGGTTTTATTAATACTTTTTCAGTATTAGCATTAACAGACCATGTTAACATCCAGTTTATTAATTCACAGTTCAATTGAATATCTGTAGACAAGTTGTACTGTACACCTTGCTTTACAGTGAGGGCAGATAAAGCCTCATTAATAGTTATCTAACCAAATTAAGAACTGTGTAAATGTGGACTTAATTGTTAGTGAAGTAATGACTGCTACATAACCTTTGGTGCTCACGGTGGTTATGAAGGAGTTGAAAAATAGGTATACCTGGATGGACACCTGTGGTGCAAAAAAGTTTTAAAAGCCCCTCTGGGGGAGCCTTTTCTCATGTCAGCTTTTTTGGTACCACCAGACTGATACCAGTCTCACTGTACCAAGCGATGTGATTAGTTGGCAGCAACCAAGAGAAAAATATGACAGAGGCCATTACAGGTCTCAAGGACTCAGTCAGCATGTCTTGAATTAAAAAATAATAGTATAAGGCGGGCAAGGTTGAGACAACATGACCCTCAGGCACTTCTGGGAGGGACCTGGAGGGACCTCTATAACAGCAAAAAGTAAAGAAGATAATACTATTTTGCTGTGGGTCGCTATCCTTCCATGGTTTCCCATGGTACTCTTGCAGGAGCAACCACTCAAGTTTCATCCCATGGTACCACGGTACTGTGCAAGTTTTTCTGAGTGAAATAAAAAATAAAATGTTAGTTGAGTGTCTGTTGGCAATGGACACCAGTGGGGGGTGCAGCGTTAGGCATGGCCAGAGGCCAGGTTCTGTGCCCAACACGCCGCTAAACAGGTCTGAAGGCAGTGCTCAGCAGAAGTTTGGGTGAACACGTGGGAGTCTAGAGCAGGGCCTGGCCAGAGGCCATGCACATTGGAGGAGTTTGCTGAATATGATTATGTGTTGGAATGAAACATGAAGGCAATACTAATTAAATACATATGCCAGTTACAGTTAAACTATCACTTGCCACCCTATCGTGCACTGTTTATTATCTCACATATTACATCACTCTTGGCATGATAAATTCCATCTTTGATGACATCACTAATGGCATCTCAATCAGAGCCTCTGACAAGACCCTGCCTGCAATTCTCATCAAGACTTGGACTCAGTGCCTAGGCTCTGCACCTAACCCTCCCCAAGCATCCAACTCCCACTATCCACACACTTTGGAAATACAGAATGGAGGCTATAAGCAGTGCCTTGTGTTACAGCAGACCATGCCTCCAACATACAATAGGGGGTTAAAGGTGGGTTTTCAGCCAATGCTTCACATGTGCCCCAGCTGTGCAAAACCACTGTCCAGGCCTTGCACCCACCCCTCCATCACCCTACGTGCTCAGCCATCAGCCTTTCACAGCAAAGGATGTCTACAGGGTCAGCGATGTTCAGTGATGTTCAGCGGACAGCTCTCCACAAGTGAGCTACCTGTAAAAGATAATGACATTTATCAAAAAGTGCTTCACAAATATCCAATAATTTTTGCTTATGTCGAAAGCTTACAGAAAAGCTTATGAGTCCAACCATCAATTCAGGTTGTCATATTACTCCTTATTTGCAAACCTATGGCACATAGTCAGAATCATTGGGTGATCTTGTTAGTAATTTCAACAATGTTGTGGTAAGTTTTGCATGGTCACCCTAATTTTTTTCTGACTGATGCTATTTGTTTTTTTCATTCTGTATAGTGGGGCACTGTTAATCACATCGAAATTTGTTAAACTTCTGATTGCCATTTTTAACTTACCTACAGGTCTCTAGTCCATGGTACAAAAGTGTACCCAGGGCCTGTAAGTTAAATGTCATTAGTGGACTGCAGCACATTTTGTGACGTCACAAGGATGACTATGCAAAGCATGTTTCCAGGCCTGCTCCTGCAGCTATGGTAAGCACTTTTAAAACTGCCAATTCAGCCTGACACATTTAACCAGGCCTAAACTGTACTTTGTTATACTTACAAGTCACTCTAAAGTAGACATTTCATGTCCATATGACAGGGTAGATGGTATTCATAAAGAAGGGCATACGCACTTATGCTTTGCAAGTCCTAGTAGTGAAAATCTCCATAGTCATTTCATACTGTGGTAAGGCTGGCGCTGCCATAGGAAATCATTGGGTTACAATTATAACACGTTATAATGCTTAACTTCAGTTTGGGAATAGATAGAAAAATGATTCAAGGACTCATTTGACTGATAATTTTAAATCCAAATTAAAGGTCAAGTTAGAGTTTATATTATTATTTTGAAAATGAAACTTTGATAAATGTATACTTTTTCTGCCTGAGCCACATGTGGCTTTTTGCCAGTATTCAGCTCCATTTGACTGTTGATTGCTCCCTGGTGGTGAAATGAGTATTTCCTCCTAGACAGTGGACAAAATGCATGGGTGTGTTGAGATGCTGTTCTTCACATGATGGCCATCTGGTCTATGTACAGGAAATTAATTTACTTCAAAGGGTGTCTACCTGTAACAGGCAGATGTGCCTCACACCTGGGTCTGCCAAGTCTAGTTTCCTGCTAACCAGCTAGCCAGCAATCTCAGTGGGAGAGGGTCTGTTGCCAGAAACAATTTTCAGTGATCACAGGAAAGGGTTTTCCCATGATCATAAACACACCTCTGGGTGGACACAGCGTGCTCTGCACAAGGGAAGAAATGCTGAACCATGTTGGTTTTAGGTAGAGAGGGGCACCAGTGAAAATTTAATTAGCAAACACACAGGAAGTGTTGCAAAAGTGAGTAGGGTCAGCCCCAGGAACCTTTATCCTATTCGTTAGGGAGTGACTTGAGTTTCTGCCACCCTCAGGTACCTTCTCTTATAACCTGTGAGGCTAGCCTCTAGGACTGGACCTGCTCTGACTTTTACCCAGGACTGAGAGGTGGACTTGAAAGGTCATTTGGCTGACCACCTGTTAAGCTACAGGGACACAAAAGCTGTAAGACGCTCACTTTCTTCTCCACTGCAAAACATACGACTCAGTGGACCTGACGCTGAGCAGCATGCAATGATGTCAAACCCTCTTCAACTACAGCCTGCAGCCTTGTCCCGCTGACAGAATATAACTTTCAAAGAAGCAACTAAGGGCCTGATTTAGATCTTGGTGGACGGGTTACTCCATCACAACAGTGACAGATATCCCATCCACCGAAATAAACAAATCCCATGTATCCTATTGGATTTATATTTCAGCGGATGGGATATCCATCACCGTTGTGATGGAGTAACCTGTCCACTGAGATCTAAATAAGGCCCAAAGTCTTCAATGGACTCGACACAGAGTAGTGTCTGATCTACATCGACAGCTTCCTGAGCACAAGATCTGGAGTTTTCCCCTCCTGAGCTTTTCCCGCCTTCGTCGATGGCTTCATGAACACTTCATTTATCACTAACCCATCGTCAACGCCCTCATCTTTGGATTCAGTCTGCTGCCTGGTTTTGCTGAGGATTCTACCTTTTCAGAAAAATATTAAGTCCGAAGGTAACTCTTTGACCGTGACCTGCCCAGTTCTTGTATTTAGCACGCTCCATTGTGGTCAGCTTTACATACATGGGCTATTTTGAAAAGCAGTTTATTCATAATGAAATTGCGCTTTGTTTGAAAATATACCAGCTTGGTACCATTTCATCGATGACATCTTCTTCGTGTGGCATGGCGAAGAGGATGACTTGGACCAATTTCTGGAGTGGGTCAATCTTTGTGATAGCAATCTCAGATTCACTCCTAAGAAGAGTAGAGATAGGGTCGAATTCTTAGATATTTGGATTGAGCACGAGAACCAACATCTCTCTGTGTCTCTCTACACTAAACCTACCGCAAGAAATACGTTACTCCACTACAGCAGCTTCCACCCACGCTGTCAAAAGGATGGCATTCCCTTCAGCCAACATCCATGAGTTTGTCAGACACGCTGAGACCCTCAAACACAAGCTTCTAGCTTGAGGATTTCCCAAAAGACTGGTTCGCGACTCATTCAAAAGAGCTAAGTACTACAATAGGGAAACCATGTTTGCTCCCAAGAGTAACTCCGTTGAAGAGAAACTGGTTTGCGTTACCCGACATTCTAACTTAGACCAAAAAATCAAACAGGCCATATACTCGAAGTGGCATCTCCTCAACATAAGAGGACATTCCTAAATACCCAAACCTACCTTTGCCTTCAGACGAAATAAGAACCTACGCAACTTTTTAGTGAGAGCTAAATCCAAGATAGAGGACACTTTTTTCCAGAAATCTCCTACAGGGTCAAATCCCATTAAAGACAACCATAGATGCGGCACATGCCACGCATGTGACAATGCTATCACATCAGACCAGATTGACATTGGACACGAGTATAGAACTCAGGAATATGACCAACTGCAGGACTTCGAACGTGGTATACTGTGTTCTCTGTCCATGTAACCTCTGCTACGTGGGCGAAACCGGCAGAGAGATAAGAACACGCAGTGGAGAACAGAAGTCGAACATTCGTACCAAAAAAATCACTGCTCCCTTGGTCCAACATTGGCTTGACCTGGGACACACCGATAGGGAACTCAGATGGACGATTTCGGAGAAAATCATAGCCATCAGAGGACATGATGATACCAAACTTCGCAAAAAAAGGGAGGTATTTTGGATTTTTCTCCTCAACTCCCAAATGCAAGGATTGAACGAAACTACTCCCTGGGAACAAGCCATTTAACCGTTCCCAGGCTGCATTGTACCGCTTTCCTCTCTCTCTCTTTATCTTCCTTCATCACTTGTTTGCTTCCTGTCTCTCCGGCTCTCACGGTTTGAATCCAGCTACTCCTCCTCACATTTTATGCATCCATAGGGCATTTCACACCATTCTATTTGCCACCTTTGCTTCGTACTTATTTTGCTATTGGATTTCTCTATATACAGCCTGTGGCCCCGCATTGATCTTTATCCATTTGGTTATTTTTGTTTTCAAATTATTTTCCCTGATTTTTTATTACATGGTCCAATTGGATTTGTTCTCTTAAACAGCTTACACTTCAGATTTATTCTTGTTTGTTTCTACCCCTTCATTTTATTTTTTTAATTTTCAGTTTTTGCCCCCTTTGCTCGCTACTGTGAGACACATTTTTAGTATGCCGGTCGGCTAGATCTTCCATCTCTTTCTATTGTGTGATGCCTTCTTACACGCATTCGATTTATCAGTTTTACATCCTCCCAATATGGTGACTGGATCCCCCTGTCGATAGTTAGCGCGGGACTGCGTTTCAAGTTTCTTCTCGTTTGACGCTGCGTAAGGGTTGGGCCTTAAAAAGGCTATCGCGTCTCCAGCCCCGCACTCGTGATTTGATTGAAGCAGATACAGGACGCCGGTCACTGTAGATGGAGCCCCTCGGACACTTCACCTTCCTGCCTGATCATCCCAGGCTCTTTGGGGCATCACGCTGTACAGCCGTAAGAGAGGGGGCCCTCGCCCCAGGACGGACCCATAGTGGGCTGTGCCATTTCTAGACAGGTAAGGACGCCCAGTTGGGCGCCTTCCCTACTATTGCGGAGTCTTTTCACTCATGTCTCCATGGTACCGGGTGATTTAAACTTCCATTTTTCTACCACACTTCCTTTCTTTCAACCCGTCATTGTTTGGTTATCGCGGGGTCCCGTTTATTTGCCTTATCCATTTGTCTATTCCATTCATTGCCTGATGTCTGTATTTCTACAACCCTCTCAAACCCCCCCCCCCCCCCGGGCATTTCTCTCTTTCTGAAAGGCTACTTTGCACTGTTATACTGATCCGCCTTACTGCTTACTTTGTTTGGGGTGAGACTAAGCTTGGGTTATTCTCTCCCTGTTTTGGAGACTTTTCACCCGGCCCTGGATCCCTGGGGGTCCACGACCGCCTTGTCTGGGTATTTACCACACCCGAGCTGGGCATCTGCCGCCCCAGCCCAAAGGGAGTCTTCCTCATCTTACTACTTGAAGACTACTTTATTTCCTTTCGTAGGTATTGACCTCATATCTTCATTACATGTTGCTTGTTTAATCTTTGTTTAACGCTTGAAAAAGGAGCGCGGTTTTTCCTTATCACATTTATGTTGTTCTTCTCACATTAGTTAGTCATTCCTTTGGCCTGAAGTCGCATCAGACACTGGCACTATACGTCAACACTGACTGTGTATCTACGCCGAGGGTGATCATTCGCCGTTGTAAGTTGTTTGTTTTTGGCATATCTATTCTCCACCACTCTTTCCAGTTCTCAACACCAATATTCTAGGTATGGTGACGGTTACTTATTCATCTTGGATTATTTCTTTTTCTCCAGATTGTCTGGCTACTAGGAGCCCTCACTTTGGGTGCTCACTGTGCCCACGTTTCCTATCGTACTCACTCTCATTATTCCCACTTTACACTGGAGGTGCGGCTGAGGCACAGGAGATTTTCATCAGTACTAATGTTTTGGTGCATTTTTTGTTAATACTGACAGGGACATATATTGCCATTATCTGAACCTACCCGTGTTTATTTTCTAGAATGGAGCCCTGACTTTTACTTCTTGTTTGGCACCCGCCTTTCTCCCCTATTACCCACATGACACACCTTCTGGCTTCCATCTTGTTTGTGCCCAGAAGAAGGTGGCGGCTGCTTTGAAGCCCTTCACCGAAACGCGCGTCCGCACTTTGTATGACAGAAATCACGCGGTGGTACATGGAAAGAAAGAGAGGAGGTTGAACTGTTCAAATGTTTTCTATCTACTATTCCCTCTCTTCATGAGCATATGAAACCAATGTTATTGAGCTGATGAAAATGTATCCGGTAATTTCTGGTTATTAGTTTACCGATTCAAATACTCATTGTACCCCAGCCAAAACTTGGCTGTGCATCTCTATATAGCACTGTACTGTTCCACCCAGATATTGGGTTCTGCATGATACCATTGCCACTTTCATCTGTGGCTCCTGTCTATATTTGCATTTTTTATTGGTAGGCTTTGACAGTATAACAGATGTATGGATGCTATTGCGGTATGACTGATTTAGTGAGAGAGTGCTGTTGTGTAATTGATATGATGATGTTTTAAGTTATTATTTGGCCGTGATCCACTTGGACTGGGGGACACTTTATGAGATATATTATTGTTTTTGTGGGTGCATTTTGAAAGGAAAATATGCATGTTTTATGTTATTTGATTTGTTCTATTATATATGTAAAACATTATAAAAATCCTTTAAAAATATTTACAGATTTTTCTATTTTTAATAAAATATTTTTGTACAATTCATTTTTGTTACTTTCATATATATATTTTTATCATCTTCTGGTGTTTGTGTTATTCATGGTATTGCTCCCCGCTTGAGATATCCGTTTGTTTATAGAGAGACGCCTTGCGCTCATCCTATACCGTAGGCAGGTGACACTTATTCCCTTCTTGTGTAGGGTCTTATTTACAGCCTTACACCTTACCTTTGTCCCAGTCCTGCATTACTAGTTGCTTGCAGTTGGCGCTTTGTGCTTTTCGGTGCTAAAACGTAATTCAAACTGTTAACATTCACCTTACTAGACTTCTTGCCATTTTGGTCTCATTCTGTTTATTAAAATATTTTAAAAAAATTATATTGGAGTGGGATTTTCATTCTTTTGTCTTTTTGTCGATTTTACTGTTTTGGTACTTCTACATGATTTACACTACACATTTTCTTAAGTTAAGTCTGTCTGTTCTGTGCCATACGTACCATGGATTGAGCTCAGGTTTAAAATACTGAAACCTTTACTGGATCTAACAGGAATAGTGTATTTATAATTTGTGGTGGACTACCATCCATCCCAATTAATAATTCCACTTTCTCAGTTTTTATTTAACTATGTATTCTGTAATGTCATCAATGATTATATTTAACTTGTCATGAGGGATGTAATATACATGGGGGTGCAATTTATAGTTCATTCACTAAAGTATAGCTGGTGTATTTCAGTGTTTTTTTTAAAATATTAGGTCATCTGTCATTCCAACACCTTTTGGATCGTCATTTTAACATTTTGAAGTATATATACATGTGACGGAATGACACGTTCTTTGGAAGAAGTGTGATGACAAACGCACTGTCACTCATTTATTAATGTATTAGTACAGAGCAGAGGTAAAAATACAAAACTGTGCTTCTGATTCTATTTCAGCATTAGTATAGGAACGTAAACAGAAGGCACCAACCTCCAAAGGATTAAATATTGTGATTCCATTTTACTTCACTGCTTAAAACCTTACTGTTTAATCCTTTGCACTCTGGTTATGCTTAGGCACATTTGTTTAGCACTGCTGCCCAGCATGGCATAAACCATACCATCACATAGGTGAAGTGCAAAATACTATTTATTACCAGTGTTTTGTTTTTTTTAATGCTAAAGCCTCACTCTCAGTCTCATTAAAGCTTTCTTTGTGAGTTCTAATAATCAGAGTATTCTTCTCCCAAAAAATGCCAGCCTTTTGTACACGGAATGTCCTCTTTTACAATGTGCAATGGTCTGTCCAGGCCTCCTGGCCCTTTCTTCCACCATTTTGTCTGTTCGATTACTTGAACTGCTCATTTACATTTTAAATGCCTATTAAAATCCAATCCTAATTCGGTTGGGTAATTCAGTGAGAGGGCAAGGACATACAGTATTAAAAAGGAAAAGGAACGTATACTCGATAGCCATTACCTTTCCTACATTCCGACCGGTACTTGAAATATGGTATAGCTTTTGAAGTCTAGACTGATTCCATTAACGCACAAGGCTGCACTCAGACTGAATGAACATTCACACATGACAGTATCTTACAGCTGACTGTATGGACAATCACACTTCGGTGACTTTGAAAGGACACATAGGTGTCAGCAAAGGTCAACCATATTGCTGTTAGGCAAATCAGTTAGATCAAGTGCTGTAAGTGACAATGAAAGACGCCAGCCGTGTCTAAAAAGAGGAGCATGTCAATACTTATTACAAATGTGACAATCATTAAGTCAAAGTCAGATTATGCAAGGAGGCACGTAAGTGTGCACTTATTTAGAACTATACATTTATATCCATTCAATAATGATTTTACATTTATAAAACAGATTTAATTAACTTTGTTTTCGAACTCAAGTAGCATAATCGGTCATCAAATCGAGAAATGCAACATATTAGTAAGCAGCTTGTACGAATCCTTCACTAAAGAGCGCTAACAGCAGTTTGTGTTTTTAATAACCACAGCAGTATAGAAAGATAATGACTAAAGAAACGCACTTAGCCACTTTAGCGAGCTGGGGCACGGATTTCAACTCCCAGGCTCCCTTGCACCTACATCAGTCCCTGGCGCCCAGAGGCGCATAAATCAGCTGTGAGGCCCCGCTGCGCGGGACGCACTTAGCCACTTTAGAGAGCCGGGGCAAGAACTTCACCCCCCAGGCTCCCTTGCACCTACCTCAGTTCCTGTTGCCCGGAGCCGCATAAAACAGCTGTGAGGCCCCGCTGCGCGAGACGCACTTAGCCACTTTAGCGAGCTGGGGCATGGATTTCATCCCCCAGGCCCCTTTGCACCTACATCAGTTCCTGGCGCCCGAGGCGCATAGATCAGCTGTGAGGCCCCGCTGTGCGGGACGCACTTAGCAAGTGAGCAGGGGCACGGACTTCATCCCCCAGGCTCCCTTCCACCTACCTCAGTTTGTGGCGCCCCGAGGCACATAAATCAGCTGTGAGGCCCCTCTGCACAGGATGCGCGTGGGCCGCACCTGGGCAAAGCCCAGGCCAAGGGCGGGCCCGTCCTTGCCCGTCATTGGCAGGAAGAGGCAGGGCAGGGCCACCCCTCTTGGTTTCTAGGTAGCCATAGAAGCACTTGGAACGTCCGTCTACAAGCAACGAAACAGTGAGTTACTGTGAGCCCCTTATCCTCTGCTGTTAGACCGTTGTTGACTTTGCTCTTGTACAGTATCGGTCGGTGGTGGGAGTGCCGCCGGGCGCTGATGTGGGGCGGGGGAGGGGCAGGGTGGGGGGTAGTAAACTACGGATTAGGGCCGATTACAGGTAAGTACACATAAATAAATAAAACAAATTTTGTTTCTCGCGCTGCATCGCCAATTGCGATGCAGCGCGCGCAACGAAATTCGTTTTATTTATTTACATGTGTACTTACCTGTAATCGGCCGTAATCCGTAGTTTACTACCCCCACCCTGCCCCTCCCCCGCCCCACATCAGCGCCCGGCGGCACTCCCACCACCGAAGGCTACTGCTCTTGTACCGTGTCTATTGGCTTCTTTTATTTGGACCTCTTGCACTCGAGTCTTTTAGCAACGCAGTTACCCTTGAGTTCACCCTTTTATGTACCTGCGACCCTGTGACCTGGTTACTATTGCTAGTCCTTTTTTGGGGCTTAGGGCCATATAAGTGGGAGAGCACTTGGTACAAGAAAGACCTCCGCTGGTTCTGCTCAATATGCTGTGGGGCTGTGTGTAGTTGTACCACCTTCGCCCCCAGCCCAAGTCCTTGTAATCCAGAATTCAAGTACAATCATGGGGAAAAGGAAATCTATTGAGTGTGAGCGTGAGAGGGGGGGTCCGGCCAAAGTGTAATAAATCTAAGCAGGCTCGTAAGTCTGCAGGGAGTAATTGTGTCCTTGATCACTTCGACGACCTCTTAGTCGAATGCGAGAATTTTGGTCCCAGCGGTTCTTCCTGCTTCAACTGAACCTTCCACCCCTCCTATCGCGACCATTCTCTCTATTAGCTCCAATTTAAATCAACAAAAACGCATACCACAAAAGTTTAATAAGCCTAATCTGCGCCGTACAAAAATCCCTCATCTAGTCACCCTTCAGTGCCTTAACTGCATACCATCAATGATGAGGTGGAGCCAGGAACTTCTATACTGTCTACTACAGTCACAGCCGGGGCCATTGCTGAAACTGATCTTGTTCTATCCAAGAGGTTCCTTCCACTCCAGCATATGACCTGCACTCCACAGGAGGGTGGGACTGGGTTGTCGCTCGGGTCACCAGATTCTAGCGAGAAGGGGTTAGTGGTTGAGGTAAGGGAAAGAGCAGCAGTTATTGCTAGGGATGAGGCCTCTCAAGACGAACTAATCCTGAAGGACCAGGATACCTCCAGGATCATAACAGACCTGAGGATGGAAGTTAATAAATTTAAAAACAGCAGTCCTTGCCCTCACTGAGCAGGTCAAACTTCAATTAGCTAAAGGGGATTCTGAAGTCCCACTCCCCAAGCAGACACCTAGGCAGCTAAGGAATTTGTCCTTCCACATTAATAATACAGCCCCCTTAATGTCAGCACCTGTACAGCATTTCTTAAACTCTGCTAGCAAGAATATCTCTGTACCCTCAACTAGTTGTAAAGCTCCTGGGGGGACATATAATGCTAGGTCATATGCCAACACTGGCCGATTTGAACAAATGGGACTATCTTCAATTTTTGGTTCTGATTCCTGATCCCCCACTGCTGACGTTTTTCCAACCAACCTTACAGGTCGGTGCGAGCTGACCCGATTTCCCCCCAAGTGCCTATATATGACCAATGTGCCAAAGGTCCCCTCTCACTCAAAATATAAAGGGGAAGATTCCTTAATTAATAAAATCATACACTGGATCTGCCATGTGAGGGGTGCAGTTCAGTGATTAGGGAAGATATTCTGTGTGCAGATCAGTTAATTCGCCTAACGACGAGCTCAACTACCCCCACTGGCATCCAACTCAAGTACAGACCACTCATATTTCCATTGTTGCCATCTGCCCACCACACTGATACCCTTCTGGGCTCTGACTCGTCCCTCGCTGTCAACGATTGACTTGCATTTCAAGCCAACCTTGCAAGCACTAAAATACTTCAGGCAAGGACAAATAATACCCAATATGTCATGAACACATCTAGTCACTCTATTGCTAAATCCACACCAACGTCCTTGCCCAACGACCCTGGGACTTCTGAACAGCATTTGCCTTCTAACATCGGATCCATTGAGGGGGCTTTATCCTCAGTAGCACTCCAGTCAGAAACACAAGCAGGGTATGCCGTTGATGATAATCAATCTTTCGGTACTGCTAACCAAGCAGAGTCCAAGCTTAGTATGGTAACATGGAACGTGGCAGGGGTGAAGCCAAAAGTGGCACTCTTGCTCAGGATCCAATATATTGAACGCTATGACATATGCATTCTCCAGGAAACCTGGAGTACTACCCCGGTTCACATACCTGGTTATATAACGTTCCATCGCCCAGCTATTAACAATAAGCCAGGTCGTCCTGCTGGGGGATTGTTGATATGGGTTAAAATTGTGCTCCATTGCACTATTCAAGAGCTCCAGTCCAACAGTCCTGACATCTTAGCGATCAAAATTATGGGTGTGAATGGCTCAGGGGTAGATATTTTCAATGTCTCTGCCTGAGGAACTAGAGCTGGAAGTAGATCCTCCACTCTACAAGAGTTGGAAGATCTTCTCCATGATAGGGCCACTCAGTCCCCACTAATCGTAGCTGGTGACTTTAATTTCACCTTCGAACCTTTAGAAAGGGAGGACATATGTGATAGTAGGGAGGAAGAAGAGCTGTGGCTCGTTTCCCCCCTTGACCTACCCCCTATCAAAAAATGGCCTCAAACGGCATTGCAGCTTAACTCCCTGACTCTTGAGTTTGGCTTGAGGGCTACCAACGGCCGCACTAAATCAGATAAAATGAGGGCCAACACCTATAATAGAACCACCAAAATAAGCCGCATTGATTACTTCCTGCTATATTTGAGATTGTGGCCTGGAGTGGACGATATGATGGTGGGATCACCCCCAATAGTGATCACAACACGTTTGAGCTCTATCTGACATTTCCCTGGGCCAAACATCTGAGTCCCGCAAACTCCATTCTTATGACTAGGGAGGTATGCCCGACTAATAATAATAGACGTCTCAAATGGGCGCGCGTAGCTATGGAAACAGAGAAACGTAAGCAATCAAACTCAATCTGCTGGATAGCACTAGAGAGATACTCAGATTGGTCGAACAACAGGGGGGTTTGGATGAGATTGCGGCCTGTCATATTCATCTTTTCAACCAGTTGGCCTCCCATTTTAGAGTACCGCTGCACCCGCAGGGCACTACAAAGAAGACTAGGTCGCAGTTTGCTTGGTTCAACCAGTAGTGTAGGAGCCTTAGATCAAAATTGGCCCTCGCCATTAGAGCAAATAATGTGGTTGAACTGAGAGTAATAAGGGGGTCTTACAAGTCAGCCGACTAAAGCAAAAAGGGAATGGGAGGTGAATCAGTGGCTACTTATTAGAGAGGCTTGCTTTAGGAATGACTCACAGCGTTTCTGGCTCCTAGTTACTAGGGGAGATGCAGATAGGTCCCAACCACCCCACAAATAACATTGCTATTGCATCCTGGTGATAGAGCGAAATGTTCTTGTGAATTGTAGGGGTGCATCATAATCACTGGTAGTCCGCACCCGCATGTACTCAGACATATATTCGTATATATTCAGTTGTATATCCATGCATGTTTAGTAAAGAATGAATAGTTCACTGAGATAAAGTGAATCAGCAGTATAATTGTGTTATGATAATCATGTAATGTAATGCTTATTGAATTGTGTGAACATAATGCATAGAGAAATTAGTTTGTGTGTAATTCAATTGTAGTAGTTTAAACGTGCACCATATTAAAGTTGCACATGTAATTCATTTTCGCATATGAATTGTAATGGAAATGCTTATAGGGAAAAGTAAGGTGTGTGTTTAAAAGTTATATGTAAAGGCCTGACTACATATATGCTTAGGGAAGGCCTGGTTTATTCTTATGTTAGCTTATTTTGTAGGAAGAGAAAAGATTCTCTTGGTAAGGCTCTCTGGGCACAAACGGTAGATTTAATTAGCACAGTAGAAGGTTTCTGTTGAACGTATCTTTTGTTGCAGGTGCAAGGACACATGTCTCGTTAGTAAAGACTAACTCTTTGTTTTCAAAAGTTAGAGAGATGGGAGGCATGGTACGGGAGTGCAATGGAATTTAGGGATGATACTTTCAGCGGAGAAGGTGCCTGGGACTCAAGGTCATCGCAACCGTCCAGGATGAAGTAACCGTTTCGATGGAAAAGTACAAGAAAGAAGACCTGGCCAAGGAGGCGTGATCAAGGCGTGTACAATTGTATTAGGGATTTGTATTAGGGATAGTGCCCTGAGGGAGGAGGCCAGAGAAGAGGTAGGGGAGACCAGAGAGAAGGACAAAGAGTGTTCTGAGGAAGGAGCTGAGCTTAGGTATTATGTGATTGCACTTCTGAGGAAGTCTTCACAGCTGACACCTTTTATTCACTCTTGCCTGGGAAAATCGTTATGTAGGGATGTCACTAAGTGTTAGTGTAGGGACAGCAATTGATTTAAAGCTTGCTTAGATAAATGAAGAGCAACGTAGAAATTGGAGCAATCATAGCTTGGTTGATCCTTTTAGAACTATCGATTCTCTTTATTCTGAGTCGGATGAGACTCCTGCGTAGGTTATTATTTGTATTAGTGCCCATCTATTTCTTTAACCTCGTGTTGACGTGCTTGCATGTTCAGCTATTTTTGGCGATAATAAATTCTTAAACTTGAATTCGGAGTCAGTGGTCCTTTCAGACAAAATGAATGCTGTTATATAACCAGATGAGATTCTCTCCTTTACACTATTCAACAGGTAAAAAGATCTTGGCGACCAGAAGGTTCTTATAGATAATTAGGTAAGAATCGGCGTTATCAGTTGGTAGCAGAGTAGGATGGTTACCTTTGATGGTAAGGGGAGATCTAGAGCAAGATAGGAGACTAAGTTGCCCCATAGAGCCCGAGTGACGCAGATCCAGAGGACCGCGGGAGAAAGATGTCGGAGGTCGGAGGTCGTTGAAAACTGACGGAGAGTGACGGTGCGGCGGAAGTAGCAGTTCGTGGTAGAGTGAGTATGAAAAGAGTGGTGTTTGGTAGATTGCGGTGTTTTATTGTTGTGTGATGTCTTGCGGAGTTGGAAAGAGAGTTGTGTGATTGAGAACCGGACAGTGAGCGCGCGCGGGACCGGGAGACATATTGTGGTGTAGAACACACCCAGAGTTGAGAGCGTTGACCAGAGGTTGTGGGGGTCACGAGACGTCATTGACAGACCCACTGAAGATAGGGAACACATGTGTGAGTGTGTGAATAACCGACGCAGGTCGTAGGTTATTGTGTGCAGAACATCGAGTGATTGAATCCTATCGAGTGTGATAGAGGCGATTGTCCGGTCGTTTCGCGGACAGACGGTTGCCAGATTGAGGTCAACAAGCTCAAGAGGCTGATCGGTCATTGGTAAGACTGACGGTCAGAGAGGTAATTGTTCGGTAGGACGGACATTATTTCAGAGTATGATTGGGACAGGTGCGAGCGAGAACGAGTGAATTAGGAAGGAGGGGAACTGCTGCGAGTGGAGGAAAAGTGACGTCAGACAAGTGCCGCGCTGCGATAGGCCGGTTGGTGTGAGCCGCGCTGGCATTGGTGGATTGAAATCAGGAAGCAAAAGCTGACATTTTGAGTGCAAATAAAAAGTTGATTCATCATGAAATGTTTTAAAGTTTTACGGGAACTTTGTAGAGGTGATAGGCATGTGGTTACTCGGGAAGGAGAGGAAGCTCCTCCCGAGGATACGCCAGCACATTATATGGCAAAGAATGTAGGATTGCATACTATAATTTGGCTTGAAAATTGGCATAAAATGACAGAAGGAGAAGGAGAATTGACTTTCCCACGCTATGGTACTTTCAGGTTAGAGGTGTTCTACCAGCTAAAAAGTATAAAGGCTTCTTTACGACCACTACCTAGACCAACACAGTTTGAGGCGCTACATGCGTGGATTAGAGCAGCGTATGATAGGAGGAAAGACAAGAGCCAGGAAAGGGTGAAGAAATCGGTCAGGGCATTTCAAGATGCAAGGTGGGATGCACTGGAGAAAAGGTGGAGAGTGGAAACGATCGAGGGAGATAAATTATACCCACTGTTAATACAAAATGGAAAGATTACAAGAATCGATGAGGATGACAGTGATACAGACGACAGCCTGTTAGATAGGTTGTTGGCAGAGAGGCCACCACCATTTAATCCAGACTCAGAAGAGGGAAAGCCGACTCCAGCAGTAACAATTGATGAGAGCCAGAATCAGACTAGCATGAGAGTAGTGGGAAGGATTTCCACAGGAACGGAAGGGGCAACGACGTCTATGATAACACAGCCTCCTGTTGGGAACACAAGATTACCGGACTCCTTGACAGTACCGGTTACCATTGGCCCTATAGTACCGGTATATGACCCAGACCGAGTGAGAGAAGGGAGCTCCGTACAGATGGGAAGGGAAGAAATAACCAGTGAGAGTGGGAATGGGTTCGGAGTACGAGTGGTTCATTTCCCAAGACCATTGGAGACAAGTACGCCGTTACCGGCTACTGCAGACTCTTCCTTTAGACAGGAGGATGAGAGACCAGTCAGACCGAGGTCTTTGCATGAATCCAAGTCAGCTTTGAGGATGTGGACACCAACAGTAACAAACCAAAGAGATAGGATGCCAGGAGATAGGGCACAAAACATCTCGGAAGACAGACCAAGTTCCAGGAATATGATGGAAGGGAATAGGTCACAAGGACAGAATAGTGACTGTGATGAGCGGGACGGTTCAACTTGTCGAGAAGTACTGAGGAGTGCAGTACAGGCAAGGTTGCTAGACGTAGTAAGGTTGAAAGCAGAGGTAGACGAGATGATTAGCGGGGGTCTGCCTCTGGAAAGGATAGAAATTTATGGATCAGATGAGCTGCTGTTCGTAGCAAAAGATGTGACTCGAAAAGCTAGAATAGCACATGAAAAATTAATGGCGTTGGCCAAAAGATATGAGGTAGACCTGAACAAAACTAAAACGTTGCAAGGACCGCATAGATTACAATACAGTGACCAGGAGCTGGAGGAGAAAAGAATCACAGGATTAAGGACACACACCAGAGACCTGATTGTAGGAATGAGAATATGGATTTTGTTGGACAAATGGGAAGAAAGGTGGTCCAAGAAGAAACTAGCAAAGAAAGCTGAGGGGGAAATGCCGCCTCCAGGAGGAGGCGACGGGTGTCGGAAATTTTCCTTTACGGGAAGTACAGAATGGAGGGTATGTGCATGTGCCGTGGAATAGAGGTGATTTGGCTGCATTTACAAATGATTTTCCTCGGCTGAGGGAGAAACCAGTAGAGTGGTACAAGCAGGTTGAGCGGTTTGTTAAAATTTCAAAAGTATTGTGGATTGATTTGAACACCTTGTTTGACATAGTGGTACCGGGAGATTTGTGGACAGCTTGTAAAGTCGCTGTCGAGTGGCCGACTTCGGAACCCGAAAGGGAGCCGGTTACAAATGGTCCATCACCCCTAGTAATGAAAAAGTATGAGCAGGTGATTACATGGCTAAAACTGAAGATTTCACCTCAAGATATAGATTGGGTTAAGATAGATCGGACTGTACAGGAACCCAAAGAAACGGTGCATGAATATTATGAAAGACTTCTGCAAGCTTTTAAACAGTATAGTGGATTAGATACGTTAGACCCCAAGGATATGGGACAGTTTGTCTCAAAGTTTGTACTGGGTCTGAGAATGGAAGTCAGTCTCATGATACAGCACCATTTGATCTGCTGGCAGAACAAGCCGGTAGATGAAATTTTGAGGTATGCGAGATACTGTAGTGATGAGGTGGAATCGAAACATCGGAAGCTAAAAGACAAATTGATGCTTGTCCAGATGCAGACAGCACAGGGTCAGTCTAATGGAGGGACCTTAGGAAGAAAACAAGGAAATTTCCAGGGGAACCAGAATGGGCAAGGACAGGGAAAGGGAAAACCAATAGACCCCAAGACTGGAGTGGACGTGGCCACACTGAAGAAGACCACTGCGTGTCATCTTTGTCGCCAGGTCGGACATTGGAAACGCGAGTGTCCTTTGAACCCAGTTAATCAGTTGCAGGAAGAGGAAGAGGGGGCTCAGGCACCCGCGCAAGAGGTAGTTAACACAGTGACGAGGCCTAGGACGATGAAAGGGGGGATATACAGCTCTCACGCCCAGGTTCCCCAGGCTCCAAGGATTACACAAGGAATACGAACGTATCAACAGATGCCCCTGTTCGAAGACTATGACGAGAGTAGCTCAGACCCTTTATCCTGACGGTGCCTGAGGGGGAGGAAGACTGCACGCTTGGAGCGGTCTTGGAGGTAGACCAGAGAGGACCTTTTGTGGAGGCAGATATTGAGGGTCATCCTGCCACACTTTTGGTTGATACTGGTGCTACCCGGTCTACTGTAAGATCAGCAGTGGTCCCTAACCTACCCCTCTCGGGACAATCAATCCAGGTTGTTGGAGTAGCGAACAAAAGAATAAGCAGCCCATTGACAGAACCGATCTTAGTAAAGATAGGTTCCTTCCAAACTAGACATCAGTTTGTAGTGTGTGATACGAGTCCAGTTTGCCTTTTAGGAAGAGATCTGTTGTGCAAGTTGAACTGCACGATTTATTGTACGCCTCAGGGAGTGGAGGTCCAGACGAGGGATGACGATGCTGATTTTAAGGTTACAAATCAGCATCTATGTATAGATCTGTACCCAATGGTGACTGTGGAAGAACTTCCACCTGATTTGAGAGATGCTGTGTCATCTGTGGTGTGGGATTTCGCAGGCGATGAAATAGGTCTAATAAGAGGGGTTGAACCGGTGCGGATTGAGGTGAAACAGGATGTTGATTTCCCCAGGACACCTCAATACAACTTGTCGCCTGAAACGATTGCAGGGATAAAACCTGTGATCGAGACTTTCATTGAGAAGGGTATTTTAAAAGAGATCAGAGGTAGCCCCTATTATGGGACTACAGAAACCGAGCGGGAAATACAGGATCGTGCAAGACCTGCGAAAGGTCAACACGATAGTTGTCCCTTGTTGTCCAGTGGTACCGAATCCTTCAGTAATACTGTTCCAGATCCCATGCGAAGCCGAGTGGTTTACGGTCATCGACTTGTGTCAAGCCTTCTTTTCGATACCGCTCCATGAGGAAAGCCAATTTCTTTTTGCATTCAGGCTGGAAAATCGCGTGTTAACATGGTGTCGTATCCCTCAAGGGTATACAGAAAGTCCATCGATCTTTAACCAGATCCTGAAAAAGAATCTTGAGAGCCTTGTGTTGCCGCAGAACTCAGTCCTCGTGCAATACATAGACGATTTACTCATTGCCTCAGAAACAGAAGATGCTTGCAGAATTGACACTGTAGCCCTGTTGAACCACTTAGCAGAGAATGGACATAAGGTGTCCCCGAACAAGCTGCAGTACTGTTTGAATGAGGTACAGTACTTGGGACACAGATTGGAAAAAGGCAAGAGGAAGGCGTCACCAGACCGAATTGAGGCAATAATGAGTATGGCACTACCCACCACACAGAGGGAAGTTAGGATGTTCCTGGGAATGGTCGGCTACTGTCGACAGTGGATTCCTAGTTTCTCCTTGAGAGCAAAGCCTTTGCAGAGGCTTACGCACAAGGATGTGAGTGATCCGGTACCATGGGACGAGGAGTGTTTGATGTCATTCCTGAAACTGAGAGAGGAATTGTGCAGTGCTCCGGCACTGGGAATGCCTGATTACAACAAGGCCTTTTCATTGTTCTGTTATGAGAGGGAAGGATGTGCATTAGCAGTCTTAGCTCAGAACCATGGAGGTGTCCGTAGACCAGTTGCCTATTTCTCAGCTACTCTAGATCCAGTAGCTTCTGCGTTGCCCGGATGTCTAAGATCCGTTGCTGCAACAGGTGTCAGCATTGAGAGATGTGAAAGCATTGTAATGGGACATCCACTGACTGTACATGTGCCACACTCGGTTGAGTTATTAATGACCAGGACCAAGACTCAGCACCTAACGAACAATAGGTTAACGAGGTACGAGCAAGTCATACTTGCCGCAGAGAATGTGACTCTGAAAAGGTGCTCTGTCTTGAACTCTGCGACATTGATGCCTACACCGAACGCAGATGATGAAGATTGTGCGGACCATGATTGTCTCGATGTGACCGAACTTTGCACCAAACCGAGACCTGACATTGTCGATGAACCGTTGGCTGACCCAGATGAAATTTTCTTTGTCGATGGTTCATGCTTAAGGGACAGTGTTGGGCAATTGAGAGCAGCGTTTGCTGTGTGTACCATTTCGGGAGTGGTTGAGGCTGCTTGCCTAGAAGGAGTACGCTCCGCGCAGGTAGCTGAGATCATTGCCTTGACCCGTGCCTGTTTGGCCGCTGATCGAATTCGAATCACGATTTACACTGACAGCCAATATGGGTTTGGTGTGGTGCACGACTTCGGGCAATTGTGGTCTCAGAGGGGATTTTTGACATCATCTGGCTCACCCATTCGGAATGGAGAATATGTAAGACAACTGTTGGATGCATTACAGCATCCGAAGGAAATTGCTGTTGTAAAGTGTTCCGCCCATGGGAAAGGGGAGGACTTTGTGTCATTGGGTAATAATTACGTGGACGAGGTCGCCCGTTTCTGTGCAGAACAAGGATGCATATTCACAGATAGATACGCAGGGGAGAGCCAAGAAAGAACCGAGCTCAGCATAATGTTGGCCATGGCAGACACTTGGGAAGAGCTTAAGCGATTGCAGGACGAAGTCTCAGACCAGGAGAGAGAGGGATGGATCAAATCTGGTTGTGAGAGAGGAGATGTGGATGTGTGGGTATCCAGCGATGGGAGAGCCGTATTACCAGAAGAGCTGTTGAGTTCAATGGCAAGGCTGATACATGGACAAGCACACCTTGGTAGAGATGCAATGATGAGGGTGTTTAGACAGACGTGGTACAACCCACGATTTCGGGCAATGGCTGAAACAGTGTGTCAAAGGTGTGTTACGTGTCAGCAGATGAACGCTGGAAAGAAAACTGTAGTTACATTGAGTCACATTGGGAGGTCAGGTGGGCCTTTCAACAGGATACAGCTAGACTTCGTGGAAATGCCTAAGTGTAATGGGTTGAGGTACATTTTAGTGCTGGTGTGTGTATTCTCACGGTGGGTGGAGGCTTACCCAACACGCAGGTGTGACACTCTCACAGTGGCTAAGTTATTGTTGAGGGAGCTCATCCCTAGGTTCGGGATCCCAACCTCTTTGGAATCGGATAGAGGAAGGCACTTCCACAGTGAAATCATGAAGTTACTTTGTGCTGCATTGAATATTGACCAGAGACTCCACTGTAGTTACAGACCAGAGGCTTCTGGGATGGTGGAACAAGTTAATGGAACTTTGAAGGCCCGGATGGCAAAAATGTGTTCTTCGACATCCCTGAAATGGCCCGACGCTTTGCCGCTTGTGTTAATGAGCATGCGAAGTGTCCCAGACAGGAAAACCGGGTTGTCCCCCCACGAAATACTAATGGGAAGGGCAATGAGGTTGCCGGCAGTACCAGCTACAGCTTTGATAAGCATCACTGATGACTTGATTCTCGATTATTTTAAAGGACTCTCTGATGTGGTCCGTTCTGTATCCCAGCAGGTGCAAGCAGCAGTGGTCCCAGCCTCGAGTGATCTGTGCCACGACTTGTGTCCCGGAGATTGGGTGCTTGTCCGGAAGCACGTGAGGAAGAGTTGCTTGGATGCCCGTTGGCGTGGCCCGTATCAGGTGATACTCATCATGAACACAGCAGTAAAGTGTGGAGGATTGCCGAACTGGGTGCATGCCTCCCATACCCGCAGAGTTTCAGCACCCTTGGAAGAAACAGCTCCTCTCGTGAATGTAAATCCAGCTGATGTGGCAGGGCCACATGAGAGGACAAGTCAAGCTGTAAGGGTCGCTGACACAGCTGGTGGTGCACTAGAGCAAGCTAAAGGGGGTTTCCACAGTTCGAACCCTGACTCAGACACCGAAGACAGAAACGGTGCAGTGGGCGGAGAAGAGTCAGATTCAGCAGAAAGAGGAAGTAGTGCACTGGGTATAGAAGGGGAAGGCAGACGAACGAACAGAAGTGAAGAAAGTTGGCCTGAAAGACAGAGGCGACGGAACCTGAAGTTGGCACCTGAAAGAGACCTTGCCCCAGTGTCTGAAGCATCCGAAACAGAGGCAAGTGACGAAGACCAGGCTCAAGATAGTCGGCGAAGGTCGAAAAGAACCAGAGTACCTTGTCGCAGATACTCTACCCCTGAGTGGACTTACACAGTGTTTGATGCAGGGGGTAGTGAGTACGGGAAGGCTGAGGTCAGTGCTGGTGGTCCGTCGGAGCCCGAATGTGGTGGTGAAGGTGGTGCTGCAGTTGCCGGGGCTCGAAGTAGAAGGAACACTGACCCTCACAGTTCCGAATCCCCCGCTTCTGAGTGAAGTTCGAAACTTGGTTCTGCATCGACTCGAATTTCCGTCTTTTGGGTTTGAGCCGTCTTCACATGAAATGGTAATCTTGCGTCTTGAACTTTTGTATCACGTTCTGGAACTGCTCAATGAGGATCTTATTGTGGATCAACTATAAACTGTAAATAAAAGTCTAAAAGAAGAAGATAACCTAGGTCCGAGTGGAAGAAGAATAAACTTAGGGACTTTCCACAGAAGAGGAACGAAAACAAAGGGAAGTCTTTTTCTGGACTGTGTAAATAAGATTGTGATCGAAAAGGGAAAAACCGGAGATTTCATGGTTGCTCGAGCTGGTTAAGCAAGTCACGAGTAAAGGACACAGAGACTTTTTCAGGGTTCATTGCTATAACCAAGAACTTTTGAGAACTTTCTAAACCATGGAGCCGGGAGATCCCAATCGTAGATCTAAGTGGATTGTAGGCGTACTTATAAGTAGTGTGATAGTCTCTATAATCATAGTAATCATAGTTTCATATACTGGTTCGCATGAGCTAGAAGTGAAGGGGGTGCCAGGGACACCTACACCTACTACACCTAGCCAAAAGGGGCTAAACATGGGAGCTGACAGAGCTTTGCTATTAGAAGAAAGTCGTAGGTTACATATAGATTTATCTAGGAGTGATTTTAAGCTTAACGCATATGCTAAGCTGCTATATGAGTATGTTGATGTGATGGATGCGAAGGATTGTTATGTGTGTATGCAGTTGCCTGCTTCAGTGGACGAGGGTATTAGGTACCACCATCTTCCACTGACTTATGGAATTTCATGTAGTCTTTTGCTTAGTTTATTTTATGAGAGAGATCAGTTTGAGTATTTCTTTTCCAATTTCGACGCAGTGCTTCCTGAAGTCCCAGCTTACATGCATTTGAATCAGTATGACTATTATAAGACCGAGGATAGACTCAGGAAGTTCTTCATACCGAGTTTGGAATTGGATACAGCATTCGCTCACAGACACAATCTGACCTGCTCGTTGTCAGATGTAGAGAAAAAGTTTATAGATCAGGTAGAGGACAGGTATAGAAAGCTGACCCAGTCACGAGACCTGGGGCATCACAGACTTGATTGGACAGATGAAGAAAAGTTGCATAAGACAAAGGGAAGCTATGGTCCTCTAGCGTTAGACAAAGAGCAGAGGGGTAAGTTGTGTATAAGGCGTTATCAGACTTACTACGAAAAGGTTGCAGTGGGACAAAGCACTTGTGATCACGTTTTCACCATGGCAGATGTGGCAAAAGATTTTCTCCAAGGTCCTGTACAAGTGATACCAACGGTGTATTATGTGTGTGGGAAGAATGCTTATGTGAGGTTGCCTGCAAATTGGTATGGAACATGTTATTTGGCAATAATATTTCCAAAGATTTACCATACAGAGGATTTGGAACTTCTAGAAAGTGGGGAGCATTCAAGAGCGAGAAGGGCTGCAAGTGCAGGAATCGTTGTGGGGGATATCTTTGGAGCTATGATACCCAGTCTGGGAGTAGTCTTGAATGATGTGAAAATCCAGAGGCTAGCGACTGTGGTGGATGAATTTTCAATGAATACAGCAAAGTCATTGGTGCTGGTGGAAGGAGAGATGTTGTCGATAAGGGCAATGGTTTTGCAGAATCGCCTTGCTTTGGATGTCTTGTTGGCAAAAGAGGGCGGAGTCTGTAAATTGTTGAAGGTTCAAGAGTGCTGCACTTATATACCAGACCGTAGCAAAGATCTGGAGAAATATATAAGTAACATCACTACAATCCATACAAAAATAGCGGATTTGACCGAAGAGGGGGCCTGGGAAAAGGTCGGCAAGGGTTTTGGTCAAGTGGGAAGTTGGGTTGCAAATCTGGGAAAAGGATTCCTTGGGTATGTTCTGAGACCCCTCCTTATCGTGGTGGTTTGTGTGGTCTGTCTGTGGATTTCGATCAAGGCCTACAAGTGGTATCGAGCAGGCCGAGTCAAGGGAGCTTTGAGGGAAAATGAGATGAGATTGGCAAGACTGCAGGACAGTCAATATCAGAGGCTCAAGAGCATGGAGAAACTAAGATCAGGGAAAATGACAACGAGTTCTGTTTAGGTCGGTTCTTTCTCCAAGGGAGTTGAATGAAATGTGATGACAGGAGTCATCAAAGGGGGAACTGATAGAGCGAAATGTTCTTGTGAATTGTAGGGGTGCATCATAATCACTGGTAGTCCGCACCCGCATGTACTCAGACATATATTCGTATATATTCAGTTGTATATCCATGCATGTTTAGTAAAGAATGAATAGTTCACTGAGATAAAGTGAATCAGCAGTATAATTGTGTTATGATAATCATGTAATGTAATGCTTATTGAATTGTGTGAACATAATGCATAGAGAAATTAGTTCGTGTGTAATTCAATTGTAGTAGTTTAAACGTGCACCATATTAAAGTTGCACATGTAATTCATTTTCGCATATGAATTGTAATGGAAATGCTTATAGGGAAAAGTAAGGTGTGTGTTTAAAAGTTATATGTAAAGGCCTGACTACATATATGCTTAGGGAAGGCCTGGTTTATTCTTATGTTAGCTTATTTTGTAGGAAGAGAAAAGATTCTCTTGGTAAGGCTCTCTGGGCACAAACGGTAGATTTAATTAGCACAGTAGAAGGTTTCTGTTGAACGTATCTTTTGTTGCAGGTGCAAGGACACATGTCTCGTTAGTAAAGACTAACTCTTTGTTTTCAAAAGTTAGAGAGATGGGAGGCATGGTACGGGAGTGCAATGGAATTTAGGGATGATACTTTCAGCGGAGAAGGTGCCTGGGACTCAAGGTCATCGCAACCGTCCAGGATGAAGTAACCGTTTCGATGGAAAAGTACAAGAAAGAAGACCTGGCCAAGGAGGCGTGATCAAGGCGTGTACAATTGTATTAGGGATTTGTATTAGGGATAGTGCCCTGAGGGAGGAGGCCAGAGAAGAGGTAGGGGAGACCAGAGAGAAGGACAAAGAGTGTCCTGAGGAAGGAGCTGAGCTTAGGTATTATGTGATTGCACTTCTGAGGAAGTCTTCACAGCTGACACCTTTTATTCACTCTTGCCTGGGAAAATCGTTATGTAGGGATGTCACTAAGTGTTAGTGTAGGGACAGCAATTGATTTAAAGCTTGCTTAGATAAATGAAGAGCAACGTAGAAATTGGAGCAATCATAGCTTGGTTGATCCTTTTAGAACTATCGATTCTCTTTATTCTGAGTCGGATGAGACTCCTGCGTAGGTTATTATTTGTATTAGTGCCCATCTATTTCTTTAACCTCGTGTTGACGTGCTTGCATGTTCAGCTATTTTTGGCGATAATAAATTCTTAAACTTGAATTCGGAGTCAGTGGTCCTTTCAGACAAAATGAATGCTGTTATATAACCAGATGAGATTCTCTCCTTTACACTATTCAACAGGTAAAAAGATCTTGGCGACCAGAAGGTTCTTATAGATAATTAGATAAGAATCGGCGTTATCACTGGTATGACCATATTTCCTCATTAGAATCTGGGTCTTGCGAGCCAGATACAGATGTTTCTACCCTGGACCATATCTACCCCCACGATAGAGAGTTTTTCTCTAGAGCTGAAATCAGATCTAGCATTAATTCCATTGTTGGGGCTAAAGCCCCAGGACCAGATGGTATCCCAGGCGATGTTTTTCTCAGTGATGTTGAGTTGGACAACATATACTTTAGCACTAGCTAACAGGATTGCTGCAGGTGGCCCAATACCCCCCTCCTGGATGGGAGCTGAGGTTATTCCGATCCATAAAGAGGGTGACCATTCGTCGCCCTCCAATTATAGGCCCATCAGCCTTATCGATAGCGCCGAAAAGGTGTTTGCCCATGCACTTCTTATGAAGATCCAGACCATCTTGTCCCCTTTCCAAGCAGGGTTTAGACAGAAAACCAGCACTATTGACCAGGTCTTCCACTTTCTTCTATTGGCCTGGAAGACGGTGGTCATTGGACAAGGAAGCCTATATGTGGCCTTTATTGACTTAAGGACTGCCTTTGACCTTATCCCTAGACAGAAGCTTTGGTGTGTCTTCAAGGATATGGGCCTCCCTTCTGAGATCCTAACGTTAATTATTCGCCTTCATGAGGCCAATTATGCAAGGGTTCGCTGGGGTAGCCAAGGCCAATTGACTGAATCGATCAAGGTCAGCAAGGGGGTTCGACAGGGCTGTGTATTGGCTCCCACTCTTTTTTCGCTGTTCATAAATGGAGTTGTCCAGTTCCTCACTGATATTCCTGCTGATGCTTCAACTCTAGGAGGAGTTATGGTGACAACTCTGCTGTTCGCCGATGACACGTTAATAGTCTCTAAAACCCCCAGAGGACTTCAGCTGCTCCTACACTGGTTTGAGGCTTTCTGTGCAATGAGAGGCCTAGAGGTTAATACCTCGAAGACCAAACTTTTAATGTTGAACCCCCACAAATCATACGAAAGCAAGTTAACACTGGGTGGGATTCCCTTGGAGAGAGTGAGCATTTTTGATTATCTGGGGATCACTCTCTCTGATGACCTGTCTTGAAAGCCCCAGGTATAGAAGCGGACTTTCCAGCATAGACAGGTTACGGGGGTTTTGATTAAAGAGCATAGGGCCTCGCAGATCAAACCAGTAGCAGCCCCACTTCACATATACGACCATAAGGCAGCGGGTTCAGCATTGTATGTTGCGGAACTTTGGTGCTTTGAAAAATTGGACAGCCTTCTTACCACGGAAAACACATTTTTGTGAGCCTTATGCTCACTTCCTCAGAGTACCCCTCTCCACCCACTAAGGCTGGACATGGGTAGATCCTCAATTGTTGAGAAAGCCAAGTTACGCCCCCTACTGTTTTGGTTGCATTTGAAAACAACCCAAGAGCTCCTCCCATACGCTGCTGCCCTTGCTGAAGTAAGTGCTCTTAACTGCTCTAGTAAAATTGGATGGCTTTCCAAAGTGAAGTCCCTGCTCACTACTATAGGGCTGGAGGGCTCGTGGGACATAAAGGACCCAACATTGCTGCTTAGTAAAGACCTGGCCGAGAAGCAATATTGGAATTGGGTGGATCAGTCTTTTATTGCCCACTCATCAAGGGGCCGCCTTACCATTGGATAAGATAGGAAGCTCTATATGCAATTCAGATTTGGCTCCCTCCCGGTGAATACTTTTTTAGCCTCCTGGCGTCAGTCTTCCACTGCATTACATACTTGCCCAGGCTGCCCCTTTGCTGCTGAGACAATCGGTCACATCTTCTTTGGCTGTCACATGTACCATTCTCCGAGAGCCAAATGGCTTACTTCTGTCTGTAAGCGGCTTGGCACCCGTTGTCACCCTGAAGCAATGTGTATTTTAAAATCACATTCCAGCCTCCTAGTTGCCTGTGCAGTTGCCAAGTTCCTCGGCAGAATGTGGGCTATAAGAAGGTCCGTGATGAAAATGTGATTGTTTGTATTTTATTGAAGAATTACCTTTATCAATTTCTTGTCCTATTCTAAACTGTTAATATGTATTTTAGCCTTGGCTATTGCGCCATTTTGAGTATATTGACCGCATGGCGGCCTATGTTGACCATTCTCATTGCTACTAAGACTCTTGTCGACTCAATGTTAAGTGCTCTATAAGCTAATCTTATCCTTTTATAATAATTTTGTACAAATCAATCAGTCCAAACTTTTTTTAAATTGCTGTTAACAAATTTTTATATGCTTTTCTATTTTTTTTCAGTATTTTGTACTGTATGCATCAGCACTTTTATAGTCGTAACAAAATGTTAATGCGTTTCAACATTTGCAAAAACACACTGAAAATGACGCTGGATCAACAATATCCCAAAGTGCGAGATGAACATGCAATATGTGTCAAGCAAGAGAGTGATGCAGCGGAAGCGTTGGGGGATTTTTGTCAGCTAACTTATCCACACCAACCACTATGTACTAATCGGTAACGTAACTCTAATGACGGGCCCATAAGTCATTATCACACAATTAGCAATATCAAAGGTCCTCCGATGAATCTTTGGTAGAGCTAAAAGGGACTAAATAATGAAAGGCGGAATGCTATTTCTTCACGAGGACCTACAATGAAGAAATACGCTAAACATATGTCATTATAAACATATCCAAATAACTCAATAACTCAGAAAAGAATAGTGTTTGTCTTCATTACTATTAGTTTTTCTATTTATTTCATAATATGAATGGTCAAGCACAAATACAAGTTAGAATGTCATAATTTGATTCATAGAATACAAAATAGATTCACAATATTCATCACAGATCATTTACGAATACATCAGAATATCAGATATAGAGGACTGAGAGAGAGAGAAAAACATCAGTGAAACAACGATTCACTTACGAATTGAAATATTATTGCCCCATGTGCAATTAGTCTGAAAAGCTAACTCCACGGCCGTTGGAGTATAGCAAAGGCAGCATCACCAGCCGATGATGTGCAAAATCTCTAGGAAAGTCTCTTAGGAACAGCAGGGTTTGCCAGCCAGAGGATCAGGAATCAGCACGGCATGCAACATACCTCGAACGAAGGACAGGTCACTAATCTTGTGAACGAGCTGAGGAATTCTTTCCCACAGGAATCTTTATAGCACGCTACTTCCTTTCTTTTGCTAAACAGTTACATTCTCTGCTCTCAACAAACATTTTCATTGGCTAAACACGATGACCATAACTAATATTTCTAAACACTCTTTGTCTAAATCACTATACAACTTCCTTTTGGAGGAAGAGGAAATAATCTAGCTACTAATGTATTCAATTTCTGTTACAGTTACATTCATGTGTTCTACAACCCTCGCCTAGACAGGAACAAAATCTACAGTTTTATTCAGAAATAGGCTAAAAATCTGCACTCTAAGGAAGCATTTGAAACATTTGGAGGACAAAAACTTTAAGGAAACACTTGATACATTTTGAGGGACGGGAGTACAGGAGCATGGAAGCACATCCCCTAACATTTCTTAAGGCCTACATTTATTTTAGCAAAAGAGAGAATTATTTCTAAAAACCTACACTACTTTCACAAAGAATAAAATACGTTTCTTTTTGTTGCTTATTTTTCTGCAGTTAGGAAGACAGAATAACATTCAGTTAGCATTATTCTCATTATAGAATCAAACTATCGTGCCTTGTGCACATTTCACGCTGTACATTCTAATGTTATTGTTAATAATCCCACGCATTTTAATAAAAAGCATGCATTTGGGTGGATTTCATCGAGCAGATTTTACTTTCAAAAATCGTGCTCATCAAGCTCCCCCACCACACAGCTCCGTCTGTGTGCCCTGCTGCTGCCCCTGATTGTGCTCGTTTTCCTTTCTGTGCCCCCTTGCTGCCCCTGATTGTGCTCGTTTTTCCTTTCTGTGCCCCCCTTGCTGCCCCTGATTGTGCTTGTTTTTTCCTTTCTGTGCCCCCCTTGCTGCCCCTGATTGTGCTCGTTTTTCCTTTCTGTGCCCCCTTGCTGCCCCTGATTGTGCTCGTTTTTCCTTTCTGTGCCCCCTTGCTGCCCCTGATTGTGCTCGTTTTTTCCTTTCTGTGCCCCCCTTGCTGCCCCTGATTGTGCTCGTTTTTCCTTTCTGTGCCCCCTTGCTGCCCCTCATTGTGCTAGTTTTTCCTTTCTGTGCCCCCTTGCTGCCCCTGATTGTGCTCGTTTTTTTCCCTTTCTGTGCCCCCTTGCTGCCCCTGATTGTGCTCGTTTTTCCTTTCTGTGCCCCCTTGCTGCCCCTCATTGTGCTAGTTTTTCCTTTCTGTGCCCCCTTGCTGCCCCTCATTGTGCTCGTTTTTTTTCCTTTCTGTGCCCCTTTGATGCCCTGATTGTGCTCGTTTTCCCTTCTGTGCCTGTTTCCCGCCGCTGCGCCCCTGCGGCCCCGCCCCCTCACGGCCCATTCGCTGCCCCATTCCCTGCTCCTCCCTCCCACCTCCCCATTTATGGCGGCCGCTGTGCGGCCGCGCCGCTGGCGCGCCAAAGGCGCGCCTAAAGCAAGCCCGTCTGCGCCCGTCCGCGCCGTGACCGCACCCAGCGCCAGACCCCCTGGTCCGGGCATCCCCTGCGCCCGCCACATCAACAGACGCCGATACGATGCCAGCACCCTCTACGCACTCAACCCCGGAAAAGATCACGCCTGCTACCAGGCCACCCCGAAGCGCACCCAAGGGCCCTTCACCTGCCGGAACTGCAGCTTCGCCAGCACCCGCCCCGCCAAATCACCACCCAGGAAAGAACCCAACTACCTCAGATGCATCCTCCTCAACACCCGCTCCGCCCGCAAACACGCCATCGAACTCTGGGACCTTCTCGACTCAACCTCCCCAGACGTCGCATTCCTGACGGAGACCTGGCTGAATCCCGCTTCAGCCCCGACATCGCCATTGCCATCCCGGACGGATACAAGATCACCCGCAGGGACCGCACCAACGGAGTCGGAGGAGGCATCGCCATCGTCCACAGGAACACCCTCAGAGTCTCAACCAACACCGACGACACCCTCAGCACCGCCGAACACATGCACTTCCAGATCCACACCGATCCCAACACCACCCTCAGAGGAACCCTCATCTACAGACCCCCGGACCCCGACCACAGTTCAGCGATTCCATCGCTGACTTCGTCAGCACACACGGCATCGCCTCCACGGACTACATCCTCCTCGGGGACCTGAACTTCCACCTCGAGAACAACAAGGACACCAACTCCACCACCCTGATCGACAACCTCGCCACCCTCGGACTCAGACAGCTCGTGACTACACCCACCCACGCCGCCGGCCACACGCTCGACTCCATCTTTTCCGCAAGCCCACACGTCTCCTTCAACCACACCTCCGAACCCCACTGGACTGACCACCACTGCATCCACTTCACCTACAGGAAGCCCACCACGCACCACCGCACCGAACAAATGCCTCGCCGCTGCTGGAGCAGAGTCACGGAAGACCAGCTAACCACAACCCTCGCCCTGAGCCCACCCGCCGAACCCTCCGACCCCGACACCGCCGCCCGCAACCTCAGACAGTGGATCGACGACTGCGCCAAAACCCTCGCCCGCTCAAGAATCCGCCCAACAGCCACACCAGCAAGAAAGCCACCTGGTTCACCGAAGACCTCCAGGCCTCCAAACGAACATGTCGAAAACTGGAGAAGATCTGGCTCCACGAACGGACAGCGGACAGCTACGCCGCCCACAAGAGCGCCACCCGCAGTCACCATCACCTCATCAGATCCGCCAAAAGGGCCTCACTCAAAGACCGCCTAGACAACAACGCACACAACAGCAAAGAGCTCTTCAACATCGTGAAGGAACTCTCCAACCCCAGCTCCAACACCAACGACATCCAGCCGTCGCGAGACCTGTGCGACTCACTGGCCACCTTTTTCCACCGCAAAATCGCCGACATCCACGACAGCTTCAACACCACGACCGCCCCGGCAACCACCGAGACCACTGCCCCCACAACCACCAACCGCCTGCTCTCCTGGACCAACATCAACGACGAGGACACCAGCGAGATCATGAACACCATCCACTCCGGTTCACCGCTAGACCCGTGCCCTCACCACATCTTCAACAAAGCCAGTACAGCCATCGCGCCCCATCTCCGGAAAATAATCAACATCTCCTTCGAGTCAGCAACCTTCCCGGAAAGCTGGAAGCACGCCGAGATCACCGCCTTACTCAAGAAACCCAAGGCAGACCCCAAGGACCTCAAGAACTTCCGACCCATCTCTCTGCTCCCGTTCCCCGCGAAGGTCACCGAGAAAATCGTCAACAAACAACTGACCCGCTACCTCGAGGAGAACAACATCCTGGACCCTTCCCAGTCCGGCTTCCGCAGCAACCACAGCACCTAAACCGCCCTCATCGCCGCCACCGATGACATCAGGACCCTGCTAGACAACGGAGAAACAGCAGCCCTCATCCTCCTGGACCTATCAGCCGCCTTCGACACGGTCTGCCACCACACACTACGAACACGCCTTCACGACGCCGGGATCCAAGAGAAGGCCCTGGACTGGACCACATCCTTCCTTTCCGGCAGAACACAAAGCGTCCGCCTCACCCCCTTCCGATCCAAGGCCACCAAGATCATCTGCGGCGTACCCCAAGGCTCCTCCCTCAGCCCAACGCTGTTCAACATCTACATGGCACCCCTCGCCCACGTCGCCCGACAGCACAACCTCAACATCATCTCCTACGCCGACGACACCCAGCTGATCCTCTCCTCACCAAAGACCCTCACACCGCCAAAGCCCACCTCCACGAAGGAATGAAGGCCATCGCCGAATGGATGAGGACCAGCCGCCTGAAGCTGAACTCGGACAAGACGGAGGTCCTCATCCTTGGTTCCAACCCTTCAGCCTGGGACGACTCCTGGTGGCCAACATCACTGGGAACAGCCCCGCCACCCACCGACCACGTACGCAACCTAGGGGTCATCCTCGACCCCACCCTCTCCATGACTAAGCAGGTCAACGCCGTTTCCTCATCCTGCTTCAACATCCTCCGAATGCTCCGCAGGATCTTCAAGTGGATCCCCACCAAAACAAGAAAAACAGTCACCCAGGCCCTCGTCACCAGCAGGCTGGACTACGGAAACGCCCTCTACGCAGGAACGATGGCTAAGCTCCTGAGACGGCTGCAACGCATCCAGATCGCCTCTGCACGTCTTATCCTCGACATCCCCGACGCAGCCACATCACACCCCACCTGAGAGACCTGCACTGGCTCCCTGTCAACAAGAGGATAACCTTCAAGCTCCTCACCCACGCACACAAAGCACTCCACAACTCCGGACCAGCCTACCTCAACAGACGACTCAGCTTCTACACCCCCACCCGCCAGCTCCGCTCGACCAGCCTCGCCGTCGCCACAGTCCCCCGCATCCGGAAAACGACCGCCGGCGGCAGATCCTTCTCCCACCTCGCCGCCAAGACCTGGAACACCCTCCCCACCAACCTCCGACAGACCCAAGACCTACTGGCCTTCAGAAGACTCCTCAAGACCTGGCTCTTCGATCAGTAGCAGCACCACCCCCCTCTTCCCCCAGCGCCTTGAGACCCTCGCGGGTATGTAGTGCGCTTTATAAGTGACATGATTGATTGATTGATTGATTGATTGATCCCAGGGTCTGCTTTTGTCCCCCTGAAGTACTTTCCCCCTGTTGGTGTGCCTGACCCGCTCTACATTCCTTATCCCTTTTCTTTTCCCCCCGTACCTTCTATGCACATACGACATGTGGCTTGTTATTCTATGCTCTATTTACTCATGTGACCATGTAACATTGTTTTTTCATGTGTCGTTGTCATTCTTTGCTCTAGTAACACACGTTTACTGTGTAACACTGTTTTTTTCCCCTAGAATTAACTGATGTAACTGAGTAACTGATGTAATTTGTAACTTGTAACTCACTGGTCCTCTTGTAAAGTGCTCTGATACCCCCGGGTCTAGCCAGCGCTATATAAAACTCTTCAAATAAATAAATTTGACAACGAAATCTAGTGTAACACTGGCCGACTGGTTTGAACTCCGAATTTCTTGTAGTTCACACTTCGTTAAACTTGTTGAATTTTCTGAGTTGTTCTAAAGAGTGATTAGGATATGGAAACAAAAATCTGTGACAACCTCTTGTAGTCGGAAATACTTTTAGTACTGGCCTATGTGACTGATATTAGCAGGAGAAGCAAAGATGCTGCAGTAGAATCTCTTTTAACTGGTCAAGGCTTTCTTTTACCTGGAATTATGATTGCCTTTCTATTTGTGTAATTATCTTGATGGTCGTTTAGGTTGTTTGAATGTTGGGCCTGCTACTTTTGACAGCCTACCTGACAGCCTAACAAACCGCTCTTTTTTTCTGTTATTTTAACATTGTGTTTCAAATGATTTGTCTTCAGTACTGATGACCTTATTAGGATTGGTGTAGTAATAGACAGTCCTCCATCATACATAGGAAATTGGAGAACTAGTGGGAGATTTACCAGTGGACTTTCCACAGCCATAGTAGTCCTGTAGTGGAGGAAATTCCACCAGTGTATTGCATGAAAGCAACCATGTTCTCTTTTAATAAAAAATAAAAACTAAAGCCCATATTTGTCAAGGTTTTGCGTCACGCTTGCGCCACGCAGGGGGGCACAAAGGTGTCGCAAAATCTAAATGAGAATTAATAAGCCAAGCAAGCCCACCTTGCGTGGCCCTGTGTTTCTTGATAAATCTAGAGTAACGCAAGTCAGGGCAAACCACTGCCTTGCGTTCCTCTGCAGCTGAAAGCCGTGCTATGGGTGGAGCCTGGGTGTTTCCATTCATCCACCAATGCATTCTGACACATTATCAGATTTAGCAACACTGGTAGACCTGGGAATGCACCAGATTTGTACACCCACTCCCCACCAGACGCTCAGTGAGTAGAAATATTGTGCAGCACATGTAGAAAGAGGAAAATGTCTCTGAGGATTGGTTTTGTGCAGAAAGGTACCCCTTCCTGCACAAAAACAATCCTGCCTACAATGCAAGTACACTTGCCCCATGGTGCAAGAGTTCTTGTGCGATGATAGGCAGCAGTTTGTGCACCAGCACAGGCAGACAGCAAGAATGCACCTTATGATGTTAAATACAGTGCATTCCTGTCCTCTCCCTTTCACGCAGCACAGCAAGGTTGCTTGCTGCATTGCGTGAAATGTTGATAAATATGGGTTTAAGATTGCAGTTATCAAAGCCTTTTGCACTTGTAAATCAGATTTATGAGCATAAAAGGAAGAATTTACAGCTGCATTCAGAAAAGGTGACCTAGCCACCAAAAATCCACCTACACCCATGTAGTTGTATGCCAGGACTATGTAAATTTATTGAGGAGTTTAAATCTCATGCAAGGGTTTGGATCTGGGGAAATTGTGAGTATGGGAATGTGCAGAAACCTCTGAGTTTATGAGCATTCATTCTCACTGTGGAAATAATTGGAGATTTACTCCTGCAAAGCGCTGTAATAAATTCCCTTAAATGTATGATGTGGACTAGAACACCAGCAAACTTGGTGAAGATGGAGGAATAGGGGATTATCACAGAAAAAATGTCTTCATTATGGTGAAAAGAAAAGCGTAAGAAAATGTGCAACTACACACTATGGCTGTGTTTTCCCTATGCGGAATTGTACATGTAAGGAACTGTCTACTTTGAGCAAATAGCAATACGAAAAATGTCACATGACTTTCCCACTAGTACTCCTGGCAGACTGTGACTGGCACACCTTTCAGCTTTCAGACATACTACTGGGAATGGCGTAAATAGTGAGGAGTCAATATTTTGCACCTGTGCACATGGGTTCTTTTAAATGTGCAAATGTATGATTCTCTTTGTGTATTGGGCCCTGAATGAAACCCTTACTCAGATGCTATATTGGAACTGAAACAGGTCCTTCACCTTATAGGGAAGTGCAATCTTAATTGCAACACACATTGTCCAAAAAGCTAGTTAGTTTAGAACAGGAATGAACAATACATTTATCTCTGTCTCATGTTATTTGATTACACTTTACAATATGTCTTTGTGTGATGTGTGGAACGGAAATGTAACTTTTGTAACAACAAATAAAGCAGAAATATTGATTTCCGTGTATTTAATTGTGCTGTAATTAAGAACCATTACCTGCAAACAGGCAGCGGTACTAAGGTTTTTAAATAGCTCTATTCTGAATGCTCAGTAATGAAAAATGTACTCTTTAACAGAAAGCTAGATGAGATTATGTAGAGTTTAGCAGCTCAAAGGACAGATTTAACATCTGCTTTGGGGATATCAGGGGTGTGACTCAGACCCCTGCAGCTCCTGAGGTGCAGGGGCCCCCCAAAACCTTCGAGACGGACGCATCTAGCCCGAGGATAATCCACAGCTGTGAAATATGGGAGATTCAGCCCCCTAATCACATTCTACAAGGGGGCCCCATCATTTTGAGTTGCGCTACTGGGAGTAAATCTGATATACAGTTTCTTTTTGCTACCTTATCTATATAGAATGTGAGCAGAGGTGAAGCGAGATAATTCCATGTTTCACTGTGCCACTTTCCATCATGTCCATGCTGCCTTTGCTAGTAAACGGGTGAAGTAAGAATAGAGAAACAGATAAAACATAAGTGTTGCCCACCTTGGGAAGACAGGCAGAATGACACCAGACTATTTTCTCTTTAAAAGCCCACTACTTCTTGGCCATATTCATTCGGTTGAGTTTCAGTGAGGAGGGAACAAATCGGCTCCTCATTAATGATCTTTTCTCCTTTCTGCTCTCAGGAGGGGTATCATCAGTAGACATAACTTGAGACTTTCAATAGCCGAGGTAGATACTTTGAGTTGGTTGCATACTACACGATGGAACTCAATGTCAGATTGGTCAACCCCTCAGCTTGAGAAAACATGCCAACATGCTCTTATCTCATTGGCTCTGTCTCTATCTAGTGCACTGCCCCTTTGACACAACATTTTATCTGAGCTTCAGCACATTGACTGCCTTTGAAAAAATGGTCTCACCCATATCTTGTGCTCTGTTTTTCTAGTTGTTCTCATGTGAGGTGTAGGAGAGTAGGATCTGCCTCTTATGTTGCTCCCACTTTTTTTTCTGATGTTTACACTGGTTTCTGGCTATAGTCTGGCTGGGACCCTGCCAATCAGGGCCCCAGCCTCTGTTCTCTCTAAACGATTTGGAGTGCACTCTAGGTGCACTAGTGATTGGATACTGTGGTACCTTATGAGTCCCTAGTATATGGTACCTTAGGTACCAAGGGCATAGGTACTTCACAGGCCTACCAGGGGCTGAAGCATGTATTATGCCACCCCTGGGAAGCAGACTAAATCTGACACCACAGGCCTGCTACTGCAGCCTGGGTGAGGAAGTGCTAGCACTCCTCACTGAGATATAGGTCCCCTATATCTCTCCTGCACACACATTGAGACTTATCAGTCACCCCTAAAGCAGGCCCTATCAATCCTGAGGGCAGGGTGCGTAGTTTCCATGTGAGGGGGTGCCTCTGCCTGAGCAGAGCCCCTCTGCAGCTCTCAGAGTCCATTCTCTGGGGCTGTTTGTGGATGCGGTTAAACCACATACTTTTAAGTGCATTATATCCTCGCGGTAAAATGCTAACTTTGGAATGGCTGCATCGAAACATGTCGTGTTTGGTGTCAAACACCTTGGAATACTACCCCCCGCCAGTCCTGGCGGCGGGGGTAGCATTCCACCCTTCTAGAGGGATAGACATGTACCTACTGTGGAAACGCTGTAGAATCCTGCAGAGCCCTGGCATCACAAAATGGATGCCACCAGTCAGACACTGGGCTGCCCTCCTGCTGATGACCAACACTCGCAGTGGAGGAAGCCCAACAATAGATATCCTGTCCCAAGGGGGTGTGACCACCTCCCAGACAGGGTTTAGTGTATTGGGGCTGGGTGGGTGCACTCTTAGAGTGCTTTGAAGTCCTGCACTGGGGGAGCAGAAGGCTCCTCTGTGCATACCCCAGTTCAAACTGGCTCAGGGGCTACCTGCCCCTGCTCTGGCGCGAAACTGGACAAAGGGAAGTAGGTGTAACCACCCACTCCCCTGACCCTCCCATAGGTGGGGTCATAGAGCTAGTCCCTCCCTTTCTTTTAGTATAAGAGGGGGAACCTGTGTATTGCAAACTAGATACCCCTGGACGATGCTCTACAAGAAGAATCCCGGACCTTCGACGTTCCACTACCTTTGGAAGACTGAAGAATCTCCCTTGGAGTCAAGGAGTGACTCCCCTGCTTGGCAGGCACCAAAAACTACAAACGATGGTCGCAAACTACGCCACTTCCGCCGGAGTCCGAAGTCCCTGCAGCCCAAGACGTGGATTTCCTGACTTCTCAAAGGCCATCGTGACTCCACAGTGAAGCTGAGGCCAGTGGACCCCAAGAGTGATGAGGAACCGCAACCCCTGGGTACCGTGCACTATTGTCGAGTGCAACCCCTTCACAACGTTCCACGAACTTGTGCTTTGGACCACGTGTGGTCCTAGCCTCCAGCAGGAATCCCTTCTAAAGATCAGAGGCCTACCACGTCCCGAGTGACCGTAGGCCCCTGTTGAGCGAATCCTCCCGAGGCGTCTTCGCGATCCCTTGCCAGCTGTCTTGTGGGTCCCCAGAAGACTTTCTAAAGAAACCAAAGGGCTCCCCTGGTTGCTCCAGGCCTGCCCTGATTTACCCTCGCTGGGTGAGCCCCACAGACCTTGCTGGTCTGCGCCATTGCCTCTTTACACTTTCCCCAAGACTTGCTGTTACCAAGGCTTGTTGGCTCCAACCGAGTCGCCGACACTGCGGTAAGCTGCAGACATCGTGGGACACACCGAATCCAGCTCCTGGTCATCGTCGACGCCTCCTGGACCTCGTGGCTGAAGAGTCAAGGCACCCGCGAACGACCTGAATCTTGCGACGACGGTGGGCATCCATCTTCCTTGCCCTGAGTCATGGCCAAGTGACTTTGAACACTGTCCCCTCTGCTTTCAGGACTTCCCTCCTCTGAATCCAGGTTTGGATTCCTCCGGACACTTCTCCTGTCGCCGCAAGCAGCAAGTCTTCACTGGCTCCCATTGAAAACGACGCCGCGACCCGACACCAAAGAACACCTATGCACCCGGCTCCCCTGGGTGAGGTAACTTCAGCACTACAGTGCTCCTGTGGATGTGGGCCCTAGAACTAATTACCCTGTAAGTGACTTGCTTGTAGCTACCCTAGAAGTGCCCTAAAACTCTTATTTTCTAAGTGCGACAATTGCGCTGACTCGTACAGGGTTCGCGTCTGTGTTAGACACATCGCGTCCATCTCCCTTGTAACACTATCTAGAACCGTGTCCTTTGACTCGTACTGAGTCCGATCAGTGTTCGCCTCGAACACACAAGGGGCCTGTAACATTGAAATCTCCATTGCGCTGACTCGCACAAGGTTCGCGTCTGTGTTAGACACAGCGCGTCCGTCGCCCTTGCAACTCTATCTGTAACCGCGTCCTTCGACTCGTACAAGGACCGATCGGTGTGTTCGCCTCGAACACGCAAGGG
Organism: Calotriton arnoldi; assembly: GCA_963921515.1. Classification (NCBI taxonomy): domain Eukaryota; kingdom Metazoa; phylum Chordata; class Amphibia; order Caudata; family Salamandridae; genus Calotriton; species Calotriton arnoldi. The sequence goes on from CAWUFW010005850.1 coordinate 1,073,205, forward strand.
ACCTTTAACATTGAAATCTCAATCGCGTCTGTTCGCATAGACTCGTACAGGACTCGCACCGGTGCCAGGACACCGCGTCCGTCCCCTGTGGGTCTCCTACAACTACCTGGGGTGGTACTTGGGGGTCCCTCGATTCTAGATGCCCTAGACCTAGGTCTAGCAAACTAAGATTGTAATATTCAATTGTGCTAAACTTATCCTGATAAATATTTGACTTGTACATATGTTCCTGACTTCTAATCTCATAAAGAGATTAGTAGAGAGTGTTTATTAATAAATACATATATATTTGATATATATACCTGTGTGGTGTCTTTTCATTTGGTGATTCAAGAGATTGTGTGGTAAAACAAGCTGCTTTACATTCCTTCAAGACTTAGCCTGAAGGCTGCTCTCCACAGCTACCACTAGGATAGCTTTCTATAAAGGTTGTCTTAAACCTATCTACCATAAGAGTCGAATTGTTCTGGTGCAAGGTGTCCACTTTAATTAGTGAAAAGCATATACCAGGCCAACTTCTCACATGAGGCATCATCAGTAGGTAGTCTCAACACTTTTGAAGAGTGGATGGGCTTCTTAGATTTGGGGAATGTCCATTAAGTGGGACACAAGTGAACCCCATTTTGCAATGCACAGTATTAATGTTGTCTGAAAAATATTGTGAGACACATATATCAGCAAATTAATGTAGGGCCCGATTAACAGAACTAATTTAAGACAAAATCCTAAACTTACTACCATTTTGGTATTCACAGAAGGCACTTACTCATTTTTGTATTCACAGAAGGCACTTACTTACTCATTTTGAGTAACTTACCCATTTTGAGTAACTTACACATTTTGTATAACTTACTCATTTTGGTATTCACAGAAGGCACTTGCTCATTGATGAGTAAGTGCCTTCTGTGAATACCAAAATGAGTAAGTGCCTTCTGTGAATACCAAAATGGTAGTAAGTTTAGGAGTTTGTCTTAAGTTAGTTCTGTGAATCGGGCCCATTGTGTATACAAGAATATTGTGATACAGAATATTACAGGTAAGAAAGTAGTTTTTAAGAGTTTAATATTGCGTTCTTTCAAAAATAGTTGGATATAATATCTATTTTGTATACTTTTGTAATGTTTTATGATTGTCTGTGTTTTAAGTTATAAATATCCCAAAGTTAGTTTACATTTTGTAGTAGTTTTATTGTTTTGGTAATTATTTTAAAGGGTTGATTTTAGGTTATTTTAATTTTGTACATTTTTGCTGGGTTGTTGCGTTTGTAGGTAAGTAGGGTGAGAATCTATATATATATATATATGATACCATTTCTCAATTGAAGAAAGGACCTGCACTCAAATCTCTGGTATAATCCAATTTACTTGAAAGGCAGCGCTCGTAAAGGCTTGGAACACATTTTGGTTGCTATGTCAGCCTTTGTCAACCAAAGTTTTATTTGAACAAACACATGTAGTCATGATTGCTTAAAACGTGTGTCTTTTGATTCCAGCAGCAGAATAAAATCACGGTTTTGACATTTTAAAAGCATCCTACTAACTGCAAGTTCTCAAAGGCATTAGTAAAAGCATCATGTCATTAATTCACATTTCCTTTTTCCAAACGAGCTGGCAGTATATCACAAATGCTGCTGGAATCAAAAGACACACGTTTTAAGCAATGATGACTACATGTGTTTGTTCAAATAAAACTTTATTGGGAGATTGTGAAAACACAAAGGAAATGGGAGCACAAAAGAAACTCCTTCATGTTCATGTAATGGGCAACACCTGTGGGAAGGATTTAAATGGAGTGAACATTTTGAGGCATTTTATGGTTGACAAAGGCTGACATAGCAGCCGAAACGCGTTCCAAGCCTTTACGAGTGCTGCCTTTCAAATAAATTGGATTATACCAGAGATTTGAGTGCAGGACTTTTCTTCAAGTGAGAAATTGTATCTTTTATTTAAAGAGGCGTGGTGTGGCATCGCCTCAAACCGGCACCACTGGCGATTTGGCTGCCCTCCAGAATTCCACAAAACCCAGTTTGTATATATATATATATATATATATATATATATATATATATATATATATATATATATATATATATATATATATATATATATTATCTACTGGCGGTCGCCAGTAGATAGTTATAGTTAGAACCTATTTTCCATAGGAAATCCGCGACATTCTATTTGAAATAACTCTCTTGCCGGTTGACGTATCTTCGCAAAATTTTCAAACTTTGTGGGGCGCTCCGGTCCGCTCCTACCCTGGAAGTCTCGGGGTGATTCGTCAAGCGGGGGCCGAGAAAAAAAGGGGGTCCCAAAACGCGTTTTCCCCATTAATTTTTCCATAGGAAACTTTAGACACGGCTACAGCCCGAACTGCTGAACGGAATTACACCAAATTTGGCAAAGAGGTAGTTCTTGGTTCAGAAATAACCCTTTTGTTAAATGGTGTAAATCCGTTCAGTAGTTGCTGAGAAAATCAAAAGTAAAAGTACATATATATCTATGGCCGCGTCGGATTCGCGCACCCTCCCGATCACGAGCTGCATGCTAATTGGCTGTCAACACTCCAAATCAGGAAGTGTTGGCAGCCATTTTATCCCTCGGTAGAACCGAGGGACAGAAACAAGTGCGCAAAACGCACAAAGGGGGCAGGGTAGAAACACCCTGACCCCCTAGGTCTGCTCAGGGGTCCCACAAGGACCCCTGGGCAAAAATTTTTTTTTTAAATCGGCAGGATGCGCTCAGGGAGCGCGGATCCTGCCAAAAAAATCGAGCGCGGTCTCCCGCGCTCGATGTTAATTGGCCCCGGGTGGCCCAAGTCCCGGGGGCATGGTGGGGGGTTTTAATTTATGTAGGGGGCCTCTAAGGCCTCCAAGCCCGGGGACCGCCACCCCCGGGGCTTTATTTAAAAATGATGGCGGGAGGGCTCTGAGCCCTCCCGCAGCCCCGGGGACCGCCACCTCCCGGGGCTTCTTTTTTTTTTTTTTTTTTAAAACCTGTGTGGGGGCTTCAGCCCCACATGCCCCGAGGACCGCCAGCTCCCGGGGCACTAAACATTTAAATATGGGGGTCCGTTACGGACCCCAAGCCCCGGGACCACCACCTCCCCGGGGCTGTGCACTGAATGGGAGGGGGCCGCGCGGCCCCCTCCTGGAGCCCTTGATGGCCCTGGGGACCACCACCCCCAGGGCCGGCTCCTGCAGTGTCCCGGGGTGCCTACCCCTGGGACACTGCTGTTTGCTATGACAGGACGGGAGCCTCGCGGCTCCGTCCTGTCATAGCAAACTTGGTTTGCATTTTGAAAGAGAGCAGGAAACCTGCTCTCTCTTTCAAAATGCAAACCAATTGCTTTCCACATGGGGAGCAGCATGTTAGCTGCTCCCCATGTGGAAAGCAATGCCGGCTTCCGCAGGAGGCGGGGAGCCGGCTGGGACTGTGGGGGGATTGGGGACCCCCACAGTCTCCAACGTGGGGCCAGGCCCCGGGGATGGGGTCCCTGGGGCCATAAGTGGCCCGGGAGGGGGCCACGCAGCCCCCTCCCCAAAGTTCAAATTTAAAAAATAAATAAATAAGGGAAAGGCCGGCCCCGGGGATGGGGTCCCCGGGGCCTTAAATGGCCTGAGGAGGGGGGCCACGCAGCCCCCTCCAAAGAAAAAAATAAAAATCGAGGCCATGCCCCGGGGATGGGGTCCCCGGGGCCAATACAGGCCCAGGGAAGGGGGCCACGCGGCCCCCTTCCCGTTTTTTTAAAAATTAAAAAAAAAAAAAATGCTCAGGCCCCGGGGGATGGGGTCCCCGGGGCCAAAGTGGGCAAGGGAAGGGGGCCACGCAGCCCCCTCCCATTAAAAAAAAAAAAAAAGACCGGCATCGTGCCGGAGGCCCCGCCCTCCCTGCAGTACTCTGCAAACGCGCCCCTGGCGCGTTTGCAGAGGGGAACAATTCCCTTGAATACTGGGGGTCCCTGGGGCCAACTAGCCCACCAGGAACCTCCAGTATGCGCCAGGGGCTGCCTTGCAGAGACGTGTACATAGGCCACGCCCCTTTTACACCTCTCTGCAACGCAGCTCTGTGGCGCTTTTGGAGGTATATGGTGGGCTAGTTGGACTCCAGGGACCCTCAGGATTCAAGGGGACTTAATCCCCCAACTTAAAACGCGCCACAGGGCGCGTTTGCACAGTGGTGAAGGGAGGGGCGGGGCTTCATGTGACATGTGTGCAAACAGGCACCGTGGCGCGTTTTAAGATGGGGATTAAATCCCCTTCAATCCTGAGGGTCCCTGGGGCCAACTAGCCCAACAGGTACATCCAGAAAGCGCCACAGAGCTGCATTGCAGAGAGGTGTAAAAGGGGTGTGGCCTCTCTACACGTCTCTGCAACGCAGCCCCTGGCGCATACTGGAGGTTCATGGTGGGCTAGTTGGCCCCTAGGGAACCTCATGATTCAAGGGGACTTAATCCCCCAACTTAAAACGCGCCACGGGGCGCGTTTGCACAGATGTCACCTCAGGCCCCGCCCCCTCCCTTCACCATTGTGCAAATATTCCTCTAAAATCTGCCTTACTACGAATTCCGATTTACTCACCTGTTATCAGGAGAGACCTCAGTGCTGCATCTTTCAGCCCAGTACTGGTCCTGAAAAGTAATTTTAACAGTACTTACCGGTAACTTGAATTTCCTTCATAGGCTAACATTGACTGGTTTCACTTGGAAATTCTTCTAAGTGTGGAGTTTTGGAACTTTAAAATATTCCTCTAAAATCAGCCGAAATACGAATTCTGATTTACTCACCTGTTATCAGGAGAGACCTCAGTGCTGTATCTTTCAGCCCAGTACTGGTCCTGAAAAGTAATTTTAACCGTACTTACCAGTAACTTGAATTTCCTTCCATAGGCTAACATTGACTGGTTTCACTTGGAAATTCTTCTAAGTGTGGAGTTTTGGAACTTTAAAATATTCCTCTAAAATCAGCCGAAATACGAATTCCGATTTACTCACCTGTTATCAGGAGAGACCTCAGTGCTGCATCTTTCAGCCCAGTACTGATCCTCAAAAGTAATTTTAACCGTACTTACCAGTAACTTGAATTTCCTTCCATAGGATATCATTGCCTGCTTTTTGCTGAAAAAGTTTCTAAGTGGTGATTTTTGAAACATACAAATATTCCTCTAAAATCAGCCGAAATCCGAATTCTGATTTACTCACCTGTTATCAGGAGAGACCTCAGTGCTGCATCTTTCAGCCCAGTACTGGTCCTGAAAAGTAATTTTAACCGTACTTACCGGTAACTTGAATTTCCTTCATAGGCTAACATTGACTGGTTTCACTTGGAAATTCTTCTAAGTGTGGAGTTTTGGAACTTTAAAATATTCCTCTAAAATCAGCCGAAATACGAATTCTGATTTACTCACCTGTTATCAGGAGAGACCTCAGTGCTGTATCTTTCAGCCCAGTACTGGTCCTGAAAAGTAATTTTAACCATACTTACCAGTAACTTGAATTTCCTTCCATAGGCTAACATTGACTGGTTTCACTTGGAAATTCTTCTAAGTGTGGAGTTTTGGAACTTTAAAATATTCCTCTAAAATCAGCCGAAATACGAATTCCGATTTACTCACCTGTTATCAGGAGAGACCTCAGTGCTGCATCTTTCAGCCCAGTACTGATCCTCAAAAGTAATTTTAACCGTACTTACCAGTAACTTGAATTTCCTTCCATAGGATATCATTGCCTGCTTTTTGCTGAAAAAGTTTCTAAGTGGTGATTTTTGAAACATACAAATATTCCTCTAAAATCAGCCGAAATCCGAATTCTGATTTACTCACCTGTTATCAGGAGAGACCTCAGTGCTGCATCTTTCAGCCCAGTACTGGTCCTGAAAAGTAATTTTAACCGTACTTGCCGGTAACTTGAATTTCCTTCATAGGCTAACATTGACTGGTTTCACTTGGAAATTCTTCTAAGTGTGGAGTTTTGGAACTTTAAAATATTCCTCTAAAATCAGCCGAAATACGAATTCCGATTTACTCACCTGTTATCAGGAGAGACCTCAGTGCTGTATCTTTCAGCCCAGTACTGGTCCTGATAAGTAATTTTAACCGTACTTACCAGTAACTTGAATTTCCTTCCATAGGCTAACATTGACTGGTTTCACTTGGAAATTCTTCTAAGTGTGGAGTTTTGGAACTTTAAAATATTCCTCTAAAATCAGCCGAAATACGAATTCCGATTTACTCACCTGTTATCAGGAGAGACCTCAGTGCTGCATCTTTCAGCCCAGTACTGATCCTCAAAAGTAATTTTAACCGTACTTACCAGTAACTTGAATTTCCTTCCATAGGATATCATTGTCTGCTTTTTGCTGAAAAAGTTTCTAAGTGTTGATTTTTGAAACATACAAATATTCCTCTAAAATCAGCAGAAATCCGAATTCTGATTTACTCACCTGTTATCAGGAAAGACCTCAGTGCTGCATCTTTCAGCCCAGTACTGGTCCTGAAAAGTAATTTTAACCGTACTTACCGGTAACTTGAATTTCCTTCATAGGCTAACATTGACTGGTTTCACTTGGAAATTCTTCTAAGTGTGGAGTTTTGGAACTTTATAATATTCCTCTAAAATCAACCAAAGTACGAATTCCAATTTACTCACCTGTTATCAGGAGAGAACCCAGTGCTGCATCTTTTAGCCCAGCACTGACCCTGAAAAGTAATTTTAACCGTACTTACCAGTAACTTATATTTTCTTCCATAGGAATCCATTGTCTGGTTTTCAGCAGAAAAGTTTCAAAGTGTCGATTTTCACAAACTACAAATATTCCTTAAAAATCGCCTGTATGACTTAAACGCATTCTTTCAACTGTTTACAGGAGATGCACCAGTGCTGGATCCAGGATCCAACACTGAGTAAGAAAAAGTAACGATAACAGTTTTTACCTGCTAAGTGAATTTCCTTCCATAGGATAACATTGGTGATTCTATGAGAAAAAGTTTCTGTGTCAACTTTTAAAATACAATAATATTCCTTAAAAATCACGACTGTAACCAAAACGCTTTTACTCAACTGTTTACAGGAGATGTACCAGGACTGAATCTAGGATCCAGTCCTGTGGTTAGAAAAGTAATCCATAAAGTAACTAATTGCATTTAACTAGAAATTCACATTGAGCTGAATGTTGCATTGTGTTTGAAAATGTGTTGCCCATTGCAACAACTGTAACTACTGTACTTAAAAGTCTATTGCCTAGGTGCAAAGTATTTAAACTAAAGTAATTCATTCTGAGAAAGTATTTTTGTAATGTAATGTATAATGTAATTACAATGTAATTTAAAAAATAAAATATGTAAAAAAAATTGTTTCTAAAAATGTAGTAAATCAGTATGAAAAAAATTAATATAACAATTAATACATTTAAAAATTGTCATTTACAAAACCTTTGAAATTCACTGAAAAAACCGTAGGTTTCAGACATGTTATAGTTAGGAATTAGCATTTAAAAAACCTTTGAAATTCACTGAAAAAAACCATAGGTTTCAGATATGTTATAGTTAGAAATTAGCATTTAAAAAACCTTTGAAATTCACTGAAAAAACCATAGGTTTTAGGGACAGTTATAGTTAGTTGGACATTTTACTCGTACAAAACCCGTGAAATTCCCCGTTATAGTTAGTTCAGCTAACTATAACTCGCGCCCCACAATGCACTGCTGATGACGTCACATATTACATCACTCATGACATGGTCAGTGACATCACTGATGACATCACTGATGACATCTCAAATGACATCACTGATGACATCATCCACGTGATAATCTGATGCAGCTCTTCACACCCTAATATAACCTTTGATACACCCAATCTAAATTACAGACTGCCATTCGCAAAACCATAGACACTCCAACACCAATAACTACATACCCACTCACTGATTCTTAGGTCTACACACACACATCCACTCACTCACCCGTACAGTCACTCATACTTATGGTCACTCAGTACAGGACTATCATATGCACTCTTACTCCTATATAGACACTCAAACACCGCCACTCATCCATAGAGGTACTCACACACCTACTCAGTCATGCAAATAATTAAACACACTGCCATTTACTCACCTATACAGTTATACACACACCAGCTCACTTAATCATTCAAATACTAGCACATTGTTACGCTCTTATATAATCACTGATACAAGCACACACTCATCCATACAGCCACTATCACAATCACTCACTCTCGCTTATAGCTATTTATATACTCCAACACACATATATACTGCCTTTCACATATGTAGTTAGTCACACATGTACCACTGGGACATACATTCACTCACTAACACACTCTTACACACACTTACCCACCCATACAGTCTATCACAGATGCACTCTTGAAACCATCCACCCAGTGAATCACCCACTCACACATCTATGCACAGTCGCACACACCCCATCCACACAAACACTCAGGCACCCATACAGATACTCAGACAACAAATCAATAACTCTTATAGACACTCATGTAGCTATTCACAAACACATGCAGCCACTTACACAGCAACAGACAGACGGATACAGACATTCACCCAGTTTAGTCACTAACCCATGCATTCAGTAAGATACGTTAAATCACTCACTTATAGAGTCAGTCACGCACCTACTAAATCATCCATACAGACACTTACACACCCACTCATTCTTCAATACGTCTTTTCCTATATATATTAAAAATATTTAAACTTTACAGAAACACACAGTCACTGGATGATGTCATCAGTGATGTCATTTGAGATGTCATCAGTGATGTCATCAGTGATGTCACTGACCATTTCATGAGTGATGTAATATGTGACGTCATCAGCAGTGCATTGCGGGCGCGAGTTATAGTTAGCTGAACTAACTATAACGGGGAATTTCACGGGTTTTGTACGAGTAAAATGTCCAACTAACTATAACTGTCCCTAAAACCTATGGTTTTTTCAGTGAATATATATATATATATATATATATATATATATATATACACTCTAAATTTGCTCACCTCAAATGTCTGCTTTTCTATCAAAGTCTTTAAGCATAGGATTAGCACAGTGCCATCCACGCCGAGATAGAAAGGGACAAAGTCTTTTGCCATTTCTACAGCAAAGTCTTTAAGCCTAGGATTAGTACAGTGCTATCCATGCAGAGCTGTAAAATGACCAAAGCCTTTTACCACTCCAGGCACAGTATTACAGCTTTGGATAGGTAAAATACTATCCAAGTTTCTGCTTTGTGTTGTCCTATTTCTTTTTTTATCACCCGGCCCCATGGCAGAACAAGCAGCAAGCAGCGCCATCAGTGCCACAAGTCGCACACCCTGTGGGTGCCGGTGCCGCTCAAGGTTGCAGCCTCACCACATTTTTACTTAGGCAGAGATGGCCGCACTGGTTTTTTGGGTCCAGCGCCACCTACCCTCCATGCTGGCAGCAGGTGGCAAGGCTATGAGAGGCTACACCCTGCTGGAGCATTGGCTACTGTGGGGGAGAGTGTTTCAGTGAATGTGCTGCAGCACAGGGGTGCGGCATACCACACAGCAGCTGAACCACCGCTGGGAGGATCTAATCTATAGCCAACAGGACCTGCTCGACCTACTGGGTGTCAAAGTTGCAGGGCTTGATGAGTAATTATGTTTTGATATCTAAAAATGCGAATATTTGTTTTTCAAATAGCATGCTTCTCACACTTAGAGGTAAATTAAGTTTACGTTCCGAATAATATCTGATCCAGCTTACGCTAGCCAGGTGCTCAGCGCTACCTACTCAACATTCGATTGGGATGATTATTCAAGAAGTGATACAGACTCCTCTGTCCTGTCACTCCGATAGTAGTATATCAGGGAGTTAGCATTCTCCATGTCTTTCTTTATGTAGCTCATACAGTCCTAATCTCCCAGTGGTGTGGTATGCCTTGAAAAGGGAGACTGAGTTGGACCATTCATGGGGGTAGAGAGGCAAAGATTATTGAATGAATGAATGAATGAATGAAAGTACTTTTATGTAGCGCAACATTCACTCCAAGGAGTATCTTGGCGCTTTTGCGGAAAGAGAGCACCTGATAGGAGAAGAGCTGGCATGAAACTATTATGTCAGAGCTTTAGATAAGAGACCAAACAGTGTTATCTGGGATACCAAAGATCCAAGTTTTTAAGGACTTCCTAAAATAGGGTTCCGTTTGTGTGTGTCTAAGTTGTGTTGGCAAGGAGTTCCAGGCTTTGGTCCCTAGGACCGCCAATGTCTTTCCACCTCTAGTTTAAAGTTTAAAGTCAGGTACAGTTAAAATATTCTGTGAAGATGACCGTAGAGTGAGTTGGGTGGTGTATGGTTCCGTTCTGACATTTAGGTATTCTGGTCCGTGTTTTTTTGTCATTTTATAAATAATGGTCAGGACCTTAAAAACAATCCTCTTATGGACAGGCAACCAATGGAGGGTTTTTAGTGCTGTTGCTGAGGAGGAGTCTCTGGACAGGTTGAGTACCAGTCTCACTGCAGCATTCTGGACTACCTGTAGTCTTCACAGGGCTTTTTTATTGGTTCCTGCATAAAGACTATTACAGTAGTCCAGGCGAGATAGAATTAAGGCTGCTACCACCGTCTTCTTGGCCGGCATTGGGAGTAGATCGAAGAATTCTCTGAGGGTTTTTATTATTTGAAAACAAGTGCCTGCCACAGCGAGAGCTTGCTTGTGGAAGGATAATGTGTGATCGAATTTTATTCCCAGATTTCTCACGGTGTCTACTGTATTTGGAGGTGGAGCTGAATTTGACGGCCACCACTGGTCAGGTCTGAAAACGTTGGCCTTGCCAAACATCATAATCTCTGTTTTTGAGCTGCTACATTTCAGATGATTCAGTTTCATCCAATCCATCACTGCTGTTAGACAGTGGTGAAACTTTTCTTCCGCCACTGTAGAATTTTTATCGAGGGTGAGGATCAGTTGAGTGTCATCTGCATAAGCGATGCATTCAACATCATAAGTGTCCATCAGAAAGAGCAGTGGTGCCATATATTGGTTGCAATGCATTAGTAGTTCAAAAATGTAGGTTAGGTTTAGGAAATTAGGAATAGGGCTTAGGTTTAGGAAATTAGGAATAGGCTAATAAGCTATCTCATTTAGAAAAATATAATTCTACTGAGTCTGCCCATCAAAATATTTTTTAGAGATTAACTATACCACTCATCTTATTTCTATCTTATTTCTTACATCAGCACCCAAGGGCAAGAAGGCATCATCAGAGCAGGGCGAAGGGGCTGCCATGGCGGGTGGACCCACCAGCACCACAGCCGCAGCAGATGGTTCTGCTGGCCCCAGTAAGTCCTGTATTTATTATTTCCCTAAATTTCACTTCTCCCCACTAGTAGAATAATTTTGTGTTGTTTATTTTTTATACTGTCTCCCTTTTTTCAACTCCTCTATCTAGTGTTTGTTTAAGTCCTGTTATCCCTGGGTTATCTTTTTTTTCTATATTTTATATTTCTGTTGCTGACTTTCTCCTGTCCGTAGCCTTCTTCTGCTTTTTCTTCTGCTTTTTTAGTAAGATTTCCCTCTCCTCTTGTATGGTGATGTAAGACTAAGAGGACAGATTTTTGGTACTGTGAAGATTGCAGGCCCAAGTACGCTATTATTCACCACAAATGTTTGTTGAGAAGGCTTTCTTGGTCATGCTCAAACAGTCAAAATGAGAGAGTGGCCATGGTCGTGTTATCATTCATTTATACGGTACACCAGTTTCCATGACAGTGAAGCATGGCAGGAAAGTAATGAGATCACATTGCATTTGCCGACCATATGTCCTTCATTGACCATTCCACCGCTTCATTGTGCTTCAATTACTCATCTTAGGTCTGCCCCCCATTACAAAAAAAACATTTTTGGTTGGCTTGACCACCTGGCTTTTCTAACATGTCAACCAATAAATATCCCAAAGTGATAGTTTTTAATAGAAGATACTGCCAACCAAATTACTTAGGAGGTGAATTTGGTATCTAAAGTGTGTAATTTGTTTTCTAACCACACAGACCACCAGTGCCAGGGCCAACAGCAGCCCCAGTGTGATGGAGGAGGCCCAGGAAGTTGGAGGGGCAGAAGTCCCAGCGGTGGCAGGGACAGGTGGTGGTAAGTCACATTGCTTTCTAATTGGCAAATTAAGTATTCTGTATTTGTTTAGCGAGGCAGATATCTCATCCATTATCATTCATCACCTCCCTGCCCATGCCATTTCACCACCCGTAACCTAACTGCAGCATGGTTCAATTCAGCACTGCAGTTTTGGCTGTGCAATGTGTGTCTCCTTCAGTTAATGCAGCATCAAAAAGTTTTCAGTGCATTACAAACCAAAAACAAGGTGTGTTTCTCTGTACCCGCACAGTCACTTCCTACTAGTACTCCATTACATTATTCTTTCCTAAGTTCTGTCCCAGCCTACAAAACAATTGTAAAATCCATTCTTGGCATGTGCCACTTTTTTGGGCTAAGTGATTTATGTTTATATATTTCATGGCTTCCATGACGGATTTACGTCTGTTTGAATTTTTCCCTTTCATCATTCGTCAATTGTCATGACTGACTAAGCAAAAGCTTAGCACATGATGATCAGTCACACCCTACTATCCTATAGCAAAACCTCTACCTAGCTTAATCCCTTTAACTTACCTTGCAGTAGAGTAACTGTCCTTACTGCTAAGTGAAGGTATTTGTTGAAAATTATTTGTGGTGGAGGGAGAGACCAGGGAGTAAACTGGGACTAAGTACCTGATTTAGAGTTTGGTGAATGGAATAATCTGTGATGGTACGTGCCAAATGAAATATATGTCCTGTTCCTTTCCCTGTACTGCAGTGCATCATTTTTCCCACAGTCTACTTAATGGCAGACCGGATATCTGCATATATACATGATGTGTAACATAGTATTATTATTATTTATGTGCTTCTTTTGAGTCAGGGTAAAATTGAAAGGCAGTCGGAGAAGAGCATGGCCATTGGATTTAAAGTAAGATAGTAAATTGTCCATTACAGTTGCCCCAGCTGCAGACTGCAGAGAGTAGCAGACCCTACACTAGCATACCTCCATTAATGTTGGACAACAAAAATACTATTAATTGTGCTGCATATATGCCTTACTCATTAATGAGAGGTAATTTTTCTTTTTACACATAAAAAAAATTACATTTTTTCTGGTGGTATTTTGGCCTAATACCTTGCTGTCAGAGCTTTATGTGATGCATGTATGGGGAAAACTTGGCCTTGTGACTAATCACATCAAAAATTCCAATGGCCCTAGGTGACCAGCAATGTTCTGCTACTGTGCCACTAGTGCCACAAGTTATTGCACTGAGCATTATTTACAATTTGTCTTATTTCTCTTTATCCTTTGATATAGCTAGTCCTGCTGGTCCACCATCACAGCAGCAGATAGCCACGCGGCTGCGGTGTCTCCATGCAAACCATCCAGGTCGAATATCGCCGGTTGATAGCTTTGGAGGAGGAGGAGACATGTGCCACTGCCCCCAGTACCTCTGGCCAGCTACCAGCACCTCCATCCCGGCCACATCTTCCCAGCACTGCCGGCAGCTGGGATCTACCACTGCTGCCCCCCTTCATCATCATCCACAGACCGCCTCCTCCACCATATCCTACAGGAGCTGGCACTGCTTCGCCAAGAGGTGGCAAGCCTCCACAGCCAGATAGATGCCCTCTAAGCCTTTTTTTAAATTATTTTCTCTGGGGGGAGGGACTTTTGCCATGGGTGGATAGGGTGGAAATTGTAAATGGCAGTTGGGCAAGGAGGAATTTGTTGGGGTGATTTATTTTTGAGTTTGGGGAGAGGTATGGGCATGTTGTTAGTGGAGAGGGTTGTTTTTATTTGTAAAAAAAAAATGGGAATTGTTTCTTCATATGTCTTTTGTTTTGCATTGCTTTTAACGCAGCCTGTTCTTTTTCAATTAATAAAAAGCTGACCTCTGGACAGTCACAGACTGTACATTACCTTTTGCCACTAGACTTCCGCTAGCTTATTATGAAGATCCTTGTCATATCATTATTTATTTGCTTTGCTACTTACTTTACTTATACCCAAACAATACCCCCGTCTTAGAGTGGGAACAACACAGACTAGGTCTGTCTTATTGCTTGTGGATATTAACTTGTGCCACTTTTGTAGCAACCAGCCACTTATCAAAGTGTATACCAGCTAGTTATACCCTTGTACGACTACCCTTTGTAACTATATTGACCACTAGAGGGGTAGATCTATGACTATATTACCTACAAAATACAGAAAAAAAAATCATCTTAAACTTAAGCAGAAGAGACTAACTAAACTAGTTCAATTCACTTCTTAGTTCTCTTACCGGAATTGATGAAGTGATGGCTGCTACTTCTCTCAATCGTCCAAAATCTCATTGCAGGGTTTCCCAAACTGCCTTCTTAATTGTGATGGTAGTTGTAGCAGGCTAGTGCGCTAACAGGGAAGACATCACAAGAGAGATTACATCCCCACCTAGATGAACTCCAACTGTAGGATTAATCACAATGATTATCCATCACAAGCAACTACATTTAAAGAAAACACAAAGTTAGTGGGTTATTTATATGATAACTTATCAAAGACTGAGACCACACTGCCAACTAGACACCAAGAAGAGCTGGTATTAAAATAGTAACTTCTGAGTAATGGGGAGCTAGTATTTAATTAATTTAAAAAGCAATTAAAACTAAACTCATAAAATCCGCGATTCAGGAGGATTAGACTCAGGACAGTAGAAGGTTAAGGGGGATATTCACAAGGACTTACAGCCGATTTATCCCCACCTTAACCCATCAAAAGTGGAGATAGATTTAACACCCCATTCACAAGCGGGTGCAAACTGCAGACATCGCCAGTATTCCCGCGACAACTGCCCCAAAATTTAACACCACAGTGGACACCACCAACTAACCCTAATGAGATGCAGAGTAGGCGTTCCCGTGCAAAAATACATGAAAAAACCACACCACCACTTTCACAACGAACTGCCAGATCTGCGAAGCGAACCAAAAACAGGCGATAAGCCGCGGTAGCACCAGTGATTAAACACCTGCCTTTTGCTGGTGTTAAGCAGGACGACTACCTGCAGCATGAAAGGGAGCCCAGCCAAGAGCCACACCCGAAGACCCACAGATGCCATGGAGACAAAGACCATGCAGCTCCGAGACCCATGAGGGACACAACACCCACCCAACCCAGGCCCGCCACCACCCCCAGGACCCGTCCCGCCCCCCCGGGAACACCACAGAGGCAGCATACACAAAGACAGCGGACGCACCTGCCACCCAGACCCAACGCCAGAGGAGGACATTGCCCACTACAGGCCCAAAAGGACAACCATCCCCGCAATCCTGACCCACATCTCCCACCTGCTGACGGTACGAACCCAGCGGACTACCAACATCCCTCCGCAGACAAAGCTGCCGGCTGCATAGCACAAGTCGGCCTCTGGTACCATCCAACCCACAACTGCCAGAGTCGGAGGAGTGACACAGCCAGCCCCATACAAGGTCATCACACCTGTCCTGGATGCCAACAATAGCCTGGTACACCAGCACCTCCACTTCACCCACACTGCGCAGGAGCTGCTGGAGACCAAGCAAGGCCCCTACGCCATAGCTGGATTCCCTCACGTGTCAGGGCCAATCAACTGCACACATGTACCCCTTGTGCCCCCTGCTGACACTGCACACAACTACCACAACAGAAAGCACACGCATATCATGAATGTGCAGGCAACAGGGGTCCGCCCGGGACTCCTCAACAATGTCGTGGCCAACTCCCCAGGCAGAGTGCATGATTCTCACATCTCCGGACAGTCCAGCATCACCCAGCGCTCCCAGGATGGCACCCATGGAAATGCAGTGCCCATTGGTAAGACCAAAATTAACACACCACACACCTCCAGCCCACAGTCATGCAACTCACGACACTGGCAATGGGCACACAGCACAACTACATCCAACATGACACACAACATGCCAACCAACCAGACACGACAACATGACTCCATTGTGAAGCTGGCCTTGCCATGCCCACAACCCAGCCACGGCATGGCACCACAGACACACAATAGCAGGATGCGAGGAGAGGCATGGAGCAGGCATGTGCAAGAGCGGCAAGTGATCAAGGAATGTGAACCCACCCAATGCCAGGTGTGGCGTGGAGGTGCCGGACAGACCACAGAGTGCAAACCACGGAAATGGCCATGTGTAGATTAACTGCTGGTGTAAGGAGTGTAGTGGCCAGTGGACGCTACCATGTCCCCACAGGCTGTGGGGCAAAACGCAGAAATGTCGCACGTTACGTCCCCCCCTGCGTGCGTAGGGGGTTGGACCTGCGTACGCCAGGCCTGTGTAGGGGTGTGAACAAAAACCCTGTTGCACTGGGCGTGGTTCTTATTTGGAATGGACAACGCGTCTGCCAGTGCAGTGGCTCCCGGCCCGCCACGAGTCCTGTGCCGAGCACAGCGGGGCCTGCGTCCCTGTGCGCCTGCTGCACCCCGGGCCGCCGGTCCCCCGACCCGTCATGCCGGCCACAGCGCACCAACGAGGCTCCGCTCACCTGCCTACACCGGCGTGTGTCGATGAGGGCCCACCACGTGCCGGTGCAAGCTCCAAGCACCAGTCCCGCGACCTCTGCAGCCTCCGCAGACCATCGCTGGCCCACTTTACTCCTTTCCCATTTACATACTCCACCTGCGTCCTCCTGGGCCCAGTAGGTCCAACATGTGGAACTGTGTCCTGAGTTTTGAATGGCAGTGACCCCAAGTCCGTGGCAGCGGCCACAGCACCAGACACCCTTCGATCAGTGAGGCATAATTCCATATCGCAAGCTGGCGACACGTGGTGCCACTAACCCTGTTCAACGCCAGCCGGCAACACGTGGTGCCACTAACCCTGTTCAACGCCAGCCGGTGACCCGTGGTGCCACTAACCCTGTTCAATGCCAGCCGGCGACCCGTGGTGCCACTAACCCTGTTCAACACCAGCCGGCAACCCGTGGTGCCACTAACCATGTTCAACACCAGCCGGTGACCCGTGGTGCCACTAACCCTGTTCAACGCAACACGTGGATGAGGGCTCAGGCCTACCCTGCGGACCAGTAGGTCCCACATCCAGCACTTAGTCACCAATCATGAATGGCAGAGTCCACACCAGTGAACGCATGGAGAGGAGTAAGATGCGGCTCATTCCGGAGGAAAGCCGGATCAGAGTCACGGAGGTGATCGAACACTATCAACAACTGACCTGGTGCCATCAACCCTGGTCACTGCAAGTCCGCGTCCCGTGGTGCCACTGAACCTGAACTACGCAGGCCGGTGGGACCATCCAACCTAAGCCGGCGACACTCGGTGAATGGCCCGTGCTGACCGCTGCCTCAGGCCAACACTGCGGTCCAGGAGGTCACACATGTGGAACTGTGTCTTGGGTAAGATGTGGAGGAGTCCACACCATTGGACACTCCTCATTGCAGGCGGCATCCCCTAACAGCACTGGTGCCGCTAACTCTGTGCGCAATGAGTCATGGGCACTATCTGGTTGGACCTTGGTGGCGTCTGAGTCCATGGCCTGGTGGTTTTCTGCATCTTCATCTGGCTGGACCGGACTTGGTGTCCGACATGTCTGGTCCATTCATCTCCACCATAGTGACTGTTTCAGCGTGGTTCTGCCCTCTGCATCATGCCCCGGGGGCACACCTTCCACTGTCCACCGAGACACTCCGCGACAAGCCCCTTTGTCATCTACGGAAACCTGCTCTGCACTCGT
Source organism: Calotriton arnoldi (assembly GCA_963921515.1). Lineage (NCBI taxonomy): Eukaryota > Metazoa > Chordata > Amphibia > Caudata > Salamandridae > Calotriton > Calotriton arnoldi. The sequence goes on from CAWUFW010005850.1 coordinate 1,091,032, forward strand.
GACCCTGCCCCAGTGCCCCGCAAGTCAGCGGCCCGTGGCGGTAGGCCCGTGCAGGACACTGTGCATCCGGGGCCACTAACTCTGTGCAGCACAAGTCATGGGGCCTTTATGGTTGAATGGTTGTGTCCTTTACGATGTACACTGTTGTTGATTTCTGACTGCACCAGGCAGCCCTTGCCGGCTGGTGTGCACACACCCCACACACATCCAACACAGGTGTCACTCCATATGTGTGCCTGCTAATAAATGTGGCCGGGCGCACGTAGCCATTCACACCATCTGAGCAAGTGTGTCCGTGTGATCATTGTGTCAGCATGATGGGCACGGCACTGCAACATCACAGTGTGCTATCCTCAGCGGACGATACCATGTCACCTCAGCGTTGGCAGTGACTTTGGACATGTAGCTTCTCCCGGCCCCCCTGCATGCACAAGCGGCGTGTTCTTGGCCGGCGTACGTCAGTTCAGCGCAGGGGTGTGCTGAATCGGCAGGGGGAGCAGGGCGTGGCTCGGACCTGGCCTTGGGCAGGATGTGCGGTAAGTGTGTCTCTGTGTTGGGGTGTTGTCGCCACCAGGGCCACAGTAGACGATGTTGCAATGTAGCATGCACCAGGAGGGCGGGCCCGCACGGACGGGGAAATGTAGGAGCGCAAGCCCGCTCAGGGTCTTGGCACATGCATGCCAAGTGTTATGAGTCAGTTGCCTAGCCTCATTCGCAGCGTGATCACAGCCAGCCATGGACTGTACACTTGTGTCCGCCCTGTCCGGACCATTGGCCTACACTCACTTGGCCGCACACCTTCAAAGGCCAGCGTCACGGTGTTGGTGGCATGCCGCTGGACATGCGCGGACAGGCATTACAATGGTGTGCTGTAGGAGTGCACGTGATACAACCGCGCAGGGCACACAAGTGTGGGGGCTCGTGGGAGGGTGGAGCAGCTGTGAGGCAACGTAACACAGTGAGGCCGCACATGTGCCACGTGCTGGGCATATCATCCATGATTCCCAGGGTCGCAGACCTCCCACCACACCCACGGCAGGCCTCTGTACGTCTCCTAAATGCATGCAGATGGCGAAGATACTGTAGGGATGAAGGGTCCTTTGTCTGTAATATCAGGCGATGGCACATCTGCAGCTCCGAGCTGGGACTTGCATGTGGCCAGCACCCCTGACAGATACAATAGCATTTACTTGCGACTCCCACACTACGCACTGCCCGACGTGAGACCAATGTGTACACATCCCACACGCAGAAGTCCTTGGTCGTAGTTAGCGTGCGTGAGATGGCCTTCACACGTACTCCCACCATACCCCAGGCCTGCACCCGTTGCACACAGACCCTGCTCATTGCTCCGACCTGTGCCATTTCATCCACAGGACTGGCTCAGGGCAAGCCAGTGCCGCTTCAAGCAGAGCCACTGATGCTATGGCAGACCATCCCGGACACATGCTCGACTCCAGTCACGTGGACCTGTACCGTGCACGTCTGCTGCTTGTATTGGGGGCACTGCCGTTGGCAGTGCTGTGGATAAGTTACCGACTGAGCTTCCGCCTTGCGAACGTCACCTGCGTTCAGCCTGTGTTGCATTGTCGCTCGTGCATATTCGAGTGGACCATGGATGTCTGCCTCTCCAACGTGACTGTAGCTGACCTGGATTTCGACGTGTGTGTGCGCCCCCTGTTGGCACACAACCAGGAGTGTCACCGTGATGCCCGTTTATGGCATGCATGGATGTTTGGCATGCAAGCTGGCAACTGGACCTGGGAGATTGCACGAGTCGTCGTGTGCAGTGAGCACATTGAGCCGCTACCCGATTGGGCTTTGGTGCAAATTGGGGCCAGGGGTTGGAGTCAGCACATCTGTCCGGGTCAGCTGATGAATTACGTCGACGACATGTCAGATGTGGTGGACAACGATCTCTCATTGGAGATGTGGGCCTACGCTGCTGCACTGGCGTTCATGGATGAGTGACAAGGTACCTGCAGCCACAACTGGATGTGACCCATTGCATGTGTCCCGACGCCTGGTTGCATGTTGGGAATCTGGTCACATGTCCCAAGAGGACAGTGGACATGGCTGCATTGGCCTGGACTCCTGATCCATGCGCGGACAACCAACGCGGGTTGGCACTGACTTGTGTTGGTGATGGACTCCCCCGGGGTGGACATGGGTGCTTTCCTAAGTTCCTCATTCAGACATGCGGCTGCATTGGTCTGCATTTCGTGGCACTTCTCTTGGCCGTACTGACACACACTTGTTGATAACGTTTCCGCAGTTTCACTTGTCTCCAACTGTGTTGTGTCTTGATTTGTATGCCGATGTGTGTGTCACAGACTCTCTGGATCCCTGCCATATGTGCATTGCTAGCCCATCAGGGCTGTGTGTTTGTACTTGTGCATTGTCATGTCCCTGTTTCGTGCTTTGCCAGATGCGTATGGCCATTTAGCGGCCCCAGGCGGGTGCACTTTTCTCCTGTGTTAGGTTGTGCAAATGTTGCTGGTTCTACCACATTGTGTTGGATGTTGGGGTGCTCTGCTTCCTATGTGTGTGTGTGTTGCATTGTGTGTGAGATGTCCCTTCAGCTCTGCTTTGGCTCACCCTTCACCCTTTCAGGCAGTGTGGTTTTCACTTCTTTGTTTGTTCAGTGGTGTGATATTGCCGGGTTGTGTGACTTGTGCTCTTGGTTGGTGTTGTTACTCTTGAGCATGGTTTGTCTGCAGTTGTGCTGTGCTTAATTGTGCATGTGTGCCATTGTGCCCATCTCCCCCCGTCCCCCCAGTCCCTGGTCATTCCTCTCACTGTTGCTGTGGTGTCTGTTGTTTTGGGCAGTTTCCGGTCCCCGACTCCTGCCACCATCTCCAGACTGATGTGGTGGACACCATTTCCTCCATGTCATCCAGCTCCTGGTGTGGCGCTGGACTCCCACCTCGGGTGTGCATTGCTGCCTTCTTGTTGTTGGCGTATTTCTGCTTGTTTGTGCGTTTCGCTTCATTCCGGCTGTTCAGGTTTTCTTCCATTGTCCTCCTCCGCTCTCCGGCTGCATTGACCTTGTCCATAATGGCCTGCCATGTACAATGTTTTGTTGCCAATGGGGCTTGTGGGGTTGTATACTGGCTCAGGTTGCCTCCATTGTGCTTGGCTGTTATTTTCTGTTTGGTTTGTCTATTTTTTCCTGCTTTTGTTGTGCTTATTCCCGCCTGCCGTGGGTGTGTCGCGGGCCTGGAAGTGCTTTTCGCAGCTTTCCTCATCGCACGTTTTTTTGTGTTGTGGATTGTGTTTTTATCTCCATCGAGGTGGTTGTATTGCGGACATTGGCCGCGTTTTCGGCGGACTATCGCATGGTACCGCCGTGTTGTGAATTCCAGGTTAACACGGGGTTATTTTCCAGCGATGGGCTGCGATGTGTGAAGTTGCGTTAACATTTTTTGGAGATGTTTAGCACACGTTCTTGTGAATATACCCCTAAGTGTTTAAGCAACACAAGACCTGAATGTTGACGAATATTGTTATATATGACTATGTATCCCTTTTATGTGTGGGTGGGTAAGTGGGTCTGGTGTGGGCTATTGCTCAGGTAGGAGAAGAGCCCGCAGTGAGTTAGTGTCCCTTTTCCCACATCATCCCACCAAGTGTGTGATCCATTAATGGTGTAAATTCATAAGTCACCCCCTCAATATATCACATATCCTGGGGGAAGAGGATTAGAGGTTTGATGAATAGATGGGAACGGGTAGTTGGGGTAAGGTGTGACAAAGACAAACATTATAAAACAACAATATTCATCAGGGTGATGACGAGCAGCACATCATCATCATCAAATCAGTTGTGGAAGGAAATGAAGGAATGATAGTTCAATTAAATGCATTGCTAACAGTTCTTCAGCCCCAGCGACCCAATATATTATACATCTAAATGTTTTTTCATCTAAGTTTGAAAAATACAAATTATGGAGGAGTGAACCTACACAGTAAAATGATACTGTATATAAATGCCAAATTAGACGGTGCATCTGCATTCTTCTCTGAATGTTTACTTTTCATGCAGGAGAAGAGAAGGCCTAAATATTGTAAAATAGAATATTGTAGAAGGAAAGACGGTAAGCTTAATGAGGAGAGAACCAAGATTCATGGCAAGAGCATAGGCTGCTGCAATCATTCAATATGACTTGTGCAATTATCAGAAAAGTGAGTAATTTTACAAACAATCCCAGAAAAGTAGCTGCATGTTCCTGGCTGATCGATGTCACAACTGTCATAACATTTGGCCGAGTGCGTCCATCTTGTGATGATGTGAGATCACATGTCTGTCTCCAGACCCGACCACAACCTAAGAATAGAGGAGTTTGACATAGCACACACTACTCAGTATTTCCTAAATCAACACATCTCTCTCCAGTCCACAGGACTGAGTAGGCCCGATAGTCATCATCATGTTGGTTTCCCTTTGAAGTCGATAATTTCCTTCTTCTGGCTGTTGAGGTAATCCCACCCTGAGACGTGACTCCGAGTTTCAAATCAGCATGACTCCCAACCCAAATAAAATTGAGACAGCCCTATAGTACACTGTTGTTGATGAACAAGAAGAGCAAAATAATTTGAGCATTCTGTGAAGATTTATATTTGTTAACTAAACTGGCAGGTCTGATCTCTGAAGAACCATAAAAAATTACAGCAAGGAGTGAACCATGCAAGTAAATCTAGCTAAGTGTGAAAGGGCCAATCACCTTCAGACAAAATCATGCATCAGCCGCAAAACATTTCAAATCATCTAAATTAAGTTTACAAATTAGTTGAACACCCTCACTGTCTGCCACCACATGAATCATAAATCATCACTCACACAATAATATAATACTTTTTTGTTCAAGAGTTACCTGTTCCAATCCAAACACAGTGGAACACAATTGTTGCATTGTATTTTCTCTTTTCCCATGGAAGCAACACATTGGCAGTCTTTCATATTAAATAATCTTTACTGGGGCAGGCCTGCTAGGGAATGAAAAAAGAAGGATAGGCATGGGATGGAGGCATGCATTGTTTCCAATGTTCTTGAAGGGAATGGGGAGGCTTCTTCACTGCATGGTGGCCCAGCTCCAATCCGCCCATATATGTGCCCTTTTGGTGGGGCTGCATAAGTCAGACACAAAATGATATAATGTTCCTCTAGCTATATCCATTTTACTTTTTTTTTTTGGCAAAGTAGTTCGACGATGATCTGAAAGTTCTATGGTGGCCTATTCAGTCAGGGAAGGAGAGTTCATCCTCAAACTCTGGGTTCAGCCAGAAGTTGGTCAGCTAACGCACTTGAGTCTGACCAATCACCCTCATCCTCCTCCTGTGGTGTTTCAGGAACAGTTCAATTGTGTGGGAAAAATTGTTGGCTATTTTAATCATGGCCAATCTCTCCACATTTTGAGGCAAGCCACTGGTCCTTCTAACACTGACAACTGCGCCAGCTACACTGAACACTTGATCAGCAGACAGACTGGCTACCGGACAAGCCAGATACTTTGTTGCTAGCCTGCTGAGCTCTGGCCATTGTTGCATCTTCCCATACCAATAGACCAATGGGTTTTGATCCATGTAGACATCATTTGGGTCATCCAGATAAACTTGGAACATCCTCTGAATGGTCAATGGTGCTGCCACTTGCTTAACCTCTTTTGCCTTAACCTCTGAACTTGACTTAAGCCCTGCCACTTGAAAACAAGCTATTTCAGAGGTTGGGTCCAATTCTTCTGTTGCTGTTGTTGCCGGTGTTCTTTTTGCTGTTGTTGGCTGCTGTGAGACAACAGCACTGCCCTCTCTGGAAGTTGAAGGCTGCACGTCAGAACTTCTGCCCGGGACTCTAACTTCTAGCCATTCTTCTTCCAGGTCTCTCGCTTGCTCAGTAATCCACATCTTGTATAGTGTCATTCCTTTTTCAGAGTGGATGTTAAAGTGGACAGTATTTTTTGTACCATGGGTCAAGTATTGTGGCACAGATGTACTCTTTGGACAACACAATCTCTCACTTCAGCTTTGGATTAACAGCCAAGGGAAGGATTAAGCTCCCAACCAACTCATGCGCTTCTCCATTCACACTGGTGAACGTATGCTATACCTTTTTTAACTGGTCCTGTAGCAGATGCAACAGCAGGATAGCTTGGCTCATCGTACTGTCCTCCTTGCTGACTTCCCATGTGAAAACCTCAAAAGGAAGTAGCATCTGTGTCAGGCATGTGACAAGGTCCCATTTGTTCACCTCCATGCTCATGCTTTTCCCAGTTGCATCCCCTCCTCTTTGAAGGACATAGTCATTGATCAGTCAATACTGCTCAAACAGACATTGCAACATCTAATAGGTTGCGTTCAGATGTGTTGGCACCTCCTGTATGAGGGTTTTACTGGTACTCTATTAGCACGCTGAATGATCCTCAACTGCTTCCTGGCTTTAAAATAATGACCAAAATAAGTGCAGATTCTTCTGCAGGTGGTCAGTATGTTGCTGACTACGTCTTCATTTTAAAAAAAGTCCTGCACACTGAGGTTGATGCAATGTGCCAAACACAGGACCCTGAAATAGCCACCATCTGCCATGGGCTTGCCTATATTACTGCCATTGTCCATGGCAACAAATCCAATTCTGAGACATCTGGGATGCAGCCATTCAAACACCTTGATGTTAAAGTCTTCTAAGATGTTTGCAGCTGTATGGGATTTCTCCATGGCTAATATCACTTCTGTTGTATGCCTCTGAACGCCCTTAAAAGTTTCTTAGTGCTGAGACCTGTAGATAGCTGTTGCCTAACCCCCACTAAAGAGATCCGGTGTTCAGTGATACACATGTAATCAGTTGCTTGATAACTGGTCCACATATCTATTGTCAGGTGGATTTTGAAGAAAGCACTCTGCTGCATAGTTTGTCCAATCAATTGCAGCACATTGTGATGGAGCGCTGGAACAACAACTCTGGCAAAATAGGTCCAGCTAGGGACCTTCCATTTTGGGCAGATGGCTGCCACAAATTCTAAAAATCCTACTCGTTCCACAAGAGAAAAAGGGTGTAGGTCCAGCACTAACAGTTTAGCCAGCTTCCCATTGTACTAATGTGTCATTTGGTGGTTGCATTCGTAGGGCCCCTCCTGCCTAACCATGCCCATAATAGTACCTTAAATGTTTTTCTTTAGTGGTGCCACTAATGCAGGCAACTTCCGGAGGGAACCAGGGGCAGTCACTGTATGCAGTGGTGTCTCCAACTGAGTCTTATGCCATTTTGAGGTTGCTGATACTGGTGATGCTGATGCACTACCGGGGACAGGGCTGCCTTGCATAAAGCTGCCACCCTCTTCTTTGTCATCACCTCCCACTGTGATTGTAGTTGATTCCACTCTCTTACCACCACCAGCTGCAGGAATTTTTTAAGGTGCTCCTCCCACTGGATTGTGTGATCTTTTTTGAAATGGGTCATTCAGCCTCGAGAACCGTGGTGTGAACCAGGCTTTCCTTGACAGATACTTGTGTGGCAAATGGAGCATATTGCAATGTTATCCTCCTGATTGCTAATCATAAAGAAGTCCCAAACTGGGGAGACAAACCTTTTTAGTGTGCCACTGGTGCCACTGCCAAAAGATCTAAAGGTAAGTAGGTGTGTCAATGATTGCATCTCTGCAGTGCGTACTTCAGCTGAGGTAGTAGTGGATGCAGGTCTCAGTGGGGGCCTTGTAAATATGGAAGGTGGTGGTGGTGGAACCAGTGCCACATCCCTCAGAGCAGGTTGAAGAGGAGGGATAATATCAGTGTCCTCTGAGCTAATTTCCATGACAATGGGTGGCTCGTTCTCCTCATCCTCTTCCACAATTCTAAGCGGGAGATTTACAAACATTTTGCACTGGGTTAACGCCACAAAAGTGATGCTAACCACCATAAAATGTTTTTTGCTATTCACTTCCCAGCACTGAAAAGCACCCTCAAAGTAGCGCAAAGCAGCACGAAGCACTGCTTTGCATTACTTAGCACTGAGGTGGTGTTAATTGGGTGTTACATGGGCGTTTCCATGCAAAATCCCATGCCTTTTGACGCGAAACCATATTTACAAAGATTTGTAGACATGGTTTTGCGCCAAAAATTAACACTCTTTCAAAGGAGGCGGTAAAAAGAGAAATGCTTTCATTTCTCGGTGCTTTTCCGCCTTTGAATGCGTGCTGCACTGTGCAGCATGCATACAAAGTGGGAAAAGCATTGTATCATGTCTAGGCATAGTAGTTTGTACAGGAAGGGTACCCTTCCTGTACAAAACATATGCTTGACTCAGGTCCACATCAGCTGAAATCAGCTCTGGCGCAAGAGAAATGGGAGGAGAGAGCCATATATCTGAAGATATGGCTCTCTCCTGCTCCCTCCCTCTCGCACAGTGCAGCCTCGTGGAGGGGGCGTGGGGGGGCTGTGCTGCATTGTGCAGATTTTTTGAAAATCTCCCCCTAAGTCTTTCAGGAACTCTCCATTTCCCTTGCCTCTTGTGGCAGGTCTCGGACTCAGCCATGGTCCAATCCATGTCCAGATCATCAGAAGTGGTCTTGGGGAAGACAGTGGAGTCCTCCTTTTTTTGCAGGAGATTGGGGAGCCAATGGTTCAAGAAGAGGTACATCTTGCTTAGCAGGAAGCTCAACCTTGTGTTCTGCTCCTACTTCAAGAAGTTCTACTGATGCTGGCTGTAACTCCTGTTGTCCACGATTGGTTACTAGTTTGCAGCTAAGACCAATCCAATTCAGACTCACTGCTTGTTGCCATGATTGGAGTGGATTCCTTGCTGAAAGACAAGGGATTGGACTTAGATTGGGCTGGTACAGTCATAGATGCAGGAGTGCTACTCCCAGCTTTCTGTTTGGAGGACGGTGCAGAAGGCACACAAAGTTTCCTGAAAAAGGTGAAGGGGGGCAAGCCGGTGGTGGCAATCTGTTTCTTCTCCTCTTCATTGACCACCTTCTTGCCCGGCACCTTTCTTTGGGGACATCTTCAAGCTCTGTTAGTTGGCACTTAGCTTCACAAGATGAAGAGAGGAGGACTCATGTGTTATGGTCATGTCACTTTGTGCTGGCCTTTTTTCTGACAATACTATGGGTGATGTCTCTTGTTTACATAAAAGCAAATAAGCAATAAAAACAATTAGTGTACATGGTATTTTGCAGTTTGAATAATCTTTAGTACAGACAATATAATTTAGTGAGGATATCCCAAATAATTAACAACAATAGTGTATCAATAGCAGAGTCAAACCACACCACCATAATGTAATATTTCAAGCAGGATAACAACATACAGATGTAACTGGTTGTTTTGTGTGTATGTAAGGGGAGACAACTGTGGCAGGTAGGGGACTGGAGGGGAAAATGGAATAATCCTTAAAAAAAATGAATGCTGGTGTGCACCTATGGCAGGCAGAGTGTCCAGGGGAAAATGGAATAATCCTTAAAAATAAATTCTGGTGTGCGCTTATGGCAGGCAGGGGGTTCAAGGAAAAATGAGTAATGACAATCCCTGAAAAATGAATGCTGGTGTGCGCCAGGCACCAATAGCAGGCAGGGTGTGGAGAGAGAATGTAAAAAAAAAATTAAAAAGAAAACAATTTAAAAAAAGAAAAGAAAATACCAAAAGATAAAGAAAAAATAAATATATAATAAAAGAAAAAATATTGTTGGTGTACTAGGGCCTGTGAAAAGTTCATGGGATGGCAAGGAGGTGCAGGTGAAAAATACATAACATATTAAACACTGTTCATATATACATAAACAAGAATGATCCTCAAGCACATTAAACTGACAGCAGGGAAAAAAGTAAAAAAATGAACAAAAAATAAAAACGCATAGCCCTCTAGCAATCTCCCTAGAACATGACTTTCAAAACTGGAAAAAAAGTATTTAACATACTGGCTGGCTGCACAGAATGGTCACTTGCCACATGGTCATGCAACAGCAAAAAGCAAGGAGTCATGACACAGCAAAGAGCACATGCGGGCCTATGGCAAAAGCACACTGGCTGGCTACACAAAATGGCCACAGGCCACATAATCAAACAACAACAATAAGCAAGGAGGCCTGGACATGAAAGGAAACATGCAGACCGATGGCAAAAGCAAACTGGTTGGCTAGACAAAATGTCCACGGGCCGCATGGTCAAGCAACAACAGCAAGGAAGGAGGCATGGACACAACAAAGAATAGATGTAGGCCTATGGCAAAAGCACACTGGCTGGCTACACAAAATGGCCACCGGCCATATTGTCAAACAACAACAAGGTGGCATGGACAACAAAGAACACATGCAGGCCTGTGGACACTGACTCCACAAAATGCCCACCAGCCACATGGTATGGAGCACAAAGACAAATGGTGGCCTATGGCTAACATGCACACACACACTGGCCAGACAAAGGAGACATGGTAAACAATGAAGAAAACATTATCATTAATTCATCAATGGCGAAAAAACTAAATATAGTGACCTAAAAAATATTACAACAAGGAGCCTTGTATTTCTCTGGGGATTGCCACACCCCAGGGATTGCTTCAGCAATGTCCTGGGGTGCCCACCCCGGGACATTGCAGTTTTCTATGGCATGGCGCGAACACCGCTACCAACATGCCATAGCAAACTCTGGTACTCTTCATGGAAGCAAGAGTATTGAAAATGCTTTTGCTTCCATGAAGCGGAGCAGAATTTCTTTTGGAGAGAGGGAGCTGCATGTTAGCAGCTCCCTCTGTCCAAAAGCAATGCTGGCTCACGCAGGAGGCGGGGAGCCGCCAGGGACCGAGGGGGCCTTGAGGCTCCCCCCGCGTTCTCCAACGACCTTGCAATGCACCAGGGGATGGGGTCCCCAGGGCAATATCGGCCCCGGCGGGGGGGGGGGCGCGCTGCCCCCTTCCCTTTAAAAAATAAAATGATGAAGGCCTGGCCCAGGGAATGGGGTCCCCGGGGCTGAAATAGGACTTGGGGAGGGAGGCAGCGTGGCCACCCTCCCTTTTTTCAATAAAAATAAAGGCCAGGCCCCGGGAGTTGGGGTCCCCCGGGTCAAAATCGGCCGAGGGGAGCGCGTGGTCCCCGTCGCGTTAATTATTTTCTTTTTTTTAAAAGGATCAGGCCCCAGGGGATGGGGTCCCAGGGGCCCAAAATGGTCCAGTGTAGGGGGGCCACATGGCCCCCCTTCCTAAAAAGAAAAAATGCTGCAACTCGCGGGAGGCCCAGCTCCTTTCTCAACTCATCTGCAAATGCACCTCCTGGCACGCTCATGGTTGGGGGATGAAGTCCCCTTGACTGCTGAGGGTCCTTAGGGGCCAAGAAGACCTCCTGTTACCTCCAGTAAGCCCCACTCAGCGGGATTGCGGAGAGGTGGTCATAGGCCACGCCCCTTTCTTCACCACTCTGCAAACACGCCTTTCAGCGCACTGCTGGTGGGGGATGGGGTCCCTTTGCCTCCTGAGGGCCTCAGGACTGAAGTGGACTTCTTCCCCCAAGATTGGTTGGTTGTCTGAGTACCTGTATGGCTGCATGAGTGTCTGTGTGGGTGTGTGAAGGTGTGTGTGACTCCATGCATGGATGAGTGCATGGGTGAATCACTGCCTGTATGGGTTCATGAGTTCCTCTGAGAGGGGCTGTATGGGTGAGTGAGTGTGCGTATGACTGTGTCGGCGAGTGAATGGATGTCTCAGTGGTAAATGGGTGAGTAACTCCATATGTGAAAGGCAGTATGTGTGAGTATTGGAGTATATGACTGTATGTGTGAATGAGTGATTGTGAGAGTGGCTGTATGGGTGAGGGTGTGCATGTGTCAGTGACTGTATGGGTGAGTGAGTAGGTGTGTGAGTAGCTCTATGAGCGACTGACAGTTTGTGAGTGGCTGTATGAGTGGATAAATCAGTAGCTGTATTAGTAAGTGAGTGGATGTACAAGTGGCTGTATGGGTGACTGAGTGGCTGTGTGTGTAGACCTATTAATCACTGAGTGGGTATGTAAGTACTGGTATGGGTGTGTCAATGGTTCCGAGAATGGTAGTGTGGAAGTTGCTGTGGATGTATGAAAGGTTACATGGGGTGTGAGTGGGTATGTCAGAGATTCTGTGGATGATGTCATTTGAGTGATGCCACTGACCGTGTCATGAATGAAGTAATATGTGAGGTCATAAGCAGTGCATTGCGGGGCGCTAGTTACAAAACAAATGCCCTGCTCCCGTCAACTCCTGACTTGAAAGTTTTGGGATGATTCGTCAAGCGGGGGCTGAGAAAAAAGGGGGGTCCCAAAACGTGTTTTCTCCATGCTAATTTCCATAGGAAACTTTAGACAAAGCTACAGCCCGAACTGCTGAACGGAATGACACCAAATTTAGCAAAAAGGTAGCTCTTGGTTCAGAAAGCATTCTTTCTTTAAATGGTGTAAATCCGTTCAGTAGTTCCTGAGAAATTCAAAAATGTGATATATCGATATCTGGTGACCGCGGTGGATCCACCAACCCTCCTGAGCATGAGCTTTATTCTGATTGGCTGCCAACACTCTAAACCAAAGAGTGTTTGCAGCCATCTTGTGACTCGGTTGAACCGAGTCACAAGGAAAAAGGTCATATAACAAAAAAAGGGGGCAGGGTAGAAACACCCTCACCCCTAGGTCTGGTCAGGGGGTCCCACAGGGACCTCCAGGGCCAAAAAAAGCATTTTTTAAAAAGAATTTCAGAGGGATTCACACAGGGTTTATGAATCCGGCTGAAAAGTTAAAAAAAAAACGAACACACACCTAGATTTATGTGGCATACTTCAAGTGAACCTTTCCATAGACCCTTACAAAGTACCATAATCACTAATTTCTCACCCAACATATCGTAAACATCCCTTTTCTGCTGCTGCTGCTTCACCATTCTACTACTACTCAGGTATTGAGCATAGCTAAGAACAAAGCAGCAACCCTTCACATGTCTCTGCTGTAAGTCTCCCCTTATTTCTAAAAGCATGTATGCATGTGTCTGTCCCTTTTGCTAGTGACACCATATATAAAAGAAGCATACAAATGGATGTATACCTGTGTTTTACACGTCTAGCATCTTCAGATGGATAACACATATCAGAATACATGTGTAAACAGAGACATACTTCAGTCACAACACCATGCAGACCTTAAAACTTGAGAGACTGCACTTCACATTTCAGACACCTACATTTATGTGGCATACTTTAAGTGTACCTTTCCACACACTCATACAAACTAGCCTAATCACTAATCCGTTTCCTAACATGTCTTAAACCTCACTTTTGTGCTGGAGCTTCACCATTCTGCGGGTACTTACGGTGTTGGGCCTAGCCAAATATAAAGCAGCAAAGCATCACATGTCTCAGCTGTAAGTCTCACCATATTCCTGAAAGTAATATATTCTAGCTAATGGTGTACCAACAAAGAGTCGGAAAGTATGGCAAGAGTTAGTAGATGTCACCAAACTTCAAAAGGTTACATTATATCTTGTACAGAACAATATTTATTATAAAACTGTAAATGTGGAAGAACAGGAAGTATGGTTAGAAGATGAAACAGAAATTTCAACTGGCCAAATAGAAAAAGTCCAGGAGTGAAGAGATTTACGAACATTACAGTATACATCCTCTACATTCAAAAGAAGTGATTGGAAACACTGTTGAATTATTTCAAATGAAAAAAGCAAAGGGAACTCCCATGAGTGTATGGGAAAAAAGTTTAGAAGCTCGTTGTTTTCCACAGTTGTTCCCCACTGGAGAAAGTGGACGATATGCTGAATGAGCAGTATAGATACCAGCTTCAGAATACCGCTCAACAAGATTGTGCTCAGACGATGCAAGATTTCGACAGTCCCTTCCATATGTTTTACATCTTCTGTTTGAAAGTGACTTGTCTGGACTTTCATATGCAGCGAACCACATATTAAAAACAGGAGTTCATCTTACACATGTTTCTGCAAAGGAATTCAAGGGCAAAGTTCAACAAAGAGACGATCATTTAGAATCTCAGTTAATTAATTTGATGTCCTGTCAACATAGTACCAATGAGTATTGGTATCGTCGTCATGGAGAACTTAAATGTATGTTAAGAAACTTAGGTACCCCTACGTGGTTTGTAACACTTATCTGTGCTAAATATGCGTGGGACGATTTACTTGAATTTCTATGACAAGCAAATTCAAATGTAAAAAACATTGGGGCATATTAGCAAGAACCTCGTTAAAATTATCGCCGTTTTAGCGGCAGGAAACTGCCGCTAAAACGGCGATAATGGGCTTGGTAATATGCGTTATAGAATTCCAATAGAAGCCCAGGTTAGATGTGCAGGACATCTAACCTGGGCTTCTATTGGAATTCTATAACGCATATTAGCAAGCCCATTATCGCCGTTTTAGCGGCAGTTTCCTGCCGCTAAAACGGTGATAATTTTAACGAGGTTCTTGCTAATATGCCCCATTGTATTGAAGACAGCTGGAGAACTGTGGGGCATATTAGCAAGAACGGCATTAAAATTATCGCCGCTTTAGCGGCAGGAAACTGCCGCTAAAGCGGCGATAATGTGCTTGATAATATGCCCTTGAGAATTCCAATAGAAGCCCAGGATCACAGCAGAACATGGGCTTCTATTGGTATTCTCAAGGGCATATTATCAAGCCTATTATCGCCGCTTTAGCGGCAGTTTCCTGCCGCTAAAGCGGCGATAATTTTAACGCCATTCTTGCTAATATGCCCCCTTGTTCCTTGAATCCTGTAAATGTGTGCAGATATTTTAATCATAGGTTTCAAGCTATGATGTCTTTTATCTGCAATAAAAATAATCCACCTCTTGGAAAAGTCACTGATTTCTTTTGGAGAAAGGAGTGCCAAGCCAGAGGACCTCCTGATATACACATGCTATTAGAGATCAAGAATGCACCAAACTTTGGAACTGATACTGATGAAAGTGTTTTGTCTTTCATCGAAGAGTATGTTACCTGTGCCATTCCAAAAAAAGTAGGAGAAAACCGCTTGAGACAACAAGTTTTACGGTTTCAAAGTCATCGATGTGGAAAATATTGTCGACAAAAATACAAGTCAAAGGGAAAATTTTATACAAAATGTCGTTTTGGATTCCCATGTCCAATAATTTCAAAAGGAAGAGTCAATAGTTTTATGTCAGCTGTAAGGCATACTACAACTCGAAAATCTCAGAAGAATACACACAACTTAAAAAGAACTGAAGATTCCAAGTATATTATTGACTACAATCCAGTGATTTTGACAATGTGAAATGCAAACATGGATATTCAATATGTTGCAGATAATTAAATTGCTGTTGCTCGCTATGTTACGTCATATATAACCAAATTTGAAAAGACAGAGTTGAAAGAAATGTGGGAAGAAATTTCACAAGAGAAGAGTCTTAGTAAGATATTGTACAGCTTTAGCTTGAAAATGCTTTCCCATCAAGAGATTGGATCATATGAATGTTCGGATCAGCTGAGCTCTGCCAGTTTATATTCAAAGTCAAGAGGAATTGTTTGAGTAAGTCTAGGTCTTGCCGCCACACGAAAAAGAGTATTGAAATCTCTACAAGAAATTGAATACTTAGCATTGAATGAACCAGAAAGTACAGATATTGTTAAAACTAATATGTTGGATATGCACTATCCCTAAAGGAGTCCACATCTGGAACACTTATGTCTCTATGAAGTACTGCAACATTACAGCTTTAAGAGAAATGTTACAGAAAATATAAATGAAGAAAAATAGGCAATAATTGGATGTGACGGATGTTTGGTAAAACATGCCAAAGGAAATCTTATTAACCCCAGAAAACTCATCTGTGAAACTCCAGATAAAAGGGAATTTATCTATTTAGCACTTCTGCAACTTTTCAAGCCTTGGTGTAGTGAAATGGAATTACTTGGAGATTTCGACTGCTATGAAGATTCTTTTAATGCATGTAAAGATAGCATTTAACGCACAATTTTCCCAACTTATCTGCAAATGTTAAATGATGAGATTGAACAAGAAACTACTATTGCAGCTGAAATATCTAGAGACAGTTCTCAAGATAGTCAAAGTTCTGCTCCACTAAGTCAAGATCCACTAGGACAACCAATTATTCAAAATGAAGCAGCAATAGCCACGAATGAAGTAGAAACGGCAATGCAACAAGCACAACAGGATATTATCCAGTTGGGAAAGTTGGAAGAAGAACTAAATATTGAACAAAAACAAATATATCTACAAGAGACAGGACAGATACAGCATGGTTTGCTGCATGAAAAAAAGAATGCAAATGCACATCATTTAAACCTATTCTAATGTACATCCGTGGTCAAGCTGGAACAGGAAAACGTTTTTAATTAAAGTTTTGACCAGTTATCTACACAAAACTACTGAATCACATTTATCTTGTGTTGTAATGGCTCCAACTGGATTAGCAGCACACAACATTAAAGGGATTACTTTACATCGATTACTTATGCTACCAGTTGAACATGAAAATAAATTGGAATATCAGAAGCTATTAGGAGAAGCTTGTTATGAAGTTTCAAGAGTACTGAAGAAAATGAAACTTCTAATCATTGATGAGGTGAGCATTGTCTCAAACGTAATGCTTGCCTTTGTACATTTAAGAATGTAACAGATTTTAAAAACAGATTATGATGTTCTGTTTGGAGGAAAACATGTAATTGTATTCGTGCGATCTACTACAACTTACTCCTGTAAAAGGGCAACCGGTTTTTAAAACACTTGTCCATGAAGACACTAGGAAATCTTGGGTAAGAATATGCGACAAGCAAGTGATGAAGATTATGGAAATATTCTTAAAGATATAAGAATTGGTGTTTTTACGAAACATGGTAAACAAGCTTTACAAAGTCGGCTACTAAGGAACTTGTTTACAACCAAAAACACAGCACCTGAAATAATATACAAAAAAATTGGAGAAAAGAAGTCTATAGTTTGCCTAATGCCTATACTGCAAGAGTGTTCTACATTCAATCAAGACCTTTTGAAACTGGAAAAACAACCAATAGTGAAAATGGAAGCTATTGATAAAATGGAACACCAAGGAGTGACTATTCTTCTCTCAGAAAAATTACAGTCAAAATTGAATTTTTGGGAAAAGTCTGTATCTAAGACTGCAGGTTTAGAAAAGACTTTGGGGCCGATTCCGATCTCGGTCGGAGGCGCACCCAATACCATTCGGTCGGGAAAAAAGCCATGCGAATGCCTGTTTCCCGACCGATCCGTACAGCATACCGAACGAGTAAGTACGATGCGCACAACAGCACAGAATCCGGCCGAGTCGTACTCACCGGCCGAGTCGTACTCACCCAATCCAGGTCCTGTTCTCCGACCGAGGCGAATCCGGAAACGCAGAATCGAGTCGCACGGAAGGGAAAATGCAGCCCCGTCCGGCCGAACAAGTACGATGCGCTTTCCGTACACGCCGAACCCGTCGCTACGCACGGCACGTCAAA
The DNA here is from genome assembly GCA_963921515.1 of Calotriton arnoldi. NCBI lineage: Eukaryota > Metazoa > Chordata > Amphibia > Caudata > Salamandridae > Calotriton > Calotriton arnoldi. The sequence goes on from CAWUFW010005850.1 coordinate 1,108,494, forward strand.
GCATCCGGGAGAGGCGCACATAAGCTCCGATTCGCGCCACAACACGATCCACGGCTACGAGACGAACACGCCAGCGACGAGGACGACGCGAAGCGACGAGAAAGACGAACGACACGAACTAACCATGAATCCCTTCGTCCCGATCATACCAATATTCTACATTTACTACCGGAACAGGCACGGACGCGTACGGCGCAGAAGGTAAGTCAGACACCAATCACAAAACACATACAACACGTACACGACACATCACACACACACAGAGGGATGCAGAATTTACTTACACCAGCAACAGCAGCACCATAGGGGCGGGATGCCCATCACCAATGCCACATATGCACACAGGGGCCTGAATGCGCACCACCACCACCACCCCTACCCAGGGGGGGCCGGATGCCAACCACCACTACCACCCTTAGCCAGGGGGGTGCCAGATGCCCACCACCACTACCACCCTTACCCAGGGGGGGCTGGATGCCTACCACTACTACCACCCTTAGCCAGGGGGGCTGGATGCTTACCACTACTACCACCCTTAGCCAGGGGGTGCCAGATGCCTACCACTACTACCACCCTTACCCAGGGGGCTGGATGCCTACCACTACTACCACCCTTAGCCAGGGGGGCTGGATGCCTACCACTACTACCACCCTTAGCCAGGGGGCTGGATGCCTACCACTACTACCACCTTTACCCAGGGGGCTGGATGCCTACCACTACTACCACCCTTAGCCAGGGGGCTGGATGCCTACCACTACTACCACCCTTAGCCAGGGGGTGCCAGATGCCTACCACTACTACCACCCTTAGCCAGGGGGTGCCAGATGCCTACCACTACTACCACCCTTACCCAGGGGGGCTGGATGCCTACCACTACTACCACCCTTAGCCATGGGGGTACCAGATGCCCACCACCACTACCACCCTTACCCAGGGGGGCTGGATGCCTACCACTACTACAACCCTTAGCCATGGGGGTGCCAGATGCCTACCACTACTACCACCCTTAGCCAGGGGGGCTGGATGCCTACCACTACTACCACCCTTAGCCAGGGGGGTGCCAGATGCCTACCACTACTACCACCCTTACCCAGGGGGTGCCAGATGCCTACCACTACTACCACCCTTACCCAGGGGGCTGGATGCCTACCACTACTACCACCCTTAGCCAGGGGGTGCCAGATGCCCACCACCACTGCCACCCTTACCCAGGGGGCTGGATGCCTACCACTACTACCACCCTTAGCCATGGGGGTGCCAGATGCCTACCACTACTACCACCCTTAGCCAGGGGGGTGCCAGATGCCTACCACTACTACCACCCTTACCCAGGGGGGGCTGGATGCCTACCACAACTACCACCCTTAGCCATGGGGGTGCCAGATGCCTACCACTACTACCACCCTTACCCAGGGGCGCTGGATGCCTGTCACTACTACCACCTCTACACATGGGGGGCTGGATGCCTACCACCAACACCACCCCCACTCATAGGATGGACAATGCATGACACAACCAGCACACCACAACCTAGGGAATGCAAGAAAAAGACATCCCCCCAACACCATGACAAGCGTGTGTAGACTGTGTCAAATGCCTACAACACTGAACATGACTTTGAACATACAATGTGACCCCCTATCACATGTGCCACACATATATGTGTGTGGCCCCCACAATGCAAGCAGGCCATGACCATTGTGGCAATGGGGTCCAAACCCCCATCATCACAGTGACCAAAATGTAAGTGTGGGGTTCATAGCTGAAGCACATTTTGAACAGTGTGGCAATGGGGTCCAAACCCCCATCATCACAGTGACCAAAAATGTAAGTGTGGGGTCCATAGCTGAAGCACATTTTGAACATTGTGGCAATGGGGTCCAAACCCCCATCATCACAGTGACCAAAATGTAAGTGTGGGGTCCATAGCTGAAGCACATTTTGAACATTGTGGCAATGGGGTCCAAACCCCCATCATCACAGTGACCAAAATGTAAGTGTGGGGTCCATAGCTGAAGCACATTTTGAACAATGTGGCAATGGGGTCCAAACCCCCATCATCACAGTGACAAAAATGTAAGTGTGGGGTCCATAGCTGAAGCATATTTTGAACAGTGTGGCAATGGGGTCCAAACCCCCATCATCACAGTGACCAAAATGTAAGTGTGGGGTCCATAGCTGAAGCACATTTTGAACATTGTGGCAATGGGGTCCAAACCCCCATCATCACAGTGACCAAAATGTAAGTGTTGACAAAGAAAAAGCTGCAACTGCCAAACTGCATGGATGATTCCTGGTCACAGAACATAAAACACATCAGTGGCAAAGTAGTGCATGTGTCCCATTGCAACATAAATTGGGGGAGGCAAATACTGCAGTGCAAATAAGACATACCTTTGGCCATGTGCAGACAAACAACACCCATGGGGGCTGACACTGTCAACATTCATCAATGACACAATGACAGAAGTGACCATCAGAATGCAGACCCACATATTTGCACCAATGGGCACACAAATGCAGATACCCTGTGGAGACTGTAGATGTGAGGTGAACAGATACCATACCATGGCAGCAATGGGACACACAAACCATGATCATTGTGCTGACCGATGACCTAGGAGTCCCAGGGTCAGCAGGGGAAACCCACCAAACTACATACAGCCAATGGCACACCCAAGATATGCCAATGCAGTGGTGCAGATGCACAAACACAAACAGGCAGACCCACACTGCACATCATACACAACAGGTGAGGGGGGTGCCAGTGTCCCCAGGCAACCACACAACACATGAGGAGGCCTGAATACCAATCATACAGATGTGCATTCAGTGCCACACAAAGGTAACTCATGGATCCAAATCCCCTATGTGGGCAAGCAGGCATTGTCAGATGAGAGGGAGCACAAATCACACATGTCACACAGGCACGTAGGATCAGCAACTGACACAGCAAGACACAGACACACCACAGCACTACCCCCAGGGCCCCCACAATGTGGTGACCCTGGGCTGCATTACAATCCCACTGTGATGACAAAGCTAAATGTCGTTCACACTGTGAACCACAGTCATGTGTCCTGAGCAACAAACTACCATCACACCTACACAAGCACAAATCAATCAGCACGGCCAGTAAGCCAAGGCCAACATGGAGGCAGGGGCCTAGCCGGGCAACAACTCTCATCTGCACACACTCAACACCACACCCCTCGACCTCCAACAATGTGCAGCAGTGAAGCACACATGCACTGGTGACATTGCACATGCACCCATGACTATTCCAGGGTGGTGGGTGGGAACCAAGGTGCAGAAACACATCACACATGGCCACTCAACAAGACTCCTGAATGTCTGACACACTGCACACTACGCTGTACATGGACATGACGGCAATACCACACCAACCAATGGGATCCCAGCCACAGTCACACACCAATGAAGAAGCCAAGGTCACCCACAAAGAACACACATAGACAACAACCAACATTGCAGCCCGGACCCTGAGGAGTGCCAGCAGTCACACACACAACGTGTCACAATCACTGAAAGATAACACAAACTGGAAATCACATGACAGGGGCAAACAACAAGTGCCAAGGGGAAACCTGACTGTGACCCATCTGCGTCTGCACACAAACTCAGCCCTGACAGCAAACACACCTATGGGTGACACCCTGATGACCAGTAATGTGCCATGCACCCACATCACAGAGAACCCAGGGAGAAGACTTTGGGGGAACATAGGTCAACTCAGCAAGCATCACAAACAGGTACAACACTAGGGATCACAGCATGCACAGCTAAACGGATGTGAACACACAGACATGCTAATACAACACACACCTTGGGCGCAGGCAATGTCACAGGAGTACACACTGCCATGAGGGGACTCCACTCCTGTGTGAGGAAAGCTGTGCCATATGTTGCCTCAGTAGGGCCCCATCATGTCAGCTTTGCACTTGGTCACACAATCAACAATTAGCACCAAATGAAGGCTCCTGTCACATCAGCCTGGTCATGGAAGTGCCAACGAAATCATCAGCACAGATCCAACACACTTGTATAGCAATGTTGCACTGACAACACAGATGAGTCCTTCCCCATTGATGCCCAAACCTGCATGTCCAGTGGAGATGGCCACACGGTCAGGGAAGTAGACGAATTGAACAATGGCAGGCACAACAGATGTGCAGGGGTGGAAGCCACAGATGTGAAATTGCTAATGTAAGTAGGAAATCCCATTACCAAATACTGAACACATGACACCCTCAGATGCTGCTATGGATGACATGGATACACCACAGGATAGGACACATTCCCCCTGGACCACATGGGTTCCTGCACAGTAACACTTCATTATCATGAGACCAAATATCACCATCACTGCAGCAAGGGCATGGTTAGCATCATCAACAACATGTACATCAGAAGCATAAGCACTAGAGAACAGAAAGTTGCTTTATTCAGCATATGTGTGTATTGAACAGTGAAAGTCCAGAAAAACCACAAAGGCCAATGGCCAGTCCATTGTCAAAGTCCAAACAGGGTGACAGTGGCAGATGTCACCCTACGCATGGGTGCACTGCACAAAACCAGGGACAATCCACTAGGAGGGGCAACCGGGGGAGCAGGCCAGGCACCGCAGGGACAGGATCAGGGCTCACCAGGAGGAGGCAGGGAAGGGGTGGTGGGTGCTGGAGAGCCACTGACAACTGCAGTGGAGGTGTCTGACATGGTGTGTGCCGGCACAACTGGGGGGCATGACTCAGATGTTGTGGGTGCCGGCACGACTGCAGTGGACCCTGCAGATGGAGTGGACAGGTCCGCCACTGCAGTGCCCAAGTTAGACAGGGTGGCAGTGGACTCCACTGCAGTGCCTACCACCAGGGGAGGAGAATGGGGAACAGGCAAGGTGGGCTGGACAGAGGGGAGGACACCCTCACCACATCAGTGGCACAGACAAGCGCAGCGGGGGTGTGGTGCCGGGAGAGCAAGTGGCAGGGGGAGAAGGCCGGATCCTCTTGGGGATGGTATATCTGTGGGTGGGGGATCCTGGGGCAGGGTGTGGTGGGGGCACCTGTGGAGTGGGGGCCTGAGGGATGGAGGAAGGAGACCTGGTGCCTGAGCTGCAGGGCGGCGGCGGGGTCTTGCTCTTCGACTCCGGGGGGACTTGCGGGTGGGGGCCTCAGTCTGTCTGCGCCTGGGGGAGAGTGTCCGGGGGCGAGGGGCACTCTTCTCCGTGTGGGTGGGCTTCCTCTTCCCCCTGAATGCTGTATCAGCTGGATCGGAGGGGAAGAGGCCGAGGTCACTGAGGAAGAGCCGCTGGGTCTTTGGGGTTGCAGGTGAGGCAAGGGAGGGTGCTTTGGAGGGAGAGGCAACTGAGGACTGCGCAGTGCTCGTGGATGCGTGTGTGTGTTCCAGGGCCCCATCCCCTGTGAGTCTGGTTTCAGTCCCCTGACTGTGCGTGCGTGTGCATTTTGTTTGTGGCATGTGTGTCTGTGTGCTGGACATGTGTGTGCTGGTGTGTGCCTGTGCCGGTGTGTGTGTGCTTGGGACGGGTAAGGTCCTGGGGAGTGTGGATGGAGCAGAGGCAGGAGGGGTGAGGGACTGTCTGAGGAGGGACACTGCTGCCGTCAGGGAGGAGTCCATGGACCTATTGCCCCTCTGTAGGTCAGACATGCCCGATGAGATGCCCTCCATGAACGACACCAGCTGAGTCAACAGAGCGGTGTGCGCATGGAGGACACTCAGCATGGTTGTCTGCCCTACATGGAGCTGGCGAAGGAGGTACACAGACTACTCACTCAGGGCAGCAGGAGACACAGGGGCAGGGGGTGCGGTGCCTGGCCCAAAGGAGACACGCTCCCGAACATGGGAGCCTCCATGGACCTGGGGAATGGGAGCCGATGGGAGGGTGGTGGTGGTGCTGGTGGTGGCGGGGACAGCAACACTAGCTGGGGTGTGGTGGCTGCTGACACCCGCCTCCATAAGGGAGTCATCGTCTGAGTTGCTCTGGTCCTCAGCTGAGGTGGATGGTGCTGAGGACTCCTCGGTGTGGCTCCCCTCGCCCTCCGTGCCACTGGGTCCCTCCGACCACTCCTCGGCTGCTGACCCAGTCTGGCTCTCCGGCTCCTCCTGGTCCGTGGAGCTGTCCCCTTCCGTGGCCGTGGATGTACCTGCAAACAATGGGGAAACAGACAGACATCAGTCACCTGCACCAAACGCACACACCACTGTGAGCACAGCACATTACAGAGCAAGCCCTGGCATCATTAGTTGAACATTGCTAAAAGTGCCCTAACTGAACAGCAGAAGCCAATTGTCAGTCTGATGCCAACCATGGCACTCACATCCCACATGGCCTTGCACCCATCTGTCTGGTGTCTGTTGGATAGCAACACCCCAGTGTGGACACATGCACCACCTACACAGTAGTTGGACAGTGCAGAGGACACGGTGTAGCATGTGGACATGCACACATCACAACTCTTGCCACTGAGTCAGTACAGGTTTCCGGATGAAAGGGATGCCCAGAGTCAAATAGGAAATGCATGTGATGCATACCAGCGACAGACACCATGATGCACCCATGTCCTGATAGCCATCGCCACAATGGTGTGCATGTAGCACATGTCACTCCCCTGCAGGATCACCAATAAGTAGACACATGCCATGGTGGAGGCATGACTGCTAAGTCATACATCACTGTCTCAGTGATGTATGACTTGGCAGCCAGACAACAACACTCTGAACTGTGTCACAATAGTAGGTCATGGGGAATGCAAGTCCTGGAGCTGCACAAGTGCACATGTACATCCCCCACACAACACATCATCTTAACCCTCATCTGTCCAGGTCATACCGATTGGACATATGGGAGACCTGTGACACTACCCTCTGAACCTGAGCCCCTCACAATCTGCTGTGAATGGGAAACAGCTGCCTGAACTTCACATTCGCATACCCCAGTCTGCACGGGCAGCTGATCAAACACCTAATTGACACACAAGTATCGTCTCCTATGGTCACATCTCCAGTGGCATGCTGAGCCCCTACCGAGAAACACCCCAGCAGTCCTGGCAACAAATCCACAGCACACTGACACAGAGGCAGACACCTGAGGGGTCATATCACTGCGCACAATGTGTCAGCTGATACACGGGAGTGGGAGTACAGAGTGCATTGCATGGCCTGGAGTAGGCATGACTGTCCTGCCCCAAATGAATGAGGGATGAGCCCTGGACAGTGGATAGCTGGCTATGTATGTGTGACACACGTAATCTGCACACTCCTGGGGCCCAAACATTGTTCCCACCCGCTGCATGGGTGTGTGCCAGATACCCCAGGCACATGTGGTGGCTCAGCTCAGCAAGTGGACCGCATATCAAAGCAACATGCAGATTACATGTCCGAACACAGGCGTTGTGTGAACAATGGACCCACCCATGATGCCCACAACAGAGTTAGGGAAACAGATGCTGTCCCCCACCTTTAGTGAAGCAAACTGCAAGGACACAGTCCCAAGTGACACAATTCCCTGAATGTAAGGGCCACACCTGGGTATCAGATGAGGAGTGGGCAGTGCACAATAGAGGGACATGGCTCCTGGACAACATGACTGCTGTACTGTGGCAGTTTAACCAGGCCAGAGGAGGGCACATAGCATGTAATACAGAGTTCACAGTGCAGTCTTTGAGTCACCCCCTCCTTGCTGCTGTCTTGCCTTCAGCTGCCCATCCAGGTCTGGAAACACCACTGCCAGGATCTGGAGCATGTGGGGGGTCAGGTTCCGTGTTCCGCCCCTCCTGCGAGGAGGCGACAGCTTCAGCTGGACCCGTGCAATCCTCCGGGTCCAGCCCCGAAGGTCCTGCCACCTCTTCTGGCAGTTGCGGATCCGGCGCTTGTAGACCCCCACGGACCGGACAGCCCGGACGATGTCCTTCCAGATCTCCTGCTTCCGATGGGCATTAACCTGTCAGGATGACAAAGTGAAAAGGCCATTACTACACATGCAACATATCCGTGCATGACACAGTTGTATATACATGTCTCAATCACAGGGGCACATGATGTACACAGGCAGTGCAACGCTGCCCATGGACAGTTTGCCAGAAGTCACTACATGGTATCATTGCATGGGAAGTAAAACCTTGTTCAAATGCACTGTCACTGCACCATACCTGTCCAGTGCATGTCACTACACACTATGGGGGTGACAACTACTCAGTGAGCCTGCTAGCCAGTGGCGTGCAGACTTTCAGCCTTGCTAGTCAGACAAAATGCACATTCAGAAAGGCAGTGCACAGAACACTCACCTGCTCCCCTGGTGTCCCATACAGCTTGCTGTACTGTGGAAGTAGGCTGTCCAGCAGGGCCTGGTTCTCCTCAAGGCTGAAGGCTGGGGCTCTCTCCACAGTACGTGCCATTGCAGGGTCCAGAGGGGGCAGAGACAGCAGCAGTGCACTGGCAGATGTCGTCCTGGAGCATGTAGTGGAGGCAAGTGAGCTCTCAGGGGAACAGCCAGCAATATATATGTGCTGGAGAGGCAGATACTGTCCCATGTGTCCAAAGTGATAGGTCCAAGTCGTTTGCATCTTCTGAATCTGGCCAATCCATGGAATAGCAGCACCAATACACGCCCACAGCATCCTTCAAATCTTCAACTTCATGACATACATGATTTTGCAACATTGTTGTGGGTGACCAACTGAATTTCCAGCAACCGACTCGTTCGAATTTCGAAAACGCGTCCGTTGCCAGGCTAGGCCATTGTCAATGGGTGCGCACCGATTGGTCCATTGCTGTTCAACGCGTACAGGGGTACAACGCGTACCCGCACACATTGAATGCAATGGGCCGGCCGGGGCACCGATCGGTCCATTGCTGTTCAACGCGTACAGGGGTACAACGCGTACCCGCACACATTGAATGCAATGGGCCGGCCGGGGGCACCGATCGGTCCATTGCTGTTCAACGCGTACAGGGGTACAACGCGTACCCGGACACATTGAATGCAATGGGACGGCCGGGGGCACCGATCGGTCCATTGTGGTACAACTCGTACAGGGGTACAACGCGTACCCGCACACATTGAATGCAATGGGCCGGGCGGGGGCACCGATCGGTCCATTGCTGTTCAACGCGTACAGGGGTACAACGCGTACCCGCACACATTGAATGCAATGGGCCGGCCGGGGGCACCGATCGGTCCATTGCGGTACAACGCGTACAGGGGTACAACGCGTACCCGCACACATTGAATGCAATGGGCCGGGCGGGGGCACTGATCGGTCCATTGCGGTACAACGCGTAAAGGGGTACAACGCATACCCGCACACATTGAATGCAATGGGCCGGCCGGGGGCACCGATCGGTCCATTGCTGTTCAACGCGTACAGGGGTACAAAGCGTACCCGCACACATTAAATGCAGTGGGCCGGGCGGGGGCACCGATCGGTCCATTGCGGTACAACGCGTACAGGGGTACAACGCGTACCCGCACACATTGAATGCAATGGGCCGGCCGGGGGCACCGATTGGTCCATTGCGGTACAACGCGTACAGGGGTACAACGCGCACCCGCACACATTGAATGCAATGGGCCGGCCGGGGGCACCGATCGGTCTATTGCTGTTCAACGCATCCCTGTACAAGTGACTGGCATATGTCACCATGCCTGTCTCAGATGAACATATGCCAGCCACAAATAGCTCCCAGGGAGTGAGGGGCACACCTACAACACGACAGCCTGTCCAAACTGTATCATAAGGCATGTAAGGCTGCATTTCCTATTGTGTGTATGTTGGTGTACATGTTGTCCTGTGGGTGTCACCTGGGGGCAGCCACCCCCAGGCTGTGCACGTGTTCATGGAGACAGGATCCTGGGTGTTACGTGTACATGACCACTGTGATGTGCAACTGTTCATATCTGTGCATGTGCCATGGTCACATTTCACGGTGGTGTATGTGTATGTCATGTCACATACCCCGTGAGTCCCATGTGGGACGGTATGTTTGAGCCAGGGTGTCCCAGTGGCACAATAGTGATGGTCCTCCACAGTCTGTGTGCATGTAGTGTTTACAATGTCTCTGATTTCATGTGCACAATGGGAGACAGTCTCCACATCCACGTTGTGTGTGCATGGACTTTGATGTTGTGCGTGTGTGTGTCACAGACGTCCATGTCTGTCCTGCAGTGGCAAGTGGGACCACTACCTGTGGGGGTCATGGTTGTTTTGCTGTGGTGTATACATGATACTCCATGTAATGCCAGTGTCCATGTGGCAATACAGGGTCCCTGGGAATGTACCTGTCGTTGAGCTGTGATGCCTGGGGCACATCTGTCCTCACATGTCACTGTGGGGGTAATTGTGACACGGCAGCAGGAGATGGGAACTGTGACACGGCCTCTTGATATCCAATGGGCCAACCTGGGACTTATTGATGCCACTTGTTGAACCGTGATGACAGATGTTGGCCATGTATGTACCATACATGTCCTTACGGAACTGCACACTTCATGTAGTTGTGCCTCATAATGATGTATGTTGTGATATTGAGTGTGTTCAATGCCGCATATGTGGGGTGACTGACAATCTTGCTTTCTTCTCCTCTGCACTGCAGGGCTCCTGCTGTCCATAGACCATTCCCAGACCTGGCAACGATGGTGGAACGGGACAGCATCCGACGGTACCGCTTCACCAGGCAGCTGATTGAGGATTTGGCAGTGCAGTTGGCCCCACATTTGCAGCCTGGCCGGCCGTATCCTACAGCGCTGACCCCCAAGGTGAAGGTGATGGCAGCCCTACACTTCTTTGCCACCGGTACCTTCCAACATACTGTGGCGACTGCTGGTGGGATGTCACAGACCATGTTGAGCCGTGTGCTCTGCGATGTTTTGGAGGCAATGTTGCTATTCCTGAACCGGTACATCTATTTCCCTAGACTGCAACGACTCACTGACGTGAAGTGTGACTTCTATGCCCTGGGGAGGATGCTGCATGTCATTGGCTCCATTGATGGGACACATGTGGCTTTGGTACCACCACAGGCCCAGGAGCAGGCCTACCGTAACCGCAAGCACTACCACTCGGTCAATGCACTGGTGGTGTGTCTTGCAGATATGACCATCACACACGTGTGTGCCCGTTTCCCTGGTTCAGCACACGATGCCTTTGTGATGAGGAGTAGTCGCATCCCCAGGATGATGGCACAGATGCAGAACCAGCGTGCCTGGCTTGTCGGTGTGTACTGACTTTGTGCCATTGTGTGTGTTCTGATCTGTAGTATTCCGCCCACTTTTCCAAGTCAGCTAATGTGCACTTGTCTGTCCGTAGGTGACTCGGGATACCCCAACATGCCGTGGTTGCTGACACCCCTCAGGAACCCTGTGACACCAGCCCAGATGCGCTACAATGAGGCACATGGTCAAACCAGGAGAGTGATTGAGCGGACATTTGTGTCTCCTGAAGAGCCGCTTCCGCTGCCTGGACAAGACAGGAGGGTCCCTCCCATATGCCCCAGCGAAGGTGTGCAAGATTATCATCGTCTGCTGCATGCTCCACAACCTGGCAGTGCGGAAGGAGTTGCCTCTCATCCAGGATGACAATGACCAACATCCGCCACCTGTGGAGGATCCTGGCCTGGACCACGATGCCAGTGATGATGATGATGATGAGGGTGATGTCCGCACACAGCTCATCACCAACTTCTTTAGCTGAATGTGAGTATCCTGAGGTGTCATGTCAATGATGTGAGTTGGCATGATATGTGTAGGTGGTGCTCTGGTGCTGTTGGAGTGTGTCCATGGGCTACTTGACTGGATGTGTGTAGCGATGTGTGCTTACAGGTGGTCTGTACTCCCCAACAGTGTTGACATGCTAACTTGGTTCTGGGTGGGTATCTTGTAACATGTATTGTGCATGAGTTTTGCTGTTCTGTCCTGTTCTCCATTGCTTTTGACTGTGTGTCATTTCTGTCCTTCACAGGGTACTTTCAGATTCGTTTGGTCAACTGTGTCCACCGACGACGTGATTGTACTTCCAGGGTGGTAGCTGTTGTGTCCCTACAGGTGATGTGCGCCACACCCATGGACTTCCTTCCTTCTACAGTTGTTGACTGTGTGCCCGCTGCCAGGTGGGATTACCTTGCATCTGTAGTGGTTACGACATGTTGCAACTGTGTAATAAACCTGTGCTTCACTTTGTGATGTGCGTTGTCTGTGGTCACACATTTGACTGCCATTTGCTTACTGCACCTGTGGGCTACTTGACTACAACTGGGAATAGGTGTGGTGTCTGTGCATTGCACCGTCTTCCCTGGCAACATCAGTGTAGGCAATGAGTCAGATGGCCTAGGTGTGTATGTGTTGTGTAGCCCTGGTGGTGTGTCTCCCTCATATGTGTCACGTTGCCTTTACTCACATGCCTGTGTTGTACTTGCTGTTGCAGTTCGCATACACAGTGTAATTTTGCAGTTCATCATCCCCATGACAGCACCCACGTTGGAATCACAACAGAGGCAAGTATGGTGTATTAGTGTGTTTATTGTGATACATTTGTGTGAATAGTGCATAGGATGGTTAGTGCTGTACATATATATTGCAATCAGAAGTTCCTAGGTGAATTGAAAGTCCTGGTAGACAAAATCCCCAGTATCGGGGCCACAGTTGTCTGAGACATTGGTCCAACTTGTACTCCCCATGTCATGTGTGGGAGTTGTGTTGCCGTCAACAGGGTGAACAGTTTGTGCACAAAGGTGAACATCCAGAACAGGTTCAGGCTTCCTGGGGGTTGCACTTGGCCATCGGCCTCTCACTTGCCCCTCCTCGGACGACCCCTCTTCTTTGGGGGGGCCCTCAAGTACAGGCTGCTGCGGTGCAGGGGACTCTCCGCCAGAGTCATCCTCCCTCCCTGTGGCAGTTGCAGTTTGTTCAGCACCAGATGTTGTTGGCACACAGGGAGGTGTGGACTGGTTGCTGTTCATCTGGCGGAGGCATTGTAATATGTCCCTGTGCACCGCCGTCATCTCTTGCAGTGCGTCCCACTTGGACTCCACGCGGGACATGTGTGAGTCCAAGCGGGCATGATGGGCAGCCTGCTGCTGTTTCATGTCTCTGAGGAGCCCCACTACCTGGCTGAGATCTCCGGTGCTGGACTGGTACGGTTCGGCTATGCGTACCAGTTGTGGGTCATCATGCACACCAGCAACCTCTGCAAGCAGCGACCTCTGTCTCCCACCCCTCCCACCACCCCAGCCGACATGTGCAGTGCATGCAGTGGCACGCACAGATGACCCTGGTCCCCCTTGGGGGTTGGTGGTGGTGTCCATGGCCCCACGTTGGTCCAGGTTCCCTGTGCTGGTGGTGCTCCTTGTTCTGTCCATGTCGGCAGGGATGGTATTTGTGGTGACAGTCGTTGGAGGGGCGGGTGCAGCTGGTGGTCCTGCTGGTGCTGCAGCTGGTGGTCCTGCTGGTGCTGCATGTTGACTTGCACCGGATGTGCCAGGTTGGTCTTCTTCGTCCGAGGAGGGCAGAGGCTGTACGACACCAGTGAGCTCTGCATCCTCTTGAGCCTGGGACTGGGACTCCTCAGCGTCTGCTGCTGTGTCCCCATCATCACCTGTTTTTGGGAGACACACACAATGTATGTTATGTTTCTGCAGGCATCAATGGTTGACACACCTGACAGTTGTGACTGTGCCTCTGGGTGCGGGCCTGTACATTACATTGTCCTAAGTTGTCACAGTCAGGGGTTGATATTGGTGTAGCACATTGTCCTGCATTATTTGGGCATTTCTATGTATTTGTTGGGGTGTGAACATGGTCTGCATTGGTTGTATTTTGTTGACAGCCGGCCCTCCTTCCCACCCATCCAGTCAGTTATCCCACCATGGACAGTGCTTGCATTGCAGGGAGTGCAAGTTGTCTTTCAGGATGTCAGTCAGTGGTGTCCTGCTGCTGGTTGTTGCACAGTTGCCAGCAGGGCCTTGTGCTCCCCACAGCAGTAGCCAGTGTCAGCCATCTTGTCAGTCCATATCCACTCCCTGTGATGTGAGCATGGTTCAGGGTGGTGTTGATGGGACAGTTGTGGGGGTGAGCTATGTCTGTGACTATGACTCCCATCATGCTATTGCCTCCACCCCACTTCCCAGCATTCCCATACTTACTTGCTTTTGTGGGGAGTTCAGTGTGTGTGGGTGTGAGAGCAATGGCAAGATGGCTGACAGTGGTGTCCTGCTGTTGGTTGGTGTGCAGTTCCCAGCATGCCCTTGTGCTCCCCACAACACAGCAACAGTGTCAGACATCTTTGATGGGCCTTTCCACTCTCTGTGGGATGTGCATGCGTGAGTGTGAGCTTGCTGGGCCATGTGGTGGGGGATGTAGAGCTGTGCCTACGACTCCCATCATGCTATTGCCTCCACCCCCTTCCCAGCATGCCCATGCTTCCTTCCTTTTGACTCTGCTTCCCTGTGGGGTGGGCTGCCTGTGCTGACAGGATGGCTGGGAGTGTTGTCCTGGCAGATGTTTGGCTAAAAGTCCAAAGAGTGTCCCTGTGCTTCACACAACATAACCCAGGGTGGAGGTTCTTTGTGGGATCTTGAGTTAGGATGTGAGGCATTGCATTCTCCCAGGTGGGTTCTGTGGAGTATGTGTTGAGGGGGTGTGTGAGGGGAGGTGCTTGTGACTATGGTCAGTGCTGCAAGTCCTCCTTCCCACCCAGCCAGATATCCCATCATGGAACGTGCTTGCATTGCAGAGAGTGCAAGTTGGCTTTCAGAATGTCAGGCAGTGGTGTTGTGCTGTTTGTTGGTGCACAGTTCCCAGCAGGGCCTTGTGCTCCCCACAGCAGTAGCCAGTGTCAGCCATCTTGTCAGTCCTTATCCACTCCCTGTGATGTGAGCATGGTTCAGGGTGGTGTTGATGGGACAGTTGTGGGGGTGAGCTATGTCTGTGACTATGACTCCCATCATGCTATTGCCTCCACCCCACTTCCCAGCATTCCCTTACTTACTTGCTTTTGTGGGGAGTTCAGTGTGTGTGGGTGTGAGAGCAATGGCAAGATGGCTGACAGTGGTGTTCTGCTGTTGGTTGGTGTGCAGTTCCCAGCATGCCCTTGTGCTCCCCCCGACACAGCAACAGTGTCAGACATCTTTGATGGGCCTTTCCACTCTCTGTGGGATGTGCATGCGTGTGTGTGAGCTTGCTGGGCCATGTGGTGGGGGATGTAGAGCTGTGCCTACGACTCCCATCATGCTATTGCCTCCACCCCCCTTCCCAGCATGCCCATGCTTCCTTCCTTTTGACTCTGCTTCCCTGTGGGGTGGGCTGCCTGTGCTGACAGGATGGCTGGGAGTGTTGTCCTGGCAGTTGTTTGGCTAAAAGTCCCAAGAGTGTCCCTGTGCTTCACACAACATTACCCAGGGTGGAGGTTCTTTGTGGGATCTTGAGTTAGGATGTGAGGCATTGCATTCTCCCAGGTGGGTTCTGTGGAGTTTGTGTTGAGGGGGTGTGTGAGGGGAGGTGCTTGTGACTATGGTCAGTGCTGCGAGTCCTCCTTCCCACCCAGCCAGATATCCCACCATGGAACGTGCTTCCATTGCAGGGAGTGGAAGTTGTCTCTCAGGATGTCAGTCAGTGGTGTCCTGCTGTTGGTTGTTGCACAGTTGCCAGCAGGGCCTTGTGCTCCCCACAGCAGTAGCCAGTGTCAGCCATCTTGTGAGTCCTTTTCCACTCCCTGTGATGTGCGCATGGTTCATGGTGGTGTTGATGGGACAGTTGTGGGGGTGAGCAATATGTGTGACTACGACTCCCATGATGCTATTGGCTACACTGACTTGCCCAGCATACACAGAATTCCTTCCTTTCAGTGGTCTTCACTGTGTGTTGGTGTTGTAGTGGTGGCTACATGTCTGGATGTGTTTGTTAGTTCTATTTGTGCCACTGCCTAGCTGTAGTTGTAGTTGTGTTTGTACATGTGATGACACGGTTAAATGTAACTTTGAGATGGTATGTGTTGTGTTTATCTGACTGACATACACATTTTGGGATGATTCTGTTCTGGTTGCTGTGTAATTGCTATGAGTGCATGGTTTGACTCTCCCCTTGACAGTGATGTGTGTGTGTATTGTGGCAGAATATTGTGTACATTTGTTGTGTACTCACCAGGCTCTGGGATGTTCTCTAGTCCATAGACGCTCACTGGCGGAAGGATGGCCCGCACCTTCTCCTCCCAGGGCCTGAGGTATACTGGCTTGGCAGGAGGGCCACTGCCGGTGTATTGGCTCAGGAGGTAGTCCTTCTTGAGCAGCTCCCGTACCCTCCTGCGCACGTCATACCACCTGTTCTGGATGTCAGTCTTTGTGCGCAGACATGGTGATTGTGCGTTCACCCTGTTGATGATCCTCTCCCACATCTTGGTTTTCTGGGAGATGGGTGTCTGTTGGACCAGTGTGCCAAACAGCTGTGGCTCTACCCTGAGGATCTCGTCTACCAGGACTTCCAATTCACAATCTAGGAACTTGTGATTCTTCTTGGGGGGCATGGTGCTGGGTGGTGATGGTGAGTGATTTGTGTGTTGGTGTGCAGGTGAGGGTGTGTGAGTGTGTGTTTTGCTGGGTGTATGTGAGGTAGCTATTTGTTGGTGTGCTGATGGTGTGTGGCTTGTGTGAGGGATGAGCTGTGGGTGTGTGGTTGCTGTCTGTTGAGTGCTGGCAGTAGAATGGCATTTGCAAAGGATCATGGTTGGGATTTGTGTCCTTTATATTGGTGGAGTTGTGGGTGTGTCTTTGTTCTCTGTCCCCACCCCCCCCCCCAGTATTTATTGGCTTTGTAATTGCTTGTTTGGCCTTTTTTTGTGTATTTTTTCTTAGTACTTTCTGGGCATGTTGGAAACGTTCTTGTGACCAAGTCGGACCCTGCATTTGTCTCGTACGGTCTTCTCCATTTCGTTCACGCTGTGTTTGTGCAGTTTTCTATGCTGCGTACACGTCGGTCGCGGTGTTTTGTGTTACTTCGGCTCGGTTTTGTATGCGTGTCGGTCGTACGGCTTGTCCTCCATTCGACTCGGTCGTGGTTTTCGCGCCTTGCATCGTACTTAGCGGTTTGGAGTTCGCGTGTACGTTTCGGTTGGATTTGTTCCGGGTGCGTGTCGGTCGGTTCGATTCGCGTGTTTTTCCGACCGGATTGCTGTTTTTCGTGCGGCTCGGTCGTTCGGCTTGGGTTCAGTACGTGTCGGTCGGATTTTGCACGCCTTGCATCGTACTTGGCATGTCGGGCGCCACAGGTACGTGTCGGTCGGAATAAATTCCGGCTCCGAGTCGGTCGGTGCTTTTTCCGGCCCGAATCGGAATCGACCCCTTTACATGTATGTATAAACTGTCGGGTAATTTTACGGCGTAATTTGAATGTAGAAGAAGGTTTAGTAAATGGAGCAATGGGAAAAGATGTTGATTTTGTAAATTTCCAGAACAGAGATGGAATTTAATTTTTGAAGAAAAAATTTGATCAGATTGAAGAGGTAAGACAGATTGGCCATTGTGCTGTACGTTTTTTGCTTGTAAAAGACTTGTATGTTTGTAGAAAACAGTTTCCTCTGTCTGTAGCATATGCAGTAACTATTCATAATTCTCAAGGTTTAAGTGTAGACAGTGCTTTGTTAAATATTGGAAGTACAGTGTTTAAAGAGGGAATGGTATATGTTGCATTGTCGCGAGTAAGAAAATTATCTGGTTTGTATTTGATTGATTTTGATGAGAAAAAGGTTAGTGCTGATACAAATTGTGTAAGAGAGTACAATCGGTTAAGAAGACTTTATGCTCCTAACTTAAGTGAATATCCCATATATGAGAAACATTGTAATGTGTCCAAAATGGATATATGATAAACATTCTACTGAGATTCAAAAAAAGAAAACAATTGAAGAGAATCATAAAGGTGCAAAGAAAATGGACACTGTTGATGATATTGTAGGACACCAGTTAAAAAATAGTTCAGGTATCAACTGCTATGCTAATGTAATCCTGAATGTTGTGTTTTATCTACAAGATCTTCATCATGAAATTATGGAAATTTGTGAAAAAAGATTCTGTTCTGTACTACATTATGTATTTCAAAAGTTGGTAACTGACAGCAGTAAAATCCATACTGCTTCTGGCATTCGGCATCTTTTGGACATATGTACTTGTTCTTTGAAATTTACACTCAATATATAACAAGATGCACAAGAATTTCTAATCCTTATGCCTGGTGTATTGGAAGATGAAGGAATACAAATTGAAAACTTATTTGGACTAAGTTACAGATGGGATCATAAATGTGAAGAGAGTTAATTTTCTTCTACCACTGAAATAGACACTGAACGATTCATATACTTGACAATACCAGATTGCAAATCAGTATATTTTAACAAATTAGTAAAAACAGCTAATCAAGATATGAAATGTTCTCATTTTAAATCAGAAATGTTGTCAACATTATATATAGAAAGATTTGGAAAATGTCATTTTAACGCTACAACGTTGTAGAGCAAATGGAAGAAAATTGGAAATCAAAATTAAAAATTTTGTGGCAAGTCAAGAATCAATTTCAGGAAGAACTTTTAAAGCAGTGGCTATTATTTTCCATGATGGACCTACTACAACATCTGGTCACTATACTGTGTATTTAAAGTGCAATAAAGGATGAACACATTGCAATGATGCCCATTTGGAATTAAAATCAAGGTTGGCCTACGGATTACCAAATTCATATCTGATATTTGTGATGCCAAAGTTTTGAATACATCATTCAGCCTATTGGGAAGATGTGAACACAAATTAACAAGTTTATTTTGGATATTTTCAAAGTAAAAGTTTCGGAAACATTATCCGGCCTATCGGGAAGATATGAACAATTAGGGGCCGATTCCGATCTCGGCCGGTAGGGCTCCGAATAGGATTCGGCTTTACCGGATCCGATTCGGAGCCCTGTTTCCCGACCGAACCGTACGCGGGTCCGGCCGAGCGAGTACGATGCGACTCCGCCGACCGACTCGTCCGGGCGACCCGACCGCTCCGACCGACTCGTACCCGGATCGTACCGCTCCGACCGACTCGGTCGGACACGATTCGCACCGCGCAATGGAGACGTTTTCCGGCCGGGTAAGTACGATGCGCACCTCGACCGCTCCGACCGACTCGCGCCGTCCGACTCGAACTCGCTGTCGGAGCCGTACTTTGGGGGTCCGTGTCGGACCCCCTGTACGCGTACCCGTGCGAGGCGCACACAGGGGGGACCCATGGGTCCCCCCTACCTGTGCGTGCACGCCGCGAGCGCTCGCGGCGTACTCGCTGTAGGGGGCGCCCTTGTCCGCCTCGCACCCATTGAGGCAATGGGAGCCCGCGTACGCGTTGTACGACCGGCTCCCATTGAGTTCAATGGGAGTCCGACCGACTCGTGTCCGGTGGCATACGAATGCATCGGACTCGTTCGGTCGGACTGCACGGGTCCGATTCGGTCGGAAATCTCTCCGGGTCCGGCTCGGTCGGAGAGATTTCCGGCCCGAATCGGAATCGACCCCTTAGTGTATGAATTATTGTTTGTGGTAATTCATATTGCATTTGGAAAATTGTGTTTAGAAACAAATAGTTTATATATTTGTATTCTATATTATACGAGATGTAAATGAGAGTGTACATTTTACAAAATTTACTTGAGAGAAATAAAAGACTAAATGTACTTGAAGAATGTAATTAAGAAACTGCAGATAGTTAAACACATAGCTACACATATTCTAAATAATTCTCAACGCTGATTTGTTTTTTTAAAATCTCGTTGATTGTTTTTTTCCCCGCTGTTGTATGATGATACTACATTAAAATCACTGTGTATGGTGAAATTCAGTAGAATCTGAGAACAGCAAAAAAGGGAAACTGAAAATGTTATGTAATTCTAAAATTATTTTGTGTTCTTAAAAGTATAATAGTATATTTGATAACAATTTTTCTTCTTTTTTACAGAAAGTAATGGTGAAGTTTGAAAAGATTTTTAGTTCAGTTAACAACAAAACTACTTTTTAATAGTTCCACTTAGTTTTTGTATCTACATTACTAAAAAAGGTAAGAACAAATAATGTAATATGCATAATAACGTGAAATAATGTTTAGAGGCACTTTTACTGTACTCATCCATTTCCTCAAACACTACCCATGCACTCATCCATGCACTCAAGCACTACTCCCGCACTCATTCAATTTACCTAGGCACTGCCCATGCACTGCTACAATCACCCAGGCACTACCCATGTACTCATGCAATCACTCATGCACTATCCATGCACTCATCCATGCACTCAGGCACTACCCCTGCACTCATGTAATCACCCAAGCAGTACACATGCACTCCTTCAATTACCCAGGCACTACCCATGCACATATGCAATCACCCAGGCACTACCCATGCACTCATGCAATCTCACAGGCACTACCCATGCACTCCTCCAATCACCCAGGCAGTACACATGCACTCCTCGAATCACCCAGGCACTAGCCATGCACTCATGCATTCACTCAGGCACTACCCCTCCACTCATGCAATCAGACAGGTACTAGCTATGCACTCCTTCAATCACCCAAGCAGTACACATACACTCCTCCAATCACCCAGACAATACCCATGCATTCATGCAATCACCCAGGCACTACCCATGCACTCATCCATGTACTCAGGCACTACGACTGCATTCATGCAATCACTCAGGCAGTACACATGCACTCCTGTAATCACCCAGGCACTACCCATGCACTCATGCAATCACCCAGGCACTACACATGCACACATCCATGCACTCAGGCACTACCCATGCACTCCTCCAATCACCTAGACACTACCCATGCAAATCCTCTAATCACTCAGGCACTACCCATGCACTCTTGCAATCACTCAGGCACTATCCATGTAGTCATCCATGCACTCATGTACTACCCCTGCACTCTTGCAATCACTCAGGCAGTACACATGCCCTCCTCCAATCACACAGGCACTACCCATGCACTCATGCAATCACCCAGGCACTACCCATGCACTCATCCATGCACTCAGGCACTATCCCTGCACTCATGAAATCAAACAGGCAGTACACATGCACTCCACTCAACCAGGCACTGCCCATGCACTCCTCCAATCACCCAGGCACTACCCATGCATTCATGCAATCACTTAGGCACTACCCATGCACTCATTCATGCATTTAGGCACTATTCCTGCACTCATGCAATCACCCAAGCAGTACACATGCACTCCTCCAATCAACCAGGCACTACCCATGCACTCATCCATGTACTCAGCCACTACCCCTGCACTCATGCAATCACTCAGGCAATACACATGCACTCCTCCAATCACCCAGGCACTACCCATGCACTCATGCAATCACCCAGGCACTACCCATACACTCATCCATGAATTCAGGCACTACCCATGCATTCCTCCAATCACCCAGGCACTACCCATGCACTCCTCCAATCACCCAGGCACTACCCATGCACTCATGCAATCACTCAGGCACTATCCATGCACTAATCCATGCACTCCGGCACTACCCTTGCACTCTTGCAATCACTCAGGCAGTACACATGCACTCCTCCAATCACCCAGGCACTACCCATGAACTCATCCATGTATTCAGGCACTACCCCTTCACATATGCAATCACTCAGACAGTACCTATACACTCCTCTAATCACCCAGTCACTACCCTTGCACTCATGCAATTACTCAGATACTACCTATATACTCCTTGAATCACCCCGGCACTACTCATGCACTCATGCAATTAGCCAAGAACTACTCATGCATTCCTTCAATAACTTAGGCACTTGTATTGTACTCATCCATTCTCTCAAATACTACCCATGCCCTCATCCATGCACTCAGGCACTACCCCTGCACTCATGCAATCACTCAGGTACTACCCATGCACTCCTTGAATTACCCAGGCACTACCCATGTACTCATTCATGCACTCAGGCACTACTCAAGCATTTCTCTAATCATCCAGGTACTACTCTTACACTCATGCAATCACCCAGGCACCTCTGTTGTACTCATCCATTCCCTCAAACACTACCCATGCAGTCCTGCAACCACCCAAGCACTATCTGTGCACTCATGCAATCAGCGAGGCACTACTCATACATTCCTCCAATCATTTAGACATTTATATTGCACTCATGCATTCCCTCAAACAGTACTCATGAAGTCATCCATGCACTCAGGCAGTACCCATGCACACATGCAATCACCCAGGCACTATACAAGTACTCCTGCAATCACTCAGGCACTATCCCTGCACTCATGCAATCACTCTGATATTTTTTCTATTTTTAACCAGTTTATGTGGTTCCGTAAGAACAGTTTTTTTTTTTTTTTTAACAATTGTAATTTTTTTTGTATTTTCTAATTTTTTTTTTTGTGTGTTTTTTACTTTTTTTCAAACAAAATTCAACAGTCCAATATGACTATTTGAAAAAAAAGACAAAAAGGAAGATTTTGGAGCATATAAAAAAAATTAACACTTGTGTGCTTTTATTGCATTGAGAATAACATCAATGCATTGCTCCCCAACGCAGAGGTTTGCATCACCTTTTTTGCAATTGATAGAAGCATTCACAAGCACTGGGAAAATGTGTGGCTGAGGTGATGGTGGAACTCCTGCACTTGACGTAGATGGTGCATTTGTGTCAACCTGGGCAGCTTGTTCATTTTTTTCTCTCAGCATGACTTCTTTTGCCAAATGAACCGGATGAATGGTCTCCAGGTGCTTTTTCATTGAGGATGTTCCGCAAGAGTACTTTTTTCAGATCCTCTTGAAAGTACTCTTTTGCACAATTTGCAAGTGACTTTTCTTGCATTGACCTTTTTTTCGCCCTCTGGCACTGTAAAAATAGCCCAAACTACACTTTCCTTTCTTTTTTTACAGGCTCCTCCACATCGTCTACCTCTTCCAGGAGATCTTCTTCTGGATGACTGGATGCCATTTTTAAGAAAAATAGTCAAAGAACACCCCAAAAAAAGAAATTGCAACAGCTTAGAATAAACAGGTCTTGCCAGGAAGACACACCAAAAATAAGAGAAATAAAATAGGTGTTAGATCCTCCCTCTAACAGAATGAAAGGTTTTAAACCAATCAGAAGCTTTCTTTTCAGGTAACATGGAGTCACGTAGGGTGCGTGCACCCGTCGCGTACACGTCGGCGCCCGTAAAATTTGGTATACATAATTATAAAGTATAAATTGGTGTTTATAAAATATTTTGAAAAATATATTAGTGAAAGTGTTTAAGCAAAACTGATATTTAAACTTTGTACAGTGATATTTCACACTTTGAAAATTACGCCAGAATCGCGACCCCTGCACGACCCCGGAAATACATGCCGGCAAGGTTCGCGCATCCTACGCGCATAAGTCGCGCACTCATAAAATCTCGTACAGTTAATTCTAAAGTATATATTCCTGTTTATAAATTGTTTTCTAAAGTATATTAGTGAAAGACTTTAACCAAAACTGATATTTAAAATTTCTACAATAATATTTCATACTTTTGAAATGACGCCAAATTAGCGACTCCTGCGCGATTTCAGAAATACGCGGCAGCTGGGTTCGCGCACCCTGAATCCGCGCACCCATCGTGTAGGTTCACGTGGGGTGCGCGACTCCTTTGTAAAAATATTTTTAATAAAAGAAAAAAAATATCTTAACAATACAATAAAACAACTTTCACAGTATTAAAAGCATTATTTCAAGTAAATATACATTTAAATTGTTCACATAAATAACAGAATACATTTTTAGTAGTGTATGATATATGTATTTTAGAAGTTATCATAATTATTAAAGAAGATTTTAGAAAAACTATGAATAATTTTAAAAAGAAAAGTTCAAAAATATACTTCCAATCATTTTTAAATAAAAGGAATTCTATAAAACACTTAGAAATACCGTAAAAAAGCTAAGATTACAATAATTTTATACTTAAGATTTAGCATTTAAACTACCTTAGAAATTCAATGAAAAAACCATAGGTTTCAGGGACGTTATAATTAGGAATTAGCATTTGAAAAACCTATGAAATTCACTGAAAAAAACATAGTTTTCAGAGACGTTATAGTTAGGAATTAGCATTTAAAAAAACCTTAGAAATTCACTGAAAAAACCACAGGTTTCAGGGACGTTATAGTTAGGTTGACATTTCACTCATACAAAACCAGAGAAATTCGACTGTTCTAGTTAGCTGAGCTAACTATAACTCACGCCCCCACAATGCACTGCTGATGATGTCACATATTACACCACTCATGACATGGCTAGTGACATCACTGATGACATCTCAAATGACATCACTGATCCCATCACTGATGACATCATCCACGTGATCATCTGATGCACCTCCTCGCACCCTAATATAACCTTTGATACACCCACTCTAAAATACAGACTGCCAATATCGAAACTATAGACAGACCAATACCAGTTAGTACATACCCGCTCACTAATTCATACGCCTACATACACATCCACTCACTAACCCATACAGTCACCCATATATGCAGTCATTCATCAATACAGCCACTGATCTATACACTCATACACCCATAGATACTCACACACCGCCACTCACCCAAAGAGTTACTCAAACACCTAGTCAGTCACCCAAAGAATCAATCACACTGACATTTACTCACCTATACAGTTATACACACACGCCACCTCACTTATTCATACAGATAGTACCATATACTTACTCTCTTCTACAATTACTTACATAAGCACACACTTATCCATGCAGCCACTGTCACAATCACTCACTGTCACATTTAGTCACTTATATACTCCAACACTCACTTATACAGCCTTTCACATATGTAGTTACTTACACATATACCACTGAGACATCCATTCACTCACCAACACAGCTCTATGCACACTCACTCACCCATACAGCCCCTAACACACACACTCATGAACCCATACACCCAGTAAATCACCAACTCACACATCCATGCAGGGAGTCACACACACCCCCCACACACCCACACAGACACTCAGACAGCCATACAGGTAATCAGACAACCAATCATTAACCCATATAAACACTCATGTAGCTACTCACCAACCCATGCAGCCACTTACACACCAACTGACAGACTGATACAGACATTCATACAGATTAGTCATTCACCCATGCATTCACTTAGATACATTTAATCACTCACTTATACAGTCAGTCACACACCCACTAAATCATCCATTCAGACACTCATACACCCACTCATTCTTCAATCAGTGATGTCATCAGTGATGTAATTTGAGATGTCATCAGTGATATCACTGACCATGTCATGAGTGATATAATATGTGATGTCATCAGCAGTGCATTGCGGGGGCACGAGTTATAGTTAGCTCAGCTAACTATAACGGCTGAATTTCTCTGGTTTTGTACGAGTGAAATGTCAACCTAACTATAACGTCCCTCAAACCTGTGAATTTTTCAGTGAATTTTTAAGGTTTTTAAATGCTAATTCCTAACTATAACGTCCCTGAAACCTATGGTTTTTTCAGTGAATATATATATATATATACATATATATATTCACTGAAAAAACCATAGGTTTCAGGCACGTTATAGTTAGAAATTAGCATTTAAAAACCTTTGAAATTCACTGAAAAACCATAGGTTTTAGGGACAGTTATAGTTAGTTGGACATTTCACCCGTACAAAACCCGTGAAATTCCCCTGTTATAGTTAGTTCAGCTAACTATAACTTGCGCCCCCGCAATGCACTGCTGATGACGTCACATATTACATCACTCATGACATGGTCAGTGACATCACTGATGACAGATGACATCTCAAATGACATCACTGATGACATCACTGATGACATCATCCAGTGACTGTGTGTTTCTGTAAAGTTTAAATATGTTTAATATATATAGGGAAAGGCGTATTGAAGAATGAGTGGGTGTATAAGTGTCTGAATGGATGATTTAGTACGTGAGTGACTGACTCTACAAGTGAGTGATTAAACGTATCTTACTGAATGCATGGGTTAGTGACTAAACTGTGTGAATGTCTGTATCCGTCTGTTTGTTGGTGTGTAAGTGGATGCATGGATTTGCGAATAGCTACATGAGTGTCTATATGGGTTATTGATTGGTTCTCTGAGTATCTGTATGGCTGCCTGAGTGTTTGTGTGGGTGGGGTGTGTGTGTCTCTATACATAGATGTGTGAGTGGGTGATTCACTGGGTGCATGATTTCAAGAGTGCATCTGTGATGGACTGCTTGGGTGGGTGAGTGTGTGTATGGGTGTGTTAGTGAGTGAATGTATATCTCAGTGGTACATGTGCGAGTAACTACATATGTAAAAGGCAGTATATATGTGTGTTAGAGTATTTAAATGGCTATAAGTGAGAGTGTGTTATTGTGAGAGTGGCTGTATGGATGCGTGTGTGCTTGTATCAGTTATTGTATAAGAGCGTAAGAATGTGCTAGTATTTGTATGAGTAAGTGAGCTGGTGTGTGTATAACTGTATAGGTGAGTAAATGGGTGTGTGATTAATTTTTGCATGACTGACTAGGTGTGTGAGTACCTCTATGGATGAGTGGCGGTGTGTGAGTGTTTATATAGGTTTATGAGTGCATATGATAGTCCTGTACTGAGTTACTGTAAGTATGAGTGACTGTACAGGTGAGTGAGTGGATATGTGTTTAGACCTAAGAATCAGTGAGTGGGTATGTAGTTTTTGGTGCTGGAGTGTCTATGGTTTTGAGAATGGCAGTCTGTAATTTAGAGTGGGTGTATCAAAAGTTATATTAGGGTGTGAGAAGATGCATGAAATTATCACATGGATGATGTCATCAGTGATGTCATTTGAGATGTCATCAGTGATGTCATCAGTGATGTCACTGACCATGTCATGAGTGATGTAATATGTGACGTCATCAGCAGTGCATTGCGGGGGCGCGAGTTGTAGTTAGCTGAACTAACTATAACAGGGGAATTTCACGGGTTTTGTACGGGTGAAATGTCCAACTAACTATAACTGTCCCTAAAACCTATGGTTTTTTCAGTGAATTTCAAAGGTTTTTTAAATGCTAATTTCTAACTATAACGTGCCTGAAACCTATGGTTTTTTCAGTGAATTTCAAAGGTTTTTTAAATGCTAATTTCTAACTATAACGTGCCTGAACCCTATGGTTTTTTCAGTGAATTTCAAAGGTTTTTTAAATGCTAATTTCTAACCATAACGTGCCTGAAACCTATGATTTTTTAAGTGAATTTCAAAGGTTTTTTAAATGCTAGTTTCTAACTATGCCAACAGAGGTAGGACATGTGAAGAAAGAAGAAAAACGCACAGAAAGAAGCAAAAGATGTGCAGAAAGAACCAACAGAGGAGCAGAAAGAGGCCTTGTTGCAAAATCATCCTGTGCCCACAACTTTTTCAGACGGGTACTGGTGGTAACTGACTCTGACTAACCAGAGCCAGTGCGCGTTTGCACAGTGGTGAAGGGAGGGGGGCCTGAGGTGACATGTGTGCAAACGCGCCCCGTGGCGCGTTTTAAGTTGCAGGATTAAGTCCCCTTGAATTCTGAGGGTCCCTGGGGCCCAACTAGCCCCCCAGGTACCTACAGTTAGGACCACAGAGCTGAGTTGCAGAGAGGCGTTCCGAAGTCACGCACTTTTTTCACCTCTCTGCAACGCAACTCTGTTGTGCTTACTGAAGGTACCTGGTGGGCTAGTTGGCCCCCAGGATTCAAAGGGAATTAACTCCCCAACTTAAAACGCACCACAGGGCGTGTTTGCGCACATGTCACCTGAGGCCCCGCCCTCCCTTCACCACTGTGCAAACGCGCCCCGTGGCGCGTTTTAAGTTGGGGGATTAGGTCACCTTGAATCCTGAGAGTCCCTGGGGCCCAACTAGCCCACCAGGTACTTCCAGTAAGCACCACAGGCCTGCGTTGCAACGCCTGTAACAAATTGTGCAGTTGTGTTTAGGTAGTGAAGAGGGTCGTGCAGGGGGTAGTGTTTTAAGGTTTAGGGTAGTGCAGTGGTGTTTGTGTAGTGTAGGGGGTCATGCTGGGGGTAGATTTAGGGTTTAGGGTAGTGCAGTGGTGTTTGGGTAGTGTAGGGAGTCGTGCTGGGGGAGTGTTTTAGGGTTTAGGGTAGTACAGTGGTATTTGGGTAGTGTAGGGGCTCGTGCTGGGGTTAGTGTTTTAGGGTTTTAGGGTTTAGGGCAGTGGTGTTTGGGTAGTGTAGGGGATACTGCTGGGGGTAGTGTTTTAGGGTTTAGGGTAGTGCAATGGTGTTTGGGTAGTGTAGGGGTACTGCTGGGGGTAGTGTTTTAGGGTTTAGGGTAGTGCAGTGGTGTTTGGGTAGCGTAGGGGTACTGCTGGGGGTAGTGTTTTATGGTTTAGGGTAGTGCAGTGGTGTTTGGGTAGTGTAGGGGTTCGTGCTGGGGGTAGTTTTTTAGGGTTTAGGGTAGTGCAGTGGTGTTTGTGTAGTGTAGGAGGTCGTGTTTTAGGGTTTAGGGTAGTGCAGTGGTCTTTGGGTAGTGTAGGGAGTCGTGCGGGGGTATTGTTTTAGAGTTTAGGGTAGTGCAGTGGTCTTTGGGTAGTGTAGGGGGTTGTGCGGGGGGTAGTGTTTTAGGGATTAGGGTAGTGCATTGGTATTTGGGTAGTGTAGGGGGTCATGCGGGGGTAGTGTTTTAGGGTTTAGGGCAG
The DNA here is from genome assembly GCA_963921515.1 of Calotriton arnoldi. Classification (NCBI taxonomy): domain Eukaryota; kingdom Metazoa; phylum Chordata; class Amphibia; order Caudata; family Salamandridae; genus Calotriton; species Calotriton arnoldi. Next base: position 1,137,255 of record CAWUFW010005850.1, read on the forward strand.
TGCAGTGGTGTTTAGGTAGTGTAGGGGGTCGTGCTGGGGGAGTGGTTTAGGGTTTAGGGCAGTGCAGTGGTGTTCGGGTAGTGTAGGGGGTCGTGCTGGGGGAGTGTTTTAGGGTTTAGGGCAGTGCAGTGGTGTTCGGGTAGTGTAGGGGGTCGTGCTGGGGGAGTATTTTAGGGTTTAGGGTAGTGCAGTGGTGTTCGGGTAGTGTAGGGGGTCATGCTGGGGGTAGTGTTCTAGGGTTTAGGGCAGTGCAGTGGTGTTCGGGCAGTGTAGGGGGTCGTGCTGGGGGTGGTGTTTTAGGGTTTAGGGCAGTGCAGTGGTGTTCGGGCAGTGTAGGGGGTCGTGCTGGGGGTGGTGTTTCAGGGTTTAGGGCAGTGCAGTGGTGTTCGGGCAGTGTAGGGGGTCGTGAAGGGGGTGGTGTTTCAGGGTTTAGGGCAGTGCAGTGGTGTTCGGGCAGTGTAGGGGTCGTGCTAGGGGTGGTGTTTCAGGGTTTAGGGCAGTGCAGTGGTGTTCGGGCAGTGTAGGGGGTCATGCTGGGGGTGGTGTTTCAGGGTTTGGGGCAGTGCAGTGGTGTTCGAGCAGTAAAGGGGGTCATGCTGGGGGTGGTGTTTCAGGGTTTAGGGCAGTGCAGTGGTGTTCGGGCAGTGTAGGGGCTGAGTGCAGGGGGTGGTGTTTCAGGGTTTAGGGAAGAGCAGTGGTGTTCGGGCAGTGTAGGGGGTGGTGCAGGGGGTGGTGTTTCAGGGTTTAGGGCAGTGCAGTGGTGTTCGGGCAGTGTAGGGGGTCATGCAGGGGGTGGTGTTTCAGGGTTTAGGGCAGTGCAGTGGTGTTCGGGCAGTGTAGGGAGCGGTGCAGGGGGTGGTGTTTCAGGGTTTAGGGCAGTACAGTGGTGTTCGGGCATTGTAGGGGGTGGTGCTGGGGCTGGTGTTTCAGGGTTTAGGGCAGTGCAGTGGTGTTCGGGCAGTGTAGGGGGTCGTGCTGGGGCTGGTGTTTCAGGGTTTAGGGCAGTGCAGTGGTGTTTGGGCAGTGTAGGGGGTCGTGCTGGGGCTGGTGTTTCAGGGTTTAGGGCAGTGCAGTGGTGTTCGGGCAGTGTAGGGTGTTGTGCTGGGGCTGGTGTTTCAGGGTTCAGGGCAGTGCAGTGGTGTTTGGGCAGTGTAGGGGGTCGTGCTGAGGCTGGTGTTTCACGGTTTAGGGCAGTGCAGTGGTGTTCGGGCAGTGTAGGGGGTTGTGCTGGGGGTGATGTTTCAGGGTTTAGGGTAGTGCAGTGGTGTTCGGGCAGTGTAGGGGGTCGTGCAGGGGCTGGTGTTTCAAGGTTTAGGGCAGTGCAGTGGTGTTCGGGCAGTGTAGGGGGTCGTGCTGGGGCTGGTGTTTCAGGGTTTTGGGCAGAGCAGTGGTGTTCGGGCAGTGTAGGGGGTCATGCTGGGGGTAGTGTTTCAAGGTTTAGGGCAGTGCAGTGGTGTTCGGGCAGTGTAGGGGGCGTGCTGGGGGTGGTGTTTCAGGGTTTAGGTCAGTGGTGTTCGGGCAGTGTAGGGGGTCTTGCTGGGGGTGATGTTTCAGGGTTTAGGGCAGTGCAGTGGTGTTCGGGCAGTGTAGGGGGTCTTGTTGGGGGTAGTGTTTCAGGGTTTAGGGCAGTGCAGTGGTGTTCGGGCAGTGTAGGGGGTCATGCTGGGGGTGGTGTTTCAGGGTTTAGGGCAGTGCAGTGGTGTTCGGGCAGTGTAGGGGGTCGTGAAGGGGGTGGTGTTTCAGGGTTTAGGCAGTGCAGTGGTGTTCGGGCAGTGTAGGGGGTTGTGCTAGGGGTGGTGTTTCAGGGTTTAGGGCAGTGCAGTGGTGTTCGGGCAGTGTAGGGGGTCATGCAGGGGCTGGTGTTTCAGGGTTTAGGGCAGTGCAGTGGTGTTCGGGCAGTGTAGGGGGTCGTGCTGGGGGTAGTGTTTTAGGGTTTAAGGTAGTGCAGTGGTGTTTTTGTAGTGTAGGGGGGTCATGTTTTAAGATGCAATGCTCCAATACCTGACCAGTCTGCACTACATAAAACTGCAAAAAAACTAAAAATAAAAAGTGTTTTGCACACTTTTGTCATTGGGCTATATGTGGGCTACATCTGGGTAATATTTGTGCTACATTTGGGCTCTTTTTTCACTGGTGGCCATCTTGGAAGACTTCTTTGTTATGAAGTTTCCTAATTTCTTCATTTACTGCAGTCTCCTCAGTAGGAAATGCTTTCAGTTTTTTACTTTGATTCCATCAAGAAGGCATTCAGATGTGTCTCACATCTGCCATAAATTCAGAATGTTAGCACTCTAGTTGCTCATTAGATCACTGGAGTAAAGCTACTGCTCACCAGGGAGTTAACTGGTAGTCTGCTGCTGGTATTGAAAGTGATTGTTTCAGTCTGCATGTCAGAATTTTCTAATGAAATAGAAGAGGATTTCAGATCTCACTTAAAACATGCCCTAATTTTTCTTTCTGCAGCACTAACCATAATTTCTATTTCAAAAAGAACCCCTCATTTTGTTTCTTTTTAAATTAAATGTTTTAAGTGTTACCGGTTTATTCCAATCAAGATGGCTTCAGGTGTGCCATACTTTTGTCATAAGTAAGGCTGTTAGCGCTCTAGTTGTTCTTTAGAACACTCTGGGAAGCTGCAGTAGAACACAAAGGCATCAACTGGCAGGCTGCTCCTGTTGAAATATAACAGGAAGATATTTGAGATCACACTTGAAATATGTCCTAATTTTTCTTTCTACAGCACTAACCATAATTTCTATGACAAAATGAACCCCATCATTTTGTTCCTTTTTAAATTAAATGTTTTAAGTGTTACCAGTTTATTCCAATCAAGATGGCTTCAGGTGTGCCATACGTTTGTCATAAGTAAGGCTGTTAGCACTCTAGTTGTTCTTTAGAACACTCTGGGAAGCTGCAGTAGAACACAAAGGCATCAACTGGCAGGCTGCTCCTGTTGAAATATAACAGGAAGATATTTGAGATCACACTTGAAACATGTCCTAATTTCTCTTTCTACAGCACTAACCATAATTTCTATGACAAAATGAAGCCCATCATTTTGTTCCTTTTAAATTAAATTGTTTAAGTGTTACCAGTTTATTCCAATCAAGATGGCTTCAGGTGTGCCATACTTTTGTCATAAGTAAGGCTGTTAGCACTCTAGTTGTTCTTTAGAACACTCTGGGAAGCTGCAGTAGAACACAAAGGAATCAACTGACAGTCTCTGCCCTTGTTGGATGTACATGTTTTACTGAGAATGTCAGACTTCATTCTCACATGAGTGAGAAAGATAATGTGAATTTACAGAAAATATGCTCTCATTTTAGCTTCTGGAGCACCTTCCAAACCTCCATGGGACAAGCATGAGAAAATAGTGTTCTCTCAAACATGACTCATGATATCCCAGCAGAAGGTTTTTCACATGGTAAAATCACCTTAGAATACACCACAATTCCTAAAATTAGTATGGTACCATCAACAAATAAATTCTAATGTAACTAAAGCCTGTTATCACCCTTTATAGTTCTCCTTTTGGTGACCCTCAAAATCTTCTATTCACTACAATGCATTTCAATGAGGTACTATCATTTATATTGGTCCCAAGATGGCTGCCAGCAATTCCAGGATGAAGTGCTGACAGCCAATCAGATCTCACAATGACATGTGTGGTTAGGCTCCGCCCAGATATATATGTGACTTTACTTTTGATTTTCTCAGGAACTACTGAACGGATTTACACCATTTAAGCAAAAGGCATGACACTGAACCAAGGGCTACCTCTTTGCCAAATTTGGTGTAATTCCGTTCAGCAGTTCGGGCTGTAGCTGCGACTAAAGGTTCCTATGGAAAAATGAATGGGGAAAACGCGTTTTGGGACCCCCTTTTTCTCGGCCCCCGATTGACGTATCACCCCGAGACTTTCAGGATAGGAGCGGACCGGAGCGCCCCAACAAGTTGGAAACTTTCGCGAAGATTCGTCAACCGGCGCCAACGTTATTTCAAATAGAATGTCGCGGATTTCCTATGGATAATAGGTTTTAACTATAACTATCTACTGGCGACCGCCAGTAGATAATATATATATATATATATATATATATATACATATATATATATATATATATATATATATATATATATATATATATATATATATATCCTCACACCCTGCTTCAAATCTTTCACCAGTCCTGGAATCGGAAAGCGGGCACGGACCACGTTTCTGTGCAAAAGTTGTTTATTTTCAGTCGGCCATGACGCGTTTCGGTCCCTCCTGGACCTTGATCACATGACAGCGCTCTTTGGCATTTTCTCCCTTTTTAAAGTGACAGTGCCTAGTGCAAGGTTCCGGTGATCTCCCCATAGACATAGAAGACATACTATAGTTTTTAAATCTAGTACATTCACGTTTTTTTCCTCTCCCCCCAATTTTATCTTATTGCAACTCTTTACAATATTATATTGCAATATCTCCATTTGCCTTCGATCATGGGTACAAATAAATATGACAATAAATAAACACATAATAAGTACCGTAGCAGCTGATTTTCATACATTTGTAATGTGTGATATTAAATAGAGGATAAAATGTCTACTTTAATCAATTAATATTTAAAATTATTTGGGTCAATCCTGTATTAGAAACGGAATGTAAAACATAGTAAAAATATAATAAAAACCATTTTATAACATATTTGCATGAATGCAGTTTTTTTGCTGTGAAACTTGTTTCAACTTGGTTTATCTATGATGTTGTTTGTCCTGTCCTGTGCTATTCACCAAATCTAATTAAAAATGAAAATATGTGTAAAGTGCTTGTGCAAGATGTGTTCCACTTCCTTAACATTGCGGATATGGACCTTAAAAGTGACCTTCTAATAGTAAACATTACACCCCTAAATGTGCAAATAACAATTGTTAAAAAAACATTATTTTTATGGTTAAGGTCAGGCGGCAGCCTCTCACTGTTATGGTTTATACTTTCCATTGGTATTATACATCCTCCCTTTATCCCTTGTAATGGGTCGCAGCTCCGTTAGCTAATTGTATGAGTCTTCATAGGTACAAACCCCTGTTAAACAACATGATCTAAAATGATTTAAAACTGCTGTTGTTTAAGAGTCTTAAATATATATATATATATATATATATATATATATGTATATATATATATATATATCCAGCTCCAATGCACCCCACTTGCGGGTCACTCGAAGGGCGGGTACTTCCCGAACCACGGCGGTGCCTCGTGGTTAAAAATCCCTGCTCCAAAAATTTCTTATTTAAAGAAATTATAGCACTCACGGGGTCGGCAGTCAGTTGATCTTTATTTTCTCAACAAACAAACGCGTTTCGGAACCAGTCCTTCATCAGTGTTTACACATCATATTGTAAAGCGCCATTTTTAAAGAGGCAAAATCATAGAGACAAAAAGAGGATGTGGCGCATATTTACTAGGCGCCATTTCTAAGTGGTGATTTTGAAAGATTCAAGAAATCTGATCTATTAAACTAATTAATATGAGAACCCATGTTCATACATACAATTATTTACACGAAAATTGACCATTATTTACAACATATCGCGTACACCACCATTGAACCATAATCTCGCCGTAGATCGGCATCAGGCAACCTCCAAAATGGAGATTGCCCCAATTCCTCTGTTACATTTCGCCGTAAATCGGCAAGTCTCATATTAATATTATATACAGTAGCAGTATGATCTTAAATTCATTTACATCATTACTATTCTCCTATTTACTAGAGACAAATTAATTAACTAGATGTACACATCATATTGTCAAGCGCCATTTTTAAAGAGGCAAAATCATAGAGACAAAAAGAGGATATGGCGCATATTTACTAAGCGCCATTTCTAAGTGGTCTATTAAACTAATTAATGTGAGAACCAATGTTCATACATTCAATTATTTACACGAAAATTGACCATTATTTACAACATATTGCGTACACCACCATTGAACCATAATCTCGCCGTGGATCGGCATCAGGCAACCGCCAAAATGGAGATTGCCCCAATTCCTCTGTTACATTTCGCCGTAAATCGGCAAGTCTCATATTAATATTATGTACAATAACAGTATGATCTTAATTTCATTTACATCATTACTATTCTCCTATTTACTAGAGACAAATTAATTAACTAGATGTACAGCCAATTCTTCCCCACTGTTGAGTCCATTCGGAGTCCTAGTCTGTAAATCGATTATATATCGTGACTCCAGTCTTCGTAGTTTTAAAACTCTGTCTCCCCCTCTGATATTTATAGGGACATGGTCAAGACTGAAAAATTGTAATAGGTCCCTATTACTCCCATGTTTAATGGCAAAGTGTCTGGCGACTGGATAATTCAAATCCCTTTTTGCTATGGCACGCATGTGCTCTAATATTCTTATTTTGACACTATGTATCGTGCTGCCTATATACCTGAGGCCACAAGGGCAACTCAGGCAATAGACACAGTGTGTAGTTTGGCAGGTCATAAATTTCGAAATCTTCCTACGAATATTAGTTCCTGTCACCTCATAGCTAAGTACTCTTTTGCTAAAGGCACAGGCCTTACATTTGCCACACGGATAAGAACCTCTCAATTCACTCAGTGTGCTTTGCCTAGGGGAGATCTCATCCAAATGACTATGGACCAAACTGTCTTTTAGAGAACAGGCTTTCCTAAAAGTGATCATTGGACATGCTGGAATATCCATGCCAATGATCAAATCGGTTTTTAATATGTGCCAATTTTTCCTCATTGTTCTTTTGAGAGACTCCGCCTCATCCGAATAAGTAGTGATCATTCGGAATTTCCCTTGGTCAGTGCCCTTATCCCTCCCAAGACGAGTTACCTTAGTTAGTTCATCTCGTCGCAAAGAATCCACTTTTTTTTTTTTTTTATATATATATATATACAGTTTATAATCAAAGTATGTAAAATTGATATTTAGTACCACAATATTTTTCCGCAATATTTGTGTATTGCAATACTTTTGTCGTTGATTTTATGTCATAGAAAACATTTTGCATCAGGGCATCCTATGCTTGAAAGAATTTTTCAAGAAACCCCTTTTTATGTGCATTCCAGATCTGCAGTCCCTTTGCTACAGTTATTCAGCTGAGCTTCAGAACGTCCCTGAGAGGTAGCATATACAGGCGCAGGATTCTTGATTGCAAATGCCTATTGAAAATAACATGAGAGAGTGTCAAGGTGGATTGTCCTCCCCCTCTCTTCTCTGGACACTCCTTCATGATTTTCCTCATCACGTGAGCCCTTTATTCTTCCTCCATAAGGCATCTTATCCTCCGGCTTCCTCCCTAAAGGTTAACTCTTAAAGTGTGCAGTTCCTGTTGTGGGCTTGCTGTGGCCAAACTTAAGAACATCACATGCTGCATATATTATTTGCTATAATAAGGACTTTGCTTAACTATTCTAGTTAACTTTGTTATTATAGATGCTTTGAACTTTACATGTGAATCGGAGTTCATGACCTTTTTACTCTCAAAACACAATGTGTTCAATTAGTAAGCACTACAATGGAAAAAGCCCATTTGAAAATATGTATACTTTCGTCTGAAGTTAATGCCAAGGGACTTACTCTCAAAACCCAATGTGTTCAATTAGTAAGCACTACAATGGAAAAAGCCCATTTGAAAATATGTATACTTTCGTCTGAAGTTAATGCCAAGGGACTTAAACTGATGAAGGTATTATCTAGCTCAAAATGCTTCGGAATGATAGCCTATTATGTATTTACAACTAAGACTTAGGAATACTGCTAAAAGAATGACTGAAATATGACTTTTATTCAGGTTCCCAGAAACTCAATACAGAGCAATTATACCAGTGCACCTGTGACACATATTGGACAATATAATGGCCTTTGAAATTCAGTTTTTCTTCTCTGACATCATTTCACAATATCCTGCTCCTCACCTTATAAAATCACACTGATCGACTCATGTAACATTACTTTAGAACTAAAATGTCCCTCAGGCCATAGGAAATTATAAGTATAAGGTTTTCTAATCAAACTCTGAACTACTAACACACAGACACATATAACACAACATCAAAACAGATGCGATTAAAACTAACCTGCTCTTTTTCACCAAATGTTTACACTTCTTGGGAACTCTTTCCAATGTCCAGGAATGCAATTTCCCAAATGGAAGAAAGCCCTGTATCTCTTACTTTTTTGGCCAAAACATCAAAATATCAACATGAACATCAACAGCATGCTTACAATTCAGCATCCCAACAAAAACATCTATGTTTTCCCACTCGGTTCTCGCTCATAAAGTTCTCAAACATTTCTTCTCCCACTTCCATTGTTGTAAACCCAGTTTATTGTATCTTATCACATTCTAGCTTCAAAGTAGTAGAACGGTATGCCATCTTGCCCCTTCTGATCCACTTACAGATTTTACTTTTGACAACTTGGGCCAGATGTACTAAGGGATTTTGGGGTTCCAAACTCTGAGATTTACAAAATTGTACATAGGTTGGTTCACAAAGTCAGACAGGTTTCACAAACTTTTGCTGTGTATTTTGGGGCAGATGTACGACCAATTTTTGCGGTCCCAAATGGGAAATCAGCCCATTTGCGACTGCAAAATAGGTCTGTGCAATGTACAAACCCTATTTTGCGAGTTGCTAACCTATTACCGACTCACGAAATAGGATTTGCGACTTGCTCTTAGGAAGGAGCGTGCGAAGGGCATCCATTCCTAATAGCAAGTCACACTTCTATGTACGATTGTTTTGCAACCACAATTGTGGTCGCAAAACACACAGTTTACCACCTACTTCAGGTAGGTGGTAAGCCACTCGCAATGGGAAGGGGTCCCCAGGGGATCTCTTCCCCTTTGTGACTGGCAGCGAAAATATTTTTTAAGAGCAAGGCAGTGGTCCCATGGACCACTGCCTACTCTTAAAAAATGAAACCGAAACGTTTCATTTTTCTTTTTTAAATGCATCCCATTTTATTTCAAGGAAAATGGGATGCATTTGAGAAAAACTGCTTTATTTAAAAACCAGTCACAGACATGGTGGTGTGCTGACCTCAGCAGGCCACCATCCATGTGAGTGCTGGCCATTGCCAATGGAGTCGTAAATTGCGACCTCCCTCATGAATATTAGCGAGGCAGGCCATTTGCGACCCCATTGGGAATCGCAAACAGTGTCTGAGACACTGTTGTACATTCCATTTTGCAAGTCGCAAAAGAATGCAATTTGCGACTCGCAAAATGGAAAGGTCGTACATCTAGCCCTTTGTGATTGTTTGTTGTGAAACCATTTCCATTACATCTGGCCCCCAGTCTCACATGGACTTCACTCTTATTGTCTTACCTTCTTAACCACAGCTTATTCTACTCTCAACACTGCAACCCATGACATTGCCACATCCCAAACTGAATTCTCTTACTTCCCCAACTTCAACACAGGAAGAGATTGAAATGCAGGTCATCCTTCTTTTTTTGATTGTTACATGAGCTTTCCTGCATAGACATCTTGTGACCTCCGCAAACACTCATATGACAATAACATGATTCAAAACACAGCACATCTTCTCTTTGAGCCTTCTTGTAAGCTTGGTTCTGCAATCATTCTTATCAACCATATCCACTGTGTATCAGCCTAAATCACTGCAATTTCTCAATCAACACCGGTAACCTGGAACACAATGCATCACCAATTAGGAGTCATATTTTCCTGACTTTTCAGATCATAAAAAATAAAATATCAGCCCTTAACAAAATATTGTACACCGTTACTTAGACTGTGTGGTAAAGAAAGAATTCTGCAACATCTAGGCACTCATCCTTTTCTGTTTTTCCCACTGCCCAACTATAGCAGTTTAACCGAATGCACCAGGAATTATCTAGCACTGCCATGATTTCTTAAACCCAATGATGATATCACCTCCTTATCTAAGCCTTTCTATAATACCACACACAAGTTTATTTGAACTAAGTTTCATTATTCATGGTGACAGTTTAAATTATGAATACACTGGCAAGGTTCCAAACTCATTCACACTATTTCCAGACCCAGACCAAATAGAACTAAGGCCATATATAAATGCACCCTCAATTAGATTAACGATGATTCATCACATACTAGTTCCACCACACAAACCAAACACCAGATAAGAAGAGATCTTCTGAACTGCAGATCTGGTATATTTCACTCTGCTCTCATCCTTCCTTTTCTCTTAGCATATAATCTTGATATACCTTACACAAATTTGGTCTACCCTTCGTCTGAGCCACTCCTTAATTTCCTACTACTAGAGAGCTGTGAGATGTTACAGCTAGGTTGAGCTCACAATCCTGGAGGTACCATACCCACCATTTCCAAATGTTTCTCTTTTCAACTTCCTAATACTCAGAGTGTCACCAGTTTTTAAGTAATACCAATGCATATATACAATTCCTAATGATTGACGAGCAGGCTTCATATCATATATCATCCTCCACATCTTTCTGGTAGCCGTCTGTCATCAATGATGCTCATCAATGATATGTAAAAAAACTTCTCATTTGAAAATTCTCTAATACGACCTTCTGAGAAGTACACCTACACAAATGACTCTAAATCACAATTAGTGATCTCAGAACTAGACATCATTGATATTTCTAGCACCCTTCCTGAGTACTACTTAGATTACTTTTTCCTCACCTTCAATATTCTACTGCACTTTTCCTCAGTACAAAACTAACAGAACCATATCTACTGTCAGATACATCAAGATCATTGACAAATATGTGTTTGGATTTGGGGGCAAGGCATTTTACAGCACCACAGACTATGTACTGTGATATTTGGTAATTTGGGTAAATTTGATTTATTTGCATAAGTTAATTAAAACCATTGCATTACAATAAAAACATCTAAAAAAAGAAAAAAGAGACATCACAGTTCATAAAGGTTAAAAGTTCTGTTAAGGTGCGATAATTAAGTGCTCACATTTGACTCGGGGCTTCTTATCATGTTTGCAGTTGGCCGTTGGTCTTTGGCCGGTCCCGTAGGAAAATATCACCCAACTAGCTCCTCAAATTACCAGGACAACTTTTGTTACCATTCTTCTTGCTGGTGCTCTTTCTCTTGTAAAGTGCTTATGCTTTGCGACTGTATAGGTGAGTGTTCTTTCAAGGTCCTGTGTTTAAAATAACCCAGTATCAACGTTTGGACATTACAAGGGCTGGGTCGGGAGGCCGTGCCGGGATACATAGTGCCCCTGATAGATTGTACAAATCTTCCACAGAGGGCCAGGCTATAGGGATCTTTTTGTATGAAACATACTGCAGAGGCCTCATGGCAGGTGGTTACTTTTTCGCTCAGGCATAGTTCTCTAGGAAGGATCCTCCTTGCAGTTGCTAAGGTCGGGCAACAGCACAGGAGGTGTAGCCATGATTCTCTTTTGTATTCACACACTTGACATGCTCCTTCTTTTGGTTTGCCCAGGCCTGCCCGAAATCCGTAATTGGAAGTGCCAGCAATCGCATGAACATAATCTCTCTTCTGGCTTTAGGGTTAAGCGGGGCGGTAAGGTAGGACTGGGGTTTATTTACTAAATATGAGCTATTCAGCGGGATCAGGAAGGATAATGTTTTTAATGTTGCCTGGTCTTGCTGGTACGAAGCTAGTTTATTGATACGCAATTTCCAGGTGGCGTATGAAATACAAGGCAGAGCGAGTGCTGGTTTGTTTATTTCAGTGAAAACCATGGCTCTCATAAGCTGCTTATTCCAGGTCGAGCCAATTTTATCAAATGTGTCTCTGAGTCAGCTCTTTAAGGATTCTCACAGAGATTTTAGGATTCAAATATAATATTTTAGAAAGTCGGCCTCAAGGGTTAGTCCGTCTGGCCGAATGAGTGGCAGTTAAGAGAACTGACCTTACTAATTACTTAAGTAGGTGAGGTATTGCTATCATCCCATGGTATGTAGCAAAAACCGAATATATCCAGGCCATCCAAGGAACTATTCGCTTGGCGGCAGGGTGCTGTAGATAACGTCCGGACGTTATCTAAGGTCAGTTCTCTTAACTGCCACTCACTTGGCCGGACGGACCCGGAACTATAACAGCGGGCCACCAGCGAGTTGAGGTGTTGCACTGAACGGTCAACATTATTAAATATGCTTTGGTTCTGCAATAACCCTGGTACTGTACTCTTCGCTATAAGTATAGCTGTGGCACCTCGTCTACACAAGGGAAATCCCGGCAATCCCCTCAATGAAATATCACTCAGGCAACCGGATTTAACAGCTTGTCCCCAGAATCACCTGTCCTGAAGAGACCCCATAACACGAGAGGGTCGAAACGTTGTCGGCTGGCAATCAATAAGAGGAAGCCATCAACTGATTATATAGTTGTTCCTGAATAATTTGCTTGTACCAACACTCCATTGGCTCCTCTTTTTACCAATAACCATCATTACATTTTTCTCTCAACTGCACCTTTTAATCCTCACAGGTTGTGGTTATGGTTACTTCACTGGGGTCACAATTCACTTTCGAAATATAAATGTGCATAATGTAAATACACAGACAGGACCAAACTTTTGTATGCTTTTTTTGTATTTAATAATTATTATGCAAGAATAAATACCTCACTTCGGCTGAAGTGAGTATCAAAAACATTTTTTTTTTGTCTAGTGGGCCAAAAACCATTTCAAACTGTTTTAATACGTTGATGCTTTATTAAGCTAAAGCTCTATTCTACATTTGATTGTTTTGCTTCAGTCTGGCAGGCGACATTAATTGTAGCTGTAATCAATCAACTGATCTAAAAATGAGTTCCTTGTGAACATTGTCTGTGCTTAAAATAAAAAAGATGTGGTGGGGGCACAGGTCAGGTGCTTCTGAGTGGATGGAGTTCATGATGGCAGTGGTGTCTTGTGTGAAGAGTTGGTTCCAGGTAGTGAGCAGGTGGTTGAGTTCTTGATTTGTGGGGTTGAGATTGTTGGAGAGGTCTGTGTATTGAGGTTCGAAGTTTTTGAAGATGGTGGAGATTTTGCTGTGGAAGAAATCCACCAGGAAGTCGCAGAGTTCCTGTGAAGGGGTGATGATGTTTTCAGTGGCTGAGGGGCTGTAGAACTCTCTGACGATGATGAGGAGTTCCCTGCTGTTATTGGAGCTCGCTTCGATGTGGTACGCCAAGGCATTCTTTTATTCTTTTTTAGGAGTTGGCGGTATTCGTTGAGAGCTGATTTGAAAGTTGTTCGGTCCATGGGCTCCATGCTAGTGTGCCATTTCCTTTTGAGTCGTTTGCAGGTGCTCTTCATGGTTCTTAGATCTGTCATGTACCGACTGGCTTACTTTGGGAATCTTTTGTGTTTGGTTGGTTTGCAGGGGGCGACTCTGATGGCACAGTCTGTGACCCAAACAGAGAGGTTTTTGACTGCCTTTTTGAAGTTGGTTGAGGTGTGAGGGTGGGAGGTGTTGAGGGCATTGGTCGATTGGCTCTCTCACATTTTGTTCCAGCTCCGGTGTGTCCTGCTGGGTGGGGGCAGTGCCAGGGAGTCGCAAGATTGTGAAGTGGACAATGGCATGGCCAGCCCAGGTGAAATCGGTGACGTGATTCTGTCACTGGCTGTGAAAGTCGGATTGAGTGTGTATCCTGTAATATGGGTGGGGCTGGTGACCAGTTGTTTGTGACTGATGTTGCTCATGATTTCGAGGAGGTTGGCAGTGTTGGTGGTGTTGGGGTTGTGAAGGTGGAAATTGAGGTCACTGAGGAAGATGTAGTTTTCAGAATTGATAGCTAGCAGAGCAGTGAATTCGGGAATGGCATTGCAGAATCCAGGGTGGTGTCCTCGGGGTCTAGGGTGCCTCTGATGGTGGTTTTGCTGTTGGTTCGGATCTTGAAGTTGGGGTGTTCCATGATTGGGGTGACTGTCATCTGCGGTGGTAGTGCAGTGGATTGTCTCCTTGTGAATAATGGTGATTCTGCCTCAGTGCTTGCTGATGTGGTCTCAGTGTGCCATCTTGTAGCCGTTGGGCGAGGCTGTGGCAATGTTGGGCACAGAAGCGGGGTTTAGCCTGGTCTTGGTGAAGAAAATGACATCAGGGGTGAGGGACGTGATGGTGTCCCAAATCTCTTTAGCGTGCTTGCAGAGGGGTTTTGTGTTGAACAGGAGGCAGTGGAGATGATCTTGGGTGGTCAAGGTGGGCATGGTGGTGGTCACCGTGCATGCTGGAGCTTTGGAGATGCAGGAAAGGCTACAGTGCCAGCAGGTAAACAGTCCTGTCATGGATTGGGGAGACTTGCGGCAGCAATTGTTGTTGGGCATTTTGGGTCAAGGGCTTGGAGCGCCATGTGGGTGTATCGTCGGGTGGTGGTTGGACCAGAGGTCCTGGCACTGGGCACAGTCCAGAGGCAGAAAGGCTTGCCTTCGGCATGCCGGTGGCTTGTCGGCTGTGCGTGTTCGTGCTGTGGCCTCCATAAGGTGTCCTGGCAGGTGGGAGGGGCTAGCAGGCAGCACAGAATGGGGGAAATAGTGGGAGCAGCAAACGGGGTAAAAGGAAACAGCAGGCAAAATACAGTGAAAGACACAAGCAAGCAATGCAAACTCAAAATAACAGTGCACAGAAGGGTTTCTAGGTGCTGGGGACTATGGCAGTCCAAGTTGCCACATATTCAAAAGGGTAACTGGCGGCAGTGGGGGATTGGCACACTGACCAAAGGTCTAAAACTGCTCACAGGAGCTGCTGTGACCTCCATTAGTAGTCCTGGGAGGGGCTAGTGGGCAGCACGGAGCAGGGAAAAACAGCCGGAGCGGCAAAGCGGATAAAAACAAACAGCAGGCAAAATACAGAGAAAGGAACAAGCAGGCAATAAAAAATCAAAAAAACAGTCCAACAGAGGGGTTTCTAGGCACTAGGGACTTTGGCAGTCCCAGTTACCAGGTATTCAAAAGGGCGACTGATGGCAGCTGGGGAGCGGCGCACTGACCAAAGGTCTAGGACTATCACTTAGTAGCTCCTCCTTTCTCTCTCTCTTCTTTCTCTTTAAGGTTAGATATTTTCTCATGAATCCATGGTGATAATCTGCAGTTTTCTCAGATTTTTCCATTATTTTTGCCTTCACCTTTGGCATCAGATTATTGTGACTTTTTTCTGTGTATGGTTGCTTTCCTTCTGTATTTACTACAAGCTAATGTTACACATTGTTTGCTGTAGCTATATTATCATTATTCCAATGAAAGGAAGGCACACAAATAATTAGCTATTACATGTATTGTTTAAAATAATAAACTGTTCATCAGTAAAGTTCATTTGGTGATGGTCAGGTGTGTTTCCATACAGTTCATTAATAGACAAGGAGCATCCAAGCCAAGGAACTTTTCTTAAGTACTTTATTCGAGAGTCTATCTGTAGTTGTCCAACACATATAGTTTCAGTCCATCTTTCTTTACAAAACTTCAATGTATACAATGGTATCCCAGCCAACATGTTTCGTCCACACCATGGGACTTTATCAGGGACTTTAAAGATATATATATAAAGTTCATTCAATTGTAATACAGAACCCACCCAAATTAAAAGAATATCATCTATGAAATGTCCCCAGAAATTAATATCATTATAAATGATTCAAGATGTGACTAGCATATAAGCAAATAAAAACTCATCACAACCTGTGACTTACAAGTGAAATTCAATTAACTGAAGAGGTAACATGTTGGGAAACAATATGGAGGCTAAGAAGAATCTGCTAGTTGTAACCAGGCAGTTTTCATTGAAAAAGAAGGTACTGTTAAGCTACTAATAATGAAGTCAAAAGTGAGAAGTACACCACAACCACTTGCTTTCCTTCTGGACTAGCTGATCTTTGTTTTACTTTAGTACAGGTACAGCTCAGCCTTTATGTTGGTCAGATTTCTTGAAAAAAATAATCACTTTAAATGGTTTTCACTGCTGAATCCCATTGAAGTTCCTATTTGGACTTTGTCACATAATCACGACCACATTGCTCAAAGTCTCTGATAACATCTTGCTCCTAATGGGCGAAACTTAGATCTGTGTTTTGATTCAACAGGACTTGTTAGTCTTCCCTCCGATGGGTGCAAGTGGTATGTCATCAATCTCTCATGTGAGTTAGCATCATAAAAAAACATAATCGCTTGGAATGTTGTCTGACTGATAATTTAGCTGAATTGCTGGGAAGGCAGTCATGTTTTGTAATTGAACGATATTAACGATTCGACCAGCAAAGTTACTCTAGGAAAGATAGGGCTTGATATAGAGTTTGCCATCACAAACTTGATGAATATCCTATCTGCCTTATTAGAAGTGCATTTTACCTTATAACCCTGCGCCAAACTCTAAATCGTGCCCATAATGATTTTGCGTATTATTTCTATTTTATAATTCTTTCTATAGGTATTTATAATGCAAACACAAATTCAACAAAAAGCAATGAAAGCACTGCACTCCTTAACTTTTGCCCCATATAAGATACATTTCCATCTTGACTGACCTCTATGTCTAATACCCATCTTTCTCTTTAACCTGATTCCATACTCACACTTTGGATTCTATTGTCTTAAAATTGACCCACCAGGCTCCTCATATTTTGTTGTGTTTCCTAGGAAAATTCTTTCTTTCATAAACCCTTTCTTCCACAGCTGTTCAGAAATCTATGCTCCCATTCCATTCAGTGACTGCCTGGATGGATGGCGCCCTCCTATAACGAGTTATATCCCTTTTAGCTACCATCAGTAGGTACCCATTCTGACATTATTTCCAACAGTGTCACTTTGGGATCTTTCAATACACTCTATAAAATTACTTAAACCGAATGAGATGTAACCGGGCTGATGTCATCAGTTACTTTGCTGCCATTTTGGCTTCTAATCATTATTCCTCTTCCAAGGCAGGCACAACCCATTCCCAATTTTCTTTTAAGATTTTAGATGGGTCTGGCATAAAAATCACCAATGGTGTATACAATCTGGATATTGCCTGGCTCTCTACTTTTTCTACAACCAGTTTGGTTTCAAGTGGGTTTGAAATTAGGACCTAGCATGAGTTCCGCTGTAGAGTTCTCCAAAGCATGACTAACCTGCACATATCTCAAGCACTGTGGATTATGGAGATAAAACTCCTCTTGGGGTTGTCTGATTGTGGCTTCTCTCCCACCTTGGAGATCCCAAAATTGTCCCACAAATGAACTTCAGCTAACTGGGACACTGTTTGGAGCCGTGTGACGTGACACAAAAGTGTTTCTTTAGTTACTTTTTCTCGTCACCTCATCTCCTTCAGAGCCTGGTGCCAGCACTCCATGGATATCCTAATGATTGATGCCACTGCCAGGGGCACTTTCTTGGCATATAATTAGGATGAAAAATTTGTAACTCCCATGTGTCAATCTCTAAACACTAGATCAGCTATTTCTGCGAACAACCGGTCATTTATTGGGAGTAGTTGCGCTATTTGGAAATATTGCTCTATATCTGCACATTCTAACCCCTCATCATTGGTCCATTGCATACAATTACTAAGGCCACAGTCAGTGGTCTTCCCGCCCTTAAATAACTTGTTATTGATGCATGCATAGTAGTGAAGACGTATTACAGAATATGTATGGTAGTTTTAAAGGACATATGATAATTGGGACTACAATGTCATTTTAAACAGAGCCCCTCTGCCAATTTTAAACAGAGCCCCTCTGCTTCTCTGTTGGTGAGGCAATAAATCAACTTACCACTTTTATCTCCAGCCTAATATTTTCTATACTGTGAGGCTGTGTTTGAAGAGTCTAGTAGTTTAGTTTTCAGTGTTTCCATGGCTGCCTCCAGCAACCTAAGAGAGTTTTCACCTGATAGATTGACCTCCTCCTCCAACTGGGGGCCTGATTCACAGAGGTAAACATACACTTTTGTGTAAGTTTACAATTGTTTGCTATTCACAAAGAGATATATGAATAGTATCTTTATGAGTGCAGAGTCTCTGCACATAAAATGACCTTTCAACCATCAAAAGGGAATGCCCTCGCTTGATCTCCAGCAGAGAGCATGGCAATCATCTGAGCTGACTATTGTGCCATCACTAAAAGGTTTATGAAGGATTACATGCAGCGTGGCTCAGAGCCCTCTCAGAGCCTGGGTCCCTGTAGCTGCTTCATCATGGTTGGCCTGAATTTGTGATTTTGTTCTGGAGATTTATGCTTTTTGGTGCTATTTTCACTGAAATCTTTTAATTGCATGTCTCTGGTTCTACTGATTAGATTTTTGTCATTTTGGTATGTTTTAGTTATTAAAATCTACTCTATTTAACTAAATCTGGTGTGGGATCCTTTTGTGGTGTGTTTTTACTGTGTTACTGTTTGAAGTGTTGTGCAAATATTTTACACATTGCCTCTAAGTTAAGCCTGAGTGCTCTGTGTCAAGCTACCAGGGGGTTGAGCACAGGTTAATTTAGGGTTTGTGTGTGACTTCTCTTCGCCCTGACAAGGATTGTGGTTTCTGCTTGAGAAGGGTTTTACCCCAGCAACCAGCAACCTCATTTCTTACATGGGTCAAAGGACCATAATCAGCAGATTAAAACAGTTAAATTAAATGATGGGGCCCAATCAAAAATTGAGTTCTAGATCAATAAAAGTTAAGGAGTTTTATTACAAAATTAAAAATAAGCGGTATGGAGACATTTGCCATAAAGGCTGTTAGATGCAAATTATACAGAGCACGCAAAAATAAGAAACATATTCCTAGTCTCAATGTGAAGCAAAGTCGGAAGGAAATTGGGCAGCATCACTAGCAGGATAGGAAAATATTCATAAAAATCTGTGCCACCCCAAAATCAAGGGGTTCTCATACACATTTCTTGCATAGCAAATTAGAGAAAATGCAAAATTATCATGGGTTGAGCAAAAGTATAAATTCTTTGTCAATTCAGAACACAAGAATAATGTACGCCATTACCTTAACACATAAACACCATTCCATTTCTAAAAATGCATTTAACACCCTTGGTGTTAATGTCATTCAGTGATGTTCAAATAAATATGAAACATTGAAGAGTAAACATTTTCAGCAAATTAATAGACTAGTTATCACAGTGTCATAGAGAACAAGGAAAAGCAATGTAATAATAACAGTGTAAATAAACTACTACACATCAGCTTGACTATGCTCTATGGAGCCTATGCAGAGAATATGTGTGCAGGGAGGAATAGGAGTGAGTGACAGAGATGGGATCCATCTTATCTAAAATGACTTTTTGCATGTAAATGTGGCATAAATAAAACACATTAATAAATATTTTTAACACGTGAAATTGGTTTCCATTGCAATTATGTCAATTCACTATATATATATATATAATTTTATATATATATAGTGGGTGGGTACATGAGTGGCTCAATGGATGAGTGAGTGGGTGTGTGAGCAGTGTATGGGCCTGTGAATGGGTATGTAAGTTTATGTGTGGGTATGCGAGTGGGTGTATGAGAAGTTGTATGGGGGTGTGAATGGGTGAGTGAGAGGTTCTGTGCATGATGTCATGAGTGATGCCGTTTAAGATGTCATCAGTGATGTCACCAGTGAAGTCTCTGACCATGTCATGAGTGATGTAATATGTAAGGTCATAAGAGGTACATTGTGGGGTTGTAAGATATAGTTAGCTCAGGTAACTACAACAGCTGAATTTCTCAGGTTTTGTGTGTGAGAAATCTGAGCCTAACTATAAAGTCCTTGTAACCTTTGTCTTTTTCAGTGAATTTCTATGTTTTTTAAATTGTATTCAGTAACTATAATGAAACTGCAACCTTAATTTTTTTAATGTTATTTCCTAACTATAACATCTCTGTAACCCTTTGTTTAGTGAATTTCTAAGGTTTTTTAAATTTTATGTCCTAACTATAACCTGTAATCTGTGAGAGTGGGTATGTGACTGGCTGTATGGGTCAGAGTGTGGATGTGTGAGTGGCTGTATGGGTTTGTAAGTGGGTATGTGAGTGGTTTTGTGGGTGTGTGTGGGTGTCTGAGTGGGTCTGTGAGTGGGTGTATGAGGGTCTCAGTGTGGGTGTGATAGTGTCTGGCTGGGTCTGTGAGTGGGTGCATGAGAGTCTGAGTAGTTCTGTAAGTAGGTGCAAGAATGTCTAAGTGGGTCTATGAGTGGGTGTAAGAGTCTCTGAGTGGGACTATGAGTGGATGCATGAGTGTCTAAGTGGCTCTATGAGTGTGTGTGTGAGTGTGTGAGTGACCCTGCAAATGGGTGTGTGAGTGTCTGAGTGGGTCTGTAAGTGGCTGTGTGAGTGACTGAGTGGGGCTTTGAGTGTGTGTGTTAGTGTCTGAGTGGGTCGGTGAATAGGTGTGTAATTGTTTGAATGGATCTGTGAGTGGTTGCCTGAGTGAGTCTGAGTCTGAGTGGATCTGCTGGTAGGCATGTGAGTGAGTGGGTCTGTGAGTGGATGTGCGAGTATTTGAGTGAGTCTGTGAGTAGGTGTGTGAGTGTCTGAGTGGGTCTGTGAGTGGGAGTGAAAGTATGTAAATGAGTCTGGGAGTGTGTGTGAGTATCTGAGTGAGCCTGTGAGTAGGTGTGAGAGTGTTTGAAAGGGTCTGTGAGTAGTGTGAGAGTTTGTGTGGGTCTGTGAGTGGGCGCATCAGTGTCTAACTGGGTCTATCAATGGTTGTGACAGTGTCTAAGTGGGTGTGTGTGTGTTGCAAAGTCATCCTGCATGCCCTGTGCACCCCCAATTTTGCTGAGTGGGACTGGAGGCAACTGACTCTGATTGTTCCTGGGCTCTGCCTAACCAATATAGAAAACACAGTGAAAACACACATGTACATTAGGATATACTACATATATGGTACACCTCTAATTGGCAAGACCTACCCTATCTGTCCCTAGTATATAATAGGGCAGGGGAATTAAAATGATCTTTAAGTCCCTTGTATATAATACGGCATGGCAGTTTAGAGGCCAGCAGCCCTTTCTGCACTTGCATTTATGCACTGCTGAGAGCCTGGGGTCATTTTAAAAGCTGCCCTCTGTTGCAGCACTATTTGTAAATGTAAATTGTGCCCAAACTCAACTTTGGTGGTAGGAGCACTTAAAAAGTGATATTCTACAATAATGTGGCATAGTAGGTACACCCAGGGACTCCCCTAGGTGTCCCAGGCATCATGTACCTATAAGGAGGGCCCTTATAAAAGAGTTTAAGAAATTGCACATTTCACTTCCCTTTTTGTAGTAAAGTGCTTCCCAAAATCGACGTTGGTGCTAGGAGCACTGTGGAGTGAAGATCTACACTATTTCTGCATATTCAGTACCCCTAAAGCCTCCACTAGGTGTCCCAGAGGCAGAGGGTCATGCAACTATTAGCAGGGGTTTTATAAAATATATGGTTAACATGCCCTGGTGATGGAGAAATAGCACATTTCATTTTCTCCATTGTAGATACTTAGCCCCAAATGATAGCATTGCAATAGCTTATGAATGCATAACTATCTTAGAAATCAAAGAAAATATCATTAAACGACTTAGGAGAATGGTATTGATAAATCCAACAATATGCTATTGTTGAATTTATCCTAAAATATACAGAAAAGAAATTGTAAGACTTTTTGTCTGTAAGCCAAAATTCAGCCTTCCTGTGGTCTCCCCTGATTTGTCAGAGTTAACAGGATTAGCCAGGATGCTTTGACAAAGTGATAAATGCCACACCCTGAGAGAAACTACCTGTTGGAGAGAGCTCTGCTACACAGGAATGCCAGAGCAGGGAGGAGGGGTTGTAAAGCATGAGCTTCAAAGGAGGAATAGGACAGGCAGAGAATGCTGGTTCCATCTACCAGCCAGATGGCAGATTTAATGCAGGAATTTTCCGATGGTAGGGGGAGGAGATCTATGGACATGAGCCATACTGGAGATTAGTTTAACTAGTTCTTGCTCCTCCGCTGAGATTTCAGGCACACTGAATTTTGGAGGAGTAGTGCTTTCTGGGAGAAGATTATGACACACTTTGGAGGAAGTGGTCATGCTCTGCGGTGTTGCCCTGCACCTCATTGGACAGGAGTGCTCTCCTGCTTGACCCCAGAGAACACTGAATAAATATGTGAGAGGAGCAGAGCATCTCAGATCTGCTCCTTCAAACTAAAAGAAGAAGAAGGCTTGATTTGCAACATCAGGCCCTGCATTCTGACTGACTGCACCTGCTGCATTATCTGGAACTACAACCCTCTTGATGTACCTTGCTTCAAGAGGAATAAAGAGTGGCTCCCTTCAAGCTACAGGATAACTGAGCTCACCTGGACCATCACCACCAAGAATCCCCTGCCTGGAGTGCGTCCAGTGGTTTTGCAAATGTTTTGTCCTGGTGCATTGTGGGAATTGTGGCCCCAACCTTTCAAGGACCATCTTGGAGATTTCAGACCCTTGGATTGTGTTTTGGACACTTTGGACCCTCAAGAGGAACTTCAGAAAGAAGTACCAGACGTTTGGAGCAACGTTGTTAAAAAGCTCCATAAGGGGACCGCAAGAGCCAAGCTGGCCTCCTTAAACTGCAAGTCAACCTGACCTGCTGCTTTGTCGAGCTGAAAAGCTCCAGGGGTCCGACTTCCATAGTTTGACCCCGAGATCCCTGAAAAGCACTTCAGCAAATTTTCACCGAATCCAGACTGGTGAAGAGCATCGAGGGACCCCGACAGAAAAAGCTCCAGAAAAGTTTTCAAGTCTGAAGGTAAAATCTCGACCGAGGCCTACTGCGAGGGGTATCCAAGCAGGACTCCAACGCGGTTGGCCTGAAACTTTGACTTTGTCCCAGTCAAGCACGACCAGATGTCCCAAGTTGGCACTATATGTTCCTAAGTGCTACATAGTACTACATCTTTAAAAATTCATATCTCCGGTTCCATACATTCGATTTTTGTCGTTTTGGTGTCATTTTAAAGACAACAATATTTCCTTTGTTTATAAATTAGTGAGGTATTTGTATTGTGTGTTTTGTCTTAATTATTTACTGAATTGTTATTTTTAAATGCTTTACATACCCATCTCCCAAGTTAAGTCTGCCAGCTCGCAGCCAAGCTACCAAAGGTTGAGCATTAGAATAATTTGAGACCTATACTGATCCCTAGACCATGTTAGTGGCCTTGTTGCCAATGGTAGATGCATATTTACCACTACTAGTAACCCACTTTCCAACATTTGGTGTTCAGTGGTGTGGATGAGGACTTGTGTTTAAAAGTACACCTTTCAGTGAAGTGAATTAAGATTTTAAAAACCCTGTAAATTGTCTAAGAACAAAACTTTGAATTTTGAATTTTTGTAATTTGGACTAAACTGATTTTTAAACCATTGTTTTGAATTTTCCAAAATGTTTCTAAGTCTAATTGCTAGTTGTTGTGACCCAAAACTAGGGATACCATGGAGCTGGACCTAGCTAAACTGACTAAACTTAAGATGGCTGAGCTTAAGGTACAGTGTAGGGCTAGGGGGCTGCGTGCATCCCACAAGATTAGGAAGGCAGGGTTGATTAAGTCCCTGAAGGCCTGGGCTGGGGTAGCTGCAGAGATTCAAGGGGAGGGGAAGGACGACTCTCCCAGTATAATCCAGGAGGGTGAGGATGATACCTCCTCCATTGCTTCCGGTAGTATGTACATGATTTCCAGAGATGAGAGAGGGGGTTCTCCCACACAAGGGCTAGGGATGTCCCAAAAAGAAAGAGAGCTAGCCCTAGAAGAGAGGACTAGTAGGAGGAGTAGAAAGCAAGAAGAAATGGTGAGAGTGATAATGATGAAGAGAATGAGATGTCCAGGAGTTTGACCACAAGCTTCCCAATGGTATAGAACCCAGGTACACAGAGGGGGATGACATTGACAATGGTTGACTGCCTTTGAAAGGGCCCTGAGATGTGGTGGGTCTGCCCCAAGCATTGGGGTTCACTCTTGTGGGAACTGATTCCAGTAGCTGGGCCCACTTTCCACAGTGAGTGTCTGTGTGGGTCTGTTAGCGGGTGTGTAAGTATCTGTGTGGGTCTGTGAGTGGGTTTGTGAGTGTCTGTGAGGGTCTATGAGTGGGTGTAGAGTGTCTGAGTAGGTGTGTGAGTGTCTGTGTGGGTCTGTGGATACATGAGTGTCTGTGTGGGACAGTAAGTGGGTGTGTAACTGTCTGAGTGAGTCTGTGAGTTGGCGTGAGAGTGACTCAGTGGGTCTATCAGTGGGTGTGAGACTGCCATCGCAATGACGTCGGTAGTCACGAAGAGCGCATGTTTTGTACAAAGTGTAAAACATATTTATAGACACATTCTACAGTATGTTTAACAGTAGAGCTTTATTAGTGTACTTTTTAAAATCATATTTTTGTTGTGAGTTTCCAGAAACATCGTCTTCAAAGCTTATTTTCCTTTTTCGCGGTGACGCCACATTGCGATGACGTTGTTAGTCAAGAAGAGCGCATGTAATTTATAAAGTGTAAAACATATATGTGACACATTCTACAGTATGCTTGACAGTAGAGGTGTGTTTATTGTTATGTTGTTGTAGTTATTTAGCTTAAAACTAATGTTGAAATCTATTTTTCTACTTTTGCGGCGACGCTGGCCATCACAACCATATTCATAATCGCCATGATGGCGTGTTTTTGAAAAGTGTAAAAATGTATATACACATATTTTAAAGTAAGTGTGACAGTAGGTGCTTATATACTAGAGCTTTGAAGCTATGCTTTTATATTTACGTTATTCTAACCTAGGGGCATATTAGCAAGACCCACGTTAAAATTATCGCCGTTTTAGCGGCAGGAAACTGCCGCTAAAACGGCGATAATGGGCTTGCTAATATGCGTTATGGAATTCCAATAGAAGCCCAGGTTAGATGTCCTGCACATCTAACCTGGGCTTCTATTGGAATTCTATAACGCATATTAGCAAGCCCATTATCGCCGTTTTAGTGGCAGTTTCCTGCCGCTAAAACGGCGATAATATTAACGTGGGTCTTGCTAATATGCGCCCCAGTTTTATATTCCATTTCCGGTGTTCGTGATTACGGACGTAGTTGCAAAGATCACGTGACCTGAAAAGAAAGTGATATGATTAGATAAAACAGTTTTCAACTATATTAATAGGAAGTCCCCACCCATATTTTTTTCATATTGTTCCATTCATTGTGGAATCATTCGGAGCAGGCGTGTGTGCAGTGGAGAAGTCATTGTGGAGGATGGCTGCTTTTTCATTTTTTAACAGTAAATGTCAGCAGGAGGTGCAGAGGAGAACCAACTCCAACAGAAGGCAGAACAGGATATTAAGGAGTTGGAAGGAGAAGAAGAACAAGATGAAGAGCCCTAGCTGAAGTAGAGCAGTATAGCTTGGGAGTTTTTCACTATCCCATCTGCGGAGTCTAAGACAGTTGCAAAATTTGTAAAGTGTCCCCTTTGCAATAAGACAATGTCTAGAGGCTCCAACAAAAAGTACTCATGTGGTATTACATTTATGCTCTATCATCTTAAAACATACCACTAACATGATTTAAAAAGAACAAAGAAAGCCAGAAAAGCTGTGGCACCATGAACATCATCTAGTGCTCCACCTGTTCTCGGAGAAAAAGTGCCAGCTGAATTAGAAAACCATTATGTGGAGTTGGTCCCAGAATTTAGAAGGATAGCTTTGTATTTCTTGTACTGTTCAGGTATAGTTACTGCTGGAGAGCAGTAATTTCCAGCTTTGAAAAATGCAGCAACGGAGCACAAATGCAATCCTTACTTTGTGCAGCTTGTTTCTGATGCTTGTGTTAGTTTCCTATACCATGTTTCCCATTTGTTTGGAAAGAAAACAGGAAAATAATATAACATCTAGGAAAAAAAATGGTTCTTTTTAGAACCGCCTTTCATGGTTAAAAAATGATAAGCTGAATGAATTTATGACTGCATGGGTAGTGCCTGAGTGATTGGATGACTGCATTGGTAGTGTCTGAGTGATTGGATAACTGCATGTTGAGTGCCTGTGTGATTGGACGAGTGTATATATAGTGCCTTGGTGACTGGATCAGTGCATGTGTAGTGTCTGGGTGATTGGCTGAGTGCATGGGTAGTGCATACGTGATTGGATGAGTACAAATGGAGTGCCTGGATGATTGAATGAGTGCATGGGTAGTGCATGCATGATTAGATGAGTGCAAATGTAGTGCCTGGGTGAATGGATGAGTGCACGTTCAGTGCCTGGTGAATGAATGAGTGCAGGTGCAGTGCCCGGGTGATTGCATGACTGCATGGGTAGTGCCTGAGTGAATGGATGACTCCATGGCTAATCAATCACTCAATCAATCAGGGGTTTGTTAAAGCGCGACTACTCACCCGTAAGGGTCTCAAGGCGCTATGGGTGGGGGGGTGCAGGTTCCATCCATCAAGGAGGGGCTCTGTCGAAGAGCCAGGTTTTGAGGTTTCTTGCGAAGATGGGTAGCGATGTTGTCTGTCTGAGGTGGATCGGAAGGGTGTTCCATGCTTTGGCCGTGAGGAAGGAGAAGGAGCGGCCTCCCGATCTGGTCTTTCTGGTGCGGGGGACAACGGCGTAGGAGAGCTGGGCTGATCGTAGGGTCCTTTGGGGTGCGTGGAATTTGAGTCGGCTGTTCAGGTATGCTGGTCCGGTGCCGTGGAGGGCCTTGTGTGTGTGGGTGAGCATCTTGAAGGTGATTCTCGCCTCGACAGGGAGCCAGTGGAGTGTGCGCAGGTGCTGGGAGATGTGGCAGTGTTTTGGCAGGTTGAGGACCAGTCTTGCGGCGGCGTTCTGGATGTTCTGTAGCTTGCGGGTGAGGTTTTTGTTTATTCCGGCGTAGAGTGCGTTGCCGTAGTCGAGTCTGCTGGTGACCAGGGCGTGAGTGACGGTCTTTCGGTGTTCGAGGGGATCCATTTGAAGGTCTTATGAAGGAGGCGGAGGGTGTGGAAGCAGGAAGACGAGACAGAGTTGATCTGGCGGTCCTTTTTGAGCTTGGAGTCCAGGATGATTCCCAGTTTGCGTGCGTGGTCCGTGGGGGTTGGAGGGTTTCCGAGGGCGGGGGGCCACCAGGTGTCGCTCCAGGCATCAGGGTTTGGGCCCATGATGAGTACTTCTGTTTTGTTGGTGTTTAGTTGTAGGCAGCTGTTTTTCATCCATTTGGCGACGGCTTCCATGCCTTCTCGAAAGTTGCATCTGGCGGTGTTGGGCTCGTTGGATAGTCACCCATGCTACTGCATGGGTGACTGTATGAGTGCCTGAATAGTGTCTAAATGATTGTAGGAGTGCAAGTTTAATGCTGGGATGATTGCATGAGTGCAAGTGCACTGCCTGGATGATTGGATAACTGCAAGGGTAGTGCATGCATGGTTGGATGGGTGCATGTGCAGGGTCTGGGTGATTGAATGAGGGCACGAGTAGTACCTGGGTGATTGGATGAGTGCATGGTACTGCCTGGGTGATTGGATGAGTGCATGAGTAGTGCCTAGGTGATTGGATGAATGTATGAGTAGTGGCTGAGGGACTGGATGAGTGCATGGGTTTTGCCTGGGTTATTTAATGAGCGCAATTGCACTGCCTGGATAATTAGATGAGTACAAGTGCAGTGCCTGGGTGAATGGATAAGTGCAAGTGTGGTGCCTGGGTGAACGGATGAGTCCAAGTGTGGTGCCTGGGGGAATGGATGAGTGTAGGTACAGGTCCTGGGTGATTGCATGACTGCATGGGTAGTACCTGAGTGAATGGATGAGTGCATGGGTAATGCCTGGGTGATTGTATGAGTGCAAGTTCCCAGCCTGAATGATTGGATGAGTGCAAGTGCAGTGTCTGGATGATTGCATGACTGCGTGGGTAGTGCCTGAGTAACTGTATGAGTGCAAATGCAGTGCCTGGATGATTGCATGATTGCAAGTGCAGGGCCTGGATCATTGGATGAGTGCAAGTGCAGTTCCTGGGTGAATGGATAAGTGCAAGTGTAGTGCCTGGGCAAAAAGATGAGTGCAAGTGTTGTGCCTGGGTGATTGGATGAGTGCAAGTGAAATGCCTGGGTGAAGGAATGAGTGTGAGTTCAGTGCCTCAGTGACTTCATGACTGTATGGGTAGTGCCTGAGTGAAAGGATGATTGAATGGGTAGTGCCTGGATGATAGTACGAATGAAAATGCAGTGCCTAGTTGATTGAATAAGTGCAAGTGCAGCACCTGGGTGAATGGATAAGTGCAAGTGTAGTTCCTGGGTGAATGAATGAGTGCAAGTGTGGTGCCTGGGTCAATGGATGAGTGCAAGTGCAGTGCCTGGGTGATTGCATGACAACATGGGTAGTGCCTGAGTGAATGGATGAGTGCATGAGTAGTGTGTGGGTGATTGTATGCGTGCAAGTGTAGTGCTTGGATGATTGGATGACTGCATGGGTAGTGCATGCATGATTGGATGATTGCATGTGTAGTGCCTGGGTGACTGAATGAGTGCACAAGTAGTGCCTGGGTAATTAGATGAGTGATGGTACTGCCTGGGTGGTTGGATGAGTGCATTAGTAGTGCCTAGGTGATTTGATGAACGTATGGGTAGTGGCTGGGTGATTGTATGAGTGCATGGGTAGTGCCTGGGTGATTAAATGACTGCATTGGTATTGCCTTAGTGAATGGATGAGTGCATGAGTAGTGCGTGGGTGATTGTATGCGTGCAAGTGCAGTGCTTGGATGATTGGATGACTGCATGGGTAGTGCATGCATGATTGGATGATTGCATGTGTAGTGCCTGGGTGACTGAATGAGTGCACAAGTAGTGCCTGGGTGATTAGATGAGTGATGGTACTGCCTGGGTGGTTGGATGAGTGCATTAGTAGTGCCTAGGTGATTTGATGAACGTATGGGTAGTGGCTGGGTGATTGTATGAGTGCACGTGCAGTGTCTGGACGATCACATGAGAGAAAGTGCAGTGCCTAGATCCTTGTATGAGAGCAAGTGCAGTGCCTGGATGAATGGATAAATGCATGTGTAGTGCCTCAGTAAATGGACTAAGCGCAAGTGCAGTGCCTATCTCATTATATGAATGCAAGTGCAGTGCCTGGGTGAATGGATGAGTGCAAGTGCAACACCTGGGTGATTGGATAAGTGCAAGTACACTGCCTGGGTGAATAGATGAGTGCAAGCGCAGTACCTGGGTGATTCATGATTGCCTGGGTGATTGGATGAGTGCAAGTGCAGTGCCTGGGAGAATGGATGAGTGCAAGTGTAGTGCCTTGGTGAATGGATGAGTGCAAGTGCAGTGCCTGGGTGATTGCATGACTGCATGGATAGTGCCAGAGTGAATGGTTGACTCCGTGGATACCTCATGGGTGACTGGATGAGTGCCTGAGTAGTGTCTTAATGATTGTAGGAGTGCAAGTTTAATGCTGGGATGATTGCATGAGTGCAAGTGCACTGCCTGGATGATTGGATAACTGCATGGGTAGTGCATGCATGGCTGGATGGGTGCATGTGCAGTGTCTGGGTGATTGAATGAGGGCACGAGTAGTACCTGAGTGATTGTATGAGTGCACGTGCAGTGCCTGGATGATCACATGAGAGCAAGTGCAGTGCCTAGATCCTTGTATGAGAGCAAGTGCAGTGCCTGGATGAATGGATAAGTGCATTTGTAGTGCCTCAGTAAATAGACTAAGCGCAAGTGCAGTGCCTATCTCATTGTATGAATGCAAGTGCAGTACCTGTGTGAATGGATGAGTGCAAGTGCAATACCTGGGTGAATGGATAAGTGCAAGTACACTGCCTGAGTGAATAGATGAGTGCAAGCGCAGTACCTGGGTGATTCATGATTGTCTGGGTGATTGGATGAGTGCAAGTGCAGTGCCTGGGAGAATGGATGAGTGCAAGTGTAGTGCCTTGGTGAATGGATGAGTGCAAGTGCAGTGCCTGGGTGAATGAATGAGTGCAAGTGCACTGCCTGGGTGATTGCATGACTGCATGGGTTGTACCTGAGTGAATAAATCACTCCATGGGTATCATCTGGGTGATTGAATGACTGCAAGTATAGTGCTTGGGCGAACGGATGAGTGCAAGTGCAGTGTGTGGATGAATGAAAGAATGTGAGTATAGTGCCTAAGTGATTCCATAACTGCATCAGTAATGCTTGAGCGAAGGAATGACTCCATGGGTACCGCCTAGATGATTGGATGAGTGCCTGAGTAGTGGCTGGGAGAATGGATGAATATAAGTGCAGTACCTGAGTGATTGGATGACTGCCTAGGTAGTGCCTGGGTGATTGGATGAGTGGAACTATAGTGCCTGGGAGATGGGATGAGTATATCAGTAGTGACTCAATAAATCCATCACTAGATTGAAGATTTGACACATGTATTATATCCTGATCTGCAACCACTTTGAAAAATGTATTTACAGAAAAATGTAAAAGAATTTCATTTTGAACATTAGGTAACCAAAACAACACAACAATATTTATTTCTCCAAAACTTTAATACAACATAGAAAAATGTTTTACTGTTTTTTACTGTTTTCAACTTTCATACTTTTTCACTTTCAACAGTAGTCTGTATGAAGCATCATCATCAAACAGTAGGGAAAAAACAATCAATGGATCATAAAAAAAAATGCGCACAGTAGATCATTACAAATATGTTACACTGTGCATTCCACTAACTACAAGTTTGTTAATACTGGCTTGATGACTGGTTACTACCTTAATGAAAGCAACTGTATGTTAAAACGGTTTTGATATTTTTATATCTGGTACAAAATGTCCCACAATTATGAAGCAGTCTTCATTTTTGGATATCCTTTTGTAAACATCATCCCTGTTAGGCCAAATGTTCTTGGTCCATGTATGAAAAACATAACACATGTAGAAGTTGATATAGCAGAAACAAAAGGGGCTATTTTTTTTAATGATGAAGAGACTTCTTAGATGCAACTTAAAGCTGCTGGTATTATAGTACTTCTTTTTAGTTTTTATCTGTAGTAACAGACTGTAGTCCTGTAATGTTTTATAAATTAATTTCCCGCAGTTAAAAAGAGTCTTTCGTTTCTAACAGCTTGCTGCAGACAATACCCAAAATAGGCCAAAAAATGTCTCAGAAACACATAATCCATTTACATGTCAACACAATACCACATTTTGTTATCCGAAAATGTCCTTAGAACTTCGGTTCTAGAAATAGCAAATGTGAGTTTGGTAACTTTTTAGGTGGTCTTGATTTGAATTTCATTTGTATGTCACTGCACTCTGCCCATCCTGTTTCACATCTTAAATATATTGTGTAGTGCCCATAAGTTATATTAACTTTTTTATGAAATATGATTGCTGTAGTTGTGAAAGTTCTTTTTGAAATGGAAATTTGTCAAGCTATTAAGTTTCGAATTTCTGTTTCTAATTTAGTACCATCACTCTGCTTCATTGTAGCAAGACTATGACATATCTTCCATACCTTTGCAGTAGCAACGTAGACCTAAGTTCTGATCTGCAGTTTGGACAGATCATATCTTGATGGGCGTTTTTAGTTACATTTTTAAAGGGCACAGCTTTACAATCTGGTAATGTCAAGTAGAGGAATCGTTCCAAATTGATTTTAGTGCCAGACGTAAATTTACAATCTTCCCAGTTATATTCCATTTATAAGTTAAACCAAATAATTCATTGTAATTCCCATCTTCTTCCTCTAATAGTCCTAGCATTACCATTAAAAATTCTTGAGCATCCTGCTGAAGATTTTGGGAAAACTTTACTGATCCAGTACACTCATCTATATGTTTTCTTATTCCAGAAACAGAATGTATGATAGTTCTGTCATTTCTTAATTCTTCAAGTAAACTACATAGTTGTAAAGACATTCTTTTATCTACTTTTTCTTGAACAGAATTTGTAAAATGAGTCAAATGGTACAGTCCATTTAACACTACATTTGCATAACAGTTCACTCCAGATTTATTATCAAAGTAATAGCCTTCCATTTCCTCATTGTGTTGTAATTTTCTTCTTATGGCCTTGTAGTTTTTCTTTTTCTTTGTCTTTCTGTTGAGCTCTGCTAGACTGCTTCGATATTTTGCGCTTTGGACACATTATCAGTTTTTCAAACGCAGAATACTGGCTTAAATGAGGAGCATATTGACCTCTTAACCAATTATACACTCTTACACACTTACACATAGATCATAGATCATAGATATTTTTATTGCACAATGAATTAAAATCATTGCAATCGAGCCATATAAAAACAATATAAAATGCATAAGTTCCAATATTATAAAAGGGTATATGAGGATTTATCACCCTGTTATTCTGAGA
The DNA here is from genome assembly GCA_963921515.1 of Calotriton arnoldi. Taxonomy (NCBI): domain Eukaryota; kingdom Metazoa; phylum Chordata; class Amphibia; order Caudata; family Salamandridae; genus Calotriton; species Calotriton arnoldi. The sequence continues at coordinate 1,169,497 of CAWUFW010005850.1, forward strand.
TTTAAAAAGTTTAGACACCATTTGGGCAACTATAAACATGGGGATTTAAAACAGATTTAAAACAGTTGGCACAGCATTATAGATTATAGCTCTATATAATTATCTGAATCCAGAACTGCTTTTACTGCAGAGAGGTATTTCATGAAGCGTGCCGCCAGCTCCACTGATCCACCTTTCATGCACTCGACCAGGGCAGCTTGACATGTCTGTATATTTAAAATACACCAAATGGGGCGAAGCCAGTATATTCTCAAAGTGCGTAGTTTCTCACAGCTGCACAGTATGTGGCTTAGAGATTCCTCTACTCCCCCACACACTCTTGGCACTGAGTGGATACATTCTCCTCATACCCTCATCCAAACTTGAATGTCAACAGTGGAATCAAGCCAAACCGTAATTTCATTAGTTGGCGCTTCATTATTGGTTTTAAGGGGGAGGACAGGTAATGTGGCATGGCCCCACTGTTGTAAAGTTTTGATGCCCAGATTCCATGAATTAAGTTTTTCAGGGTTTGTGCGTCAGTATCGGCCCAAATTATCTTTGCTTGTTTTGTTAAGAGTCTTGCAGCTGCCGATGGGGGTATAGGGGTGGACCATATTTTCTGAGCTTCCAATACCTCAACACAGTAAGCTAGAAATTCACATCATGTAGACCCTTGGCTGTTTAATATTGTCCAGATGTTTTTCTTTATCGTGTTATCCCGCGCTTGTTTGGCTTTTAGACAATAGGCTATGAATCTAGCTTTCAGGATCCACTTTTGAGAAGGAAAGTTGAATTCCCTACGTATTTGCGCATGTGAGGAAGCAGTTGGTAAAAAGAAAACTCTACGGAAACATGCTGACTGAGCTCTATCCAACCATGTTGTCAATTTATCTTTGAAGGCTATTGCACCATGGAATACTGACAGTAGAAATTTTGCCCCCATTACTCGGATTAAGGGGGTAAGATCTGGTGAGCTTATGGCTTTCCCTGCTCTACAAAAGGCACCCTCTAAAGATTGAGCCGTTCCTTGCATTGCAGAGATGTGAACAGACGGCCGTCCTTTGTGATTGATCCACACTCCTAAATACTTGTAAGCGGTGACGATCTCGATAGGTTTACCTTCAATGTGCCATACACCTTTCCTTTTTATTTGTCAGGAAATTATCATTGCCTTTGTTTTTGCCGTATTTATTGTTAGATTGTTTTCGCTGCAATATAAAGACAATTGTTAGACTTGGCATCTTTTGGCGTGTTTCCCCTGACTTTTTGCTTTCTGACCTCCCGGTTTTGACTCTGTTTTTGCTGGTGTAATGATTCTGCGCACTTTCCTCACTGCTGTCCAGTGGGAAAGTGCAAGTGCTCCTGTATAAAATGTGTTACGGATTGGCGTTTCCATGATTGGCCTATTTGGTTTATGTGTCAGTCCCTTGTAAAGTGCACTGCGAGTGCCAGGGCCTATAGACCAAATGCTGTTGGTGGGCTGCAGCACTGGATTGTGCCACCCACGCAAACAGCCCGTAAAGAGTAACTTGGGCCTGCCATTGCAGAGCCAGTGCGCAGCCTGGGGCTGCCATGTCGACTTGGCAAGTGCGCACACTTGCAAGTCCCTAAACCTTCCCTTTTCTACATGTTAGTCACCGCTAAGGTAGGCCCAAGGTACCCCTGTGGGCAGGGTGCGTTGTATGCGAAAGGTAGGACATGCCCTGGTGTGTGTGGCATGTCCTGATAGTGAATTACAGCCTAGTTCGTTTTTCACTATTGCAAGGATACCTGTTCCCCATAAGCCAGAACGGGCGGTTTTGATTATTACAGCTTATAATCCTAGCTGACCCCGGGAACATGGTAGAAATTCAAGTTTAGTATGCCTGGACTCAGAATGATAACATGCATCTTTTAGTGAAGTTGGTTTTAACATTCTGTGTTTGAAAATACCACTTTTAGAAAGTGGGTATTTTCTTGTCTAACCATCCAAGCCTGCCTCTGCGAGGTTGTGTATTCCTTGTCTGGAGTGTGAGTGACAGGGGCTGGGGGATGCCAGGAGACAGGGTGAGTCAGCACAGGGCTGAATAGCAAGATCTACATGTAGATGGGTGGGAGGGGTTGCACCTGGGCCCTGAATAGGACAGTGCCTTCCCTCCACAATGCTGGCTCCACCTCCTGTGGTGCGTCTGATGTCCCTGGCCTACTCTCTGAAAGAAGGGACGGAGACTTGTCAACAAAGTGCTCCAGAACTGGTTTGGACTAGGCAAAGGCCTCTCTGCCTTCAGAGAACAAAGGAATTTGGGATATAAATATTGGGGCCCTGACCCCATGAATTTAGATCTCGCTGAAATCAAGGAACCTGCCAAGACGAAGAGCTGGAAGAGCTGCCAGGAGGAGTACTGCCCCTGTGCTGTGTTGTTGCTTTGTTGGGTTGGCCTGCAGCTGCTGCTTCTGCCTTAGGCAGTGAAAGGACTGAACTTTCTACAAACTTGTGCTGAGTATCTCCAAGGGCCTGAAACCGAGCTGGCCTCCTGTTAAGAAGTCTCAGGGACTACAAAGACTTCACAAACCTCTGGGTACCGCTTCTGGAACGCTGTTTCAGTTGCCACAGAGGAAGGGAACTGCAACCGACTCCGTCAACCGAATCCATCCCTGACCGGTGACCTGTTTGCACCGCAGACCGCATCGCCCCGCTTCGCATCGCAACCCTGGTCTCACCGTGGCGACGTCCGACGCCGCCAACACCGAGCCGCTGCTTGCACCGTGACCTGTGGGCACCGCAGTTCGCATCGCATCGCTTCACTGAACGAGCCGGACCCGACCGACGCGGACGCTGCAACTGGCTCAACAGTCATGACCGCATCGCATTTGGGGCACCGCTCGCACGTTTGCGACGCACCGCTCCGACTCGCACCGCTGTCCGACGCCAGCTCCCGCACTCTGGCTTGGTCGCCTGCATCGCAACCTGTCAGCACCGCATCGAGCATCGTCTCACCCTGCACCGCACGCCTTGGACTCACCGACTCCGTCTGCACGACGCTCATCGAGCCGCTGCCTGCACCGCATCGAGGGACACCGCACCTTGCATCGCTCCGTCTTGCACCGCAACCGCGACGAACGCCGACCGGCTCGTACACTCCGTACCAGCCACAACGAGAAAGGTACTGTGACCGAGTCTGTTCACGACTCTGCTGGCCCGTAACGACTCGGTCGGCTGGAACTGTTGGACTCTGTGTAATTCAGCATCGCGGTAGACCCGGACGGGGCTACCGACTCGTACGAACTTTGCTTTTGTGTTATTCCTGCAAAGAAGAAGTTACCTTATCAAGCATTCATTTTTAAAGTATAGTTTTGTGGATTTTTGTCGTAATTGGTCTTGTCTTGAGTATATAAAATATTGGTTATTTTTCTAAACTGGTGTGGTGTCCGTTTGTAGTGCTTACACTGTATTACTGTTGGTTATGTGCAAATGCTTTACACACTGCCTCTAGAATAAGCCTGACTGCTCGTGCCAAGCTACCAAGGGGGTGAGCCGGGGTTATTTTAGGAGTGTAACTCCCTTACCCTGACTAGGAAGAAGGGTCCCTACTTGGACAAAGGTGCAAGCCCTTGCCAACTAGAGATCCCATTTCTAACATTGGTTGTCAGCGGTGAGGATAGGACTTGTGTTTGCACTTGACTTACAGTGATTGGTGTGCACTACTACCATATCGCAGACCATTACGTACCACATACTGGTTCTTTTTCGTTTGGCCTATTTTTGATCTTGCCAGTTTTCAACTCACTACTCTTGTCATGCCTGACTCAGCTGCATCATCCGTTGCATCTCTGGAAGTTATCTTTGAGGAGGATAGGTTGGAAACCTACGCCGTAAAGGAACTACGAGCAATTTGTAAAAACCTGAAAGTCCAAATTAAAGGCCTCACAAGGAAGGAGGAGCTACAGAAGGCGCTGAGAGCCTGGGTAGCAGCCAGACATGCCAGTGGGCAGCCTGGTAATCTCAGTGAGGAGGTGGAGGAGCCTATTTCCAGGGTGGATGTGCTTTTGGGTGGGGGGGCACCCGCCAGGTCAGGCAGCAGCAGTCTGTCCCCAGAGGAGCTGCAAGGCAGTTTGAGCTGCAGAAGCTCAGGCTGGAGAGTGAGCGGGAGGAGAAGAGATTGGCCATGGAGGAGAAGAAGATGCTCTTAGAGCATGAGAGAGAACTGAAGGAGCTCGAACTTAGGAGTAAGTCAGGCTCAGATGGTGGCAGCAATTCGTCCAGAAAGGCAGACAGGATTGTGCACATTCCCAAGAATGTAGGCAAGGAGTTCAAGAAGGGGGATGACATACAAAGGTGGTTTCAGGGTTATGAGGCAGCCATACACATGATTGGGGTCCCTGAGGAGAATTGGGGAGCAGGATTGTGGCCACTTTTCCCTGAAGAAGCAAGGGATGCTCTGATAGCTTTGGGTAAGGGGTATCACCTCACCTATGCTGACATGAAGGATGCCCTTCTCACTAAGTATGGTCTTACTCCTGAAAAGTACAGGGATCAGTTCAGGTCCAGTAAGAAGTCTGATGCCAACACTTGGTTTGAATGTGTGGATGTGTTCTGCAGGTCTCTGGATGGCTGGGTAAAGGGCAGTAATGTGACAGATTTTCAGGGGCTCTACAACTTGATTGCATGGGAGCACTTGTCTAGTCTATGTTTTGCAGATCTGCGCCAGCACCTAGTGGATAGTAAGCTAACTGACCCCAGGAAGCTTGCTATGGAGGCGGACCGCTGGGTGAGTACCAGGGTCCACAAGAAAGCGTTTGGGGGAGACTCAGCCAAAGGTGGGCAGGGTCCCCAGCAGAAGAGTGGGGGGGACAAGGGTAAAACACAGGAGTTCTCTAAAGGGCCCCAAACTAGTACCCAGGGTAAAGGTTCCCAGCCCCCAGGTAAGAAAGCAGTAGTCTCTTCAGGGAAGCCTGCTGAGACCGGCCCCCGCAAGTGTTATGCATGTGACCAGGTAGGTCACTTTAAGGGGGACCCCAAGTGCCCAAAGAGGACACAGCCACCTACCGGTGGGCAGTCCAAAGTGTTGGCTAGTGTAGCGCTTGGGGAGGAGGGGTGCCCACTGGAGGGTGGGGATCCCGCAGAAATGACCCTTGTCTCACTAGGGGACAGTGAGATGGTCCCAGGAAACCAGGTGCCCCCTAACACAAAGAAATACAGCACCTGGGTGACCATTAATGGGAATAGGGTAGAGGCTCTCAGAGACACTGGAGCCAGTGTGACCTCAGTCCGGTGTCACCTGGTCTCTGAGAAGCAGGTAGTCCCAGGGGCATTCCACCAAGTAGTTGCTGTAGACAACTCTGAGCGCCAGTGTATGGTGGCGCAGGTTCCCTTTGAATGGGGGGGGTCTCAGGTCCCTTGAGGGTGGTTGTGAGCCCTACCATGCCTGTAGATTGTCTGCTAGGTAACGACCTGGAGCAGTCCTTATGGAAGGATGTTGAGCTCAGGTCTCACTTGGAGATGCTTGGGTTGCCAGAGTGGGCATGCGTGTCTACTCGGTCAATGGCAGCCAGAAAGGGTGATCAAGAGGACTTGGAGCCTGGAACAGTGGCCCAAGTCCCTGCCAAGAGAAAGGGCAGGGGGTGCGGGAAACCAGCCCCCGAAGTTCCCACGGACCGGGAGGAGGCAGACCTCAAGGGGGACGCCCCGGTACCTACAGGGGAGCAGGTAGCCGAACTGGGAGACATCTCTGAGCTGACCCATTGGCAGCAAGAAGGGGGTCCCACCAGGGAGGAGTTCTGCAGGGAGCAGAACGAGTGCCCTACTCTGGAGGGTCTGCGGCGGCAGGCTGCAGACCAGGCAGCTGGTAATCAGTCCGGGTCACATCTGATCTACTGGGAGAGTGGTCTCCTATACAGTGAGCCTAAGGTTGCTGAGCCTGGGTCAGCCCGTGTGCTGGTGGTACCCCAGCGCTTCAGGACCTTCCTACTGGGTCTGGCTCATGACGTGCCTTTGGCAGGACATTTGGGGCAGGACAAGACCTTTGACAGGCTTGTCACCCACTTCTTTTGGCCCCAAATGCGAAGGCAGTCAGATGCACACTGTAGGTCTTGCCAAACTTGCCAGGCAAGTGGTAAGAGTGGGAGGAAGGTCAAAGCTCCTCTCCAACCTTTTCCTGTTGTTGGAACACCCTTTGAAAGGGTAGGGATGGATATTGTGGGGCCACTGGATCCCAAGACAGCCATGGGCAACAGGTACATCCTGGTCTTGGTGGACCATGCCACCCGGTACCCGGAGGCAATCCCTCTCAGGACAACGACGGCGCCAGTGGTGGGCCGGGCGTTAATGGGGATCTTTTCCCGTGTGGGATTCCCCAGAGAGGTGGTTTCTGGTAGGGGGACCAATTTCATATCCAAGTATATGACATCCCTGTGGAAGGAGTGTGGTGTAACCTACAAGTTCACCACTCCTTACCACCCACAAGGAAACGGTCTGGTGGAGAGATTCAACCAGACCTTGAAAGGCATGATCAAGGGTCTAACAGAACCCATGAGGCGTAAGTGGGACATCCTCTTGCCATGCCTACTCTTTGCATACAGGGAGGTGCCTCAGAAGTCTCTTGGGTACAGCCCCTTTGAGCTCCTGTATGGCCACCCTGTCAGAGGACCTCTGAGTTTGGTAAAGGAAGGCTGGGAGGCAGCTCCCAGGAAAACTCCCCGGATGTGTTTAGCTACATGCTGGCCTTTAGAAACCAAACTGCCCGCTTCAGGAAACTCACTCAGGCGAACCTAGAAGCAAGCCAGGAAGAAATGAAGAGATGGTATGACCAGAATGCCACTCTGGTCGAATTTCAACCTGGGCAAAAAGTGTGGGTCATGGCCCCAGTGGCACCTTGCAGGACAAGTGGACTGGGCCATATGAGGTGGTGGAGCGCAAAAGTGACGTCACCTACCTGGTGGATTTGCAAGCTCCAAGGAACCCTTTGGGGGTCCTTCACGTGAACCGCCTCAAGCCCCACTTCGAGAGGTCCGAAGTGAGTATGCTCTTGGCGACAGATGATGGGGTGGAAGAGGAGAGTGAGCCTCTCCCTGACCTCCTGTCTACCGAGGAGCATGATGGGTCAGTAGAAGGTGTGATCCTCTACCCTACTCTGACTCAGGAGCAGCAGGGGGACTGTCACCAGTTGTTGGGACAGTTCGCCCCACTGTTCTCTCTGACCCCGGTGTTACTCACTGGTGTACCCATGACGTGGACACTGGTGACAGCCCTCCTGTGAAGCACAAGATTTACAGGTTGACTGACCGGGTCAGAGTCAGCATCAAGGAGGAGGTCTCTAAGATGTTGGCGTTAGGGGTGATTGAGCCCTCCCACAGTCCTTGGGCCAGCCCAGTGGTCTTGGTCCCAAAGGCTGCTGCGCCCGGTGCCACTCCAGAACTCCGGTTTTGTGTGGACTACCGTGGGCTCAATGCCGTCACCAGGACTGACGCTCACCCCATCCCCAGAGCTGATGAGCTCATTGATCGGTTGGGAGCTGCCCGGTTCCTCAGCACGTTTGATTTGACGTCTGGGTACTGGCAGATTGCCTTAACCGATGGGGCCAAGGAGAGATCAGCATTCTCAACCCCAGAAGGTCATTACCAATTCCGGGTGATGCCCTTTGGGTTGAAGAATGCCCCTGCCACCTTTCAGAGGTTGGTCAATCAGGTGTTGGCTGGGCTGGAGGATTTCAGTGCCGCCTACCTGGATGACATTGCTGTGTTCAGTTCCAGCTGGGAAGAACATTTACAGCACCTTGAGAAAGTGTTGAGGGCTCTGCAAGGTGCAGGCCTCACGATCAAGGCCAGTAAGTGCCAGATCGGGCAGGGTTCTGTGGTGTACTTGGGACACCAGGTAGGAAGCGGCCAGGTGGCGCCCTACAACCCAAGATTGACACCATTCTGGCTTGGGAGCCCCCCAAGACCCAGACAGAGGTGAGAGCCTTCTTAGGTCTCACCGGCTACTATAGGAGATTTGTTAAGGGCTATGGCACCATCGTTGCCCCCTTAACAGTGCTGACTTCTAAGAAGCAGCCCAGGAAAGTGATCTGGACTGAGTCCTGCCAGAAAGCTTTTGATGCCCTGAAGGCAGCCATGTGCACGGCGCCCGTGCTCAAGGCACCTGACTTCTCCAAGGAATTTGTCGTGCAGACTGACGCTTCAGAGCATGGTGTGGGAGCGGTGCTCTCACAACTGAACGAAGAGGGCCTGGATCAGCCTGTAGTCTTCCTTAGCAGGAGACTACTTCCCAGGGAACAGAGGTGGAGTGCCATAGAAAGGGAAGCTTTTGCTGTGGTCTGGGCGCTGAAGAAGTTGAGACCATACCTGTTTGGGACTCACTTCCGGGTTCAGACAGACCACAGGCCCCTCAGATGGTTGATGCAAATGAGGGGTGAGAATCCAAAACTGCTGAGGTGGTCCATCTCCCTACAGGGAATGGACTTTACGATGGAACACCATCCTGGTACAGAACACGCCAACGCAGATGGTCTGTCCAGGTTCTTCCGCCTTAGTGAAGAGAACTCCAATGGGGTTGGGTAGTTCTCCCTACTTTCAGCTGGAGGGGACATGTGTTAGACTTGGCATCTTTTGGCGTGTTTCCCCTGACTTTTTGCTTTCTGACCTCCCGGTTTTGACTCTGTTTTTGCTGGTGTAATGATTCTGCGCACTTTCCTCACTGCTGTCCACTGGATTGTGCCACCCACGCAAACTGCCCGTAAAGAGTAACTCGGGCCTGCCATTGCAGAGCCTGTGCGCAGCCTGGGGCTGCCATGTCGACTTGGCAAGTGCGCACACTTGCAAGTCCCTAAACCTTCCCTTTTCTACATGTTAGTCACCCCTAAGGTAGGCCCAAGGTACCCCTGTGGGCAGGGTGCGTTGTATGCGAAAGGTAGGACATGCCCTGGTGTGTGTGGCATGTCCTGATAGTGAATTACAGCCTAGTTCGTTTTTCACTATTGCAAGGCTACCTGTTCCCCATAGGCCAGAACGGGCGGTTTTGATTATTACAGCTTATAATCCTAACTGACCCCGGGAACATGGTAGAAATTCAAGTTTAGTATGCCTGGACTCAGAATGATAAAATGCATCTTTTAGTGAAGTTGGTTTTAACATTCTGTGTTTGAAAATACCACTTTTAGAAAGTGGGTATTTTCTTGTCTAACCATCCAAGCCTGCCTCTGCGAGGTTGTGTATTCCTTGTCTGGAGTGTGAGTGACAGGGGCTGGGGGATGCCAGGAGACAGGGTGAGTCAGCACAGGGCTGAATAGCAAGATCTACATGTAGATGGGTGGGAGGGGTTGCACCTGGGCCCTGAATAGGACAGTGCCTTCCCTCCACAATGCTGGCTCCACCTCCTGTGGTGCGTCTGATGTCCCTGGCCTACTCTCTGAAAGAATGGACGGAGACTTGTCAACAAAGTGCTCCAGAACTGGTTTGGACTAGGCAAAGGCCTCTCTGCCTTCAGAGAACAAAGGAATTTGGGATATACATATTGGGGCCCTGACCCCATGAATTTAGATCTCGCTGGAATCAAGGAACCTGCCAAGACGAAGAGCTGGAAGAGCTGCCAGGAGGAGTACTGCCCCTTTGCTGTGTTGTTGCTTTGCTGGGTTGGCCTGCAGCTGCTGCTTCTGCCTTGGGCAGTGAAAGGACTGAACTTTCTACAAACTTGTGCTGAGTATCTCCAAGGGCCTGAAACCGAGCTGGCCTCTTGTTAAGAAGTCTCAGGGACTACAAAGACTTCACAAACCTCTGGGTACTGCTTCTGGAACGCTGTTTCAGTTGCCACAGAGGAAGGGAACAGCAACCGACTCGGTCAACCGAATCCATCCCTGACCGGTGACCTGTTTGTACCGCAGACCGCATCGCCCCGCTTCGCATCGCAACCCTGGTCTCACCGTGGGCGACGTCCGACGCCGCCAACACCGAGCCGCTGCTTGCACCGTGACCTGTGGGCACCGCAGTTCGCATCGCATCGCTTCACTGAACCAGCCGGACCCGACCGACGCGGATGCTGCAACTGGCTCAACAGTCGTGACCGCATCGCATTTGGGGCACCGCTCGCACGTTTGCGACGCACCGCACCGACTCGCACCGCTGTCCGACGCCAGCTCCCGCACTCCGGCTTGGTCGCCTGGATCGCAACCTGTCAGCACCGCATCGAGCATCGTCTCACCCTGCACCGCACGCCTTGGACTCACCGACTCTGTCTGCACGACGCTCATCGAGCCGCTGCCTGCACCGCATCGAGGGACACCGCACCTTGCATCGCTCCGTCTTGCACCGCAACCGCGACGAACGCCGACCGGCTCGTACACTCCGTACCAGCCACAACGAGAAAGGTACTGTGACCGAGTCTGTTCACGACTCTGCTGGCCCGTAACGATGCGGTCGGCTGGAACTGTTGGACTCTGTGTAATTCAGCATCGCGGTAGACCCGGACGGGGCTACCGACTCGTACGAACTTTGCTTTTGTGTTATTCCTGCAAAGAAGAAGTTACCTTATCAAGCATTCATTTTTAAAGTATAGTATTGTGGATTTTTGTCGTAATTGGTCTTGTCTTGAGTATATAAAATATTGGTTATTTTTCTAAACTGGTGTGGTGTCCGTTTGTAGTGCTTACACTGTATTACTGTTGGTTATGTGCAAATGCTTTACACACTGCCTCTAGAATAAGCCTGACTGCTCGTGCCAAGCTACCAAGGGGGTGAGCCGGGGTTATTTTAGGAGTGTAACTCCCTTACCCTGACTAGGAAGAAGGGTCCCTACTTGGACAAAGGTGCAAGCCCTTGCCAACTAGAGATCCCATTTCTAACAACAATGCAGTTACCAACCACTGTAGTTTGATCGACGTTTGATCGAGCAAAATTCTGTCATCCGCATATTGGAGCGATTGGATTTTGGTTCCGGCTAATGCGGGAGGGAAAGCACGAGCTTCAGCCAAACAATCAGGTAAATGGCAGGTACATATTAAAGAGCATTAGGGCCAGTAAGCATCCTAGCTTCAAACCTTTATTGATTTGTATTTTTTTGGTGATAGACCAGGTTGTAGTAACTCCAATCTTGACCCAAGTTTCCGAGTACAGAGTAACCAATGCTTCTAAGAGAGTATTGTCAATGCGCCAGTTCTTCAATTTCATCCACAATCTCGGGCAGGACACACTGTTAAAAGTAGTTTGGAAATCAATGTATGCAAGATGCAAAGCCCTACCTTTTTTTGCAAGTTTTGTCTCCATCATCAGGTGGGACATGCAGATCAGGTTGTCCTCGATATGTGATCCCTTTTGGAATCCTGTTTGTGTGTGAGGGATCAATTTATGTGCTTCTGCCCAAGCCGTCAGTTCTTGCAACAGTATACTAGCATAGCACTTCCCATCTACATCTAGGAGCGAGATCATTTGATCATTTTCAGGGATGGATCTTGAGCCTTTTTTGTGTATTGGGACAAGAAGGGACCCCCTTCATGACTCAGGAATGCTTTTCCAAGCCTATACTCCCAGAATAAAGGCACCATAATTATTGCCCATTTTTGTGCCGTCCCTTTATACACCATGGATGGGATACCATTGGGGCCAGGTGCCCCTCCAGAACGCATTTTTTTAATGAGGTGCATAACTTCGTCAGGTGTTTTTTCTGGAATCCGATTTGGTGATTGTCATCAATATTAATTTCTGAGAGTTTATTTTGTTTATGCCATATGCCTTTGACTGGTGAACAAGGTATGCTGTCATCCCTGAATTGCCAAGGCTCTAGTTCTTTCATGACTTGCTTTGCAGCCAGATGTCCTATGTTTCGTTCGGGATCACATGGGCTTGTAGTTTCACTTTGAATTCTGCCAGCTTGATGCGTTCCTGGAGCTCTATCATTTGGGTGTAATTTTTGTGGATTAACAACCACAGTGCGTTCCTTTTTTCAGTCTGAAGCCAGTGTGTTAGAGGCCCTTCCTTGTTACATTTGCCCTTGTTCGATTTATTTAATTTCTTTAATTTTTTCTTGTTTTTTCTAGATAAATGCTGAACTTCCATGGTTGTTGTTTTCGGACTAGTAGTTGCTTCAGTGCTTAAGGTTTGATGGAAGGGGTTCTTCTTTCAGGTTTTAAGTCAGATTTTGGATCATGAGCGTCATAAGCGTTATACCTTGATATTTGTTTAGTGTCGCTCTCCTCATTCTGACTGATTTACTGTGGTTTCTCCGGCCTCTGCTGGTTGCCATCAGACCTTATCTCTAGGGTAGTGGGAGTTATTGATGTTTCTCTTCCCCTAGTTCTATTTGTTTGTTCACCCATGTTCCCAGAGAGCTCAAGAATTTCTTTATTCAAGTTTAATTATGAAGCATAAATTGACTTTGGATTTAGATTTAAATTTTGCTGAGGATTGAGATTTGTTTTATGCTGGCCATCTGATTACCTCTCTTGAGGTCGTTGACTAGGGTGCTCAATATTTCGGGCAACTTTTCCAAGTTTTGTAGTAGAGAGCTACATCCACATCCCTTCTGTTTTGTACTTAGCTCTACACTTGTCTGGGCTCTATGAATCAGGGAATTTAATCGTTCAAGCTTCAAATTCAGGCCTGAGATTAAACCAGCAACTGTCTGAAGTATATTTATTTGGGTATCAAGTTTATCGGCATGCATAAGGGCCACATTTGCCATTGAAATCAAAGCGGTGTTAATCAGTGCGAGGTAATTCTCAATTTTTTGTGGCGGTGTGCAGATTTCCTCTTCAATTGGAGAGGATCTGAATTTCCTTGATACATTCACATAGGAGAAGAAGTTTGAATTTGAAAGGTTTGGGCTCCAGTTGGGTAGAACACCTAGTCCTTAAAGACCTGGACAAAGTGCAAAGAGAATACAAGTTTACCCCATACAATGTCAGCTTGGGAGAAAAACAGAGTCTCAATAGACTCAAAGAACTTGATGAAATTGTTATAAAACCCTGTGACAAAGCTGGGGGAATAGTCATACAGGACAAAACAGCCTATGACACTGAGATCTTCCGCCAGCTCAATAACACAACACATTATGAGCTCCTCACACACAACCCTCTTCAAGAGATTAGTGATCTCATCTTGAATGTCACAAAAAAAGCTGAAGAAGAGGGCTTTATCAGTAAGAACGAATTCCGATTTCTCTACAAGACCCCACGCACTCCTGTCCTATACACGCTACCCAAAATACATAAAAATTTAGAAATACCACCAGGCAGGCCCATCTTATCTGGGTGCGGGTCCGTCCTAGAGCCCCTAGGCAAGTACATTGACTACTTTATCCAGGATCAGGTACAAGGGACTACCACATATGTAAAGGATACGTCACATTTCATAAATCTAATTGAATCAGAGTCTTTTGACCCCCAGACTGGACTCCTGGTCGCTTTTGACATCGAATCGCTATACACCAATATCCCCCCCACATAAGGGAATTGAGGTCATCAGAAATCACCTTAACCAATGACAGGCACCACACCAAGTCCCCACAGACTTTATTATCTCACTTCTTGAAATAGCTCTGACCAAAAACTACTTCCTTTTTCAAGATAAATACTGTAGGCAGTGCAAAGGTACATCTATGGGGGCTGTTTTTGCCCCCAATTTTGTGGTTCTGTTCGTCGACAACATAGAGACCTCCACCATTCTCAACACAATCAATCCATATCTCCCAAAAATTCGAGTATGGTGGAGATATATAGATGATGTGTTTATGATTTGGCTAGGTGACAGTACAGAATTAGATGATTTTTGCTCTTGGATTAACAACAGTCAGCCAGACCTTAGATTTACATACACCCACAACAACACCCAAATTGACTATCTGGACGTCACCGTTAAGAGCTTGGGTGGAGAACTATATACTACCCTGTTCAGGAAACCAACTGAACGCTATACACTGCTCCAGTTCAAAGCTCACACCCCAGAGCACTCAGAGATGGTCTACCATACAGCCAGTTTCTCAGAATCAGGAGGAACTGTATATTCAAAGAAGATTTCTTCAGGGAAGCAGAGATACTCTGCAAAAAACTCACTGAGAAAGGTTATCCTAGACGACTAGTCAAACACTCTATGAAATGAGCATGGTACTCTCACCGAGAACACCTACTGCAACCCAAGCTAAGAACACCCCTTTCCAAAATCACATGTGTCACCACATACTGTCCAGTGAGCAACAAACTGACGAAAGTGATCAAACGACACGGCCAGTCCTTGCACCTTTAGATTTGACTACAGGGGCCCCTTTGTTCTCCTTTAAAAGAGGTCACAACATTAAAGATCACTTAGTTAGGGCCCACAAACCTGCACGCAAGGATAACTCTCTCCATTCCTACCTTAACCTACCACCTTTACAAGGTCACTACAAATGTAACAACTGTCTGGCATGTGAATCCACTGTAAACACAAAAGTGTTTGAATATGGAAGTTTAAAACACACTTGAAAGTCTTTTTCCAATTGTAACTCACAAAATGTGATTTATTGCATTGAATGCCCGTGTATGTTGTTATACATGGGACAGACTACCCAGAAGATAAAAACCAGGATTTCGCAACTCAAGAGCAGGATTCCCTGCAAGATCACCACAGCACCTCTTGTTGAACATTTCTTGGAAAAAGGACACTCTGAAATGGATTTCAAATGGCTAGTAATTGAAAGCGTACGCCCTAACAGCAGAGGCGGGAGTCTACAACATGTTCTGAACAGACTGGAATGTAAATGGATTTTCACCTGCTGTACCACTGAACATGGACTAAACTCAATGGATGAGAATAGAATACTTTCATATAATTACTGTATGTGCCCATCAATATGAGATATAGAGCATCTGTCTCTTATACCAAATTCTGTAAAATGGGTATAATTCCCTAACACCCTTGTCTCTTCCCTCAATACATACCAACTTATTTATGATACTCCTAACTGCTTCTCTGAAACAATTGACTGTATGCCAAAACTCCTATGGGGGCACAAGTACGTAACTGTGTGGCTATCTTTCAGATCCCCAATGAATTGTTGCCTATAATTAATACTATTACTGTTTTTTCCAAATTCTATACTGTTATACATATATGGTTTGTTCCAATAATAACACTGTTGTCACACACAAGATCGTACTCTCTCTAGACTATCATCTGTCCTTCTAACACACTCGCACTACATACACCAGTAAGGGTTAATACCATGCAGTTGTCAACGTGGACCTTACGTGCCTAATTAGACACACCCCCGCCTCACTAGGCTGCTGCATGCTTAGGCACGAGCCAGCGCTATAATTAGCAGTACCTGATCTGAGCGGACCAGCTGTCTGCATTCAGCGCGCTCTTCACGGAAGTAAGGAATCCAGCCTGCTCCTCTCCGGTCAGACTGACTTTTGCGGCCTGTCCATAAGTAAGTCCTTAACTCTTGCCGCAAATCACCTTCGCCCAATGGGGAGTGCTCCCACCTTTATGATGGTTACCCCCTCTTTCTTCCGTAGATAACCACTCGACGGTAGGAACTAATTATCCTCCGTATGCAACACAGCTGTGTTGCTAATTTGAATCACCGAACGTATCCATGTAAGTTCGCCTCGCTATTACCACGGCATGCACCTACAGCTAATTTTCTACTGACTGCCACTCACCTTTTACTTTAAACTTTCAGAACCAGGTGGGAACTAATTCTGCTCCACATGCATCGAACTGGCACCAAGTAATTTTCGCTAGTCGCGCACTCTTGCAACCTAACAGTAAGTTCAGCCTTGTCCTTCTTATTTAATTTTTCCTCCACGGACTATTGCTTTGCGTTAGTCCTAATCAGCTGTTGCTCAATTACCATTAGCCTCCTGGGACCACAGTCAGGCAGATGCCAGCCCCAGCGCTCCCGATAAAGAGACCCTTCTTGCCTTAATTGCGATCACCGCCTTCTCTTTCATTTTTCCACCAGCATTGTCCGGCTATAGTAAGTTTCGCACTGCACCTTTCTAGGTACTCTCTCTTCTATCTTGGCAATCCTCAAGCCTTGACATGATTAGCCTCTTACATTGTTTCACCCTAAATCACTCTATTCAGTTAATCCACATGTATTTTTTAGAATGAGATTAATAATATAATTGCAAGTATTGGGCACAATAGTTATGCCGCGCCGGTCCACTATCATGATAGTGTGTCTTACTTAAGATTCGTATATTATACCAATATAGGGACTGATTTAATAAGTGTGTAAATAATGCATGTCATTTAGTTAGTATGTTTTTCAGGGAGTCACTCTTGAATTGTTCTTAATAGAAATTAGCAACCATCAATTACAGGGACTCTATCCTAATACGATGTAATACACTTTTCTTATAGATCTGGATTGCTCACATATGCTGTGCCCTGAAGATGATCTCTAATAATTGAGATCGAAATGCCATCGAACCCCACAACCTGAACTAAATGCATTCTATATAAAAAGTTCTCAAAAGGAGTTCACCTATGTGTTGTCAATGTGATGTATATATTTTAAAGTCACCCTCACTGAGCAGCGCACGCTTGTTGTCACTTTTTATGTGAGCACCTGATCTATTATTTTTGATCTCTTATTTCTAACTTACATATTACTGTAAACAAATAACTATTGTTATCCCAATTGAATTTTGTCCCTGCTTACATATTTTTCCTCGATCCCTGAAACTAATTACTGCCTCTCCAATAACTAAATTGCAGTAAATCCTATTCTGACGCTACTTTTGCGTCTCTCTTGGACCAATTTTTGGCCACATCTGAACCATTGTTGAAAATATCTACCAGTTGGGTAGAGAGCGTTGTTTAATGGGCTCGGTGGGCTTGGTGGTAGATGCCTAAGTTGAAGCTTAGTGAGATCACTATTTACACCAATACTGTTTACTGGCAATAAAGGGACGTCTACTCTTGTCACTGGGATTGAAGTGCTGGGCTGTTGGTTGGGCGGATCCCCACTGTTTCTGGTGTTGTTGTTACTATGGGCGGATTGATAGTAAGTGTGCTTTGGAGACAATGCTGGAGAGATATTCATGTTTGGCTGATACTTTAGACTGGCCGTCTCGGTTAGGGCTTGTTGAAATTGCTGCCTTTATTGCCTTTTTGCTGGTCTTAGGGCTCGTTGACTTACATTTTAGGCTAGGTGGTGAGGCACTATTTGGCGTTGATTGGGTTGCCTGGCAATATAATTTCTGCCGCCATCGCTCTGGAGCTGTCGGAGATTCCAAGTTTAGGCACGGCTGGTTGATGGCCCATCCTAGTTCCTTCTTGTTGAGGGAACTATTTCCCTCTTTAAGGTGCACTGCTTTTATGGGGTCAGCAGGTCAGTTTTCTAGGCCACTGAGCAGGGACAGGCCTTGATCAGAGTGGAGAGGTGTGGTGCAGCGGCCAGGGCAGCTGACTTTGGAGCACAGGGCTCACAGTTCAATCCCTGGCTCCGGCAGCAGCTCAGCTCAGCACCATGTGACTCTGGGCAATAGCTCATTTAATTTCCACGACGGCCCCTAGCGCCTTGAGACCCGTAAGGGTGAGTAGTTCGCGCTTTCCAAATACGGATTTATTTATTTGAATTCGCTCTTTTCTCTGTGATGATAATGATTTCAGGGGACAGTGGGACGTTTGGCTGTGATCTTTCTCGAACTTCCCCATGTTTGTTAGGATTTGGGTCAGTGCTATCACCACAATGATTGTTTACTTTTTTACCTTTCAGGTTTGTTGGGCATAGGTAAGCTCTTATGTCGCCGCTGCTGTTAGAGACTTTCTTGTTAACATTATTAACATTGTTAAATTCTTTATTTTCACTTCAATTTATAATTACACAGCTCGCGTCAGCACTTACTTTCATCTCATCAAAATCAATTAGAAATGAACCAGACAATGTTCTCATTCACGACAAATCTACATATGACATTCCTTCTTTGAATACACTACTACCGATATTAACAAGATCTGTAGCTACACTTAAACCTTGTGATTTGTGGATAGTTACTGCATACGCTAAAGACACTGGGAACTGCTTTCCCTGGACATACAAGTCTTTCAGAAGTAGGAAATGTACAACACACCTACCAATCTGCTTAACTTTACAAACATTATCAAATTTTATTATTCCACATCATTTTTGTTTGGATAATTATTACATTTCATACGTTTACTCATTGCGCCATTCACTATCCCTTCTTCAGCATTTAAATTATGACATAAGATTACATGACAATTTTTACAGCTACGTAACTGTTTTTCTATTCCTGCAGTTTTTGACAAAAACTTTTCTAAACTATCCAATTTTGATTGCAATTTTTCTGTTAGTAGCACTGCAACTTCTTGATGTTTCATTTTATTATTTGCTCTAATTTCCATGATCTCTTCTTTTTTCAGTTGCAATAATTGTTTATTGAATTTACTACACTCCTCAGGAGTTGGTATCAAACAAACAATAGACTTGTCTTCCTTAACAAAATTATACATTACTTCTGCAGCTGAAATATTAGTTGGAAACAGATTTTTGAGGCGACGGGTTTGTAATACTCTCTTTCCTTCTATTGTGAAGACTCCCACTGTTATGTCCTTTAGTCTATCTCTGTATTGCATATCTGTTCCCAAATGTTTATATTTCCAATACTTCCTAGTGAATTCCTTGTTTCATTATGTAGTAATTTTTTGAATACAGGTTTTCCTTTTACTGGAGTTAGTTGTAGTTGTAGCAGGTCTCCAAAGACTCTTAAGTCTTTTCCTCCAAAAAGCACATCGTAATCGGTTTTAAAAAAAGCTAGCATTAGGTTAGACACCATGCTGACTTCATCAATAATTAATAGCTTCTTGCCACTTCATGATAAGCATCACCAGATTATTTGATGTATTCTAATTTGTTGTCATGTTCAACAGGCAGCATTAATAATCAATGAAGGGTACCTACTTTAATATTATGTGTAGCTAAGCCTGTTGATGCAGTAACTACACAAAATAAATTGGAATCTGTTGCCTTCTGGAGATAACTTGACAGTACTTTAATCAAGAAACGTTTTCCAGTTCCAGCTTGACCACTTACGTAATATAGATCTGGTTTATATGTAGAACATGCACACTCTTTTTTCTCATGCAGAAATCCATGTTCTACTTTACCTTTTTCGTCTTCAAAAATGTCTTTCTGATCTGTATTGAATAGCTGCATTAGTTGTTCTAGAACCACAGTTTCCTATCTTACTTGCTGCATTGCATTCTCCACCTCATTCATGGCTATTGCAGCTTCATTTTGAATGATTGGCTATTCAAGAGGATCCGGACTTCCAGGTGCTGAGCTTCGACTGCTCTGAGAACTCTTCCTACCTCAGCATCAGTTGTTTCTTCTTGTTCAATATCATCTCTCAATATTTGAAGATACACTGGAAACACAGAGCACTCAATGCTGTCTTTTGCAGTGTTGAATGAGTCTTCATAACAGTAAAATTCTCCAACTAGCTCGCTTTCAGTTCACCATGGCTTGAACAACTTAACAAGACTAAATACAAAAACTCTCTTTTGACTTGAGTTTGGCAACGTTACTTACGATGGTTAATTGAATTTCCTTTATGTCTCACCAAACATCCTTTACATCCAGCTAGAGCAAATTTCCCTTCTACTATGTTGTCACTGACATTATTTCTGAACGTATAATGTTAAAGTATTTCATAGAGACACATTCTTTCCAGATAAGGACTTCTTCTTGGATAGTACGTATACAGCATGCTACTCTTCAGAATATCTGTACTGTGTAGCTCAAATTCCACAGGATATTGGATTTCAGGAAAAGACTTCAGCACTCTTTTACGAGTATTAGCAAGCCCTAAACTCACCCATAGAACTCCTCTAGATTTAGAAAACAAAGTAGCTGAGCTTAACCGGTCCACATATTCATAGCAGCCTATCTCTGTGAGAAAGCATTTTCAAACTAAAACTGTACAATTTCTTTGTAAGACTCTTTTCTGCTGACATCTTCTCCCGCATTTCATTCATCTCAGTTTTCTCTGACTTTGTTATATAAGAGGTAACGTACCGAGCAACAGCAATTGAGTTATCAGCAAAAAACAGAACATCCATGTTTGCATTCCACATCTTCAGAATCACAGGGTTGTAGTTGGAGGCCTCTGTTCTTCTTAAGCTGTATGTGTTTTTGGGTGATTTCCTTGTAAGTGTATGTCTGGCTGCAGACCAGACAAGAAGCTGTTGATTCTTCCTTGTGAGATGACAGGTTGTGGGAATCTAAACAACATCTTGTATAACATTTCCCTTTTGCTCTGTATTTTCGCTGACAGTATTTTCCACATCTATGATTTTGGAATTGTAGAACTTGTTGTCTTAATATTTTGTCAACACTCTCCTTTGGGATAGAGCAAGTTACATACTTCTCAATAAACAACAACACAGACACATCACTGTCTGTTCCAAACTTTGGGGCATCTTTTATCCACAATGGCATGTGAATATGGGGAGCACCTCTGGTTTGGTATTGTTTGCACTAAAAGAAATCAGTCACTTCACCAAGAGGAGGTTTTGTTTTGTTCAAGTTGAAAGCCATCATTGCTTTAAATCTGTGATTAAAATATCTGCAAACATTTGCAGGGTCTAGTGAGCACAGTTCTCCTGACATCTTCAGATGACTGTCTTTTATATTTAAATTTGCCTCCTGCAAAAATTCTAGCAGGAAATCCCATGCATGCTCAGCACAACTGAGCGTCAGAAACAAAGTAGGTGCTCCAAGGTTCCTCAACATGCACTTGAGTTCATCATGATGCCAATACCAATAAACATTAGTCCCACGTTGACATGCCATTAGGTTTATTAATGTGTATTCCAAGTGTTCATTCTTTTCCTTGAAATTTCTCCAAAAGTTCTCTTGCTGATGTATTCTGCGAATTATATGAAATATATACGGAATACACTGGCAAAAACTAGGGTCTTCTGAGTAAAGTCTAGTAAATCTATACTCAGCTGCAGGTATTTGCACAGACTGCTCGTCATACCTACCCCGTACTCCAGTAGGAAAAAGATGTGGGAAACACCGAACTTCTAAACTTTTCTACCACACAATTAATGGAGCTCCTTTCACTTCCTTCATTTGAAACAGATCAATGGCATCATCAATATCCTTTTTAGAATGCAATGGGTGAATACTTAAGTTTTGGTCTTAAGTTAAACTTAAGGCCAAAACTTAAGATTGACTGAGACAAAATCCTAACTTTAGTACTCCTAAATGCCTCCTGTGAATACCGAAAGTCGTAAAGTTAGGATTTTGTCTCAGATTACTTTTGTGAATCAGGCCCTGTGTGTCTGCATGAGTATATTGCTACTATCTGGGTGTTTGGATGAGTGCATGAGTAGTGCCTGAATGATTAGATAAGTGCATAACTAATGCCTTAATGATTCAATACATGCATAGAAAGCTGTTGGATGATTAAATGAGTGCAACTCTAGTGCATGGATCATAACAGGAGTGCATGCATAGTATATAGGTGATTTATTGAGAGCATGGATAGTGCGTATGTGATTGTTTAAGTGCATGCATAGCACCTGACAGATTGGATGAGTGCATGAGTAGTGTTTCAATGATTGAATGAGTACATGTCTGCTACCCATGAGTTTTTGGTTAATTGAACAGGTAGTGCCTGAGTGATTAGATAACTACATGGGTAGTGCCTGGATAATTGAATGAGGGCATCAGTAGTGCCTGGCTGATTACATGTGTGCATAACAAATGTCTGAGTCCATTGTTAAAGCTTGAGTGATTGGATGAAAGCAAGTGTACTGCTGTGGAGATTGTATTAGTGCAAGAGTATTGCTTCATTAATTGGATGAGTGCATAGATACTGGATGGGTCATAGGTTCACTGCAATAGTACTTCCTGCATAATTAGATGAGTGCATGACTAGTGCCTGAGTGTTTGTATAAGTGCATGGGTTGTGCCTCAGTATTTGGATGAGTGCATAATTAGATGAGTGCATGACTAGTGCCTGAGTGTTTGTATGAGTGCGTGGGTTGTGCCTCAGTATTTGGATGAGTGCATGGGTTATAAGGGGGTGTGTGGATGAGTGCACAGGTTGTGTCTGGGTGTTTGAATGACTGCATAGGTACAGCTTTGGTGATTGTATATTTGAATGGTTAGTGCCTGGGTGATTGGATGAATGCATGGGTAGTGTCTGTGTAGTTCAGTGAGTATATAATCAGTGCCTGCATGTTTGGAAGAGTGCATGTGTAGTGCATGGGTACTGGAATAAGTGCCCGGATAGTTCAGGAGTGATTTGATAACTGCCTGAGTAGTGGCTGGGTGATTGGATGAGTGCACGGGTAGTGCCTGGGTGCCATTGCTGTTAGATACACAGCAGTTGTGACTATATCTGTGACTCATTGTTTAAGTCCTTCTGTTAGTATCAATCTACCTGTTTTAGTATATCTGCCCTTTTCTACTGAGCTATGTGTGAGTGAAGTCCAGATATCACACTTGATATATAATTGGATACATAGCTCTCTAGGAACATACATTGCTCTGTAACTCAGCGTGAACATGCATCAGTAAGTTTCCAAACCTGAAAACAACATTTCTCACTTTTTCAAAGCACAAAACCTTTTCTTAATGGCATACCTACATCATTTCTCAATTATTTCTTGTGTCTTTAAAACATATATATATAGCATTTCTCAAAGAGAAGTTACACACCAAGTGAATCTAGCACAAGAACTCTCAACAGACATTCTGCACTATTAACCCTCCTCAATGTTAAGCACAGCATGTTAGAAGATATACACCACCCTCACCATAGACATGAAATTTTCACCAGCCTTAAAGATCATAGATTACCATGTGAAAATATAGGTGATTTCATAAAAGATATACACCTTCAAGTCATCTTTCCAAAAACATATAGTTCTCTACATTATTTAGTAAACTGAAGTTTCATTGTACATATAACTATCTGCAGCCACAAAAATAATATCTCACCATCTAAGCATATGCAAACTAGTCAAATAAGTTAGAACCCACATTGACAAACACTTCCTAAGACATACCTAACAAGTATTAGTACTCTATAATTCATATGCAGACGAAGAACATTTTCTTATCTTTCATTTGTGACTATACTACTCCTGTTTAATAATGTGACAAAAAGCACTACAACTCCCAGAATGCAAATAACTTAGATGTTTCGATTCTGCACATGATGCTTAGACATTTCAAATATTCTTAGTTTTAAATACATTCCTCATTGTTACTTTCAAAAACACTATACTGTTTTTTTCTATAAAATACACAATGGAATAAAGGGGCACTAATTCATTTTCCTCTTACATCCCAAAACATTTGGTACTAACATCTTAAACACATACTCTCCGATAAATACAGTTCATCTCATATATTTTTTTCATATCACTGTGATACTCTTTATTATCAAACACCCATATAAATCTTCATTTCAAATGTAATTTTTTTAAATGACCAAAAAGTTATGTACATACCAGTGAATTGAGTTTGTAGATTATATTGTTATTTTAGCTTTTTTTAAATAGTTTTGATACCATTAGGATTCGTAAAAACTAAGCGCAAGAATGGTACACCACTCTCATACAAAGCAACCATAAAATGACAGCCTCTTCAACTTTCCAATCTGTCATCATGCAAAAGGCAGCAGGTAGTTATAGTTAGGACCATGTTTCCTTAGAAAAAGCATTTTTTGACTTGGCTAGAACTCTAGCGCTGTTTGGCGAATCGTCATGACTTTTTCCCAAAAAAGTGTTAAAGTAAGTTCTGTTGTGCATGCAAAGTTTTGGGGTGATCTGAGAAAAAGGGGGTTCAATAAAGTGCATTTTCCCATTTTTATTCCCATAGGAACATGTTGTCGACCTACAGCCCGAAGCGATGGATGGAATTACACCAAATTTGGTAGAATGCTAAATGTTGTTACGCAGGTTATGCGTTTTGTTATATGGTGGAAATCCATTCACTAGTTTTTGAGAAATTTAAGTTGAAAATTATAGTGATATCTCTGGCTGCGAATATTTCAAGACGTTTCGTGGTCAATCGTGAATGCACGTGCCAACTGGAATGCTGTCATTGGCTGGACACAACCTGAAGAGAAAGTTCATGTACTCACTGACATACCTACTTACTTATATGCCCATTAGCATACCCACTCAGACACTCATACCCCCACTCACATATCCACTCACAGACTCACTTAAAGACTCATGAGACTTCTCACATACCCACTCACAGACATAAACACCCACTTACAGACCCACTTGGAAACCTATGCACCCACTCACATAACCCAGTGAATCATTAATACACAATGTTATAGAGATATTGATAGACTGATAAATGTTTTTATAGAGTTATTTAGATTGTGATTTATCTAGTGTGATGGTTAGAATGAATTATACAGTTATAATTTTTTAATGTGGTGGTGGCTATTGAATTCCTGCTGTTGCTTTGCGTTTTCACGACGTATCTGCGATTGTCGCGGGTACCGACGTTATTGTGACTCTCGGCTTCACCTAAAATACGGTAAATAGGTCTTAGAGATGGTTTTTATAGAATCTCACTAGAAAAACATGACTTTAGACAATACAGTAATAAACCCCTAGTGTGTAAAATACTGTAATGTGTGCATGTATGTGTTTTACACTTCTTGAAAAAGGCACAATCGTCATGGTTAACGACATCATCGCAACGCCCTGAATAACTGCGAAAATGGAAAATAGGTTTTATAGATGATTTTAAAGAAACTTAGTACAAAAACATGAGTTTAAATATGTTTTTTAAAGAACCATATATATATTAATATGTGTGGTGCAATGTTTAAAATGGATTTTTTTGTTGTTATTACTTTTGCATGTGTTGGTGGCCGTTGAATGTCTGCTTTTATTTTGTTAATGTGCGATGTATCTGCAACCATCGTGACGTCATAGCCAAGATTCTCAAAAACTAAAATAAAGGATCTTTATCAAAAAAATTAACAATATTTCAGGTACTATGGTGGCTCTGACAAGAGCCTTTGTGTTGATTGTGTGCATATGACAGATACACATAAGACCAGATCCAGAGTTTCAGGTTACTTAGAAACACACTGTTGCCTTCGTCTGTAAAGTGCACTCCATCATTTCTATAAATTCCATGCATGCCAAAATGCATGCTGTTTTTATAGATTGAGCCCATGCGATGTTCTCTGAGGAATTCACAAACAGTTTTATTGCACGTTTCCTGGCTTAGTCAATCTGTGGACAGAATTGATTAGATCACTTCCATTTTTGTCTTTGGCACATATTAGAGTACACCAAGACAGTGTGAGGGAAATACAACATCAGTTCAGTAAAGGTATCCTTCATTAGGATTTCCAGTCCTACCCCAGTCAATGTGCCTAGGTCATTGCCACAACAATGCACAATCATGATGTCAGGGGCTGGTAAATCCACAACACTTTTAATCAAAGCAGCAACTGATGACACTTTAATCATCTCTGTCCAATCCAAGTAATGTCCACATTAGCCAAACCCAAGTCCCTGTCAATAATTCTCTTTCTTGCAGCCTCATCAGCCCAATAGGCATAGCTGTGTCCCACAATCCACCCTCTAAGCATTTTGAAGTGAAGGATCAATAGAAGTCAGGAAAAGGCTGGAGCTGAATGAGGCAGTTTTGCACATAAAAAGCAGTTAAAATTGAGGTGTTTTCTTTTTTTTAAAACATATGTTTGGTTGGAGGCATGTAAGTGAATACAATTAGGTAGTATGTTGGATGCATTAGCAAGAAGTCCTATTATTGTCTGTTGTTTAAAAAAAGACATGTACTACAGACATGGATATGCTTTTGAATCTGTGGAGTAAACCACACCTGCTGTACCTCATTTGGAAGTAGCATGGTCCTTCTAGAATGTGCTTTGAACTTGTGACCTATTGGTTCCACTGGGTTGCTACATACACTGAGCTAAGAGTCTATTGGGGGAAGGGTGTTAAAGAAGCATATTTTTTATGACACAATTTAACTAATGATAAGCTTTAATTTCCAACTCAGGACTATGTGATAAACTGTTGTGCAGTATTTACATTTTTTTTAAAACTGAAGCTAAACATACATTTAACTCCCATTGTTTCCTGATTTCCCCACGATGATCGTGAAAACATTGTGAACATGCACAGACAAGAATCCCTTTTTGAAAGAGAGGGAAAGGGTTAACAGATACTAACCATTCACAAGTGGACCTAGAGTAGTCTAAAATAAAAGACATGATTTAATTTGTCTCTTTCGCATTATCACAGAGTGCTAAGTTGAAAAGGTTGCCATTTTATGCTTGCTTTATATGAGAGGTGTAATATTCATGTGCTTAGTTTTTTCAAAAAACGAAAAGTGTCAAAACTATCCACAGAAAGCTAAAACAACAATACAATCTACAAACTCAATTCACAGGTATGTACATAACATTATAATCATTTAAAAAATGACATTAAAAATGAAGATGCACATGGGATTTGATAAAGAGTATCACAGCCATATGAAAAAAATATATGAGATGAACTGTGACTGGCAGTGTGTGTGGTTTTACATATTTTAAGATAGGTGACTTATATATAGTGTGTGTTACTTGTAGATTATGTCTTTAAGATTTTAGTATGAAATGTTTTGGGAAGTAAGAACAAAATGAATTTGTGCCCCACTATTCCATTGTGCACTTTATAGAAAAACAACACTATAGTACTGTCAAAAGTTTCAATGAGCAATGTCTTTAAAAATGACAATTTATTAAATGTCTAAGTATCATGTGCAGAACAGACAGATCTATGTTATGTGCATTCTGGGAGTTGTAGTACTTTTAGTCACATTATTAAACAGTAGTAGCGTAGTCACAAATAAAAGATAAGAAAATGTGCTGTACCTGTATATAAATTATGAAGTACTAATATTTGTTAGGTATGTCTTAGGAAGTGTTTGTCAATGTGGTTTGTAACTTATATGACTGGTTTGCATATGCTTAGATGGTGAGATATGGTTTTTGTGGTTGCAGATAGTTATATGTACGATGAGACTCTTGAGTTTACTTAAATATGCAGAGAACCACATATTTTTGGAAAGATGGCCTGAGGGTGTATGTCTATTATGAAATCGCACCTATGCTTACATGATGATGTATGTTCTTTAAGGCTGTTGAAAATGTTATGTGTATATGGTGAGGGTGGTGCATTTCTTTAAACATGCTCTGTTTAAAATTGAGAGGGGTTAGTAGTGCAGAATGTCTTGAGAGAGTAATTGTGCTAGTTTCACTTGGCCTGTATTCTTTCTTTGAGAAATGCAGAATACATGTTTAAAACACACGTCAAATATTTGAGAAATTACGTAGGTTTTGTGCTTTGAAAAAGTGACAATTTTCACTTTTAGAAACTTATTGATGCATGTGCACACTGAGCAACAGAGCAATCCACTCAAAAAAATCCAGCACATTTCATACTCATCCTCATTTCAGACGCTCCTCCTCTCTCTCTCTCTCTCTCTCTCTCTCTCTCTTAGGGCTCTCTTCAGGTCATTTCTATTGAAAGTTTTTATATGGTACTATGTTGATGTCATCCTGCAAGAGTACTTTTTAATGGTGTCTCTGGATTGAGTTTTATGACATATTGTGCATTGCACAAACTTTGCTACACTTTTTGATTTCCTGATGGGATTCTAAAAAAAAATACCCAGGCAATGCTGGATTTCTTTTGCCACTAATCATGCACTCATACAATAACCCAGGCACTACACTTGCACTCATGAATTCACCCAGGCACTGCATGTGCACTCATCCATTCACCCAGGCACTGCACTTGCACTTATCCAAACAGCTAGACACTACATTTGCACTCATACAATCACCCAGGCACTACCGATGCACTCATGCATTCAATCAGGCACTACTCATGCAGTCTTGCAATCACCCAGGTGCTGCACTTGCATTCATTCATTCACACAGGCACTGAACTTGCACTCATCCATTCACCCATGCACTACACTTGCACTCATCCATTCACCCAGGCACTAAACTTGCACTCATTCAATCATCAAGGCACTACACTTGCTCTAATTTAATTCCCTCAGGCACTACACTTGCACTCATCCATTTGCTCAGGCACTACACTTGCAGTCATCCAATCACCTAGGTGGTACCCATAGATTCATCCATTCACTCAGGCACTACCCTTGCAGTCATCCATTCACCCAGGCACAGCACTTGCACGTATACAATCATCCACGCACTGCACTTGCACTCATACAATCATCCAGGCTCTACCCATGCACTGATCCAATCACTCACGCACTGCATGTATAGTCACCCATTTAGACAGACACTACCAATGCACTCATCAAACAACTCAACACTACCCATGCACTTGTCCAAACACCCAGACACTACTCATGCACTCATCCATTCACTCAGGCACTACACTGGCACTCATTAAGTTACCCAGGCAACATTGAGGCAGTTATCCTATCACAACCCATGCACTGATCCAATCACCCAGGCAATAACCATGCAGTCATGCAATCACCGAGGCACTGCACTTGCACCCACTCATTCACCCAGGCACTACACTTACACTCATCCATTCACCCAGACACTACACTTGCACTTATCCATTCACCCAGGCACTGCACTTGCACTCATCCAATCATCCAGGCACTGCACTTGCACTCATACAATCACCCAGGCACCACCCAGGCAGTCATTCATTCACTTAGGCACTACCCATGCAGTCATGCAATTACCCAGGTACTGCACTTGCACTCAGCCATTCACACAGGTACTGCACTTGCACTCATCCATAGTGCCATTCACACAGGTACTGCACTTGCACTCATCCATTCACCCAGGCACTAGAATTGCACTCATCCAATCACCCATGCCCTACACTTGCTCTCATCCAATCACCTAGGCACTACCTAGGCAGTCATCCAATCACACAGGTACTGCACATGCACCCATCCAATCACTCATACAGGACTGATGTATGCCTCCAACAACATTGCAGATGCACTGATGCAATCACACAGGCATACACTCATACAGCATTTTGTTTATTTTTTTAACTGTGAAATTTGGTTCCAACTTTTTTTGTTAAGAGTGTTAAATGTTTATAGATTTGTTTTCATTATTTTGATGCTGAAAATGGCAACTTGGAGAGGGAAACCTTGAACAATGTGCACTCATGAAAGGTGCAAAAACTATAATGTTCATTAAGAAAGATTAGCATGTGTGATTCTTAGCAGTATTGGGAAGTGCTGTGATAGACTGCTCTCCCAACTCAATATTGTTCTGCAGTCTATGCAGTAAGTTGCAACATGATTTAATTCAGGAGCCATATTTTCAGCAGCAGTGGTGATATCAGAAGGAGCTTGCTGGCCCGGTCTGCTTGGTGGACATGATGCAGAAGATGCTCTTCCTCTCTCTCTCACTTAGTGCTCTCTTTAGGCAATTTCCATGGAAATATTTTAGATGGTAGGACATTGATCTCATACCACAAGAGTACATTTTACTGGTGCCTCTAGATAAAGTTTTATCACATAGTGTGCATTGCACAATCTTTGCTACTGTTTTTGATTCTCCTGATGGGATTCTAAAGAAATCCCAGGCAATGCTGGATTTCTTTTCGGGAGCCTCCTTCTCTTCAGATTCCCCTGATGCAATCTCTGAAGTTCCTGCTCCTCCTGCTGGACCACCTCTTCTCACTTTCCAGGCTGAGTTGCAATGTTTTCCTTTAAAACACACCCAAAAATGACTCTCCTAAATGTAGCCACGAGCTCACTATCAAATGTGATGATAGAAAAATCAGGAAAGGGGAATAGGTGTGTACTTCCTGTCCAAATACATGAAAACTGTAGTATCCAATCATATTCCTTTGAGACGTGGTCACATGATATTTGCAACGTCTGACATCGCGAATTCCAGAAATTATAAAACAAAAAAGTTTTACTATAAAATTAGTACCCAAAAATAAGTGTAAACGATATAGCAATAAACCCCTACTGCTTCAAATTCTAAATAAAATGTTTCAATATGCATTAAACACGATGTCAAAAACACGAGGTGTTCACGACTACCGAATGCCATTTCAATATGCATTAAACACTATCTCAAAAACACGAGGTGTTCAAGACTACCAAATGCTTTGCAGTGTCCATGAACGTCTCTGTAACGTTTGTTTTTTTCAGTGGAAAAAAATATATATATATATATTTTCTAATCTGGGCCTAGCTATAGCATCCCTGTAACCTTTGGTTTTTTGAGTGAATATATATTCATTCACTCAAAAAACCAAAGGTTACAGGGACGTTATAGCTAGGCCCACATTAGAAAATATATTTTTCCCACTGTGTGTGTATGTGTATATATATATATATATATATATATATATATATATATATATATATATATATATACACATATATTTATAAATTATTGATAGTAGGGAGGCGATGTGATTCACAACACGTTTATGGAGTTTCTTCATGCTGTTTTTCATGTGTTGCATTTAAAAAAAACATTGGTGTTCAGCCGGTAAACTCACAATAGCTAGGCCTAGTGAGATAAAATCACAATAGGTGGGCCTTGTGAGTAAGGCACCAGCAGATTTCCTCTCTACAGTGATTCCAGAATGCAACATGTACCAGGCATTAGACTGTGTTTAGTGACGTCAGATATGTTCTGCTAACAACACATTAGCACGATAGTATTAAATGTGTTAATCTGTGTTTATTTGTACATGTGTTACAAATAATGTGCTTATAACTATTGTCGCTGCGTGGTTTATGTAAATATTTATATAAAAAACATTCCAACATGCGGGCTCATGTTGGACAATTTTCTAAATTATCATTCCTCAAACTGCATCAGCTGAAGTCCTTGAAACTATGCTAGGGATTTTGAATTTTCACTTCCAATAGAAGCTCTTTTACAGACCGAACGATGTGGATAAATTCAGTGTATTGCACTAACACCACTGCAAAGAGCATACATGATATTTATAGTCTGAATTAAAAAAAAAAAAACATGCAAACCCCAATGCTGCACTCCTATGAGGATTGACTATTGGAAAGCATATTTTTTATAGCATTCCGAAGGTTTTCAGCTAGAATTGCATCTTTTTGTAGCAAATGTGTTGCCAAGTTGATTGGTTGAGTCTCGAGCTTTCTCATAAAACATTAATTGCTGGTTTTTTATTCAGATTTTTTAAAAATATTTTTGTTTTAGCAGATTGTTTATGCACCTTGTCATACGTGTGCCCTGGCATACGCTTATTCTGACATGTGAGTGATGGATCTGAATATTATAATAAGAGGTTTTGCAGCAGAAGTGTGAACTCTCTGTAATGGAACCATGCCCCTGCCGCCTGAAACAATGCTGTAATAGAATTGTGCATTTTTCTATTTTCTTTCTATTTGGCTCTTTTGGGGTTTTTCTCGCCTTCTATTTTTGTATTTTTATTAATTCTTCCCATTTTTTTTACACTTTGGATGAGTGTTTCTTACCACGACCCTGCCTTTGTTCCCCTTCCCTTGTCATTCAACACACTCAGCCCTGTGAAAGGGCCGACTTTGGGGCTGGACTCTGCAGTTTCTCCATGTCTTTTCACAGTATGCGGGAGGCATTCAAATGCACTGGAGCCCCCACTTTTAGAAACAGTGAGTGCTTTTTGACTGTAAATCACGGTGCTTTCAAACTGTTTATCACAGGGGATGGTTTCCGATTTGAAATCACAGTGTGCGCTTCCGAACTCCACCTGACAGCATGTGCTTCCAAAATGCACATCACAGTGTATGCTTCTAAGCTGTGCAACCGGGTGTAATTTCCGATTCCACCTCATGGTGTGTGCTTCCAAACTGTGTATCACAGCATGTATGCTTCCGAACTGTGCATCATAGTGTTTGTGCTTCCGGACTGTACATCACAGTGTATGCTTCCAAACTGTGCATCACAGAATGTGTGCTGTCAAACCGTACTTCACAGTGTGTATTAAAATACCGCAGGCCCCGGGGTCTGGCCCACCTGAGGGCTAAGCTAAACAAACAAGGGAGACCGCGCTTGTTCTTTTCATTTTTGCTGAATTCGCAAATCCGCCACGATTTTTAGTGAAATTTTTTTTAAATGCTTTTTTGCCCCGGTGTTGTCCCTGGGCAACCCAGCACCAAGGCTAGAGGGTCAGGGTATTCCTACCCTGCCCCCTTTTCTTTTTCCTATCTTTCTGTTTGAGGCTCAGCTGAGGGTGAGTCCCAAAATGGCTGCCAACATTTCTTGGTTGAAGTGTTGGCAGCCAGTCAGATCTCTGCACGAGATCGTCAATATTTACTGAAGCATTGCGACCCTAGATACAGAAATGTGGATATTCTTTAAAATCTCAAACTACTGAACAGATTTACACCAAATAACAAAAAGGGCTCTTTCTGGACCAAGAGCTACCTTTCTGCCAAATTTGTTGTAATTCAGTCCAGCGGTTCAGGCTGTAGTTGTGTCTAAAATTTCTATGGGAATTATTCACACTTTTTTTAACACCCCTTTTTCTCGGCCCCCACTTTACGTATCACCCCAAAACTTTACATGCACAATAAGACAGACCGGCACACTTCTTTTGAAAAATTATGTAAAGATTTGTCAACCAGCGCCAAAGATATAGGCAAGTCAAAAAACACTTTTCCTGTGGTAACTAGGTCCTAATTATAACTACCTACTGGCGAAGCCCAGTAGGATAGATAGATAGATAGATAGATAGATAGATAGATAGATAGATAGATAGATAGATAGATAGATAGATAGATAGATAGATAGATAGCACTGTCACGTTTTTCGTGGTTCCTAAAAGATTCAACAAATAGATGTAGTCTTATGTTTGTGTGCGAAGGATTATGAAAATTTGCTGAAGGCATCCCTTAAAAAGAATATATTGGTTGATTCACCTTCAGGCAAGAGATTAAACACATTACATAATTACTAGTAGGCGACTGCCCTTTAAATGATCCCTCACGTCGTTTTTCTTTAAAATAAAGGGGCAGATTTACAAGCCCCTTGCGCCACTTTTGCGTCACTTTTAATATGGGAAAAGTGACGCAAAAGTGGCGTAAGGGGCTTGTAAATCTGCCCCAAAGTGTACAAATATGTCGGGTGACAAGTGCACTTGGTATTGCAATGTGGTGCTCTAATATTATGCCATATAGAGAGATCATTCTTTTGGTTGGTGAAGTCATTGCTGCTCTTAGCTTCCATGGTGTCTAGTCCCTCTGAAATAAAGCAGTTTTAGTAAAATGTGCCACGTTTGGTTGGGGGGTTCGGGTCCATGAGTTGTAAAATACAGATTGCATATTTTCTTGGAAATACCATAGTGTTTGAAAACATTATTTTGCTTCCTAAACAAAGGTATACGCATTTCACGTTTCGGGATTGAAAAACGTTGTAATGTAAATTTTCCAGAGTCATACAGATCAAGTATTGTTGCCGATCCCTAGGAGGTGCATAAGAAAACATCTGTTCACATGTTATGTATGCATGTGCCCATCCTCTCGGAGTGGGTGGCAGATATTCTATGCAGTTAAGGGGCATTGCAGGTCTATACCAGCCATCGAATGTGGCATCTTAAAACACGGTTCCACTACTCAACCCTTTAATTTATCCTAAAGAGGGCTTCCTGTCGTACGTGCGCAATGACGCAATAGCTCCAACACTAGGGGACACGGAGAAGCAGTGGGAGCCGTGTCAAATGAGCAGTTTTGAGAAACTTTAATCACACTTTATTACTCCTTCATCTTGGAACACACAGCTGTAATGTCTATTATTTATACTGCACGGGTTGGCGTGCAAAGTGACGAGATGAATCATAATGGGGACGTTTGAAGTTCCTTTATTTTGTTGAAATAATCAGGTTGGGTGATTTGAAAAACCACAGTGTACATAATGTATCCTAAAAAAATACTCGAAATGGTCTGTCACTTCATACAAATTATGTTTTTTTTCTGAAGTAAAGCATATTTTCCTTCACAGTGAATTGGTAATCCATAGAAAGCTTGCAATTCGAGCACGCGCATCGCATTTTTCTGGCACGTTGCACGCAGATTCCCTAGTTTGTCCACATGTACCAGTAAAAGAGAAGTAAAAATATTTATTTCTCAGTATTGAGTATTTTTGTCACAAGTGTCTTTAAAATACATGACATAGGTTCGGCTAGAGAATGGTGAAATATACTTTGGTTCTCCTGCTTTGTCACTAGTGGCCACTCACACCTACCTAGGTATCACAAACGCATCAGTTCAAGAGAGCACACTGAAATCAGGAGCACAAGTATTTCATGCCGTAATATGATAGCCATGCACTTGTTTGTTCTAGGGATATGACTCAGAGCCAAGTCTCAAACTGTAGTCATCGTTATCACGAACACAGAGCGCTGTCACGTTTCCAGTCTGCTTGTGTGACATTTCCATGTAGCAGTGTCCTAAAGTGTGATATTTTACGGCCTCATATGTGGCACTTTGAGTGACACTTAGAGACAAACTTTACACTCCAATAGCAGAAATGTCCCATCGGGGCAAAGTCCATATCGCACAACCTTAGGTGTTATCCCAGCAGCAGAAAATGGCTTCACTGTGGGCTGTTACATCATCAGGAATTCACTGCTAGCAATCTACCCCTGAAGGGCACCGGCCAACATCACCCGCCTTGCAAAAGCAAAGGTACAGCCCCCATTACCCCTGTCCCTGGACCTTGGATTGCCCTGGTGTCATTGACAACCTACTCATACAAAAGAGCTAGATCCTGTGTGGAAACCTAGAAACTAAAGGAACCAATGCTGTGGCGTATTCCTGCTTTGGTGACCAAATGTGAATAGTTCATTCAGTTCTCATTTACCGATTGCATTTTCATCTTCGTTTTCTCAAAAATGGTAAAAGAAAAACTACTACTACCAGAATGCAAATGGCAAAAGCAAGATTCCTGCCTCATATTATCAAACTACACAACTTAGATTTTCTGCTTACAATTGAAGGCTTTGGTGATGGCAGTATTCAAACTGCGTATGCTTTTGTGTGTAGCAGGAACATGTTGCATTGTTCATTTAAATTTATTTTGAAAATAAAAAGGGCATGCACACATTTAAGTAAACATTATCACACATGCATACAATTGTCAATTCTATTCTTTTCAGCATACAGACTCAGTACATATTTTTTAATCACGTAGTGTTTGTAATGTCCTCCCCAGCTCGGGAGCATGCAAATCAAATATGCCACACGTGTAGCTCTGCAACATATGTCTATATTCTTCAACATACAACCATACCATACACTGCATGCATTACAATATAACTTTTATAACCACACCTTAACACCTTCCAGCAGATTACGTAATTCCTGTTTAGAGCCCGCCCAGAACCACAAGGGTCCTAGCGTGCATAATCTCATGACACTACATTTCCCCCTTTGTTAAATAAAAATACAGACAGCATTAGCATCATAGTCTTCAATGAGTCGTTGAGGTTCTCGCACTGGTCGCCCTGATCAGGTGGTATGAGGTAATTGAGGTGCACCTTATTCAGGCACTGATTGCCTCACTTGAGCTACCAGGAACTGACAAACATCGAGGTAGATGTTTAAAGTGTGACAAGTGCTGTATGATGGACTTTCTGGGACGATGTGTATGTTACAACCCTCAAAGGGTTGATGTCAAATGGAGTGTCCGTTTTCCGTTTCCTTTTCTGTTTGACCAGTACCCAGTCCCCCTTGTTGGAGACTGTTTCCTGGGCGTGTCAGCACTGATATGTTTTTATCTTGCGTTTTCAAGAATGTCTGTGACACGAACCTTATCGTCATTCATCCACCCGTCTGATGTTCATTGCAATAGATTCGTTCTGATGGCTCTCCCAACTAGCAAGGTGGCAGACTCTCACCAGTTGTGGAGTGAGGAGTTGACTGACAGGCATGAAGGGTTTGACACATGGCTTGGTTGAGATAAATTCCCTCTGTAGATGCCATCTGAATTACCTTCTTGAGGTTGCCCATGAATTGTTTAACAACACCATTGGCTTGGAGCCAGACAGGGGTACTCTTTTGAAACTTGACGTTGCATTGAACAAGAAACTCCTTAAATTCTTTGCCATTGAAAGGCGGGCTATTATCAGATTTGAGAATAACGGGGATTCCCCACACTGCAAAAATGTCATCAAGCTGCTAGATGACTTTGTCCTGGGTTGTCGATGATAAGCCTTCCACCAAAGAAAAACAAGAATGTTCATCAATGACCACCATGAGACAATGAGATGATGTCCATTTCCTAGAGGCCCAAAGAAATCAATTGCAATTCTCTCCCAGGCCTGCGCAGGAAGGTCAGACATAGTCAATGGATGCTGTATCACCTTGGGGGATAACAAATCACAGAAAAAGGTAACGGTGGAATTTAGGGTAGCACATCAGTTAAGTGACAGTGTCTTTCCAATATAAACTTAATTAATTACTTGTGCCAGCTAGCTCAGAGGCCACTAGAAACTCCTTGAGAACAAGAAGGGAGTAGTTTCTGGCAACCGCATAAACATGACCACTTTGTTTCCCTTTAGAATCGGAACACGTCTCAGAATCGTGGAAACAATAGATAACAGTTTCACTCAGTCAATCGTGCATGCTTAGTTTCCGCAGAGTTACACAGAAAGCAAAGACGGGCGTTTCAATAAAGAGGTTTTATTGAACAGTCTTGTTTCTCGTGTAAGAGATATATGATGTTATGATCACAAGACAGTATGCAAGATAAATAATGTACAGCGTAAGCAGTAGAAATAAATAATACTGCGCTAGCATTATCTTTTAGCATATATTCACGTACATAAATAACATGAGCTAAAAATGCGAGTACTCATACGATGCGTCTCTAAGCTAGTTCTACCCCAATGTACCTAACCTAGTCTAGGTGTAGGGAAAGGTAAGAAGTAGGTGGAGTATTCTCTAGTATGGTATACTAAGAGTATGTTAAGTCTAGTATGCCAAGAGTCCCTCTAGGTTCTAGTCAGCTCCATACCTTGAGAATGAGAGAGGTGGGAATCTCTTGCCGGATCTGGAACTCTAACACCCCGCTGAGCGAAGTCAGAACACTGGACGCTGGATTCTTCTGCGAGCAGGAATGACAGCGTCTTCTCAGTGCGTCAGGCCGGGATACGGGCTCCTCTGAAGTCGAGGTCTCCTCTAACTTGCTTGGGCAAGGGAAGGTATATTTATACCTGATAGGTGCCTTGGAATGTTAGCATTGATGTGAAGTCGGACAGAGGAAGACGTCAGGAATGAACCCTTAAGGTATAACGGTTCATACATAATAGATGAGTTCTTGGAGAAATCCATAATCCTGTGCTAGGGGAACTCCCGAGAGCTTAAGGGTCTGGTTTCTAAGAACTCGTTGTGACGTTAGGGTGGACCGATGTCGGTGACCATGCCTGTATTTGGAGTGCACGGCTAATGCCTAAATAAGGACTGGGATTCTATGCCTATATAAGGGCAATGCGAATTGTACCTATATAAGGACATGTCTCAGGAAAACCTATATACGGACACCTAAAGCGGAATACAACAGACACTGGAATGGAACATTTCATTTTGTTAAATTTCTCAATGGGCCACTTACTGTACCAAAGTCACGAATGTATCTTGAGCAATAACTGGCCAAGCCTAAGAAGAATTGCAGCATGGTTACATCTTGTGGGGGGCAAGTAGATGACAAAGCTTGCACTTTAGCCAGGTCGGGAGTCATTCCCCCATCAGAGAATATGTGCCCAAAGAATTTGAGTTTGGTTTTGTGAAACTCACACTTTGCCACATTCAGAGTGAGATGAGACCTGCATCAGCAAGTAATTGGCACACTTGTGTAAGGGCCTTGTTATGCTCCTTTTGTGTTGTCCCTAAAAAGCAGTATGTCATCACTGTA
Organism: Calotriton arnoldi; assembly: GCA_963921515.1. Lineage (NCBI taxonomy): Eukaryota > Metazoa > Chordata > Amphibia > Caudata > Salamandridae > Calotriton > Calotriton arnoldi. The sequence continues at coordinate 1,207,374 of CAWUFW010005850.1, forward strand.
ATTGAAAGCAAGTGTGACAGGTAGAATTATTCAGAGGATAAAATCCTGAAATATCCCTGCACCCAAAGATGCCCCAAAACTCAGTCTTTTGCATCTGAACAAACCAACATGAGTAGGAAAAGTAGTAATGTTCCTACAATTTTCTTCCAGCTTGATTTGATGGTATCCTTTGTTCAGGTCAAGATGGGAGAAAACTTTGGCTCAGTTCAGCTGCATGATCATGTCCGTGATGTGGGGACCTGGATGTCTTTCTCTAATGATTGCTTTGTTGGCCTGGTGCATATCAGCACAAATGCGCACTGCACCTCCACTGTCCTTTTTTGGCATCGCATCTATGGGTGAAACCCATGGCATGGGACTGGTGGAGTGTTCAATGATGTCATGCTTTAACAGTATTTCTAGTTCTTTCTCAACATCTGCTTGTAAGTGGAAAGCTACTCTGTGGTGCCTTTGGGCAACAGGGCAAATTACCTTATTAATATGAAGTTGCACTTTCATTGTCTTGAGCCTTCCTAGGTCATGAAACAACTATGGGAACTGACTCACAATTCATTTCAGACTGAGCCCCGATGTTGCAGTTGAAAAATATCAGTCCCATGTCAGTAGCAGTGGCAAAGCTCAGTAGGCATGCCCACGATGATGTTCCCTGAAGAACATGAATCGTCACTTGCACTTAAGTTGTTTTGTGCCTCATGGTTGCTGTATATGACCCTTGACTCTGTAATGGTTTGGACACAGCCCACATGTATACCTTCGTGCTTGACGGGATAAAGTGTAGCACAGGAGATAAGCTGGTAAATCTCTCTACCGGCATGATATTAATCGGTGCAACACTGTCTATAATGAAGGTTATGAGGCAACCATTCACCTTTAATGTCATTTTAGGGCAGCGCCCAAATGAAATGTTTCACTCTGGTAGGTGCTTCTCTTTTGACCTTTGATTTTCTTTGCAGGCAGCTAATCCTACATGTGCATGTCATTCTTTAGTAGATATCATCAACGCACTTCTGTCTTCTTCACTAGGGCTTGATAGTGATGTTGAAGAACCTTTGTGTGGTGAATTTGATGACGATCGACTTTGTTTTGTTTCTACTTCTCATTACTGATGTTGCCTTAGGGCCTTGTGGACTTGGTGAGAATGCTTCTGGAACCTTCTGGCGTCCATTTTCTCTTCTTGCTGTGATGCAGTTGGCTTTTCTTTCACTTCGCAGATGGTTATGAAGTGGTTTTCTTTCCCATGGCCTTTGCATATCTGTCCCATGGCAGGACATTTACCTTCATGGGGAAATGAAAACCCACATTGGAAGCATAACTTTTCTTTCTTTCGAGACTTTGACTTGTGAGCATCTGTTCAGTGCATATGCTTACTTTTCATGATGAACGCTGATTGATTTAGTGCCTTTCCTACTTCCTCATCAGCAGCTTGTCAATCTGCTCCTTTGTCTACCCTTGCAGCCATTAGTATTTTCTCTAAACTGAATGTCTCTCTCAACACCCATCTTCTGAAAAAGTCTAAAAGACAACCATTGATGACTCTGAAGCGCTTGGCTTCTTCATCATTAAAGTCACAGAACTTACAGTGTTTCACAAGTGTGTCAAGTCTCTCAACAAAATCACCCATCGTTTCACTAGCCTGTTGCTGTGCTTTATTGCAAATGTACCTTTCATAGTCGATAATTGGCATTGGATTGAACTTGGCCTCAACGCTTCTTTTATCTTTTGGTACGACATTGAATCGGTTTGTGAGACTTTCTTTAGTACTCCCTTCACTCCATCACTGGCAAGGTTTTTCAAGTATTTAATGAATGAATGGGAGATTTGTAGAGTGCGTGACTACTACAGGGAGTGTCCCAGCACTAACGCAAGCATACAAGACCTTACTGTGATGAGACAAGTTTAAAGAGTCTGCTAAATATTTGCTCAGAGGGGATGAAACACAGTTTGCATGGGAGCTCGGCAGCACGAAAGGAGAAAGCTTTGCCACCCCTACGGACGTGCTTAACACGAGGAATTGAAAAGAGAGAGTTGGAGGCAGAACTCAGTGCCCTGGATGGGAGGTACTGTACAAATCTATTTGCCAGATACCCAGGGCTAGTAAGATATACTGCGCTGTGAACTAAAGCAGGGCTTTGAATAGGATCCATTTCCTAACAGGTAGCCAATGGAAAGCTTTCAATGCCAGAGAGATCAGAGCACACGTAGGAAAACACAGAGGAGCATAGCCACTGCGTTTTGGACCACTTGAAGGAGATTCACCAGAGCTTCTGCCACTCCTAGATAAAGAGTGTCTGCGTAATCCAAACACAAGCTGATCAGCGCATAGCTCACCACTCTCCTAGCTTGAGAGTAAGGAGGGGCAGACATTTCTTAAGAGCACAAAGCATCACAAAGCATTGGCCACCCACCTCCAAAATATGTAGCCTCATGGAAAGAGTGGTGTCCAGTTTTAGTGCTAAGTTTTTAACTACTACAGATGGAGGAGGCCGGGCCTGTAACAAAGGTGGCCATAGATATTCGCACCAGTTTGACCTATATGATCCGAAAATAATTATTTCCGTCTTCTCTGCGTTGCATTTGAGTTAACTGCTCTACATCCAATCGAAGACAGCTTGCATATTTGTAAAAGTTGCTGCAATAGAGGAATGTGAGCCATCAAAGGCAAAGAGCAACAAGCTATTGTCGATGTATGAGATGATTCTACATCTGAGCAGCTCAAATACAGAGACCAAAGGGGCCATGATGATGTTAAAGAGGGTGGGGCTTAATGAAGAGCCCTACAGGACCCCTTGGTTGACTGCCATAACCTCTAAGGAGAAAGGGGCAAGCCAAATTGATTGGCCTCTGGACACCAAAAAAGACAAGCACCAGTCCCACACAGTACCCCCACAGCCAAAGCGGACATTCAGTGCAGAAGGATAGAGTGCGGGACTGTGTCGAAGGCAGAAGACAAGTCAAGAAGGATCAGGGCTGCATTTTTCACTGAATCCAGTGCCCATTTGATATGGTCCACAATCTCCATTACTGCAGATTCCGTACTGTGACGGGGGCGAAAACCAGATTGACTGGGATGTAACATCTTGCCTTGCTCAAGATACTCAGAGAGCTGAGCATTGATCAATTTCTCCAGCATTTTTGTGAAGGCCGGGTGGATAAAAATGGGCCTATAGTTATAAAAGATGCTGGGATAAAGTGCAGTCTTCTTGAGCAAAGGGATCACTTTGGGCAGGCAGGAGGGGTCTCACCCATAGGGCTTACAGCGATCTCTGAATTTCAACCGATTTTTGTTTCATAGAATGTTGCAAACCTGTTACGCAGCTCTTGGGAAGGAACAATAGCCCTCAGTCAAGACTGCGAAGAGATGAAATATTTCATGACCTGAAAGACGGAAGGGGAACTGTGCTCAGCAGAATTAATTTTATCTGCAAAAAACTGTCCCTGGGCCTGTTTCAAGGAAAAATGGTAGGCTCTGAGGCTGATTTGTAATTGCCTTTACTATCAGATGATTAGTTATTATGCCAAATACACCCAAGATTTTTGTAAGATTTGTGCTCCTTGGCCAGTGAAGCAGGGAACTAGGGGACCGGGAGTCTACCCATTCTCGTCTTCAGCTCTTGAAGAGAAGCCAGCAGGTCTGCTGCCCCTGTTAACCAAGCGTTGACCATCCCCACATTTGCGTTGACATCATTGGTCTGACAGGGGTGCATATTGGCAAGGAGATCTACCCAATCAGAAGTTTTCACCTTCTTCCACGCCCTGTAAACAACGCGGTCCACCATCCTGCCCTGCTGGTGGGGTTTGTCTATTTTCCAGTTGAACCAAATAAAATAGTGGGTGGACCATAGAGCAGGCTCACACGGACAGATCAACAGCAGACAGTTAGAAAAAGTCAAATAAATGATGTGTCCTGCCTAGTCACTGGGTGCCAGGACCAGCTGGGGCAGATTCAGAGAGAACATACGATCAATAAGCATAAGTTCCAGCTGGTCGTGTGGGTCATCAGCATGCAAGTTAAAGTCCCCTAACCTGGTGAAGTTAGCCCAGTGCAAGTGGGGCTGGGGCTTCTTCTAGGGATCCAAAGCAACCCCCAGCCGGCTTCGGAGGGCAGTAAATCAAAGTCCCTCAAAAGGAAGTTTGAGCCAATAGCACAAGATGGAACTCTAGACTCTCTGCCCCCTGAAGGCCATTAAGGTAAAAAACTGGAGCATGCCAATGGGTGTTTAAAGGCAATCATCACCCCTCCTCCCTGTTTGTGACTTCTGTCACAGTGGACCAGTGAGTATCCTTCAGGAATGGACAGTGCAAAATAAGGGGCGGAAAACTCAAGCAACCATGTTTCCGTCATGAAAAGCACATCTAGCATGCCACTGCTAAGAAGGTCGAAGATGTCCCGGGAATGTTTATGCAGGGAGCAAGCATTGATTAGGAGGGCCGATAATTCATTTACAAAATTATCCTCTCCTGATAGATGTTTAGTGGACCCTCCTTAGCCCCGAGAAAGGGAAGAGAGGTTAGACAGTCCAGGGGGATCATAATGGCACGCAAAGCAAGGGTGAAGAGCTCTCAGCTCCCTACTGAGATAGCAAATACACCTGGGGTTGGCAGGTGCACCACGGACAGAATGGCTGGCTCTGACAGAAGACGGGTGCAGACGGATTTGCCTTAGGCGCACTGAAGATGTGCCAGCAGGACATCCGACTGTACCATAAAGGAGAGTGATCCAGCTGAGGACATTGGGAGCTGGGATCAATTCATACCATATCAGCAAAAAGTTACCCCCGATACCATCAATCTAATGTTATCTAACTTGAAAAAGCCAACAAATTGTTTCTCCAAACGTCAGTCACTTGACTTATTCTTATTTGTGAAATTCTTCAATGGTGCACACAAAATTAGATCGCGCCAATAGAATTGATCATAACAGTGATCTTAAAATGTACAGTGTGAGAAGTTGGCCTGGCATATGCTGTCCACTAATTATAGTGGGCACCTTGCACCAGTCCAAACAACCCCTTATTGGAGATAGGTTAAAGACAACCTTTATTGAAAGCTATCCTAGTGGTAGCTATGGAGAGCAGCCTTCAGGCTAAGTCTTGAAGGAATGTAAAGCAGCTTGTTTTACCAGTCTATAATCTCTTGAGTGACCAAATGAAAGAGGACCACACCAGGTATATATTCAAAATATATGTATTTATTGCTAAACACACCCCTCTAGTCTCTTTATGAGGCTAGAGTTCGAAGTACATAAGTTATAAGTTAGTTATCTACAGTAATAGCACAAATACACGTTTGAGCCCTAGGGGCGTACCAAACCATATACCAATAAAGTGGTATAAGAACCACGACTGAGCTAGACACAAGGCCTAGAGCCTGTAGAAGTGCTTGGACCACAAGGAACCACCCAAGGTAGTGACACAGGGGACCCACGGGGGACGCGTGCAGTGTGAGAACACAGCCGCGAATCGCCGTTGACTTCTATGGGGAAAGTCGCGGTTGGAAGTTTAAAGAAAAGGGACACTTTGAGGAGGACTTGGAGCAAACCCTTTTAGAACTAGGCTGTTCTAGTGTCAATACCCACGGGAGCACCGGAGTACTCGAGTTACCTCACCCAAGGGAGCCGGGTGCATAGGTGTCTTTCGGGGTCGGGTTTCGTCGTCGTTTTCAATGGCGATCTGCTGCAAAGTGCTGCTGGCAGCCAAGTCGAAAGTGTCTGGGTGGATCCAAAGGTGGATCGAAGATCTGAAGAACCTGAAAGCAGAGGGGACAGAGTCTGGGTCACTAGCCAGTGACCAGGAAGGCGATGAGCAGATGCCCACCGATGTCGAGTGCTTCAGGTAGGTTGACGGTCGTCTTGACTCTTCATCCACGAGGTCCAGGAGGCGTCGACGACAACCAGGAGCTGGATTCGAGCTGTCCCACGACGTCTGTCGATTGCAGGCGTGTCGGCGACCGGATTGGACCCAACAAGCCTTGGCAACGGTAAGTCTTGTGGAAATGGAAGAAGGACGATGGTGCAGACCAGCAAGGCCTGTGGGACTCACCCAGCGAGGGTAAGGCAGGGCACACCTGGAGCAACCAGGGAGCCCAAGCAGAAGAAGATTGGCCTTCGGGAGGGCCTACTAGCCAACGGACTAGCGACTGTAAAAGGAGCCTCAAGTGGACGCACTTGGAGCTGGCTCACAGGACACTCGTGGAGTGGAGGCCAGTGATCTTCGGCGCAGTCGGTGCTGGAGGCTGGGGCTACTCGGAGCCCAAAGCACAACTTTGTGGGAGACCCAGAAGAGGATGCACTTGCAAATGCAATCGGTGTCCAGGGGTCACGGTTCCACATTACCCACGACAGCTACAGGCCTCAGCTTTGCTGGGGACTCAGGGCAGCCTCGGGTAAGTCTGGAAATCCACCTCTGGTGATGCAAAGACTACGGCGTCCGGCGGGAGCTTCAGCGATGCAGACCGGACAATAGCTTCTTTGGTGCCTGCCAAGCAGGGGAGTCACTCCTTGACCCCAAGGGAGACTCTTCAGTCCTCTAATCTTAAAGTAGAGCGTCGAAGGTCCAGGATTCTGTGTCAGAGTTTCGTCCAGGTAAATCTAAAGTCCTAAGGACTGGGGTCCCATACTTATACCAAGTTAGGGGGTTGGACATACTCTGGGGACCCACCCTATGGGAGGGTCAGGGCAGAGGGGTGGTTACACCCCTTTCCCTTTGTCCAGTTTCGTGCCAGAGCAGGGGCTGGAAGCCCCTGAGCCGGTTTGAACTGGGGTATGCACAGGGACACCAAATGTGCCCCCAGTGCAGGACTTCAAAGCACCAGAGAGTGCTCCCGCCCACCCCCAATACACACTATCCTGTCTGGGGAGGTGGTTACACCTCCCTGGGACAGGAAACCTATTGTCCAGGCCTCCCCTGCCGGAGTTTCGGTCAGCAGCAGGAGGCCAGACTCGTGTCTGTGGCAGCGGCATCCATTTTGTGATGCCAGGGCTTGGAAAGAAGTTACCGGGCAGGCCGGTGTGTACATGTCTCTCCCTCTAGAAGGGTGGAATGCTACCCCCGCCGCCAGAACTGGCAGGGGGTAGTATTCCAAGATGTTTGACACCAAACACGACATGTTTCCGTGCAGCCATCCCAAAGTTAGCATTTAACGCGAGGTTATAATGCGCTTAAGAGTATATGGTCAGGCTGCACTACAAACAGCATCAGAGAAGGGTCTCCGAACGCTGCAGAGGGGCTCTGCTCATGCAGGGGCACCCTCTCACATAGGAACCAAGCACTCTGCCTTCAGGATTGATAAGGCCTGCCATAGGAGTGACTTATAGGTTTATATGTGTGTATGTATGTAGTGATATAGGTAGCCTATATCACAGTAAGGGGTGCATGCACCACCTTACCCAGGCTGCAGACCTGTGGTGTCATTTTGGATGGCCTTCCAGGGGTGGCACAATACATGCTGCAGCCCCTGGTAGGCCTCTGAGGTACCTATGCCCTGGGTACATAGTATACCGTATACTAGGGACTTATAAGGGCACTCCAGATTCCAATCAGAGATGTGCCTAAGGCACATGGAAACCATTTTAGAGAGGAAGCAGTTAGGCTGGGGTTCTGATTAGCAGGGCCCCAGCCAGACTAAAGTCGAAAAACAGTGAAGCATCAGCAAAAAGTGGGGGTACCCATGTGAAGCAGATCCTACTCTCCTACACACAGAACAAAAAACAATACATCACATTAATCATTAGACATACAAAAATTATTAATCATAAAGCATAAACAGAGAAATAGACAGATTTAAATATCTAGTGTCCTATACTGTCATATTACTGGGGTAAGTCTCAATTTTCACCCTTATGTTTGCAGTCCAAACCAGAAGCTAATCGAGTTAATCCAGGAAGGAAAAGAAAATGGCTGGCTCTCTAAAAAAGAAGCAAAATATTTACTGAACAAAAACCCGAGAATGCCTTTATTATACACTCTCCCCAAAATCCTCAAAGACCCCGTAAATCCACCGGGGAGACCAATATTTTCAGGGGTGAACTCGATTTCAGAAAGACCAGCAAAGTACATCGATACATTCCTGAAACCTCTCATTTCCACAATTCCTAGTTATTTAAGAGATACCATGCAAGCAATTAACATCTTAGACGGCATGCCATTTGATCCAATCTCAGACACTTTTGTAACTCTAGACATTGTCAGCCTCTACACGAACGTCTCACAAGATACAGGTTTAGAAGCACTGGAGATCTTTCTTGACAAAAGGCACCACCCACATGGAGTCCCCACAGAGATTCTATTGAACATAGCTGAAGTATCTTTGAATTTTTTTTTTTTTTTATTCAATGACAATTGTTATCTACAAATCAAGGGGACAGCAATGGGATGTCCCTTCGCCCCAGAGATGGCCGTTATGTTTATGGTGCTGTACGAACAAAAATGGATTTACAATAACAATCCAAATAAGGAACACATCGTCACATGGAAACGTTACATTGATGACGTTTTCATGGTATGGAGAGGCCCTACGGAAAAGATCACAGAATTCCAACACTGGCTGAACGGTAGAAGCAGAGATATTCAATTCTCCTAAACTTCAACAAAGAAGAAATTAACTTCTTAGACATCACAATTAAGCATGAAGATTCCTTAATTTACACAACATTGTACACTAAAATTACGGACAGGAATACTCTCTTGCACTACTCCAGTTTCCACCAAAGGAATTTACGTGATCACCTCTCCATATAGTCAATTCCTCAGGATCAGGAGGAATTGTTCTAAACGAGAAGACTATTTCAGCAATGTGAAAGCCTTGTTGAACAAACTACAACAGTGAAATTACCCACGGAAACTCTTGAAGAGAGCTCTTAAAAGTTCCTGGCACACGCCCCGAGAATCTTTGTCGGCCCCCAACGAGCACAACAGAAATAATCCTCTGGTATGTGTAACTAAATTTTCTAGCATAACAAAGGATATAAAAAACATCGCCCGCAAAAACTGGACAACCGTCAAAGGCCATGAAAAATTGAAGGAGGCCCCCCTTTTTGCACTCAAACGCAATAAAAATCTGAGAGATAATTTGGTGAGAGCCAACACGAACCACATGATGGAAAAGCCATCCTTACGTACAATGCTTTCTTTACCCCCTCTTAAAAGATATGACAAATGTGGGAACTGCACATCATGTGCAAGTATAGTAGAGGGAGAATGTTTCACCTACCGCGGCACGACAATGAAACATTCCGAATTCACCAACTGTAATACGCAAAATGTGATATATTGTGTGACATGTCCATCAAGAAAAGGATTACACAGCACAGGTCACGCATTAAATGCGAAATTTAAAATTCCCCGATGGTATCTCACTATATAGAAATGAACCATGGACCTCTGGAAATGAAATGGTCTGTCCTAACACATGTTAAAGGCCGGAACATTGATTCAGTCCTTCTAAAGCTTGAGGCGAAAATGATTCTGAGCTTGCATACTACTACAAATCAACGAGATAACAGTGGGCCCTATGTAGGTAAAATTAAAATACTGAGTCCTTATTTGTGAATTTTACCGATTCGCAATTAAGAACTCGCTATTTCCGATGTAGGTAATAAGTCGGTAAAAAATACCGAATCGGTAAAAATCGCTATTTTATTTACCGAATCCACATTACCGAATCGGTATTACCGATTCGGAAATACCGATTCGGTAAATACCGAATCGGGGATATTGAAAAATCGCTATTCATGATTCAGCAAATCCTGTGCCTCCTGATGACATCACAACCAGGAAGTGGCCACACCCATGCAGCTGCACTGATCCTGGAGCTGTTGGAGAGGCAGGGAGCAGGAGCAAGAGCACAGGAGCAGCACAGCTACCACCTAGCTAACACAGAGGAACTGCACCATGGCCACACAGGAGAAGGGGAAGGATGCTTGCGAAAGAAAGCGCAAGCACAAGTTCAGTGAGAGGGAGTTGGAGGTCCTCATTGAGGATGTCGTCAAAGATCACGACCTGCTCTTTGGCAACAAATCTCTGCACGTCCCAGAGGCACAAAAAGGAGGATTTGGCTGGGGATCCAGCAGCAGATCAATGCGATTGGCATCACACATCGCTCAACAGATGAGCTGAAGAAGCGATGGTATGACCTGAGAGCACGTGCAAAGGAGAGGGTGGCTGAACGGCTGAAACAAGCCAGGAAGACAGGCGCGGGAACATCAACCGCGCCTGCTCCGACTTCCCTAAAGGAAATGGTTGAGTCCACCCTCCAGCCGGAGAGCGTCAGTGGCATCGGGCCGTGGACAGCTCAGCAACAGCATCCAACAGACAAGGTAAGATGCATGCACAGCATGCTGTCTCCCCTCCCTAACCCCAATCCCCCTGCAAGAATCCCACTCCAGAACATGTTTTGTATTAAATCAGCAATGCATCATGGGAGATGTAGTCCCTATCAAGTATTAGCTAATCAGTCAGTCAGCAAAAAGCATAGGCATGTCACACACATCAATAGTTGAGCTAGCAGAGGCCAGACAGCTCGATTGTCAGTCATTAAATTTATTTGCAGATAAATGCTGGCAGACAAGTGATTAATAGTACATTCTGTATCCACAGGCGGAACATCGCCCCAGGCTGCAGAGGGGGAGACAGGCGAGGATTCCAGGGAGGAAATCACAATTGAGGAGGAAGTCTCACCACCTGCTGACACCACACCAACATCACCACCACCACCACCACCACCACCACCACCACCAGCATGATCAAGGAGGTATACAGTGGCTAGCCTCCAGGAGATAGGATGGCACAGAGGAGGACAGCCAGGGGCACAACAGACCACGCCGGGCGATGACAGACAGGCATCTGTGACACAGTCCCCCGTGGAGGATGGCAACACAGGTGCCCGTAGACGGCGACAAAGGGCACAGAGTCCTGACGCTGAGGAGTCCAGTGTCTTCTCTGGCTTGGAGGGGCAGATGCTCAAAGTGCAGCGCCTGCAGGGAAAGACAATGAGAGGCATTCAGCGTCAGCTGGTGGCAAATAACCGGAACATGAATAGCATGAAGGAGGCCATATACTGCCTCAACAATACTGTGGCAGAGGGCATGAAGGAGATGTCGGATGCAGTGAGGCTGTTATGCAGCAGAAGTGAGTGACCGTGCTGCAAGGCGCAGGGACAGGCAGAAACTTGAGGCGTACACAAAATCTGTCAACAGGCTGTGCAATGCAACCCATGTGCTCAGTCGTCGCTCAGTGGCCATGCAACTTGAAATGGCAAAGTGCAGCCGTGAGGTCACTCAGGGCCTGGTAACAGTCACCAGTGCTTTAAAGGTGCTGCAGACAAGCCAAATTGCTGCCACCGGAACAGGGGATGGGGCGGAGAGTGAGGAGGCAACCAGTCGCAGCAGCATAACCCCCCCCTTGCCAGAGAACAGGAGGTGCAGTGTTAGGCATGGTTCTGCCGCAGTACACAGCACTGGTGAGGACAGTGTACCTGCTGAACGCAGCTGAGGTGCGCGTGGGCGCAGGAGATGAGCACAGCAGGCAAATTCCATTGTGTGGTGGGTGACGTAACCCATTGGACACAATGATGGGATTAGTGATTAATCATGGGGGAGTGACTATGCCATGTTGTGCTTGATCAGGCACTGTGGGGACATCATTGGTGTTACGGTGTGCTGTACAATTGCCTGATGTAAGGTAAATTAAACACCCTGACACAATTGCATTAACTGGCTTTGTCTCATTGCTTACTCAGAAATAGTTTTGTGTGATCTCTGACCGTCTCTGTCTCCCATCTGCTGCAGCTGTGCCGCCTGCAGCGCTGTGCTGTGGCTGTCTACCTTCCTCCTCCTCCTCCTCCTCCTCCTCCTCCTCCTCCTCAGATTCACTGATTTCCACAGGTGTCCCCCTCTTAGTGGCAAGGTTATGCAGCATGGCACATGCAGCGATGATTTTGCAGCAGACCAGGGGCCGGTACTGCCGTGCACCTCCACTCTTGCGGAGGCAGCGGAACCTGCTTTTGAGGAGTCCAAATGTTCGCTCAACCACATTGCGCGTCGATCTATGTGCAACATTATATTGCCTTTCACTTGGGGTGGATGGGTGCAGGTACGGAGTCATGATGAAAGAACGCACCGCATAGGCGCTGCACCTAAGTGTGAGAAGAAAGAAAGTTATTCACAGTCAACAATCGTAGCAACAGGTGTATACTTCAGGGGGTGTCACATGTATTTACCTAGCAGGTAGCCTTCTCCAAATTCACCCGCAACAAGACGGGTATATATCCCACTGTTCCTGAATATATACAAATCATGCGTGCTCCCTGGGAATTTCGCAACTATGTCGGTGATGATGGAAGAGACATCACATATGACCTGTACATTTATGGAATGTGAGCATTTGCGATTGCGGTAGATGTACTCAGTCGCAGCAGGGGGGCAGATTGGTATATGTGTCCCGTCAATGCAACCTATGACGTGTGGGAACTGGGCCTTCTGGTAAAAGTCCATCTTGGTCTTCTGCAGTTCTGCCTGTGTGCTGGGGAATTGGATATAGTGTGGCATCCTTTGCAACATGGCGTCCAGGAATGTATTGAGAAAACGCGACAGGCAACTCTGTGAGACTCCACCTGCCGCAGCTATTACCCCTTGGTAACTGCCAGATGCCAGGAGGTGCAGGCAACAGAGTACCTGTACATGAGTAGGTATTGCGTGAGCCCTTGGTGTCTGGTGCTCGAGGAATGGGCGCAGGTCCCGTATCAGGTCCAGGATAGTGTTTGGGTGTAGCCTGTACCTCGCGTGGATTTCAGCCTCTGTGAGTTGGAATAAGGTGATGCACAGTCTGTAGACGCGTTCCTGTCATCTCCATATCCTTTGTGCTGCAGCTTGTATCCTTAACCGCCTTGCAATGACGTAGAGGGCAGCCATTGTGTTCATGCTGATGCATTCTGGGGCTGTTTATATGCTGTGCACCTGGTTACCACCTGATTTGAGTCCATGGTAATGTGCGACTCATAATTAGCGATTTCTTAACGATTCTGTAATAACGAATTTATGTACATTGGTTAGCGATTTTTTTTAACGATTCTTTATTTAGTCGCTAGTTGATTTCCGTTATTTCTAGCGATTACTTATTTTGCAATTCGGTGTTTCTGCTCCTACATTTCACATCCTTTTTTAGCGATCGGTAACGCTGAAAATCTGCGATTTTCGACGTTACCGATCGCTAATCGCCCACCTACATCGGGCCCACAATGTTTTTAAATAAGATTCTTTATGTAAAAATAACTTGCCTGTCCATAACACAAAAGAAAAAAAAATAAGAAAGAATAACATCCGCTGACACCAAAACACTAGGGATAAACCTCATTTCATATAACAATAAGGCACATGTTCAAATAGAATGTATTTGAAATCACAACAGACAGGTTAACACAGTATAAATTATCCCTTTGTGACATTCTCTGACTTTATTTCCAGCAAAGTCAAATATATGAATACTGCATGTCTATATGTAAGACAAGTTCCCGAATAAGAATGAACATCACGCCAAATAACCAGTCCACGCTGTCGGTGAAGCGTAAACGGCCATTTATTAGGACATTTATTAGGACAGGCTGTAAACATAACTTTAATCACAGTAAAATACTTAACAGTAACATAACAACAACCCCCCCACTCCATTTTCACTCACTCCGTTCTTTTCTCTTGCACCCTATCTATCTTCACCTTCCACACCAACCCCTTTCCGTTCTCCATCCATTTCTTCATTTGTCTCCTGACATCCTCTTTTTCATCACCTGCCATCCCATTCCTGCATCCCGCACCCTCGTCCATCACTCTTCCCCCCCGAGAGATGGGTGGGCCCGTCCAGGACTCCCCCCACCCCTCCAAAGTACCGCCAACCAGGGAACCCCCTTGAGGGCAGTTACCTGCCCCAACAGTTCATGCTATGCACCTTTCGCCCTCACACTCTTCGACACCAGATTGATTCATTCTAAAGCTTGCTGATCATGTCCCTCATTTCCATCATGTAGTATGCGTTCCCCATCCGCGAAAGGTGCACCCCATCATCCCTGAATAACAACGGCTCCTCCAACCGGAGCCCAGTGTGTGCAAGCACTTTAATGTCCTTTCCAGCACAGAAAACCCTCATCGCCCTGTTCAGTTTTCTCCAGGCTTTTTCAACTGCCGCAGGTTTCACTGCCCCCCTCCAAACTTTTTGTGGTACAAATTCCGTCCGGACTAGGCAGGTCCCTGCCAGTCGCTGCCTCATGACCCCCAAGTCCCGTTGCATCTGTTGCATGATTGCCAGGCCTGACAACCGCACCAAATCGTTTTCCCTAGGTGTATGACCAGCAAATCTGGGCATCCTTTCTGTGAGACCATCTTCATGAGCCAAGGCAAGAAGGCCCCCCAACACATTCCTCGCTTTCCCCACCATTGTACCTCGTGATGACTGCTCCGCAGCCCCAGGTTACGGCCGTATACCTGATGATCCGCGTATTGCGCCGCCCAGTGCACGAAGGAGTGCCCAGCAATCCAGGTGACCGTCTTGGTCCCCAGGCCCCCCACGCAACCTACGACAAGAAAGAAATGTTAGCAACCGTCCTTCCCACAGCGACACTTCAACATACCCCGTGCTTGCCAACCCCGGGCAGAAAAAACCCCTCCCCTCATTTCCGGACATAGCGCTCGCAGCATCTCGATTTCCATCTGCCTATCTGTCTAATCCTGTTCCAGGACCACCCCAGCCGCGCCGCTGCCGTTGCTGCCCCAATGCGAAAATAGTGCATCCCAAACCTCCTAGGATCCCTTCCCATCCTCCTCAAAGCCATGCGCAACACCGCCAGCAACTGTGCCGCCGTCAACATGTCACCAGATGCGTGACAAAATATTCCCCCTTGTCTCCTGTCCGCGCCCTGCACAAACGCTTCCCACTCCTTTACCGGGCATGCTCCCAGACATCCACTCTCATTCAACCATATCCACTTGCCCCGACCGGCCTGATCAGTCTTAGAGTGGCCCAACCATATACCCAGACGCCCGGCGTCCAACCTCACATCCTCATATTTTCGCCCTTCTCGCCCTTTCGTTCCCAAGAGCTCCGACACTCGGAAAGCCCCAAAAAACATCCACACCATACCCAAACGGAACAACGCTACCTCCTTAGAGTCATAGCAGCAAACTGGCAACATGTCCAACAGACCTTGCAGAACCTCAAACGTGATTGCTTCACGAGGCCCCCCGCGGCCCCTTCGCTTCGCTCCCTCCACCACCCCTTCAGCATCCTACTGATGATCTCGTCTTTTGCCGGGTCAAAACCCCAAAACAACTTGCAATAGAAGGAGATCCCCGCCAATTTCCCTGCAATCGTCGTATGCGACAACCCCTTCTCTGTACAGTGCAAAACAAAACAAATCACTCCCTGCTCTGTGTCCCAACAGGACAACTGCTCTTTCTCGCTGGTCCAGCCCATAAAGACTCCGAACTCTGCCCAGGCCAATCTGTAACTGCGCCGCGTTGTCTCAGCTATCGACTTCTCCACTAGGCTGCAGACTCTTACTCCCCCCAGGCCCAGATGCCGTCCGGCAGCTGCGTCTTCTGGACCTCGGCTCCAGGCGCCATGCGGCGAAAACGGCTCCACTGCGAACGAGACAATGCATCCGCAATGTCATTACTCGCTCCAGGCACATGCTTCGCCCGAAAAACCACATTCAACTGTAGGCACTGCAACATAAAGTATCTCAACAATCTCAGCACCCTCAAGTCTCTCGCTCTCTGCCTGTTGACCAGCTCAACCACTGTCATGTTATCCATCTGAAACAACACGGAACGGTTCTTGAATTCAGAGCCCCACACTGCCAATGCCACTAACAGCGGGAAAAACTCTAGAAACGCAATACTCCTCCCCTGCATCAGCCAGTGAGCCGGCCATTTCTCTGCGCACCATCTCCCGTCCCAGAACACCCCAAAACCTGCCGCTCCTGCCGCATCCGAGAAAACTTGCACTTGCCAAATCAATCTGTCATCCACGAAATCCAGTGAAACCCCATTGAAATCAGTCAAGAATGTCTGCCAAATTCTCAGGTCAGCTCGTACTCCCATTGAAATTCTCACTCTGTGATGTGGGAGCACTGCCCCAGACATGGCCATGCCAAGGCGCCTGCAAAAGGTCCTGCCCGCTCTCACCACCCTGCACGCAAAGTTCAGCAACCCCAACAGCCGTTGCACTGTCCTCAGGTCAATCTTCTTCTCTCCCATCACCCCTAGTAGGCAAGCCTGAATGTCCCCCACTTTCTCAGCCGGTAACCGGGCCGTCCACTGGACCGAATCCAACTCAATGCCCAAGAATGTCAGTTGACAGCTGGGCCCAGCTGTTTTTTACGGTGCCAATGGGACCCCAAAGTGCCGAGCCATGTCCTGAAACTGTGCCAGCGCCCACCCGCACTAACCTGACCCTCCATGTCCCAGGAAAAGGAAGTCGTCAAGATAATGCGACACTCCCTGATGACCACTGATCTTCCGGAATGCCCATTGCAAGAATGTGCTGAACGTTTCAAACAGGGCGCATGAAATCGCACAGCCCATGGGTAAGACTTTGTCCACGAAAATGGCCCCCCCGAACTGCATCCCCAGTAACGGGAAATCCGCCGGGTGTATGGGCAGCAAACGGAAAGCCGACTTCACGTCGCATTTTGCCAGTTCCGCTCCCTGCCCACACCTCTGGACATGCGGATCGCATCGTCCACGGAAGCATAGAGCACCCTGGAGTCCTCCTCCGCAATGAAGTCATTAACGGACCTCCCTTCCGGCCAGGACAGATGATGAATCATCCTGTAGTCGCTGGGCTCCTTCTTGGGGACCACTCCCAGCGGTGAAATAATCAGATCCTCTATAGGCCAGTCGACAAACGGGCCCGCTATCCTACCCTCTTCCACCTCTTTTCCCAATTTGGCTGCTACGACCGCTGGTAACTCCTTGGCTGATTTCAAATTGTCCGCCCACCGGCGTTCCCTAGGTCCCTGGTACCCAACCCGGAAGCCCTCCATAAACCCCCAGTGCAACCTCAGCGCGGCCTCATAGTCTGGGTAGATCGAGAGCCACGGGCCCATGGCCTCAATGCGAACCGGCGTAGGCGCCTTTTGGTCCAGCCGACCCCCGTCCCCTCGTGGCTCGCCATTGCTCTGAAGGTGTAGCCAAGGTGAAGCATTGTGTGAGGGCATGTTTGCCTCCACACTTGGAGCACTCGTGTTTTAAACTTACACGGATACCTCGAGCAGTATCCTTTGTTGTAGTTCCAACACGCTCCCGTGTTGCTTCCGCCGGCTTTTGGGTGCCCCCCCCTACGATAGCTGTGCTGGACTGTCCACCACCCGCCCCAGTCTGAGCGGGACGCGCCGGAAATGTCCGGTAGGTCACTGGTAAGCCGCTCGCCGTGTGGGTCGATGCCGACGACTGTGTTGAGGACATCCACTGCATCCACAATTCTTGGTCTACTTCCCCCCAGGGTTTATCCGGATTCGCGCCAATTCTGGCCCGAAACTCCTCGTCGTAGCTCAGCCACGCGAAACCACCAAAGTGCATCTGCGCTTTCCTAATTATGTCCATATACTTCAATAGCGCTATGGCCCTGTCCTGATGTTTTTCGCAATAAATGCTAGCATATATCAAAAAGGCCGATGTCCAGTTTTCCATGTTCACCGGCACTCGAGGCCGCCGCGTAAGCTCCCACTCTTCCTCCTTCGAACCCTCCTTAGCCTGTATTTCCCTATGGAGGAGCTTAAAGACGTCCACATACTCGTGTCTCCATATTCTGCCCTTCATTTTCTCAGACAAATGGGACCCCAGCGGCATTGCCAACCCCATATACGGCAGCTTCTTCTGATGCTTGTCCTCCCCTTTTTCGTCTTTGTCCTCCAACCCACCAGTTTTGTCCATCTGGACACTGGCCACTTTCTTCGCCCCAGCATCCCCTTTCCCTCCCGCAAGGTCCCCCACACCGTGGGCCAGTCCCTTTGGCTCCCGCACAGAACCCTCACCCACACCCACCGACCGGCAGGTTTTCTTCCTACCCCCTTTTGGCCCGCTGTCCCAAGCCGCCCACCAAGTATTCTCACCTGACAAGGTGGTCTGTGTCTCCCTTTCTTTGTCTCTTGCCGCATTCCGTTTTGGGTTGTCCAACTGCAACTTGGTTCGGGCTGCTGCCGGTGCCTGCAAAACACTAGCAGATGTCGTTGCGTTGGCCCCCCCCAGGCACCCCAGCTGACCTGTCATCCTCATCTCTCAACTCTCCTTCCTCAAGCTCATCACTTTCATCCCCATAGTCCAGTATCAGCTCCCCGTCCTCCTCTCCAGGCATCCACAACACCTCTCTCCCCGCTCTTTTCACACCTTTTCCGCACATGGGCCGCATCACCACACTCTCCCCTGCTCCAGACGCTGTGGCCCGCTCCCTCGGTGGAGGGAAGGCCGCCGCGGACCCCCCTGCTGCTTCCAGCCGGCGTCTCGGGGCCGTCTTGCGCCCCGCCGGACCCCCGCCCTTCTTGCCAACGGCTGCCGGCTGTACCCCCCCACCCCCCAGGCTGCTCCAACCTGAGGGGGCCCCAGCGCCACCGGGCCTCGAAGCCATCCTGGCCGTCCCTGCCCCCATCTGGACGGCCCTAACCTCCTCCTCCCACACCCACTTGCCCCCTTTTGAGGCCTCCTGCTCCATCTTGTCCGCCCATGCTTCCTCCTCTGACGTGGGAGTGGGGGGCCCCTCTGCCCTGTCCACTCCCCCCGCATTTCCTGAAGGGCACACATTTCAGCCCACTGCGCTTCCGTCTCCTGGATGATGTGCCGCTGATCCCTGATCTTGTCCTCCGGGGACATATGTTTCCATCTGCGCTCTCACTCGAACTGTGGCTGCCCTCCCAGCCCCCTACCCATTCCCTCACCCTTATGTTGGGCGGCACGCCAGGACCCTCCTCCCACCCCGGCCTCCCCCTACATGTGCACCGCTGACCCCCTCCCCGACTCGGGACCCCCCTCCCAGCCCCTTGCGACAGGTCAAGGGGCATGCCCCCCCAAGGCTCCTCTACAGTCTCCTGGGCACCCCCAAAATAAGGGGAGAAAAGGTCCTGTGACCCCACCCCCCCTCCCGGCTCCCCCACGTCATCGATACTCCGCCCTCCCCCAATAGAGGCTCTCCCTGCTGGCTGGCTCAAACTGCCCACATTCACCGTTGTCAGTGTTGGTGCCCCCTGCTCCATAGGGGAGAGACTGCTGTAAGCCCCCCGGCCTGCCCCCAATCTCGACCCCCCCTCCCCCTCCCAGTCCCAGTATGCTCAAGGCGTGCAGGCAGGCTCTTTCTCCTGCCTCCACGCTTCCCATTCTCGCCTTTCACAGGGCCCGCCCCTTCCCAGCAGCCTGAGTCCCTCGCGGTGGTGGCTCATCCAGACACGCCATCACCGCTGCTGCTACCCCAGCTGACGCAGACCGGGGGGTCCGCGTCAGCCCAACCCAAGCCTGGCCAAGGACCCCCGGTCGCAGAAGGTCCTCCCGCCCGGCCAATCACACGCAGGGCCTCCCGAACCACCTCCGCGTCGGAACCGGCCATGCCGACTCGCTCTACGTGCCCGCAGCCGGCCCCCAGCCGCCAACCAGCAAACAGGGAGGAAAAGTCCGCTCCCGCCCGCCCGCGTCTCCACGTCCCCGTACACCCTTTCCTACCCGATAAAAAACCGCAGCGCCTACCTCCTATCCTACACTCACGCCCCAATCCTCCAAACGATTCTCCTACCCTCCCGCTGGTGCTGAGAAAACAGGAAGAGGAAGTCCCCTTCCCCTCCTGCTCCCTTATACCCCCCTCTTACACCCTCCCCTTCCCCTACAGCCTTCCCTTCCAGCGCGAAACCCCCCGGGGAAAGACTAGACTGCGTCCTGCTTTCCCCGGGGGCCATCATTATGTAATCCATGTGAAATTTACACCCAGGAAGACTAGCGATTTTAATTTAAAATAGCCTAGGGAGCTTCACCCAATTCTACATTAATCGGGGATAATGGGACGTATGGCAAAGAAGATATATTGGAGCTAAAAGCTGGCAAGATGTTAACTATCCCGTAACTTTTTAAATAAGTTAGCCGAATTCAAAACAACATACCCACGAGTCTTTCTTGGAGCAGGAAATAAATGCACCAGACAAAGTAACAGGAAGTGCATGGCTCAGGCAACCGGCTTTTAAGCAGGTTCCGGCCCGTACACTTCTGGTTTCTCCAAGGCCGAAATGGCACGCCAATGAGGAATAGATTAACACGCTGATGAGGAGAGAATAGTCTAGTGTCCTTACTCACGGTAATTGTAATTCTGTAGTCATTGAGTGAGTCACTGGGAATGCATGCTAAGAATTAGCATGTGTGTCTCAAGAAACGGAACAGTAACAACTGTTAGTGGCAAAACATCAGTGGCACTTTATAACCCATAGGCCAGAGCACACCTTGTCCCACGTCACTTCCTAACTGAACTGGGCATTATTTAATCACACTCACTCCAAAATTAATAGACAAGTCACGGAAAAGGTTTTTTTCCCAGACGCAAAATATTTGTTTAAAGGAGGGCCTTGATGCATGTTATTGCCCTCGTTTAAATACAATTAGAATGTATAGAAGATTAGAAACACCATGACACCTCTCTCTATCCGAAGTCATAACACGAGATAGATGGCAACTTTTTCGTTAATTCCTATTAGGACTCCTGTGAATTTTTTTTTTAAAAACTTCGGTTGTGCCAAAAAACACTCTGGTTTAAGGTACGCTCACACTTCCTCTAATTTTGAACTCCTCTTAATGAAATCAGCATAGAACATAATGCATTTCAATATTTCACTGAAACGCTTTTTCGTAAAGGACACAACTCCGTTCTCCGTTCATTTTAATGTAGGGCAACACGCTGAAACAAGGTACGGAGTGACCTGTCAACAGAGGAAGTTTTTAGACCACCTGGAGAAATAGCAGAAATCAGCTGCCTTTACGGTATGTCTCCACATAAAGTTGGTTGATATATGTCCTATACCGATGCTGTAGGGAACACAAGGGTAATTCATAGATATTAATTACTTGACTTAATATTCACACAGTGTCCGCAAAGTTCACAACCCTGAGAAAGACCTTCTTTGAAACACACCACAGGCCCACCGTCGAAAACACGTCAGCGTACTTATGAGCGTGGCCAGGAGCTATCATTTAATGAACTAAACCAGAGCATAAATGCGTGTATTACCGGTGATGAAATTTATTACCTCATCTGCATAATAATTTACGCTCTGACCACCTTTCAAAATAGGGCCAAGCAATACCGGTTTGGACTGCAAACATGAGGGTGAAAATTGAGACTTGCCCCAGTAAAATGACAGTGTAGGACACTAGATATTTAAATCTGTCTACTTTTCTGTTTATACTTTATGATTCATTCTTTTTGTATGTCTAATGATAAATGTGATGTATTGTTTTTTGTTCTGTACATGTCTAGTTTCAAATTAATGTGGTCACAAGTGTAACCCCTTTTATTAAAGGTGTGTAAAATATTACATGTACAATGTTTGTTCTGTTTATGTGATTTTAAAAAAGTAATGGATTAAGAAACAAGACCCCTTGTATATTCCCATTTATTTATTTATTTTAAGATCACTGATATGATCAATTCTATTGGCGTGATCTAATTTTGTGTACACCATTGAAGAATTTTACAAATAAGAATAAGTCAAGCCACTGACGTTTGGAGAAACAATTTGTTGGTTTTTTCAAGTTTGATAACATTAGATTGATTGCCTTGGGGGTACATTTTTGATGATATATAGCAGGACATCCGAGCCACTGTGTTGCTTAAGAGCACCCACAGCATCCGAAAACCCTGCCTCCTGCTGAGTGACTAGAGCGCAGCCTCAATCAAAAATGGCGCCTCTAGTTATCTCAGACAGGGAGAAATGGCTGTCCACAGCAATACCTGAGCAAATTCCCCTTGTTATAGCCACCACAGAAGGAAACAAGTGGCCAGCAGCAGCAGTAAAAGCTTTATTTGAAATAAATTGAGCAAATTAAAAGTGCTTTAGTGGGAGAAGCGCAAGTCATGTATAGAGCGCGTACCAAAAAATGGTCTTCTTATCTTCTTCGTCTTCCAGCGCATCTATGAAATCATCGAATGTTTCAATCCATGCAGCCCACCTGGCACCAATGTTCTGTTTCTTTATTGTGTCAAACGGTGGTGGTGGTTTCAGGAATGTGGCCGCATTATATTTTGTACTCCCTTCTGCTGCTATTGGGAGAATATACTATTCAGGCCGCATTCATTGCTCAAAATGCCACCTGTAACTGCTGCACAGTTCAGCCTCGCACCTGAGCTTGGGTCATCACATCCTATTTGAGGTCATGTGGCATTTTAATCACCTGTGCCAATAAGTATGTTTCTGTTTTCGTACCAAGCTGCCACTGCTTTAAGGGCCCGATTCACAGAACTAACTTAAGACAAAATCCTAAACTTACTACCATTTTGGTATTCACAGAAGGCACTTACTCATTTTGGTATTCACAGAAGGCACTTACTCATTTCGGTATTCACAGAAGTTAGTAGTCCTAACTTTAGGACTCCTAAATGCCTTCTGTGAATACCGAAAGTCTTAAAGTTAGGATTTTTCTCAGTTTAGGAGTAGTAAAGTTAGGACTCCTAACTTTAGGACTCTAAATGCCTTCTGTGAATACCGAAAGTCTTAAAGTTAGGATTTTCTCAGTTTAGGAGTAGTAAAGTTAGAATCCTAACTTTAAGACTTTCGGTATTCACAGAAGGCATTTAGGAGTCCTAAAGTTAGGAGTCCTAACTTTACTACTCCTAAACTGAGAAAATCCTAACTTTAAGACTTTCGGTATTCACAGAAGGCATTTAGGAGTTCTAAAGTTAGGACTCTTAACTTCTGTGAATACCGAAATGAGTAAGTGCCTTCTGTGAATACCAAAATGAGTAAGTGCCTTCTGTGAATACCAAAATGGTAGTAAGTTTAGGATTTTGTCTTAAGTTAGTTCTGTGAATCGGGCCCTAAGTGTTTTCTTTGTATTGATGATGGCTCTGTGTTATGGCTTGGCACAGTCTTTCGGCCGTACCAGTGTGTTTTGGCAGGCTTTCCGAATGTGCTCCTCTGTAAGGCCTTCAACTTCTTCAATGGCTGTGTATTGGCTGGAGTGGGGCTTTGACCCTACATATGCCAATTGCAGACTGCTTTGCATCGATTCAGGGTGCACTTGGCACTCACAAGCAGTTTGCTGTGCCATTGCTAACTCTCAGGGAGAGCTGCCTTGTTTCTTTGGGACACGTATCCCTATTTGTCACCAGTTGTACCGTCCTCCTTAGCCCGGAAGAATGCAAATAAAATACGCAGCACACAGAGCTCTGCAACATACGTCTTTATTCTTCAACATACAAACACACAATGCATGCATTGCATCATATGTTTTATAACCACACCTTAACACCTCCCAGCGACCCTTGACTCTGTGTACAGGCAGGTTGCTCCCCACACCTCACAGCTAGCTCCACCTGTCTGTGCCGTGTCTCATCACCGCTGCTGCCGCGAGTTCTAGCCTCCTGTGGCCGCTCTCGCTCGCTGTGTTTTTTCTCACTGGAAATTGCTTTGTATTTCTCACTGTAATTTGCCCGCTCTTCTGGGCTTGCACTGCCTTCCTTTTTTGTTGTTTTTACTTTCCCTCCATTACTTTGGTCCCCTCACTCCCCGTAGCTCCCCTGGCTCCAACTTTCCTGCCGCTGCGTCCCCACCCCCCTTGCTCGCCCATTCGTCATCCCACCCACCTCCCAGATGCCCCTCTCTCCCACCTCCCCTTCTTAATTGCGGCCGGCGCGCCAAAGGCGCGCCTAAGCCAAGCCCATCTGCGCCTGTCCGCGCCTGGACCGGTCCCAGCGCCATACCCCCTGGCCCCCGCGAGCGACATGACACCAGACGCCGCTACGACGCCAACCTCCTCCACGCACTCAACGCCGGCCGATCTACCACCTGCTTCCAGGCCACCCCGAAGCGCACCCACGGACCCTTCACCTGCCGAAACTGCAGCTTCACCAGCCAGCGTACACCAGCACGTCCTGCCCCCCCCACCAAGGCGGGCCACAACCATCTCAGATGTATACTGCTCAACACCCGCTCCGTCCACAGGCACGCCGTCGAACTCTGGGACCTGCTCGACTCATCCTCCCCGGACGTCGCCTTCCTGACGGAGACCTGGATGAACACCTCATCGGCACCCGACGTTGTCATAGCCATCCCGGAGGGCTACAAGATCACCCGCAGTGACCGCACCAACGGTGCAGGAGGAGGAATTGTCATCGTCCACAGGAACACCCTCAGAATTTCGACCAGCACCGAAGACACCCTCAGCACTGCCGACCACCTGCATTTCCAGATCCACACCAATCCCAACACCACCCTCAGAGGAACCCCCGTGTACAGACCTCCCGGACCCCAGCCACAGTTCAGTGACTCCATCACAGACGTCGTCAGCTCGCACGCCTTGGCCTCCACAGACTACATCCTCCTCGGAGACCTGAACTTCCACCCCGAGAACGCCAACGACAGCAACTCCAGCACACTGCTGGACAACCTCGCCAACCTCGGTCTTAAACAGCTCGTCACAACACCCACATACTCTGCCGGACACACTCTTGACCCCATCTTCTCCGCCAGCAACCACGTCACCTTCAGCCACACCACCGAACTCCACTGGACTGACCACCGCTGCACCCACTTCTCCTTTAGAAAAACACCGCACACAACCACCCACAACGAATACCCCACCGCAGCTGGAACAGGGTCACCGAAGACCAGCTTATCACCACCCTCGCCCGAGACCCACCAACCAACCACACCGACACCAACACAGCCACCCGCAACCTCAGGCAATGGATCAACGACTGCACCAACACTCTCGCCCCGATCAAGAAACCCTCAAACAGACGCACCGACAGAAGGGCCATCTGGTTCACCGCCGACCTCCAGACATCCAAACAGACCTGCCGAAGACTCGAGAAGAAATGGCGCCTCGAGCAAACACCAGACAACCACACAGCCCTCAAGAACGCCTGCCGCAGGCACCACCAATTCATCCGAACCGCCAAAAGGACCTCCTTCAAGGAATGCATCGACAACAACGCGCACAACAGCAAAGAGCTCTTCAACATCATGAAGGAACTCGCCAACCCCAGCCCCAGCTCCAACGACATCCCGACGTCACAAGACCTCTGCGACTCCATAGCCACCTTCTTCCACCGCAAGATCATAGACATCCAGGACAGCTTCAACACTCAAACCCCCCCTACAGCCGCCAACACCGCAGACTCACCGCCCCCGGTCACACCGGCCTCCTGACCTCCTGGAACCACGTCAACGATGAAAACACCCTCAAAACCATGAACACCATCCACTCCGGCTCACCATCAGACCCTTGCCCCCACCACATCTTCAACAAAGCGAGCTCCATCATCGCACCCCAACTTCAAAAGATCCTCAACAGCTCGTTCAAGACCGCCACCTTCCCGGAAAGCTGGAAACACGCAGAGATCAACGCCCGACTCAAGAAACCCAAAGCAGACCCTAAGGACCTCAAAAACTTCTGGCCCATCTCCCTGCTACCATTCCCGGCGAAGGTCATCGAGAAGATCGTCAACAGACAACTGACTCGATTCCTCGAAGAGAACAACACCCTGGACTCATCCCAGTCCGGATTCCGCAGCAACCACAGTACCGAAACCGCCCTCATCGCCGCCACCGATGACATCAGGATCCTGCTGGACAACGGCAAAACAGCGGCCGTCATCCTCCTAGACCTCTCGGCCGCCTTCGACACCGTCTGCCACCACACCCTATGCATACGCCTCCACACCACAGGGATCCGTGACAAGGCCCTGGACTGGATCACCTCCTTCCTCACCGACAGAACCCAGAGAGTCTGCCTCCCTCCATTCCGATCCGAAGCCACCAAGATCATCTGCGGCGTACCCCAGGGATCATCCCTCAGCCTGACCCTCTTCAACGTCTACATGACACCACTCGCCAACATCGTCCGATCGCACACCCTCAATATCGTCTCATACGCCGACGACACCCAGCTGATCCTCTCCCTCACCAAAGACCCCACCACCGCCAAAACCAACTTCCACGAAGGAATGAAGGCCGTCGCCGAATGGATGAAGAACAGTCGCCTGAAACTGAACTCGGACAAGACGGAGGTCCTCATCCTCGGATCCACCAACACCCACCAACAACGCACGCAACCTGGGGTTCATGTTGGACTCATCATTGTCAATGAACCAGCAAGTCAACGCCGTCTCCTGCTCCTGCTTCAACACCCTCCGCATGCTTCGCAAGATCTACAGATGGATCCCCATCGGAACCAGAAGGACGGTCACCCAGGCACTTGTCACCAGCAGGCTGGACTACGGCAACGCCCTCTATGCTGGAACCACAGCCAAACTTCAGAAGAGACTCCAACGCATACAGAACGCCTCCGCATGCCTCATCCTCGACAACCCCCGCCACAGCCACATCACTGCCCACCTGAGGGACCTGCACTGGCTCCCCGTCAACAAGAGGATCACTTTCAAGCTCCTCACCCACGCTCACAAAGCACTCCACGACGCCGGACCAGCATACCTCAACAAACGACTCACCTTCTACACTCCCAACCGCCAGCTTTGCTCCGCTGACCTCACCCTCGCCACCATTCCACTCATCCACCGAACGACCACCGGCGGCAGATCCTTCTCCCACCTCGCCGCCAAGACATGGAACACCTTCCCCATCCACCTGCGACAGACCCAGGACCTGCTGACCTTCAGGAGACTTCTCAAAACCTGGTTGTTCGAGCAGTAGCAGCTCCCCCCCCCTCAGCACCTTAAGACCCTCATGGGTGAGTAGTGCGCTCTACAAATGATTGATTGACTGATTGAGCTGGATGCGTAATTCATGTTTAGACCGCAAGGGTCTTAGCGCGTAATATCAAGATAATACAGTGTTATGCTATTATGTACACTTTCCTACTGTCACCTCTGTCTCTTCAAAGCATACTGATCATCCACCCAGATCAGTCTGATTTTCAAATATTGTAAAGTAACCTGAAATGTAATGTATTCCACAATAGCTAATAAATACCCTGTCTTTCTCTTATTGTCTGCTGGCGTAAATAAATCAGACATATATAATTTTAAGCTCTCAGTTGGCACTTTTGAATCTGTAATTAATGAATCAGACATATACAATGTTAAGCTCTTAATGGGCCCTTTTGTTTCAGAAATATATAAATCAGACATATAAAATGTTAAGCTCTCACCTATCCCTTTTTTACGTGTGACACCTCCTGCCAATCTTGGCTTTCTGCATCCCACTGTATTCTGGTACATGTAGTTTGACTTTTAAAACAAGACTTTGATTCTAAGTAGTCGATTAGCAAAGTGATTCAGGCTAAAAGTCAAGTTTAGTAGTAGCTGAAGTTGTCAAACATACTCAACCAGTTAGAGGCTGTCATAATGAAAGTTACACACTGGAAATAGAGAAACCTTCTGATCTCCTTACCTTGCCCTGGTGGTAAGATGCTTCTGCACTGCTGCGAAAAATGGCATCCCTGTCAGACCAGCTGAGTTTGCTGTCTCCGGCAATGTGTTTTCCATTTGTAGTGTGCAGGGATTGACCATAAGTAGGTCTGCTGGCTTGGAAGAAGAGAAGAAGGGGTTAGAGAGGTCACATCTCCAGCCACAAAAATAGGCCTTCTGCATTCACAGAAAAAGTCTGTGTCTGACACGAGGGACTGGAACCAGACTGCAAAAGGGAGGCATGTGTATATCTGCCTTACAGAGCAGAGTGCCTGATGACCCAGTAACAACACGGGCTGAGTTGTAAGGACCTTCTGCGAATCTTACTCTGTGGTCAGACTTTGATGAATTGTCTAGACTATTAAATGTCTCGCAATGTCAATAAGAATGTCTTCCCTCAGCTGTTACACTGTATTGTGTGTTCCACACTCAGCCTGGCCTGAGCAGCAGCATTGCTACGGCACAAATGAGGCTCTTTAAGAGAGCAATCACCAGTGCAGTAGGGGAGGAATCAGGAGGATGCAGGTGAGAAAAAGACACTTGTCAAAACTCTGGAAGGAGGTAGAGTTTTTGCTTATAATCCTATGAATTGGCTGCGTATATAAAGCAAGAGGGAGGGCCAATTTACAGAGAGTTCAAAAGAAAAGCTGTTAGCCTTTACCTGATGTGTTTGATCTACTTCGAACTTTGCAGCAATGCAGCAGATATTTTAATATGCATTAGACCCTAGATGTGTGGTACTTGACAGTGCTGTGAACATTTCAGCACAGGTGTTCTCATACACTTGGTCAGTACCAAGAGTACGTAGCCCCACCATAGAATCATCAAATCAAATTACTCAGTGATATCTTTCATAATTATCACTACAACACAACCTCCCCTTTATACAAACAATAAAACTGGGTATAATTGAAAGATACAGGGGTTAATATATTTTAAATGTATTGTGTGTGTATCTATATATATATATATATTTTCCATTTCAGGTTGGCTTGGATGGTATTTTATCAATCCAAAGCTGTAATACTGTGCCTGGAGTGGTAAAAGGCTTTGGCCATTTTACAGCTCGGCAAGGATAGCACTGTGCTAATCCTATGCTTAAAGACTTTGCTGTAGACATGGTAAAAGACTTTGTCCCTTTCTATCTCGGCGTGGATGGCACTGTGCTAATACTATGCTTAAAGACTTTGATAGAAAAGCAAACATTTGAGGTGAGCAAATTTAGAGTGTCGCTGGGGTTGAGAGTGCTCTATACTGGAGCTGCTTTCCACCTAATCTTGAGAACTACAAAGAGTTCTCTGCTTCTTTTGTATATATATATATATATATATATATCCAAAAACAAAGATTCCCTTCATGAAGACGCCCACTCGGAGAGTTTCGTCACCTCTTTATTGCAGACTACAGTTGCACCTCGGATCCATATTAAAAGCCAAACGCATTTCGGAAATGTCTCTTTCCTTGATCACTGGCAAACAGCAGGGAAACAACAGCAGCTGTGAGGAACCCATAAAAATACTCCCAAGTCCCGCCCAAGTGGGCATGTGCAAAACTGCCTCATGATACTTGCAGTTCCCCAGTAAATCACTCCCAAGTGGGTGCTCTTGTGTCCTTGATTCTGCAAAATATCTACCCCAGTGGGTTGGTGCCGAAGTGGAAACAATTAAACTGCTGCCATTCAAAATGTCACACAATATGTGGCTTCCTGCACCTTCAGCGTCTCGTGGTTACGAGAGAGCTGCAGATCCGCATTTTGGGCCCGATTCACAGAACTAACTTAAGACAAAATCCTAAACTTACTACCATTTTGGTATTCACAGAAGGCACTTACTCATTTCGGTATTCACAGAAGTTAGGAGTCCTAACTTTAGGACTCCTAAATGCCTTCTGTGAATACCGAAAGTCTTAAAGTTAGGATTTTTCTCAGTTTAGGAGTAGTAAAGTTAGGACACCTAACTTTAGGACTCCTAAATGCCTTCTGTGAATACCGAAAGTCTTAAAGTTAGATTTTTCTCAGTTTAGGAGTAGTAAAGTTAGGACTCCTAACTTTAGGACTCCTAAATGCCTTCTGTGAATACCGAAAGTCTTAAAGTTAGGATTCTAACTTTACTACTCCTAAACTGAGAAAAATCTAACTTTAAGACTTTCGGTATTCACAGAAGGCATTTAGGAGTCCTACAGTTAGGAGTCCTAACTTTACTACTCCTAAACTGAGAAAAATCCTAACTTTAAGACTTTCGGTATTCACAGAAGGCATTTAGAGAGTCCTAAAGTTAGGACTACTAACTTCTGTGAATGCCAAAATGAGTAAGTGCCTTCTGTGAATACCAAAATGAGTAAGTGCCTTCTGTGAATACCAAAATGGTAGTGAGTTTAGGATTTTGTCTTAAGTTAGTTCTGTAAATCGGGCCCAATATGCAACGGGGGGTCTTCGCGGCTGGAATGTGGAAGATTAAACTGCATCCTTTTGCCAGTAGAACGATTTGAATTGGCCTTGGAAGAAGGGCAGGAGCCCGAAACGCGTCGGCCTAAGAAAAGGCTTTAAGGACTGCTTTGTTCACGCTGCAGCTTTCAAATAAACAAACCTGTGTGGGCCTCGTCCGTTGGGGGCAACTCTTTTTTGTGGATGTTAACGGCTGGTCCCGGCCGCTGGTGCGGCCCCGCTGCGTACGCAGACCCTGACGACGCCAACCGGCATTCGCGATGTGGGGACAGTCGCTGCATTTGGAAGCTTTGAGGCGTCAGCAGAACAGTGGCAGAACTGTTAAGCAACCCACTGTGGTTTTTTAATATTGGACTGTAGTGTGGCCATTGCTAAGTTAGCTTAGGCCTAGCTGCCATGATGCTTCTTTTGCACACATTACTTTGTGACTTTGTTTTTCCAGACTCTGCTTGTGCCTATGTTCATGAGAACTGTCTACATTTCTGCCTTTCATGTTTTCTACTGTTCTCTGTGGTTTTCGTCTGCACACGATGTACAAGGTCGAAAAACAACGTCCCTTGTTATTCAGTTCTGGTCAGTCCCACGTACTTAGACATAACACGAAGCACAGCTGCACTGCTGAAATTCGAGTGCTTTTAATATTGCAAAATACCTGTTAGAAGCACTTGGAGAAAAACCTTTCCAGGGAGAAGAGCTGTGCTTGTCCGATGATGTAAACCTTGCATCTAGTTCTTAAGGTATGGGGGTCCCCCTGACAAAGCCCAGAGGTCTTCTATTTTTATAATAAACTAGTTACTAGCACGGGGAGGGTGGCAAGGCATTATAGTCCTTTATCCACTGTCTTTATAAAATGCTGTCCCTGTTTGTATTCTATGGAATTGTAACGATGCTTACTATTTGGTCTTTATGCATTATGCTGCTAGTACTGGCACGTGTACTGTGTCTTAGAGCACGTTAGTTGAAATAAACATTTTAAACTATATTGTGTCTCTTAATACGCACGTTGGGCCTGATTCACAGAACTAACTTACGTCAAAAACGTAAAGTTAGTACTTTTTGGTATTTACAGAATACACTTACTCATTTTGGTATTCACAGAATGAACTTACTCATTTTGATATTCACAGAATGAACTTACTCATTTTGATATTCACAGAATGAACTTACTCATTTTGGTATTCACAGAATGAACTTACTCATCCTAACTTTATGTCCGCACTCGGGCCGGACATTCCGGGCCGGAGGCGGAGATTCCGGGCCGGAGGCGGAGACTCCGGCCTAATGGCGGAATCTCCGCCTCCGGATCGGAATCTCCGCTACGGGGCCGGAATATCCGCTCCCGGGCCGGAATATCCGCATTCTGCCCGTTTGAGCATTACCTCAATGCTAAACACCTGTCCAAGTGTCTACCATCCCCCATGATGCATCAGCTGACACACTGCAGCCAATCCCAGCCATGCAGCACATATGAAAGCAGAGCAGACACACAGAAACACTTTCAACATGTCGCTGAATGTATTTGTTGCTCTGCCCCTTGCCATGCGGCAAGAAGACTTGAGGAGGAGGAGGAGGAGAAGAGAGAGGATCTTCAGACAGAGGATCAACATATTTGGGATGTCCACCCAAGATGTAAGGGCCAGATACCGCTTCCCTCCAGAAGTCATCTTGGAGATGGTATGTGACTGAGAGGAGGAACTTGACTCTGCTACCTGCTGCTCCCATGCCATTCCAGCCTATCTGAAGGTCCTTTCTGCTCTCCATTTTTTTGCGACGGGGTCATTCCAAAGGGTCACCAGTGATGTTGTGGGCATCTCCCAGGCTAGCCAGTCGCGGTGCTTGCATCAGGTACTGAGCTGCATCAATTCTAGAGCCCACCTTCACATAGGAATGCCCCATACACTGGCCAGCAGACAAAGGGCAGCTAGGGACTTTTTTCCCATCTCCGGCTTCCCACGTGTGCTGGGTGCAATTGACTGTACCCATGTGGCCCTTCAGCCACCCCGCCGCATTGCACACATATACTGCAACAGACACCGATGGTATTCCATCAATGTGCAGGCTGTCTGTGATGCCAGTGGGAGATTCATAGATGTGCATGCAGCGTTTCCAGGCAGTACCCATGACAGCTTCGTATTCCGCATGTCACCTCTTGCCCGGCGTATGGCTGCGGGAGAATTTGGCAACATGTGGTTACTGGGTAAGTACCAAGCACTGAAAAGAGTGATGTGTGCTTATGAAAGGGCTAATTT
Source organism: Calotriton arnoldi (assembly GCA_963921515.1). NCBI lineage: Eukaryota > Metazoa > Chordata > Amphibia > Caudata > Salamandridae > Calotriton > Calotriton arnoldi. Next base: position 1,239,662 of record CAWUFW010005850.1, read on the forward strand.
ACATGCCCCTTGCGCTGCCGGTACGTCACTTTCTCACATATGAAAAGTGACGCACTGGTGGTTCAAGGGGCCTGTCAAGCAGCCCAGTAATGAATGAATGCCACCTTATATCAACAACCATACTACAATAAGAAACACCAAGACACATACACGGTCACAACAGACACTGCATGTACTGAGTAAAGATCATGTTCTGTTCAAATTTTAGATGGAAATGTAACCTATTGCCCTATCTTCCCTCCTCAGGCGATGCTGGGTATGCACTCTCCCCTCAACTCCTTACACCTTACAGACATCCAACCACTGTACCTCAGCGTAGGTACAATCGGGCACACATACGGACTCGAGCCATCATAGAGCGCACTTTTGGCCTGTTGAAGTCGCGTTTCAGATGTCTCAGCCGTACAGGGGGTGTGCTGACGTACTCCCCTGAAGTTGTGTGCAAGATCATTATGGCCTGTTGTGTCTTGCACAATATCGCTTTAACGCATGGCTTACACATACCTCTTGAACCTCGGCTAGCTCTGAATCCGGGCAACCGGGCCATTGCACATAACCGAGGTCAGGGTATGCAAGTCCGTGATCAGCTGGTTGCCACGTTTTTCACGTGAGCAACCTGTTGGGTCATGGACAAAATGTGGTTTGCTGTCTGTTGTCAATGATGAAAAATGGATATTTACGACTCTGTCCAAAAACTCCATCCTGAGACTACTTTGCAAACCACACTAACTGTATGTCAACCACAACTGTTGACATGAGTCAAAATATTGACCGTGCATCAGGTCATGTGCCAATGTCAGCAATCAGTGTAGTGGATTTCCCAAGGATTTTATTGAATCTGAGGATGAGATGTACATGTTCTGAGAGACCCTCCCGTACCTTTTGACAATGGGTGTCTGTGGCTAACAAGTGCATAACTGTAGCATTTTTGATATTTGGGCCCCAAATGAGTTATATACACCAATAATGTCGGGCCCACTACGTGAGTGATGATGTTGTGGCTGAATCTGCCACTATGTGTCTGGGATGCACAGCACTGCTACCCCCTAATACACTGTAACACAACAGCCAACTCTTGTGTTGATCACTAAATATGGACTACATGTACCACAATGCAATGCAGTTGAAAAGTAAACTGGGGGGTGATGTTGTGCCAGCCCCCCCCCCTTGTCCCAGCCCAAATCTCATAACATGGTCTGTTCCCCCTTTTGTTTCATGTCTATGAATTAATTTTACACTGTCATTTTAGGTTTCTCTGCTACAGAATAACAGGATGGCAGTGGATTTGTTCTGTGATTGTGGATGAATCAGAATGAACACAAAATGGCTGACAACTACTTCCTGTGATGTATTTCCTGTCTCCCACTACATGTCTGTCACTTCTTGTATGAAAAAATGGGTTCCTGGTCGATTTCGCACATTCCGGCACAGTAGAGTACTCTGCGCATGCGCGGAGTACGTTCCGCATGCGTAGCGTACTCCGCGCATGCGCAGAGTACTCTCCGTATGCGGAAAGTACGTTTTCGGGCCGTAAACTCCGAAATGTAACCGGAACCCATAATTTCAGACAGGAAATGACATACAGGAAGTGGGAAGCAGGAAATACATCACAGGAAGTTGTTCACAGCCATTTTGTGTTCATTCTGAGTCATCCTCTCTCACAGATCAGATCCTCTGACATCCTGCTGCTCTCATCAACCTTATTTCCCCCAAAATGGCTGAGGGTTATGAAGAGAAAGCACCCCCTTTCAGTGAAAGGGAATTAGACATCCTAGCTGAGGGGGTGATACTGAAATATCCTCAGCTATATGGGGGGGCCATAAGAACAGCTGAGCAATGCAGCGTGTGCCAGATTATGGGCCAGAATTGGTGAGCGCTGCAGTACAGTGGGCGTTCACACCAGGAACGCGAGGGCATGCCGCAAGCGCTGGGAGGACCTGAAACGCTGGGCCCGGATCAAGGCTGAAGAGCTACTGGGCCAGTCTTCCCAGCACCATGTGCATCGTCCTCGCCTCTCGCCACTGTACAGGAGGGTCCTGCGTGCAGCTCTTCCGACCCTCCATGCTCAGCTGGAGGAGCAAGAGCAGCAGAGCCCTGGTAAGTGCATTATAGGCAAAATGTGTCTTGAAGTATGATGCGAGTGCAGACAGAGCTGTACCATTCTGTGTCCCATGCCTCCAGTCACCTATTCTGTGGCTATGCAGCAGTCATCATGAAGCAAAAAGCTCACTTTTGCACATTATCTGTACAGGGCAGAGTGCATTCTGGGAGTCGTAGTGTCATCATGAAAACTGGGGATTTGTGACACACAGTTGCATTACTAATGAAATATGCACTGCCAGCACCACTAACAGTGAACCAAGGGAATCATAACTGATGTGTGCATTGGATGAGGAATGGTACAGACACTGTCCAGTGTGTGTATGTGAGGCCAATGGGAATTGGATGCTGTGACTTACATTGCTTTCGGAGAGTTTGGGTTCTGATTGAGACAGATCATCATGTGCCATGGAGTCAAGACAGACTTTGAGACCCTTGCCACACTCATAAGTGTTTCAAATGTTGCCAAGTGTGTCCACAGACACACGTCTTACCCCCAGTAGCTTGTATGCCATTTTTCATGTACAGGTAGCTGTAACAACGAGCCACTACTGTACACCAGTGCACACCACTACCTGCTCAGCCTCCAAAGCCAATATGTGGCACTGGATTGTCAGCTTTTGTGAGAGGATATCAAAAGCTGAGACTCACAACTTAGCAAACCTAATTGGCCAGACCCTATATGGATGTGTTACCCCCATTCGGCCTTTGTGTTGTCCCATCCAATGCTACACAGCAGATAACATTTGTCCAGACGTGAAAGTGCAGACACTCCATATCACAGGCCCTTTCCAATTTCATCTGGACTCTCTCTGATCTCCTTTTGTGGACTGGGTTGTGGAACCTGCCCATGTAGCAGTGACAGGACACACAGGTCACAAGAATGCCATAGCTGAGGGTTGGCAGTACAGACGTGCAAACCAACAATAAACTTGTGAGATGTCCATGTCAGACTCAAATCAGGAGATGACATTGAACATGCACGTAATTTAAGCTCATAAACACTGACAACTCTATAGTGTGATCAGAGGAGAACAAAGTCTGACCTTGGCTCATCTTGAGATGTGTCTTTTCCTGACGTGTACACCAACTACATAATGATTTGTCTCACATTTCAGTGGACTCCGCTGGCCAAGAGGACCGGGTTCGGAGCAGGACATCTGTGGTGCGCCGGCGGCTACGACCTCTTTCCAGTACTGAGGAAGAGGACGATGAGGCGGAACCCTCAACATCAGGAGGCATGGGGATTGCGCCCACCCGGACTGACCAGGATGACAACTCTGGTGCTACAGACCGGGTGGAGGCTGAGGACATTGAAGGGGGGTGATGAACTGGACACCTCTGGCCAGGGGGAGGTGGAGAGCCACTCTCCCACGGACCATTCACCTAGGAGTATTGCCGAGGTGTCCCCGGGGCAGGCCACTAATCAACCTGGGCCTGCCTTCAGCCCCTCCCTAACTCCAGAGGCCCCCATTCCATCGGGGCCTCCAGCTGCAACCCCTGCAATCTGTCCCCCTCATCGTAGCTGCCAGGTCGACTCCGACATTGGCTCCGAACCTGAGGCACCACACCCCCTACGTGCGACCCAAAACCTTCCCTGTGTTGTTCCGTCTGTGGCTGTACCAGATGACTTGATGAGGGCATGTGAGGGTCAGCCAGACATGTCCTCTCGCATCTTGCTGCAATTGTGTCTAGAAGTGCGCATGATGCGAGAGGAAATGTTAAGAGCTCTGGCCACCCTCACTGCCAGTTTCAATTCCCTGAGTGCAGCCATGTCGTCTGTTGTGTCCCAACTTCCCTCCCACACCACCGTCAATGTCTCCCCCTGTCCGTTGCCCCACACTCTTTCCCCCTACTCCTCGTGTGTCCCGACCCCGTGTGGTGCCTGTCCATGCACCGGCCAGCCAGGAGCATGCATGGGACCCAGAGGATCTGGACATTGTGGTCCTAGAGGATGACCCGAAGGACACTTGAACAGTTGGACAGATTTTTCTTTGTGGACAATGATTTACTTTTCCCCTTGTAAATAGACTGGTTTCCCTGACGCTCCCTGACGTGTTATATTTATGTTGCCCCACCCCAATCCAAGTTCCCTTCTCCTTCTGCAGTAAGGACATCATTTGTTTTCCATTCTCCCTTCCAGACGGACTGTTGTTGTTTTTCTAACCCCACATATTTTTTACATAAAAACTTATTTTAATTCATACTTTCCCTATCTTGTTTGGCTTCATTGTGAATGTCTTTTACAAAATATACCCATGTATTTTGGTAGTCATCTGCTCCAGCACATGACGGCTTGCTGCAATGACGGGTTTACACTTGTACATGTGTCACACACACACATACATCCTCTCATCTCTACGCCAACTAACTTGGTGATCATTAGCCTATCAGGACATGATACGCCACAGAGTTTTGACTTGGGAACAGATTTATTTTTTAGTGACACATATTCACACTGGTCAAAACAGTTCCTGGGATGTGATCACTGGGGATCGTGCTTGTGACTTCGCAATTTCGGGGGTGACGACCGCTGTGAGGGATTAAGTCTGGGTTGATGCCGAGGTGCAGGTTGGTCTCGTGCATGTGCCTGTACAGGGTGAAGTTCATGTGCAGGGGCGGATTGTGTCTGTACACTTGGTGTATGTGCATGGACAGGGGGATGTTGTGCAGGTGGTGTTAGTGCCTGTTCAGGGGGTGGGGGTGGATGTGCAGGTGGGGGAGTGCCTGGATGGGGGCGGTGGTGGGTGTGTATCCTTGCTGTGGTCCTGTGCAGTTTGTGGTACAGGTGTGTGGGTGTGATGTGCTGTAGGCAGATGTGATAGCTCCCCTCCCAGCGTTGACCGTGAAGGGAGACTTTGGATCACTTTCATCATGCCGTCCATCATCTTCATGGCCAAGGCATGGTGTCTTAAACTCTCTTCCCTTTGGAAAGATATCATGTCTCTGATATTCTTGGACATGTCTTGCCAAGTTCTATCCAACCTATCCAAAACATGGGTCTGTCTGTCCACCACCTGAGGGAATTGGCGCAGGGCCTCAGACATGTCTGACAGGGTGGCCCCTATGGCACGAATGTCCTGCCTCACATCTGTCTACTGTTTGAAGAAGTCCTGCTCCCACTGGCCACCACGGCCATGTGCAGGCCCTCTCTGCAGGGGTCGGCCATGGATGAGACCGCCAGGTCCAACAGCAGGGGGGGTGTTGGCATGTGGAAGCCTGTGGACAGGAGAATGGTGCCCAGGGGATACCTGCACCACAACAGGGTTGGTACTTCCCTCAGATGGTGAAGGTGATGCCTGGGATACACTGTACGGGGAGGAGTGTGTAGGGGAACCACCATGTCTGTCCCGGATATGAGGGCTGTGAGGGAGTGAGGTCTGTGTTGGTGTGTGGGTGAGCTGTGGCTGGTTATCTCTATGCTGTGGACAGGCAATCTTTTTCATTGGAGGAGGCTGACACACTTTGCTGGGCGGAGGGTGTGAGGCCTTGCTAAATGTCGGCGATGTGGGAAAATTACTGTCCATGGCATCAGATTCTTCATCCTCTGAGGGGATGAACAGACAGTCACTATCGTCCGATACTTCATCCTCCCCAGGTACTTCCTCCTCCTCCTCCTCTTGCACAGTACTTGCAGCTGACATCACTGCCTGTAGGAGCAGTGGATTTTCACCTCTGATTGCCCGCCGCCCAAAACTGGTGGAAGGTCCATCCTCCTCATCGTTATCATCACCTGGAACACAGAGGTTGCAACAGGATAAGTAATTGACCTAGTATGAGATGTGGTGCAACACAAGGGTTGGTTCTACTGTACTTTGCATCAACAGATGACGCACATGTGACCTGGTTTGGGTACCCCTACAGGTGACAGCTCACACAATAGCACTGAGGGGTGAAACGGAGATGTACACTGATAAAGCAAACTTACCAACTCCATCCACAGCTTTGTGTCCTTCTGCAATCCTCCCTGATGTCAACTGCTGAACCATGCTCCTCATAGGTACTGTTGACGAAGCGTTCCCCAATCCAGCAGCTGTAGAGGGAAGTGACACCAATGTCAATCATCTGCATTACAAATTTACAAACAGGCACATGTGACACTTATGATATGGATGAAACTTTGTCAACAACAACTGCAGGTTCTATGCAGAAGGGGATTTTGATGTTTGTCATGGTTTTGATAGGGAAACACTTCACACCACATTTACCTGATGTACATGTGCGAGAGGGTTTCACTGCTGCAGCCAGGATGTCTTGCATTCCCCGGGATGGTGTTCTACGCTGCACTGGTCTCATCCTGTCAGCAGCTGTGATGAGACATACATATCCATATTTCAGTACACCAGATGGTAGCTATGAGCTAACATGTACATGTCATTCTCAATGACCATTGATAGGATATTCCTGGACAATGTGCAGCATGTTTACCTCATGGACTTTACATGTGGGCCCCTGCTCACATGCAGCAATTGGCAGCTGTACCTCCACACAGCACTGACATCAATGAGATGGCACATTAACAGACAAACATATATGAGAAGGTTACTGATATAGGAAGGAAGGGGAGAAATGATCAGGACGCCACCGCATTACATTGCTTACACCTTCACCGTTAAGACTAATATGTCTCATGAGTATGATGTTGTCTGTTGACCAGTTTCACATTTGCACATCAGTTCAAACATTGCATTGCAGAGTTCATATATGAGATGTGCAATAGTCAGGTACCTTTTGTGTGTCATTTGTGCTTCCCTAACAATGGAGTCACAAAGCTCATTTTGGATTGAGAGATCACACATTTGTTATGTTCATCCTTGGAGTGTCCTCTGTTCCCATTATCCATTTCCTACATCATGGTAGAACTAAGCTGACAACGGATGAGGTCTTGTACAGCAGACATCCTTCCCTCAGATATCATACACTCACTTATATAGGTGGATACAGTAGAAGAGGAGGCAAGCAGAGTGCAACATTTGACTAGGATACCACATTGTGGGTAAGTTGTGAATCTTCAATGGTTGACGCCTACACTGGATTTTGTTTGGGTCTTTCAGCCAAGGGATTTTGAAATGTGACTTCCTGAAGATTCACCTTGGCAGCCCATACATCCATCACAAACGTACAGAACTGGCATCAGTGCGAGCATCATCCACACCAATTTCAAATTGTTTTGTCCCTTGGAATTCTGCTAGGGAGTTTTCATATCATTGAATTACGATCCAGTTGTGTCTAGCACACTTCATGTGACACTTTATACTATTTTTATGTCCATTCTACACTCACTTGTCATGTTTTGTGACATCCTTTCACTAGCCACCATGGTGTGATCTGGTATATGGTTCAATGCCATATGTAGGCATATTGTGATGCAGGACAACAGTTATGTGAAACACATACAACATACAGCGGAGATTAAAGGCACATTTCATGAGCATGAGCATTCAGGTTCATTGTTCTTGGGTTTACTTACCATGGCCCTGCACCGGCCCAGTGTGTGGTCCCCGACCAGATGTCCCAGCCAACCTTGTAGCAGAAGTCAATGTGTGTCTTGGACTCTGGGAGGACATCATTGGACCTACAATGATAAGTGTGTTTGCAACTTTACATTTCGGCTGCCACATGTGATGCACTCAATATGGGGCAGGAAGGATGAGCACAAGGAGTGTGGGCCCTACCGTTGCAGCAGTATCTACCACAAATTATCATGAGTGATCCCACATCCAACTTATTATGGCCCCTCTGCCTAGTAGCAACATCTATCAAATTGACACAACAACTCTTCCTGAAGTAAGGTCCACTATCATGTTAATGGACCAATAGACATACCATACAATTATGACATCTATGACCAGCTGGTTGGACTTGACAAATTCATGTATGGAAAAGAAACATTCTAAGTTGGACAGTGGACGCATTCTCAATCCTGATATTTGAATCTCACTTCTTGTTCATCATTGTCATATTTGTTCTCATAGGTTTTTTGATTTAGGCTACAAAAATAATTGCAATCTAGAGGTGGATACATTTAGACTTGCACTGGCACTCAATTCCACGATCGAGTTCCCAGGCCTGGAACTGTTGGTGGACTACATGTAATGTTCTGTAAACACAATGATATGATGAGCCTAGATATGTTATGTTTTGTCTTTTGCTATTCACAGATATAGTTTGGTAAAGGTAAATGTCCTTTGAGAATTCGAATAGTTGTAAGGCTAGTTTTTCCTCTCCAGTTGCTTTGAGATGCAGACACTATGTATCTCCCTCTGTTGTCTGCTGCCTATGTGTGCATTTTGACCATCTCCTGACAAGTTTGACTTACCAGTTGGTGAGTGTGCTCTACGTTGCTCTGGATGATGTTTCCTCCCAGAAGATGCAGAGACCTCTGCTACTGTGGTTGTCTGTACTCTGGCTGAAATTGTCAATGGGTGAGAAGAGAGAAAAATCAACACATGGACAATGTACATGTGGAACTTGTCAGACATTTCCTCATCTCTTCTGCATGCTGACAGTATTGTGAAGTACTGCCACAGCTGGTGCAGGTAGGAGCAGTGGTGTGTTGGTGATGTGATGGCGTGGCAGGGTGGGAATTTAACGATGGGATATGGCAATGAAATATTTTGAAATGAGGATTCTCTCACCTTCAGTTATGTGATTTTGGTAGGCCCAAGGTGAGTTTTTTGTAGGATATTTTATAGTTATTTTCTCTATTCTGTTGTCTGTTGATTTGCCTCTGCACCGCACCCCCACCCCTTACGTTCTTGACTGACCCAGCCGCATCTGGATAAGTGGAAGGGGCGCTTTGACAATTGCTACTTAACGGTGTTAGGTATATACATACGGCATCAGTACTGGGCCTTTGTATTTAATAGTGTGAAAGGGATTTGCCATTTCGCATACAAAGGATTCTGGGACCTGTGGTGCAACATACAGAGGGAAACACATGAGCATCTGACTGACTATATTTGTATATGAACTTTGGACAACTTCCTTACTCACAATGGCAGTGCGACACAGACATACATTTTGTATACTTGTTCTTGTCATCCCATTTACCTGGTGCCACATTGCGGACAACACTCACAGGCAGCCCATGGAGCATGTGGGGGTGGATTGTAGTGATGATATCCTCCTCTAGTGGTGTGAGACAGAGGAGGGGTCCAGATTGTGAGGCAGGGAGAACTCTGTTTAACTCGATCCTGGAGTACTTCTCCTTCGCACTCTTCTTTTCATCCTGCCACTTCCTCTTTATTTCATGGACTGTGCGCACATCCTCCCCCAATGCTGTGACAGCAGTGGCTAACTGCTGCCAGAGAGCTGCCTTCTGTCTGCCACTGGTGCATTAAGGTGGGAGACCATGTAGGCGTTTGTGGTGCCTCACAATGAACTCCACAATCATGGTGGTCTCCTCAGTTGTGAAGTTCTTCTTCCTCCTCAGTGTGTACATTTTGCAGTAGCGATGAACAGCAAAGCAAACAGGAACTCTCTGTGGCCAAACCTGGTCTTTGGATGTGTGCTGCTTTTATGTGGTGCTGGTTTTGCAGTTAGTCTTAATTGACTTCAGCTGGAGCATGGTGGGGGATCGTAGGCACTTGAAATACTCAGATGGCCAAAATGCTGTTTTTCCGGCCCGGAATCGGAGTTTCTGGGCCGGAGGCGGAGATTCCGGTCCGGAGGCGGAGATTCCGCCTTTGGGCCGGAGTCTCCGCCTTCGGCCCGGAATCTCCGGCCCGAGTGCGGACATAAAGTTAGGATGAGTAAGTTCATTCTGTGAATACCAAAATGAGTAAGTTCATTCTGTGAATACCAAAATGAGTAAGTTCATTCTGTGAATACCAAAATGAGTAAGTGTATTCTGTGAATACCAAAAAGTACTAACTTTCTCTTTGGAGGCGTGGGTTCGAATCCCACCGCTGCCACCAATGTTAGAAATGGGGGTCTCTAGTTGGCAATGGCTGGCGTCACTGTCCAAATAGGGACCCTTCTTCCTAAGTCAGGGCAAGTGGACTACCCCCTTTGATAACCCCTGCTCAACCCTGTGGTAATGTAGCACAAGCAGTTAGGCCTATCTCAGAGGCAGTGTGTGAAGCATTTATGACCATGCACAATAAGGCAGTAACGACACCACAAAAGGACACACTCAAGTAGGTATAGAAAAATAGTATCTTTATCTAAGTTTTAGCACGAGACTCTCAAAAGCGTTTTAACCAGTCACAATGCACGTAAATCAGTAGGGACTTAAAAAGGCAACAACGTATTCACCAGAAAATGGCACTGACTGAGTTCAAGGCCTGGGTCTATGCGACCCGTTGCGCACCAGATACCTGCCGTTGGATGGGGACACAGCACGTAGCTTCTCGAAGAAGCGGAGACGGTGATAGGCGGACTCCCAGCGACCACACTCTTGTCTGCAGTGGTCCGCAACATGCACTCACAATGATTCGGGCACTCGGGGACAGGCGGGCTCCCAGCGGCAGAAGCACGCGGCTGCGGCGGCCCGGGCTGGTGGTGGCGATGACTCTCGTCGTGCAGCTCCATGGTGGGCTCACAGAGGCAGCAGCTCTCTCTTAGCTGCGGCGGCCCACAGGACGACTCACGATGATGCAAAATTGGCAAAGGTGTGGGCACTCAGCGGCAACAGCTGTCTTTTAGCTGCGGCGGCCCACAGGACAAATCACGATGATGCAAAGTCGGCAAAGCTGCGAGCACTCGGCAGCAGCAGCTCTCTCTTAGCTGCGGCGGCCCACAGGACAAATCATGATGATGCAAAGTTGGCAAAGGTGCGAGCACTCCGCGGCAGCAGCTCTCTCATAGCTGCGGCGGCTCACAGGACAAATCACTATTAAGCAAACTTTAGCAAAGGTGCGAGCACTCAGCTGCAGCAGCTCTCTCTTAGCTGCGGCGGCTCACAGGACAAATCACGATGATGCAAAGTTAGCAAAGGTGCGAGCACTCAGCGGCAGCAGCTCTCTCTTAGCTGCGGCGGCTCACAGGACAAATCACAATGATGCACAGCTGACACAAGGGCGGGCACTCAGCGGCAACAGCTCTCTCTTAGCTGTGGCGGCCCACAGGACAAATCATGATGAGGCAAAGTTGGCAAAGGTGCGGGCACTCAGCGGCAGCAGCTCTCTCTTAGCTGCGGCGGCCCACAGGACAAAGGATGATCTCGACCAGGCTGGCACAACGGCGGGCACTCAGAGGCTACAGCTCTCTCTTAACTGCGGCGGCCCACACAGATTCAGCGAAGGTTCAAATTAAGGTGGGCGCTCAACGGCGGCAGCTCTCTTAGCTGCGGTAGCCCACACAGATTCAGCGAAGGTTCCGAAGGTTCAAATTAAGGCGGGCGCTCAACGGCAGCAGCTCTCTCTTAGCTGCGGCGGCCCACACACAGAGTTAACAAGGGTTACCAGTCCGCGTTCCTCACAGTAGAACTAGAGGTTCCGGAATACTCGACGGAGGCCTCACCTGCAAGTAGAATCCCTAGCACAGGAATTCAGACGGCTGACGGGGTGAAGTCTAATGTCCCTGAGACTTCAGCAGGAGGCGCTCTCAATTCAGGCCCTCGGGTAGTTTCTTCAGCCAGCTTGGTGAAAGTTTCAAAGTCCTTTCCTCTGTTCACTCGGACAGAGTTTCGTCTTGACATCCAGAAGGAACACACTTGAACAAAGTTTCAGCGCAGCGTTTTATACCTAAAAAGTCTTTGTTCTCTGCAGTCACAAATCACTGCATCCAGCCAGAACCAGTTCGGTGGGGTCAGGGAGCACTTGGTTTACGAGGTGACATCCTGCCCTTTGAGAATCTGGGGGTCTGCTATCAGATGCCCAGTGGGAGGTGGGGCCATCATTCACCTTGCCAGGCACGGCCCTGCTCAGATCAAAGAGTCACCCCTCCCCATACTCTAAATGCCGATCTCTCCCTCCAGCCAGGTCTGACCCAGCTGGCCCTGCTGCTCCAAAAACAGATGGCCAATACACACGATAGCAAAGCCTACAGGAAAGCTTAGGCCAGAAAATACCTCGTTTCTAGCAGCGGCATTTTCGAACACGGACTAGGCAAATGATCCTTACTAAAAATGTATCTCAATGTCCTGAGCTTAAACATATCAAACTCGAAGTTCCTATCGGGTTCCTGGGGGCAGGTAGGATTATGGGATGTAATACTCAGCCTGCCCATTCTGGCCTATGAGAACGGATAGCCTCACAATAGTAGACAGTGAAATGGAGGGTAACTCACTATTAGAACATGCTACACAGACATACTTTAAAAGCTGCTTCGGTAGGTAGCGCAAATCAGCGCTGCAGGCCCACCAGCAGGATTTGGTCTACCAGCCCTGGGCACACACAGTGCACTTATACTAGGGACTGACAGGTAAACCAAACGAGCCAAGTATGGTTATTCCAATTCATACAGTTATCTTTACACAGGGAGCATTCACGCTGTGGCACTCATTGGCAGTGGCACAGCGCCCAGAGCATCTAAATCCAGCCAATATAAAAGATAGGAAGCGAAAAGAGGAAGGGAGACCCGTGCCAATGATGCCAGGTCTAACAATGACTAATGAAGGTAAAGGAAGTTTATGGAGGGGAATACCTTCCTTGTTAAAGGTTGTACATCAAAATATTAATAACAAAAATATTGTCTCACAAAATTAATTTCCTAAACATTTACTCCATTTAGCGTATATTTTACACTTAATTTGGGTAATATTTTCTAACTGTTATATAGTCCGACTCCATTTATCCAGACTCCATTTCAGCCTCATAGTCTGTTACCATGCTTTGTTGCATGCTGCAGATGCAGTCCAGAGGTGCCCTGAATCTTCCTTTCAATATCTAGCATCCATATCTAACGTGCTCAGTTGACCTTGTAGTAAGAGCTTGCAGTTCTGAGGAAGATGTTGTCTACATTCCTTACGTTCAAATTTAAACAATGTATGTACACCCAAGATTGTTTTATCAAACATCCTGCATTTAAGGAGGTTGGGCGTAGCTCCCAAGGATGGAGCTAAAGTTTCTCATCGTTCCAGTCTTTAGTATTATATAGATATTTATCTCCAAGGTTCTGAATTTTGAATTTAACCTATTAGGTGCTGACGCTTTTCCCCTCCCAGTGCTAAATTATTTTGTGATGTTTTAGGCCCTTCATGCTTAAGCCATCACAGTTTTCTTTATTCATAAGGTAACCAATCCAAATGTGCATTCTTTTTTCACATGTTGGGAATTCTAACCCTACCCAGGGTTTGTAAATTGAAAACAATAACCTAAATATAGCATTTTTATTAAAAGGAAAAAAAAAAAATGTTTTAATGACATCAACACATGTTTCACTGTGCTAAGATCGACGGGCCCGATTCACAAAAGTAATCTGAGTCAAAATCCTAACTTTACGACTTTTGGTATTCACAAAAGGCATTTAGGAGTAGTAAAGTTAGGATTTTGTCTTAAGTTTAATTTAAGTTAGGATTTTGTCTTAAGACCAAAACTTAAGACAAACTTAAGACAAAATCCTAACTTTACTACTCCTAAATGCCTTTTGTGAATACCGAAAGTCGTAAAGTTAGGATTTTGTCTCAGATTACTTTTGTGAATCGGGCTCACCGTCTTCCCATCTCTCAGGAATATGCAGAGTTGTAAAAAAATATTTCTCTACCAGAGTGCATTTTTCAAAATGGTAGTTGATTTTCCTTATTGAGTCCTATTGTTCCCCAATATAGACCTAGGGAGTGGCACAACCTTTTACCTACATTTTCCCTACCTTGCTCTACATAATGGCTCTGGTGCTGACCTTTTACCTAGTTAGGTGCCGAATAAATGTCGTGTGGTTTTCTTCGAAAAACTAGCCTTATTTATTCTGCATGAGGATTCTTAGTATCACAGCAGGATTACCATCTTCTGTATAATAACTCTGTATGAAAGTCACCGCTATCGTCATCCTTGGACGACAGGCCCAAAGTACCATGACACATCTAGGTAGAACCCTTGAGGGTACCTTTCGCGTATATATGTACCACATCTTCTCTGGGAAAACCAGAGGAGAAGGTTCCATGCTGACACGAGATGCTGAAGTCTCTGCACGCAGACACTCCAGCACATAGTGGTCTGAAATCCCTTGCAGGGTGTCCAACTCGAGACCAAGACGAGGTTCTTTGTTCTCTCCCATCAGGAAATGGGGTTGGGTCTTTCCTAGGTGGATTCCTGGCTTTCCACTACATACATGCTAGGTACACTTAGGTACACTTAGCTAGGGTTAGCATTTTAGGAGTATGCCTGATTACTGCCATGTATCTATATGCCTACATATATTCACTGTTCTAGCACCATGGTAGAATTCTACCTTTTATTTACTCTTTTGGTGCTTGCAATCGTATATATCTGTTTCTGTCTAATGTTTGTTGCAGCACATGTATTTTATACGAGAATGACGCTGATCAATAAATAGTTATTGAAAACATCCCCACCGTTTATTCTGTGTATCTCTCCGAGACCAAGTGAGCACGAGTGACTGAGCAAAAAGAACTGTAGTGTTTCCACAATACCTAAGGGGTCAGGGTTGGCATGTTTGATAGTTGCCAGAAACTATTCCCTCCTTGGTAAGGTTGTGGGGCTTATAGTAGCACTGTGAGCTAGCTGGTCTACAGACTAACATATCCTTTGGGGGTGCCTGGAATCAGTCTGGACACCAATACCTTAGTTTATATTGTCTAAATGAGCAGATCCTATATACATGTGTGGGAATTACACGACATGGCGCCACCAACGTTGGTTTAGCTCTTATCTAACTGTCAAATCTGAGTAGTTCAGTCATGCTTTCTCAGAGACCCCTACTCATATTTACCCAGAGACGTCTGGAGTGAGAAGGGAACTCCGCCACAGCTAAGTAGGTATATCCTATGTATTAGCTGTAGGTTATTCAAGCTTGAAGGATTATAGTTCCACATTGTTCAAACCTTATCTCTTTCCCGTACTAAAAACTTCCTTAAAAAATGTCTGTCTGAGATGGCGCTGCGGCTGTAGTAAATGCAAATGCAGCAGAGTAAAGAGAGCAGGAATGTGCTCTTAATATTTCAGAAAATTGTAGAAATGCACTTACTTTAAAATTAGCAGATTATGGAGTCCCATCATTGGGTGGGACTGTTACCTTCGTGATTGAGGCACACGAGGCATTCAGAACAGAGGTGTTCTATTCTTGGGTCAAATTCCCACCTGCAGATTTGCACACATACATTTAATTCTTATACTCTGGATGAAAAACCAAATGAATACTTTCCATACGAGGACATAGAAGTCCCGTTAACTTACCAAGAACATATAAATTGGTTTAAAGGCACCATCCCCATGCCACAGATAAAGTGAAACTTGGTCCGCTCAGCAGAGACTGAGCAACTTGGCCGGTTCTA
This sequence comes from Calotriton arnoldi, assembly GCA_963921515.1. Taxonomy (NCBI): domain Eukaryota; kingdom Metazoa; phylum Chordata; class Amphibia; order Caudata; family Salamandridae; genus Calotriton; species Calotriton arnoldi. The sequence continues at coordinate 1,255,158 of CAWUFW010005850.1, forward strand.
GCTGCGTACACACCGCATTCAGATATTTACACATTGCCAGCAGCATATTTATGTCCACTTCACAAAGAAATAATACAAAAATGTCAGAAATCTTACACAGTTCATAATGCGAACACTCACACTTCAACCTACAAGGGTCACTCAAACAGGTCAAATACAAGGAACTGCAACTAAAATCACCCCACAAATGTTGAACGTGATTATGGGAAGAATGCCCACTAAACGGGATCAAATTCCATTCTTGATAGCACAGAAAATAGCACAGCTTAAGGCAGTTTTTCCACACACTGGCCCGCAAGATAAACACAGAATATTGACAATTTCCTTGCCTATGGGGATAGCTCCCCTGATAGAGGATTTTACCACTTGGGGTACAGTTTTTGCTGCCCTTAATACCAGAACGCATGGTACCCCCTCATTAGCAGTCATACCAGAAGTATTGAAACAGATACAGAATGAGTACGGTGCAGAACCCTGGGATGAAATTGATGGGCAATTTTGCCCAGGTATCGAAAATTATGTTAGCTAACATAAAAGGGGAGGCAGCAGTGGTGGCTATATGCCAACCCCTGAGGAAATACCCTCCTCCACAACAGGAGTGAGATTTACCTAAAATTATTGAAGATACCTATGCTTCACTGGGTAGCGATAATTTGGGAGCTAGACCTGTAAAATCACAATTAATAGGTAATCCTGAAAAGTATAACTCAAAGCAAGCACCCGATTCATCAAAAAAGAAATGGGTAATAAACAAGCAGAATGCAACACAATCATAGGGTAGCTCTCCTCAACAGGAGCCCTCTGACAGGAAATATAACCTTAGAAATCGTGACAATATTAAAAAACCTTACAGGTATCAGGATACTGATACACGTTCCTCTCGTTACTTTCAGGATTCATGCAAAATCTCTGAGAGGGAAGGACGGTCAGAACACAGATCAGAAGAGCGAGCAAAACCAAGAGACACACATCGCACTTCAGACTACATTATCAAAGAAGACGATAAACCCAAAAGTAAACCTCAATTTAAAAAGAAGAACGTAGCTGGCCTTAAAACAGAAATGCCCAGGCTACTGAAGACTCGACTATTGAACAGGGAATGGGCTCTGATGATGCTGGACAGCGCAGAAGAAGTAACAATAGCTCACCAGAACCTGATGGAGTTTCTGGTGACAGCAGCGTTGAATGAACATATCACGGTGGAAAAACCTGCTACAAGGGTAAGCATCCCACATCAGTTACATGAAATAATGCTCCAAATGGAGGGAGACATATCAAGGAAAAGTCAAGGGTCTCTTTTGGGAGAGCAAAGCAAACACAAGGAGATGATGGACAGAGTGCTGAAACTTTTCAGACACTCACCCCCAGTCACAGATCTGGGTTGAATCCATCATCGTTCTTTAGCTCACTTTGCCACCCCAGTTTGGACCCAGCCACATGCAAATCAGTCTTGACACTATGCCTCATGGGGACAGTCCAGCCTGAACTCCCAAGCCAGGTCCTCCCTGGACCAGAAACAAGCATCCTGGGACTGGTTTAGGAGTAACACCCCTCATCAGCCAGGCTAGCTTGAATCCAGTGGCAAAGTGAGCAAGGGACCCACGTCTGGGCATACCCTGCCAACTTAGGGCGAACAAAGAAAACACAAGGAGATGATGGACGGGTTGAATCCATCATCGTTCTTTAGCTCACTTTGCTACCACAGTTTGGACCCAGCCATATGCAAATCAGTCTTGACCCTGTGCCTCATGGGAACAGTTCAGCCCGAACTGCCAAGCCAGGTTCTCCCTGGAAAGGAAACAAGCATCCTGGGACTGCTTCGGGGTAACACCCCTCAACAGCCAGGCTAGCTTGAATCCAGTGGCAAATTGAGCAAGGGACCCACGTCTGGGCACACCCTTCCAACTTAGGGTGAACAAAGAAAACACAAGGTGATGATGGACGGAGTGCCGAAACTGTTCAGACACTCACCCCCAGTCACAGATCTGGGTTGAATCCATCATTGTTCTTTAGCTCACTTTGCTACCCCAGTTTGGACCCAGCCATATGCAAATCAGTCTTGACCCTGTGGCAAGCCAGGTCCTCCATGGACCAGAAACAAGCATCCTGGGAGAACCTGACTTTTGGATACAATATCCTTTTTACTGAAAGAGATTGGCCACCTCAGTTCGTCGTGGATTGCCAAGAGGTAATTTTACCGGCTTTCTCCAAACTCGTTCAAGAATCACTAAAACACACATACGCACAGGAGTAAGTGGTAGCACTAGTTCCTGGATTATACCGCAATCATGTAGGGTAGAAAGATGAGTCACCTCACCATAAAATTCCAGTTAAAACTACTCCAACTCCACTGAGACAGTATCCAATAAAACATGATGCAAAAAAGCAGGTCAGGGTGATCTTAGATCAACTTGAATATCAAGGTGTTATTGAGAATTGCACCTCTGCCACAAATAATCATTTGTTTCCTCTAATGAAACCCGACAATTCACACCGTCTAGTACTAGACTGCAGGCATTTGAACACATGCACTAAAACATTTGCAGTACAAAATGCACACAGTGCTCCTTTAATGAATAACATTTTGCGGATAAAAAAACAAAACAACACCAGATATCTCAAATGGATTC